>OX459112.1:822500-3311750 GCA_949775065.1 Brachyopa scutellaris
TCACAACAAAATTTGGTTATACAGAATGCAGTGCACTCGCCATTTACTAGTGGAGGACAAACAGTTGGTGGAGGTGTTCTCTCTCAGCCAACCAATTCCCAAGGATCTCAGCAGCAGTTTATTAATGCTAACGGTGGTGTTAGTCAATACAATGACCTTATGAAAGCACGAATGCAAAACGCAGCTGCTGCCCAACAACAAGCAACTAGTCAAGTTGTTACCTCTGTAAATCAGAATGTTGTAATGCCACAATCTCCATTCAACTCTGCCGGACAGATTCAAACCAACTCCGTGAATGCATTCGCATCGACAATTCAGCAACAACAACAACAACAACAACAGCAACAACAACAACAACAACAACAACAACAACAACAGCAGCAGCAGCAACAACAACAACAGCAACAGCAACAACAGCAACAGCAGCAACAACAACAGCAGCAGCAGCAAAAATCGGTTGGTATGCCACCGACGCCAACTAGTCTGGAGTCACTGACTAATGCGAATACTACAATGGCTCCATCTCCTTCTCCGAGTTATATTAGCAATGGCCCAATTGCAGTCAGCACTCCAAACCCACCATCAGTATCTTCACTGATGCAGCCAATGAGTGATCGTAATACACCTCCTCTGATGACTTCACCTTCGACTACGGGAACAACGGTCACCCCTGCCACTACCCCAAGTCTGACGCAAAAGCAACAGCAGCAACAGCAACAAATGTCCATAGGTAAAGGAGGGGGTGTAGGCTCCAATAATTTGGCGGGTTCACATCCACCCGCACGGCCGTCCTCAAGTGGAAATCTTTCATCGCAGATGGCTGCCTTAGAAGCTGCTTCTCGTGACCAAGATGATACTCCACCGTCTCCAGATACAAATACTAATGCCCCCAAAGGAAAACTAGATTCCATCAAACAGGAGGATGAAATAAAGAAAGAATTTATGGATGAGAATGGTGACAACAGTCAAATGGATACATCGCAAGGTGGATCAGCGGGCGTTGGTAAGAATGTCAACAACGATGGCACTAATGCTACGCTAATAAAAACCGAACCGATGGACACGGATGACAACGGTCAACTCATTAAAAGTGAACATCAGTTGTGCATCAAAGACGAAAAACCTATAATAAAAGAGGAAGGTTCGGCCTCTGGTGCAGGCGTACAGGGAGGTGACAATAAACTTCTGTGCAAAACAGATGTAAAGCCTGTGGTACCTGAACCATTGGTTCCCAATGCTGGCGAGAAGAAGAAATGTGTTTTCAATCCAGAAGAGTTGAAACAAGCCTTATTACCGACTCTAGAGAAGCTCCTCCGTCACGAGCCAGAGTCTGTACCATTCCGATATCCGGTGGACTCTCTCGTCCTGGGTATTCCTGATTATTTTGAAATTGTTAAAAAGCCTATGGATTTGGGCACAATTAAAAATAATTTGATGAATGGAAAATACAGTGATCCGTGGGAGTATGTTGACGATGTTTGGTTAATGTTTGACAATGCTTGGCTGTATAATCGTAAGACTTCGCGTGTTTATAGGTATTGCACTAAGGTAAATTCTGAATGCCTCATTTTAAATACATGTAAATAATTTTTTTTTGTTCTTTTTTTTAAATAAACTTAGCTATCAGAGGTGTTCGAACTAGAAATCGATCCAGTTATGCAAGCACTTGGATATTGCTGTGGCCGCAAGTATACATTCAACCCACAAGTGCTGTGCTGTTACGGGAAACAGCTGTGCACCATCCCAAGAGATGCAAAATACTACAGCTATCAGAATAGGTACGATTTGCTTAATTTGCTTTTAATAGAGGCTAACAAGGCTTGCATTTGAATATTATGTTTCCATTACATATTCAATGTACATATATATCGATATAATATATCGTAGAAACACAAATAAATATATATAAAAATATATGTACTTGCAAAAATAATTAATCAACATTTTCCTTTGCCTCTTCTTTTTCATTGCCTGCACATTACATACTCTTCCTGGTTATGGTTTCGAACATTCACCACCACCACAACCCATATTTATTTAATAAAATAAAAAAATGATAATGAATGTGCTCTCAATGTATAACAATAATCGCTCGTCAAATCGCTCGTTTTCCTAATAATCAATCACACTACTACAACTCATCCACCACTACCAACCACATCACCACCATCGCACTCAAATAAATATGTTTTAAAACGAATCAAAATAGTCTAAAGGATTACGGTGTTGCATCTAACAGATATACGTTCTGCCAAAAATGTTTCAACGATATTGTCGGTGATACGGTCACACTGGGAGATGATCCGCTGCAGTCACAAACGTGAGTATATATTTATAATTATTGTATATTAAAGTATTTCTTGTTGCAAATGGTTTATTCAAACAGTTATTCATTTTTTGTGTTATAAACATTGACTTTGATAGCAAATAGATATTTGACTTTGATTAACTATTACATAAACTGTTAAGAAAGTGCAAGAACCAATTTTTATTTATTTATTCATCTACAAGCTTAGCTATACAGATTTCAGTGTTAATAAAAAAAAAAAAAAAAAAAAAAAAAACATGAAAAATAACAATTAATGAAAAAGCTAATTAAAAATAAACTTAAAGAGGAAACCGATAATTAATTTATTTTATTAAAAAAGCAAACAAAATATTTTTGAAGTGATCTCTAGAGTAATGAAAAATTGTCTCTGCTGACTTCATTATAAGACATAAGAGCTCTGTACACACATAGTATTTTGTTTTATGTCCCAATTGTAGAAAAACTTTTCCAACTCTGAGACGCCTTTCAGCAGCATAAATGGGGACCCGAGATAAAAAAAAGCACAGGGCTATTTAAACAATATATCATTGGCACGTCTTCTTACATCAAGGAAAATAATATCCAGAAGTTGGCATCGTGCACTGAGCTCAAAGTCTCAACGCATGTTCCAGTAAATTTATTTTGTGAACCGCCTCTGGACCCTGAGTGCGTTTTATAAATTGGTTTCCAGATAACATCTGTCCTTGTCTCTTCATGTGCTCGCGCTGTGTGTAAACATTATAAGGGTATTCATATCCCATTTAGCGTGTGTTGATTATAAAAAACAAAAAAAAAAAAAAAATCGAGTATCGACCTATGAAGAGAAATAAAGAGTTATATACCCCGTTTATATGACAACTCAATGCGAATTGAGTCGATACGCATTGGTTCAATCCGCTCATATAAACACCACCTCAAACCGAATTGAAATACTTAATCCGCATTCGTTAATTTCTGTTTATAAACCGCATTGAAAATTTTAAACCGAATTGAAATATCATATAAACACTTTCAATTCGCATTGAAACATTTTACTCTCTCGCGCTCTCATCATTTTCTTATCTGTCATCTAATGTCAGGCAATTCAATAGTGTAGATTTTAATTAATTAATTTTTATTTTATCAAACTGTCAGTTCAACCAGCTGTTTATTAAATTCTCTCAATTTTCTCACGTTTATTTTGGATTCGGTTTTGAATAATTTCATGTAAACACCAACATTTCTATGCGGATTGAACCGATGCGCATTCAGTTATCATATAAACGGGGTAATAGTGAAGAATGTGGATCAGAAAAAAATTAAGAATTTCTTTTGACAGATCCAACCAGCGAGTTAAGGCTCAACTGTAATAGTTGAAAGCAATTGGAAGAGCTATTGTCAAAATCCTACGTTAAGTTTTCTTCCGAAATTTCAATTGCTCAAGTTGCCCGTAATAGGGGAGTGTGTGAACGGAAGCGATTGTCAGAGTCAAGGCGTTTGCCTGCCATTTTTGTGTTGTTTTGCAAAATTAGTGAAAACGAATAGAAATAGCGCAAGTGGTTAGTGCGTCGGACTGCTGAGCCAGCGGTCTTGGGTTCGAATCTCGCCGCAAACACCTAAACATTTTTCACAGTGCCCACCTCTTTCGAATGTCTGACAAGCATCAAAGAGTATCATTTGTCTCGATTGAGCTTCTCAACTCGCCGTTCGGAGTCGGCAAAAAACTGTAGGTCGCTTCCATTCGTGCAAAAATACAACACGCACACACAAATGGTTGCGAGAAGCAGGCCCAGGTTAACCTCGAGCTGTAGCGCCAACTAAGAATAGAAATAATAATAAAATAAAAATGATCCATTTTTTCGTACAGCATTTTATTTTGGTGAAGAAGATTTATTAATTGGGAAAGAAAATTGTAATTCTCTGTGTAAGCCATTTTTTTAAGTTCGACGTATGTAAATCAAATCTAAGAACAATTATACTTTCAAATAATAATTCTATTAATTGCAAATTGTAAATAAAACGAAATTTCTTTATTTGCAAACTTCCAATTTTAAATTTACACAGCAGTCAAATGTCAAATTTTCGTACGTAAAAGCGAATGGATTCGTTCCTTTCGTAAGTGAGCAAAAGTGAAAGAAAACTTAGCGATTTGAAGCGAAAAGCTATTATGGTCATACAATACAAATTCGTTGTGCTCGTACAGTTTCGTACGTTGACGTTCTACTATTCTATTACTGTTCAGCCTTTAGCTTGTATTCAATGTGAAAAATAAAAGTGAGCCTACTGTCAATAATAACACCAAGATCCTTAGTTTGTCGTATCAAGGCAATAGCCATAAGAATTTTGCGTGTGCGATCTTAAAAAAGAAATGATCATGCATTTTTGTATACTTAATTTAAGGCAATTGTGAACACACCAATTTTAGTATTCGTGCGCAAGATGGACAGGAGTTACATTTCGTGGTCAATTTTATGGTAGCAACATGTACATAATTCCAAAATCATCCTCAGCGTGTAGGGTGAATTTGGAAACGCCAATAAAATTAGAATCGATGCGGCATCACTGCTCAACTATGATGTCGATGCGCAACACAACTGATGCTGATGCCATGCTGATACAATTTTGTTCGTTGACGTTTCAGAACGTATTTTACTTATCATGAAATTTTTCTAAGAAAAGTTTTAATATTGATAACAATGACCCGTAAAATTGATAATTGTTCGTTAAAAATGTATGAATTAAAGAGGATGCACACTACAACAAAAAATTTGTTAATAAAACAATTCAGGAAAACGAAATATTCAATACTCAGTTAACAAAAATTTTATTACAAAGCATTATTTCATTAATTAAAAAATGTAATTAATTTACTTTTCCCTTTCATCACCCATCAAAATCGTCGAAAGCATCTGCAATTTTCTTTATGCTTTTTTCGTTGACGTTTCCGCATTAGTTTACGCAACTTTTCAATAATGAACGCTATGCCATTTCACTGATGCCAAAAATTTGCTTTAATGAGCGTGTGGCGATTCCGAACTCACCATACGGGTAGTGTAATATTCCGGACCATATGTGAAAAAAAGTTGGAAAAGCGTCAAAAGAAAGACCACTATCGATTTTAGGTTTATTAGGGAGCGGATTATTAATTTTTAAATTTAGAAGAGGCACTAACTTGTCATCATCTTACCAGCCACAGGCTCGTGGTATCACCAAAAAGCTACTTAAGCTAATGATAGGAATTTTAAAGGTCCTTACTGGCTATCTCACTGGCCACTCCAGATACTGCCTTTAATGTGCTCAGGTTCTTAAAAAGTCTAGGCATATCTTTTATTTATTTATTTATTTATTTATTTGAAGCTTACAAAGTAAATTTAATGAGTTCTTAAGGGGCAAGGTCTTCGAGTAACATAGACCATGCTGTCTTAAGTTATCTACATATCTCTAGTATAAATAATTTAGTGTGATTTTTAAATGTCGCTAAAATTGTTGGGAAGTGATGTTGCAGTTTTTTATATTTTCAATTGTTTGGCTATTTGTTGGGTTCAGGAGTTCCGCCAGCTTTTTTCCTGCTTCTGTTGGATCCTTTGAAGGGAGAATTTTTCTCGATATCGGGTAGTCTACGAATATGTGTCATACAGATAGCACTCTTATACACCAGTCACATTGTTCTGCCGCTGCCTGGTTAAACAGGTTATGCTGCTCAATAATATTCTTCCGACTCTTATTCGAAAGATCTTGATGCACTGATCGTGAACTTGGTGTTGTAATGTGTATTCTTTGCGGACGATGAGTTCGTAGAAAGTTCTTGCACTTTTCCCAAGCTTCTTTGACCCATTTCTTGCCACTGATGTATTTTTGCACCAATGATTTTTATCGTCTTCTGAGGTAGAAAATTGTATCCTAAAATATCCATTAAATATCCATGCATTTTTCCACCATATTTTCTTAAATATCGGATGATGAAAAAAAAAAAAAATATCCAATAAACCTGAACAGAGAGTTTATGAAGTACATAGCATCAAACATTTTAATTGATTTGAGTGGTGGAAAGAAATGGGTTAACTTCGCCGTGTTGGGCTGATAGGCTTATGCTTCGCGTTAGTTGGAAGAAACTTGGGATTTCTAGTAAAGGTGGAAGTTTAAAGGTCTCTTTCGCTGCCAAATCCGCTGTCGCACTTAAGGAATTCCTGTGTGACCTGGTATCCAGGTTAGAAAGATGTGACTTTGTAGAATGCTCTAGACTCTAGGGATGGGCATTTGTTTGTAGCACTCTTAAGCCATTGGAGGATGTCAAGATTGCTAGTGCAGATAAGTGTTTTTCTGGGTTTCGTTTTTTCGGCAGGTTTCGTTTCGAACTGTGGCAAATTGTTTGCCATAACATATTATTATGTTTTGCAAATCTATTGTGCGTAGTGAAAGCATATAACTTGAAACAAAACTACATACATATGTACATATGTACATGTATCAGATACAATTCGAGTATTACACTATCTACCTATATATCTGGTTACCAATTTGAGCTGCATTTGAAAAACCAAGCAAATAAGATGTACAAAGTATTTGTAATTATATTTAATGTGTTATATATGAAAATACAATAACTCTTTAACTTTCGTGTTCTTTTAGGCAAATAAAAAAGGATCAATTTAAAGAAATGAAAAATAACCATTTGGAACTAGAACCGTTTGTGGATTGTGGGGAATGCGGACGGAAACAACATCAAATATGTGTTTTGTATTTGGAGACAATTTGGGCAGGCGGATTCGTTTGTGATAATTGTCTAAAGAAAAAGAACCAAAAAAGAAAGGATAATAAATTTAATGCGAAGAGGTTGCCTCCAACTAAATTAGGTGTATATATTGAGACCCGAGTCAATAACTTCTTAAAAAAGAAGGAGGCCGGGGCCGGTGAAGTTCACATTCGCGTCGTGTCTAGTTCGGATAAGTGCGTAGAAGTAAAACCAGGTATGAGGCGTCGATTCGTGGAAACAGGAGAGCTCAATTCTGAGTTTCCATATCGAGCGAAAGCGCTGTTTGCTTTTGAAGAGGTGGATGGCGTGGACGTGTGTTTTTTCGGTATGCACGTTCAAGAATATGGATCTGAATGTCCTGCACCAAATACGCGGAGGGTTTATATCGCTTATCTGGATTCAGTGCACTTCTTTCGTCCACGCCAGTATCGTACAGCCGTGTACCACGAAATCCTTCTCGGTTATATGGATTATGTTAAACAACTTGGTTACACAATGGCGCACATATGGGCGTGTCCTCCCTCTGAAGGCGATGACTATATTTTCCACTGTCATCCCACTGATCAAAAAATACCAAAACCAAAGCGTTTACAGGAGTGGTACAAGAAGATGCTTGACAAAGGAATGATCGAGCGCACCATTCAAGACTATAAAGATATTCTAAAACAGGCAATGGAAGATAAACTGACGTCTGCAGCTGAGCTTCCTTATTTTGAGGGTGATTTCTGGCCAAATGTACTCGAAGAAAGTATTAAAGAGCTCGATCAAGAGGAGGAGGAGAAGCGCAAACAAGCGGAGGCTGCCGAAGCTGCGGCTGCGGCTGCCAATGCGGTAAGTTGTTGTTTAAAATATATTTTTATATACAAATATACAAATGTTTGTTTTTTTTTGTTAGATTTTTTCTCTGTCCGAAGAAAATGATACAAGTAGTGACGGCAAGAAGAAAGGTCAAAAGAAAGCAAAGAAATCCAACAAGTCAAAGGCAGCACAACGAAAGAATAATAAAAAGTCAAGTGAACAACAAACAGGCAACGATCTCACAGCGAAAATTTATGCCACCATGGAAAAACACAAAGAGGTATTCTTCGTCATTCGCCTTCATTCGGCACAATCAGCAGCCAGTCTAGCGGTAAGTCATTGAAGAAGTTTTGTTATATTTTTCCGGTCAATTTATATATTTTTATTGAAATCCTTTAGCCCATTCAAGATCCTGACCCAATTCAGACATGCGATTTAATGGATGGTCGTGATGCATTTTTGACATTAGCGCGGGATAAACACTACGAATTTTCATCTTTGCGGCGAGCACAGTTCTCTACACTTTCGATGCTGTATGAATTACATAACCAAGGACAGGACAAGTTTGTCTACACCTGCAACAATTGTAAAACTGCCGTCGAAACACGATATCATTGCACTGTTTGCGATGTAAGTGTAATTACACAGATTGAATTTCCTATTGAATTTGTTTTTAATGTTACTTTTCGTTTTTTTCGCATCTTAAAGGACTTTGACCTTTGCACCGTTTGCAAGGAAAAAGTTGGCCATCCACATAAAATGGAAAAACTTGGATTCGATCTGGATGATGGGTCTTCACCAGCAGATCTCAAGCAAGCTAATCCTCAAGAGGCTAGAAAGCAGTCAATTCAGCGTTGTATTCAGTCACTTGTACACGCTTGCCAGTGCAGAGATGCAAACTGTCGGTTACCTTCGTGCCAGAAGATGAAGCGTGTTGTTCAACACACAAAGAACTGCAAACGGAAAACAAATGGTGGTTGTCCAATTTGCAAACAACTAATTGCTCTTTGCTGTTATCATGCAAAGCACTGTCAAGAGCCCAAGTGCCCTGTGCCGTTTTGTGCCAACATTAAGCACAAACTTAAGCAACAACAGTTGCAACAGAGGTATGCTATATTTATTTCCTGTTAACAATAGAATAATTAGTACCTGCTAATGGCAGCTCGTGTGTATGGGTCACATAAGTTCGTCATGATATTAGTGTAGTTTATCAGTTTGCTAGCTTGTTTTGGCATACATCTATAATTTGTTCTCATATTTTCTTATTTAAGGTTACAACAAGCACAATTACTTCGTCGTCGTATGGCTGTAATGACAAGAACTGCGACAAATCCAGCCTTACAGTCGGGAACACAGGTACCTGGCCCTATACCGGGACCGCCGATGATTGCAGCTACTACCCCTGCAGGAATGAGTCCTCACCATGCCGTGCCATCGCCTGTGTCAACATCGTTGGGTGGAATGAGCAGTCCCCATCAAGGATTAGGAATGAAACCAGGCGGCCATTCCCCATCGCCAAACGTCTTACAGGTGGTTAAACAAGTGAGTTCCTAGATATGTAGTTGTTGAAAAGTTAACAATTTTTAGAATGTTGTTATATGCAAAACATTTTGAAGTAGTAAATGAAAGTAGTGATCATTGCACTTTCGTCATCTGAGACTAATTTGTCATAACCACTTATGTATCATGCATTTTCTTGATAGGTTCAAGAAGAAGCTGCGCGACAACAAGTTCCCCACGCGGGCGGCTTCGGTAAAGTGGCACCAACGCCACAAATGGCGCCGCCCGTGATGCAGCGTCATCTCGGTGTAGTTCCTAATCAGCCACAACAGGGCGTTGGCATTCCAATGGGCGGTCCGGTCACTGCCAACAATCTTCTCCCTATGGATCAATGGGGTAATAGGTATCCTAATACTACAAATCAACCAAACCTTAGGCCGCCAAACCAGAATCAAGTAATGCAACAAATGCCAATGCAACAACAGGTGCGATCAAATATTTTATTTGAAAAAAAAGAAAAAAAAAAAAATATCTGCTTAACGTTTAATTTGTTTTTAGAATATGATGGGTATGGTGGCTGGCTCTTCGAATCAAATGGGTAGTGCAATGAGTGTGGGCGGTGGTATGCGCCCAACTGGCGGTCAAAGTGGTACACCCATGTCAAACGGTCCCCAGCTTAATACTCAACAACTCTCCCAGATTATGCAAAAGATAAAGAATAATCCATCAAGTGAAGGCCATCACCAAATACTGCAGATGTTGAAATCGAATCCTCAGATTATGGCCGCTATAATAAAGCAACGCCAGCAGAGTCAAAATTCTGGTGCGGGCGTAGCCGCTCTCAACCAAGGAAATGGTCCTCCACCACCTCAGCAAGTGATGCAGCAAAACAGCCATATGCAGCACATGTTAAACCAGCAACAGCAACCACAACAGAATCAGGTCGTTATGCCGAACCAACCTGGTGGACCTCACAGTAGAATGCCTGCAGCGATGCAAAATGCAATGATGGTTCAAGGTGGCAGTCAAATTCAACAGCAAGTGCCCGTAAGTACATGATTCAATTTGACATCATATTTTTCTAACTCTTTATGTTTGCTCAAAATAGGTACAAAATAATCAGTGGTATAAGCAAATGCAGATGCGTCAGATGCAAATGCCAAACTATCCAGCACCCCCGTATCCTCAACGGCCGCGAGCACCGCAAATGGGCGGTTTTCAAGGTGGTGGTGGTAATTTTGCACCTGAACAGTATGCAATGCAACAAGGGCTCAAATCGAATCAGCCACAGGTGGGCGGCGTGGGTGGAGTAATACCAACCGGCCAGCTCGTGCAACAAGGCGTCCAAGGCAATCCGAATGTGATGGGCCCACCAACGCCGCTCTCAATACAGCAGCAATTGATGCAATCAGTTCGGTCTCCCCCTCCAATTCGTAGCCCGCAACCAACGCCTTCGCCACGTTCGGCGCCATCGCCTCGAGCTCAGCCCTCTGCGTCGCCTAGAGCACAGCCTTCCCCCCACCACATGCCAAGTCACTCACCTGCGCCTCAACCCGGTGACATGCATAATCACATGCACCCTCATCAATCACCACTTCCTGGAGTGCCGCAAGACGGAGTCGGAGGTGTGGGTGGTCCCGGTCCAGACGCACCTTCGATGACCGCGCAGGATCAATTAACCAAATTTGTGGAACAACTCTAGTATAATTAGAAGTAGTAGGTATTTTTCTATAAAAGTAAATATATTTCTATACATACAGGCGTGTATAAAAGTAAGCAGCAGGATAGAGATAAAACTGAGAGCCCTTATCGAAATTTTATCACTTCCATTAAACAATGTAAACCGCAACTTAATACTATTATCATTCTATTGTAGTTATTATTACAATTAAAATTAGTAGTATGTTTTCCAACCCCCAATGATTATGTGTAAATAAATATTGTAATTAGTTTATATAATAAAACAAAACATCAACAACAACCATGTATAAATAATTAAATCATATAAATATATATTTGTATACATGTACAATGTACCCAGATATATATGTGTGTATGTTTACAGAAATATAATAATTAATGACGTAGGTTATAAGCAAAACCAAAATGCGGATTTTTGAAATTCACTTCTAAAAAATAAATTGTTCACTAAATTTTCGTTTTATTACTTTTACATCTGATATTCATATATTTTAAGTTCTTAGTAAAACGTTTATTGTAAGATAATTATTTTTTCTTTTTTTTCTTTTCTTTTAATGTTTGTTTAAATTGCGATAAATAACTATTGAAGAGTATAATTTTATATTAATATCAATAATTTTGGTTAAACTGCAACAAATAAAAGTTAAAAAAAAAAAAATTTACTTTTTTTTGCATTAAAAAAAATGAACATCTTTTTAAGTAGAACTATTGTAACGGCAGAGTGTTTAAGTGTACAGCGGTGTATATGTAAATGTATATTTATGAAGTCTAACATATGCATATGTATATAAAAAAGCATGGATACATACAAAAAAAAAATAAAAAATAAACAAAAAAATAAAAGATGGGGTTATGTTTAAAAAAAATTGATAACGTGCTTTATATTTTAATAGGATTAAACAAATTTCATGCTAAACTAATCAGTATAATAAGAAAATAATTATGTTAGGGATACAGATACGATCCACATGGTTTTCTTTTGATACGATTAACATATAAATAAATATATATTAATTGTTTTTCTTCGTCATCCTTTCGTCGTGATACATGTCAATGGAGGATAAAAATGAAACAACAGCAGTAAGAATAAATTATTATTATTTGTACTTTATTAAATTACATAAAATAAAATGAATGAAATGCACTGTCTGGAAAAATGTTATAATTTATAAAAATGTTAATATCGATAATAATAAAAAAAAAAAGAATTTAAATGTATGATAACGAAATATTTGAAGATTTATTCCAAGATTTTTGTGATTAAGGCGGTGCGCGTCAGTTAAATAAAAATGAAATAATTTCAACGTATAAAGGTGAATAAATAAGGAGTACATATGTATGTATATGTATAAATTGAATATTTATATTATTAATTGAAAGGAAAAAATACACTATAGAGCTAGAACTACATATAACTTTCATTTTTAATTAATATCACACTGAGCACTTTAATTTATATATACGTGTGCACCCAAATTTGCGTTTGTCAATAAACAAAACAAATTTTCTTAATTTTTAGGCTACATGTAGATAAACTAATAAAGAAATGATTTAATACTGTAAGATAAAACAAAAATAAAAAAATAATAGTCTTTAAAAAAAAACAGTACTTTAAATGAATGTTGAGTAAAGCATTGATTCTATATAAAAAAACAAACAAAACAAAAACAAAAAAAAAATAGTAAAAAGGAGTAGACAAATACCCCAGCTGAAAAATTTAATAAAATAAAGAAAAGAAACTTCTGCTTTTATTTGCAATCGAATCGTTGGAAAACTTTATACACGATACTTTTATTAGGGATCTCTCCAGATGAAAGTATCCATGAATAAGTTACATACGTATGTATGTAGGTATATGCATACTTCAACTATAGGGAAGTTACATAAATATATAAGACAGTTTGTTTTAATTCATTGTGCATAGTTATGTATATTAATTTTCTAATTGTAAAGTAAAGATATTGTTTTTTTTTCTTTCTTGAAGCCACTATTTCTTTTGAATTTTTATATATTTTTTAAAACAATATTAGTTCAATGTTATGTATACATATATTTTATTTTTATTTACTAATATTTCCTTTTTTTGGTAATATCTAGTTTCATTTTGGATCGATAATATGGTGGAAACACAACTTCACATATACATAAATATTATAATAATTATTTTCATGTATGTTATTGTTCTTTTTCTCATTTTTTTTCTCTGTATAGAAAATATTTCATATTTTATATAATAATAAAATAAGAAAATTACATATGAATCAATTAATCAAGTTTTTTTTTAGTTCGCTTTTATTTTATTACGCCGCATTCAATACTGTGCTCAATGGTATGTATGTAATGTGTAACTTGAACATTTCATGCATGTTGTACTGTGCATGTTTGCTGCGGCAGAATGTGATTGTTTCAATGGAATTTCTCTTTGTTTTATGTAATTGTTTGTCCTTGTTCTTGTATGCATTCAAACGAATTTTATGATTATTGAAACTAAGGAATAAGTTGTAGATCAAAGTTGTATGCTCCGTAGGGTGAAACGAATGCTTTACACAGGCTATAAGGAAAGAAATACGTGCTTTTCTCAACGTTTTCGGAATACCTGTAAAGCAAATCATCGACGAAGAATATTAACGCCACTAAGCGTTGGAACGGTATAATATTGTTGAACTTCGTTGGTTTGCGCCTGCTTTTGCATATTAACCCTTAAAAAAGGTGTGTTTAATGAGCAAGCGACAGTGATGATACTGAAAGCGACGAGTATGAAGTAGATAAATCTTTGGAAAATGTGGGCGATGTTTAAACGACGTCTTGCTAGGAGCAAGATTTCATGGAAATTGGATGGCCTGTTTTAAGGAACGACCCTATTGCTGTTACGAACAATGTATATACATAGATGATGAAAATGAAAGTAAAACTACGAATTTTATAAAAAAGATCTCTTCGCTGGAAAAAGAAATCCATTAGTTTAGAGGTCTCACCGATTTACTTTTATGTATAGAACACCTCTCGACTTTTTCTGGTACTTTTTTGATGAAGGAATTGTAACACATTTTGTAGAACAGGCGAATTTCTTTGCAGTTTATTTTCTACTCCATTAGCTGCAAAGTACCCAATTGTCAGAATTTATTGGGATGGAGACGTCGGCCTTGATATAGTACCTGGAAAACGTACATAGAGGTGGCTACCGAGAAAGCAACACGTCAAACGTGCGACTTATGGAGCAATATTATGGGCAAAAACAAACAAACAAATCCAGCCTGTGAGATTCATAACATAACTCTTCCTTTTGCCGAGTTGGGTAAAAAGAACCAGTCTTACAGCTATGGAAACACACTGGACAGGTATATGTGTGCATACAGGTGTAATGAGGTCCTGTGCGATTGCAGCTCCTGAGATGCTATTGGAGCTTACTCCAATGCACCTTTTGATGGAGGAAACTTCAAATAGGACATTTATAAGAATGAAATAGGTGCAGTAGTACTTGGGCTCGGAACCAAACTATTCGAACCCATGGGCAGCTACACCAGCATCTTTCAAACCGAGATCTGCGCCATTGACAGGTGTGCTCAACTCAGTCTTGACAAACGCTACAACAGACGCGACATAACAATAATGTAAGATATTCATGCCGATTATGGAATCCGGCGGATCGTACTCCCCGGGAGTACATCCGATTCGCATTCGATCCGCATTTCATCCCAAAGCTGAACGGATGAACTGCTTTATCGGTCCGCAAACTACGTTATCAATTCGCTGTCAAAATATCAACTTTTCGATCATACCAAGCAGTACACATACACAACTGCACATAGTGTACAATAAATTAATAGGATAACTCCCGCCGCATCTGATCCGTCGGATTCCATAATCGGCATTATTAATAAATCTAAAATTGTCTGCAAAACAACGTCACAATAAAAAGTTAAAATTTTTCACTAATTATTATTATTATTATTATTTATTAGCATATAATTAAAATTAAAAGCTAACATTGTAAGAGCACTAGCTGCTGAGACTTTTGGCTCTATGGTATAAATGAACGTCTTAAATTTCTATGTTTAGTTTTCTTTATGATATTTAATAGTGTTAATATTTTGGTGTGTTGGAGTTTTGAGTAGGTGATTCACAGGTGGATTTGTGTTTGTTGTGGCGTTGGCTGTGCATAGTACAGCTCCTAGAATATGGCTAACGTCGTAGTGGAAGTTGCAGATAGTACATATTGGAGGAGCTTGGCCTTTTAGTAGGTGTTGATGTGTAGCAACTACGTGACCCAAACGTAGCCTTGTAAAAATGGTGTTCGCCCTCTTTGTCGTGGTGGTGGGGTACAGCGGCCGGGAGCGATCAGGGAGGGTGTAACTGTGGTGGTAGGTGGTGCGTCAGCTGGTTTCTAAAGTTGTACTGAGCTTATGTATGGTTAGTCGTTAAAGATCGAGTTTATATATTGGATATAATTCCGGAATCCTGATTAGGATTCTTAATTGCATTATTCACCCCTATTCTGGAATGGGAATCCGTCGGCGGGAATCTTCCACCGAAATTCGAAATTTCCTATCATTGCATCCGTTCGAAGGGAATCGTTCACTTGTCGGTAATATGAATGAGATTCACTTGATTATTCAAAACGACCGGATCGAATAATCTCCCCAGTCCCCATACATTTGACATCCGCAACTACTTCAGGGCGGATCTGGTTGTTGTTCGGTATACACAAATGATTAAACTGTGCTGAACAAGGCTCTTAATTTGGATTCATTTTTTTTTATTGCAAAATGTTAAAAACAAATGAAGTGTTATTTTTATTTATCTATGTGTAGATTTTTTATAAAAGAAAAAACAAATGAGTTGGACTACAAAGTTCCCATGATTTATTCTCGTATGTGTTATTCTCATTTGTGTTTGTTTGGCTCGAAATTCAGTACATCAGTGCTCTTAAATTCACACGACTACATCTGCTTCCAGAAATTTTCTCATTTTGATCAAAAAATAGAGCCACAGTATCAATTTCGGTTAATTTGACCTTTTATTTTACAAATAAAAAAAAATTCCTGTCAACAATCCAAGACGGCTGTGTTCGAAAGAATAAACCGACGTGTCGGTAAGACAGTTCATCCGACGGATTCTGTGATAGAGTGGACACGTTCACGTGGATCTAACTAGTGAAGTGAATCTCAGATCCGACGGATTCCAGAATAGGGGTGAATAACCGACAAGCTGTCCGAGCAGATGACATGCTTGCATCGATCTTTAAGGCATAGGGTTGCTGCTTTGTAGACGGCTAAAGCTTCCGCAGTGAAGATGGATGCATGTGATGGGAGAAGTGCTGTAATTAACAATGGGCCATTTTCAATTGTGACTGCGAAAGCTGTGTAGTCGTTAATTTTTGACCCATCTGTAAAGACAAATGTCCATCCTTCCGCTTTGAGAGTTGAGGAGGTGCACTGGAATGATGCTTGAAAAACATCTTTCGGTGTGTTGGTTTTGTCGTACCGTATCAAGTCCACGATAAACGATGTCGGTTTTATGCTCCAAGGTGGTGCTTACTTACTTAGTTGGCGCTACAGCTCGAAGTGAACCTGGGCGTGTTATATTTTTGCACGAATGGAAGGGACCTACAATTTTTTGCCGACTCCGAACGGCGAGTTGAGAAGCTCAATCGTGGCAAATGATACTCTTTGATGCTTGGCAGGCATTCGAAAGAGGTGGTACCGTGAAAAAACTCTTTTAGGTGTTAGACCCGGCCAGGAGTTGAACCCGGACACAGCATTGCGTGGTAGTCCAACGCACTAACCACCACGGCCACGGTGACCACAAGGTGGTCGTCCTTTATTATTATCGTCTGCGGTAGTTCAAGGTTTTGTGCAACAAGTAGCGCCTTGGTTATAGCAAATGGAATGCGTTTTTGGGATTCTTACTATCGTACAGTGCATTTCCCAGTTGAATTTGTTGTTAAAAACTAGTTTTAGGATGCTTAACCTTTTCATGACAGCACCTCATTCTAGGTCCAAAAAAAATATTTTTTGGGTTAAACCTGGCTTATTAGGAGCCAATTAGGCCAAAACAAGAAAAAAACAATTCCAAAGGACGAAATGATAACTAGATACATGATGTTGTTCCTGTACAACAATGGTCATCTGTGGAACTTAAATTGCATCATATTCAAACATATGAATTTCAAGTGCTAAAGACAATATTTAAGAGTGTTATTTTTAAATTTCTTAAACAAATCACTAATTCATTGATAACATACATATTATAAATTATATTTATTTTTTCATTTTGATCGTAATATTACAGTGAAAATAATTGCCAGAGCTCCAATTTTGGAAAATGTTTAACCGGAAAACCTCTTTTTCCACACATCCACATATAACAACATTGTCCACACATTCGGATGCAATGATTTTTTGTTTGCAGGATCAATACGAGATGGTGGTTAATGTTAGTCCACTTGATATTGCTCAATTTGACAGGTGTCCATTTTGCTTCCTAATTTCACCATAGACGAACTATACTAGACGGCAAACTTCGATGCATTTGACAGATTCGCTCCATCAAGCTAAAATTGCTCCATTTCCACCTAAAAACTTGAATGAATTCTGACGTTCCAGCGAAATCAAATTGAAGGCTGACTCACAAGTAGGTGGAAGATAGGCGCAGCCACTCATGTTTTGTTATTTTGCCGGTGATTGAAGTGGAAAGTTCAGTGTTTCCGGTAAGTTTATCGAAAATATTCAATGTTTCTGATGTTTTCAGAGCATTTGCGAATCAGATAATACTCGTATTGCCTCGAGAATGATAATTCGAATTCTTCGACATTGTACTTACAGTGTTCGGGAGACATTTGGCCGCCGATCAGAAGATCAAACATAGGCTCACGCAGTCGTAATGCAGGAATATTGGCGATTCGCCATGCAAATAAAACCCCTGAGCAATGCGCTAAAGCGAATAAATAGCTTCGAGCACATGCATCGCGAGTTCGTGCAGAACGAACGAGGAACGAGAAGCACACGTAGCTGCTGAACGACTGAGAAAGCAGTGCAACCGCGATTTACATCGTCAAGTTGAATCAAACGCCAATCGTCGAGTGAGAAAAAGTGTCGCTTTTCAATATGATTGCACGTTTCACTACCGCGTACTGCCGTGTGTTACGATTGGGTGATTTGCTAATATTGCAATGCGCTAAAGTTTCATTCGGAGACGGCGCGCCGCGGCGTCATCTGTTATTGATCGGGAATGTTCGATCGAAAAAATTAACTTCGGATCGGAATAATGAATGCTTGAAATTATTTCAATCAAAAAATCAATTTTAGGCGAGCTCGCCGGGTCTTCTAATTATATATAATACTACGTTTACACCAAACGAAACCCCGCGGTTTCGGCAAATTTATCCAAATCACCGAGGTTTCGCCATACATTTTCGGGCTTTCGAAATCTCGAGATTTCGGCGAAATTTTCTTGAAATCTTTTTGAGTTCATCCGTCCGTGAGAGGTTGTCAAAGCGAACAAGTCTACAGCGTGAACTTCGGTTTATTTTGGTATTCATTTATAGATGTCAAAATATTAAATGCCAAAATAATTGTGGCCAATTGACAGGGCACAGGTAAGTTTGCAAGAGAATATTTATTTTATATAATTTGTTAATCTTTTCAGGCAATGGGCAACGAAAAAATACAAAAAAAAGAACATTTTGGTCGCCAACTGAGGAATGTCAACAAGCAATTGTTTGCCTAGAGATGGGCAATTGCGAATAAAAACAATCGAATAATTCGATTGTTCTCCGCTCTGTCTCTGTTATATTTTTCCATATTTTATCCGTTTTTCTTATACTTTTATACTCTGAATGAGTCAAATAAAGGAAAATCGGATTTTTTTTCAATTTCAATAAAATTTTCACAAAACATGTTGACAGGCGGTACGCGGTCAACGTAGCTTGCTGCGGTACAAAATTGTAAGCCACCTCAGTGTGTGCACCTATATTTACGGCAATAGTATTTCATACCATTATACCGCTGCCTCGTAACGCTCCGATGTGTGAGCTCCTTTAGTTGACAGGAGTCGATTGTTTTGGGCGATAGTTCGATTGTAAATGAGGTTATTAAACTTAAATTGAAACTGAAGAAAATCTTTTTATTTTAAATATCAAATTTCATGCGTTCAGATTTCAGATCCAAATTCAAAAGTCACACTGGTACCACTATAAATAAATTGAGACATATATTTCTACAATCGACTAATTAGTATACTCGCCTAGTAAAATAAATGTTCTGAAATACGATTTGATAGTTATTCGATTGTTTTCGGCTAGCACCGAATTGTCTTTTTATTCGATTATGAAACTAATTCTCAATCGCCCATCCCTAGTTTTGCCAGCCACTTCAAAATTGACAGCTGAAACCTCTTCAACTCGCTGTAAACGGGTTACTGATGTTTCGGTGAATGTTCATCGAAATCTCGAGGTTTCGGCTCGGTGTAAACGTACTATAATTATCTTCATCAACTTCGTCCTTATCGGCAGACTTATCCAAGACCATTTTTATTTGGGCATCTGTAAGTCCTCTTGACCGATTAAGGAACATTTTGCCTGAAAAAATACTTGTTAGAAGCGCCTGGTGTTGTACACAAACAACGTGTCAAAAATTTTGAAAAGCTCCATGGATGTCTGGTGTTGTTTTGAAACAACATGAATATTTGTCGATAAAAAAACATATTCAAAATATCGATTTTCAAATATTCGTCATAGTTTTATAAGAAAATAAAATCTTGTTAACACCATGGAATCTATTTCAGACTCTTTTTGTGGTATTGACATAGTTTATGGGACTTATCAAAAGTTAGCTTTTTATTGAATTTGCACTTCACTAAAACCATTGTATATGAAACTAATAGCACAGACAATAAATATATATTTATTGTCTTTGCTAATAGCTTATGTTTAGCAATTTTACTTAGTAAAATTTACTAGTGAATGCGATAATGAAAAGTACCACTGAAAGTGGAGATCTTTGGGGATACCATTGAAGAGAGGGAGGGAAGGGGAGTGGCAGTTTTTTTATTTTCAAGCAGATTTTCCTATTAATTAGGACAGATCTGACATATTTGAACATTTTAGGGCCAATACCCCAATCTTTTAATGTGTTTAGAACTAAGTGGATAGCTATCTTGTCGAATGCCTTCTCAAAGTCAAGGTAAAGAATGATTACATGGTTGCGAGCCGTAAGTGCGCTGGATATGTAAAAGCATAGATGTAAGAGAGCGTCGGCGCAGCCTTTGTTCGCTCTAAATGCTACTTGGTTGGGACTCAGGAGATTTCTAGTTTCTATGAACCACAGTAAGCGCCAAGCTACTATTTTTTCGAGGACTTTTGATTGGCAGGGGATGAGGGAGATAGAACGGTAGCCTTTCACGACATTTATATTTTTATTCAGCTTGGGAGAATTGTTGCGTGTTTCCGGTTTTGTGGTATCACACCTGCCTCCAGGATGTTGTTGTAGAGGGAAATGAGTCTGGCTTTTGTAGAAGGTGGCAGGTTTCTCAACATAGGGTAAGATATCCGGTCCCTGCCTGGTGTTTTACCTTTCAGTTTGGCTAAGATGCATTCTAGTTCAAGTGTGGCTGCTTGTGTTCGATGCGCTTTGCGGGACTAGCTATACTGCTAGGTTTAGGCGAAGGTCAAGCGGCTAAGTCTATCGCTTTTTGTGTCCTAAAGCTTCTGGGGAAACATTCGTCTATTGAAAGATTTGATCATCTGCGTGCGAATAAACTGCTTGTTTCTTGGGGTGTCGAAATAGGACCTTCCAGAATACTAAGGCAGGTAGCTCGCCTGATAGCTACACTACCGGTCTTATCGTTCTACGAAAAAACTCTAAAAATCAAAATCAACAAATTCTACCTCTACTTGTGAGTCAGGCTGTATCTCACATTTGCGAAAAGAAATGACGCTTATAGTCACCTGCGTATCGCCAAAGATAAGATAATATCTTATTTCAAAAGAATTCTTTCTATATTTAGGAAAATCTTTTTTAGGTGTCGTGAAATCAAAATATAGCTTGACAATTCACACGTGCCATTTTAAAACGAGAACAAATAGATAAATACAAAGGCCTTTTATGAGGAGTGAGAATTGATATGCTATGTGGAGAGTTAATTATTAGTAGATATAGGTAACTGCAGTTTTGGCCCTTTTGTTGATATGTAATCAAATCAGTCAAAAATGAAACAGTTCTTATTTCATCTGTTGGCGATGTAGTTTCAAAACTACACTGACTTTTTTATATTAGGTATATAACTGCCTGAAAACTTTGCAACGCATTATGTTAGTTAATCGAGTATAAGTATATATTCTCTTCAAGTTTTATTTCATCTTTTATAAAAAGGTCACTGCAAACGTTTCTCAGAAGTAGTACCTAAGACATTGTATAGCAGTAACCGAGAAAATCAAGAGTTAACAATTTGTGATACAAATAGAGACCAGGAAAATATTAAGGACTAGTGGTTACCCGGTGCACTTTGCTACATCCATTGAAAACAGTGTGTATGTCATAACTCATAAGATGTCATGAAATTTTTCGAGTGACTTTTGGTGCACCGAACGACGTCATCTGGCAGCACGAATTGTATTTGCGAATGTTGTTCAAAAAGTGCTTGGAATCGGTTATGCAACCTTAATGTATTTGAGCGAATTTAAAAGGGGGGCAAGGGCAATCCCTTTATAAATTAAAAAAAAAATTTTCTTCATATTTCGAAAATATAATACATATATATATTGAGAGTATATGTATTGACTCGAGGAACATTTGAAATTTTAAATATTTACAGAGTTATCGCACATATAGTCGATTGCATATTGTAAACTGCATAGGTAATGGTAAACTGAAACTTTGAACGCGATTATCTCGAATCTGTATTTTCAAAAACTGCTCGTGCTTTAACTTAAAAAGTTATTGATCGATTTCGGACGGGCAACCGCTAGTTTGTTATAAAACGCTTAAAGAATGTGACCTAAAAAGATTACAGCAAATCTACATTTTCTCTAACTTTATTTTATTTCGTCACGAAACAATATGTGCGGGCCACGTATGAGGTTTTCGTTAAAATTGATCCAATTGCATGTTTAAAAATCTAGTTATGACAAATTTTAAAAAGTGGTATAGGCGGGAAGTGGAAGTCTTGAAAACCTGACTGTCGCCCACGACTGTCGTTGTAGCGAACAATTATTGCGGTTTATCTAAGGTTCCGATTTCCAGTATAATTCCATAATTATTATAAACTAGCTGTCCCGCCCGGCTTCGCCCGTGTACTAAAACAGTCGTGTAATAATAGGAATAGGAATAGGAATAATATTATCCTTCTTATCCAGAATTGTTCTATCTGTCGCCATTTGTGAAATTTTAGTTGTTTTTTTTTCCAAACAATTGTAAATTTTAACATAGGCTACCACCGATAGGAGGCTAATACTTCGTATCTGGTGGCATAATCGATTTTTCTAAAAGATAGGACCGATAAAGTAAGGAAATTCAACAGGGCGGATTTAAGATCTAAGATGGCGGTCATAAATAAAGATTTTTACAAAGTCAACCGACTTGGACAAAATTTCGTAATTTCAGGTGAAATGTGAATATGATTCATTTTGGTCAATTGAACTAGACAGACAGATTGATAGACAGTCAGACAGATAGACAGGCAGACAGACAGATAGATAGGTAGACAGAGACAGACAGACAGACATAGAGACACACAGACATATAGATATACAGACATACAGATATACAGACATACAGACATACAGATATACAGACAGATAGATAGATAGATAGAAAGACAGACAGACAGACAGATAGATAGATAGACAGACAGACAGACAGATTGATAGACAGTCAGACAGACAGACAGACCGACAGATAGACGGATAGATAGATAGACAGACAGATAGATATTGCTAGCTTATCAAAATTGTGATTAATTTTTTTTTTTTTTAGTTTCAAATGACTTTTATTTCAACGTAGATACCTACTCCAAATAAAAAAAACAAAAAAAATTCAAAATTCCCATACAAAATTCAAATTTATTTTTTTCGATTTTTCGGGGTTTTTCTGAATTTTCTTTTCTCATAAACCATCCATCAAGTTAAACAAAACGAAAAAAGAATCATCTAAATCGATCGAGCCGTTCTCGAGTTTTAGCGAGACTAACGCACAGCAATTGATTTTATATATATAGATTTCTCAGTAGATACCATATCTCTGTAAATCGTGCAATATAGTTTTAAGGAATGTATTATTTTTTCCCTACAATAAACATGTATCTATCTATCTAACCGAATAAAATTAAATAGGATGGCACGTGTAATATTTTTAAATCAATCCGCTATAAGGGTGAAAACACACCGGAGCATTCAAAACGTTTTTTTTGTGACCAATGAAACAGCATTGATTTTTATGAGGCCAAGGGAACACACACCAAAGCAGGCAATCTAAAACACATGTTTTTGTTTCGATGCGCTCCATGGCTGGTTGTCGATAATACATGGCTTTGCATACGTCCAACACACACCGAATGAAACAAAAACGTTTCAAATCAGCGCAGCGTCGTTGTCCATTTTTGCACACTTGCTTATGGCGCAACACACACCGCATGTGGCAAAACAAAAAAGAAAAACAAATGCGAAAGAGAAAAACGTGTTTCAAAATTGCATTGTTGTTATTTTTTGCACTGGCGTTTTATATATTATTTTAGAGTTTTCGTTGAGAATGGCTGAATTGACGTAGATGTAGAGAAATTATTATATTTAATTGAGCAAAGAAGCCCAATACATAATTACAAAGATAAAATCCATTCTAATAAAATTACTATCGAAATGTCACAAATTCAGTTTTGTTATTTCTCAACACACACCAACCTCTCCCCACTTGAGTTGCAATCCCCGAAGTTTAACTTTCATAGCAATGACTGTAGAAAAATGAGTGTAAGTGCTGATACTTGTAGTATTCACGGTAGCTCTACTACATACGACTCTGATCTGGACTGTTCTCCTATTTGTTTTGTCATCGAAAACGTATGTTTTTAGGTGTTTGGGTTTAAATATCGACAGCAAACTAAATTGGGGCGTACATACTTCATTATTTCAAAAGTATTTATTGACAGCAATGTTTGTCCTGTATCATTTACGTCAGTTTTGTTCTTGCAAGCTTTAAGAAACAGTTTATTTTGACTTGGTTCAATCTAAGCTGCAATATGGACTCATTCGCTCGGGAGGGGCTTATAGCAATAAATTACACCCATTACTAGTACTGCAAAACATACTTTACGAATCATTTGGAAAAAAGGCACAGTGATCACAGCTCTTGTTTATTTTGTAACTCGCAGATTATCCCACTTATGCCCGGTTTCACCAACATTTACAAAAAGTGGTTTTAGCTAACAGGCCGTTAAAATATATCTACTCATTAAATTAAATTCTGTTTCACCAACCCCATTTATTGAATTTTTAACTAACAGGCTGTTAGCGTATTTGGTAAAAAATTTGATTTTAGTGCACTTCAAATTCTCATGGGGAAAGAGTGAAATAGAATCTTAAATGGTCGTAATCGGCCTGTTAGTTTAAGGGGCTGTTTAACGCGATTATAAAATTAAAAGTGGTTGGTGAAACGGAAAACTGTCATTTTAAAATTAAATTGCCTGTTAAATATTTAAAAGTGGTTGGTGAAACCGGGCATTAGACATCTTTACCTTTATAAAGTCCTAAAAATATTGGCGCAAATTCATAGCCAGTGCCTACAGCCGACTATAGTTACAGCCGGCACTAAATAATAAGAGCCGACTATAATTATTTAAAGTGACGTTTGGGTCATTTTAAAATTCGTGCCGGCTATATCTTTAAAGTCGGCTATAAGGTGACTATGAATAGCAAAAAGTATATTTTAGGTTATGTAGGTGAATAAATTCTTTTATTGTCGGCTTTATCTGACTATGAACTTGCACCATTTTATATAAGACTAGTTGAACCCATGCTCGCCTTGCTTCGCATTCTAAGGGCTTTCTTATGCATACAAATATGCAATATGCAGTGGGAGCGTAGAAAAATCAAAGTATTTGTCCAAGTCCACAAAAGTGTTTAGGAAATTTTGTTGATTAACTGAGTTTTATCAAAAACATTTCAATGTGTAACTTTCAGCCCCTAACTGCAAATTTCATAGTTCTCAAAAACCGCACCACACCGTAGCTCGTCAACACTTCCGCCTCTACCAGATGTCATTGCAAAATTGTAACTCTAGGTCAGGTGCCATTACATTATTAAGGCAGGCTCAAGTTTCTTAGAAGAATAGTAGGTACACCCACTTTTAGTTTTAAATTATGTGATGGCAGCAAAAGCGAGAGTTTAAAAATTCGACCAGATATCTGGTCTTGGTCCATAACCCGGGTGATTGAAATACATTCTGCACTTTGAACATCAACACGTGAAAATATCTCGCTGTTAATTGCTGGAGCTTAATCATTCCGAGGCAACAAAATAGCTCGCTCACAAAGCGAAGAATTTTTACGGTTTTTTTAGTTGTGATATATCACCTTAAACCTTGTGATAAATTTACTTTTCCATTTTCTTCCGGAAGCGTTCCTCCACCAATTTTAAAAAACAAATCAGAGAAATGTTGTGCGTTCGGATGTGCCTCGTGGCACTACTGATAACGTTTGCCTAAAGTCTCGGTAAAATAGCACTGTAAACCAAACATCCCAGATGACTTCCACATAGCAAATACATATATGCATACATACATATATGAACCAAAATTAACTCTTAAAACAACAGAAGTTCACTTTGGGTAGAATATTTGTTTTTGATCGTTTTTTTTTTTAATTTATTAATAATATTTACAAACTGAAAATGCAATTCACTGCTCGAGAAAATTCTCTTTCTTTTGACACCTCATTTGTTAAGATTGGATGAGTGTGAGAGCCGCAAATGGTAATAATGATTGTAGCACATTGAAGTACAAAGCATATGATCATGTTAGAGCGTGCACATATACTCACACACACACTATTGCAACGATACCCACTGCTGCACGACTGCTGGCGGTGGTCTCCGCTGAAGGAAACTTGTGGGCGATGTTTTGAATAATTGTTTTGAACATTGCTCAGCTTCAGGATAACGCAGGAGGATGTTTTATATCTCAAATGAATCAGCGACAGTTTTACTAATTTCACCGATTTTTTTGATTTTCAATCCGATAAGCTCCATACATCCGTCACTAGTTTTATAACTATAGGATGTATCTGTTACATTTCTCTTTGTAATTTCGAGTAAAGTACACTATTTAAGTTAGTATATAAGACTTAAATATTACACTTAAGTACATATTAATCCGTAATTGTTAATAAGCTAACATTGAATGAAATAAAAATTGACTTGAATTGAATTGAAAATTGAATTGATTTTACAAGAGATTAGAAGAAGTTATTTTGCTGTGGTTTCTAAGGTCCGCCGGTCTTCCATAAATTGATTTCCGTATACACCGTATACCGAATTGATATCGTTTGTATTTATTAATTTATATAAATCAATATTTCAGTCAATGCTATTTGTAGTGTAATAAAAATTTCCCCAGATTAGCAGTATACTCTAAGTCCGCAATTAAGGTTTTATTGAACTGAATGTGCCAATAGAAAAACTGAGTATCAAATCGACTTTTCTCTTTGTCATGATATATATAAATACATACAAACATATGTACATATATAAATCAAATTCTATTTCACAAAACGCTTTATCTAATTCTATTTACTTGCATTTTATTATCGATTTACTGTAACCATGAAAATATGATAAGAAAGTTACAATTTAAATTAATGGATTTGGATTATTTTAGACAAAACTTTCTTAAATAACTTATCCGTACTTATTTTGTTGCTTTTTGAAATGCTGCATATGAATTTAAAAAAAACGATTAATCATCAACATGCAGATTGAAGCAAATCTTGCTTTTTATCCAGAGCATTTTATTAAATCGAATTTACACTTGAGCATACATAAGTCATCTGCTGTGAAAGTGAGCGAGCACAAACACTAAGTAGCGTACGGGACGGTTATTTTTAGTGTTCTTTGCATTGTGTGAAGTGTATATGCATTATGAATACATTTTTTATACAATTTCGTGTTAGATAATTACAAAGGGATGCAATACGAAATTACAAAAAAAAAATTCATTCATAATGCATACAAACTCCACACAATGCAAAACACACTAAAAAGTACCGTACCTTACGCTACTTAGTGTTTGTGCTCGCATATGCAAACCCTAAAATCGAAAAATAGAGTTTGCTTTGCGTACGAAGAACAAAGCACTATCGTAGCGTACTTTTCTTTCTTTTGTGTTCTTTTTAGGTACGGTACGGCTGCAAACTGCATCTAACTCGATCGGTTTCGACGTTATACTGCACCGTTAGGTACACATTATGTATGTGCCTATGTATGTATATATCCGATGAACAGATCTACTGGGCGCATACATTTTTATATATCATTCTTTACGATTTACATACATGTATGAATGTACGTCTTTTATGAGCGATTTAGTGGTTGTGAAAGTTTGTTAGTGAATATCAGGATCATCCTTAACTGCAGGGCACGCGAAGTAAGTAAGCTTCAATATATTGCATTGCAAATCTATCTGCAAGAACCTTACAAAATTCGTAGTAGTTGCCTAAAAAATATTGTTAATTGGATTTTTTGATTGAATTTAACAAGATAAGTAATTGATTACACGTGTACGTAAATAGGAACAATAGCAAAAATATTTTGTACTGACGAAGGTATTAAACGACAACCGAAGGATTGGCGATCATAAATTGCGATTTTGATTTAAAAAAAAAAAAAAAAAAAAATAATAAGATTATATGCGAGTTATGTTACGTTACTCATACGTTAAATATAATCAATCGCACTTTAGAAATGCGAACACAATACTGTGATTAATAAGACCAACAATGAAGTATTCGCATTAATTGTTATGTTCAGGTATGTACATATGTATGCACATTGTAGATATGTACATATAAGTAATATATAATACCATTTGCCACCTACATATAAACTGTATATTAGCAAAAAACTGTATAAATCGTTTCTAAAATAAGCTCTAATTCTTTTGAAAATAAAGTTTGTATGTTATGTACATATTATTTTCCATCGATTCATGTTTCCGACTTTAATTTTAAGGTTAATAGATTCTTTAAATTAATACTCCGGTTAACGTCGTTAATGCGTTTCTCGAAATCACGATGCAACGTTCAGCGAAGCAAGTGGGAAAAAAAAGGAAAAACATTTACCCTTGTAAAAAAATATAATTTATTTAAGTTCATGTAATACGCTCATAGGAAAATAAATTAAATACATTTCCCAAATTACAGGTAATTTCTCCTTTCAGCAACCTAAAGCTCTGGGATTAAGATATTGGCAAACTAACATGGGTCTGATTTAAAAAAAAAACAAACTTTTGCGTCTCCACATTGCAATAATTTAAATCTGTCTTTTGCAGCCTTATGTCCAGGCATAGCCTTTTTATTTTCTGCAATATAAGATGTGGTTGGAATTTTTTTTTCCAAAAAAGAGTGCAGTTTGAACTACGTTAAAAAATTTTTCAGGGCTGTAACCGCCAGTTGTTGCAATAATATCTATAAAGGTAGGATTGCCAGAAATATTTTGAAGAAACTAGTTAACGAGCATGAAAATTCCGGACTTTCTCGGACAAAATTGGATCCAAAAAGGAGTACAAAACTAGGACCAAAACGCATACACAATTTATTACAAAAAAAAAAAAAACACTTTGATGGCGGTACTTCATGTCTTAAATATTAAACAACTTATATTTTTTAGTTTTTATTTGGTTCGTGGGTGGACGTGGGGTTGTTGGCATAAACCTTAGGCTTCAGAAAAGCCCAAAAAAACGAAGTCCAACGGAGTTAAATCGCATGATCTGGGCTGCCAATGCTGATCAGAAATTCACTCATGCAATTGTTTCTCTGGCTGTATGGCATATGGCATCGTGTTAATGAGACCCCATGTCATCCCCATTCATATCTTGCAATTTAAGCACACAAAAAACTGTAAAATCATGTCGCGATGGCGAGCCCCATTAGCTGCTATTGCCTGACCAGCCGCATTTTCAAAGAAGAATGTTCCGATTGCGCCTTCAGCTCAAAATCCGCATGAAAGAATGACACGCTGTGGATGCATTTGCTTCCCAAAAATCACTCGTGAATTTTCTGAACCCCAAATTCGACAATTTTTACGATTAACAAAGCCATCAACATGAAAATGCGCATCATCGCTGAAGATGATTTTGTTTGAAAAGCCCCTGCCCCTTATAAAATATTGCTCAACAATGAAAACATGTTGTTCTTTCGTGTAGCAATTAATTAATTATATTAACCCTGTCAACTGTCACGCTGTCTTTTTTTTGTTGACAAGAATTGACCGCATACATGACGAAAAAATCATATCTTGCGTGAATTTTTGGACACACATTACAACTGATTTTTGCTATTGGTAATAAATGATAAATATGAGCCAGATATTTTGACGGTCAAACGCGGACAATTTAGAAAAACTATACTGGACGTTTCACGTATTGGCGAAAAAGAGTGTATGCCCGGGAAAACCCGGACAGATGGAAACGCTACGCTACATAAAGGTTTCTTGTATAGATTCCACATTAAATCTAGCTGCTTCTCTCGAAAGCTTCACATTGTGGGTGCCAGATCTTTATATAAACCTATCTATCCACACGGCTTGCACCAAAAGTTTCATCAGTTGAGGACTCACCTATTGCCTTATTTTAATTCGTCGAATATTCTAAGCGCCTTCTGTTGTATTAGCCATTGATCCTCAATCCATATCGGTTACAGTTTTTTTATTCGGCCCATAACAACACCTCTGGGCTTAATAACTTTCGTTTCGATGAAAATTGCATCTGTGATGTATTGTTTATATACATTTATTTATCTTTTACTAGCGGATACCCGGCGTGCGTTGCTACACTTTATTTAACAGTGATTTTTTTCACTTTTCGATTTTTTCAATTACCCGACTTTTCCGGAAATTTTCTTTCGTAAAGACCTTCTCCTGGCAATTACGAACAATTGAAAATAAATTTGAGTCAAACCTGCCCAACTATACATTTTTCACAACATTTTTATATACTAATAGATAATATAGATAATTGTTGTTGCTGAAGTTGGAAGCACACCAATGGTTCTGGCTATATCTACAGCTCATTCACCAGATTCACAGCGTTTTATTATGTCTAGTCTTAATTTTAAACTTAAGTGAGCTCATTACTGTTTATGTGTACGGCTTCTCTTAAAGACACTTAGGAATCAATTCTATACAATAAAAATTAAAATTTTTAATCTGCAGAACAAACCCAGCGGGAAATTTGGGAAGCGCTCCTCCGAGAAGGTATTTGGAAGCACTGATTTTTTAGGAAAACATTCTTTGCGATGGGTAAGTGATACATTGAGAAGCAATTACTGAGATGTGCTTCCGAAAAAATCTTTTTAAAAGTGTGGATTGCTTCCCTCTGCGGACCTACTAATGTAAAAAGAATATGGAAGAGGATACGGAGAGTCATGCCTTCTAACCTTCCAAGGAATTGCTCCAGCATGCATGATTGTATGCTTCCATTTCCCGCTGGGTAGTGTCCCTACAACACCCCATCCTGATATAGGCATCTGTTTGACAACTACTCATAGCATCTACCCTTAGCTTAGTACTTTTATAGAATAAAGATATTTGAATTAAAAATTGGTTTTCTTTAAAAACACCAACTGGATATGTAAGTAGTAGTATTAGAATCAAATACTGGTAGAGTAAGACGGAGACGAGCTGGCGCGAACTTGAAAAAAAAAACGATGCTCAGATGCTCGAATCTTGATCTGGAAGAAGTAACTGTCAGGGTCAGGGCTCTTTTTAACTGTAAATAATAAAATTATCTTTTCCAGATAACATGAGAATTTTACCAAACCCGTTAAAGAGATAGCCCGTCAGCTCGGGTACTCTATCTAGATCATGAGTTACTTTCCAAGTGGGTTGATTTTGGTTTGTGTTTATCTTATACATACTATTCGTATCTGCGTCTAGCAAATACATATAGATCAAAATGCCATCTATACCATACTAAAAATTGATCAAAATCAAGGTAGTGTTCAATTTCAATATAATTATCATTTCTAATGTTTGTTGTCCCACTGTAATTGTAATAAAACAATTTTATAACCGTTAGGCTTTGAGGAGATACCGAAACCAAGAGGATTATTTTCAAATGACATAATTCGACCTTTGAAATATGATGACAGGAGGAGTGGTCAAAGCTCAGGTGGCTTCCAATTGATAAAATGAAACTGAAGAAACAGATTACAGCCAATGAAGAATAGGACTTCCATATGGTGAATTATTGTATTAAAAATAAATTATTGACGTTAAGCACTGATTAGGGATTTTAGTTTGTTTTATCGCTGGGAAATCTGAGCAAGGTACTCCACTCAGACAGTAATCGGTTCTTATCAATTTCTTGGCACCCCCATAGAACGAAAATACAGAGCGCGTCACTCTGTCTCTATGAGTTGTGATTAATTACTTCGTTGCCAAAAAAAATAAAAAATTTAAACATGTTTATCTAGAGTCTAGACATTTAGATCTGTAGGGCTGCCGTTGCATTTATCATGGATCTACATACTTATGTCAAATATTTCTTTGATCAAAGATAAATTACACTGAGAAAAGTACGCAATTGTAGATTTATGTAATTTGAACATGGTTCTTTCTTAGCAGAACCTATTCAATTCTACTCCGCTTTAATACTCAATCCAAGAACGCACGGAGCTATATTCTTGGATACAGTTTACTGTTCATTTTGCATGAAATCAACTCACATTTCTTAAGCATTAGCTTTGTTCGATTTTCCCAGCCCTAGCGCGGTGCCCTGACTACTGTGGTTGTCAAAAAACCCAGTGCAGTCACAGTCAAAATCAACCCAGTTCCATCAAACATGACAACTGTCATTCTTGGATAACTAAACATAAATTGTATTTAGTTAATTTTCGTATATTTTTGCAAGTTCATGTTTTTATTCACCAATCAATCCAAACACAAAAAACACAAGCGCAATGAGCAAAACCAATATAATAAAAAAAAAAAACAAATGACAAATCAGCTGTTTTAATGTTTTGACAGAAGCAAACTGATGATGAAATCGTCGGCTACTATCTTTTAGACGATTATCGTCCTAAAAGTTACGAAATGAGTGCCCAGGACGATTCCAGTGCTGAACCAGTGTCCACATCGAACACAGAGCAGCATTTTCTGTGTAGCAACAGTTCGAATTCAGAACAAAGCTATTAGGTTTGTTTGATGTCAGCCAAACACTGGAAACGCACTGATGCGTTTTATGTCCGCCAGTGCTACCCTGAAAACGCACTGAATACGCTGCGCTTCGTTCGTTGTCGACACTGGTTCTTCACTGGATTTACCCCGAGTATTTCCTCAATGCAAGAAACAAGGGCCGTCAGAAGAGAACACAAAATCATCTGATTTATCATTTGGTTATTTTTCATTGTGTTGGTTTTGCTCATTGTGGTTGTATTTTTTGTGTTCGGATAGGTTGCCTTGTAATACAACGAACTAAACAAGTGCAAAAATATACGAAAATTAATAAAATCTGATTGATGTTAAGTTTTCAATGCATGAGAGTTGTTAGGGCAAGCTATTTGCGTTCGATGAAATGGGGATTTTTGGGCAATCATGAAAACCAGTGACATGGTCCCAATTGTATCAACAATCTACAAAGATTTAAAAAAAAAAACTTGGGCGCCCCAAGCTTTAATTAGTAGTCACATACTGGTGACTCAAAAAAAATTACTATTTTACTTTTAGTTCATTAAAGCTTGTTTTAAAAAAACTATTTTTTATCTCTATATATATTTCCTACTTTTTAGCATTTTAATTTTTTTTTTACAAATGTACGTCGATGCGTGTGTATATTAGCTTGGGTGGGTTTAATATGTGAAAAGTTAACTCAGAATGTGCGAGGTTCTACTCCTCCTTTCATACTATGCCATGGGGGTTGTAAAGAAAAAAGTAATTTCAGCATGATCGGATATTGAAGTTTATTTTCACGCACCTCAGTGCCAAAAATACAAAATGACTGGTTGCGCATGTGCTTCCGATTTATCCTCTCCAACTTTTTGTAGCTCTCTTAGTTGTAATGAAAAGTGTTTTTTAATCGAAAATGTGGATGAATTTAAGTACTTGGGACTCATTATTGGTTCTAAGATGAGTTTTACTAATCATACGGAGTCTTTAAGGAAATATTTTCGTTGTTCTCTCAGGAATTTCCTTTACCTTAAAAATGTTTGTTCAAATAAACTGCTAAAAATAATTTATTTTGGTATTTTCCATTCAAAATTTCAGTCTGGTGTTGCTTGTTGGGGTGGTGCATATAAAAATAAAATATGCCCTAAACACCGTCGTAGTCCCAGTTATCCATTGTTTCGTAATATGAAAATTCTTTCAGTCCGTCATCTATATTGTTTTAAAGTGTTAAAGACGTTCTTTATGAGATCGGGAAACCTCTATTGCAGATTAATTTCTGATAATAATCTAAGAGGAAACTTTTTGAATCTTGTCTCTGTATCCTACTGCCGAAGTACTGCTTTGCGTAATTTTTATTTGGTTTCATCTTGCCGCCTCTTTAATAGGTTTCCACATTCAATCAGAGCTTTAAATTCTTTTCGTATGTTTAAAAAATATCTCATGAATTGGCTTTTAGAGCTAGATTATGCTAACTTAGAATCCTTTTTCTCTGACATTCTGGTGTAATTATAGGTTTTTATTTTGCTTTGTAATATCTCTTTTCGAATATCTATCGTATATTTCTTTCTTCCATTCTCTTTAAGGGTCACCGCACCCATAATTATAATTATTTTGTAATGTCCTTTGATGTGGCATTGGACACTTTTTAATACTTTGAAGTATACTAAGTAAAAAATGTGACTTATATTATTTCTTGAATTTTGTATTAACCCTAGATTACTAACCTTGGTCGAATCGACTACGCTTGCTCTTATTTTTCTTGTTTTCTTTCCGCGAGTATTTACACCGCCGTTATAAAGATATAACCACTTTCCGTCGTCGATTCGGAATGCGTTTTAGAATGCCGGAATGAAATATTGTCCATATATTGCCGGGACCTTCACGCTCTTGCCAAAAGTTGATATATACTTTGACATGTTTAGATCTCTTTATTACAAATTACATCATCGCTCAAGTCCTAAACGAAACTAATACAGTAATACAAACTCAATTCGGACGGTATACCAGAATGTGGTTCACGCAGTCACCTGCAGAAAAGCTGAAAATAAAGTAGCACTAAAAGACAATCATTTAACATGCCAAGCAGTTATATCACAATTGAAAACAATTACGCTGCAAGCTTAGAATGTATGTATATCCGCAACAAACCCGCTAAATATGACATTAAGCTTGTAATGATATGTGACAGTGTTACAAAATATATGATCGATTTGGGTTCCGGATCAAATTCGATGGCTTACCATTACGAGAACTCTATGTGAGAAAGCGAACCAAATCTATGTATATGTATATGGATCAAACTTGAACATTACCACCGAAAACGGGTTTACCTTAGTGCCGCTAACAAGCGCATTACAAAAAGAGCCATAAAAATTAACATTAACACCTGAACTTCAAAATTTCTGAACAGTACCATCTGAAATAGGTAAAAGATGCACCAAGTTCAAGCACAATATTGATGGGTGTCACTCTTGCATTTAAAATTAAAATAAAATATCGATTTTCTTGTTAACAGTTAATATGTTATATTAACTATTCATATTAAGAACAAATTTTTATGAAGTTCACTGTTCTTTTATTTTTTAATTAACTTTTTTTTAAACATTTATTAATTTTGAGGTGCCTATTGAATTTCCCAAAAAAATCTGATATATACCCGAGTTAAGAAAGCGTCCACCATATTGGATTCAGAACGTCATAAAATAACAAATATTGTATTGTCTACGCACTTATACACGTGTGCAAAATTTCAGCATGATGGGATATCTGGAAGTGGGTGTAAAATCGATTCCCAGATTTGGCCCTCACAAAAAGTGAAGTTAACATAAAGCTTGTAAAAATGGTTTCTTTCTCACCTTTTACGAATTAATTGTTATTTTTCTTCCTAAAAAGTATGTTTGTATTATTGAAATAAGCTTTTATTAAAAAACACTGAAATATGTGTGATTTTTACTTTGACTGCATTCCAGTTTTAAGACTGCAACGAGGAATGAAGAATACTTGGCAGCACTTCCACAGAAGGAAAATCAACAAATTTCCATATCAACGGCATGCCATATTGCAAAATCAACTGGATGAATCATGTCAACTCAAGGTTGATCAACTGTTTTTCTTCATGGTCTTTATTAACCACATTGCTTATAACCAAAAATTATACCGCAAAAAAAGCAAAAAGAGGCATTTAATAATAAAGGTGTTTATGCTTTAGTATTAATATTGTAATAGCACTGTAAAACCAAAAACATTTTGAAGTTATCTGGTATAACAATCGCCTGCCTCGATTCCGTTCAAAAAAACGCATGTTGTACATTTTGATACAAAAATGTATTTATTTGAAGTTATATTTTTTTTATGCGCGCTAGTGTAAAACGCGAGTGCAAATTTGTATGTGCACACGAAAGAAAAACCTGTTCTTATACATACGTGTGGACACTAAAATTTATTTCGTGTGGGCAAGGACGAAACTGCACAGCAACCTTGACGAATAGCACAAAAAAGGCAAAAAGAGGCAGTGTGGATTAAAAACGCCAAAAAAGCAATATTAGTAAAAAAGGCAAAAAAGGCAAAGTTAACAAAATCCGTTCCCTGCCATAACAAATGTTAAACGAACACAAACAGCAGTAACAAACGCTTCATCAGATACTCATCAGTCATCACCCACCAAGAAAGAATAATTCAACTGCTCATATCAAGGAACACTTTTACTGAAAGCTGCAGTCGTTTAAAACGGATCGGATACGGCGTATTTTGTTAATAAGATAATGCGGGAAAAACCATCCATGGGTTTAAAGATAAACACACCCGTCAATGAAAAAAATCACCAGAATATAAACCGAACTCAGAATGAATTGCATTATCAATTTATTGATCTTAGCTGTTCGCTTTAGGTCGGCAACGTCTGGACTATAGACATACAGTGGCGACAAAATAAATGGCACAGTTTTAGAAAATGCGTTCAAGACACTTTACACTTTAGATCATATAACTTTTTTGAATAAGCAATTAGATGTTGGGACTTTTTTTTTGTCGGGACTGCACTATAAGGTATGGGCATATTTTTCACCTTAAATTTCTGTAACATAACAAAATCCATTTTATTTGATTTTACTCATTCAGAGTTCAAAAATATAAGGGAAATGGATAAAATATGGAATAATATACTAGAAGTGTTAAAAAAAGACAATGAGTGTTATTTCAGTGTTCAAAAAAGAAAAGTTTAAATTCTGTCATTACCGCTTTTATGTACCGCTCCGGTGTGTAGCAGTTGGCAGTTGGCAATTGTCATCTCAACCACATAGTTTATTTTCGGAAATAACCACTTAACACAAAATATCTCTTAAATTAGCGATATCTATTTTTTTTAGTACTGAATAATTTATTTTGTGTTTAGATCACCGATATCAATAAGAATCCGTTGCTTAATCTTTGCGCAACGGATATTTGTAATATCCCCTTATTAAATTGTTCTGTCATTTTCATTCAGAATCATTCAACTGCATTCAAATTAAGTTTGTTCGATTTTATTTCAACAAAATTCGGAACGAATTTCAACGAAACTACTTATATGGGATTCACACTAGCGTCGAAATGAGATGATTTTGAACTTCAAATAAAAAGTGTTCATACCTACGCTTGCTAATTTCGTGAATGGATGCATTCAGTTCCGATAGTAAATCTACGGTGCCATGTTATAAAATGTTTTAATATAAAATTATTTTTTTTATATACATAAGTACAGGTATAACGTATAACGTGTTATTGTTTAACAGTTGGGTAGATAAAGTCGACTATTATATAGCTAACATTGGATAGATGCGGCGCTGCCTCGGGTTAGTATGTTAAGATATCACTTTTCGGGTGGGTTTTGCCGATCCGGGTATTTCAACAATTGTCAGGCACTCACGTGGATATCAAGTCGACTATAGAGCCGACTGTAGAAAAGTGCCCCAATGGGCGCGGAGCTCAAATAAATGGACAGATATTGTGTATGCACGAATCTTATGGCCGACGCTCTTTGGCTCCACATGCAGTTGATCAGAGTGCCTCTACGCGGCGTACAACTTCAATTTCTTTTTTTCAGATAACATCCCATATTTATTAAACCATTCCATGAGATATTTGTGTTTTGTATGTTATTCCATTATATTTTTCGTAGTAGCTTTGACAATTGTAATCTCAACCACATAGTTCATTTATGGAAATAACTACTAAACACTAAATATCTCCTAAATTAGCGATATCTTTTTTTTTTTAGTACTGAATAATTTTTCTTTTGTGTTTAGATCACCGAGATCAATAAGAATCCGTTGTTTAATATTTGCGCAGCGAAAACTTTAATATTCCTTTATTAATTTGTTCTGTCACTGTCATTCAGAATCATTCAACTGCATTCAAGTTAAGTTTGTTCGATTTTATTTTCACATAATTTTGAACGAATTTCAACGAAATTATGTTGAAATGAGATAACTTCGATGTGTCAATTCGTATGGGAAATTATCTCATTTATCCCAATATGGCGGGCGCACAAAGCAAAATGGCGGACTACCTCTTCCTTTTCTCCTTTTCTTTCTTTTTTACCCGACTAGTCTTTACAACCGCATTGATAGTGGTATCAAATGAAATGGCTTGGCGAGTAAAATACATGACGTAATTCTAAATTCAATATGGCAGGCGCCGCCAATATGGTGGATTTCTGTTATCTTACTTACTTAGTTGGCGCTACAGCTCGAGGTGAGCCTGGGCCAGCTTCTCGCAACCATTTGTGTGTGCGTGTTATATTTTTGCACGAATGGAAGGGACCTACAGTTTTTTGCCGACTCCGAACGGCGAGTTGAGAAGCTCAATCGTGACAAATGATACTCTTTGATGCTTGTCAGACATTCGAAAGAGGTGGGCACTGTGAAAAACTTTTAGGCGTTTGCGGCGGGATTCGAACCCATGACCGCTGGCTCAGTAGTCCGACGCACAAACCACTTGCGCTACGGTGCCCACCTTTACTACCTCCTTAATATGGGTATCAAATGAAAGGGCTTGGCGAGTAGAATACATTACGATACGACGTAATTCTAAATTCAATATGGCGGGCGCCCCCAAGATGGCGGATTTCTATTATCTTTACTACATCCCTAATATGGGTATCAAATGAAAGGGTTTGCCAAGTAGAACAAGACATTGCTTACTTATACATACACTACATATTTTTTGAAACTAAAAAAGTTGTAAATAAAAAATTAAGTTGAAAAAACTAAAACTTGACTACGGGAAAAACCAACTAAAAAGTACGAAACAAGATGAAACGAAACAATGATTTTCAGAGTATAGACGTGGTCGCATGCCGTTAAAATAACGTATTTATATAACTACGCATTGATTGGACAAAGCGACATGCGACCACAGCTGTACTCTGAAAATCATTGTTTCGTTTCATCTTGTTTCGTACCTACTTTTTAGTAAATAGCACACCCTTTGTTTTTTTCGACCAGCCATTATTATGATTCCCGTATTTATTAGCATATAAAGATACTAGCTGTCCCGCTCGGCCTCGCCCGTGTCTAAAAAATATAGTGTTACTTACAATACAAACACTGTCATTTAGTTTGAAGAATCAAAGACAGTGTGAACGCACCCCAAGGTTTGCAATCTACCAATATATACAATCCACAAGTGTGGAATGACGTGGGCAACAAAATTGACAGATCTACGGCTACAACTTTGGATAGAAGTTCATCGAGCCTGGAATGTCATACCTTTACCCTCCAATTGGCGAGAGGGTCCCTAGGGACGTTTCGATTTGTTTAATGTTAACAAATTTATCTCTATAATATGCATGAACGCATTTTATACAACCAAATATACAAAACTATTAAGGCAAAACTAGCATAATGATAATACAGTACATTTCTTGAAAAATTGTACACAAATGCCTCTAGGTCCCTAGGGACCTTACATACATCTTGTATATTGCTATTGGGACTATCGCTAATCGGAGGGTTAAGGACGTTGTCAAGCCTTATGTGTGCTGTCATTATTAAAAGTAAGAGTTGCCTCACTAAGTACTAGTATTGTAAAATAATATTAACTAAATTATTCGAAAATGTTGTAAGGTTTAATAAAATTTTGTAATGAATTTCATGAATTTGACCAAAGTGTGCTATTTATATTGCCTCTTAAAAATGTATGTAATGTTATATTTTTAATTCTTATTTTTTATTTGAGGAAATCTGTGTATACCTATTGCAACAGAGTATCTTATTACATAAACTTTATTAACATATTTAATCTTACAAGTAAAAAAAAAAAATGAACCTATATGTGCTATTTATGTTGTCGACACTGTATATGCATACATAGGTACATGCCCTCAGTAGATATTTATTAACAAAATCACAAAATGATTCACTAAAAATTAAATTCACAAATACATTGACAACGATTGTAACTTAACTTCGCACCAACAAAGCGTAAACAATTTGTATTCTGTAATCAAGAGCAGGAAAATAAAAACAGGAAATCTACAAGGTCACACACTAGAAATTATAGCAAACCGTCAGTCAAAAGCTCAAACAACTCAAAGTAGGACATCCCTTAACACCACCAAACACTTTTATTTGAACACAGGAAGATGATAAAATATGATGATGACATTCCACATGTCTCGACCAGCAATTCGGGGTTTTAAATTTTCCATTCTATGCACTAGTATGTATCACCTATTAAAAGACACTTGAAATCGTAAATCAGGGAATTTCCAATATTGCTTAATTTCTTGATAACCAAACAATACTGCGATCAATTAAACACCTGAGCTGCTGCGAGGTTGTGCCGCTTGACCATAATCAGTTATCAGTTAATCAAAGGTAGAAGAAACTGTAGTAAATCACCGGCTATAAAAAGGGCAGTAGCGTCTAAGAGTCAACTATTTTGTAAATACATTTCGAACGAACAGTGGTCTGCTCCTAGATAAATCGCGGATAACATTGCTGGCACATGGGTCGACACTTCCCTTTGGAGCTGTTCGTGGCAGTTCTAGCTGTATTAGGATGCGCAGAGTGCTTGAGTAAAAAATCGCTGCTGCCGTACAAAAATATTGGATCTTCAGCTTTGGAGGCTTCGCCATTTAAGAGTGACATCGCTTTAGCTTTCTTCAAAGAGGCCGAACGGTTAGCCGCGTCTAACTTTAGCAGAGATGCCTCTCAGGATCAGTGTGTAGATCATTTGGAATTGATTTACAATGGAATTTTGGACTACCAGGAATGGGCATTGGAATGTAAGAGTTTATTTTTTTTTTATTTTCAAGTGAAGTGAGGAAAAATCTCCTAAAGAAAGTAACATTGTGTAAATATTGTGTATAAATTTAAAATTGTATTTATGTATATACGTCAACAGCCCTCTAACTGGAATTGTTCAACCCTATTTTAGCATTCCCTTCGGTTTTCCATAGAAAAGTTGCAATCTCCATAAGCCAAAAACTCCTCTAACGCGAACACTCTCTTGCGTTTCGTCACCTCTTACAATTCTTCTAAGTCGAATTTGGAGGTAAACCAAAAAAATTCTAAACCACACACATCTCTAAAAAATCCATGAACAAAAATGTAAAGCAAGTAATGTACGAATAAACAATTGCGCACGAATTAAGTAGATTCGTTTATTCCGTTACTAAAAAAAAACTTTATTATAAAAATCACTTAAAATTACAAAGTTACAATAGTTTTAATATTACGAAGCGGAGTGACTTATGTTGAGTGGTGGTTCTTGGATGACTGATTAAATATTCATTTTAATATTTAAACGTTGATGCTGGACTTCTTGGGTGGTGTTGCTAAATGCATATGTTGCATTTCCTGCTTTGGTAATTCGATTCCTCGTGACCAATCGATGGGTAACACAAAAGATGTGGATGCTGACGAGGATATTGTTTTGGATGCAATATCTTTTGTGGGTGCCGATTTCGATGTAACCTCTCCCTCCTTTAGATGATGACTCTCCTGAGACATATTGATGATTTTTATTCTTAATTTTTTATACCTTTTTAATAAAATGATTAATACAAATAATACAAGTAATACAATAATAATTCCTATGACAATATTGTATATTAAGTGACTCTGTTTTTCAAATTTTAATTCTTTAATTGTTTCTATGTTCTCGAACTGCTTAATTACAATATCATCAAAAGTTATATGGTTTACAGTTCCCTTTAGTTCTTGTGTTATTGGTATTACAAATTTTTGCTTAAATATTTCTTCTTTATTAATATATGTTTGGTTATTTATGTTAATAGTACAGTCGTTAAATGTTAACAAATAGTTCCCCTTTAATTTTATTATTCTTTCGTCACATGTACTTTTTAAAGTCTCATTAAAATAATTTCTTAATAATATTAGTCCTGATTCAATTACAATAGTTTCTTTTTTATTATTCTTTATCTTAATACATTTTTCATTATAAATACAAACTTTAGATTCTTTAAGATTTTTATAATCCGAAGATTTTTCATAATCATACACAATGTTTTCAATTTTCACAATTTGTTCATTATTAATCATAAGTTCTTCAAAATCTTTATTTGGAATTGCAACTAGTAACGATCTGTTAACAAGTATGATTTCGTTTGGAATTTTAAATGCAAATATTATTTTATTTTCTTCATATTTCGCAGTACCAGTTTTAATATTTTGTAATTTCTCAAAATCAATATTGTACTTTATTATTTCCTCATTATTTAAAATGTTATTACTCATTATTCCTATTCTTGTGGAAGCAATATTATTTTGTATGTGTTCTATGTTGTCTTTCAGAATTTTAATCATTATTAATGATTCTAAGTATATAATTTCTTTATATATCCTCTTACTATCGTCTTTATATGAATTAAGTTGTTCTAGTATTTTAATTGTGTTAGTCTCTATAGTCTTTTTTAATGTCATAAAAGTTCTGTTAAAATGGTCATTAATATGTACTTGTTTGTTTAGTGTCTCAATCGCGTTGTGGTTGTTTTCGTCTATTATTCTTAAATGTTCTTCTATATTTTGTCTATCGTCGTCGTCCATTGTACCATAGATCCATTTGAAACCTGTTCCTATTATATTGACTAAGCCTCGTCTATGTCTATGTGGAATAATTGTCTGTACTTTCAGTTTGAGTGAATCTAATTCGAAATTTAGTAACTCTGTTTTATCTTTGAATCCTATTGATCCTATATTATTGGTTAGTTTATTTATTAATTCATCTATTTCTTTTGGGTCAATAATGTGTATTATAGTGTCATATGATTTAACTATGTTCACGTTTTCTAGTTTAATTTCGGCAAATCCGTCTTCAGTGTCGATCTTCTCTATCATCAATGTTCCCTGAGTTGTTGTTGTCATTGTCATTGTCAACAGAAATATCATTAACGTCCATTTGATCTGCAAATTTGTTAGGTCTTTTAATGTTTATGGGATGTATTTCTTTTAATTTTAATTTTCTATATCTAGGCTCGTCTTTATGCCTGAGTGCTTTATAGTTCTTAACTAAACCCTCTTCTCTTTCTTCTAAATATTCTTCTCTATTTTTATTTAATTTGTTTATTACTTTCTCTTTCATATTTTGCATATTAAGTTTAACCTTTTCTTTATCAACTTTTCCTTCTAATATATCTATGGGCTTATGTTTAGTCGTTGAGTGTATTGATTTATTGTACCACTCTACACATTTATATATTCTTTCCTTGGTTGAAAGTTTTGATTTTTCTGTTGTCAGAACTCGCATTTTTTCACTGATAGTATTGTGGAATCTTTCGATATCCGAATTTCCTGTATGGCTATTTGCTTTAGTAAAGTGCACGTCAACTTTTTCTTGTCTTAAAAAATCTTTAACATTAATATTCTTGAATTCATTGTCTAAAACTACTTTCTTTGGTTTTCCTTTTATGGAGAAGTACAGCCGTATCTTTTCTTTAATTGTAATACTGTTTCTGTCTTCTAAGGGAAATATTATGGCATGCTTTGAAAACTTATCAATAAAAGTGATAAAATAATGTTTAGCGTTAGTGTAAATATCTAAGTGTATAATTTCATTTGAGTTAGATGGGGTTTCTGTGATTTCAAACTTAGGTTTTATCGGCTTCCTATCATATTTTGCCTGGTTACAAATATCGCAATTGTTAATGTATTTCTGAACTAATTCTTTCAAGTTTTTGTAGTATATATATTTCTTTAAACCATCATAATTTTCATTGATACCTGCATGCCCCGTCTCATTCTTATGATATTTCGCTATTTGTTTTAATGTTTCGTCTTCGTCTTTCATATCTTTAGCATGATACATACACTTATAAAACTTTATTTGTTGGCAGGCGTTGAATAATTCAATAAGTTTAAGTTGAACTAGATTATATTCATGTTCACTTAACTCTGAATAAATGCCTATTCTTCCTTTCTTTATGAATCTTCTAAATATATCTGAAAGTCTTTCCTCTTCAACATCCTGGGAGTTTATATATATTTTTCGTCGGTTATTTATTATTTCGATTTCTTTTACTTTATTGTTGGATAATATTATCTGTGTATAAAATCTATTAATAATTGTATCTAATATTGTAAAATGGTCATTTTGTTCCTCTAATTGAGAGTGGATTGTATTTTCCATACTCATATTGTCGACTGCAAAGTTTAAAATGGGTGCTTTCTCTCCCTTCTTATTTGTGAGCGTCTCGATCACATTAATTTCGCCTGTTTCATTATTGATTCTACTCATAAAATCTGCTGCCTTGTTATCCTTTCCTTTAATATAATCTATATTTATATTATATTCTCCTAGTTTGAGCAACCATCTCTGTAATCTTGGATTTATATCTTTCCCTTTGTGTTTTGTTTGTAACCATTTAAGTGGTTGGTGATCCGTCATAAGATCAAAAGGTCTTCCATAAATATAGGGTCTGAAATAATTCACAGACCAAACTATCCCCAATAACTCTTTCTCGGTTACTGAGTAGTTCCGTTCGTGCTCATTTAAAGTCCGACTTGCATAACATATTGGATGTCCCTCTTGAGTAAGAACGGCTCCAATAGCGAATTCACTTGCGTCAGTAATAAGTTTAAATTTCTTATTAAAATCAGGATATTTTAATACTGGAGAATCAGTTAATATAATTTTTAATTTCTCAAAAGCGTCGATGTAATTTGGGTCTTTTAAATTTATTTTGGTATTCTTTTTGAGGTATTTAGTCATAGGCTGAGCTAGCTTTGCATAATCTCTTATAAATTTCCTATAATACCCAGTTATTCCTAAAAATGACTTAATTTGTTTAACTGTTTCTGGTAGCTTGAGTTTTTGAATACTTTCTACTTTACTCATATTTGGTTTTACTCCTTCTGTAGTTAAAACATGCCCGAGGTATTCTGTTTCTTTAGAGAAAAATTTACATTTATCTCTCTGAATTTTTAAGTTATGTTTTCTCAATCTATTAAATATTTTTTCAATGCTGATAATATGTTCCTCTAATGTCGTACTGAAAATCAATATATCGTCCAGATATACTACGCATATATGGTTGATATATTCTCTTAGCACTGAATTTATCAGTCTCTGAAATGTTGCCGGAGCATTTTTGAGTCCGAATGGCATTCTTGTGAACTCATAATGACCTAATGGTGTCGAAAATGCCGTTTTCTTTCTATCTTCTTCTTTAACTAAAACCTGGTGGAAACCTTTCGCTAGGTCCAAGATTGTGAAGTATTGCGATCTACCTAATTTCTCTAATATATTATCAATATTAGGAATAGGAAATTTATCGTCAATTGTAACTTCGTTCAATCTCCTGTAATCTATTACAACTCTCCACTTCTTTATTCCAGAATTATCTATCTTTTTGGGTACAATCCAAAGTGGACTATTGTACGGTGAATTGCTTTCTTTTATTATGCCTTGAGCGAGCATCTCTTTTATCTGTTTGCTAATTTCCTTCTCATGTATTTGAGGATATCTATATAGTTTAGAGTATATCGACTTATCTGTCGTAGTTACTATTTCATGTTTTATTTCATGTGTACTACTTAACTGTTGTCCTTCATGAAAGAACAAATCTTTATTTTTTCTCAAGAGTCTTTCTAACAAATCTTTTTCTTCTATATTTAAATTTTCGTTAAGAAGACACTGTGGGACACCTTGATCCTCTTCAATGTCCTCCAACGTATGTATCTCTTCATATTTGTATGGACATGCATTTATGAATTTTATTCTATTCCCATGTATTTCGAGATATTCATCTTCTAAATTAATTTTGGCTTGTAAGGGTTTAAGTATATTTTGTCCTATTAACCCGTCAAAATCTTTGTCACTAAATGTTGTTAATTTCCAACACATATGAGCTTTCTCAATAAATTCCATAGGAAGTTCTGTTATTATTTCTGTATTAATTATTGTGTTTCCGCTTAAAGTACTAAATCTAAGATTTTGTTTTAAAAATATTCGTTCGTATTGTGTCAGTTTTGTATTGTCAAGTAAACTTGTTGTAGATCCTGTATCTATTAAACATCTAATTTTTTCTTTTCCTACAGTTAATTCAACTATCGGTAAATCCGACCTGGAGGCTGTGAATGAAAATTTACTTCTCCACTTTCTTGTTGTACATGTTCACAATCCATAGGTGTAACATTATGTGGTCTATTTTGTCCTGGGTTATAATTATTATTTTTATTATTATTATACCTAAATTGACCTGAACTCCTATTTTGATTAAAAGGGTTTCTATATTGTCCCGAATTGTAACGTTGGTTGTTTCTAACTTGACTTGAATTGTTATTGTTCTGATTTTTGTTATAATTGTTATATCTATATTGACCTGAATTGTTATTTTGATTGTATGAGTTATTTCTAGGTTTAAATTGATCGTTATTATTCTGTGGTCTATCGTTATTGTTATAATTTTTATTATGCACTTGTGAACGTAACTTGTCGTTTTTATAGGTAACTCCACGAATAATTCCTGACTCTTCTAACATATAGTAAGCTTCCCTTAAATTTTTAGCTTCTCTACTAATAATAATGCTTGCACAATTTGGATCTAAGCCATTTATAAAAGTTCTAAGTATCATTTGTTCATTTGCTTCTGCCGAAAATTCTACTGGTTTTAAAGAATCAAATTCAAATTTGGTGTTTAATTTATCTAACACATTTTTTAGTTTTTCGAAATAATCACTTACATTATTATTATTTTTGATGTTGATCGCTTGGTGGTAAAGGTTGTGGTACGTCTCTCTTACGCCAAAGTTCCTGATGAGTTCCTCTTTTATGTTCTTCCAGCTGGGGTCTGATCCTAGTGTCCTGATCGCTTGGAGAGCCGGTCCTTGTATCTTGTTAATTATATTTCTATGTAGTATATAATTTTCCAATTGCGTTCCCTCGAAGTAAGGCAGAAATAGTTCCACCTCTCGTATGAATGATGACAGCGCATATTCTGCTGATCCCCAATATTCTTTTATACGTGATGATTCCTTCATGAGATCATTCAAGGTAATTGCCACCTGAGGAGACGCCGGTGTAGTATTTGTTCCTTGGTTTGCCATTTTCACTTATCACTTTTTTTTTCACTATTCAACTTTGTAATTAAATTGGATTTATTTATTTTTTTTTTTTTTTTTTTTAATTCACGTTCACGTGGATTAATCGATGATCGGATTTAATATTAATATATATTTTTTTTCCGGTGACCCAATACACTTGTGTCTACGAAACGTTGATTTTAAAATCGTTTCTTTGTTGCTATGTTTGGTAAGTCACTAAATCACTTGTTTTTTTCTTTTCACTGAATTTAACTTGTAAAGGTATCTCAATCTTTAGATTTGAGATCCTACCGACTGCGCCAATTAAGTAGATTCGTTTATTCCGTTACTAAAAAAAAACTTTATTATAAAAATCACTTAAAATTACAAAGTTACAATAGTTTTAATATTACGAAGCGGAGTGACTTATGTTGAGTGGTGGTTCTTGGATGACTGATTAAATATTCATTTTAATATTTAAACGTTGATGCTGGACTTCTTGGGTGGTGTTGCTAAATGCATATGTTGCATTTCCTGCTTTGGTAATTCGATTCCTCGTGACCAATCGATGGGTAACACAAAAGATGTGGATGCTGACGAGGATATTGTTTTGGATGCAATATCTTTTGTGGGTGCCGATTTCGATGTAACCCACGTGCCCATTATGCACCAGTTCTTGTTGTTTCTAGTTTGAGACACTCGGTATCTATGCTTGAACTTTCATTGCTCCACTGTATTGAAGACCTACTTCAGTTACATACCAGTGAGATTCCAAAGATGTATCTTTTTTCTCTGAAATAATGATATTGAAAACGCAATTGCTGAATTACAATCTGTAATTGAAATGACCGATAATGTATCGGATTAGGTTCAATAAAATAGATTAATTTTTTGAACGTGTGAGCGACTACTGTCATGTCGCAATCAAAAATGATAAATTTTGTTAAGTGAAATAATTTTAAAATTGCCCTATTAATTAACTAGCTGTTGCCCGCACAGTGTTACTGATAGAAAGGGTATACATACATAGTAGGAAGCAATCACTGCTCTTCTATGTTACTTTCTATGAGGGCCAAATGTGGGAATCGATTTTATACCCACTTCCAGATATCCGATGGAGGTCGCCGTGGCCGTGGTGGTTAGTGCGTTGGACTACCTCTTTCGAATGTCTGACAAGCAATCAAAGAGTATCATTTGTCAATGAGCTTCTCAATTCGCCGTTCGGAGTCTGCAAAAAACTGACAAACAGACACAAATATGCTTGCGAGAAGCAGGCCCAGGTTCACCCCGAACTGTAGCGCCACCTAAAGTTAAGATATCTGATTATGCTGAAATTTTGCATACGTAGATATCCACTGATGTCTTGAACCGATGTCAACGGTTTTGGAGTACAAAAAAACGATCTTCCACTGGAGTCGTCTTTTCTGGCCTCGCTGAGCCTTATCTACTGCTGGTAGTCCCGGTCTCACGATATTTTTCAAAATTCCATGCCACAGTTCATTGAACAACATTAAATCTTTCAGAAATTTGACTGGTAGACAAATGTAGACCTGACAGATACAAAATATTAGATTTGCACTCCAAACTGATTTTTGCCATTTTTTTGTTTCTTAATTATTTTGGTTCATCTTGGACGGCTATCACGAGCTAAATGCACGTCTAATTCATAATTACATCGACTTTTTTTAATTGAACGACATTTTGCTAAAAACATCGTAGCTCTCATAAATTCTAAGAACTGTCATCCGAAAGAGTAAGAAAAGGTTTGATTGTACATATGTATATGTTACCGGCCGAATCCGTTTTCAGGCCACACTAGTTTAGCCTAGGACAAACTAGTTGGCCTGGGCCAAACGAATTTTGAATTATTATTCAAGTAATCTAATGGTTAAAATTAAAAGGCAATCAATTAGATGAGTGATATTTATTTAAATAACAGCTACTTAATTATAAAAAAAAAAACAGTATTTAGAGAAATGAACTTACTGTAGTTTATTTATTACTAGCTGTCCCGGCCGGCATCGCCGGTGTCCAAAAAATATAAAAATATACTTACAATACATACATTGTCATTTATTTTGAAAAATCAAAGACAGTGCGATCGTACCTCAAGGTTTGCAAACTACCAAGAAATATAATCCACAAAAGAAGTGTGAGTGTGGATTGTATTTGTATTTTGAATAAGTGACATTTCGCCAGAAAGTGGCATTCGTTAGAGTGTTTTTATTTTTGAAGTAATTTAAAGAATATTGCGTGTAAATTAATTTCAAATTCGGTCTATTATCTGCACATGATGTTAAAGAACGGGAATACGAAGTCTTACTTCATTCTGTGCAATAGATTTTGTGTTTATCGTGACGGGAAATTAAAATGAAAAACCGTGACACTGAGATTTATACTCGTACTAGCTGTCCCGCCCGGCTTCGCCCGTGTCTAAAAACTATAGTGTTACTTACAATAAATACATACATTGTCATTTTGTTCGAAGAATCAAAGACAGTGCAAACGCACCCCAAGGTTTGCAGTCTATCAATATATACAATCCACAAGTGTGGATTCTAAGTATTTGTAGTTTGAATAAATTCGCAAGAAAGTGGCATTTGTTAGAGTGCTTTTTTTTTGCATTAATTTATTTAAATAATATTGCGAATAAATTAATTTAAAAATTCACCTATAATAGGCACAGGATGTTAATGAACTGGAATACGAAGTTTTACTTCATTGTGTGCATTCGTTTATGTGTTTGTCTAACCGTAAGATTGACAGGTAAGAGCGTCACACTGAGATTTATATATTAATAAGATATTAGTATGATATGATATGATATGATATGATATGATATGATTTCGCATATCAACAACTCACATTTTGTTTCTTCGCAGTTTCAAGTAGACTTTATTTGCATAAATATTACTCATCTAATTGATTGCCTATTAATGTTAACTATAAGATTACTTGAGTAATCATCTAAAATCGGTTTGGCCTAGGACAAACTAGTCTAATAAGATTGCTACGCATATTAGAAACAGAAGCCTTCAATGCTTTGTAGAATGGGCGAGGCTGTGACGAGAAAGCCCGAGAGCTAAATAATTCTGCATAGCGCTCTACAGGAATTACTAGTAAAAATTAAAGAAAGAACACGGGAAATTTTCAGGACACTGAACCAGCAAAGCCAAACAAGAAATACGTATGTATATGTAGAGTACTCCAACATGACCCTTACGCTGAAAACTATTTCCATGACTGCAACAACGTGGATTTTATTTTCAAAAATTTTTAAAGCAAGAGGCGAGTTTTTGCCCTTGCATGACCGGCTACACAGTGCTGAAGGAATTATTGTTTTTACTTTGTGTAACCAAAGAGCAACGGAAAATATTCAGGACTCTTACCCGTGAAGAAATTATTTGCATTTTAAAAATGAACAGTGCCATGGTTTAAATCTTTTTTGCAAAATATGGTACAAAATAATGGACCACAACCAGTACGAACGAGTACTTAATACAGGTTTGCAAAATCCACAGTCTCCTCTAACACACTACTCCTTTAGGCAGGATGGCGCTGCTTGCCACACTTGAAAAAACCTAAGTATAATAAATTCAACAATCCTTGGGCCGGTAATTTTCGACAGACTTAAGCCCTATCGAAAATTGCTGGCCTTAGTTTATTCTCGAAGGAATTCAACAACACAAACTACGATAGAAAATATTGAGGATGCGTGGAAGAATGGCAGTGGCATCCAAGATGTGATAAAAGCATGAATTGCGAGTATGCCTAACAGAGTTCATAGTATCTTAAAAAAACAAAACAAAATTGACAAAATATTAAGCTTACATACATTTGCTAAATACAAAACAAAATAAAAACCGGTCAAGTGCGAGTCAGACTCACGCTCAAAGGTTTCCGTAGTTTTAAAACAACATAGTTATATATATATTTTGATTAAATAACTGTTTCGTTTCGTTAACACAATAAACTTAAACGACCCACCTCTATATTCACTTTACCAACTTATAATACGTAATATTACTCACTATGAGAAATTCGATAAACATTAAGAACGCGGCTGAGTGTGTAGCGCATCCCGGCATCCATTAACCTTTTTTGCGCTGTACTACTGAGTTCAGGGGTCCCAGGTTCGTTTCCTGGCAAAATCCGTATTTTTATTTATTTTTATTTTATTTTTTTGTATAGCAGCACAGTTTTGGATAGGTTTTTACCCTCCGTTTAGCGTTGTGGTCTGTAGACCATTTTGAAACTTATTGTGTTGTAATTTTTTTTCCTGTCAATATTTCGGCAAACGGTGCCATGACTTTGTCAAACTCGATGCAGCGAGTCGAATGTGATATATTTTGAAACAGGTGTCCATATTTCGTGGAACACAAATACAGTTGGAGTAAAATTTTAACGTTGTTTCGCGTTGTGGTCTGTCGACCACAAAAATAAAAAAACAATTTTTCTTGGAATTGAGGGTGGAAGTGTGTGTTTATACGGTGTCAAGGTGTAGTGGGCTTATGACTCTAATAAGTGTCATCCATTGCAGGGTCAAATTTACACAGGTAAACCTCCCCATGAAGATACAGAGGTGAATCAGGGCCAACGAGTGGTAGTGGATATTGTTATAGCGTTTTTTGGTACAGGACCAACAATATACGCTGACAACTTCTTTTCCACACTCGACTTAGCCAGTGCCTTGATGTCCAAGAGCGTTGCTTAAGTTGAAACAGTTCGTCAGAACAAAAAATTTGTTCCACCAGAACCACTAGCCTCTTCTACTCGCCCATAGAATAGCAGTTAGTTAGTCAGTTATTCTTATTTCAACTGAACACTAACATCCTAACGTTGATGGAGAGGCTAGTAAAACCCATCAAATATTGGACTACAATAAATAAAAGGCGGGAGTGGACACAATGGATGGACCATATGGTATCATTTTACTCGTGCGAACGCGCTAGTAATCGCTGGCCATTGGCTTTTTTTCAACATGCTATGTACCTATGTATATGTTTCTGCACTAGCTTCTTAAATACTATATATTTGTTGACGTATTATTTACACAGAAAAAAAGTAACAAGCGTCGTGAGTTTTTTAATTGAACTCGCGCATTAATTGGTAAAATCTCAGATAGTGTTACGGGCAGTCAATCCGAAAACATCGCTTTTTCAGCATATCAAAGACGCCATGAACATTTTTGACATAGCTGCGAGTATCAAAATTAATACAACCCCTAACTATTATACAATTCCTTTGACTTCGAACATATTCTTAATCGACATTGAAGCCACCATATTCTTCGAAATTATTGAACGGTAACGGGCCTTTGTTTGCCCCGTCTGCTTCTTACCGCTCTGTAAATGTAAGTTCTACTAGTATGTAACTAAACTCGTCTTTCTTTTTTGTCCTTCCTTTCTATCTAATAAAGGTAAAAATCTATCAAACACAAACATACATAATTTAAAAACTTTACTATACACCGATCTTACACCTAATCCTACACATGGAATAGGCCATACCACGATTTTATAGGCCACAACTGCAAAATGCATAATGTGGTCTGTCAGACCACAAAGTATAACTTACCGCCTTTTGTGTCACCGCTAAACGGAGGGTTAATTTTCTCAAAATTTTTGTTAATAGAATAGTGGTAATTTCTTCAAAATTGGTCCAGTAGTTTACGAGTGTAATCGGTTGAGAAATTGAATTTTTCGCCATAAAATTCAATTTTTCGACGTGAATTTCTCAAAAACTATACATGTTACGAGATTCGCTAAGTTATCTTTAAAAATATAGTTAATTATTTACCAACTGTGATTTTTTCATATTTCTGACTTCAGTAGTTTCTGAGGAAACCGTAGGGGGCTTTTTTTATGATATTTTTCACACAGTTTTGGCAATAACTCCCAAAGTTTCTAGCAGAAAAAATTAAGAAAAAACATTTTTGGAATCTTTGTTTCGAGCCCTTTCGAATGATGTCCCACATGATATGATGATATTTTTCAGAAATTATTTTTTTTTAGATTATATTTTACCCACCCTGTATAGTTGTTTCACAACATTTTTTAGTAATATGTTGTCCATGTATGTGGACCAGCGTAATGTATAAGTGTGCCAAATTTCAAGTTTCTAGGAAGAACGCTTCTTGATGTTTTTATCGTGACAGACAGTTTTGAGTTAGAGCGAACTTATAATGGTTCCGTATTACCATATGGGTACGGAACCCTAAAAACTGCCTAAAAGATGTAAATATTAACCATTGTTTTATTGTAGAAATTATATGAGTTAAGCCAACTTTAAAATTGTAGCACTTCTACCGAGTTCATATTTTATCGGGGGTAGTGTATAATAGTGTATAGACATACATACTTATGTACCTATGTATGTACATATATGTCTTTCTTTATTTATTGGATTTACTTAGTTTCCGTTTTTGTTGTCAACTTCCACTATGAATAAATGCGTTTAAAAAGAATTAATCCCTCTTACTCGAATTATTTAAAAAAAAAAAAAAACCCTCTAACTCGAATTAATTTTGATTTCCCAAAAAAAAATGCGCCGCAGCGGTATTTGACGTTATATACTCAGTTATTGTGAAAAATAAGAATCAATATCGCATGTGCGATTCGATTGTCTAAACTAGATTTCAAGTGCCAAACAGCAGTTTAAATGTATGACATTGGGAAAACCTGACTTTGTGCATAGTATACTTCAACCAACGGACTTGCCATAAATCCAGTCACATTTCCAAGCCGTTTCAACTGCAATTCATGTTATTGGATTAGCCGAATAATTCACATGACCTAATCTGTTTTATAGACTGTCCCGAGCGTAACCTACTAAACTATCAAAGCTATAAAAGTGTTTAGTATACCTTCTATAAAACAGACTATGAGATCGAATTGCGATAATCACGGCCAACTCGTTGAAGTTTTATTGATTCATTCATAAATTTTGATAACACACCATATTATTTATGAGAGCTACTATTTAAACTAAAGAGTTATATTGTATGAGCACCGTAATCTAGATATAGAAAGAAACCTAGAACTTGTTATTGCATCTAAAAACTAAAAAGTTCATAGGACTGCATTTCGATAGGGTACACTTACGTAGTTTATTGTGTATCAGAGTTTTTGATTTAATAAAAATATATTTTGTATGATTAATCGTATTTACAGGGCCGGATTCATGGGGTCGTATGCCGATGGGTTTTTTCTGGGGACATACCCTCAGTTTTGGTGCATATGAGGAGTGCTTAGCTGCTTCAAGAAAATTTTCCCAGAGCGATACAATAAGAGGAAAATATTGCTTAACAAAAGTACCGATTAAGAAATACTATGCCAAGGTGAAGCCTCGCAATGATGAACTTCAAGCTCGAATTAACTATAAGAAAACTGATCCGGAGTTCTTCGAATTGGGCATTTGCATTCCAAAAACTTGTTCTGCTGAAATGGGAGATAAAATCTTAAAAAATGTCATCAATCAAATGTTCAACGACAAGGTTAACTCCACCATGGTGACGGAGAATTTTTGTAGGGCGGATGATCCAATTGAACTTCGTGGAATCGACATCTTTGCTATGTATATAGTCTTAACTGTAATTGATTTGAGCTTCCTACTAAGATAAAACTATTTTTCAGTATTTTCTTCTCCTGTATTGTTGCCTTTATGATTCTCAGCAGTATTTACGATGGAGTTCAACAAAAGAAAGGAAGTAAGTTTGGAAGAAATTTTAAAGAAATTCACATTTAATAAAGTTTTTTTTTTGTAAATCAGAAAAAGGACGACCACTTTTTACTGCTTTCTCCGTTTATTCGAACGCACCGAAAATTTTTACTGTCAAAAAATCGAATAACCCGAATGTGATTCACTGTCTAAATGGCTTGCGATGCATCTCCATGATGTGGGTAGTCTTTGGGCATGGTTACATGACATTCAACGAACTGCCTCACATTAACAAGAGCAAATTCTTTACCGTAAGTTTTGATAATAGCCATAATTATGCTAATTCAATTTCTGTAATCGCATTTTTAGTGGGTTGAGACTCCGTATTCCATGCTGGTGCAAAACGCCACACTTTGCGTGGACACTTTCTTCTTCATGAGTGGCTTGTTGATGCTGTGGGGTGCCTTCCGTGAAATGGAAAAGACGTCAGTATACATTTGTTACAATTTATAAATGTGGTTATGTTAAAGGGAATATCTTACAAAACAGGAAGGGCAAACTAAACATTCCAATGATGTACTTCCATCGATACATTCGTTTGACGCCGGTTGTAGCTGTGGTAGTCTTGTACATAATGAGTTTGTACAAATACTCCGGACATGGACCCATGTGGATGAAGATCGGTACTCAAGATAAAAAATGCGAGGACACTTGGTGGGCAACTCTGCTTTTTGTTCAAAATTATGCTTTCCCATATAGTATCGTAAGACACTTAAAATTTTAAAGAAAACTTGTGAACTTACCTTGTGATTGCTTTTTAGTGCGTCAGTCAATCTTGGTACTTGGCAGTTGACACACAATTGTACTTCTTGTCACCACTGTTCCTCATACCACTGTGGAAGTGGGGCAAAAAGGCCCTCGTTCCCATTATTATTTTCGGATTGCTGTGTATGGGATGCACTTTCGCCACCTTCATGTACAATGATTTCACACTTTTCCGTGTGCATGAGTGAGTATAATTGTTGCCTGCATACGGACATGTGCCAAGCTAATTTCATTATCTCAGTGACCATGTTGATCGCCGTCAGGCGCTTACATACTACCCAACACACACCCGGGTGCCAACATGGCTTATTGGAGTAATATTTGGCTACTTCTTCTTCAAGTATAACCGCGGACGACAAATTGCGATGAACAAGGTTTGATATTTTTTTTGTGTCTGTTTCTTATTATTATTTACACTTTTTAGGTATTAATTATTTTGGGCTGGATTGTTTGCTTCGGTACCATGTTGAGCTGTGTTTGGGGACCTTATTGGAGAATTTTGCCAGGGACTCCAAATGCACCGATCATTGAGGGTGCCCTCTATGAACCGCTCAGTAGGGCATCATGGGCTTGCGCAATTGGCTGGATTGTATGGGCCTGTTACAATGGACATGGTGGAGTCATCAATGACTTTTTGTCTTGGAGTTTCTTCCAAGGATTCGCGCGTTTGTCATATTGCATGTATGTCATTCACAGAATTGTTCAGCTTGTGAACGGTGCTAGAGTTCAACACGATACTCAATTTGGAGATTACGAAGCTGTAAGAAACGTTATACTAAATATAATGTAATCATCTTCACTTTAACAATTTATTTTTTTAATATAATAGATTCTTCGCTTCTGGCACGATTTTGGTATCTCATTGACGGCATCAATTTTTGCAACTCTGGCATTTGAAGCCCCAATTCTTGGCATTGAAAAGGCTATATTTGGTGCTGTTTTAGCTCCACCTCCTAAGAAGGCAGAAACACTAACGTCTGTTCGAACAGCAGAGCCAGCTGCTATTAGTAGCGAGCCTGTTGAGAGCAAAGAAAATGGCGTCAAGGATTAAAGTTATATTAATTAAGCTAGCATTCAGAATTATTTATTATTTTTACATCAATACTTTTGTTTTATTATTTATAAATTATTATTATAAGAAAACAAAATTCTTTAACATAACTGTTCTGTTTTTAAGAATAAACTCTTAGATATTTGATAAATAAAAAAACCCTTCTTTATTTAATACATACAATACATATGTACCTATGTACATAGAGTTGTGGACATATAAATAGTATACTTTTCCTGCATGTATTACAAATTATATTTCCGTTAAATATAATTAAAAAAACATGTAAAAAAAGATATAGACACGTTCAGCCACAAATTCCAAAAACAGTTATGCTTAACTTTTCCTGCTATCGAGATAGCAATCAAACACATCATCGATCAAAGTTTGAAAATGCGTGTTTTTGCCTGGCCACATAAAGAGCACCGTAGCGCAAGTGGTTAGTGCGTCGGACTACTGAGCCAGCGGTCTTGGGTTCGAATCCCGCCGCAAACACCTAAAAGTTTTTCACATTGTCCACCTCTTTCGAATGTCCGACAAGCATCAAAGAGTATCATTTGTCACGGTTGAGCTTCTCAACTCACCGTTCGGAGTTGGCAAGAAACTGAGGTCCCTACCATTCGTGCAAAAATATAACACGCACACACAAATGGGTGCGAGGAGCAGGCCCAGGTTTACCTCGAGCTGTAGCGTCAACTAAGTAAGTAAGTACATAAAGAGCACACACCACCATGCTCTGATAAAGTGAATTTAATTTAAAGTGCAAGCTCGTGCGAGCAAACGCTATTACTCGCTTGCTATATAACCACAGCCCTATGCCTCACGTCGCGTCGCGTGTAGGTGTTCGGGAATATCAAAAATGCCCAGGAAAACCACTTGAAAAGTGGACAACCGATCTACAGAGCTAGTGCAGACAACCTATTTTTGAGGTCTTAAACTATAGAGGCAAATCTTAGGAGTAAACATTCCATTAGTGTAGCGTTTAAAGAGAAAATAAACTTGAGAGGGTGCATATCACAGAGAAATCCGCTCGTGACAAAAATAAGTTCAAGGCAAGCAAAACCTATGCAAGGGGAAATGCACTGTGGAGTTATGAATCTGAGCTGTGTACGTTCGGATCGGACGGAAAAATGTACGATTGGCGTCCACTTAACCAAAAAAAGAAATCCAAAATACTCTATCAAAAACTCGATCAAAATAGATGAAACGGTGGAGAAAATATGATGGTGTAGGTTGGTTTTATCGGCACAGGGTGGGACCGATTTTGATGATTACATATAGATCTGATAGTTCAGTCATCGGGCTGGTAGACCATCAGAGCCGGCGGAATTGGTGTTCTTCAGCTTTTTGATAGCTGAGCCTACCTCTTCAAAACTGGGATTGGGGATGGATTATTCGTCGACTGGATGCGGGTTCTCTTCTTGCCCTATCACTCTCACTACCTGATGCCCATTAAGTAGCTGCTGGAAGTGCTGCTTACACACATCTACTATTCCCTGCGCTTCGGTGACTATGTTTCCTTCACTGTTTCGAAGAGCCTGCGTTCCGGGCTTGAAGTCTGCTGCTAGTTGCGTGGCTTTCCTTAAAACACATCCGGATGTTGTTCCTATCGCTGGACTCTTCGATATCTTTGAGCTGGGAGACTGCGTGGGCCCTTTTCTTTTTACGCAGGATCTTCTTCTCCTCCCTTCTTCTGGCTCAATACTCCTCTCGCTGTCCTTGTTTTGCGTTGTAGCGCTCGCACGTGTGCATTTTCTGTCACCTTTTTCAGACGCACACATTCATCATCATACCAAGGGCTCTTTTTGGGTGGTGACTGGTAGCCTATTGTGGTCTTTGCTACCCCTTTGCTGATGTCGCGATACCGGTTCCACAGATTGTTGACGTTTGTCGATGGTGAATGCACAGCGGAAAGTCTCGAGATAAGGTTTCCAATGTTGAATTTCTTTTTCTGGGCGGTTCGCAGCTTCTTCTCGTTGGATAGTCGAGCTCTGATTTTAGCTGAAACAAGATAATGGTTAGAGTCGACGTTTGCCCCTCTGTAGGTTTGCACATTCAGAATGTTGGATGCGTGCCTCGCATCTATTAGCACGTGATCGATTTGTTTGGCGATTCGACCATTTGGAGAGCGCCAGGTTGCTGTGTGGATTCGTAGTCTTGGAAACCTAGTGCTACTTATCACCGTATTACGAACTGCTGCAAAGTGGATAAGCCGGAAGCCGTTGTCTGTGGTCGTGTCGTGGAGGCTGTGCTTTCTAACTAATCCGCCGAACATGTTTTCCTTACTGAATTTGCCAATATGTATGTATAACAAATATGTGTATATTTTTTAATTTTCAAGAAAATCATCACATTATTGGTTAGTTAAATTGATATTTTAAAGTGTGATAAATACTATTAGTAGCAGAGCAGTTCAGAAAAAAAATCCTCTAGCGGATGTCTGGTGACACAGATAGGAATGTCCTGTCCAAATTTCAGCTCTTTAGGTCCAGCGGTTTGGTCTGTGCGTTGTCTGTCAGTCAGTCAGTGAACTGTTTTATATATAGAGAAGATGAAGGAAACCTGTGATTTATAATTGAATAAAATTCTTCACATTTTATGAAATTGTTTTTTTTAATTACAATTGCTGCTCTTGTCTTATTTGACTCATTTTAAATTTTGTTTTCGTGTGGGCTTAGTGGGCCCCCTAGAACCGTGGTCCCCCTAGAACCGTGGTGCCTGAGGCACGTACCTCACCTATAAAAGCGGGACAGATTAGTAGAAAACTCATTTGTTTCATTACAGTATTATAATTATGTATCTTTATACATATATCAACAGGTAATTGGAAACGTGCTATTTATATGCCCACCACTGTACATATGTTTGTAGGTATCTTTAATCCTAAAGCAATGCATTTATAAGTACCCCAGGACAGTGTTTTTCTTATTTTTACTTTCCATTTTAGTGAAGCAAAATGTAGCTAAAAATTAAAATTGAATTATGTACATACCATATCACTTGCCTTTGTAACGACAGAATTTAAAAAAAACGACTAGCGACACCTTACCGTAAGTACTCGTATTCGTATTCGCATAACTTCGGTTGTGGTCTGTGATTGCTATAACTATGGCTTCCGAACTTATTGATTCGGACCTACGGTGTATACCTATCGTGGTACAGTAATGCTAGAAAACTTTGGTACTTTCATATGGAAAGAACTGTGGTATCAGAATGAAAACCACTTAAAAAAAAGGTTTGAGTACCCGGTACTCGTGAATTTTGATGTGTAAACATGTTCAGAAAACGTACTTTTCTTTTCTACTCTATTAAATAACATCAAAAAATCGCACACAGTAAAAACTCAACAATTTAATTTTGCTTGTTAATTTTTTTGTTTGTAACATACCCGTGTTATTTAATTTCAAGTAAATACAGTAGATTCAGCTTTATTGGGACGGCGGATAATCGGGACAGCCGCTTAACTGGGACAAATTGTCAAGAACATAACAGAACAGATTGGTTTTTTACTTGATTGTCACATCGCATTATTGGGACAGCTGCTTAATTGGGACGAAATTGGTCTGCACCGAAGTGTAAGCAGAATCCACTGTATTTGGAATTTATTTATTTTTGTGTTTAAATTTTCGTTTCCTCCGTGTCGCGGGTTATACGTTTGTATATCGGGATAGCCATAGCTGTTGGTGTTATCTTTTGGCGAAGAGGTTGGGAGGGAATAATGACTGCGCTGAATGTCATCAACAGCGCCCCATCAATGTTGTATTTCTTCATCCATCCGCTTCTCAAAAGTAAGTAAAAGAGTAATTTTGTTTTGGCACGATATGTATTTTGTTTGTAGGTATAGTCGTTTACGGCGACAAGAACCACCCCATTTCTATCGAGCAGAGCCGTACGATTACAGCACTGTGCTAAGAGCATTGTTTCTGAATTTGAAACCTCATGCAAAAGTCAATAATTTACGGGATTTAGAATGATCTTGAACATCATTGATATATCATAAAAATAGCAACGGACTAAAATGACTTCCTTGGGGTAAATCGGACGTTATATCAATTGCGCGAGATATAAAACCATCCCTCTTTACCATTTGCTTACTGTTAGTTCAAAATTTTTTTAAGACATTTTAGCTGAATGATTCCAGCCTAGCTATTAGTAATACCTTGTGGTCAAAGACTTTAGTAAAGTAGGTATAATGTCTTAAAAGTTTAAAATGCCAAAAATCAAGAAGTTGAGGCTAAGAAGGTAAGCGAACGAGTATTTTCCGGGAAACTAGTTTTATGGGAAATGCGGAAAACGAGCTGGATTTCTCTTATCGGCCAAATTGTTGGCAACGCGGTGCCATATTTCAAGACGACAATGCCCCATGCTACACTGCCCGCGTTATCAAAACATGGATGGATGATAATGTATGCCGCTTTTGGATTGGATTTATGGTCCATATTGAAGACAACTATCCGACAACACCAACTACTTTTCTACTGCCTACTTTTCAACTAGCTCTATAAAAGAACTTCTACTCCGTTGTGTTCCGTAAACTTTTCAACAGGTTCCCTACCCATGAATATTTGTATCATTGTTCTAAAAAAATGTTAAAATATGGCTTCTTAGTTTTGATCATGAAGAAATTAAAATATTGCTGCACTGTGTTACTTGATTTGAATGGAAGGGACCTACATTTTTTTACCGACTCCGAACGGCGAGTTGAGAGGCTCATTGACAAATGATACTCTTTGATGCTTGTCAGACATTCGAAAGAGGTGACACCGTGAGAATATGTTAAGGTGTTGAGCCCGGGCAGCATTGCGTAGTAGTCCAATGCACTTACCATTCTACACCACGTTGCTCACACCCACTCCCCATAGTCTTACAGAAACAGATAACTTAATTAAATTTTGATATTTTATATAGCCAATAAAATTAAATAGTAATTAAGAATTTTCGTGTCGCAGGTATCTTAGCTTTTATCTTTACATCAATTCACTTAGGGGTTATTTTTGAACTTGGTAAAATAGAGATTAGTAGAAGTCATATCACTGTAGTTTCTAAAGTCCAACGATTTTCACATAAGATAATATTCGTACGCTTGGTATTCATTAAATTAAATAAATCAATATTTTAGTCATATGAATGTAGAAAAGTTTCCCCAGATTAGTAGTACCTAGTGAGGAACTCAATTCTGCAATTTTTATTTTTTTCATTGAACAGAGTGTGCCAATAGAACTGATTATCTAATCGGTTTTTTTCCTTTGTCAGTGATTTTAATCAAATTTTATTTCATAAAGCGCTTTATTTCATTTGACTTGCATTTCATTGTCGTTTAGCGTAGCGACTACAATTATTGGCACTCTTTAGAAAATCTTGACTTTGAATAGCCATAACATTGCTGTTTGTTGAGTTATGATAAACATTTGTATTATCTCCGTTAATATTAGTAAATATTTAACGTGTAAGTAAAAATATGCTACAGGATCCAAATAAAAAAACGCTTGCCAAAAACTAGAATTATTGGCGTCCCGATATAATTATTGGCGCCCAAAAAAATAAATTATACTTATGAGCACCTTTAAGAAACAGAATAACAAAGTTTTTAGATTTACGGTTTATTATTGCAATTAGATAGATATAAATTTATTTCGTTTTAAAATACAATGGATAACTACTATGTACTATGTCTATTGAAGCCTTGTCTTATTTTCTAAGTTTATTTGTTTAATGGAGAATTTATTCTGAAAGAAAAAAACGGACAAAATCCTTAATTTGATTTAAAAAGAAAGAAAAGAAGAAAAGAAGAAAAGAAAAAGATATGTTTACAACGAAGTGTATGTACATATAGATAATGATATACATTATGTAGATTATGTAGTTTAATATATACACAAATCAATAAATAAATATTACGTTAGAAAAAAAAAAAAATACAAGTGTGCCCGAACTCTCGCAAGAGAAAATCCAATCCCCAAAATCCGAATTTCCCATCCAAACTTCCCATATGATTTCCATCTGTCAACTCATGGAAATCACATGGAAATCATAGGAGATGTGTTTATTCTTTTGAGAGTTCATTTTGGGTAGAATATTTTTTTTATAGATTTTTTTAATTTGATAAAATTTATAAAGTGAAAGTGCAATTTGTCAGTGGTCCAGGAAAATCTCCCAATGGTATCTTTACTATAGAAATAATATATGTATATGATGATATCAGAAAAAAAGCTTACTTAAATACGCTAGCCAAGACCGGTCACCTTATATACAGTCACCGGTCACCAGATACGGACGACAGGTATAACTTGCCACCTTATATGGATTGGTTGAGATGAATCAATATAAATATAATCCATTAACAAAAGTCGAAACTTACTCACTTATTTAATTGGCGCTACAGCTCGAGGTGAACCTGAGCCTGCTTCTCGCAACCATTTGTGTGTGCGTGTTATATTTTTACACGAATGGAATGGACCTACAGTTTTTTGCCGACTCCGAACGGCGAGTTGAGAGCTCAATCCTGACAAATGATACTCTTTGATGCTTGTCAGACATTCGAAAGAGGTGGGCACTGTGAAAAACTTTAAGGTGTTTGCGGCGGGACTCGAACCCAAGACCGCTGGCTCAGTAGTCCGACGCACTAACCACTTGCGCTACGGTGCCCACTAGTTGAAAGTCGAAACATTTCTGATAAATCTGTATTCATCAGCATGTAGCTAGAAGCATCGATTGTCTCGTACTGCTCCAGTTGATTTGCTCGAATACCAATCCACACCACCTCAGGTTTCAGGTATAGCATTTTTGATTTTCAATTAAAGGGTTTTTCAATAAGAGCGCTACAAAAGTTCAATAAAACAAAAACGGTTTTGGATATCAATGAAATTCTTTATTCCTGTGAAAGTACGTTCGACGCCATTATGTATGGAAATCGATTTCATTTGAAATGAGCCTCATCGCTGAAGATGATTTTTCGATGAAAATCCGAATCATTTTCAAGTTGTTGCTTAGCCCAATTCACGAACATACGACGCTTCTGGTGGTCAAGCGGCTTCAGTTCTTGCGTCAATTTAATCTTGTAAGGATGTAGGCCAAGATCTTTTCGCAAAATTCGCCACAACGACGTCACAGAGATGCCCAACGCTTGAGAACGACGTGTGAGAGACACATTTGGGCTGTCTTCAACTGAAGCGGCAACAATATTATCGACACTACGGGCACTTCTTTGCTCACTGGCACGGGAACATTTTGTACTGTGCCTGTGGATTCAAATTTTTCCACTAGACGCTCAATTGTTGATCTGCTAGGACGATTATGACGACCATAAATTGGACGTAGCACTCTTAACGTTGAGGTCACTGACTCCGAATTTCGGTAGTAAATTTTAATAATTTCGACTCGTTGTTGGCGTCCCTCTTGAAAAACCCTGTACAATGGTAGTAGGCAGGGATAAAAAACGACGTACAATTGTACTTTTTTTGCACAATTGATTTTTAAAAGTACGCAAGTACAATTCTACCAAATTTTAGTACACTCAGGCGAATATATTTTACTTAGGAATATTGCATATTACAATTCTTCAAAATTTAATACATTTGCTACTTGCCTAAATTATTACTTTATTTTTAATTTGACTGCATTTATGAACGCATCCAAACAGGCCCTCGCCGTTTATTCTATGACATTTGGCTTGTGTTGCGGGCTTGGGGCTCATAATTTAAAATTTGTGCAAAGTTGGAAATACACGATACAATCGTTATACAACGGTTGTAAGCATTTTCATTTTTCATTTTCAATACATTTTTATTTGTTAATTCAAGTATTCCTTACATGCTAGACAAAAGTGCTTGAAACTAGCTTAACTAACTTAACTATCGTACTCTAACTTACTGGCCCCACACGGGCACTCTAAGCTAAACTTAATACTTATACTGTGTCTTTCGACGTAACCTAACTTAAAGTATTGAATTTTAATTAAACTTACAATTTAAAACCGTTTTAGACAATTTGCGGTCGTATGCGATCATTGTATCGTGTGTTAGCAAGCTTATGACGGTTGTCCCGATATCGCACGATTGTACGCTTTGAATCGAAAACCCGCGGTTGCATGCGCCGTTGTATGGAAATTACATGATTGTAAATATTGATTGTGTGTGTTATAACAGATATAACGATTTCAGTACAACTCGCGACTCGGTAAAAACAAAAACCATTTTGGACTGAGGTCAGTATTTTCAAATATGCAAATAATGAGCCTATACAAACATATGTTCAAAAACATTTGTCGAATAGCTCAAGGTTCGCTAGCAATTCCACATTCATCGGCATGCGTTAAAAGGTTTTTTTCGATCCAAAACATTAAATCAAAGACTAAAAACATAATAAGGAACGAATCTTGTCACAGCTTTTTAATAAGCAAGCATCTAATTGAAAAAGAAATTAAATATCCTTGATCTTATTGAAGACTAGCTGGCCCGTGCTCGATTTGCTTCGCCTGCCTACCACATTTATGGGATGTAGTTGATGGAATTTTGATTTACTTTGCTGTCTTAATAGACTAAGGGCCCGCAGTAATTTTCGGTTGTAAATAGTAACCAAAAGAGTCACTGTTACTCTTATCACGATTCATCCGATAAAGCCGAACATGAAGAGGAATATAGGGTGTCCCAGTTTAGAGGTATATATAATCCGTTAACTGTAAATTCCTGCAGATTAGCGAACAAAAAATCGTATGACAGTGGGGTATATTTTCAGCCCGTCGAAGTAAGGGACCACTTTAAATGATATTACTTCTGAGCTACTACAGATACAAAAACAATTCCTTATATTTCGGAAAGGCAATTAGAAGCGCATACGAAATGTTGAAGACTTTATGTACATCTATACAGTCATAAAAAAGTTATGGCCCCTTAAACTCAAAATTTTGAAAATTCGTTGTTCCAATTTCTTACCTTAAATGCATTTTTCTTAAAACTTTTACTTCATAAAAAGCTCATTTTTTACTACACTTTTATCTTTGGCGAATTCTCTAAAAATTATGTTAAACAACTTTTTCACGTATGCCAACTAAAAGATAAAAGATAAAACAGAACAGATAAAGAAGAAGAACGCTGCAAAAAAAAATTAGAACTCAATTCCAATTTAATTCAATAACCTTAAAATTGCACTCAAGTATAACACACGAAATACAATTACACGAATACGACACACCCCTCTACAAAACTTTACCAGCTGCATTACTCAACTAACTTTTGTAGTGTATTGTATACACACATATATGAACATAATGTAAACAAAACAGAAAGAAAAAAATACGCACCAATAAAATCTTTGCGCTTGAGCGCTGACGCTGAGCAGAGCAGACACATACACAAATCCATTCCACTCAGATTTAACGCGTTTTTGTAGGAAAAATGAGAAAAACAAATTACGAAGAGAGATCGAAAGGAAACCAAAAGAAGAAAACACCACTGAGATTGGTTTCAGAACAGTGATCAATTAACAAATTAATTAAAAAAGGCATTTTGCAAAGATTATCAAAATCCGTTTAGCCGTTTGCTGTGTAGGTCCATGCAAAGGAATTTTCACTTTGTTTTATATTATTAGGGATCAACTCTTACCCTCCCTGTTCTGCATTCCACTTTTAGTGAATTCAACCACCAAAAGTGGAATTGGGTGTTCTGCATTCCGAACGAAACTATGAATTGTGGATTGTATGTTCGAAAGTGAATATTTTGGTGTTCTGCATTCCACTCAAGATGACAGCTGTAAATTCGTGTTCTGCATTCCGAAAATCCTGTGATTTTAGTAAATTGAATTCACTTGAGATTCTTGACGTGAATTGAGTTCACATGCCGTTGTAAAGTGAATTAATTAATTAATTTGTTGATCAGAATCATTTTGAAAAATATGAGTAGAATAATAAGACTTTCCATTAGTGTCTTAAAATAATTCCTTTGTTTAATATAGTACAACACAAAAATTAGATGCAAGAGATGAATTACATGAAAGAAAATCAAGATTTTCCAAGATCAAGATTTCTCTGACTCCACTTCTCGCAGGGTATCAACAAATATTTTCTTACTCACCTTAAAACTGTTTTTAAAAATGCAAAAATTATTAAATAAATTATTTTTCTTCAGTTGTCTAACTTCTGCTTACAATGCTTCGGGAAGATCCAGAATGTTAGATTTATCTCGGAAAATCTTCCTGCGAACTCTCTCCATTCGGTTTTCTTCGCGGCTTTCACGAATCATTTAAAAATGTTGTTTTCCATTTTTTTCATAAAATATATTTTGTCTTAAATGTTTAACTTGCACAAAACAAAAACCAAGAACTGAAAATCCCCAATTATTTTGAATTGACACAGCTGTCAAGTGTTTGACATTTCAAACAAATGAATTCGAAGTGGATTCCAAAAATTCGAAATCACTCGGAGTGCAGAACACTGAATTCCATTCCGAGTGAATTTGAATTTCGGTTTCAATCCACTTTCAATCGAAATGCAGAACAGGGGGATTAGAATAAGAAATAATTAAAATAAAGCATAAAATAATATATGTAATTATATTTACCTAAGTATTTATGAACTAAATATGTATGTATATGTATAATGTATATGTGATAATTTCGTAGACTTTATTTTTGTTTTTTATAATGCATTGCACATCTATAAATTAATAAATGAAATATAAATAAATAAAAGTGATAATCTTAAACAAGTTGCAAACCATTAAAATAAGCATTCCAGTTAATGCACGTCGCTATTATTGGAGCATATAGCTATTTACCTGCCAAAAGAAAAAAGTACAATTGAACGCATTTAAGTACAATTTGTATTTAGTTTGCAATACAATTGCAAAAATCATTTTTCATCCCTGGTAGTAGGTATCTTCCATTCGTGCACCCCGAGCATAAAGGAATTATTACCACTGTTTCAAAAATTAATCAAATCAAGATTTTATTTCCTAGATTTTGAGTTCGAGATTTATTTTCTTCGAGATATCGTGTAAAAATGTAAAATATGTAAATTATGTAAAATGTATTTGATATGACAGATTTGACGGTTTTCAAATTTCTTGTTCTAAAATACGTAGCATGGGAAAATTTCTTACTTCTTACTACTCGGGTTTTCGTAACTTTTTGTAGATTTTCTTGGTTTGGGAGCGTACGTGAACGGACTTATAATTGTTATCGTTCCGTAAGCGCTATTCAATAAAGAATGTAAGCATTTTTTTATTACTAATCTCATGGTGAAACCCTTATTGGCCCACCCTGTATATTGCAATCAAAACTGACTGAAATAGCACACCCGGATAAGTGAGTTATCAGAATTGTCCAATGTCGTGAGGTACTTATCCGGGATATACATATACTGCTCAGATGTATGTACTTATACACGAACAAGACAAGACCGCGAAAAGGCGAAAGATCTTTACAACCAAGAATCGAAAAGTGACACCCAAGAGAAACTGTCAGTGCTTTATTAAAACTTACTTAGCTGGCGCTACAGCTCGAGGTGAACCGGGGCCTGCTTCTCGCAACCATTTGTGTGTGCGTGTTATATTTTTGCACGAATGGAAGGGACCTACAGTTTTTTGCCGACTCCGAATGCCGAGTTGAGAATTGAGAAGCTCAATCGTGACAAATGATACTCTTTGATGCTTGTCATTCGAAAGAGGTGGCACCGTGAAAAAACTCGTTTAGGTGTAAGATCCGGCCAGAAGTTGAACCCGGCAGCATTGCGTGGTAGGTCATCGCACTAACCACCACGGTCACGGCGACCGCTTTATTAAAAAGAGTATTTAAAAGGGGAATATTGCATGTTCATATTTATTATGATGAAAGGAAGGGCAACAATGCAATGTAGTTAAGCGATATTAATTAAAATTTATAAGATATTATAAACTAATGGTTTCAAAAAATCGAGGAATTTATGCGGGGTTTGCACTTAAGAGGGTGGTTCTTAACCGGGTTTCACTATATTACGAAAGTAGCCATAGTCGTTGTAGAAAAAATATAAAAATATTCTTGATATGTGTTAATAGAAACAAAAGCTATAACAACACCAATCAATGGATTGGCTAGCAGTTGTTGTGATTTAATTTAAAACGAAGAAGATAAAAAAAACAAGATTATTTGCAAGTAACAATATGTTAACTAAATCAATTGAAATATTTTAACTTGAATCAAAGTACTTCGATTAAAAAGACCAAAAATAAAGAATTCGCCGTGAATTTGACACGTTCCGATAAGTAAATGGTGTATGAATAAAACAACAATCTGTATGTGCGCAATTCTGAGTATCTACACACTACATACACATATGTATGTTTTGACTTCCTCATTTGATAAAAAAAGCCTGGGGGTTGGTATGTTTTTTCCGATTTAAGTTGCTTATTAACGTTTAAATATGCTTTATGTTGAATTCGACTAGGCAAAAAAAGCACTTTTTTTTTATCTCGTAGCGCTCTGGTACAATATTCGTTTTCCAACCGACCAAAAAAGCTCGAGATCAATTTTTATGAATCTCGGAATCAACTCGAGACTAACACCAAAACATTTTATACGAAATGTCAACACTGTACCTACATCAAAATAATTATGAATCAACAAAAATAATATAAATATAAAGAAAGTGTTTTTAAATTATATTTTATATTTTTTATTTTTTTTTATTTCTTTCCTTTTACGAACAAGACAGAAAAACAAATCAATCTCGTTTGTTTTCCATTCAGCACCAAAAATCAGAAATCTGAGAGCAGAATCTGAAAAGCCCAATCGAAAACGATATTAACGTTACTTACGTACGAAGCCAGGTGGATTATCTGCAAATGTCATAATTCAACCTTTGGACTATGATGACAGCAGAAGTGGTCAAAGCTCAGGTGGCTTGCAATTGATTAAAAGAATCTGAAGAAATACTCGTATTAGATATAATCAAAGGCAAATTTGACTTAAGCATGGTTAATTATTATTTTAGAAATAAATTTCTGACGTAAAGCACTGATTAGGGTGTTTAGTTTGTTTAATCGCTACCAATTTATACATATATTAAATATTAACTGTTATTAGGTAAAGAGTGACAATGCAGATCCAATAGCAAGGAATTTAGTTAGGGGGACTGCTAGCACATACTTTAAATTCCATTTCTAATCAATTTCTTGGCACCCGCTGTTGCCAAAAAAAGACTGATAGTAACACTTTGTATCATTTAGAGAAATTCCCAAAAAAGATAGCAATCAGCCCAATAATCACCTATTGGTTTTATCATTCGATATGTTATTAAAAATCGGCCTTGGCATATGTTTGTTTCGAAATGAGGTGAATTCAGTGACACCGAGAGGCGACTTTAGTAGAACACAAAACAATATTCATTTCAGTAGAATATCCCTAAGCACCTTCACTCGTATATTTGAACACAGGAAATACCTAGGTATTGTCTCGGGACAAAATGTTGGGGCATTTTCCACCACATATCTCGACTGGCAATTCCGGGCTTAATCTATGTACGTGCATGTATCTAAAACTTAAAATCGCAAATCAGGGAATTTCAAATTGGCTAAATTTTTGATAACGTACCAATACCACAATTAATTTAACACAACAGCTACCGTAAGGTTGTGCGGATTATCTTTTATCAGTTATCCGTTGATCAAAACTGCAGGAAACTGTGATAAATCATCGGCTATAAAAGGTGCAGTAGCGTCAAAAAATTAGTTATTTTCTAAATAAATTTCGAACGCAAAGTGGTCTGCTCCTTGATCGATCGCGGATAACATTGCTGGCACATGGGTCGACACTTCCCTTTGGAGCTGTTCGTAGCAGTTCTAGCTGTATTAGGATGCGCAGAGTGCTTGAGTAAAAAATCGCTGCTGCCGTACAAAAATATTGGGTCCTCAGCTTTGGAGGCTTCGCCATTTAAGAGTGATATCGCTTTAGCTTTCTTCAAAGAGGCCGAACGCTTAGCCGCGTCTAACTTTAGCAGAGATGCCTCTCAGGATCAGTGTGTAGATCATTTGGAATTGATTTACAATGGAATTATGGATTACCAGGAATGGGCATTGGAATGTAAGCGTTTATTTTTTTTTTTTTTTTTTTCAAGTGAAGTGAGGAAAAATCTCGTAAAGCAAGTGATATTGTGTACAAATCTGAAAGTGTATAACTTGGTTATTGTGAAAAATAATACGAATTGAATTTTCAAATGTCAAGAAGTAACAACGTACCTACAACGTGCGAGCTAGGATACAAGAAAACGTGCGAATAAATTTATAGGCGATCGAAACTTAACTTAGACAATTGACTCCCTTAAATACAAACGTAATGTTTCTTGTCTTTCCCAGTTTTTTCGCTTTTTCTACAAACAATGCTCTAGTGTTTAGTCCCATTCCTCACCTTCAACCATTTTCTTGCAACATATGAACGTCTCAGAAGGAATACTCATCAGTTTACCAATTTCGGACGTTCAGTAAAATATAGAGAACCTTATTTTAGCGGCTCAATATGAATGTGAAATACGATTGTCTCTCATTATATCCTCTCATCCTCCTGAATCTTTCCCTATGACCCGCGCTGTGCAAAGCATTTTAAGGTTATGCGTGTATTAAAAAGAAATGTAGAGGACTCTGATATTCGCTCGTCTGAAATCGATTTCAAGTGCCCCTTATAATTGTGTAGTACATATACATATATGTAGTTCATAATACATACAAAAAACCAATTGAAAAAAAAATATTCTGCGTCCACAGTTCTATGAAGAACTGAACCTATAGCTTCTCGTAGCCATTTGTGTGTGTGTTATATTTATTGCATATAGGAATGCGCGAGAAAAGGATCTATTACATTCGCTCAATGACAACTGGTAGATGTCTTTAATGACGGCTGAAGAAGTGGCAGATAGATAGAGCCTACAATTATTTGACATCTCTGAGTTCAGAAGCTTGTCAGGCATTCGGAAGAGGTAAAAAAACTTGTTGTTGTTTGCTGGGATTGAACTCAAAACAGCATGCCAGTTCTGTCACAGAAAATTGAAGCTTATTGGGCTGAAACGCCAAGAGGCTCGGACTCAAAGGCAGGTATATTTGTAGATACTGCAATGATCGAGGTGTAGCAGAAGATATCGCACATATTCTGTGGTAATGTCAGTTGCAGGAACATTTTAGGCTCCTAGTTCTTTAGTTACTTGGAGGAGGTAGGCCGAATCAACCATAGACTCGTTACAAAATTAAGCAGGGTAGTAAAATGCTTTGAGAAAATTGTGGCAATTTAGGTGCCATTCTTGGATTCCTAGGGGATCGCTATTGGCCCACTATGGTGAATAGTGTTTTGGGATGGCTAAGCCCCTCAACCCCTCTCAACCTAACCTAACCTAACCTGTTGGGCTGAGAAAAGGCTTCACCATGCATACATGTGTAATCAATTTCTTTCAAAAACAGTGATCTTAGGTTTGTTTTTCAAGCAGCTTGCAATCCAATACTAACCGAATTTTGTGGTCTCTGGCAAGCAGTTGCTGACTCAATTGAATTTTGTATATAGAAAATATATACATATATGTATATATATATAAATAAATGAGCGCCACATGTTCGATGGCGAAGGATGTTCGTCAACAGATACGCCTATACGTGGTTCATATTATTTCCCCAGCATTTGGACGCAAGTCTTTCAGTTTGTCTATGACACTGTGTGCCATTTTTCAGGTCATCGTCTCGGGCCTAAGATTGATCCTGAAAGTACTTACCAAAACCAGAAACTCTGCATCATTTGTTTTGCCAGATTGGCTGCCTAACGTATTTTATAGCCGTAGGGATTTTTTTTTCTGTCCTCAGCAAATTATTGGTATTGATTAGGAAAAAAAAGTGCAAAACAAACTGACTCAAAAAAACTGCATCCAGTGGCATATTTCACCAAATTACAAGTACCATTACAAATTTGTATTTATTGATTACATTTACAAATTTGTTTACTGATTTTCTGTTTCACAAACTACAAACTTAATTCCAACAAATTTGTTAAAAAGAGAAAAAATGCAAGGGAAATTGTATTTGTTATTTACAAATACAAAAAAAAGCCGTTTCACCATTTACTCTGCAAAGTTGTAAACAACAACTGTTTTTCACAAATTTGTAAGCTCTCTAAAGGGTGAACCCATACCAAATAAAGCAGACACAAACAAAACGAAAAAGCCTGTTAATAACCCACACCAAATAAAGCACGTCAAAAACACATTTTTGTTTTGCTTCATTTGGTGTGGGTTATTGATACGCATGATTTATTAGTTGTCTCCTACTGAAGAGCAAAGAATACAAGTTTAGAGCTGTGTCAATCGTTCTAATTTGAACAGTTATGAGATTTTGGTCCACTTAACTTCAATACTTTAATTACCGTTTATCTAGAGCAAGAAGATTGGTGGTGTGCATTTGGTATGATTACAAATAGATTTAGGGTTTTGGAAAAAGTTATGTTGGTATCTCAAGACAAAGTGGATATTATAAAATGACAGCCTGCATTCGTCACAATTTTATAAGGTTTTCATCGTCACACATCTCGATTCGATTGAATGAATAAAGCATTAATTCCGATAAGTCATCGCTCAATTTTGTTTATTTTGTCTGTTTGACTGAGTTGATGTATTTGATTTCATGTATTTTTCGCCTTTTTATACCTAAAATATCTTCTCGTGTCTGTGCCTTACTTGACTGTTTTGCTTAAAATAATTGTTTACTTATGTGTATCAATGTACGTAGTCCCATAAATACACGTGCGATATTTGACTTAGGCAGTCAAGAAAAATCGTTTGCGTTAGTCTGCTTTGTTTTGCTTTATTCAATGGGGGTACTCCCATTGAAATATGTGTATCTAACACAGTTTTGTTCTATTCAGTGTGGGTTCACGCTAACTGATAACATCAAGGACAAAAATGAATAAACAGAACAAAATTTTTATCACTGGTTTAATGATAAGTAGAAATTGCTGTGTCGGTGTCAGTGAAAAGATTTTTGCAGACTCATTTGCAATCCTAGGTCCAATTTGTCTTATTACATATTTCCTCTGCCTTAACTCGTTTTAACCGAAACTTTTCGTTGAAAAAAAAAGATTCTGCAATTTTAAAGTTAATTCGCAAACGATATATTTTCCTTGGTCTATTAAGCACAAAACCTTCACTTATATCACTATCGGTGCTACTATGCCTTCGACGTAAAGACATTTTTAGGCTTGAAATGCGATTTTTTTCGAAAAATACAAATTGTTATTAAATCGACACACGATCTTTCTATTGTAAGAAATTTTCAGCAATTGAACAAGTTTGTAAAATTTCTTGATTTCGTGAAACACAAAGTTACAAAAAAATATAAATTTTAAAAATTTTGTACTTGTTAGCAACAAAGTAAATTAACTTTTGGTGAAACGAAAATAATGAAGTTTCTACAAATTTCCCTTTGTAAACTACAACTACAATTTTGCAGGACAGAAATTTTGAGAAACAGAATAAATCGATTTTTCTACAAATTTGTTGAAAAAGTGCTTGTAAATTACAATTTGTAAGTTGGTGAAATAGGTCACAGGGCCTCAAAATCGTAAAAAATACCCAGAAAAAGAAAAACTTTCAGAGAAAGCGAACAATGAGAAAAGAAGAAAAAAAATTACGTATACGCCACATTGTCCACAAATATATTGTAACAATTATGTCTCAATTCATTTCATATAGAAAATACGTCTTTTTTGTTTGTAAACTAAATGTAAGAAAAGGGTTGGGCTGATTTTTTTTCAATTGATGGTGTTAGTGCAAATACGTACTAGTTATAGGCCAAAAATGGTAAAAAAATGTGAAAGAATGGTAAAAAAATTTACATTTTTCATGATTAAAATCAGTCCCATCTTGCCGAAAACGGACAACAATACGCGCATTCGCATCTCTAGACATGGCACTTCTTAGATTAAAATGACTTCGAAATTCTCTTTGTATCCTTTTAATGAGGAAGTTGTGCTGAATGTAATATTCGACAGCGAAAATTCTTTGTGGGATTAATTATTCAAAATCGGAAAATTTAATCTAAAAGAGAAAAAAAATATTGCTTTGTTCCAAAGATACCTACTTTAAGAGTACGCTGTTTTTCCGTTATATCATTTGAAACCGTACGATTCATATGGGAAATTTACATATCTTATCTGTATTATAGATTTTGATACTGAAACTTCGCTCTCTGTCATGTCAAGTGACAAGACGCATTAAAATGCATTCTCTGCTTGGTAAAAGAAACAACAGTTCAACAAGCCAAATGAATCAAATTACGGGCACTAATTTGAAAACTATACGAAAGTTATTGGAATAAAATATTTCGAAATGTCCTAGGGACACGAAAGATCCCAAACATCTGACGAATGATTTCTTTTAATAATTACGTTAGTCAATAACCCGGTTGATCATCTTCAAAAGCATCCTCAAGCAAACAATATTGTTTTAGACTCGGAGACTATTTTCAAATTTATTTTTCATTCTATGATGATGGTTACTGTTCAGGTCCTAAGAAAATGAAGCGATGTATTATTCTACCTCAAAAGTTGCGCCTGTCTATTCAAAAGGTTACAGTAGAACTACAGTGGAAGTCGCTTATAACGACCTCGCTTATTTCGACAGGTCGCTTATAACGACCATTTTCCTTTCAGTGGGTTGGTTTCTTTATATTTTAAGCTATTCTACCGTCGGATATAACGACGGTTCGGATATAACGACCAATTTTCGAGAAAAAAGAATCGATTTTGTCGCTTATGACAACGAAGTGAGAGAAAATTTACAAAAAATTACATACCCATTCACGTATATGCATATGTAGGTATGTGTGTATGTGCGTTAATCTGAATATTTCTTGTTCATTCTAGTGATTTTACACAATTTGATGATATTCGTTCTACATTGTGCAGCTGTGTATCTGTTGCACATTATTATTATCGCCAGGATAGCTGATCTTAGTTCTAGTGTTTTATATTAGTAAGGAGTTTATTGATTTTATTTTCTTATGCAGCCATGAGTTCTAGAAAACGTAGGAACTTTTCTGTAGAGGAAAAGCTAGCGACTTTCTTCCATTTGGAGTCAGGTGAAAAAATAGCGTAATAGCACATGAGTTTGGAGTGATTTATTTTGTTAAACTTAAAACAAAAAAAAAATTTAATTTAATTTATTTATGAACACTGTATAATGTCCTTTATAATTAAAAAATAAAATACATTTATTTTGTCTGTGAATGTTTTAAAGTTTTCTCTGAATACTTATGGAGGGCAGTCGGATATAACGACCGCCTGTTATAACGACCACATTTGCTCGGTCCCTTCACCGTCGTTATATCCGGCTTCCACTGTACTTTAACTGTTTAAATTTCACATCTGGATTTTATATATATGTACTATACATACATATGTATGTGATTGAGGTTAAGTTCATTTTATTCCAAAAGTATCATAAATTTACATACCAATAAGGGTTTCACCATGAGATCGTAAATAAAAAAATTATTGTATTGGAATGATTTTGATTTCTTTTATACATAATGTCAAAAATAGTATAGGACAGATGCTCACCACGACTTCGGCGGCATATATCAATCCCTATGTCTAAATTTAGGATTACATTCTGTTACGTTCCTCTATTCCACCAATATGCCTGGTTAGTCGTTTTTTTTTGCACGCGTATATAAAAGTGCACAAAAAACGCCTATCGCCTAACGAATTCATCACAAAAAATTGACAGCATGGACATATTTATGACAGATAATGATACTTGAGCTGTCAGTTGTTTACAAAATTGAAAAAAAAAAAATTGGAAAACTCAAAGAAATATATTAAGATCCGATAAAAAAGTTATTTATTATCTTAAATGATTTATTATTTATTGACTTAACCAATTGTCGGAAAAAAATAAATAAGAGATGGAAGAGTTATTTCGATTTTACGTTTGGGTTTCTCCGGTTTTCAAAAGAAGAAATTTGCATTTGGTATCACTGTTTTTATATCCGCTTAGCTAAGCGGGGATGCTATCGCTGCCTATTTTATTTTTATTGTATTTTACATCTAAATTGGCAAAATAAACGTATATGCGTGCAAATACATAAACACGGCTATTATCTCGTCCTTTAGCTCTTTAATTATTGTTGGCTTACTGGCATATACCTTACTTTTAAGATAATCCCAAATGATGTAATATATGTATGTGCATAATATTATGCTTACATATTTGTACTTATTTCTCACCTGATGCTGCTTCTTTTCTCCCTCTTTTTAAGCTCATAAAACCACAAATTTTTCCAAGATAAGACTTCCTTTCATCAAATGTTCTTCCACGAACTTTGACCTAGCTAGGTCGTTGGGAATTTTCCAACGTCTAAGTAGTTCAATTGGTCAAGTAAGGGAGAGCGGGGTTACAAGTAACGGGAGTAAGTTTTGACAGCTAAAAAATAAATGGTTCCCCTGAAAATTAAAAGTCGCAAAGTCGAAAGAGAAAAATATTCGTCTTTTCCAAAGCAAACGATGTGTCTTCTTTCGTTTTGAATTCATAGTCAGTGGAAAAAGTTGTGGGTGGGTCTACGAAATTGAGAGATTTGTAACTTTTATTTTTGGTATTTCTATTCACACCCAAGAGTTAAAGTGCTAGTTGTTTTTTGTAGATATGCATTTATGTTTTGGCGAAGTTTTTTATGTTAGGTTTGCGCGGACTCGTTGTTTTTTATAGTGATTTTTGTGTTAAATTTGATGGCGGGGCTTTGTTGTAAAATTTTTGCGGGGCAAGTTGTAACATGTTAAAAATCATATCCTCATCATAACTGGTTGACCAATTCCAAGAAAAACTCAATCGCTTATGCTAGAGTCACTCTTCTCTCCAGGACAAAGAGAGTCGACGAACTAGCCAGGCGAGAGGCGACGCGACGGTCAGTGTTTTTAAGGGCAATATATTCTCACACTGCTTAAAACTAGCTGTTCTCAGGTGGACCAGTCCTACAAACAGTGTCATATCCATAAAGATATGGCCAAATCACAATAGGTTAAAAACAAATGAAAGAGAGTCAGGTAGCACATACCGGGCAAACTCTTCTTCGATGACCTTAAAGAGATATCCGAGAAGAGGATAACTGAACCTCTTCTTAAACTCCACAGAATGAATATAAATGAAATATCTTAAACCAAATCAAAATACGTTTATTTGGATGTAGTTGGTCACCTGAGGTTGTGGTATTCAAACTGCACCCTCTTTGCGCGATTTTTTTCTTTCCACCGAAACCACCATCTCTTACCTTACTTTATTTGTTTTAGTTTTTTTTTTATCAAGTGAATTGTGATTTTATATGTTCTTGAGAGCTTTTATATTTTTTTAAGTAGTTTTCGAAATGAATTTATATTTTTGATTAAAAAAAATTCATGATCCCCACTCTCCCCTACCTACTGCTACTGGTTAAAGTAGAAGATCACATTCTGTCCATTGAGGTGGTCCCCTGTGGTAGCCCTCAACTGACAGTAATAAAAATAAAAAATAAAAAATCTACAGCGAAGTATAAAATATTTAAATTAAATAGAATTTATATTTTTGATTAAAAAAAATTCATGATCCCCACTCTCCCCTACCTACTGCTACTGGTTAAAGTAGAAGATCACATTCTGTCCATTGAGGTGGTCCCCTGTGGTAGCCCTCAACTGACAGTAATAAAAATAAAAAATAAAAAATCTACAGCGAAGTATAAAATATTTAAATTAAATAGAATTTATATTTTTGATTAAAAAAAATTCATGATCCCCACTCTCCCCTACCTACTGCTACTGGTTAAAGTAGAAGATCACATTCTGTCCATTGAGGTGGTCCCCTGTGGTAGCCCTCAACTGACAGTAATAAAAATAAAAAATAAAAAATCTACAGCGAAGTATAAAATATCTGCGCCCGAAACTATGCTAATGATGACATTAATGAGGAAAAGGAAAAGCTACTTTACGATATTCTAAATTAGGTTTTGGTAGATTACGATTGTTGCGCAGATTTGGGGGCAGTGTAGGATACATTTTAATTATTTTTAATTTATTAATTCTTATCTGGATATGGCTATGGATGGTGATTCCTTTGTTTTGTTTTCTTATTCTCTGAAAGATACTCCTCTGTTTTCTTCGGTGTAAGGCTTTAGAAGGACCATCGTGCTGTGTCGATTAACTTGGATACATCTTAGTCCTATAGTTAGTGTTGCTGGCGAAAAATGGTACCTAAAACATGCCGACAAGCCTATTCTTCTAACGCCTGAGTATCATCGTAAACACTTTTGGAGATGAGATGGTTATCGCTTTTGTCTCCATCTGCTTTTGAGATACTGGGGTCAGAGTAGAGATACTCGTAATTCTTTTCACGCCGTGCATTTAAATTTTTTTGTGGTTGTTATTCTGCTGAAGCTTGTTGAGCTTGTTGATGCGTACTGTGTCCATGACATTCACACCACGACACTGATCTGATAGTACTCGTCAGTGTTGGCCAGTTTGGGGCTTTTCCCCCCCAGATTAAGGAGTATTTTTGCTCGTTAGGGGCGAATCTGGGGGCACAACCTACTTAGGGGGAGATCTGGGGGGAATTTTCATAGGCAATTTTTTCACCAACTTCTTTTGGAATAAATGGTTTATGAAATATTTAAAGTTTGCCGACATAATAATTTTTTTGATAAACACTAATGCAAAGAGAAAAAACAAAGAAAAGAGCCTTGTATTGATGAATTTAGTGCTTTAATCGGCGAACACAATGGTGAAGTATGTAGCACTGTCAAAGTTAAAATACACGTAAACCCTATAGCGCGAACACAATGCGAAGTTACAGCCGCAGTATGAATATATATGCTGAAGCGCAAAGTTGAGCCAACTCCAACTTTCGAACGTGCTGCGCTACTTTCCATTGTGTTCGGGCAGTTAACACAGTAAATATGATTATTTTCCAACACCGTGTTGGTGATTTCACTTTGGGAGAATTTGAAAATGAACTCCATTTGCCCCAAGTTATGAAAAAAGTCGATTTATTTAGTTGCACAATTTTAATAAACCTGTAAGATTAAACGGTTTTTAAACAAATTTGAAAGAACATGTGTATTTGAAAACACGTCTTTTCTGGTAGTTCCACTAAGTCCTACTGATCCTCATACGCATGTGCGTATTTTTCCTTCTAAAGATAATTCTTGTTTTTCATCTGACAAATCCAGAAATAAAGCTATTCTATCCAATTTACTATTTTTTTATTTATAATTCTTTTATATATTGCAAAAACCAAAGGACAATCCCTAGAATAAAGTGAAAGTGAATCGAATATGTGAAGGGAATTTTCGATCAAGCGGATTCTCCGATACGTGTGATAAGTATATCTAAGCGTTTGAATAAAAAGTGAATTGCGAAAAAAAAAGTTTGTGCTGAATATTTTTTGGGGGGATTTTTTTGAAAAAAATGGTCAATTCTGGGGGGATTTCATATTAATCTAGGGGGAACTCGGCCCAAGCACCTGGCAACACTCTCGTACCTACTATTTAAAAAGTGAGACTGCATTTCAATACACTATTGCTTATAAGTATATCAGTTTTCTTTTATAAAAATATATTTTTAATAATTATTTACAGGGCCGGATTCATGGGGCCGTATGCCAGTTGGTTTCTTCTGGGGACATACCATCAGTATGGGTGCATTTGAGGAGTGCTTAGCTGCCTCTAGACAGTTTCCTCAGAGCGACACAATTAGGGGGAAATATTGCTTAGCAAAAATACCGATTAAGGATTATTATGCCAAGGTGAAGCCTCGTAATGATGCACCTCAAGCTCGAGTTTCCTATAAGAAAACTGATCCAGAGTTTTTCGAATTGGGCATTTGCATTCCAAAAACCTGTTCTGCTGAAATGGGAGATAAAATCCTAAAAAATGTGATCAATCAAATTTTCAACGATGAAGATAATTCCACCATGGTGACGGAGAATTTTTGTAGGGCGGATGATCCAATTGAACTTCGTGGAATCGACATCTTTGCTATGTATATAGTCTTAATTCTAATTGATTTGTGCTTCCTACTAAGAAACATATTCTTTTCAGTATTTTCTTCTCCTGTATCGTTGCCTTTATGATTCTCAGCAGTATTTACGATGGAGTTCAACAAAAGAAAGGACGTAAGTTTAGTTAGTTAGAATTTTTTAACAAATTCACATTTCAAATGTTTTTTTTTAAATCAGAAAAAGGACGACCACTGTATACTGCTTTCTCCGTATATTCGAACGCACCGAAAATTTTTACTGTCAAAGTTTCCAAAAATCCGAACGTGATTCACTGCCTTAGCGGGTTGCGATGCATCTCCATGATGTGGGTAGTCTTTGGGCATGGCTACAAGACAATCTACGAATTGCCCCATGTCAACATGATCAAATTCTATAACGTAAGCTTTGATAAAAGCCATATGCTAATTTTATTTATGTTATCGTAATTATAGTGGATTGAGACTCCGTATTCCATGGTGGTGCAAAACGCCACCCTTTGCGTGGACACTTTCTTCTTCATGAGTGGCTTGTTGATACTATGGAATGCCTTCCGAGAAATGGAAAAGACGTGAGTATACATTTGTTACACTCTATAAATATGATTATGTTAAAAGGAATATCTTACAACAGTAAGGGCAAACTAAACATTCCAATGATGTACTTCCATCGATACATTCGTTTGACCCCGATTGTAGCTGTGGTGGTCTTGTACATATTGAGTTTCTACAAATATTCCGGACATGGGCCCATGTGGATGAAGTATGGTACTGAAGACAAAACATGCGAGGAAACTTGGTGGGCAACTCTGCTATACATTCAAAACTATGTGTACCCATATCGTATGGTAACACTGTTGAAACTTTAAAGAAAACTTGTGAACTTACAACGGATTTCCTTTTAGTGCATGAGTCCGACTTGGTACTTGGCAGTTGACACCCAATTGTACTTCTTGTCACCACTGTTCCTCATACCACTGTGGAAGTGGGGCAAAAAGGCCCTCGGCCCCATTATTATTTTCGGAATTTTGTGCATGGGATGCACTTTCGCCGCCTTCATGTACAATGATTTCACACTTTTCCGTATGCAAGAGTGAGTATTACTGTCTTTTTGGTGCATGCATTAGGACATTCTAATCTAATTTCATTTTTTAAGTGACCATATCGCACTCCGTCAGAAGCTTACTTACTATCCAACACACACCCGAGTGCCAACATGGCTAATTGGAGTCATCTTTGGCTACTTCTTCTTCAAGTATAACCGCGGACGACAAATTGCGATGAACAAGGTTCGATTTTTTTTCTGTGCCTATTCTTGAATTCGATTTACAGGTTTCTAATTTGCACTTTTTAGGGATTAATTATTTTGGGTTGGACTCTTTGCTTCGGTACCATGTTGAGCTGTATTTGGGGACCTTATTGGAGAATTCGGCCAGAAAATCCAAATTCACCGATCATTGAGGGTGCCTTCTTTGAAATATTCAGTAGGGCTTCATGGTCTTGCGCTATTGCTTGGATTGTATGGGCCTGTTATAATGGACATGGTGGAATCATAAATGGCTTTTTGTCTTGGAGTTTCTTCCAAGGATTCGCGCGTTTATCGTACTGCATGTATGTCATTCACAGAAGCGTTCAGTATGTGAATGGTGCTAGAATTCTGCACGATACTCAGTTTGGAAATTACGAAGCCGTAAGTAGCGTTATATATAACATAATCACATCTGAGCTTTACATTTTTTTTTTTTAAATTAAATAGATCCTTCGTTTCTGGCAAGATTTCGGCATCGCGTTGACGTTATCAATTTTCGCCACTCTGGCGTTTGAAGCTCCAATTCTTGGCATTGAAAAGGCTATATTTGGTGGTGCTTCAGCTCCACCTCCTAAGAAGCCAGAACCATTGACTTCTGTGCGAGCAGCAGAACCAGCAGAACTAGCTGCTGGGGGTAGCGAACCTGTTGAGAACAAAGCTGAGGAGGCCGCCAAGGCTTAAAGTATATTAAGTGAATGCAGAATTATTTATTATGTTTACGTCAATATTTCTGTTTTTTTTTTATAAATTTATAAAAAAAGAAAATTCTAAAAATTAATTGTTCTGTTTTTAAGAATAAACTTTTAGATATTTTATTAATGAAAAAACCGTTATTGAAGCTGTCTTTTAAATATCATTCTTACGTATTGTACATTGTAACATAGGTATATAGGTGAACATATGTATATAAGTAAAATATGAAATTCTTTTGTTGATGGACTTTATTACGCGACGCCACAAATAGTAAGTGGTGAATTGTTTCGGAGAGTTATCTGCTCAGTTGTGTTTTAGACTCTTTGCATTCTCTAGTTCTCTAGTGCTTTATGTGTTCGATATGGTGAATTTAATAAATTCGACAATTGTATGAATATCTCCCTCTTCTCACAAACTCTTCTTCCTTTGTTCACGATCACGATTACAGCTCAGAAGTTTCACATCTGTCACGCTCTCTTATTTATTTTTTTTTTTTATTAATTTTAGTTGCAGAGGGAAGCGAAATGAAGCATTTTTCAAAAACAATAAATTACACCTTACCGTGTATGGCCGAATCAAACATAAACTCGTTCTAAAATTTTTCAGGTGTGCGTTCAAGTGCCATCCTTGGATGTATTCTAGTGGATCGCGATGGGCCTACTCCGGTGCCTGGTGTTTTGGGATGGCTCAACGGCTCAGCCTCTCAACCCCTCTCAACCTAACCTAACACCTTACCGTAAGTATTCGCATAACATCGGTTGTTGTCCGTTCCCGAGGTAGCTATAACTATGGTTTTCGGGTTTTATGATTCCTTTTGAACGCACAGTAATGTATAGTAATATTAGAAAACTGTTATAAATATATCTGTGGCAACAAGGAAAACAGCATAAGTGGCTTCTTACATTTTTTCAGGAGAGTAGTTAAAAGGTTTGACGTTAGCTTAAAAAAAACATTCATCGAATAAGAAAGTTGTTGGTACAGAAATAAAGATGAGAAGAAAAATCGTCTCGTGTGCATCGTCTTAAGTTAGCATTAGCCAAGCAAATAACTCTCCCTAAAAAACAACGAAGTCTTTTTTGACTAATCCTATTCAAAAGAAAATTTATTTTCTGAAAAAATAATCGAATCGATAAATATAGCATTAAATTTCAATTGATCGTAATGTTTGTACCGTTTGCGGATGTGATGCGCTATATACGACTATCCGGAATTAGTGTAATGATACACAAAATTGCAGCAAGAAAAATAGCACATTTGCTCAATAGAAAATGTCAATGCGAAAAGGATACCTGTCAAATTCCGCAAGTCAACGTGTATCGCCATCTATCGGGTTATGGCATTGATCGCAGCACAGCGCCATCTATTATTTATCTCGTTTACTTCTCCACTCAAAATGCACGCAAAATGTCTTTTATCACAATGAATTTCACAATTATCCGACATTTTCCATGCTTCACAACGAATTTTCCACCTTTACATCAAATCATGCGATAAAATGCAAAATTTCGTCGAAAAAAAATTCAAATTTTTAGCGATTTTCTGGGATTTTCCGAGTTTTCCACTAAGATTTTTATATTTTTCCATTCGAAAATCCATTCCGGAACAATTGCACAAAAAATTCTATACATTTTCATTTTTCCAATTTTCCGACTTTTCCGGAGAGTTTTCCCAAAATTTTCTTTCGTAAAAACCTTCTCCTGGCAATTGTGAAAATGTCGAATGTCTGACAAGCATCAAAGAGTATCATTTGTCACGATTGAGCTTCTCAACTCGCCGTTCGGAGTCGGCAAAAAAATGTAGGTCCCTTCCATTCGTGCAAAAATATAACACGCACACACAAATGGTTGCGAGAAGCAGGCCCAGGTTCACCTCGAGCTGTTGCGCCAACTAAGTAAGTTTACATAAACAATAGATAATATTATTCACTATGAGATTTTCGATAAACATTAAGAACCTGGCTGAGTGTGTAGTGCATCCTTTAACATTCTCTGCGTTGTACTACTGAGTTCAGAGGTCTCAGGTTCGTTTCCTGGCAAAATCCATATTTTTATTTTTTTTTTATTTTGTTTTTTTTGGTAGCACAATTTGGGTTAGCTTTTCATATTCCCCAAAATTATTGTTAATCAAATAGTGATAATTTCATTAAAATCGGTCCAGAAATTTACCTTGAGAAATTGAATTTTTCGACATAAAATTGACATTTTGGAGTGAATTTTTTAAAACTATACAACTTACGAGACTCGCTATATTTTTCTTAAAAAATATGGTTATTCATCTACGAACTTTGATTGTTTCATATTTTTGAATTTAGTAGTTTCTGAGAAAAATATGTGGTACTTTTTGTATGATATTTTTCACACTTTTTTGGCAATAACCAAAATTCCAAAATATTTTTGGAATGTTTGTTTTGAGCCCGTTCGAATGATGTCCCACATGATATCTTTTTCAGATTTTTTTTTTACATTTTAGATTACATTTTACCCACCTTGTTTCACAATATTTTTGAGTAATATATTGTCCATGTATGTGGACCACCATAATGTATAAGTGAGGTGTGCCAAAATTTCAAGTGTCTAGGAAGAACGGTTCTTGATGTTTTTATCGTGACAGACATTTTTGAGTTAGAGCGACTTATAATGGTTCCGTATTACCATTTGGGCACGGAACCCTAAAAATAAGAAAAAAAATATGGCAAATAGAATCGAATATTGTGCAATCGTTGGTATAAAATACTCAATTTCGACATAAGTTGACTTATGTTGTTTTTCTTCGTGGCCGCAGATATTAATTAAAAGCTTTATATTCTATTTTGAAAATTGACTTGAGAGAGGGCTTCAAAATTAGTGCACTAAATTGAACGTTAGCCAGGCAGTACTGGTCTCGTAGAAATTCGTGTTCGATGTTTAGTCACTCATCAAAGTTGCCCAGCTCAACCAAGTGGACCCACAAAATCCCCGATGGAAATTTACAACATGAATCAAAGACTGAGGAAGCTATTAAAAAGTTTATCCACAAGACCGACCATAAGCTACCATTCTGTGTTGCAGAGATAGTTTCACTGAATCCACCTAGACATTGGGGACGTCTTCGCTTAAATCCACTTAGCAGTAGTTAAAATGTTTCAGAAGTGACAAAATACAGGACCAACAAAAAAACCCTCTGTCGTATGCTGAGATGATTTTTATAGTTAGAGGTTTTAGTATCGGCCGGCTGACAACCAACTAGTAACTTGGTGTGTATATCGCAATGTTTTAGTCTCAGATTGTTTTTATTGGATACGAGTATGTGTAAGTAGGGTCAACAATCTGAAATAATCAACTAAACTACGTTCTACTACAATAATTGTTCGATTTTCTAATTGAGTTACGGGTGTTTGTTGGCATTTATTTATACCGGTTTCAATCGCATTTGTCGTTTGCAAAGAGCAATAATTATGAAACGTAAATCTGCAGATGGGGTTTTTATTTTTATTTTTATCATTAGCCAAACAGGTTCTTATTTATACTAAATACTCCAGTTAAAATATGTGTATGACCTTAACGAATATTGAAACAAGTAAGACTTTGAGATCTACGCAGTGATTCACAACTGTAAAGCTGTTTCGTAGACCGTGACATGCAAAGTTAATCGATGTTTATGCTGGATTTAACCTTGGGTTTGTGCGCTTGATACTGAAATCTGGCAGGTGGTGTCGTACGTACAGTACATGTGTTGATGTTGTTTAGGACTATTTCCAATTAATTTAATGGCACTCTTCCTATTTAAAGAAAAATGTTTCGAATGATAGAATGGTATTAGCAGCTCCATATGACTCCCCGATTACAGCAGCGTTTTTCAAGCTGAGGTTCTAGCAGTGCCGCGAAGAGCTGAAGGTTCTTGGCATGCAGCACAACGTAAAACTCTGCTGGGTACCTGGTCACAGCGGTTCAGCAGGCAATGAAGCTGCAGTTGAATTGACGAGAAGGGGCTCGGCTCTAGACATAGATCAAGCAGATGGTATGGTTAAACCTCCACTCTGTAACATCAAGACCAAAATTGAACAAAAATCACTAAGTGAAGCAAATAACAGGTGGAAATCATTAAGCACCTGCCACGTATCAAGAAGACTGTGTCCGGAATAAAACAAAACAAGAACAAGAAAACTCTTACAGAAAAATAGGAAATTACTGTCGATGCTGAAAGGTGTACTTACTACTCACAACTTGCTAAGATACCATATCAAGAAGCTACGCCTGAATGACGATGACGTCTGCAGAGGGTGTGATGACGAAGAGGTTCTTGAGGACACAGCCCATTGCCCTCTGCCTCTAGAAACATAAACTTGGGCAAATTCTTCTTCGAGGACATCAATGAGTTATCGGATAGATCACCATCGGTCATACTAGAGGGCATCTGGATGGATGGAACCTAGAAATTAATACCGCGGATGGGAAAACAACATGGGTATCACAATGGGTCCGCATGGACGTAAGCGTGATGATGATGTTATCATTCTCTTCAGCCCTTCTAACCTAACTTAACCTTGTTCGTACCATATGCGAGGGCGCATCGCTCATCCGCTTGTGATGAAACTTTGGTGAGTTGTTGTGCACATACCAGGGAACATCATAGGATAAAAAGCTGCACTCTAGGTGGAGCTGGAGTCAAGTTATTAACAACTTCTATATTTATTCACCAAAATGACTCATATTCACAATATATGCTAGTTTAGAGACAACTACAAAATCTGGACCCGATAGGTAGTGCCTTAGTGAAGTTATTATCAACTTCTATATTTACTGACCAACATGACTCATATTCACAATTTGATAATTTAGCATCGGCCCGTAAAATAATTCGTTATATTTTTGTAAATCCTGGCAATATGGATATGAATTTTCTAAAGGGTATCCCAAAATTCACGCAGAATTGTGTCTCTATTTGTGCGGTAAAGTGTTGCTAACGATAAAAAAAACAGATGAAAATAGAGTGCTAAAAATAATAAACGTTTGACAGATTTTTCAAACAAAATCATCTTCAGAGATGGGGCTCATTTCCATGTTGATGGCTTTGTTTATCATCAAAATTGACTAATTTGGGGTTCAGAAAGTCCACGAGTGATCGTTGAGAAATAAGTGCATCCGCACTGCATGGTGCGGAAATTTGTGCTGGAGGCATTATCCTTGAAAATGCGGCTGGTCAGGCAGTAACAGTTAAAGGTGCTCGCTCTTGCGACTTGATAATCCAGTTTTAAGCACCTAAATTGTAAGGTATGCATGTGGACAACATGTGGTCTCAACAAGACGTTGCCACATGCCATACATACCGGGACACATTTCGATTACTGCCATTTATAGCAATAACACCATGCTTCCAATTTTGAAAAAGGAATTTGTGACGATTGTAACGAAATATTGCTTGTGTTCACTAAATACAGGTTCAACTTCAGCATCTTATGTTGGGGCAAATTGGAATGCCGAGATTTGCGATAAAGTATAGGTACTGTTTCAAATTCTCCAGATCACTTTCGCACCGCCCAAAATGCTGCAAATTCGACTCAATGTTTCAAAGTTGTTTCCAATCATGCAATTCAATTTTGTAATATACATACGCTCTATCTTTGACCTGGCTAAGTAGTTTACAAATGCTGTTTACCACATTAATGGAAATATCAATTGACATAACAACCGCGCGTTTTTAATTGATTAAATGCAATCGGTTAGATCGAAAAAGTCGCCTTGACACATTACACAACATGCGACATACTGACGCAGTACGTTTAGTGCCGATTGAATGGTCTCGAAATTGGAAATTAACAAATGAATAATTTCAAGAATTACATGCGCAAAAAATTAATCTTTCGGCGACGAAAAGGCTGAAAATTAGCAAGAATATGCACCGAGCATATTCTTTTTGCAATATTCTCGACTGGCGTCCCTGGTGATAAGTCTTTTCCAAATCAATAAAAACTATACATAGGTCTTGTTTTCTCATTTCGGCTACTTTCCGTAGGGCTTGGATAGCATCATCAGTAGTGCGACAAAACCACACTACCTCTGCTCTTGGACAACTTGTGTCTATGTCTACGCTATATTTATGTGTCGCATCGATCGGCTAATTGATACCTGGTTTAAGCCCCACATTATGTACATATGAATACTTTCAAAATTTTGTATTCTCAGTTTCCAGATTTCCAGCTTTCCTTAATGCGGCACATTAAGTACAAGCATATACAAATAAAACTAATTTCACAAACATTTTATGTTTTACGATTCATTATCGCAAAGGTTTTGTTTTGAAACCGTCGCATCGTTTATCGATTTCTGTTTCCTAGTTTCGAACAAGGCTTTTTCGATACCAACCATTGGTGACTCAAACATCAGGTAGGTTACTATGGACGCCAGAATAGTGATACCAAAATCTCCCCAAAAGCGCAGAATCTAAGAGTTTTTTTCAAAAAATTAAAAAAATTAAAAAACAGCTAGTCGAACACTCACCGTGTCATAGTCCGAAAAATGTAAAACTGCTTTCGTTCGTCCGCCATGTATGGTTTCAATGATCAAGTGGTTAAGAAACATGCAATACGATAGTCGGGCCATTGGTTGCCAGAATGTCCATGAAAGGAACGTATTTGCAAAGCCACCATACCCGGTGACACATGCGAATACTATCCACGATAAGGCTAGTGGCCAAGCCACCCGACTTAAGCTCAAGTAAAAGGCTCCTTCTAGGGCTGTTAAGGGTTCTGCTCCAGGCAGCGTTTTCGGGTACAAAGCAAATATTCCAGTCGCCAACAAGGCAAGCGATATCAGCCACCCCACCATAACGACTTCCTACGAAACACAAACATCTTAGCTGCAAAATGAAAGATTAGATAGCCTACCTTTGCCATTTTTGTTCGACTATTCCTGCGGTTGTACAAGTAATGTCCAAAAATGATGCCAATTAGCCAAGGTGAAGCTCTCGCATGGGTGGCGTAATATATCTTCCTCATCTCTTGAGTATCGGCACCTAAATTGCTAACACTCATTATAAGAATTGTGTAGTCCTGATAAGTAATCTTTCGACAGACCCTGTTGTTTTGAAGACAGAGAAGTTGTTAAGCACAATAGTGGTGAACAGGCAAGCCACCAGCAATAGGCCGAAAACAATAACTCCTGCTACGGCTTTCCTCTTCCACTTGTACATGGGTATCAGAATCAGCGGTGAGATAATGAATAACTGCATATCTATGGCTAGGTACCAGCTGTGACCTACGCACTGTCGAGTTTAAATGGTAAATATTTGAGATTGGAAAAAAACGAGAGTACTGTTTACCATTTTACCGGCAGCAGCATAATTTTGAACATACAGAAGTGTGGCCCACCAGGTCTCATGGCATAATTTGTATGTGCTAGTGAAGCTCCCCCATAGGGGTCCATCTCCCATGTGGCGATAAAGGCTGACGAAAAACAGCATAACCGCGGCCAGCACTGGAGTCAGCCGTATGTAGCGGTGTAGGAACATGAGTAAGATATTGAGCCTACCTCCATTTCTACAAGAGAGTAAACACATGCACATTTGCAATTCCAAAAGATACAACCTATGTACCCACTTTTCCATTTCTTTCAACACCGTCCAGGCGAGAAGTAGTCCACTGAGAAAGAAGAACGAGTCAACAGAGATGGTTCCACTCTGAAGGAACATGGAGAACGGGGTTTGGGCCCACTAAAATTAGAAGATAACAAAAAAAAACTTACAAACGAACCGGCCTCGATCGAATAGTATACCTCTGCGATTTCTATAGTATTGATGTGTGGCAGGAGTATGCTCATCATGTAACTATGTCCAAAGATGATCCAAATAATCGACATGCAGCGTATACCATTCAGGCAGCTTATGATATCTGGCGACTTTTTCGACGAAGTGCGAAGCAGAAGTTTCATATTCACGGAGAGTGAAAATGCTACAAGAACTTGCTTCGGAATATCTAAAATAAAATTGCATGTAAATTGTGTGTGTGTTTTTTTTTTTTTTGGTGTAGGAATTGATTTATTACTTCCTCGCCTTTTGGAAAACCAATCCAAAAAAGTGCTGCAGACTACCAGTAATCCTATAAGTGAAAAAAATACTCTAATCGTTTGTTTAATACAATGTGATCCAGTTGCCCAAAGTCCCTCCTTACTTACATTGCAACCCAGTCAATCGTCTCTAAGGCAGACGTTGTGCTCCTAACGCATTTGTCCTGCGTTACTAAGGCGGAGGTTATTGTAACTTCAAAAATCCTGGATAACGTTCGATTTAAAATCTGGTTAGTGTAGGACGCGTCACAGGAGCGAGGTATACATATTCCAATTTTAAAGTTGGCCACCTGTGAGAGGTCTTCAGAAGCATTTAAGAGCCCACTGAATGGAACATTAGCCAGGCAGTATTGGCCTCGTATAAACTCGTGTTCGATGCTTAAGCACTCATCGAAGTTGCCCAACTCAACCAAGTGACCCCACAAAATCCCCGATGGGAATTTACCCCATGAATCGAAGACTGAGGAAATTATTGAAAAGATTATCCACAAGACCGACTATTTTATAACACACTCACATTTTAGAGCCCATAAACTACCATTCTGGGTTGCAGAAACAATTTCACTGAGTTCATTTAGACACTGGGGAGGACTTGTTTGGTTAAATTCAACCAACTGCTTAATTTCATTGATAAACTCCTTTTGCAGGGTGTTCTGCAGTAACTCGAAATTAACATTTTCTATCCGATTGTACGCAAACGCAGCTCGCAGCACTTGAAAACTTTTGTATGTATCTAAGCCCAACGCTCCACCCCACGCGACCACCAGGAAACAAATGAAAAACACTTTCCGCATTTCGTTAAAAGGTTCGAGTATCAATACCGAACTTAAACAAAAAAAGAAATAAGAAAGAAGCGAAACACGTCCGACTGCTCACAAGTAACACCGACTGCAGTGTGTCAAACTGTTTTAACTAAATAACCACTTGTAGTGTAGTGGTTGTCTTTATTGACTTGTTCTATACACAATAAAGGTTTATCAATGCTTTAATACAGCGATTGTTGTGATAATTCATATTACGTGTGAACGGAGAGAGTTTAATTAAAATTTAGAAATCAGAAAGGGTAAACAACCTTTAGTGGCCTTCGGGTGAAGCGAGTTCCACTTTCTTTCGACTGATCAAATTCGACAAGTTTCATAATTGTTCAATTTTCAATCGTACGCATGGGCTCTTATCAGGTGTAAGCATGTTTCTGGGTTTGTTTGCAAACAGCAAGTAAAATAAAATGTAAACACCACCAGCTTCTGGATTTTATGAATGGAGAGGCGAGAGAATATTGTAGGCCTCGTTAGTTAAACAAGCAAATCGATAATATTTGACACTTGAATGTGTATTGCACCTGTTAAGATATGAATACGAAGAATAAAAGCTGAACTTATGTAACACTACATAGGTATTCTAAGCGATTACTGCTATCCCGAAGAGATAGAAATTGTGTGAAGGCATTTTTGATGTGATATACATATCTTTCAATTTTAATTAATTTGACAGATTTTAAATATTCTGACAATTCTGAATATTTATTCTTCTGTCCAAAACTTCAAAATGTCTGCACTTGGCTTATAATATTACGGTGAAAACATATACATATAGTGAAATGTCGGTGCCGTGACATAAGGCCAAGCGACATAAGACCAAATTTGGAAATTTGGCCTTATGTCGCGCGATTTTGTTAGTTCTATTTTCTCAAATTTTGAAACTCTCAAAAACTAATATTTTATAAGATTCTTTTGTCAATTTCTCTTATTAGTGCAGGCGCCAAAGGAAGTTGAGTATGTAAAATCCGAGAAACGCATTCTGTTCATAGTTTTAAACTCAGAAAAGCTTGCAGATTATGATTCTGGATGTTACCAGGAGGTTTGATGGTCCATTTATTTTTCATGGCCCATCCTCTTAGAAATCAAGTTAGTTATTACTAACTTCTATATTTATGGACCAAAAAGGCTCATATTCACAATATATATTGACTCAGTGCCAAAACAGAAAATTATAAATTCTGGACCCGATAGGTGGCGCTGGAGTCAAGTTATTAACAGCTTCTATATTAATTGACCAAAATGATTCGTATTCACAATATATTTATGTTATTATATAGACAGACGAACAGACACACATACAGACAAATAGACAGATAGATTTTGGAGATTTCCTGTAAAATCCTTCTGTATCAAAAAGGTACTTACAGTAATCAAAATTTCGTTAGATGCTAACATTTTTGTGTCAAATCCACGTGGATTAGCCAACATAAATATTTTTTAAAAAAGATTTATATCTGTTGCATCTTGCAACTTTTTATTAGAAGTACTTTTACTTTTTTTTTTTCAGAAGTAGTTACAAAGTTTACTTTTTTTAATAGGATCGGATAACTTTTTACTTTTCAGTACAAATCGCTTATTTTCGTACGTACTTAACATAGCCTCTCCATTTTCTACTTCATTAAACAAATATTGCGAAAAAGATTCGTCAGCAAGTTCACCGTTGTAAATATTTCGAAGCGCCACCTATCGGGTCCAGAATTTATAATTTTCTCTTTTGGCACTGAATCAACATATATTGTGAATATGAGCCTTTTTGGTCCATAAATATAGAAGTTAGTAATAACTAACTTGATATCTAAGAGGATGGGCCATGAAAAATAAATGGACCATCAAACCTCCTGGCAACGTCCAGAATCATAATCTGCAAGCTTTTCTGAGTTCAAAACTATAAACAGAAGGCGGTTCTCGGATTTTGCACACTTAACTCCATCCAGCTCCCCGTCTAAATATTAGAATTTTATGTTTCTTTTTGAGAAATTCAGAAAATGAGAAATCCAAATTTGGTCTTATGTCGCTTGGCATTATGTCACGGCACCTGAAACTCTCATTAATTGACACCTTTTTGGAGAACCAATTTCTAATTTCCCATACAAAATGCGTTCTTTTAAACAGACAGCTCTCATTACCGAACAATAAACTCCGGTCCCGTAGCTGTCTTAGCCTAGCGGAACATGCAGCCAAACTAGCAATCCCCCACAACAAATTGTTACCGAAGTTGCAATGATGAAAATGCATAAAAATTAAGTTTAGAAAACTAAAACCCAACTACGGGAAAAACTAACTAAAAAGTACACAACAAGATGAAATGAAACGATAATTTTCAGGGTATAGCCGTGGTTGCATGCCGAAGCCGTTATAGTAATGACTTTATATAAGTAAGTGCGCATTCATAGGGCAAAGTGGCATGCGACAACGGCTATACCCTGAAAATCATCATTTCATTTCATCTTGTTTCGTACTTTTTAGTTAGTTTTTCCGGTAGTCGGATTTTAGTTTTTTAAACTACTATTTTTATTTACAACTTCTGTTCTAAATATAGTTGTTGTTGTTTCAGAGAATATGTCGAGTGTAAGAAGGTAAGCAATGTCGTGTTCTACTTTACAAACCCTATCATTTGATACACATATTAAAGAGGTCGTACAGATAATGCTAATCCACCATCTTGGTGCGTCCGTCATATTGAATATTAAATGACGACAAAAAAAGGTAGTCCGCCATCTTGCTTGGTGCGTGCACCATATTGACTTTTCTGTAACGGCACTCTCCGGATCAAGACGAATCCAACGAAAACTGATTTATTGAAATCAGTTCTATGGTTAAGGCCGTACGTACGAGGTGACATCATAACAAACAAACAAACAAACAAACAAACCCAGCCTGTGAAAATCATAACTCTTCCTTTTGCCTAGTCGGGTAAAAGAGCATTTTAGCTTAGGTACTGTATTTTATTCGAAAAATGCTAAGGACTGCATTTTTCTTCTGACAAAAAGAGTACTTATATCAGTACTTTTATAAAAGGCAAGTCTAAAAAAAAGTATATGTATAAAAAAAAAACCATTGAACGGATTTGAATGCGGTTTTTTGCAATCGAATCTGGTTGGATTAAATCTATCTATGCTCGCAAAGCATATCCGGACAATATGCGACACCCAGTTCGCAAACCAATTTGCGACTTTTCCGCATATCGTGTGAACACTTTCGGATATTATTTGTGACAATATGCGAGCATATGCGATCATTTGCAAGCGTCCCAACCATATGCGACCGGACGAAAACGTTACATTGCATATAACCGCATATTTGCGAACAAATCCTAGTCTACAGACAAAATTAAACTGAGCATGAGAGATCTCAAAAGCTTGAAAATTTGGTGTGGACTGTGTGTAGGCACTTTTTTTGTTACTTTTATTTCACATTTTGCTTTGGTTGGGTTGTGTTGTGAGTTGTGACAATTAAATTGTGAACATAATTATTAGGTCTGATTGGTAACATGCTACTTTTCGTAATGCTTTGTAAAATTACATAGAATCACATGAATCTGTGTTTGTTAACGCGAAAAAATCACAGTACATCGCAAGCAGAGAGCGAAATGAGAGCGTAAAAAATAAAGAGCGATGAAATTTTACGCAACATCTTTTTCTGTAGTATGTAGTGAGCTGGACAACGCTGTCAAACCAGGCCATCTGACAGTTTGTGAAATGTCATAATCTTCATTGTTAGTGGAAAACAAAAACAAATTGATAGGTTTGACCAAAACTGTTGTTGTTTACTTTTTTGCAAGTTGTCTGTCTTTGAGTGGATTTCACTTTTTGACAGGTCTCACTCGCTTGTACACAAAAAAGATACCAAACAGACCTATTATATGTAATTGTGTAAGCAATCAAGTCCGTAGGCTACCTACCGGTACACGAAAAGAGTACGTGTCGCCACATATGTAATTATAGTCGAAATAGTGGGTCTCTTTGGTAACTTTATTTGCACAAGGAATCGAGACCTGTCAAATAGTAAAATCCTCTCAAAGAGAGAAATCTTCTCAAAGATAAAAAACTTGAACAAAAGTTACCAAGCGCTTTTGAAACAACACTTGATCAAACCTTTCAATTTGTTTTTGTTTTCCACTAACAATGAAGATAATGACATTTCACAAAATGTCAGATGGTTGGTTAACAGAGTTGACAACACTCACCACAAGGAAAAGGATGTAGCATAAAATACATCGCAAGCAGAGAGCCAAATGAGAATAAAAAAAATTGAGAGCCATGAAACTGTCATGATTCTATGAAGATTTCATAGAAATTTCGAAAAATAGCATACACCAAACAGACCTAGTATTTTCCATCATATCTTTTGCCAAAAGAGCAATAGCAGCCCATTTTCTTTTTGACATTTTTAATATATATATTTCCACACTTTAAATTGTCACAGAAAATACAAAACGTCAAAAGATTGATAATGCTCGCAAATCTGCATATGATTGAAAATATGTGATCTGCAAATTGTGTCGCATATCGTGTGAACACCTCGCATATAGGCCACAAAATTTGCGACTCCATTTGCGAACATATCATATGCGAACACCATGTGCGCAAATGCATTTGCGAGTTTGCGAACAATGCCTACTTTATAGAATTTGCGATAAATTTGCGAGTTTTTCCGTGACGTCAGCACTGGCATATATATGCGACTTTTGCATATCGTCTGCTCGTAGCTATGTTCGCAAATGCATTTGCGAGGTTTTGGGACAAAAGTCGCATATCGTGTGAACCTATATGCCTAAATGCGAGTTTGCGAGCAATGCCTACTCTATAGAATTTGCGATAAATTTGCGAAACTTTTCGTGACGTCAGCACTCGCATATATATGCGACTGATTGCTTCGTGCTAACTAATATGTGTTGTAATTGTTCGATCATGTCTAATTCAATAACTGGATAAATTTGGTTGCAATTTTGTAAATGATAAGTAGATGCAGGGCTTGGAACAGATACATATGTACATATGTATTATGTTTGAATATTTTGGCGGTAAGCACGTGCTATTTATACAAGAGAGTGATTTAAGTCATAGTTAGTGGTCAATCATAGTGAGTTTTTCAGTAGCACCGTAATCAGTATCAATCAATTATACACAAAAAAAAGTTGCATAATTGAACAATTAGGTAATCCAATCTCCTTCCAGTTGACAATTTATTACAAATACACATATCTACATACAAAGAGAATATTTTTGTATGCGCTGCGAAGCGCGTATATCAGCTAGTCAAGTAATAAACAGCGAGTTTTGTAGGATGGTAGCTCAGAACCTCTATTAAATCTAGGAAGTGAATATGATGTGAGTGCACCTCACATCATGGGGTCCCAGATTACGCAGCAGTACTCTAATCTGGACCGAACTAAAGAGCTGTAAAGCGTTGCGTAGTAGTCCAACGCACTTACCACCAAACTACGGTGCTCTCACAAAAATAAAATACTATTGTATTCAATATAAATATACAATAAATTTAAAATATTATTTATGAAATGTCTGCACTGTTGCACGTATGACTTTTCGTCCATTAGTCGTGTTTTTTTTTTTTGATAAATGGAATGCTACACTGATATCACAATAATTTGATAACTGTTGACAAGACTAACAGCTCTAATGACTCTCAATAAATATAAAAGTACAGAAAAAATGATGCAGTAAAAAGTAAACTGTTGAATTTGTGTTTTCAGTATTTTAAGATAAAGTTTACCAGACGTTGAACTCTATTTTTATGATCGCTAACGATGGTACATTGTAGTACATACTATACGATATATTGTAATAATAAAATGTATAGGCTTATCTTGGTGACAAAGTCATTGACTGTTATAACAAAGAAGAATGATTAAATAGAAAATAACCTCAAAATATGAAATAAGCTTTCCGACAAAGCCTTTGTTGAATATTTAAGTATTTGTTCAATAAGCATAAGCATTTTTTTTTATATCCATATGGAACAATATATAGTAAACAAATGAAACAGACCTCGCTGAATAATCCACAATACTGACATAAGAATAAGTCTGTACCCATATTATTAGCATTCCTATGAGGTTTATATCCAAGTGCGTATGCAGAAATTTGTTAGGGGAGGGCCAGATTTCAATTTAAAAAATGTTCACTTCAAAATCTATATATTTATGAAAAATTAAGTTTATAAAACTAAAACCCGACTACGAGAAACACCAACTAAAAAGTACGAAACAAGATAAAACGAAACAATGATTTTCAGAGTACTTTCAGAGTACACAAAACAATTTACCGATAACTATGACCTATACATTTTAAGCAATGAAAGAGAATTATGGTTTGATCTTTGGTAAGATAAAATGTTGGATAATGAAAAATTTAGAATTATACCATGTGGTTAAGGAAGGGGATATATGTTCGTTTCGTGAAACTGGCTTTAAAACATCACCACTTGAAAGATCGTTTAGTACTCGTACATTAAGAAGTGAAAGCTTGGCAGCGCTCAACAATGGACGAAGATGGACTCAATGGTAAAAAATGTATAAATGTATGTATGTAGGTACACATAAATGTGGACAACATTTAAAAATTGTAATCCATTGTGTATTTTAGGGTTGTGTGTTCTAAGCGTTCATCGGGAAATGGTACATTATAAAAAAAAAAGCAGTACTAAACACATTCGCTTCAGCTCCTAGAAGATTAATCTTGCAATAAAAATAAAAAGCAAGCAATTATATCCTACTAGCTCTTGCCTGCCCGGCGTTTGCCCGTGCACTAAAACAGTCGTATTAGTTACTTGTTCTATGTTAGAAAGGAAGAAGTAGGAAGTTGTCTACCAATCTTTCCAATTTTCTTGGAAATATTCCCGGATTTTTCTGGATAGTGTCCTTCATTGGGCCAATACGAATTCATCAAGCCCAAAATCGTGAGAATCGAACGACCCGTCGAGTTATTATCTTCGAAGTTATTGTTCTGCATATTTGGTGGATACAGCGAAAGCAGTGAAAAGGCTGGCAAATTATTATCCAAAAGTCGTTCTTCAAGTGAAGACAATAGTGAGTCCAAATATGGAATCAGAACCGATCACTTCCAATAATCCGAAAATTTCGATGACGGATGATTTGATTGATGTCGGTGGCCGTCCACTGATCCTCGGTAGAACCAATTCTTTACCAATTGCTTGTGAAAGTCCGTCAGCATCATCCAAAAGATCTTTAACTTGATTTATCTGTATTTTTGCGATGCTCACTAATAACTGACGAAAGACGGCACCAACCTGCCCTCCCCAGCGTACGCCTATGTTTATATCCCATATTTATATCAATAGCCAAGCTCGCGCAGTATTACCAATGCAATGCTTAGAACATTATGCACACAGAACCAGGTGAGACTATGTTGGGCGCCTAGTCACTTATCCTAGAGTGACTCATGTGGTCTTATTTCCACTTAGAAATGGAAATAGGGCCACATGTGATCTTATTTCGTAGGGCGCTATTTCATTTTTTAGATATATTCTATCTAACATCTAATACTGGAAACAATATAAACTTAACTCTTAAAGAATATACATACTTACGAACATATCAGTGGCGTCGCGTGAAATATTTAGCTGGGTGTTCGGTTCGCGAATATGTTGAAATCCATTTTGATTTCAAATTCGATCGATGTAACTCAAATCACAAACAAGAAATATGTTTCTCTTGCTTGTGCTCAAATAAGCCATTAATTCTCATTTATTTATTTTTCTTAGCATAAAAAACGTTACTGAACAAAATGATGCATACAATTAACTTTTTGTGTATTGGACGAATACAACACATGAAGTGCGTGGTTAAGTTTCGCACGAGCTTACGTTCAAAATTTTTCAAAACTAATATCGTGCGACTGAAGATCTGCGCAAAGAAATCAAGTACGAACTTTTTCTATGAGCTTTTTGTGTATCAGGACTGTTACAGCACATGAAGTGCACAGTTCAGTTTCGCACGAGTTTACGTTAAAATTTTTCAAAGCTTATGCCGTGCGAGTGAAGATCGGCACAAGTAAATCAAGTGCGAAATTTTTCAATGAACTTAGGCCAGGCACATGTGATTTTCTGTCGCTGCGATCAAGAAATCGTGATCGCAACCAAATATGACCATGCACGCACTTGTGGTTTTCTGTCGCATACACAGCTCTCAATGTGAATGTACACATATGCGGTGAAACAATAGCAGCGATCAACAAACAGTATTTTTGTTGATTGTTTTGTCGAAAAATAAACTAGATCACATGGACATCCATTCAACGGACTAGCCTTATTGTGTGTAGCAAGGGTTGTTTTTGATTTGATCTCATTCAACGAAAAGAGTCAATCATATACCAAAGTTATGATGTAAATACTATGTATGCATGTATGCATGTGCCTGTATATATTATGTCGGAGGAGTTGCGGAGAACACATTAAAAAATATTTGTATAGTTTGAGTGAAATATTTTTTTGATCCATACGATAAGGGTGTACAATGCACACCTTGCGCACCCTGACGAGACGCCACTGGAACATATATATATATGTACATATTTCTAATTATACACCAAATTTTGAAATAATAAACAAAAAATACAAACATTCTTCTATCTAATCGTCTTGTCGTTATCAAATTCAACTCTCTAAACAAAAGCTTGCTTTTCAATTTGATTAGAAACAATAAATTTATTATATGTATGTACATTAAGTACATTTCACCTGAAAGCATAATCAGTTGTAGAATTTCCATTGCATATTAGCGGGCTGAAATGGCAAGTTGATACTTAAGAAAATGAACAAACCGTCATTCTCTTAAGCATCTTCCACAATAGGCGTGTTTTTTTGTAAACCTATATAGTTTTCGAAAAAGCTTTCAGATTAAAAATAAGACTCGATTATTATCCAGACTAAGGTTTTGTTGTATTTTACATGGGTAAACGCTGCTGAAACATGTTTGGCCTATACAGGTTACAATAAAAAAGACACAAAGGCCACAAAGGACACAAAGGCCTAATATTATGGACTAACTTTGTGGTTCTAGGGAAGGTAAACAAAAATGTACAAGTCGTTTAGGATGCAAGGCCCCGGGGTTCCAAGTACGACTCTAGCATGTAGAATCATTGCTTTAGCAATCTTTGTTCGATTTTAGAGGGGCTACCCGCGGCACACGCACAGCATTACCAAGGAGAAAAACATTATTTTTCTTAAATGTGAAGAAATGTCTGATTCCAGCCAGCAACTGTCTCATTTTGGTGAAAAAATGAATGGACTTGTTGAAATAAATGAAAGACAAATACGTTTATAAATGCGTTTTTCAAGCTTTTTTGATATCACGTTCCACAAATTGCTGCAGCATTTCCCTGTTCACAGACTCCCAACTGTGCGCCCTTTCTTGTTTTGTCTGCAATTGTACTCAGCAATTCATAAAAAAAGTTTTATAGACAAATCTATAACACCTCCAACTCTTTATTTAAATCTATTTTTTTCAATTTTAATTATAGTTAAATAATTATTCTTTTTTTCGCTGAAGATTTAGCAAAAATACTTTTTACTACTTTTTTACTTCTGCTTTTTACTTTGCTTTTTCAATAAAGGATAGCAACATTGACTTTGCGTTGGTTCCGATCGGAGAAATGTGGAAACTTAGTTACATTGGCATAAATTTATAGTCAGCCTTTGAATACTGCCTATAGCCGACTTTAATTACAGCCGGCACTAAAAGAAAAAGCCGGCTATAACTTTTCGTTATTCATAAACACATTTTTGCCTGTGTATTAGTTAGTATCGACTTGGGTATGTTTTTGTAAAGTGATTTCAACGAACAAACCCAAACGTCAAAATATTATATGAGAAGTTTATAGCCGACTCTAATTATTAAAAGTGTCGTTTGGCTCATTTTAATTTTCGAGCCAGCTATATGTTTAAAGTCGACTATAAGGTGACTATGAATAGCAAAAAATATATTTTAGGTTATGTAGGTGAATAAATTATTTTATTGTCGGCTTTATCTGACTATGAATTTGCACCATTGTGTTTGAATTCGAGTAAGCCGTTTCTTTCTGGTTTAAGAATTTTCTTAGTAAATTAATTCGAAATAAATTTACCAAATTTTTCCAGTTTACAGAGTATTTTCAAATGTTTTATTGAAATTTTGGTGGTGGCATCTGCTGTTACCAACGCGGCAATAGTTTGAAATTGAACGTATTTTCGCAGGAACTCGTATACCATATCATACTAATATATAAATCTCAATGTGACGCTCTTTCCTGACAATCTTACGATTAGATAAACACAAAAACTAATGCACACAATTCGTATTTCAGTTCATTAACATCCTGTGCCTATTATTGGCCGATTTTTAAATTAATTTATTCGCAATATTATTTAAATTAATGCTAAAATAAAAACACTCTGACAAATGCCACTTTCTTGTGAAATGTCACTTATTCAAACTACAAATACTTACAATCCACACTTGTGGATTGTATATATTGGTAGATTGCAAACCTTGGGGTGCGTTCGCACTGCCTTTGATTCTTCGAACTAAATGACAATGATTGTATTTTAAGTAACACTATATTTTTTAGACACGGGCGAAGCCGGGCGGGACAGCTAATAAGGCAATATATATAAGAAATGTTTTTCCTTAATATTCTCATGTATTTAACCTTTTGGTCCACTTTTAACACCTACTATTTTTTGACTCGGTTATTGCAACAACCTAGTCCGAATTTCTATTCGCTGTTTTTCTGGAGGTTGTACTATAGGTATATTCTATAGGACGACCAGATCGCAATGATACTTTTTCGAATTGTTAAAATAGAAAAGTTTTGGGGTGAGTACACTTTTTGGAACATATGCCGCCAACCAGACAGCGATTCGTATGAAATGAAGAAAAAATAGCCGCCGTAGCGGCCAGAATCGAAGAAAATCCACGAATGTCGATTCGATGCCGATCGGCTGAATTGGGCTTCTCCAGAAATTCAACCCGACTTATTTTGTCGCGATCATGCGACTTGACACCACTCGATTATTTACTCTGGGGCCAAGTCCTTAGTCTATGCTAACAAGCCAAAAACGTTGGATGAATAAGGCCGTACATAATCATATTGGACCGAGTCATCAAAAATTCGACCGATCGCTTAGAGCACTGCCAGCGAAGCCAAAGCGGGCATTTAAATGATGTGCTATTCCGCACATAATGGCATGAATGTAGCTTATATATAAAGCCAGAATCAATTTTATATCTCACACCGTTGTTTGTTTTATTTGGAATGTGAAAAATATTTATGTATGCATATAAAAAAAAAACTCTAGAGACCTTTCGGTTTCAAGTACCGTGCACGGGTATACCACATATATATGGTATTCCATTTGGTGCGGGTGTGGTGAGGTTAAGTATATTTTATAAGTCGTGTAATTGTTTGACGTTTGGGCGTATTTGATAACTTTAACCGCTCAACACGAATGTGGAATGCTTTACCAAACACGATTTTTCCCTCCCGTTACGATCTACAAGCATTTAAGACCAATGCGCATCGGTTTCTCTGCTTTCATCCTCCCTAAATTTCCCTTGGCCCGCCCTGTGCAAGACATTTTAAGGGTATTCATAACCCCTTTAGCGCGCGTGAATTAAAAAAAAAATAAAAAATCAATTCAAAATAACAATCTTAAGTCGATAGTTCTGTACTGTAGATGTATAAATATATTATATAGGAAAAATTGGTATTATAATATGGACCCAGCCATAAAGTTTGATTTATTATAATAAATTAAGACCACATGGTCTTTCAATCTCACATGTCCAAAAGCACTTAATTTGCGCGTACTGCCAAATGGGAAATCTAATCCTACTTCCTATCCTACTAATATATAAATGTGAAAGTTTGGATGTTTGGATGTTTGGATGTTTGGATGTTTGGATGTTTGGATGTTTGTTGCTCTATAACACCTTAACGGTTTAACAGACTTGAATGAAACTTTCGGGAATAGATAGTCTACTTCCTGGATTAGAGATTAGGCTACTTTTTAAACAAAACATACAATTCCTTGATTCCGTAATTCGAGTTATTCCAATTTCCGCTTTTATTACTTGGTCATTATTTTTGGGTACACCATTGTCATTGATCGTCAGTCTGTTGGGAGAGGGTTGTTTTTGTAGATGTTATGCTCTTCTCTTCGCCACAAATCCATCGCTATCGCTTATTCTTTAATTCTCTTTCTACCCATACGCGCATTGAATTATGGGTAAACCATTGCCATTGATCGTCGTTCTGTTAGGAGAGGGTTGTTCGTGTAGATATTATGATTTTCTCTTCGCCGCAAATCCATCGCTATCGCTTATTCTTTCATTTTCTTTCTACCCATACGCGCATTGAATGATGGGTAAACCATTGCCATTGATCGTCGTTCTGTTAGGAGAGGGTTGTTTCTGTAGATGTTATGCTCTTCTCTTCGCCACAAATCTATCGCTATCGCTTATTCTTTAATTTTCTTTCTACCCAATACCCATACGCGCATTGAATGAGGGGTAAACCATTGCCATTGATCGTCATTCTGTTGAGAGAGGGTTGTTCGTGTTAATAATTAATGCTCCTTTTTGGGATTGTGACACAAAGTAGAGGAGGGATGATTTTGCTGATATTTGCTACCGACTTTAGTTAGTTGTGTTTCTGCTTCATCAGCGTGCGGATCTAGATCTACAGAAAGGGGGAAATGTACGATTTTTTTTACTTTCTTTTTTTTGTCACTTTACAGCGGTATTTGGTTACCTTAAGGTTAAGTCAGTGGACACCTTAGAATAAAGTTTTTCCTTTTTTTTAAATTCACAAATACATATTATATTATAGTAGGGGTAGGCAGGCGATGTTGAGTCTTATTAGTTGGTGATTTCAGACAAACCTCACCAGTTACTCGGCGATCAATGCTTATAACAAAGCCTAATATCTTCGGTGTTTACATAATACTATTGTACTTTAAATATAAACATTAAGTACAACTATTAGAGACAAGAAACCAGAAAGTACCATTATTTGATGCTCATAAAATACATATTATGTACATATGTGTGTAGACGTGTTTGTACACAGGAATATTACATTTCCATAAATTTTTTATGCAATCGTTTCATCTATAGGGAACAACCACTTAGTTCAGATAATAATGTATTGGCCTTAGAATTCTTTAGAATCTTAATTTAAATAATATCGATTCCTACTACTTCCTTTCTATCATACTACAATCAAATGACGCGACTGATTTTTAGCACGGGCAACGCCGGGCAGGCAACAGCTAGTATCGAATATTTGTTGTCTGAATGTTAGTTGGAACTTATCAACAACACAACAAACTTAAAAATGTAGATAAGTCGAAGATTCAATAAGTCACACTGTAAATCTTATTAACTTATGCTATCGCCAGAAAATCTTATCCACAACCGTCTGCCTTCGAATTTGTAATCAAAATCATTCAAGTGTGATAAAGCGTGTGACTCTGAACTACGAAACCGGTTGTTTTATATTTTAAGGCTTAAGTTAAAAATGAAAATAAACAATTAGCGGTCAGATACAAATCTGCAGTATTAATATCAGAAATATAGAAAACAATGGTTCGAGTGAATTCTAAGAAATACGTTAACATGTGCAATTACCAACTCTTATCACTGAATTTCGAGGAGAATGATTCGACAGTTACTTTTTGGATGTCATGATTGTACTTTTAGAATAATTTATAAGTCACATGGAAAGGTAAAGGTTATTCAACTCGCTGTCATTATTATTATAATTATTATTATTATTTATTTATTTCTTTATTGCATAATGTTAATAACAAAATGTGATTTTGAGAAATAGAAGAAAAACTTGGCAAAAATGTGGCGTCCGTCGAAAAAAATGTATATCAGTTAACTTTTACAAAATTGAAAATAAAAAATTGAAATACATATAATAGCTCTTATGCATGATAAATTATACAATTTATAAACATAAACCAACGCCTCGCTTTCAGGCAGAAGGAACCATTCAATTTAGATGATGATAGCCAAAACTCCCATCCACCTGATCAAAACGAAGCAATATCCAAGCTAAAGTCCAACAAGTCTGCTGGACCTGACGGTCTACCCACAGAACTATTTAAAGCAGCTGGAGATGACTTGGTAGTGACCATATACCAACTCATCTCCAAGGTTTGGTCAGATGAAAGTATGCCAGATGAATGGAATCTCAGCATCGTCTGCCCGGTTCACAAGAAAGGAGACCCCCTCAACTGCTCCAATTATTACAGAGCCAACACACAAGGAACGATCTTTCAAAAGTCCGTTCAGCTACTTGCATACGCCGATGATATTGACACCATTGGAGAACACAGCGAGCTGTCACCGGTGCGTTCGCGAGTATAGAAATGGAAGCGGCTAGAATGGGTTTAGCGGTAAACGAAGGCAAAACAAAATATATGCTGTCAACAAAAAAATATCAACTTAGGAGAGTCGTTATAAGAATTTATTCATCCCAGCCTTGCTATATGCAGCTAAAGCATAGACTTTATCGAAAGTAGATGAAAATATCCTTAGCCGTTTCGAGAGAAAAATCCTTCGTACAATATTCGATCCCGTTTGCGTTGACGGGTTCTGAAGGAGAAGATTCAACCACGAACTATACGAGCTATACAGTGTCAAAAACTGCACACTGAGCATTTAAGATGGCTAGGACATTTAGTGCGTATAGACATCAACGCTCATGCTTTGAGAATATTCCATTCTAACCCAGAGGGTCAGCACAAGGTGGCGCGCACAAGTAGAACAAGACTTCAACCAACTTGAAGTGCGCAACTGGAGGCGGTTAGCTAAGGACCGGGCTAACTGGAAGAGGTTGTTGGTTGAGGCCTTGGTCCACCCCGCGCCACCTAAGTAAGTAAGTATAAACATAGAGACTAAGTTATATATTACTATACAAGTTTCTATGACTTAAGACATGACTGCAGTACCGAAAAAGAACGTTCAAACACCGTGAACCGTTGAGAATTTGTTAAGCTTCTTCAAGGATAAAAGTTCGCTTGGTAAAGTGAAGTAAGCGTAGTTCTGATAAAATGAAATAAACTGCTATAAAGTGGTAGACGTCTTCCCCTGCATTCAAATTACAAAGGCCACATATACAGGGTTTTTCAACGCGAACGCTACTTTTGACATTTCTCTTCAGTAAGGTTCGCCATTTCACGATGAAAAGATATACGAGCCAACAACGAGTCGAAATTATTAAAATTTACTACCGAAATTTGGAGTCAGTGACCTCAACGTTAAGAGCGTTACGTCCAATTTATGGTCATCATAATCGTCCTAGCAGATCAACAATTGAGCGTCTAGTGGAAAAATTTGAATCCACAGACACAGTACAAAATGCTCCCGTGCCAGTGAGACAAAGAAGTGCCCGTAGTGTCGAGAATATTGCTGCCGCTGAGGCTTCAGTTGAAGAAAGCCTAAATGTGTGTCTCACACGTCGTTCTCAAGCGTTGCGAAAATTTTGCGAAAAGATCTTGGCCTACATCCTTACATAATTACGGTTTGGTGTGGTTTATGGGCCGTACTTCTTCCGTGATGATCAAGACCGGCACGTTATTCTGAATGGGAATCGCTACCGTTCAATGATAACCGAATATTAGCGAATGTCACAATCAATTTATTGGAAACCAAGTTTGGAGAACGTGTTATCTCACGACTCGCGACTGGACCATCGCTTGACCGCCTCGGTCGTGCGATTTGACGCCGTTAGACTATTTCCTGTGTGGCTATGTCAAGTCTATGGTCTATGCCAATAAGCCAGCGACGATTGATGAACTTCGTACGAATATCGAACGTGAAATTGCAGCAGTATCGGCCGATTTATGCTTGAAAACCGTCGAAAATTGGGTTCAGCTTCTGGACTTCAGCAAGCGTGCCCGTGGTGGCCATGCAAAAGAAATCGAGTTCCATACATAATGGCATCGAACGTACTTTCACAGGAATAAAGAATTTCATTGATCCAAACCCGTTTTCGTTTTATTTAAAAAAACTTGTGTAGCGCTCTTATTGAAAAACCCTTTACTTGAGTCGTGTGTATCTTGTCGATGAGCTCTGTAGTTAAGCCTCAGGTCGCGTCCTAAATATTAAAATTATTAGATCATTATTAATTATATCCCTTTACATAACTTTGACCATACAATCTGCACTGGCTTTAAGGTCACGAATGCAAATCTGCGGAAGACCACATGTATGGAATGTGTATGGAGTCATGAGGGGTAATTTAAAATTACGTTTAAAGAAGAACCTTTGTATCTTTTGAAGCTCTTCAACATATTTATGTTATTCATTCATTCATTCTATAAGTAACGAGATTAAGGAGAAGTGGAATATTATCACCGTGGCATAGTGGTTACTTGCTTAGACTAATATACACATGCTGTCTAAATTTAAAAAAAAATACGTTCCATTCAATGTAATATGTTTGTTTTTCATATCGTGTTAAATGTCCGGAAATAATAAAAGATTTGGAAATGTTATATATCCCAGAAAGAACGTCCACCACTTTTGAAAAATCCAAGACCACCAGTGAGAAATGGAAAAAGAAGGCAAAAAGCAATCAAAACCAGACCCATTTATTTTCGTAAATATCTTGAAGGTGTCTTCCAACCTTGTGAAGATATTTATTATCAACATAAGGAAGAATAGTACGAAGAGGAGAGACCAGTAAGAGCTAAATAAATAGCCAAAAAATAAAAGCTCCCGGTTTTGAAATTCGAAAGTTTGGATGTTTGGATGCTATCCCTAATTTATAGCCTATCATCTTTGGGGCTATGTACAAAAAATTACCTAAGCTGCTAATATTCAGAGCAAACCCCTTGGATATAGGAAATAGAAAAGTACCACACAAAATTTATGTATTCCATTTCAATCAAATTTTTGTGTCATCGTATCATCTGGAGGGAGCAATGCGAGTGCTGATGTCACCTAAACACTCGCAAATTTGTAGTAAATTCTATAAATTAAATATATACTATAGTATAGATACATATACCCTAGTTAACACTTATAGGAAAGACAAAACCAAAAGAAACCCAGCCGGCTTTACTACTTTTAACTTTTAAGCTATGCGTTCGACTTTTTGCTGAAATTGATTACGCGTGCTACCTACCCATTGTTTTTACCTGGAAGAAAATATGTGTATACACCAACTATTCAGTATCAGTTGCAATATTTTTTCTTAGTTTTATTATTACAAGAGTTAACAAAACAAGTAATAAAACAAAGTTTTTGGAACAAGAATTTCTAAATCAAGTTTAAATTATATGCTGGGCAAAAGTTTATATGCGAGTCTGACATCATTTTTGCGTCATCATATGCGATTATTGCTCGCATATCGTCTGAACACCTATTTGGGACAGTCCGCATATGCTCGCAAAGTATATGCGAACAATATGCGACACCCAGTTCGCAAACTAATTTGCGACTTTTTTGCATATTGTGTAAATACTTTCGCATATCATTTGTGACAATTTGCGAGCATTTGCAAGCGTCCCAACCATATGCGACCGAACGAAAACCTTACATTGCATATCCCGGCATATTTGCGGACAAATTCCTAGTCTACAGGTAAAATAAAACTGAAAAAGCGAGACTTCAAATATTTGAAAATTTGGTTTGGCCTAATAAAACGCCAAAAAAAATTATAATTGTGTTTAGTTAAGTAAAATGAGTACTTTTAATGAGTCTGAGCCGATGGATTCATTATCACCACATTACGACACTGATCACGTGCCGCCCCCGCAGTCAAAGGTACGTCGCTCCAAAAATTCGGAATCGGGAAGTCGAAAAGTGCAACACCCCACACATATGCGACTTTTGCATAGGCTCTGTTATACATATGCACATATGTACTCATTTCAGCTGGAAAAACACTGTTCTCTATTTGACTATTCGACATAGGGTAGGCACTCGTATACAAGGGGAAGAAGGGCATTGAATTTTTTTCTTTGCTGTATACATTTGCATGTTGTTACATTTTCATTTTTTTATTAATGATACTCATATATTTCATATTTGTTATAATGTATCAATTTATAGCACATAGGTTGGGGTCGACTGTAAATGCCTTCGCGTTCGACCAGTCGAACGCGTTCTACGGTTTGGCCACTCATGTTATATATATTTTAATCATACTTCACGAAAAATAAATTTCTGATAAGTTGAACGACTACGTGTGATCTTTAAAAACAAACGCCTTCGCGAGGTATTTTATATTGGATTAATGTCCCTCACTATTACATAAAGCTCCCTAGCGTACCCGCCCGTTGATTTCTCCTTGCAGAGAGCCGAATTTATGGTAAAAATGCTATATTTCGAAAAGATTTCAACGTAGTTTATATACATAAGCCTTATAGAGTCGTTTGGGGTAAGAGTGCGCAGCGGGTAAGAGTACGCAGTGCCATTTTCTCCATCTGTGAAAGAATTAGCAGAAATCGCTAAATGAGAAAATGTGTGCTTCACTAACCGCCAATGATGAACATTTTCTACGAAAATATTCCAATTCATAGTACAAAGAAAATCAAGAAGGAAAATTAAGCCGGATTTTGTTAAAAAAAAAGTTAATTTTTAAAAGTGTGTCAGGAAAGGGTGGCAACGCGATACCCCATAAGTAGTATGTGTATATGTGTGTTTGATTTAGGATACAAGTTTAATGCATAATATTATTCGTTCTTAGATTTTCAATACAATGAAAAAAAAGTAGCGTCTAGGGAAAGAGTGCGCAGTCATTCTGTGGGTAAGATTGCGCAGTGCTTTCTGACCCAATATTTAACTTTTTGTAATAATAACAATATTTGGGCTTTTACGTTCTGTTGTAAGGTGCAACAAGCACATCATAGTCGTAGGTGGTAAGTTGTAGCTCTATATTTTTTTTTTTGTTTGTCCTGAAAAATGCCTCGTATCTACTAAAGACAAACGGAATTGAAATTGATAACCTAAACGCAAATCTGCGAGGCTAGCCCATGGAAGGCCGCCAAAGAATTTAGTTTGAGTGAAAGCACAGTTTTAAACCTTTTAAAGTACGAAAACAGTGACTTAAAATGGCTGCGCACTCTTACCCATACCTCTGCGCACTCTTAAATGGCTGCGCACTCTTACCCATACCTCTGCGCACTCTTACCCTGACTTTGGGGCAAGAGTGCGCAACTTGACTTGCGTAAAATATTTTTGCATAAATTTGTTCCTAAAATATAGAGCTACCAAATAATGGGCTCTTTTGTTTGTTACCTGTTGTAAATTTTCCAGAATTTAAGCCCGAAGTCCAAAATGCGCACTCTTGCCCCGAACGACTATATGTAAATTAATTTTTATACTCAATTTGTGTGCAAGAATCCTGTAAGTGAACTGTAACTCCGAATTGTGAAGATAATTTAATCAATATTCGACTACTGTGTCGTATACTTACTTTTTTTTAAAGATTTTGTATTGAACTATTTTGGTATATTATTTTTTTTATTTTAGACTCTTATAAATATGTACATAAATAAATAACATATTAAACTATTTTCGAAATTTCCACCGAATTCAGCTACACAATTTTCTCCAATGGTTCTTTAATACATTCACTTTTATTAATTTTGAAAATTTGTTGCAGCGGCTCCTTCTGTTTTGTAGCACCAAGGAGCGCTTTTTCAATAACAAGTACAGGTGATTCAAACGTTAAAGTCAAGATAATAGCTACTACAAGAGAAACTCCAAACGCGCCCCAAAAGGAGAGTATCTGCAATACAAATGAAAATGTTAAAATTCATCTGAAAAATGTACATTTCTTCTCTTAACCTGTGTGTAATCTGAAAAGTGTACTTCTGTCCGACTTCGTCCAAAGTTGATACTGTGAACAATCATATGTACCAAATACAGCGAGAAGGTCAACCGTCCTATCGGTTGCCAGCAAGGATGAGACAAAAATGAATTAATTATTCCGCCAAATCCAAAGTGGCATGCAAAAACAATCCACGATAATGCCACTCCCCAGCCGATGCGCTTGAAACACTCATTCATGGCAGCTTCAAGCACTGTTGCGGTACGATCCACATGGATTGTGAAATACGGTCCGTATATTACCGCAAGAATGGTTGAAAAGCATACAGTCCATCCCAAAATTTGCACTAACTTAAAGATAAATTGTAGAACTATTCGCTATAATTACAGTCCTGTGTAGAAAATTAAGACCAGTGGGATAATTATTAACTTTTGTTCTTATTTCAGTCAGTCTTGAAATGACTGCAGCCGAATATAAATCTACAATTTAATTACTTTTCTTAATTTGAAAAAGAATTGAAAATATGTTTAAGTTGCAAGTAAAGATTTTATGTAATTATCATACTTGTCTTTATTTTTCACACAGAACTGTATTTACATAGTTATAGTATTTTCACATTAAATTCGTTTTTTTGCAAATTAAATTCGTATTTGTGTGCATTGAATTCGTTTTTTTGCACTTTAAATTGGTTTTTTTGCAAATTGGTGGGCAATAATTTAACCAGAAATTTTGTGAAATCATTTCCCACTTATGATTTTTTCGAAAAATACAGTGGTACTGTATAATAAAGCCGAGCGAAATAAGGCTGAATTTGGCATTATCTCTATTTTAAAATGGAAATAAGGCCAAATGAAAAAAAATTTGCATTTGGCTTTATATAGTTAAAAAATTTGCGCGAATTTTTTACTATTCTTCTATTCTATGATCAAAAACTAAAGATTCCATTTCAAAATTAGATATTTTATTTGCTAGCTTACATGGTCAAGACAAATTTTAAATTTAAATATCTAATTTTGAAATGGAATCTTTAGTTTTTGAGCATAGAATAGAAGAATAGTAAAAATTTCGCGCGAATTTTTAAATAATCATTAAATGCCCACCTTTCGTGAGAAATAACTTCACATCAAAAATGTGCATTTATTTCCCACTAGAGGTGAAGTTATTTCCCATGTGAAGTTATTGCCCGTGAAGTTGTTTTCCTGCACCAGCAGGAACTCCATTAAGGTCTGTAATGTGAGATGTTTTTCAGTGAGAGGCAAGGTGACTCAGTTAACCAGCACCCTATGAAGTTGAAATTCAAACCTGCACCTCTCCCTGGTGAACTTTGGAAACTTTAATTTTTGATAAATTTAAGGGCTAAGAAGCGGCTCAAACTAAGCAGGAAGGTGAGAGTAATTTAATTACATTTGTTTAGAAGAATTGATAACACTGCAAGATTTAGAAATGAATTAAAAGCACATTTTTCACAGTAATTCTTAATTAATTTAGCAATCTTTTGAAAACATAATATTAATATTTATTTTTTGCTTTCAGTTTTTACTTAGTTTCCATTTAGTTCAATTCGCTTTTTTCATTTTTGTAGCATCCATTTTCTAAGTTCTTTATATGCTTATCACTAATTTATAAGATTTTGTATCTTACTGTGTTAAGCAATCCGTATGAAATAAATAAATAAATAAAATATGTATATAACGCATAACAACATTCCAATCAAAGTGATTTGATATCAAATTTAATGTTAAAATAAAAAAACGAATTCAATTTGCAAAAAAACGAATTCAAATTGCAAAACTACGAATTTCGTTTTCAAAAAAACGAATTTAATTTGCAAAAAAACGAATTTAAAGTGAAAATGCTATATAATATACCTTTGAAGGTCGCATAGAATTATGCTTATTTTTGTACATAAAGTAACCAAGTCCCACTCCAATTAGCCAAATTGAACACCTGGTATGAGTTGGCGTATATGTTAGCCGGCCTTGATTTTCCTCGGTTACCCTAGTGGTAGTGGAATTGGAAAAGAAAAATATACCAATAAACATAACATTGATTTACCCAATGAACTGCACGTAGCCTTCTTTAAAGAAAGTCGCAATAACACATCCGATTGACAGAACTGACATCAAAATCATGACGGGAATGAACTTTTTCCCCCATTTCCACAATGGAATCAGAATCAATGGTGAAAGGACATACAGTTGAGTATCTACAGCTAGATACCAGGTTTGTGGCACGCACTGTGTGTACATGGAAAGAAAAAAGATTTTACTGAAACGTATTATTTTACAAGATTAAACCAACAATAGTATCTGGATTTGCATAGTTTTGAACATATAACAATGTGGACCACCAGTTTTTTTTACAGCCGCCATGAAACTCTTGATAGATTTTACTATACGGTCCGTTGCCAATGTACTCATGTATGCTGAGAAAGTATAGCATTACGGCTACCACCGCCGGTGTAAGTCGTATATACCGATGGAAGTACATCAATTTGACGTTAAGTGTTCCATTCCTACGAAGATTGATAAAAACGATTATTTTATGTTTTAAAAACAAGTTCAAAATACCTACCTCTTTTCCAACTCACGGAATCCTAGCCATGCAACCAGTAGCCCACTTAGAAACAGGAACGTATCTACGGAGACGGTTCCCATAGCGACATGCTGTGAAGATGCCACTTTAAACCACTGTTATAAAAAGAAGGACATTAGCGGTTGTAAACTTATGTATTTATATTTTTGTTACTTCGATAATATCAAGGACATTAATCAGCGGCATCATTAGGGACATTGAGTAGGTGTGACAAAATACTACCCAGCACATTGAGAGAACGCGTATTCCTAATAGACAGTCGATGGAGTTTGGAGACTTGGTCATGCTTATTGTGAATAATTTTCTTCCGTTGGTAAGTAGAGAAAAGGCCAATAGCACAGGAACTGCAGCCTCTACGTTAACAAGCAAATCAATAAATTGTTCTTTCTTAGTATCTTCCGCTTACTTACTTTCGAGGTTATCTGTATAAACGTCGTATGCCGTACTTAAAACGACCAATGCTCCAAACATTGAAAATATCACGCTATAGAATAAAAGATTTGTAAATGTGATTTAGCAACAAATCTCCCATGCTCACATGCCAAAAATATTTATAGCTTCAAATTTGGGCCTCTTGGCCGTCTGACAGCGATCCACACTGATTTTAGAAAGTGCTCCGTCGAGAAGGCTACTAGTCGCTTCTTGAAAAATGTCCGTAAGTAGGCTGGGTTCGCATGTGTCGGGCACACATATTGCTATGCTGATTTTTATAAATTCTTCCAAACCTTGGACATCACCGTCGATTTCTGGTAAGTCCATACGCTGTTCCGCTATTAATGGAATAGATGCGAAACAATACTGGCCGTGCACTGTGCCAGTGGCTTCACTTAGAATCGTGGACGTTCTGATACACTGTTCAAAGCTGCCCAAGTCTTGTAGATGACCCATAAGGATTCCTGATGGCAGTGTTCCCCATGCGTCTATAACTGTAAGGTAGAGCGAGTTATTTATCTATTTTTTAACGTAAATCTGTAGAAAAGAAAATGTATATGTATTTCAATATTTTCGCACAATAAGTATACCTACTCTTTAATCACCCAATCTGGATTGGGGCTTTATAGTAATTTGATTATTTCTTGGCTCTGGACAAAGAAAGGGTTTTGCAATAGAATACTTTCAGAGGAAGTGATCAAGAAGACTAATATAGTATAGGGTTTTCCAATGAGAGGTGTTATTGTGAATGGCCCGCTATTTCGGTAGCTGTCACCTTTGAAGCTTTTATTCTTTGACATTTGACAAGTAGAAACTACGCCATTACTAAAAATGGAACGATACACGCTTTAACAATGCATTGAAATTATTAAAATTCACTACAAAAATGGTGAAAATCTTGCAGTCACAGTTCGCAAAACTAAAGCATTTTTTGGTCGTTTGGTCGTCGTGAAGCACCTTGTCGGACCGCAATACAGAAATTGGTGGAAAAATTCGAGCTGTTGGGATAAGTTAGTGATGTGAAGAATAAAACCCGTGCACGTCGCTCAAGAACAACTGAGAATATTGCTGCTGTAGCCCAAAGTGTTGAAGAAAACCCAGGTTTGTCCATTCCCCGTCGTTCTTTGGTATTGGGCATTCCACAAACGTCATTATACCGTATTTTGCATAAAGACTTGGGTCTTAAGGCTTATAAAGTTCAGTTAACATAAGAACTCAAGCCGGCCGATCATCAACAAGGTCGTGTCTTTGCTGATTGGGTGATTGGGTGAAATGCATGAAAATGATCCGGAATTCCATCGAAAAATCATATTGACTGATGAGGCCCATTTCCACCTCGGTGGCTACGTCAGCAAGCGAAATTGTCGCATCTGGGGCTCGGAAAACTCAAGAGTTATTGTTGAGAAGCCTCTCCATCCTCAACGTGTGACTGTTTGGTGCGGTTTATGGTCCGGCGGGGTCATGGACCTTACTTTTTCGAAAATGAGATTGGATCAACAGTTACGGTGAATGGATTGCGCTATCGAGAGATGATTAATGATTTTTTATGGTCGGAGTTAGATGGTATTGATTTGGATAACGTTTACTTTCAACAAGACGGCGCTACGTGCCACACAAGGAACGAAACCATTGATCTTTTACGGGAAAAGTTTCCGGACCGTGTTATCTCTCGAAGAGGTGATCACAATTGGCCACCGAGATCTTGTGATTTAACACCTTGCAACTTCTTCCTTCGGGCCACGTGAAAGATAAGGTCTACGCTAACAGCCCAGCGTCGATTCAAGACCTCAAAGATAAAATTCGTGAGGCTATCGAGGACATAGGGCAGCCACTTTGCGATTTGGTTATGGAAAATTTCATGAAAAGGATATGGTCCTGTATGCGTGCTCGTGGTGGCCATTTGGCTAATGTTGTTTTTCATTATTAGCGGCCTACCTTCCTCTTGAAATAATACTTAATACTTAATACTTTAACTTTTCGAGAAAATAATAAAACCAATATATAATCATACACAAATACTGGGAATTGTTACTTGAAAGTCGTAATCACCTCTTCGATTTATGTTATTATCTCTTAGATTTGATATAGATTAAATTCAGAATGAAAGAAAGAAACGACTTCCTAGTCATGGACAACTACACGCAAATATCACTAGGGGCTTATCTTCTTTATCTGTATATAATCCGGCACTTTATAAAAACCATAAAAGGTCGTGCAATTTTTAGTTTTTGCTCAGTTAAGTATATTATTTTTAAGGTGGTTATATTCGCGCGTAATTATTACTCTTTCAATTGCAATAAAATGGCAAAAACTATTTATTCATTTGTAATTATTTTATGTTTACTCACACTTCAAAGTCATTCTGTGTCTATCGTTAATAATGTGACAGTGCCGCGCGATGTCCTTAGTGATTTATTTTTCAATGAAATCCGTAACAACGCGAAGGCGATTGATATTTCTACCAAGAATTCCGATGATTATAATGCAATGAAGTGTTATCTCGCTTTACAGCAGATAACTACGCAATTACCATCTTTAAATGTTCTTCCATGTAAGTAATTGAAGCATAAACTTTGTTTTTAAATTCGTTTTATAATTATATTATACAGTAGCACCGTGGCATAGTGGTTAGTGCGTTGGACTACTGCGCATGCTTGTCCGGGCTTAATCCCAGCGAACAACGAAATGTTTTTTCACGGTGCCACTCCATTGGAATGCCTGAGAAGTATCCAAGAGTGTCATTTATCATAATAAGCTTCTCAACTTGCCGTCCGGAGTTAGCAAAAAACTGTAGGTCCTTTCAAATAGTCGCGAGAGGCTGCCGCGTGCTTTTGAGCGCCATGTATCTCAATAAAGCAAAAGCAAAAGCAGAACTATAATAGAACGTTTCAAAATATCATTCCTCATTATACGCTTAATAATGCCTACATAAAAGTTGTCGATGAGTTCAAAGATCTTGGCGTAATTTTTGATGTCAAATTAACTTTTCATTTACACATAAATTATATCGTTGCTAGAGCGAATTCTCTACTAGGGTTTATCAAAAGGAACTCCTCTGATTTCAAAGATCCTTACACTCTTAAGTAATTATTTTGCAGTATTGTCCGTCCTATTCTGGAATATGCTTGTGTTGTCTGGGGCTCCACCACTGTCCAAAATATACGTAGAATTGAAAGTGTTCGAAAAAATTTCCTAAGATATGTTCTTCGTCACCTGTTTCAGACTAACGGTACTGAGATCCACCACTCTTATCATTCAAAATGTCTCTTACTTGGAATACAAACTCTTGAATCTAGGAGAAAAGTGTATGACGTCATGTTTATTCGTGATATTTTATGTGCAACTGTCGATAGTGAGAATTTGCTTAGTCTTTTGTATTTGTATGCTCCTTCTGTATCTTTGAGACCGAGACCATTGTTGTTTGTAGGTCGTCATTATACATTATATGGTCAACGTGAATCTATGTCTTGGTGTACCAAATTGTTTAATATGTATTGTACAGAATTGGATATATCTTTGCCCAGAAATATTTTTAAAAATATGTGAATTTCATCTGTTAATCAATTAATTTTTAAAATTATTTAATCAAATTATATTTATAATACCTTGAATGTACATTTTTTCAATATCTGTTGATTGTTAAATCGTAGATTGATAAATAAATAAATAAATAAATAAATAAATAGAATAGTTTGTTCCACAAGCTTCGTACTCTAACCTCTGGAACCAATTTAGTATAAACTAGTTCAATATCGTTTATTTTCCCTTGAACGGCCTTCATTGAAATCTAATACATAACAACATGTTTCATTTATAACCCTTGGTGATATGAAAATAATCCACTTCAGCCGCTATAGCCAGGCAGACAGACAAGTGCACAAAGAAATAAAATATTTAACCATTTAACAATACAATTAACGCGATTACCTAGCGCCGATATCGCAATGATCTAGCATTTATCGAGAAATGATTTTACATTTTTGATAGCATGACAGTGAGCAATGTTCTAATTTTATTATAATTTTGCAGTTATCGATGCGTGGGGATCATTACCGGCGGGAATACTTCGATTACATTTGATTGATATCGGTAACTTCGATCAGTGTTTGGGGATATCAGTCAAATTGAGTGAAGTCACCGGTGTGGTCAACGGTCAGCATTGTTTTGCCTTCATACCGCTTATATCGCAACAAGCCCAGGAGATTCCTTTAATCAGAGACGTCGTTGTACATGAACCTAGGGCTGAATTGACTGATTTTGTAAAACTACGCGTTGGGATATGTGTTCCTGATACGTGCAGCCCTAATGTGGTGACATCCGTTTTTCAAAATGCTGCAAGTAATGTTTTCAATGGAGCATTGTCTGGAGTATCGGTTAGCCAGTGCCAAGTGGCGAAGAAACCCGATTATAATGGAGCGGCAATTACCAGCATGTGAGTTATGATATGTGCTTGAACCCTTAGACTGCGCACTTCTGAAATGAACCTTAGACAGCATATCGGGGTAGAATCGACACCAAGCTTTTTCAACTTTGAGTCATTTTCAAATTATTGTCTTTGTTGATTTGTAACAAAACCCGATAAAAACACGTTTTGCACAGGTGTCCTGGGGTCGTTTCGATCCGATATGCAGCATAAGGGTTAAGATTGTATCTAAATATATACGTATTTCCATATAACAGAGTGATATTCTCGATTTTTGGAGCACTGATGATTCTAAGCAGCGCATACGACTTCTTCTTGGGATACTTTGACAGTAAGTGAATCTACATAATTATTTGTGTCATTATAGTCTTTGCAGTTTTGCTCAGTTCATCTGTCTGCCTGTCTGTATGTCACAGCACTCTCATTCTCTCTTGTAAGGTAAGGTAAAGTAAGATTAAAATAATTAAAACTAGAAATTAGCAGATTTATGACACAATATATTTTTTGCACTCCGCTCCTGTACAGTTAGCACCGTTCGAGTGGGATATACAGTGAACTCCCTCGTAACCGGACACTGACGACGGTATCGAGAAATTTGTCTGGTTATGAGAGGTGTCCGGTTATAGAAGAAAAAAAATAAATTGACGTTCTTTAAAAAAGAATCACAATAGACATGTGGTATTTATTTTATCTTATAAAGGAATTCATTTTTATATCTTAAACACAAATTACCAAAAATACTAATTACTGTCTATGACAATCAAGCGTTAAATGACACATACTTACACACATACACTTAACATACAAACCTATTTAAAAATGCAATGGGATTTATAAATTGACATAGTTGACATAGCCGTCAATGATTGAGGAAATAAGCGGGTGCTGACAATTTTAGATATGCTAGGATAAGACGGGAACCCTGACGAGAAATACAGTAAACTTCCATATTCAGGCATTATTTGTCCTACCAGAGACAAATTTTCACTTCACTGTAACCAGCGGAATCATTTTTATCTTTATACAAAGTTCGCACAAAATAATAAAAAAAATATCTCTCAAAATGCAGGAGATATGCGTGTGTCATTCTAGTGTTCCCCACCGAAAATCATGTGTCCGCGAACGTGATAATGACGCAAAGACCCACACAACAGTTTACATTTTATGTTTCGTTTCGGTTCTTTGAAATCTGTCCGGTTATGAGAGGTGTCCGTAAGTGGAGAGTGCACTGTAGTTAGATTGGTTTTCCTCAATTCAACAAAAAATGTTTTGACATCTTGTAACTTCATCTTATGAGCTTTAAGTTATCTGCTTTCAGAGTCATTTTTTCAAAGGAAAAGGACAAAGCCACAATTTTAAAGTGATGGCTTATAACCGTTATCAACTTAAAATATGTTATAGTAACTACGTTACTGAGTATAACTACAAAACCCTATCATAGGTATCAGTGGCGTGGCGTGCCAGATTTAAGATGGGAAACCGAAGCAAGAAAGCAAAAATTCCAATTATTTAAAGTTAAAAAAAAATCGTGTGAACAGTTTTCCTATCCGTATCCTAATTTATATTCCAGGGCTATTCTATGATTCATTTTTACAAGCTCTGCAAGAACGTTTTCGTAGAAGTTAGATCTATTTTTCATTTTTAAGAGGAGTTGTTATTCTATCGATAGAAGTTCTAAATCGGAAAGCCTATCTTTTGTCTGAAAATTTCTTAGATTTATAAAAAAGGCTGAAAAGGATCTTTCCACAGAGGCGACGGTTATTGGACGTGTTTAAAATAAGCTACTCAGATTCAAAATCAATCTCTTAATACCTCACTCTGAAGATGGTTCTATAGGGTAAGAACATATTATATATATCATATTAAAGAGCAGTAAAATCGAAAATTCCTGGGAAAAAATGTATTCCGGGCTTGACTGAGCAAAACTATGACATTTCGGTTTATTTCATGGACCTGAAAAAAAAAGTTACTTATTAATTTGTACCTTTTAATCTGGTTCACAATATTGTCTTTAGTTTTTACAAAAAGTCTAACTATAGATAATTATAATCTATTCATAAACTATATTTAAAAACTCGGAACACATCCAAGATTCAAAGCACTTGGTCTCCCTGTTAGCAATTTCAACATTTAATTAAATCAGAAATCGGTTTTTACAAATATTTCAGAAAGAGTATTAAGTAAGAAACAAAACTCGTTGCCCTTCAATTTATGTAGAAAACCTTCAGCTATACAAAGTGTATCATTCTTTGTGTCATTTAAAATTTGGGTAAATGTTTCTATGATATCTAATCTGTAGTCAAACAAAACCTTGATTATTCGTGAATGATAATGCCAGCGAGTCTCCGATACTCCTGGCATACCATATGTTCGTCGTCTAGCTGTTTTTTTTTAACCGAGCGTTTTGTACATTTATTAAAGAAACGACATATGCTATTGGTAAAACCAAAAAATACTTTAACCTCAGGTATGCTTTCGAATTATCGGGATAATACCAAATTTAAAACATGAGCATAACATGGGATGAAATTGGCCTTTAGACAAGCTCATGGACCACCGAACATCACTGTGGCACAATCATATGATTGCCCAACTAACTTATCTTGAACTATTCCATCTTGTGAGATGTACCGTAAAACTGCACTTAGTTGTTCTATGTGATTCACATTTGGTATTTCGTCAATCATAATGAACACAAACCGAGCTTTACTAATTTTCGATTTAATTTAATATCTAATCACCGCAACAATACAATGTATTAAATCGTTTTGAATATAGCATTGGCCCGATAGCATTGATCTAAATGTGAGTCCATCTGACGGACTAAATATAAGAGTTTCTATATAATTGGCCCGATTATCCGAGCTGGCTCTTTCATCGTGACCCCGGAATGCTATCTCTTGTTTACTATAAAACTCTTAAACGTTTGAATGTGCTTCTCTATAGTTAGCTGGACCCAGCAAAAATTCGTTAGTAATTGCGTTGTTAGCAAGTAACTAGCTTTTATATTGGCAAGAGTATTGGTCTTGGTTTGTCTTTTCAAAGTTTTTTATGTTCAAGGTATATTTAAAAGTATAAATGATACTTCAGTTGAGGAAAATAAAAGCTTATATGAACCATAAACTGTAATAATAAAAGAGAAAGCCAATTTGTGTTACAATACCTTAGTTTTCCGTTGAAATAAAAATCTACTGTGAACGCTATCAATTCACAGCATTTTTTTACAGAATCTACTGCGAAAAAATAGTGAAAATAGTCAATAGTGGCAACGCACACGCACAATCAGCCAATTGAATTTGCAAATATACGTACAAAAAAAAAATGAGCATATTCTATACACCAAAAACAACTCAATTCGATTGCAGAAAAAATACTCATAAGCCGATATTTTCCGGCTTATATGCCTCATAAGAGAGCGTGTGCTAGACAGAGAATAACCAACCCAAAAAGCACGAATTAAAAAAAGAGAAAAAACTTAAAACTTGCCTGTCACTCAATTAACTCCACTGCAATTTTCGGCTTATGAGTATTTTTTCTGCAGTGGAATTGAGTTGTTTTTGCAATTTGAAATTCGAAATTTATAAAGTTAAGAATTTGAAAAGGGAAGCCGATAGGAATCGTGTTATATGGAGCCCACGCCACTGATAAGGGGGGTACACACGATACGACCGATCTGACGGACCTGGTCGACAGACCGATGTCGTTAGCGTACACATTGTCCGACATGTTGTCCGACCTCACTTTGCAAGTGGATTTGAAAGATGTCGGACGTACTGAGAGCAGCGCTTATGATTGATACAATTTTAAAGAAAACATCTAAGAAAGAAAAAGGAATCGAATTTGGGTACAGGAATGGATGAAAAAGCTAAGAAAGTTTTTTTTATATTTATTTGCTAACAGAATAACAAGATTGAATTCTCCAGACGATTATCAGAATTTTTTATATTTCCATTTTTTTTTCTCCAAAATTCAAAATTTCCATACACAGCCATTATTAATTCTCCGCCAACAACCACACCGCTGGAAATATATTTCGGAAATGAAAATTGCTCTAGGTCGGACGGACAAGTGTACACATTATCAGATATGTCCGTCCGACCACCAAAATATCAAAAAAATTTGAAAACCATCCGACATGTCCGTCCGGCGGTCGTTTCGAGCGTACACACACGTCAGACTTGGCCGGACAGACCAAGTCCGTCAGATCGGTCGTATCGTGTGTACCCCCCTATAGGCATACCAAACACGCTCTTGGTCGATTTTTATTTTAATGAAACTAATTTTAAATTTAATTTTGGTTATTTTCCATTGATTTATATAATTTCATCAGTTTCAAGTATTTTCAAATTAGAAACCGCATTAAATTTAAAAATAACATTTGGTGCTGAAGTTTGAATTTAATTGTTGCATAAGGTAAGGTAGTGCGCCCCACAATATCAAAAGTGAAACTTCGATGTAACAGTAAAATTTTAGTTTTTGTGATTTATGTTAGCCGTAAATTGCACACAACAACTACAACTATAATTACGTTTTAATTATTTAATTTAGAAACTCCCGTACCAATACTTTTGGCTTTCTCTGTATTAACAAATGGAAAGAAGTTGTTTGCGATTAATACTAAAAGATCGCCGAATTCCATTGACTGTCTCACAGGGATTCGTGTCCTTTCTATGGTGTGGGTCATGTACTGCCATGCCTACGTTTATAGTGTTATTACACCGTTCGTCAATACCATTGATATATATTCGGTAAGTGAAGATACATATATAAAATAAATAACATTAATATTAAGTGACTAATAATTCACTCATTTAGTGGTGGAAAGAAGCCTGGTCGATGCACGTCATAAATGCAACAATTGTGGTTGATTCGTTTTTCTTTCTAAGTGGATTGCTTGTTGCCTGGCTAGGATTTCGGGAATTAGATAAAACGTAAGTGAGAATAGGAAGTACATATATATCTCTATAAATGACTCAACTGGTATAACTTTTTTACAGAAATGGAAAACTGAACATTGTCATGATGTACGTTCATCGGTATATAAGACTGACTCCTGCCCTTGCGGCTTTAATTCTTTTCACAGTTGGTATTAACCCATCGATTGCCTCTGGTCCATTCAGGAATACATACTTGATCTCACATGGAGAATGTTCGAAAACCTGGTGGTCGACCGTGTTATATGTGCAGAACTATGTGCATCCAAATTCAATAGTAAGATGGTTTCGTTTCTGCCAATACAGTAAAATTTAACTTAGATTTTGAATTTGTTAGTGTCTTGCACAAACCTGGTACTTAGCGGTTGATTTCCAACTCTACATCCTTTCACCACTCGTTTTGATTCCTATGTGGAAATGGGGAAAAAAGTTTGCTCCTGTGTTGGTGATACTTTCACTTTTGTCTATAGGATGTGTTATTGCAACATATTTTACAGAAGGTTACACCAGCCTCTTGGGGTAAGACGACTTTCCATTCATTTACAAATGATACTTATCGTTCTTTTATTTACAGGTTGGCAGAGGACAACCAAACTAAGCTCGTATACTTTCCAACTCATACAAGATACTCACCATGGTTAGTTGGGCTTGGTTTGGGTTACTATATGCATGTGAATCGTCAAAGATCATTTCGTTTATCCAAGGTAATATAAATACTCTCAATATAATTTTAATAATCAACTCCCCTTTCTAGATATCGCAACTATTAGGATGGATAGTATCTTTTACTATTATTCTAGCTGTCATCTTTGGACCATATTTCACAATATCCTCTGACCGGTCTTCGACAGTCTTTGAAGCAGCAATGTATGATTCCTTAAAGAGGGTGTCATGGGCAATAGCATTAGCTTGGATTGTTTTTGCTTGCCACTTTGGATTTGGTGGAGTTATAAATACATTTTTAGCTCATAACTTCTGGCAGCCATTTGGGCGTTTAACGTTTTCTTTATATCTTGTTCACTTAACTGTTTTGGGAATCAATTACGGTTCAGGGCGAACTGATACATACTTCTCTAACTACAGAGAGGTATATAATAATATGAATTCAAATTAAAAATAGCAAATTATCTACATATCTTATTTATTTCGCAGATACTTGCTTTCTGGAGTACTTTCGGAATCTCATTTATTGCTGCTATCGTTTTAACGTTGGCCTTTGAAGCTCCAGTGCTTATACTGGAAAAAACAATATTTAGCAGAGGAGCTTCGAACCAAAATGCATCCATCACGGCTACCACCAATAACGCTAATGAGGTTCCGCCAAATAAGAATGTGTAGTGTATTTTGTATCTAAATTTATGGACATTATCTTATGTTATAATGCATAATGGTAATAAAACATATATTTGTATGCAATCGTACATATAATACATATATGATATAATGAGGAAGATTAAAATATATGAATTGGTATTTACCTACAAGATATTAAGATAATAATTGCAAAATACAACAATTATGAAAACCAATCTGTTAAAGTTAAGTTATAGACTGAAATATATATAATTTATTTTTTTTAATACAATGTTTATTTGTTTGGTTTTAATCCCTGGTAAATAACCTAGAGGAAGTAGGCCGAATCAATTCATTGGATTCAATTCATTTATTTAAAACATAATGGTTTCTACATTAAGACTTAGTCTTTTATAATACTTAGAGAGTAATGTTGAATTTAAACAATTTTAGATTTTAGATTATTAACATAATAAATGAAAACTAGAGAAAGAGAAAGAAGGGAAAAAGAAATCATAATAGAGAGAGAAGGATATAAAAGTAGGTAAAGAGGGAAAGAAATCTCCTACTGCTGCGCTGTAAAATGGTCAAAGAGTACAGTTTTGAAATTGATGGCGTTTGAGATACCCTTTATATGCAAAGGTAAAGAATTCCATAGCCGGATAGCATGAACAAAAAATAGGCGAGACGAATTCAAATACTGAAAGTGACGTGTATTGATGTTAAATGTTCTTTGAGAATGTGAAAACTCTGTTTTAGAAAATAAATATGGTGATGACTTACAAATTATAATTTTATGCAGAAATATCAAGTTCCTGAAATCCATATACCTAAGCAGTGAGCAGCCCAGAAACCTTCTAGAGTACACTGAAATTCTGTCGAATCTATGAAGTGCATATACATATACATATCTAAGAGCATCTTGAAGCTTATGAAACGATATTGAATCAAGGCTACTATAAGCCACTTCAGAGTACGTTATTATATGAATAATGAGTGTTCGTTCTAGTCTTTGACGAGTCTCTAAAGGAGTGAAACTAGCCGACATCCAAAGTTTGCGTAAGCAACCATATATTCGACCTACTACACAGTTTATATGATTGTAGCAAGACAATCTTCGATTTAGAATAAACCCAAGGCTGGTAGCAGACTCTACCAGTTTCATTTTAGTGTTTTTTAACCATATATCCGGTATAAGATTAAGATGGAATGACCTATGGGAGATCGGAATTGCTTGGCATTTTGTGGGATTAAGCACTAACCCATTATTTGATGCCCATTTATTTATTTCATCTAAATCTTCGTTAAGGTGTGCAACCTGCTCATTTATATTTTTAAATGGCTTTGATAAGTAAAGCTGAACATCATCCGCGTGAAGGTGAATGGAAACATGGAAGGCAAGTCATTAATGTACAGATGGGACCCAAGATTGATCCCTGAGGAACTCCTTGTGTAAGGGACTTTAGAGCCGAACATTTGTTATCAATGACAACTCTCTGTGATCTGTCACACAAGAAACTTCTAATATGTTTTGTGGCTGTTTCGCTAAAACCGAATAAGTTTTGCATTTTCCAGCATAGAATTGCATGGTTCACCTTATCAAAGGCCTTTGAGAAATCCAGAAGACATAGCAAAGTTAAGAAACCTTTATCAAATTCCTATCTGATATCATCTAAGATCTTGACCATTGCAGATGAGCAACTATGGCTTTTTCTAAAACCCGACTGAAGCGGGCTCAGCAAAGAATTCGAAAAAATATGGTTCTGTATTTGCTTTGCCAAGGTGCTTTGCAAATAGGTCTGTAGTCACTAGCAATAGAAGCATTTGGTTTTTTTTGCAACTGTTATTACTTTGGCACACTTCCACGCTTGAGGAAAAGTTGAGCTCATAATACACGAGTTAATTATATGCGTTAGGTGACTTAATATTTGAGGCAAAATTAATTTCACAATCCTTGTCGGAACACCGTCTTCTCCTATAGCATTCGACTTTATCCATTTTATGATGTCTAGAACCTCACTCTCGGTAATTACCTTGAAATCAGCTTCACATTCGATGGGTGTAGCAGAGATTCTATTATAATCGAATCTATCAGTTTCGACACTTTGTGCCAGGAAACTATTATTCAAAATATCTAAATCCAGCACACATTTACCACTGTCTTTATTTTTTATACCTATTTGACGAATATTCCTCCATAGAATCTTAGGAGGCAAAGACATGTTCAGCTTAGAGGAAAAGTAATGTCGCTAAGATGCACGAACAGTACATGTTGCGGCATTGCGTGCTGCTTTATAAATATTCCCGTTTGTAGGAGATCGGTTTTGCTTCCATTTGCTGTAGACACGGTTTCTCATCTTGATCGCATTTACAACTTCTTCCGTATACCAAGGGCAGGCTTTATTGCGGATAAAGACAGTTTTAGTAGGGACACATTTATTGTATAGATACCCAACGAGGGATTGGAAATGTCTTAATTTGGATCAGCAATCAACCTGCCATATCCCCAAGGAACCGAACACGATGCAGTTTGGGGAGCGTTATGATCGATTGCAGTGAAATCCTTATACTCAAACGATATTGGAGTACTATTATAAGAAAAAGCGATATCAAAAGTACAAAAAAGAAGATCATGTTCAGAGATACCTTCAAATGAGAGTTGATCATAAAGGAGAACTGCAGATCAACCACAGACGCGTTTTAAAATTTTGCAGGGTAATAAATTGCTTTGGGGAAATTATAGCGGTTTAGATCTAGGCCATCCTTGGATGGTTTCTTAGGGGATCGCGATGAGCCCACTTTGGTGCCTAGTGTTTTGGGATGGCTCAGCCTCTCAACCCCTCTCAACCTAACCAAACCTAACCTAATCCCTGGTAATTTATTGAAACATTGAACAGTCGCTTTTGCAATGTTGTCAGCACAGAGCAATTATTTAATTAGAATCTCAGCTATTGATGCTTTATTTCATTTGATTTTAATTAAATTTAATTAAAAATATCCACTAAACATTCCAAGAGAGTTTTAAAAGAAACATTTTTATTCTTATTCCGTAAGAAATAAATTAATAACTTTGAACGCAACTTACAGGGCAACACATCCAAACTTGGAAACCGATTAACTATCTCCTGCAGTCCCAGAATACATTTGTCCGAATCGTATATCCCAGCACTTCGTCGGGTGTAAACATTTAATAGATTTGTATTATTTTGAATTTCATCAAAAAATACTTTCGTCAAAATATCACTGGGCACTGTGGCATTGTTCACAACAGACACCGCGTTCGCCTGATTGGCTAACACACTTAGAGCTAAAAGCACTATGTACACTTTTCTCATCATTTTATTCTTAAAACAAAATAAGGACACTCTTAGAAAAATCCTGCCTACATCAGCACAGCAGCTATTGCTTGTCAAATTGGAGTTCACTAAATAGTGATTGAGCTATGTTGGCGCTTTTATTAGGATTTTATGCTCCAACTGAATGCTTTGATAAGACCACAAAGCTATGACATCTATCATATAAACACGAAAAACGCATTTTATTGAGTTCGAATAGAGGTGTATTTATAATCCCGCTTGTACTGACTGATCAAATAGACCAATTAACTTTACAATCCAATTGTTGAAATCCCATTTGGTATATGCTATCCATTGACTCATTTTGCTGATATTAATTGTAAAAGAGTAGGTCGTAAGTCTATGTTTACTTTTAGCATTGCGTAGGAACCAATAGATTACAAGTGGGTAAGTTGAAGTCTTAGAAATAATTATAAAAGGTCATCATTTTATGGGCACATACATATGTAGATACTTGTATATTTTTTGAACATTATTTCTTTATCTACATATGTACATATGTTACATACATACATGGTGGAAAACAATGGGAAAAATAAATATTGTTTATTTTCGCTCCTCTAAGTTCATATTTATTTGCAAGATATCTGCACCGGTAAAAAACATTTTGGTACCAAATATAATTGCGCCTTTAATTTCACCTGTATTGATCACTGAAATTCGATCACAAAAGATAAAAAAATATAGTGCGTCGTGGAGATTGTTATGGTGCGCGGTAGGAAGAGTAAGTCAAAACTTTTTCAGGAGGGGGAAAAAACTTGATGAACCTACTACCACCATGTCACATACAGTAAGGCTACTTTGCCCTGCCTTTTTGTTGACCATTTGTGTGTGCAATAGACTTATATCGCTTTTACCACATACGACACATGAAATTTGCAATCGAATGATGTATTTATCTCATTTTGACCAAATTTTGGAAGAGGTTAATGCTTAGTAGGGCACCGTAGCGCAAGTGGTTAGTGCGTCGGACTACTGAGCCAGCGGTCTTGGGTTCGAATCCCGCCGCAAACACCTAAAAGTTTTTCACAGTGCCCACCTCTTTCGAATGTCTGACAAGCATCAAAGAGTATCATTTGTCACGATTGAGCTTCTCAATTCGTCGCTCGGAGTCGGCAAAAAACTGTAGGTCCCTTCCATTCGTGCAAAAATATAACACGCACACACAAATGGTTGCGAGAAGCAGGCCCAGGTTCACCTCGAGCTGTAGCGCCAACTAAGTAATGCTTTAGCCATCAGGATTATACCAAAACAATATATGAGCCTGGTGTTTTTACAATAAATATCACACTAATTATTATAAATGCGAAAGTAACTCTGTCTGTCTGTCTATTACCTTTTCACGCATAAACCGCTAAACCAAATGTAATGTAATTTAGCAGAGAGATAGTCTGGGACCCGGAGAAGAATATAGGCGAAAAAGCTGCCCGCTAGGTGGCGCTGTAGTCAAGTTATTAACAAAACACGCCTAAACCGTTGAACCAATTTTAATGGGATTTGTCAGAGAGATAGTCTGAGAGCTTGGGAAGCACATATGCGAAAAACCCACCCGCTAGGTGGCGCTGGAGCCAAGTTATTACCAAAATCTTTTCACGCCTTAACCGCTCAACCTATTGTAATGTAATTTGGCAAAAAAATAGTCTGGGACCTGAGGAAGGACATAAGCGAAAAAACTGCCCGATAGGTGGCGCTGGAGTCAAGTTATTAACAAAATGTTTTCACACCTAACCCGCTTAATCAATTGTAATGTAATTTGGTATAGAGATATTCTGGGACCTGAGGAAGGACATAGGCAAAGAAACTACCCGTTAGGTGGCGCCAGAGTCACGTTATTAACAGCTTGCATATTAATTGACCAAAATAAGTCATATTCACAATATATATATGTTGGTATAATGCCTAAATAGAAAAGTGCAAAATCTGGACTCAAAAGGTGGCGCTGGAATCGAGTTATTAACAACTTTTACATTAATTGACCAAAATGTCTCATATTCACAATATGGGTTGGTATAGTGCCAAAAAAAAAATTACAAAATCTGGACCCGATAGATAGCTGGCGCTGGAGTTAAGTTATTAACAACTTCTACATTAATTGAACAAAATGACTCATATTCATAATTTATGTTTGTATAGTGACTAAAGTTAAAACTACAAAATCTGGACTCGATAGGTGGCGCTGGAGTCGAGTTATTAACAAATTCAATATTTAGGGAAACAAAAAGCAAACAAAAAAAAATTGGTAAATAGTTTTATCTAATTCTCAACTGCAAGACGGAGAAGGTATGCTCTAATTAAAGAATATTTGCACCGAATAGTAAACTGTGGTGAAAAGTAGAAAATGTATGGACCTAGGCAGTGGTTGGATGTACATATGTACATACATATATGCACAACTAAAACACATGCCCAATTCCTCTCCGCACCTTGGAAAGTTTATGGTGACAGTCTGATAGACTTTTCATTTCATTAACCACGAGAAACGATAAATCCCATACAATTTTCGAAGGAAACAGTATAAGTAGTGCATGCAATGGCATGGTACGATACTATTACATACATGTCAATGCTAAACCCCATGTCTCAATGCCTCACGTGTAACAGTACAAAATCTCTTATATTCGGGACTGGAAATTCTTCCCCACCAACGGTACTGTTTCAGTCAGTCTGAAGTCATTTAGCTACCAGGAAGTCTTCCAATGCCAAGCAAAAGCCCATAAAATCCTTTGAAGATATCATTGCGTTAAAAATTCAGAAATTCTTAAAAAATTAATACTTGACATTTGACGTCGGAAGAGCGTTGTAGATGCCAATGCCATATATTATTTTGATTAAAGAAAAAAGTATAAAAAAGTATTATTGGCTTTTAAATGTTTGCTCCTAAATCGAACATTTCATGTGGTACAACCAAATAATAGTAGAAAAATTATGCTGTTGTTCATTCACACTTTGAACATATGGTGTGATTCAACAAGGTTTGTCGGATTTGGCGGTTCTAATTTCTACCCAGAACCACATGTAAAAATAACTGATAGTACGGAACACATACTGCGCAAGTACGACTTGCACTAGACCGGATTTTGTTTAATTATTTTATACTCTAAATCGAGTAAGTACGCAAATATGGCAACAGGACGTCCGATCAGCTACTAATCACTTAAATCGCTTTATCATCCATACACCATACGTGTATGCGTACTTTGAACACTGCCTTAGTTACTGATCGAAATTCATATGACGGACAGACTGATTATGCCTATCAGGGTATAGCCCAGCGAAACGATCAATGGGATTGTACGAAAGTTTTTTTGTGAAAATATTGATAGTGGCGAAGTTGAATATGTCAAATATGAAAATGAATATGAAAAATTCGAATCATATGTTCGAGCTCCCTTCGCCTACAAAACCGATTTTCTGTCCGCAAAAATCATCTCGTGTGTGATGGCTCAATGTTTGCATGGTGGGGTTGAAAATAAGAATTTTATTTTCTTGGCTTGTTTTGTTGTTGTTTTCTTCGCTTGCTTGTACTTTTGATATTTTGTGGCTCGATATGTATGTGTATTTCTTTTTTAGAATTTATTTTACTGCCTGTTGAAGTTGGAGGAGAGGAAACGTTTCAGTTTTTCGTCTGATTCAGTCAAATGTGTCCTACCGCGGCTAAAGAAGTTTCGCTTTAAAAATAAAAAAAATAAATAAAAATACGGATTTTGCCAGGAAACGAATCTGGGACCCCTGAACTCAGTAGCACAGCGCAAATAAGGTTAATGGAGGCGCTATACACTCAGCCGCGTTCTTAATGTTTATCAAATTTCTCATAGCGAATAATATTACTTATTATAAGTTTGTAAAGTGAATATAGAGTTGGTTGTTTTCGTTTTTTTGTGTTAACGAAACGAAACAGTTAATTAAACAAAATATAGCTAGTTTTAAAACTACGGAACCCTTTGAGTGCGAGTCTGACTCGCACTTGGCCGGTTTTTTTTAATGTTCTTGCATAGTTAATTATATGCGGCCTTTTCGCGTATCAGAAGATCATCAGTTTTTGTTGTTTCCGCACTAGAAAACAAAAAAAATATTGTGATTTCAAATTTAATGGAATACAATAAATTTTGGTCAACGTTTTTTTCTCATTTTTACTTTGTCATAAAATGAACAGTTTCGTAATGAACAATTTATCAACAAATAAACTGATGTACCTTCGAAATGCGATGAGTTTTGAAGTGCATTTTCAGTTGAATTGAGATTATGGTGTAAGTTCAAGTTTGGTGGTGTGACATCAGTTTGTGGTTTATTTCTTTGGAAAAAATGCCACCAGTGAGCCGTCGAAATATCGGTCGGCCCACACACAACGCAAGATAACTACATTAGGCGTGTTTTTTTTCAAACCTATACAGGCTAAACATGTTTCCGCAACATGTTTTCAATGTAAAATACAACAAAACCTTAGCCTGGATAATTATCCAGTCTTATTTTTGTATGGAAAGCTTTTTCGAAATCTATATAGATTTGAAAAAAAAACGCGCCTATTATTACTTTTCTCACCGAAAATGTAAAAAGAAGATGTACATATATGTACAAATGATTTTCAAAATAATGATTTCGTGTTTTTGTTGTTTTAAAGTAATGGTAACAAGGTAGTGTTTTAGTAATAAGTTGCCCTCTCTAAGTCGCAAGAATCTTGATATTTCCACCAGATGATGGGTATCATGGTGTTCTTTATTTATACTATGAATAATTGATTATAACCTATAAAGCCTGCCTACTTTGATGGCTATCAGTTCTATCTTTTGCAATTAATATCAGCGAAATGAGTCAATGGATAGCATATACCAAATGGGATTTCAACAATTGGATTGTAAAGTTAATTGGTCTATTTGATCAGTCAGTACAAGCGGGATTATAAATACACCTCTATTCGAACTCAATAAAATGCGTTTTTCGTGTTTATATGATAGATGTCATAGCTTTGTGGTCTTATCAAAGCATTCAGTTGGAGCATAAAATCCTAATAAAAGCGCCAACATAGCTCAATCACTATTTAGTGAACTCCAATTTGACAAGCAATAGCTGCTGTGCTGATGTAGACAGGATTTTTCTTAGAGTGTCCTTACTTTGTTTTAAGAATAAAATGATGAGAAAAGTGTACATAGTGCTTTTAGCTCTAAGTGTGTTAGCCAATCAGGCGAACGCGGTGTCTGTTGTGAACAATGCCACAGTGCCCAGTGATATTTTGACGAAAGTATTTTTTGATGAAATTCAAAATAATACAAATCTATTAAATGTTTACACCCGACGAAGTGCTGGGATATACGATTCGGACAAATGTATTCTGGGACTGAAGGAGATAGTTAATCGGGTTCCAAGTTTGGATGTGTTGCCCTGTAAGTTGCTTTCAGAGTTAGTAATGTATTTCTTACGAAATAAGAAGAATGTTCTATTAAAAACTTTATTGGAATGTTTAGTGGACATTTAATATTTAAAAAATTACATTTGAGTATATGAGGATTGCCAAAGTATTCGAAATAAAATTCTTGCAAATAAAATCGAAATTTACCATAACCGAGCGCTGAAATATCGTAACAATTGCGTCATACACTGTGTAACTACGAATTAAGAGTATGGACCTGGAATATACCTACCTACATGCACTTTACACGGTGCTGCTGCTGCGCGGTATAAGGCAGATAACCGCGATCTAAAACTGCGACATTTATTTATAGGGAGTACGACTTGCACTAGACCGTATTTTTTTTAGTTATTTTATACTCTAAATCGAATACGCAAATATGGCAACAGGACGTCCGATCAGCTTCTATTCACTTAAATCGCTTTATCATCCATACACAATACGTGTATGCGTACTTTGAACGCTGCCTAAGTTACTGATCAAAATTCATATGACGGACAGACAGATTATGCTTATCAGGGTATAGTCCAGCGAAAAGATCAATGGGATTGTACGAAAGTTTTTTGTGGAAATATTGATAGTGGCGAAGTTGAATATGTCAAACATATTCCAAATAAATTCGAAACATATGTACGAGCTGAAAACCGTAGTGTTTTTAATTATAATTGGTTTTGTAGCCTTAGTACATAAAAAATCGTGTATACAGTATACTACATAGATAATGCACGATAGAAGTAAAACTTCAGTGTTGAATTATAATAATGAGAATAAAACGAATCCATGTTGCAATGTTGCAATACAAACAATATTTCTTTAGTTTTAGTTTAGTTTATATGACTTTTATTTTCATTCTTAATTCATAACATTCAATATAATTCTAAGTCTCTTATGGTTTGGCCTATGGCCGTCTACCAGATTGACAATAGTTACATTTCTATTTTTGTTTTTAACAGAGAACAAAGAAAAAGGCAATATGTATATACATTAAACATTAAAAATCTTCTTCAACTATACATTTTCTATAACGAAGAGTATTTGCACAGTAGTTGAAAAGTAAATCCCAGCCTCGGACTCCATTTAAGATTTCAATTGCTTCATCTAATTCCAGGGTATACGAATCGAAGAATCTCAATCGAATTTCTTTTAAAACTGGGCATATTGCAAGGAAGTGAAATATATCCTCTCGTATCTTCATATTGCAAAGATTGCACAAGACAGGTAGCTCTGGACGGTGTGGAATGAAATTCAAATTTAATATCTCTCCTCTGATTTTAAAAATTACGCTGATCTTTTCTATTGAGTTATATTTAGTTTAAAAAGTAAGTTTTTTCTGCTAGATCGTATTTCAACTTGCTGTAATATGTCCTATACTGGGAAGACTGTGCTTCCGTTACAAATCGATCATACATAGTTCGACCTACTTTTTGCAATAAGACGAGTTGTGCTTTTAGATGTTCAGGTTGCTCATTGGGTGTTATCGTTATGGTTTCTCCATAATCTGATGCAAGGCGTTCCCATTCTTGAATGAAGCTTGCTCTACTTCTTATTACACACTTGAGTACAACTTTTGGCAGTCTGTCATTACTCATTGCCATAACTTTTACTATGTAGTCGAAATGTAGTCTCAGTGTTTCCAAGAACATAGGCGGTGCACCAGTCTCTAGATGCAGCATATAATTAGGCGTAGCACTTGGTAAACGAAATATTCGCTTTAAGAAATACCTAAGAAACTTTTCTATTTCAACAAAGGAACAGTATCCCCACACCTGCGCTCCATATAAAAGAACTGAAGCTGCAGTTGTGCGAAAGAGTTTCTGCTTCGAGCTATGGCTTAAATACTTGCTGTTGATGCAGCGACCCCATACCGATGAGATTGCACGTTTGGCTTCAGATAGTTTGGTTTCGAGATGTTTCTTCATATTCAAGTTCGAAGACACCAAAATTCTTAAGTATTTGTATTCGCGAACAACTTCCACCATTTCTTCTTGATACGTCCATCTTTCACTTTGAGAATATCTGCCACCACCGCCTCTGAACACCATTACCTTCGATTTATTCAAGTTCACGCTAAGATTCCAGTATTTGCAGTAAACGCTGAGCCTATTCATCATTAGCTGCAACCCATCTACAGTGTCGGAAAGAAGAACGATGTCGTCTGCATACTTAAGAGCCGGAATTTGTATGTTGCCAAACTCACAGTATCTGATATATCGTTGATGAAAAGGATAAACAGTAACGCACTCAAGATACATCCTTGCTTCACTCCCATCGTTGTTGTGAATTCTCCAGAAATGGACTCCCCATCCCATACATACGCCACATTATTTGCATATATTGCTCTTAAAATGTTGATTATTTTCGTTTGTAGATCAGAGCATCGCGCGCTATGGTGTCGAAAGCCGCTCGAAAGTCAACGAAAAAGGCATATAGTTTTTTATGTTTCTGTTTATATATCTCCGCAATATTAAGTAATGCAAATATTTGATCGACTGTCGAGTAATTCTTTCTAAATCCTGCCTGAAACTCCTGCAAAACTTTTTTATTTTCAAACCAGCAGGTAAGTCTGTTGTATATAAGGGCGGCAAACAGCTTGGCAGAGGTGTTCAGGAAAGATATTCCTCTGTAGTTTGTAGGATCGTTATAGTCACCTTTTTTGTGCAGTGGATAGATAATTGCCTTTTTAAAACTTTCTGGAATATTTGCTGATTCAAAGATTCTATTGAATTCCCCTGTAAGCGCAGACATGAATTCATATGTGCAGTTTTTATAGAACTCGTATGGAATTCTTATGTTTCTTTATATTGTTACTTTTTTCACAGAAAATGTACAAACAAGATATATTTATATATCAAAATCTTTGTTGTGAAATAATCTAAACTATTATGTATATTTTATTTTAATACGTTACTTAAGAACTAAGATAGAGCGAGATAAATGCCCAAAAGTCGAATATAAACTTTTCTCTTTCTCGCTATTGTTCTGTGGCCACCACCACTGCATAAAGCCTGTCCACTGTGACAGCTATCAGTTCTATTTTAAACCATATTACCAGATCAATTATCTGCCATGTGAGTAATGGTACTGTTTGCGTACACGGGCGAAGCTAGAGAGTGGCCGACCACTAGTGCCGTTACCCTAAGCCTCGTGAATTGGATCAGAAAACAGTAGTTTTCTCAGCATACATGTGTTTGTAAGCAGATGATGTACGAGTTTACAAATACATATCTACATTTAAATACATTTCCTGCTCTAAAGCTCTTAACACTTAACGGCAGTCTTACTTAATACTTTTCGGAAAAATAATAAAACCAATATCTTGAAAGTTATTATCTATCTCTTAGAATTGATTTAGATTAAACTCAGAATAAAAGAAAAAGAAATGATTTACTAGTCGTGGACAACTACACGAAAATATCACAAGGGGCTTATCTTTCTTATCTGTATATAATCCGGCCCATTAAAAAATACCATAAAAGGTCTTGCAATTTTTAATTTTTGCTCAGTTAAATATATTATTTATAAAGTGCCTATATTTGCGCGCAATTATTGCTCTTTAAACTGCAATAAAATGGCGAAAACTATTTATTCATTTGTAATTATTTTATGTTTACTCACACTTCAAAGTCATTCTGTGTCTATCGTTAATAATGTGACAGTGCCACGCGATATCCTTAGTGATTTATTTTTCAATGAAATCCGTAACAACGCCAAGGCGATTGATATTTCTACCAAGAATTCCGATGATTACAATGCAATGAAGTGCGTTCTCGCCTTACAGCAGATAACTACCCAATTACCATCTTTAAATGTTCTTCCATGTAAGTTATATGTCCATATATTGCACATGGTTAACTATATATTTTGGCATTAAATTATTCTTAGATTCATCTATCTTCTACATATGTATATTTATAAAAATTAAACATTGTTTGTATGTATGTTATAGACTCCGAAACTACTGATCCGATTGAGTTCAAATTTTGGGGACATTTTTCGTATTTTTCTGAGAGTTGAGTTTGGTAAAAATCAGCGAGCAGAGCAAGTGGCAAAAAGGGGGTAAAATGCTATTTTTCTGTCTTTAAACAGCTCCTAACTCAACAATGGCTTATCGGATTGAAAACCAAAAAAATTTATGGATTTAGTAAATTTTTCACTGATTCATTTGAGCTATAAATCATCCTTCTGCGTTATCTTGAAGCTAAGCTATGCTCAAAACAATAATTCATAAAGTCATAGCCAATCATTTTCGATCAGTGGAGATCGCAGCCAAAAGTCATGCACAAGTGGGTGACGTAATAGTGTGGGTAATGTGAATGATGCTATCTATTCGGCGCCGCGACTATCTTTGTTCCTTATTATGTGGGACAGGAAGGGTTGAATGTTCAGCGATGAGCTCTATACCGGAATACGTACAAACATACACCGACGTCTGCCTGGTGGATATCGAAAAAGCCTTCGACACGGTTTGGATCGACGGGTTAATTTTTAAACTAATACGATATGAATTTCCACGTCACCTTATAAAGGTGATTACATCGATGGTTTATGAGAAGAAATTCGTTGTAACTGATAGAGAATACACAACAGCTAAAGTTTTTAATATCACTAACGGATTACCGCAGGGTACGGTCTCAGCACCAACATTATTCAATATTTATATTTCCGAAATGCTAGGGGCTATGAACGATTCGTTAGCATTTGCTGATGATTTTATCTTGTATGCTCACGGTCCGAAGAAAGAAGGGATACAGAGACAACTCCAAGTCCAATTCAACAGACTGCAAACCTTTTACCAAGAATGGAAACTAAAAATAAACCATTCCAAATGTGAAACTATATTGTTCCGCACCCCACTAAGACACGGTAATTCAGATTTGCGATGTAACTGGAAGAATTTGCAGGTAACAGATTTTAACGGACATCAAATCGAGGCAAAAAGTATTGTGAAATATCTAGGCGTCCATATAGATAAATTTCTTTACTATAATGACCACATAAATATTCAGTTAAAGAAGGCGAGGGCGGCATTTATGTCTCTTAAAAGCCTTTTCTACTCTAACCATCTAAATTCTGACGTAAAAATTATATGTTACCAAGCATTTGTGCGACCAATCTTGACATATGCGTGTCCAATATGGTGGAACATAAGCCCTTCATATATGGAAAAAGTTCGTATGTTTGAGAGAAAATGTCTTCGGGCCTGTATGCAGATGTACAGGAGCGCTCATTCCGACTTTCGGCATTACGTTTCTAACAAGAGACTGTTGGATGCTTCCGGAGTATCTAGAATTGATAACTTTATTCTAGATCTTCTGAGGAATCATTTTGCGCGATCGGCAAATGTTATAGAAAACGAACTTATTTCGGGAATATTTTATCCTAGCCCTAGGTATTTCGGAAACTCATTAGAAAGTGGACATATACCACCTGAGGCATTTTTGTATCTGGATGCACACGGCTATTTATCAGATTCGACGAACGTTCCTATTATATATCATGTTGCTAGAAGGGCAACAGACAAGAAAATTCTGCATATGCCTGTACAATCAGCGGATGGAAATGCTAATCTGAGATACTGCATTAGCATACCAGAAAAAGACATAGCAAATAAAAGTAGACTAAATGGAGATAAATATTGGTGGCTCGACTGGGCTGCTGCAAACCTCTAGCTTATATTAGAGTGGGCCCCGACATGTGGTTTTTGATCTATCAATAATTTGGTTGAGTGGTTGAACTCTCTCAAACACTTAGCCTGGGAGTTGGCGGAATAGAGAACACATGTCGGGGCCTACCGTTCTCTTAGGTTTAGTTTGTAATAATTGTAGGTTTATTTTATATTAAGTTAGTTTTAGTGTTTATTCTTACAGTAGTAATTTTAAACTTAGTTTATAGTTTATGTTAAATTAGTTTTAATTTTTTATTGTAGTAATTTTAAGAAACAGAAAAAAAAGGGACACCCCTTGTACAAGGTTTTGCCACATTTTTCCTTAATATAAAAACCCAGGAAACTATTAAAAACAAAGAATATATACACATAAAAGAAATACACTGTAGACGTAAGTTAGTTTAAAATAAATAAAATAAGTAATAAGAACCAATAAGGTCATTTACAAAAAAGCGTTGCATAATTGTAGTTATTTTAAGTTATTTTAAACAAAAAAAAATCTGTTAGAGTTTAAGTGGAATAAAATAATCGTTTGAAAAAAAAAAAAAAAAACCTACAAACATACATGTTTATGAACACAAGTATATAACGAGTAGGAATAAAAATTATCAAACCAAAGCGGGTAGATACGTACATACATACATATATAGATCAGTGATCGATTGCAAAGGCAGGTACCCCTTTGGTGGCGGCCGGCGATGCTGTTAATATGTACTGTATGTACATATGCATGTGCGTCGCCGGAAAATTGAAAAATACGGAAAATCGAAAAGTTTAAAAATATGTATATATGTATATCTTTAAGTAATTGAGTAACAATCAACGGATTTTACACGGATAAGCGAGAAACACGGATTGTCGGAACACGAATTATCGGAACACGGATAATCGAGGTTCTTTCTACTGTATTTGTTTTTAGCGAGTTTCTCTACAAGGTTTGTCGTTTTTGGCGATTCTTATTTTTATACAAAACTAAATAAGCAGAGCAGCTTCATTCTTATTCGTGTAAGAAGTTTCCAGTAATAACCACGTTCATTATAGACAACGCATGCAGCATTAGGCGTGTTTTTTTGAAACGTAGCTAGCCAGTCGTTCATTAAAACGATTCCCAGCCAGCCGAACCCAGCTGACTTACCTCCAACTTGGTGTGTGTGATTTCGGTCATATGTGTGTGATTTCGATCAGCTGTTAAGTGTGAACTGTCAAAGTATTCGGCATTCAACCACATCGATTTTTTGTTATTTGTTGTGAAAACAATTAATTTCGGTAATTTATTCAATGGATAATTTACATAAAGTGATATGAAATCATAATATAGTGAATTATTTCTGTGAAGCATCATTTAGTAATTGAAATTATATAATTTTCGTACACGGCAGTCTGTCAAATGTTCTACAAATCGCTTTAAGCGCCACCTTGCCATGAGATATCGCAACATTCCTAGCCAGCTGCTTTTGGCTGCGGATAAAATCAAGAGTTGTAGCCAGCTGGTTGTTGTATTTGTTTTAAGTGTGAAATTTGATGATATCACCATCAATTTCCAATCTTATGTCCTCTCCTTCTCTCTCATCCAGTATCATTCTTTGAGTCTGTTTTACGTTTAGCTCTAGTCTATTTTGTTTAAACCATTTATCGAAAGTTGTTTAATCCTCTTGCATTTTAAAGTGGCACCCGGCAAAGTCATTTCCCGACGCGTAAATCACCGCATCATCCGCAAACAGAGCAAGCTTACTATTTCTTATCGCGCTTTGCATATCTTACTTAGGTGCCACTCCGTCCGAATGTCTGGCAAGCATTCAAAAGTATCATTTGCCACGATGAGCTTCTTAACTCGCCGTTCGGAGTCGGCCAAAAAACCGTAGGGAACTTCAAATGTTTGCGAAGAGCAGGTCTAGAGATCCAAAGAAAAAATAAAATTATACTTCTATATATACTGTTAATAGAAGTATATTAAATTGCTTAAATTGTGCCTTACTATACATTTTTATTGTATTTTGCAAAAATGCATTTGTAAATAAAGTACCCATCTCATACTAAATTTAACTGTCATTTTGTACGGGTGATGCAATTATGTCTAAGCGTAATGACTTTCCATTAACAAACGAGGATAAATCAAACATTGAGAATTAAATAATGACTTGCTTGGTGTTAACTATAAATGAATACTCCCACTGTAATAAAATTATGCGATTTTATACAGGTGGATGTCCCCCTTACACAGATACCTTTGAAAACTGATTGGTCTTGTACATATTTTATTAGAAATGAGTTTATAACTTTTTTATCGGTAGCGTATCTGAATTAAGCAATAGTTTGTTCCACAAGCTTCAAACTTTAACCTCACGATAAAACAATAAACGCAACATGACCCAAATGAGAAAAAAATAGTGAAATATCGTTTATTGGCCTTTGAACGGCTTCCATTGAAATCCAATACATATCAAAATGTTTCTCTTGGTGATAAGAAAACAATCAACTTCAAACGCTATAGCCAGACAGACGGGAGTTGGTTGCCGGCAAACCTTATCCAAGTAGTAGCACAAAATAATAAAATATTTTACCATTTAACAATATAATCAAGGCGATTACCTAGCGCCGATATCGCAATGATCTAGCAATTATCGAGGAATGATTTTACAATTTAATAGCATGACAGTGAGCAATGTTCTAATTTTACTATAATTTTGCAGTTATCGATGCGTGGGGATCATTACCGGCGGGAATACTTCGATTACATTTGATTGATATCGGTAACTTCGATCAGTGTTTGGGGATATCAGTCAAATTGAGTGAAGTCACCGGTGTGGTCAACGGTCAGCATTGTTTTGCCTCCATACCGCTTATATCGCAACAAGCCCAGGAGATTCCTTTTATCAGAGACGTCGTTGTACACGAACCTAGGGCTGAACTGACTGGTTTTGTAAAACTACGCGTTGGGATATGTGTTCCGGATACGTGCAGTCCTAATGTGGTGACATCCGTTCTTCAAAATGCTGCAAGTAATGTTTTCAATGGAGCATTGTCTGGAGTATCGGTTAGCCAGTGCCAAGTGGCGAAGAAACCCGATTATAATGGAGCGGCAATTACCAGCATGTGAGTTATGATATGTGCTTATACTTATATGCCATATATAATATATTTCAATTAAACAGAGTGATATTCTCGATTTTTGGAACACTGATGATTCTAAGCAGCGCATACGATTTCTTCATGGGATATTTTGACAGTAAGTGAATTCATTATTTTCTATTTATTATGTATCCTTCAATGGCGATAACTATGCTTAACATGAGCAACACAGTCGTCATTATTCGTGTCATTATCGAGTAAATGGTCATAATGACAACGCGTATATGCCGTTAAACAGCAACTTTGCATATAATAACAAGTTATAAAAATGTGACCATATTCCTTTTTTAATGACAGACTGTCAAGTAATAAATTGTTCCTCAATTGGATGACAATTCAAAGCAGTCGACGATGAAACAGATGCGGTAGCAGTCATTATTATTGTCACTAGTATCACTCATTATTCTACATTCGTTCAATGATTAAGGCAAATTTAAAACTTTTATTATTTGCGATCACTTAGAGCCCCCGCACAATACAGACTTTCTATCGGCCGATAGTTTGATCGGGTTGGGCTGGATAGTGCGCACTCTGGGCCGATTAAACAGTCGGGTTGGTAGTAAGTGCGCACACTAGACAAACAGTCGGCCGATAGTTCTCGAACGATTTGCTATTGCTAGTCGTTAAACACATTTTGCAGAGAATAGTCTCTTAATGGTAGTTAGTAAAAAATGTTCCAGAGAGGTAATTATTGCTCTACGCCCAAATATGTCCATAATTCCATATTAAAATACGACGAAATATCCAGAACTTAAAGAAAATTAATTTAAAATTCAGAGCAAACTGAGCTATCGAAAAAAATCGGCCGAGTTTATAGTCTGTAGTGTGCGCACGTAGAAGAGCGCCGTACTGATTAAGTAGTCGGCCGATAGTTTGCCGATACTTTAGTTTGAAGGCAATCGTGTAGCCTATCAGACTTATTTATCGGCCGATATCAAATCGTTGTAGTGTGCGCACTCTCATATATTTTCATACTGATTAAGAGCCCGACTAAACTGTCGGCCGACAAAAAGTCTGTAGTGTGCGGGGGCTCTTAATATGTTTGTTTTCAGATTTTTTAATATTTTCTAAAAGTCTGGTTCAGAGAAACCTGCGTTTTTGGGTTCCGTAATCCTAGTACTGTACTAGTCCGTCAGTCCAACTATCTGCCTGTCCGTATGTCACAGCCTTCCCATTCTCTCGTTTTTATACCATTTGAGGTGAAATTGGGTATACAGACATGAATCAACATCAACAGAAATGTACAGTGAATAGTGAGTTAAACAAAAAACAGTATCTTTCAACAGACTGACCAGGCATCCAACATAGTCTTACATGGTACTCCATAATGCATAATGCGTTTAGCATTATTCGCCAGCTCCTGACTAGTGACGATTTGGTAGTGAACTATTCTAGGGCCTTAACTGCAGCCTGACTGTCAGTGTAAATAAAGATTTTGTGAAGCCCAAAGAACGCACAGGGAATTAGAATAATCTTTTAACGTTTACGAGAGGACGGACGTGCTTGCTTGACATTTCGAGAGGCGGTTTACACCAGTGTTCACAATCATCGATTCTCGAATGTTATCGATTCTACGTTTACAGTTATTGATTTGTTACTGACTCTACCTTTATTATTGAATTGTTATTGACTCTACTTTTATAGTTATTGCTCGGCAACAGATATTCTTGCTTGAAGTACGGCTAGAACTTCTGCCTGGAAGACGCGGCATGCATCCGGGAGTTATGAGGACACATTAAGCTTTGATTCCATGCAGTAGATACCTAACCCCTGCCGTTCACAGTTTTAGACCTGTCCGTGAGGACTGCAGAGTCTGTATGGCCCTGGCTACACGGTCAATGGCATACTTGGTATTGAAAATCTCTCCGTGGCTACACACAAAATGTGTTCAGGGAAATACTTTGAAAACAGAACACACAACCTCCGTGCTCCGTCCTGCACAGAGAATTATTTTTTTGAGTTTTCCGTGATGTGAACCCTCCGACGGTCGGAAAAAAATGAAAAAATTTATGAGGAATGAAAAGAGACAAGAACATGCATCTTCCACCGAGAATTTTTTGGGTGCTTAATTTTTGATAACATGGTGGTACTTTTCGAATGAAGATACATAGTAGCAATATTCACATATGTATGAGAAAAATTATGAAAATTGTGAATTGTTTGGAATCAGAAACAAAATTATCTGAAGCTCACTAGTTTCCATTTTTTTTTTCTTTTTTTGAATTTTTCAGTGTATGTTCCTATTGATTGCCGGCTGGTTTTTCAATCCAAACATAATTTTATCATGGCCCTTGGAGTTTTCTTACCAATGTCTTACCAATAGAGTTCTATTATTTGGTATAAGGACCTGACATTGCAATCACTTTTTTTATCTCGAGCAGTTTTTATCGCTCCAGTACAATTATCATTTTCCAACCGACTAAAAAAGCACTTTTTTTTGCTCGAGATCAATTTTTGTAAATTTCGGATTCAACTAGAGATTTACACCTACTTGCAGAAATACCAAAACATTTTATACGAAATTAAAACGCAGTACATCAAAATGCTATTAATTAACACAAATATTATCAGAAAAAATTAGAAAATACAAAGAAAAAAGTGTATTTAAAATTGTATTTATTATTTTTCTTTTTTTATTTATTTCCTTTTACCAAAAAAAGGCCAAATGATACACTTATACAATTGCAGAAAAACAGATCAATCTCATTTGTTTTATATTCAGCACGAAAAATCTGAGATCTGAGAGCAAACTCTGCAAAGCCCAAACAAAAACGACATAAGGCAAGTGTAGTACAGACTGCAGATGGGTATACAGAACAACTATTGTAGTACGACCGACAACACTGGCTGCAAGTGTTTTCTTTTCAAGCTGATGTCAGCTGATTGTCAACATCGATGACAGTTTCTCTATATTTCTCTATGCTTCCACCAATTAAAATGCATACTCTCAATTTGTGAATGCATGAACTATAATATGTGAAGGTGTGCACTTCAATGGTTGAATGTGTGAACACCCAACGTACAGCACAGAGAAAAAAGTAGAAAGTAAACATACTTTCTGCGTCTGCGTTTTTATGTGCGTTGGTTATGGGCCACTTTCCATAAGAATGCGTGTATTCTATCGGGATGTCCGTTAAAACGGATGAATAAACGCACAACGGATTCTATGGGTCGGGGCCAGGGTTGGCCGAACTGTCACTTTTTCGAAAAACTACATATGTTACGTCTGCTACGTAGTTAATGTAGTTAAATGTAGTTAATGTAGTAAATGAAACAAATTGTAGCAGACGTAGTTTCAACTGTCAAATGATCTTTTAGTTGTCACTTTGAAGTTAGATTATTTGCTTCTTGGGTTGTGGTTTTCTTAGTTCATATAAGAAAACAAGAAAAATAAAAAAAAATAACATTAAATAACTAAAACTCAAGTCGAAGTCGGATTTTTACTCCATTTACTCCATCTTGTTTACTGGAATTCTATTGTTTTTCTGTATTTACTACGTATTGAGCAGGCGTAACAAATTGTAGTAAATTAGGAGTGTAGTTTATTCAATTTACTACGCGTAGTTAATTATGTAGAAAATGTAGTGTAGTTAATTCCGCCAACCCTGGTCGGGGCCTTTCACATCATGGAAAAATGAAAAAAAAAAATTCTCTGTGCAGGACGGAGCACGAAGGTTGTGTGTTCTGTTTTCAGAGCGTTTCCATCAACACATGTTGTGTATTGTGTGTGGCCACGGGGATCTGTTCAGTGCCTAGTATGCCATTTACCGTGTAGCCACCGTCATTGGGATATACGGTTAATCTTTCCGGGGCGTCCTCAGCAACGTCAATCCATTGCTCTTGAGATTATGAAGCAGAGGTAATGTTGTGAAGACGTTCTCTGAGGTGACATTCCGGCCAAAACATTGTAGTACAATTCACTAATTTGTTCCTTCGTCACTTATAGACAATACAAACAGGAAAGAAATAAAGAAATCTCTCATCGCAACACTACATACTCGTATTGACGATTGACAATTCAAAACAAAGGCTTGACATTGATTCTCACTCTGTGATCGTTGATTACTACGAAAATCAAGGAGAGAGAAGTTCACAGACGATATCATAGTTAGTTATTTTCGTTATTACGCACACTTTCTAAAAACATGATCGAATGATTTCTATGTAAACAGCACCGACGAAATATAGGGTGGTACCCCTGTACCACCTATGGACACTTTAGTGTGTGAATTTGATTGGGTCAATGAGGGTTAAATAGTTAAATCCATTGGAAATCGAGATATATTTGAACTTTCCTAGTTTCCTTTGTTACTTTGTATATAGCAAAAAGATTACACGCAACAAATACAAAAATATATGTTTTTTATTTAGAAAAGCCCATACCATTACTTTTGGCTTTCTCCGTATTAACAAATGGAAAGAAGTTGTTTGCGATTAACACTAAAAGATCACCGAATTCCATTGACTGTCTTACTGGGATTCGAGTCCTTTCTATGGTGTGGGTCATATATGGCCACGCCTACATATATAGTGTTATTACACCGTTCGTCAATACCATTGATATATCTGCGGTAAGTGAAAATATTAAAAACAAACAACATTAATATTAAGTGACTAATAATTCACTCATTTAGTGGTGGAAAGAAGCCTGGTCGATGCACGTCATAAATGCAACAATTGCGGTTGATTCGTTCTTCTTTCTAAGTGGATTGCTTGTTGCCTGGCTAGGATTTCGGGAATTAGATAAAACGTAAGTAAGAATAGAAAGTATATACATATCTTTTATTTTATTTAGGGCCGATAGTCAGATAAATCTCAGATAAACACCAGATAGGACTTATCAGTCAGATAACAAAAAATTCGATTTTTCAATAGGCGAATAGCAGTTATTCTAGGAATATAATATATATCTGTCGAATAAAGTTATCTGTCCGATTGTGAGCTAGATAAACTTTAACTGGCTGTTTATGAACTGTAAAAATTGAGTTTTGAGTGACAAAAAATGGATATTTTTCGATATTTACGATGATTCTAGAATCTAGAATATCTAGAATTGAAAGACGTCGATTTCAAAAGAAGCATGATAGTCTTATACATATTTTCAAACTCTTCTCTTAAATACCATTCCGATAATGGAGCCTGTGCAAATGGAATATTAACTGGGGATATTCGATATTTCCTAAACCATTATCTTCTTACTTCGTATAATGATCCATAAGCAGCAGCTCAGCGTTTGTACAATGAATCTCATATAAAATCGAGATATGCAATTGAGAGAAGTTTTGGTGGAAACGTCGATTTCCTGTTTTGAGTATTGGAATGGGATGCAAACTAACTCTTGTGCAAGACGTTATTACATATTAAGTCTGATGGAATATTTGAACAGATAAAAACAGATATAAATAAATGAATAAATAACGAATAAAAGTTTGTTACCAACTAATGTTACATAAAGAAACAAAATACATGTAATACTATTTTAATTTTTGCATTTTAAAGTTGTGTTCTTCTTGCCTTCAGATGAAGCGTTTAAATTTTATATTCCTCTATTTATTTTCATGTTCAATTTTTGTATATTCAAGTTCAGCTTTTGCAATTTGTTTTTGCAGCTGCACTGCTTCTATACGCGCTTCACCCAACTCATCAAACTTCGTCCTTTTCAAGCCATATCATATTTTATCTTTTGTTTTATTTTCTATTGTTTCTTTAAGCTTATACACTATATCCATCAATACACGAACATCCGATGGTTTAAACTTTACTGCCCTTTTTTTTACTTTTTAAAATGTGCTAAAAAATAATTGAGTTCGAATGATATGAAGGAAATCATTGAATAACAAACTTGCAGTTATTCGACGATTGAAAAATGACAAATACTTATCTAGCAGATAAACAGTCGAATATATTTATTCGTTAGATAGCAAACTGACTGTTTATCTGACTATATTATAATGAAAAGGTAATATCATTGATAAAAATTATTATAAATAGGAGTGGGCCTAAATGACTACCCTGGGGAACCCCAGAGGTGCATTTTATTGACTTTGAACAGGCATTGCCAATACGTACTTTTTGGGTTCTGCCAATAAGATAAGATGATATCCAACTTAGAAACTTTGAATGGAAACCAAACTGTTCAAGCTTTTTTAGTAAAGTTCACTGAGTCAAAGCGTTTACTAAAGTCGGTATAGGCCGCATCGACTTGATATTTGTCCTCTATAGCATTGATGACTTACGATGAAAAGAGTGCCAAATTAGTAGTAGTAGACCGACCGGATACGAAATTATGCTGTACTACTGTTCTAGACTATGTTGAGACTAGAAATAGATTTGACTTCCTTGGTGTCTTGCTCTAAACAACACTTGAACGTGAACAATTAATTGTCCCGTAGATTTAAAATGAAAATCAACTGCTTAAAAACGTTATAAACTTTATTTTTCTTTCCTTTTATGTCGGTGTTGTTGCGATCACCTGTATGGAAGAAAGAAAAAGGAATTAAAAACAAAATAAATAATCAAATAAAATAAGAACCTGACTTGTGTTTTTCATTCGAATGTCACTTTATTTAGTCTTTCTTTCATTCCTGTTTCTTGCGATGTTATTTTTGTTAACTCCATCTGTTGGCGAATATACCGCAGCTACAATTCATAGAATTGAGAGAAATGGCCAATTTTGAGAAAGCTTCCGACTTCCAAGATCGGATGATCTTTGAGGATGTACATAATGTATGTGGTTCCGATCGTTCGGTCTGTGGACAAAAAAAAAAAAATAACTGCCATGCACGGCATTTTGTAAGTCAGTGAGTAAGAAAGAACACCGAACGTGTCTGTGGTGTGTAATAATATCTTATATGTATAAAACATATATAGAAAAGTCCTATTACTAATCATAGGCAGTGTAGCAAATTGCAAAAATATTAAGATAATAAAGTTATAGACAAAAAAACAATAAAAAAGTCCTAAATCAATTTAGGCAGTTAACACAACATACATCTGAAAATAAATCTAGTTTAAATATGGTGATTGATTTCCTTGTTTGAGTGATATTAGTTGTTCTATAGGATATTTGTTTTTCTGTAGTGCATTTAGGCGGCCACAAATAGATTTTCAATTGGGATCGTGGCCGCCACATCTTTAATTTTAAGTGATATTTCGCACATAAATTGGTGCACATACATATATATGTTCATGCAACCAAGAGTGTCACATGTCAATCGTGCGTTATCCCGAAACGATATACCGGCCATTGACCGCTCGGGTGGAGAAGGTGACCCTAAGGTCAATGAGGGAAAAGCTGAGACACCTGTCGCCCACGTCAAATATACATCTACATGGATACCCATTTGCAGATAGATTATGCAAGAATTATATTAATTCAGATATTAAAAAGTATATACATATAGCTAGCATATATATATATATATACATAGCAGCATAGAACAATTTAAAAAAATTAAAAATTAAAAAGAAAACAATTTTTTTTTAAATATAACGTTCACGTATATATGATCATATGTGTATGCATAAGTACATACAATTATATATAAAAACATAAAGTAAAACGAAGATAAATTCAGCTTCTTACACATGATAACATTAATAGCCCTAAATTCCATGCTCGAAAAAGGAGACATTAAACTTAAACAATTTAAACTTTTCCTGTGTTTAAAATGTGTGATACTTTTAGGCGTAGTTTTAAGTTAGGTGTTTATTTCTTGTAAAATTTCTTTCCCCCGTCGCGTGTAGTCTGTCGCGGTTCGTGATTTAATTTAACAATTTGAAATTTTTTGTTGTTGTATGCCTAAACCGAGCTCGATATAGGTAGGTCTCGTTTTTTTTTTGTTCGTGTACACAAAGGTACGGGTAGGTCGGGGAAGATCTTGAGTTTTCGTTTTTTTTTCGTTCCTTTCTGTCGATATTTACATGTACATATCTCATAGGATAAGAATAAAACTTGAATGTACATTTACGCTGTATGGCTGAAATTTTGTGTTTTTGTGTTTACGAGAGCGGCATGAGTCGCTGAAGTTTTAATTTTCAGGGGGTGTTGAAAGGACGCTGTCCCAACGGCTGAAGACTTGAGCTGCTGAGGTGCTAGAAAAATTGGGGAAATCCAAAATGGCCGCCCGGATTTCCAGGAAGGGTGGGAATATGGCCGCGCTAACCCATCTATAGCGCCCCCTCAGTGTGGTATCCCAACGTCTGTCCGCTTTATAAGTAAGTAAAAAGGTAGTAGTTTGATATTTGGCATGTTATATGTTTTTGTAGTAGGTTTGGTTGAGTGTGGGGGCAAGAACCACCCCAATTCCGGCGAGTTAAAGTCGAGCATCGCTAGCATGCCACGTCCCTCGCACTCAGCTGTCTCTCCCTTTCTCTTTCCTTTCCACCTCTTATCCTAACATCCTGTCCACATCCCAATTTCCTGTCATTTTCAAATTCCAACGTCCCATCCGATCCACAAACCTATTTAGGCCTATTACAGTGTCACAATTGCAAGTGCAAGAGTCAATCTGCCCTTGTTCGAAGAAATCTCGGTGACGATTATATACTTATGTATTTCACCCAGCTGTTGGGCTTGAGGTTGATGACCTCTTACATAACGATTTATTTACAATGAGTGAAAAATGAATTACACATACAGGTTAACCTACACATATTACATTTATAGAAGTTACCCCTTTCCCAATTAATACCCCATATTCGCTCTGCATTAGTGTGAATAGTCCAACTATGTTGTTGCGTGGTGAAACGTCCTTTCCTGTCTCTTGCGGCGGCCATCTTTATTATCGTTGAGTGCGACAGTGTGCTGACGAAGAAGTGTCAGAGCGAGATGGAAGATTGCTGAGATGTTTCACGTTTCATCATTTGTTGTTAATTGTTAATCGTTGATCGTGCGTGGTGTTTTCCAAGTGTTTTTAATTGTTTGCCTCGTAATTGTTCGAATTAAATATTAATTCCTTGTGCTATGTTGTTGTGAATCAACATGCTCCACGGCCTCGGAATTGTGGATCGATGAACGTTTGGGCTTGGGCATCTCGGACTGGGTTTCGACTCTGAGCGCTTCGTCCACAATCATCGTCTTGGCTGGATTCTCGACCACCAAAAAAAACAAAAGGGATAATTAGTAAGGTGAATTTAAATGCATAGAAAGGTAAAATCAAATTTGTAATAATCTATAATAAGCTATTATTTGAGATTTCATGATTCTCACGTTGCAGGTTAGTTGATTTTGACAGGAGTGGATTGACGTTGTGCCTAATGTACATATTATGTGAGTTTTTTCTGGTAAATATTTTGTTTATCGACCCTTTGATGTATTCATGTGTGATGTATTTATTGTTTATTCATTAGTGTTGATTGATGTGTCAATTAAGATTAAGGTTCTAAGTTTTTTTTTTATATTTCATTATGATGTGCTAATTTTTTGATTTATAAAGTTCATTGCGTTATTGATGGATTATTGACCGGCAAGGGGGATACCTTCGCGATCGGGCGTTTCAGAATTGATTTTTCTGTCTTCAGGGTCACGACCCGCGTAAGACCATCCGAACCGGCGTGTAATTCGAGTACGCGCGCGAGTAACCATGATGACGGTGGGAGATTATCCTTCTTAATCACGACGATGTCTCCGACGTTTAAGCTTGGTTGTTTTTGTAGCCATTTCGGACGTTGTTGGAGCAGGTGGAGGTACGTCGTACTCCATTGCTTCCAAAATTCTTGTGTGAGGCGTTGCAGATACCTCCATCTGTCTAGGCTGTTGATATTTTTTGTCAACAGGGTTCGATCCGGAACTAAGCGTAGGGGTGCTCCAATGAGGAAGTGTCCTGGCGTCAAGACTGACAGATCATTCGGGTCAGCTGACATGGGGCATAGTGGCCCGGAGTTAAGGCATGCTTCAATTTGAGCTAAAAGCGTGGCATACTCCTCGAACGTCAATCGAGCATCACCAATGGTTCTTTTGATGTGGTGCTTGATAGACTTCACCCCGGCTTCCCAAAGGCCTCCGAAGTGTGGCGATGAAGGGGGATTGAAATGCCACGCCTCATTTAAGGATGCCAGGTGTTGTGATACCTCTGCTGACCACTCAGCTAAGATAAAGTTACTGTTTCTTTTGAGTTCGGTGTTAGCACCCTTGAAATTAGTGCCGCAGTCGCTAAAAATGTTGGTGCATATGCCTCTTCTAGCAACAAATCTTTTAAATGCAGCTATAAATGCTGCTGAGCTAAGATCGCTAACCAGCTCTATGTGTATGGCTTTCGTGGACAGACATACAAACACTTTAATATATCCTTTGGTGGATTTGTTGCATCTGCCCTTCCATGGCTTAATTTCAACTGGCCCAGCGTAGTCGATACCTGTGTTCGTGAAGGGCCTGCAAATGGTTGTACGTTCTACGGGCAGGCTACCCATGAGTTGCTCTTGCATCTTTGCGTTGTAGCGATGACATCGAACGCATCGATGAACCGTCGTCTTCACGAGTCGCTTGAGATTTGTAATCCAATAGTTGTTACGGATTTCGGCCATCATTAATTGTTGGCCACCGTGAAGTGTGTGTTGATGTACGTCGCTTACAACCAATTTCGAAAAGTGGTGATTATCTCTTAACAGAATGGGATGCCGCTGATTAAATGGAATTGGTGCGTTGGTTAGGCGGCCACCCACTTGCAGTAGACCTTCAGGGTCAAGGAAAGGGTTCAGGCTGAGAATGTGACTACCCTTAGGAATTGGTTTTTTCTCTCGAAGAACTACTATTTCGGGAAATGTCTCGGCCTGTACGATTCGTATGAGTTGGTTGTGGGCTGACGTTAGCTCATCAGGTGTAATTGGGTGTGTGGTTATTGGTTTTTGGTTTGTCATATTTTTCAAGTTGTGTATGTATCGGCGCCAAATGGCTGTTATCCGAAGAAGACGCTTGAGTGTTGAATGACGTTGAAAAAACGAATTATCAATAACAATACATTGTGATACAATTTGGGCAATGTTTGTAACAATGTCGATGTGTCGGAAAGTCCCTTGATAAAAGGATTGCATTTGCTCATTTCCTTTCTCTTCCCGTTTAGTTTCATGATCGGTTTCAAAGGGGAGTGCTGCTGGCAGATCTTTCAGAATGAAATTTGTGAGAAACGGTGGGCCATGCCACCACATTTGACTTGCTATGAGTTCTTCTGGTGAAGCGCCTCTCGATCCAATGTCGGCTGGATTTTTTTTGGTGCTCACATGTCTCCAACTGCTTGGATTGTTGTATTGTTGTATTGTATTTGGAAGGGGGTTGTCTCCTTAGAGACAACAAGTACGTAGACCTGTAGGCCCATTGTACTTTGGTGAAGTACCACCCCATTCGCTGAATTAGCGATTTGTTGCTGAGCTATATGTCGATCTAAATCTGCCCGTCGCTTTCGCAAAGCGAAGCAATAGGGCAAGATTGAGCTCCAGTAGATCAACGTCCCGTAGGACGTAGTTGCCTAGAGTGGCCTTTCTGATTCGAGCAAAGGCCGGACACTCGCTAATGAAGTGCTCAGCCGTCTCATCTTCTTCCAGGCACATCTCGCAGAGGCCCGAGCTTCTGATTCCAATTTTGTTCAGATGCTCGTTTAAGGGAGTGAACCCAGTGACCAGTCCTGTGAGGATTTGTGTCTGCATGACCTAAGTTCATGCCAATGGTTGTAATGCTGTAGTCGCAGCAGTTCAAGAAGCTCGTTTTTAGCATAAGCTGAACTGCAGCCAATAGCAGGCTGAGGACCGATAAAAGGGGTCGCTGATCCAGCTCTAGCCAGAGCATCAGCTTTTTCGTTTCCCGGGATGTCAGAATGTCCCGGGACCCAGACCAGTGTGATCTTATTACATCGCCCAAGCTGATTCAGTTTGTTGACAGCTTCCTCAACAATTTTTGAGTTGATCAACGCTGCTGAACAGGCTTTGATAGCTGCTTGACTATCAGAGCAGATGTAGATGGACTTGGATTACCACCTCTTGTTAAGTGCAATGTGCGCTGTAGTAGCGATAGCATACACCTCTGCCTGAAAGACAGTTGTAAATCTACCCAGTGGAATAGATTGCTCAACGTGGCATTCTTCTGAGTAGACACCTGCTCCGGAGAGCTCATCCATTAAGGACCCGTCCGTATAGAAGACTATACTACCTGATGGGAAACCAGACCAACCTCCGCTGTTCCATTCAGAGCGATCTGGAAGGAGACATTGGAACCTTCGCCCGAAATTGTATTTGGAGCTTATGGTGTCCAGAGCTCCCCCCAAGGCTCCTGGTACTAAATCGAGAAGCTCCCCCACCCTGCTACCTCTACTACCTTCACTGAAGGTAACTCGCCTTCCAAGAAGCACACCTATGCGGTATACTGCTTTTCTAGCTTCGTTTTCAATGAAGATATGCAGTGGAGGCAAGGCAAGAAGGATCTCAATGGCGGCGGTGGGTGTCCCTCTCATGGCCCCGGTAATACTAATGCACGCTAGGTGCTGAAGTTTTTCAAGGCAGCGTTTGAGAGGCTTCGCTTTGTACCACCAAGCTATCGAGCCATATACGACATATGGCCTGACTATACTCGTATAAATCCAGTAGACCATTTTTGGGCTAAGCCCCCATGATCTATTGAACATTCTACGGCATTGCCAGAGTATGTTGGTGGCCTTAGTTGTTCTTGCAACCAAGTGGTCTAGGAAGGTTAGTTTTGGGTCCAACAGGATACCCAAGTATTTCACCGTACTAGAAGGTTTAAGCTGGGTGCCCAGGAACGTAGGCCATCTTATAGGAGGCAACTTCCTTTTGTTTGTGAACAGCATCATCTCGGTCTTGGAGGGATTGACCGATAGTGACTGCTCACGGCACCATGCACCAACAATGCTAAGAGCGGATTGCATCCGCTCACAGAGTGCTGGTAAGTTGCTACCACTGACGATGATGCATTCATCATCAGCGAATCCAATTGTTGGATATCCTCCCTCGTTAAGTCTTCTCAGTAAGGAGTCAACTAAGAGGTTCCACAATGTGGTCGACAGGACTCCACTTGCACTGTCTTGGAGTAACTACCTAATGAAGCTGTTGTTGATCTGCTCTTAAGCATCGCTAGGATCCAACCGATGAGTGTCGGGTCAATTCCTTTTGATCTTAGTGCAGATTCAATCATTTCAAAGGTGGGATTATCGAAAGCTCCCTCAATATCGAGGAATACAGCGAGGCTATAATGCTTCCGGTCGAGAGCGCGTTGCACCCTTCCTGTCAGCTCCACCAGCGCTGTCTCCGTCGACTTGCCTCTTTGATAGGCATGCTGGCTATCATGGATTGGCGCTACACTTAGCGTTCCTATCTTAAGCTGCACGTCAATCAATTTTTCAAGGCCCTTCAGAAGGAAGGAAGAAAGGCTGATAGTCCTGAAACTTTTTGGAAGATCATAGGCTGGCTTACCCGGCTTGGGGATGAAGACAGCCTTGGCCCTCCTCCAAGATAGAGGGACATAGCCTAGAGCAATACTTGCTCGGTAGATCCTAGTGAGAAACAGTAGTATTGTATCGACTCCCCTTTGAAGGAGTATTGGATAAATACCATCTGGTCCGGGCGATTTGTAAGGTGAGAAGGATAGAATGATGGTTCTTACCTTTTCTTTCGTTACAGTGCTCACCGCTGACCTCCATTGATCACTAGTGGGCCTGCTTTTGTATGGATTATGACTCTCCTCGTCAGCATCGCTGCATCCAGGAAAGTGAGTCTCCATTAACAATTGTAGGGTTTCCTCTTTTGAGGTAGTGAAACGACCATCGGGATAGCGCAAGGTGTCAAGTTTGGCTTTTGGGTCCGCAGAGAGAACTCTTTGCAGGCGCGAAATGGCACTTACATCCTTTAGCTCCCCACAGAAATTTCGCCAAGATGTGAGCTTGGCCCTTTTGACTTGTCGTTTGTATTCTCTCTGCGCGTCGGCATGAGAGTTCCAATCAACCGTGCTGCCAGTTTTCATGGCTCGATTAAACAGCTTCCGCACTTTCTTCCTGATCGTGGCTAGCTTCGTGTTCCACCAACGAGTTGGTTTTGCACCGCCGACCTCTTTTTCAGGACAGGATTCGTGGAATGCTGTTATAATACCGCTCTGTAGGGTATCAACCGCTATGTCAAGTGCAACGCTGTCGTGGATTCGCATTGGAGTCTGCCCCAATTGATCCTGCAGCGCTGAGGCATAGGCGTCCCAGTTCGTGCGGCGCACATTTCTGGTGGTGGCTTTGACCGGTTGATCCGCAGCCAAAATGAAGGCCACGTATCTATGATCAGAAGCCGATTCTTCTTTGAGAACTCTCCATTGAGCAACCATGTCCACCGCATTTGCCGAGGCAACGGTAAGATCGATAACTTGCCTTCTTTGTCGAGTGACGAAGGTAGGATCGGTCCCTAGATTAAGTATCTCAAGATGGGAGGCTGCGAAGTAGTTTAAGAGAGTTATTCCTCTCACGTTTGTATCAGTACTTCCCCAAACGCAGTTATGTGCATTTGCATCCATACCGATTATCAACCGTTTGTTAGCTTGCCGAGCATATTCAACAAGCCTCATCATCTCTGCCGAGGGGGGTGCTTGGATTAGTGAGCCCTTGGATCTCGGCGACACGGTTTGCCACAAAGGTTTTGCGGGTTGATGGGTTTCCCCTGATCCATGCCAAGGTTATTGTTGAGTCGGACCATGCGAAGATTTTAAAGGAGTGAAAGCGCATGGCCCTTGCTGTTCGGTGCAGAAGTTTTGCTAAGAGCAGTGCCGCGCAAAGTTCTAGTCGGGGCAACGAAATGTTTTTAAGGGGAGCGACTCTTGTTTTAGCTGCTAACAAATTAATGTGTTCCTCTCCATTTGTTAGAATTCGTGCGTATATCACGGCTGCATATGCCCTTTCTGAGGCGTCACTAAAGCCGTGCAGTTGCACCTCAGATGATTTCTCAAACTTTATCCATCGAGGGATCTCAATGGCTCGTAGTTTGTGGAGTTGGCTGCGTAACTCTACCCACTGCTGTTCCGTCTTTGGGGAGATTGGAGAATCCCAAGAAAGTTCTTTTAGCCAAAGTTGCTGCAGTATTAACTTGGCCTTAACTACGCATGGAGCGATCCATCCAAGTGGATCAAAAAGACGGGCAATGTCAGCAAGGACTGAACGTTTCGTATATTTTGAAACTTCAGGTAGGGAGAATTTAAATTTAAGGATGTCAGTTGCTGGGTGCCACTGTATTCCTAAAGTTTTAATGGCGTCTGGTGTGTCGAAGTTGAGAGGAAGGTTGATTTCTCTTTCCTTTTCAGGAACCGTTTCGAGAACTTTAGTTGAGTTGCTTGCCCACTTGCGTAAAGGAAACCCAGGTGCTGTTAACGTGGAAATGACTTGTCGTTGCCGTTTCATGGCGCCTTCTTCGTCGTGGTCGCCATAAATGAGGTCATCTACATAAAAACCTTCTTGCAGCACCTGTCGTACTCGGGGAACGGTTTTGATGTCTTCGGCGAGTTCGTTTAGGCAAGCCACTGCAGAATGTGGCGCTGATGCCGTGCCAAAGGTGACAACAGTCACCGCGAACGTTTTAATTGGTTTGTCAGGTGAAGTTCTCCATAAAACTAGTTGGTATGGGATATCATCCTGTGACATCCATATTTGGCGGTACATCATGGTGATGTCCGCAACAAATGCCACCTTAAACTTTCTCCACTGTGCTACAAGGTCGATGAGATCTGGTTGTAGCCTTGGCCCTACCATTAATCTTTCATTTAGAGAGACTCCAGATGAAGTTTTGCAAGAGGCGTCGAAGACAACACGAAGTTTTGTTGTGGTACTTGATTCTTTTAGCACCGCATGATGCGGGATGAAGTAAGTTTCCTGATCTATAAGCTGTTTATTGGGTGAGACTTCTACCATATGACCTAAGGCGATATATTCTTCAATGCAATCTGAGTATGCTTGTCGCAATTTTTCGTTTGTGGCGAAGCGTCTTTCTAGCTGAAAGAGTCTGGCCATTGCTGCTCTTTTCGAGTTGCCTAGTTGAGGCCGCACGCCATCCTTAAAAGGAAGCCGGACTTCGTATCTACCGTCGCTCTTTCGTTGAACTGTTCTCTTAAAATGTGACTGGCATTGCTCTTCTTCAGGCGTGAGCTTCACATCTAGATTTTCTTCAATTTCCCAGAATCGTTTCAGTTGTACGTCTAAGGCATTGAAGTGGTTTGTCAAGCCAATGGATTGAACCTCAGGATTGGCCGTGGTCGTTCCTGTTAAAATCCAACCTAATTCAGTGGCTTCTGCTACGGGTGATCCCCTTGGACCCTTCACTAAACCTTCAAGAATTATGACCGCGTAAACATCAGCGCCTATGAGAAGGTCTATCTTGCCTGGGATGTTGAACGTAGGGTCTGCCAATGGTAACTTGGTCAGATGATCCCAAATGTTGTCTTTAAGTTGTTGTGTTGGTAACATTGCTGTCAGGTGAGGAAACACGTACGCCCTTACATCAAGACAAAATTTATTATTGGTTAGCGACAGCAAAGTGAAGTCGACCAAGCCCGTTGAGACACCAGTGGACGTTTGTCCTAAACCTGTGACATTAGTAGATGTGCTACGCTTGCTTAGTTGCAAAAGCTGGGTGGCGTTCTCAGTTATGAATGTGGCTTCCGAACCTGGATCTATCAAGGCGCGGAGGACGTGAGAAGCCCCATTAGGGCCAGCAACCTTTACTAGTGCCGTAGCTAAAAGTGCTTTAGATCTCAATTTGTTGAAATTAGCATTAAGATCGAAACTGTCGGCGTTTGAAGTGGACGGTTGTTCTTGGTACTGACTTGTGTGGTGACCATTGCCCTGTCTATGAAACTGTGGACTGTGCTGATTACTTTGAGTAGGGTTTTGGGCATTATAATTGTTTTGCGAGTCTATGTGCAATAGAGTATGGTGTTGAAGGCCGCATTTAAAGCAACGATTGCTGCTACTGCAAGTTGAGGGGTGGTGGTCGTATCCGAGGCAATTGCAACAAATCGACTTTCTTTTGACTGTATCAGCTCGTAACTTAGGCTCCATTGCCACAAATCTTTTGCAATGCCGAATTCCGTGAGAGGAATTGCAGAGCCGACAAAGAAATCGGTTGTTCGTAGATTGAGAATTTACGTAAAGTGCTGTGGGATTTGATCTCCTCCGAAAGGAGGTTGACGGCGTCGACTGTTTCGAACTCGTGTTCAAGTCTGAAATACTTTCTTTCGAACTGAACCTAGCTTCTATAAAGGATAAGAACGATTTCCGGTCTGGAAGGGATTTAGAAGTTCCTTGTTTGTTTTCCCAGTCCCTTTGGGTTTGTGGAGGAAGTTTGTGAAATATTATGTACACGAGAATGCTGTCCCATGATTCCACTGCTACCCCCAGATTTGATATAGCGTGAACACATTGCATGATTATGTCATGCAGTGATTAAAGGCCGATCGCGAACTCGTAAGTGAGTTTCTTTTGCTCCATGAAGAGCCGTAATTGGGTATTGATCAGTTTCCTTTTGTTCTGAAATCTTTCCCGTAAAATTTCCCAAGCTGTATCATAATTCTTACCATCAATCGGAAGATGCTGAATTAAACCCGCTGCGGGTCCTAAAACAGAGGTTCGAAGATACTGCAGCTTTTGTATGTCTGATAGATCTTGGTTTTGGTGTATCAGACTTTCGAATAAATTGTGGAATTCGCACCAATCTTCAGACTCTCCAGAAAATGGATTAATTTGGATACGCGTGAGACGTATATCGGAAGCCGAAGATTTAGTCATATTCAGACGCGACATATCTAACTGAGCAGACATATCTTCGAATTTCGCGATTTGATCGTTCAACTGACCACAAAACGTGAGATAAATTCTTTTTATTTTTGAAAAGGTTTCGTCTTCAAAGTATTTATCTTTTAAAAGATCAGTCTCGCACTCGAGTATAAAATTGTGTTCTCTTTTCCCCCCTTTGAACGCACTTTCTAACTCCGATAAACACGCTTTTACGTATCCCCTTGACTTACGCGATTCCGTATCTTTTTGAAACTCGTTAAAGTCTACAGTTAATTCTTTTAAAAGATGCTCTTGGGCTTCTATGTATCTCGAAATTTTGGCCATGTTGTAAAATATACGAAGTTCACAAACACTTGTTCTTTGTATTGATTAATTGATTAATTTATTTGATTTAAGTTATATTATGTTCTTCAATAATTAAAATTGGATAAATTTAAGTTGGAAAAAAGTTTAATAAATCGATTTAATTTGTTTAAAGAACGGTGGAAGAGAAACGAAATTCCTACCTTAATTTCCAGTAATTGCAGTTTTGTATCTGTGTTGCCCGTTGTGCACTCTTGGTTTACCGCTAGGTGTATGTTGTACCGCTTGGTGTGTTGTACCGCTTGGTGTATGTTGTACCGCTGGTGTATGTTGTACCGCTTGATGTCCGATGTACAGCTTGATGTCCGTTGTTCCGCTTGCTGTTCGATGTACAGCTTGGTGGATACCGCTTGGATTGTCCTTTTATTACGCTCGTTGGGTACTGTGGCCGATTGACTGTCCGTCGTTGATCGGATGTGATTTTTATTAGACTGATGATTTAACTACACTCCTCCCACAGTACACTTTTATATTGCACAGTGCAATTTTATATTGATTTAATAGAATAAAATTTATTACAAATTTCACTAATTCAATATGTCACTAGTTCAATTTTTCCTATTAAAAGGCTTCGAAGGACCATGTTCTAGACTATGTTGAGACTAGAAATAGATTTGACTTCCTTGGTGTCTTGCTCTAAACAACACTTGAACGTGAACAATTAATTGTCCCGTAGATTTAAAATGAAAATCAACTGCTTAAAAACGTTATAAACTTTATTTTTCTTTCCTTTTATGTCGGTGTCACAATTGCAAGTGCAAGAGTCAATCTGCCCTTGTTCGAAGAAATCTCGGTGACGATTATATACTTATGTATTTCACCCAGCTGTTGGGCTTGAGGTTGATGACCTCTTACATAACGATTTATTTACAATGAGTGAAAAATGAATTACACATACAGGTTAACCTACACATATTACATTTATAGAAGTTACCCCTTTCCCAATTAATACCCCATATTCGCTCTGCATTAGTGTGAATAGTCCAACTATGTTGTTGCGTGGTGAAACGTCCTTTCCTGTCTCTTGCGGCGGCCATCTTTATTATCGTTGAGTGCGACAGTGTGCTGACGAAGAAGTGTCAGAGCGAGATGGAAGATTGCTGAGATGTTTCACGTTTCATCATTTGTTGTTAATTGTTAATCGTTGATCGTGCGTGGTGTTTTCCAAGTGTTTTTAATTGTTTGCCTCGTAATTGTTCGAATTAAATATTAATTCCTTGTGCTATGTTGTTGTGAATCAACAACTACTGATACGAACTCTTTTTTGAAAAGCTCAAGTTTGCACTTAACTATACTTTCGAAAAGCTTAGGAATCGCTGACAATTTGCAAATCCTCCTGTAGTTTTCGACATTATTTTTGGATCCAGACATGGATATGGGCAAGAAATTAAATTTTCCATTCTTGGAGGAATACCCCGGCAGAAAGAGACTGGTTGAAAATAAGCAACGGGAAAAAATGCCACTATTTTGTTGGGGGTTCAAGAGTGGTACATTCAATGCATCACGATCGTATCCACGTTCAAGTTCCAATTCTCTATTGAAAGCCTCGTTCATTCCACGATATGGCGTTGGCATTCCTTGGTTGGTTGGTTTATGATGGTGAGGATTACTCCTCTTCACCTAGGCCACAAGTCGGGCCCGTTGTACTCCCCTCTGGAACTGTGCTGAAAAAAAAGGGTTGGTGATGACAAGGGTCAAAACATATCAAAGTGAAGAAGAACAGAAGGAATCAAATCAAATCAAATCCAGATTTTTTAGGTACTTATATCGATTTCATTTAAACTTTTGAAATATCCCGTTCCGTAAAACTATTTAACGAAAAATTTGACAAGTAGAACACTACATAGCTTACCTAAATACACTCTACATATTTTCTGAAACAACTACAACTAAAAAGTTGGAAATAAAAAATTAAGTTTAAAAAACTAAAACCCGACTACGGAAAAAACTAACTAAAAAGTATGAAACAAAATGAAGGGCCGATTTTTCAATAGTCAGATAAACAGTCAGTTTGCTATATCTAACGAATAAATATATTCGACTGTTTATCTGCTAGATAAGTTTTTGCTATTTTTCAATCGCCGAATAACTGCCAGTTTGTTATTCAATGATTTTCTTTATATCAGTCAAACTCAATTATTTTTTAGCACATTTTAAAAAGTAAAAAAAAAATTAAAATGGAAAATATTGACCCTCTTGTGAAAAAAAGGCGTGATTACCAGGTACTCGTGAAATTTGATGTGTAAACATACGGTTTTTGTGTATGTGTACAGAGTGGCCGAGCGCTTACAGAATATGTAGGAAAATTTATTTTCAATTTTCTTGATTACATATTATACATACATGGACTGCTAGTGGTCTCTTTCGTAAAATGGCCATAGTTTCTATGCAAAATTTGTATGATGTCGGATAAACAGAGAATGCACTAATACCAAGAGAATCATGTACAGAGAATGCACTAATACTATGTTTGGTTACACGTGACGGACGACGAAGAGTGTGGTATTGAGCCCCAAAACCTGGCCAAAAATATTTTATATTTGTAACAGCTACAAAACCGAGTTTTATTTGACTTTTAGAGTAAAAAAATAGTAAAACAAAGACTCATTTAGGTATCCAGGCATTTATTCATCACTATTACTATGGCCGATAATGCTAACATTTGTTATATCACTTTCTGATAATAAAGTTAAAACTTCTGACGATAAAGGTTATCTTTTCCTCTGCTGGTTGCCTCTCAAACCCGTTATTAGGGAGTCTGAAGTTAAAAGAACCCTATTCAGGACATCCATAATTTACATATAACCATAATTTACATATTGAATTTACATATAAAACGTGGGCAGCAACAAAAAAAATCATTAAAAAAATGTGCGGTTATGTGGGGCAGTTTTACTCATAAATGATTTTTGAACTAAGTGATTCATATTATATGATAGGTTTCGCTACGGAGAAGCATGGAGAAATATAACAAAACCCTTTTTAAAGTTTGAAAATAAATATTTAAGCAAGAGTTAGTTACATCTTAGTTCTAGACCCCATAGATGGAAATTGGCTGAAGAATTATTACAAAACTATACTGTTACATTAAGTACATACATGGCTTAGACCTTAGAGTAATACATCACAAAAACGATCTCTAAAATGTTTATAAAAAAATCACTGAACTTTCAAAACTATGAATTTTGAGTTCATCGAACAATCACGCTAACACGGTGAGTGAACGGTAACTTCCGATTGGTCATGCGGCGCGCTATATTGCACAAGCGCGTTGGACTCTTCGTATTTAAATGCAGTAATTACTTATCTATTTTAAGGAATATTAATAAGGGGTAGGCCGCCAATTTTTAACAATCCATTTATGACCAGGTTTTGGCGCTCAATACCACACTGTGCGACGGCGAAAAATGTACTCATACCCATAAAGAGAAAAAAGGGCGGTCAATTTTAAACCATCGGAAGTGCGTGTATTGATGGATATAGTGTATAAGTTTAAAGAAACAATAGAAAATAAAAAAACATATAAAATTGTATGTGGCTTGAAAAGGTCGAAGTTTGATGAGTTGGGTGAAGCGCGTATAGAAGCAGTGCAGCTGCAAAAACAAATTGCAAAAGCTGAACTTGAATATACAAAAATTGAACATGAAAATAAATAGAGGAATATAAAATTTAAACGCTTCATCTGAAGGCAAGAAGAACACAACTTTAAAATGCAAAAATTAAAATAGTATTACATGTATTTTGTTTCTTTATGTAACATTAGTTGGTAACAAACTTTTATTCGTTATTTATTCATTTATTTATATCTGTTTTTATCTGTTCAAATATTCCATCAGACTCAATATGTAATAACGTCTTGCACAAGAGTTAGTTTGCATCCCATTCCAATACTCAAAACAGAAAATCGACGTTTCCACCAAAACTTCTCTCAATTGCATATCTCGATTTTATATGAGATTCATTGTACAAACGCTGAGCTGCTGCTTATGGATCATTATACGAAGTAAGAAGATAATGGTTTAGGAAATATCGAATATCCCCAGTTAATATTCCATTTGCACAGGCACCATTATCGGAATGGTATTTAAGAGAAGAGTTTGAAAATATGTATAAGACTATCATGCTTCTTTTGAAATCGACGTCTTTCAATTCTAGATATTCTAGATTCTAGAATCATCGTAAATATCGAAAAATATCAATTTTTTGTCACTTAAAAACTCAATTTTTACAGTTCATAAACAGCCAGTTAAAGTTTATCTAGCTCACAATCGGACAGATAACTTTATTCGACAGATATCTATTATATTCCTAGAATAACTGCTATTCGCCTATTGAAAAATCGAATTTTTCGTTATCTGACTGATAAGTCCTATCTAATGTTTGTCTGAGGTTTATCTGACAATCTGAAAAATCGGCCCGAAATGAAACAATGATTTTCAGAGTATAGCCGTGGTCGCATGCCATTTGGCCCTATGAATGCGTACTTATGTACTTCTATAATTTCGTTATTTTAACGGCTACGGCATGCGACCACGGCTACACCCTGAAAATCATCGTTTCGTTTTATCTTGTTTCGTACTTTTTAGTTAGTCTTTCCATACTAACAACGTACTGCCTATACAAGAACTTGCTTAGAAAATCGAATTCTCTTCTCAATTGAAAAACACATGCACGGTCTTCGGAAACGGCTTTCTAAATTCTTAATTCTTCGGTTAAACCAAGGAAATTTAAAACTTTTTTTCTCTTTAAAGGTGGAAACAAAACGCTTTATGCCTTTAAACACAACACATTTAAAACATGTACAACTTTTTTATAGAAATGGAAAACTGAATATTGTCATGATGTACGTTCATCGGTATATAAGACTGACTCCTGCCCTTGCAGCTGTAATTCTTTTCACAGTTGGTTTTAACCCATTAGTTGGCACTGGTCCATTCAGGTATATGTACCTGTTTTTACATGGAGAATGTTCGAAAACCTGGTGGTCGACCTTGCTATATGTGCAGAACTATGTGCATCCAGCTTCAATAGTAAGATGATTTGGTTTCAGCCAATACAGCAAATTTGATTTTGAATTCTATATTTTCTAGTGTCTCGGACAATCCTGGTACTTAGCGGTTGATTTCCAACTCTACGTCCTTTCACCACTCGTTTTGATTCCCATGTGGAAATGGGGAAAAAAGTTTGCTCCTGTGTTGGTGATACTTTCACTTTTGTCCATAGGATGTGTTATTGCAACATATTTTACAGAAGGTTACACCAGCCTCTTGGGGTAAGACGACTTTCCATTCATTTACAAATGATACTTATCGTTCTTTTATTTACAGGTTGGCAGAGGACAACCAAACTAAGCTCGTATACTTTCCAACTCACACAAGATACTCACCATGGTTAGTTGGGCTTGGTTTGGGTTACTATATGCATGTGAATCGTCAAAGATCATTTTGTTTATCAAAGGTAATATAAATACTCTCAATATAATTTTAATAATCAACTCCCCTTTCTAGATATCGCAACTATTAGGATGGATAGTATCTTTTACTATTATTCTAGCTGTCATCTTTGGACCATATTTCACAATATCCTCTGACCGGTCTTCGACAGTCTTTGAAGCAGCAATGTATGATTCCTTAAAGAGGGTGTCATGGGCAATAGCATTAGCTTGGATTGTTTTTGCTTGCCACTTTGGATTTGGTGGAGTTATAAATACATTTTTAGCTCATAACTTCTGGCAGCCATTTGGGCGTTTAACGTTCTCTTTATATCTTGTTCACTTAACTGTTTTGGGAATTAATAACGGTTCAGGGCGAACTGATACGTACTTCTCTAACTACAGAGAGGTGAGTCTATGAATTCACATTAAAAAGACCAAATTATCTACATATCGTATTTATTTCGCAGATACTTTCTTTCTGGAGTGCTTTCGGAATCTCATTTATTGCTGCTATCGTTTTAACGTTGGCTTTTGAAGCTCCTGTTCTTATACTGGAAAAGGCAATATTAAGCAGAGGAGCTTCGAACCAAAATGGTAATGCACCCATTACCGCTATAAACAATAACGCCAATGAGGTTCCACCAAATAAGAATGTGTAGTGTATTTTGTATTTTAATTTCTGAACATTATTTTAAACAATAATTGTGTTTGTACGTACATAATAAAAGGCATACTGAGTAATGAGTCTATTCACATTCCGAACATATTTAGTCATTTGGAATAATTGCAAATTACTCCAACTGTTATATTTAGTTAGCTTATAGGCTAAAATATAATTAATTTTTTCATACAATTTTTATTTGTTTGATTTTAATCCGAGGCAATGTCATTTGGTGGAAGTGACAGTCGCTTTTGCAGTGCGTTCAACATTGAAATCGTCGCGTCGGAAATTTCGGCTACTGATGCTTTATTTCATTTGATTTTAATTAGAGAAAGATTAAATTATTTGTTAATGTTGGGATGCGCTGTGATCTCGCGTTGGGGGATATGAAATTTTCTATATATGAACTGTTTAGATTAGATTTAGATTTAGATTTATTTAATTTAATATAACGACTTTTACAGGAAACTACAATTATAATCTTTTAAAGAAGTAAAAGCGAGAGCAAACAATTTGGTAATTTGGAAACTGACAAGAAAGAATTATCATTTAATATTATTTTAACTAAATTAATACAAAAAAATAAATATTCGGCGTCAGCAGTCCTATACAGAGCCAAGCCTAGCTTCTCGCAACCATTTGTGTGTGCGTGTTACTTTTTCCCACGAATGGAAGGGACCTACAGTTTTTTGCCGACTCCGAACGGCGAGTTGAGAAGCTTCTCATGACAAATGATACTCTTTGATTGCTTGTCAGATATTCGAAACAACATACAACAGTGAAAAACTTTCTTAGGTGTTAGACCCGGGCTGGAATTGAACCCGAGCAGCATGCGTAGTAGTCCAACGCTTTCCTTTTTTTTTAATGAAGTTGATGAATGCAGTGCTTTTTTCTGATTGGTTAAAATACATTTATTTTATAAATATGAACTTATTTTGTTAGGAAAAAATGGTCAGATTGATAGCATTTGATAAAAAATATTTGCTCGTGCTGTATTGAATTAAAAAACTTAAAAAAATTACAATAATACCTTTATACATGCAAAACTATAAGCCCTTTGTATGGTGAATTTGTAGGTAACATTATAGCGCATCAACATAAGAAAAAAAAGTTATTAACACACTTTCCCGAGATAAATGCGATTTTCACTTAAATTGAATAAAAAAAAAATGTAAAAAAAATTGTGTTCGAAGACCAATAACTCGAAAATGAAAGCTGGAATAGTAACAGCCATGGGAAGCTGTGATAAACATTGATCAACTATCTATCGCACGGACCCATTTTGGTTGCTCTGGGTTTAATACACCAGAATTTAAAATTGATTAATTATTATTGGTTTGATACCTACCTACTTCTCTGAATGAACTTTTTTAATCCCCATGTGCATAGCTCCGTGGCGTATTATGAATTCTTACTACGACTCAGCGCACCCATTGTGTTGACATCGAGGAGGGTTTAAGTAGTGTATTTATGAATTTACATTCGTAAACCCTCCTCCAGCTCAGTACAAAAAATGCGTAGGGTTTCAATTGTGTTTATCTAAAATGTGTATCATGAATCCCTTCTGCATTTCAGCACATCATTTCATCCACCGCGTTGCGATAGAGGAGGGTTTCAATAATGTAGTTATGATTTTACATCTGGAAACCCTCCTGCATGTCAGCACAAACCGACACAGATGAGTTTGTATTCATTGTATACTTAATTATTAAAAAACAGTATTAAGGGAAATTTTATCCCAATGAAGGAGAACTAGTGCAATGAATTTACGGCAGCTATCAGTTTATTTGTCTGTTATAATTTCGCCATAAAATATTTTGCATTCACATGTGATAAAAAATGAAAGCCAAACAAATTAAAAATACAAAATAATATTTTGCCAAATAAAGTAAAGCGAAATAGTGAATGCAGAATATTTTATTGCGAAATAATTGCAAGCCTAAATGAAAGTAAGGTTAAACTAACAATCTAAATAACACAGCAGCAATCTATATAAACGCGTATTTTCGCGGAATATACATACGTGTGCTGACATGCAGTAGGGTTTTCAAATGAAAACGAATAATTAACCAATCGATACACTCCTCGAGCTCAACGCAGAAATTGAGTAGGTTTTACAAATGGAAATACATACATAAATACACTACTAAAACCCTCCTCGATGTCAACACAATGGGTGCGCTGAGTCGTAGTAGCAATTCATAATACGCAGCTCCGTGAGTGTTGAATATAGACCCACACTCTTATATGTTTTTTTTATAACATGGACCAATGAATAGAATATTTCTCCGTAGTAGCTTTTTTAATCCTGAATCCCTTTAACCAATTTATCGTGAGTGAATTATAAAACAAAAAACAAAAAAAGGTGTGTGCTTATGAACGTAGCCTCCTTAGATATCAAGCAAAAAAATATGAAACAAAAGTCAAAAATGGAAATATTTGAAACTCATATTAAATATTTGAATATTTGATATTAATATATATATTAAATACATATGCATCTATATTTTCAATCTATTGACCATCAAAACGTTGAAAAACATAGATAAACAATTTAATTTGACATGCAGATGTCAAGAATTTATAGAAATGTGACAATTTAAAAATCACAAAACAGCTGTACAAAAAGTGAGTATAGAAGTGAGTATACCCGTTTTTTTTATGATTCCAAAAATGAGTATGTACTCACTTTAAAAAAAAACACGGCTTATATTATAGTGCAATATTCCAAGTAAGAATCCAATGTACAACCAAGGATATTTTTCGCAACCATTGAAACATGGTCATAGCGCCATAGATTATACACGTAACGAACGACATTGTTGAAAGCCACATTAAGTTTTCTTTTCGATGCAGCACTACGTTTACAAAAAATTTCACATCCGTATTTGATTATGGGAACTATAAGTGATTTTACTAACATAACTTTTGTATTTAACGGAGTATAGTATTGTGGCATGGATAGACTTCTAAGGCAATAGTATATTTTACTAATTGTCATGTTGATGTGGCCATCCCAGCATAGCTGTGAGTTAAATAAGACACCGAGATTTTTAGTATTTTTGATGTACTCAATCGGCACGTTTCCGAGGTGTACAACTGGGAAGCTATTTAAGTCTAGTTCAGTTTTATAGATGACCAAACATTTAGATTTATTAGGATTTAGTAGTAGACAATTTCTTTCAGACCAACAAAAAATGCGTGTAAGATCTTCGTTTAGGTTACATACAGCATCCTCAATCAAACCTAACTTACAGCTCTTGTAAAGCTGAACGTCGTCAGCATACAAATGCGAACAAGCGTTTTGAATTAAAGGTGGAAGGTCGTTTATAAAAATAGTGAATAAGAGTGGGCCCAAAATGGATCCAGCAAAGATATATTTGAAGGAGGATACACTATTATTGACAGCTACAGCTTGCTTTCTCTCAGACAGATATGACTGAATTAATAATGTAGCAGGTGATGAGAAGCCGTACAACCCTCTAAGTTTAGTGACAAGTTGTGCGCGATTAATTGTATCGAAGACCTTAGAAAAATCCAATAGGACAAGAAATGATACAAGATCGCTATCCATAGAAATTCGCAGGTCATCAGTTACTTTTAATAGCGCAGATATGATGTTAGAACCAGCAATTTTCTAAAAGGCTGAAAACATCCGATACAATACTCAAATTTAAAGTGCCCGGATTGATTAAAATCACTTCCTGAATACAAGCAAATTTGAAATACATATATGTTCATTATAAATTTGAGGTAGCGATAGCTTCGAATCAAACATTCAAAAGAAAAATAACTTACTTAATTAATTATTATTACCTACTCTTAAATCAGAAGTGGGATTCGTAAAACTTAACCCCTGTTTAAGAAAAAAAAAGTATAACAAGAAAAAGAAAAATGTCTCGTGGTCGTGGTGGTGCAGATAGTGGTTTAGCAAATGATGAGCCTGGAGATTCCTCCCAGCTAATATTAAGCGAGTTAATTAAGGCGCTACAGACGCAGAAATCCAGCGAACAGATCGGTTTGCCCTACTTTCGACCGGAAACCAACGAAGCTGCTAAATTGGTAAATCATGTGAACCAACTCAAAACTGAATTAGCATGATCGGATTTGCAAACTCGGGCTAGAGTCGGCAGATTTTTATTGAGCGACGCAAAGTGGGTGGTACGAGCGATGGAATCCTGATACCAGGAATTGGACTACATTCTGCAAGGACTTCGAGGAAGCATTTCGACCAAAAAGAAATCTGGGTCGTCAGTTGGAAAAGGCAACAAACTTTAAGAGCTCATTAGCTATAATACCTACGAATTAGCTAATACCTAGAATCAGAAGCTCGGGCCTTTGCGAGATGTGCCTGGAAGAAGAAGAGACAGCTGAGCACTTCATTAGCGAGTGTCCGGCCTTTGCTCGGATCACAAAGGCCATTCTAGGCAAGTACGTCCTACGGGACGTTGATCTACTAGGGCTCAATCTTGCCCTATTGCTTCGCTTTGCGAAAGCGACGGGCAGATTTGGATCGATATATAGCTCAGCAACAAATCGCTAATCCAGCGAATGGGGTGGTTGTTGTCTCTACGGGATAACCCCCTCTTAAGTACAATACAATACAACAATACCTACGAAACATATGTCCATGAAAAGTTGTCAATGCTTCGAAACTTGCGGGCAAATTGGAGCAAAAGTGATCTGGTAGAACTAGTCATACATGGGATAGTTGAGTTCGATGTTCGAAATACAGTCATGAAAACCAACTGCAAAACAATTCGCGAGTTATTGGTTCTTTTATCCAGCTTTCCCAAGCCTTTACCGTTTACGTACAGAAGTACCACGGTTAAAAAGAAAACTAGGCGACGCGACGAAAGAGATGCAGTTCCTGTTGTTAAAAAATGTTTTTAGTTTGGAAAATTGGGTCATGCTAAAGCCAACTCTCGTGTTAAACGTAATAGACCGCTTGAGGATACAAGTACGATGATAAAATCAGAAACATGACCAAAATTAAATCCGGGAATTACTTGTTCTTTTTGTGCTCAGAAAGGGCACGGAATTTCTAACTGTTTTACCAAGGCGGCTATAGAAAAACGACGTTGCACAAATTCTTGTAGTTCAGGAAAACTACGGAGGTAATCATCGAAGGTCATCGGTTTTGGGCACTAATTGATACAGGAGCAGATTTGTCCGTTATATCCCATAAGTTCCAGAGCTTGTTTCAGAATAAGTTTGTCGAGTGCAACATAATGTTGAAGGGGATTAACAATGTGACGACTGATGTCACAATGAAATTTGCGGGCCATACTAGGATATCCAACATTGAAACAACAATTGATTATGTGTTCGTCCCAGATAATTGTCTTGACTACGACATTTTTATTGGGCGTAATTTGTTTGAAGACCAAAGCTTGGTAACTATAACAGATCATGAAGGTTCATGTGTCATACGTCGACATCTTCCTGGAATTAACAGAATTTCGGATAAAATAGGTTCAAAAATGTTAGAGGCATTCGTTCCTCTTGAATTTTGAAGCGCATTATAAGAAATTAAGAACTTCTGAGGAAATTTTCTGGTATCTTAACAAGTGGAAATAAAGTAAATGCTGTTAACAATGTTAGCCTTGAGATCAAATTGGAAAGGGATTTCACTGTCAACCGTTCCCCCTACCGATTAGCTATAGAAGAGAGAACGGCTGTTCGAGAAATAACAACTGACCTTATTACCAACAAAATTATTCGACCAAGTGAATCTCCATTTGCAAGTAATATTATACGAGTACTTATAAAAAAGAAAGATGGTTCTTACAGGATGTGCGTAGATTTTTGGGAGCTCGACCGCAACAAGATTAAAGACCGATATCCGCTTCCATTAATTGAGGATCAGTTGGATAGACTGGCTCAAGGCCGATTTTTATCATCTTTGGACATGGCATTGGGTTTTCATCAAATTCCAATTCATGAAAAATCTATTCACAAAACTGCTCGGTCACACCCGATGGCCACTTTGAATTTTTTCGGATGCCTTTTGGGCTTATTAATGCACCTGCCGTCTTTCAGAGGGCTGTACATCTTGCTCTAGGTCCGTTAAAGGATACAATTGCGCTTGTTTATTTGGATGACATCCTGATGCCCGGTTTAACGTGTGAAGAGGGACGCAATTATTTGCGTCAAGTATTGGATGCATTAATGTGGTCGCCGTGGTCGTGGTGGTTAGTGCGTTGGACTACTACGCATGCTGCCCAGGTTCAATCCCAACAAAAACACCTAACATTTTTTTCACGCTTGCCACCTCTTTCGAATGTCTGACAAGCAATCAAAGAGTATCATTTGTCATGAGAAGCTCCTCAAATCACCGTTCGGAGTCGGCAAAAAACTGTAGGTCCCTTCCATTTCGCGGAAAAAATAACGCATGCACAAATGGTTACGAGAAGCTAGGCTTGGTTCTGAATAGGACTGCTGACTGTATAGGGTATTTCAGGAAGTTTGTGCCTGAGTTTGCCAGTCGGATAGCCTGTATAACGAAACTGACAAAACAGGCGGTGCTATTTGAATGGAACGAAGAGAGAGAACGAGCAAGACAATATGTAATTGAATAACTGACCTCAAGGCCACTACTTACTATATTTAATCCAAAATTGACTACTGAGTTGCACACGGATGCAAGTAGTATCGGCTATGGAGCCGTATTAATTCAAAAACATGATAACATGGGGCTTGGGCCAACAGCATACATCAATGAAATTCATATCAAAATAAAGCTGAATTTCAGTACAGTAAAACTGTAAAGTCTTATGAAAATCGTATGTGGGAATTTTGAGATTTTTATTTGTGAAGTTCGCATTGCGAATAGATCTTTTGATGTTTTTTGTCCGTTTATATGCATATAAGATCAGAATATCCTAAGAACCGTAAGCCGCACACACATGTTTATTAAGAAAACAAAAAAAATATTTTCAGTAAGTTTATAGTGCGATTAATAAGTAAATAAATAAATAATCAATCACAGTAAGTATTTTATTAGTTTTTAAGCGATTGTTTATTTGTGCCACATATGGCACATCGTGCATACTAAGGAGTATATTTTTTTTATTTCTAGAGGTCAGATTCTTAAAAATCCCACTGCAGCAGGAGAGGTCTTTCTGATGAAAAAGTTGCTAAGTTCTTATCTAATATTCCTAGCGACAGTGAAGATGAGCTGGAAAGCGATGAAGACGATTTAGATGGCAGAATGGGAGGAACTGTCATTAACGATTAACTTTTGGAGAATCGCCTTGGAGACGCAAATTTGTTATAAATTGATTGCCCCGTGATGGAACAGCCTTCTGATACTGTCATTGCAAGTGATATTATGAGGTTATGAAAAAATCTCCTCGTTGGAAAAAGAAATGCATTGATGTTCTTGCTGATCAAAAACAATTTAGTAGTCCCATTGGTTTGACACTAAGCGTAACACAGCTCGAAACACCTTACGACATTTTCCATTGCTTTTTTGATGAAGAAATTGTAAAAAATATTGTAGATCAAACGAATTTCTATGCACGAACCAAAGCAATTGAGGACTCGTTTTCTATTACGAAATACGATCGGGACTAGAAAATAATGCTGCTGAACGTGTAGTCTACAAATAGCCAGATTTAGGATCAAGTAGCAATATAGTTATACATACTTTCACTGGGAACAGTGAGGCAGAATAGTGGGCACCGTAGCGCAAGTGGTTAGTGCGTCGGACTACTGAGCCAGCGGTCTTGGGTTCGAATCCCGCCGCAAACACCTAAAAAGTTTTTCACAGTGCCCACCTCTTTCGAATGTCTGACAAGCATCAAAGAGTATCATTTGTCACGATTGAGCTTCTCAACTCGCCTTTCGGAGTCGGCAAAAAACTGTAGGTCCTCCATTCGTGCAAAAATATAACACGCACACACAAATGGTTGCAAGAAGCAGGCCCAGGTTCACCTCGAGCTGTAGCGCCAACTAAGCAAGTAAGTGAGGCAGAATAGGATTCTAAAATGCAAGCTACTAAGCGATGATGACATAAAGAAGATAGCTAGAAGCACTTCAGTAGAGTTTGTTGCTGATTTTGAACGGATATCTATTTCCAACTTGGCATGGAACCTTGGTTGGAACTGAGCCTGAAAGAATTGTAGAAAGGTTCGACAGAAAAACAAAATCGAATACAATTATAAAATGTCCGGCCATAATAAAAGAATATAATCGACATATGGGAGGTGTAGATTTAATGGACAGCTTTATTGGAAGGTCGAAAATTTCAATGAAATCCAAAAAGTATTATGTGCGCCTTTTTTTATCATTATATCGATTTGGCTGTTATAAGCTCATTTCTCCTCTATAAGCGAACGTCGGCTCATAAGGACATAAATTTAGTGCACTTTCGAATCAAATTGGCAAAGACTTTGTACACTATTGGTAGCAGCTTATCGTCTTCGGCGAAACGTGGAAGACCTTCAAGAAGTCCATCTGTTTCTTATAATTATAACATGCCGAAAATGTGGCATAGCACTTGGTTTGAACAAAGCCAACAACTGTTTTAAAAAATTGTACGAAAAATAATTGTTTGCTATATGTACTCAGTAACTAATAAAATGTTATTATTTTTCAATCAACTGCATTCTAGTTCCTATTTTTTCAACAATATTTTCACCAATCTATGGGATGTCTAAATGCATAGTGTGCCATATTTGGCACAAACTATATTTTAACCATTTATTATTAAACAATTTGACTATATTAAAAATTATTGATGAGAAAATGTTTTTAGAGTCAATACTTAGTTAGAAAAATTTTTATTCCAAATTCTGAAAAATCATGCATCTAAGGGTTAATATCAAATGAAAGTTGACTCTACAATATTTCTTATGACCTAAAACTTTAATTTAATGTGAAAAACACTTTCAAAATCCTACCTGGTGCAAATCAATCACCAATGCTCAATAACCAATCCTCAATGGTGAGTTCTTATGTCTTACAGAAATTTGAAAAAAAAATGTTGTTGTTTTCTTTTTAAGATAGAAAGATATTAATGAAAGAACAATATTACAAACATAATATAGAGAAAATTAAGAAAAGAAAACAATAATCACCCCTGTGATGAATTCCGACCGGTTTGAAAACGGACGGAATTACAAGGGAAGAATTCAAAATTAACGGATTTTTCCGAATTCATCCCTTGTAATTTCGTCCGTTTTCAAACCGGTCGGAATTCATCACAGGGGCGAATATTGCTTTGTTAACAAAGATGATGATGATCCTGGAGGATACTACAATGTCATTTGTCCACCGTTAGGAGCTGCTTATCGAGACAGTTCGTACCATCATACTTGGGGTTGGAACATATGAGCGTTCAAGACGGAAGAAGGGATAAATTCGAATGGTTGTTTTTGGTAACATTGAAATATCTGAAAATGGTAGACCAACTATAGTCGTTTGTAATGGCACTTATGTTTATATCCAAAAGAGCTCTAACTACGCATTGCATGAGCAAATGTACGGTTTACATAAATATCAAAATTTAGTTAAACTATTTCTTATAACGTGCTGTAATGGTATACTCTTGAAGTATTCGGTACGTATGCTGCCACGGATTCGGATGACAGGCTCTTCAGAAGCGAAAGTGCAGGGGCAGTTTTTCAGAAGGCCATTCTCAAAAGAGGCTTTAAAGATTCCATTTCAACTCTAAAATCACACGGGTATAGAGCGCATAAGCCTGAATCTCTGCTGGAAGGACATCAGCAATTAACAAAGCAATTAACAAGCTTGTAGCGAACAAATCGCGATGTATAAAGATGTGAAGGTGGGCACCTTTCATTTGATACTAAATTCATGCACGTGCGTCTTACGGTTCTTCTGATATTATGTGCATATAAACGGACAAAAATCATCAGAAGATCTATCCGCAATACGAACTTCACACACAAAAATCTCGAAATCCCCACATACGATTTTCATAAAACCGGTTTTAATGTACTGAAGCTCAGCTCTATTTTGATACCAATTTCATTGTTGTACGCTTTTGGCCCAAAAGTGCCCCATCTACTTTATTACGAAAAAATATTATTACCCATACCTACGTTCTCTTTTTTTCATTCGTAAACCGTATAAGGTTATACGAGTAGTGTTACTACATGCGAGATTTCTCGCACTGGTCCACTAATACTAAATACTATAAACTTTAATCTGTTTTGAGTACGTGCGTTCAGTGGCGGACTAAGGGGCGGCGGTCCGCCCCGGGTGGCAGACTAATAGGGGGTGCCATCAGTAGCAGCAAAATAATTATTTTCACATTACACAAAATAAAAACACAAAATAAAAACACAAATAAAACAATAAAATTGTTTTCCAAATACATACCTATGAATTTCGTTTCTGACCTATTCCCTTAAGATAGGTAATATGAAAATAAGAAAACCATTATCGCCCAAGAGCAACAACCAAGCATTCAAGTAAGCCGCGCATCCTGTTTTTTTTTTTTTGGGAAAGAATTTTTTTTTATTGTAAAACACATGTTAGTGTTAGTAATATATTACAATCTAGTCTTAGGGACTAATATGCAATTTTTTTCTAACTTAAACTTATATATTTTGGTTTGTAAATTACAATTACATATGTATACATGATTATATATGCTGTACTAGTTCAAGGGGTTTGATTCTTTTTAGTCTTCTGACTAGGTTTGTGTTGTCCAAAAGCGGATTAAAATATATAATAAAATCTGGACCCGATATGTGGCGCTGCGTAAAGTTATTATATCTATGTATATAAAAATGGTGTAAAAAAATATATAGTAATTCATCAATAGAGAACGCCTGGGCCGATTTGGCTCAACTATTTTTTCAGTTGTTCATAATTGCCAGGAGAAGGTTTTTACGAAAGAAAATTTTGGAAAAACCCTCCGGAAAAGTCGGAAAATTGGAAAAATCTAAATGTATGGAATTTTGTGTGCAATTGTTCCGGAATGGATTTTCGAATGGAAAAATATAAAATTCTTAGTGGAACTCGGAAAATCCCGGAAAAACGCGAAAAAAATGATTTTGCATTTTATCGCATGATTTGATGTGTAAAGGTGGAAAATTCGTTGTGAAGCTTGAAAAATTTCGGATAATTGTGAAATCCATTGTGCATCCATTGTGGTTTTGCGTGCATTTTGGGTGGAGATATAAACGAGATAAATAATAGATGGCACTGTGCTGCGATCAATGCCACAACCTGATGGATGGCGTTATACGTTGACCTAGGCTGTGTGCAATTTGACAGGTAACCTTCTCGCATTGTCATTTTCTATTGGGCAAATGTCTTATTTGTCTTGCTGCGACACTGATTCCGGATATTCGTATATCGCACATCACATCCGCAAACGGTACAAGCATTACGATCAATTATGCGATATTGAGTTATTTGAATAGGATTAGTCAAAAATGACTGTTGTTTTTTAGGGACTAATGCCTCCTATTAGACGATCAAACCTTGGACGACGTATTCGAGAAGATTTGGTGGGGCTATGATATTGCTCTCCAGAGATTTTCATCAAAAGCTTCCCGTCATCCCGAAATCTACTGCTGCCGATGAAGTTAATGCATGCCTGAAATCGTCGTCCTTGTGGCGGCATGTCAAGAAGTTGAAATTGACCACGAACATGAGAGTCGTATTGCAAAACGCCCCATCGGATGCTGAATTCTCGAGACATCTGCTAGCGCTTGGCAATGGCCAAACTTCTGTTAATTTTCCGACTGGAAAATGTTTGCGAGTTTACATCGTCGAAGGAGGAACTCATCACCAAAGTGTTCCCCGGCATTGCACAAAATTTTAAAAATCTCGATTGGATTAGTGAACGGACAGATAGACAGATAGATAGATAGATTGATTGACAGACAGACAGACAGACAGACACTGCGTCCGATTCTTCGAACTAAATGACAATGTATGTATTGTCGGGACAGCTAATATACAATAATCCAGGGTTTCCCTAACTGTGCGTCGCGACACCCTGGAGTGGCGCAGCACTATCCTAAGGGCGTCGCGAGACGGAAGAAAAATAGAACAGTAGAAAGAAAGTACTGACTGTTTTCCTATTTTACAAGGCTTCCTGCAAGAAAAATCTGTTCAAGATCTGAGTTTAAGTTTGCAATTGATATTATTTCCTCAGTAATCGACATTAAGCACCAATTTTTATATTTTCCGGAGAATCTTGATCAATACGACTGGATTAGAGATCCATTCCAATCGACTCCACCGCCATCTGCACTTTGAATAGTCGAGAAAGAGCAAAGATTGGGAACCCCTGCACTAATCTATACTAATGAACCACTTTCAATGTGGAAAGAGAACAAATGTCGCTTTTTTCTTTTAAAACGTGGAGGGACATTTTCTATTGGTTGGTATGCTATTTGGTTGGAATCTGAATTATCTATATAATAGTTGGTGTTTCTAGTAACTTCGTCATGCAGTCCATATAATGTTGGATTTTGTAGAACGATCGACGAACTCAGTATCTATGTATCTAATAAATTTCATCCTCTAAATTGTCCATTAATATTTGTAAGTTTGTTTTTGCTCTTCTTTTCTTTAAAAATAGCTTTGTTGTGCTCCAATCACAATTCTCCGAATGTTGGGTTCCAACAATATTGAGCTTTTACTTGACACCGAACATCCAGAAATCCCAAAGACTCTACTCCCGCACAAAGACAAAACCGACATCAAGCTTTTCACATTCACCATCAGTGCCAAAATGCAAGACGTCCAACTGACAGCTACCCGAAGGAATCCAAGCGATATGCGGGTTATCTCACTCTCTCTTAAGTGCGGCTGGTCAAGGAGGTACATCTTGGCCCTTGCAACGTTCAGAAACAACTTACGATCCACAAATCCATGATGGCCTAATTGGGGAAGAAAGAGAAGACGCATCAACGAGGCACCCTGCATCGCACTTTTACAAATGGCATATTAATTTATGTAAAATCGATAACTTGTGAGGTCAGCGACCAGATATACAGCTGATCATGTTATGTACATAAGAAGTACCGAGATTACGAGGATGGTGCGCAGTCATTCGCATCATCATCGCCGAACAATTGACGCAATAAATGTATAACGTGTGTTCTTTTATTTCAATTATTCAATTTCTAATTTCCGAATCAGCAAGTAACGGAACACCGAACAATGAGCGAGAATAGAAAGTAAATGACGTTTTTTTGACATTTAAACTGTCGGCTAGATTCTTGTCATATCCATATGCATATTGTACAAGCGATAATCTAAGTTTCTGAATGCCCCCAATCAGTGGCGGATTATCCCTAAAGCAAACTAGGCATTGGGGCACCGTAGCGCAAGTGGTTAGTGCGTCGGACTACTGAGCCAGCGGTCCTGGGTTCGAATCCCGCCGCAAACACCTAAAAGTTTTTCACAGTGCCCACCTCTTTCGAATGTCTGACAAGCATCAAAGAGTATCATTTGTCACGATTGAGCTTCTCAACTCGCCGTTCGGAGTCGGCAAAAAACTGTAGGTCCCTTCCATTCGTGCAAAAATATAACACGCACACACAAATGGTTGCGAGAAGCAGGCCCAGGTTCACCTCGAGCTGTAGCGCCAACTAAGTAAGTAAACTAGGCAATTGCCTAGGGGCGCCTGCCGAAAGTTTTTTACAAAGAGACACACCCGCGAAACTTTTGAAAAATAACCAAAACAAATTAAAAAGATTCTTCAATTCTAGAGATTCCGAATCGTGTCTTATCTTCTTGATGTTTACTACAACGATTTAGAAAAGTGCTTGGTTGATGAATGCGTCTATCTTTGCTCTTATATAACAACTTTAGCTCGAGACGGAGGCCGAGGTGGTTAGTGCGTTGGACTAGTACGCATGCTGCTCGGGCTCAATCGCAGTTTTTCACGGTTGTAAAAAGTTGACGAATGTCTGACAAGCAATCAAAGAGTATAATTTGTCAATGAGCTTTTCATTTCGCCGTTAAGAGTCGGCAAAAAATTGTAGGTCTCTTCCATTCGTGCAAAAATATAATATAACACGCGCACACAAATGGTTGCGAGAAGCAGCTGGGCCCTTCACCCCAAGCTGTAGCGCTCGTAAGTAAAGTAAGCTCGAGACGGAGTACTGCCTCGAACAACCAACGCAATTTAAAAGATTATAAGAAAAGAAGAACTTGAGACAATCTACCCCAATATAGATATAGCCTTAAGAATGTGCGTATCGATGGCAGTCAGCAATTGCAGCGGTGAGAGGAGTTTTTCCTGTTTTAAAAGAGTAAAAAATTATCTTCGAGCGATCATGGCTGGAAAAAGATTAAATTCTTTGGCAATACTAAACATCAAATCCGACTTATGCTTTCATCATCTAATATGATGATATATCGATAATTTTGCCAGCCAAAAATGAGGACGCAGACATTTTTAATTGTTTTTAACACTTTTTCTTGAATGTCAAGTTAACAAAATAAATATACATACATATGTATATATGAACTAACACATTTGTGCTAACACTCAAAAGTCTATTTTTGTTTTTTTTTTTTTATCAAATATTAATATTATTTCTAGGCTGGCTGCCAGAAGGGCGCCGATGAAATGCTTTGCCTAGGGCGCTCTATTCATTTTATCTGCCACTACACCCAATGGTGTTTCATTCTGCCCGAATGAAGTTAAGGGGCGAAACTTACAATAGCGGAAATGTGTAATGCTGTTCGGATGAAACTCACAATAAAGCTAAATATGTCTTATGAAAGATATCCTTAGGACAAAGTAATCAACAATGAGCAAAGAATAGAATGCCGAAAAGCAGAACGTAACGTAATTAGCGTGGCGAGACAGTCGTCTGCCGAAAGAATGAGTAAGATAAGAGTATCAGATAGAAGACATAAAAGAGGGTAGCTCTCAGTAGCGCGAGATCAATTCGCTATCGAGCACGGTCATGGGTTGGCGCAGAAGTGTAAATAAACTGGATATGGTTTAAAGACTTATCGAGAGTTTAAATAACTTAAATTTGTATTTCCATATCAAAGGATATACCAAAAAATATTAACTTCATCTTATAATACTGGAGATGTAGATACATTTGTATTGCTAAAAATATTGTTCATAAATAAAAAAACATAAAACTCTAAACACTCTTATTTGGTGGAACCACATTATGGATGGATTTATCACCATTTTGGTTCGAAGCTCCTCTGCTAAATATTGCCTTTTCCAGTATAAGAACAGGAGTTTCAAAGGCCAACGTTAAAATGATAGCAATGATGAATGAGATTCCGAAAGTACTCCAGAAAGAAAGTATCTGCGAAATAAATAAGATCGTTTATTTGCTTTTTCTAAAGTGAATTTATAGACATACCATGCTGTAGTTAGAGAAGTACATTTCAGTACGCATTGTACCGAAATTAATTTCCATAGCAATATACTGTACAAGATACAAGCAGTATGTTAAACGCCCAAGTGGCTGCCAGAAAGGATGAGCCAAAAATGTGTCTATAACGCCACCAAATCCAAAGTGGCAAGCGAAAACGATCCAAGATAACGCTATTGCCCATGCCACTCTCTTTAAAGTCTCATACATTGCTGCTTCAAAGACTGTCGAAAACCGATTATTAGATATTGTGAAATAAGGACCAAAGACGACAGCTAGAATAATAGTAAATGATACTATCCATCCTAATAGTTGAAACATCTAGAAAGGGGAGTTAGTTATTAAAATGATATTGAGAGTAATATAAATATGCACACCAAATATGCATACCATAGATAAACGAAATGATCGTTGACGATTAATATGCATATAGTAACCCAAACCTATACCAGCTAACCATGGTGAGTATCTTGTATGAGTTGGAAAGTATATGAGCTGTGCTTTGTTCTTCTCCAAGAAACTGTAAATAAAAGAAAGATAAGTAACATTTCGTCGTCGTTCAATGAAAACTGCTTAAGTCCATTTAAGTTATAATGACTTTCTTGATGTTCAGCTTCACCACGTGCAAAATAAGGCTCGGTCTACAATGTCAGCCTCAACACAACTCACTTCCACTAATTTTAGATTTTAATATTTATTACTAGCTTCAAATGCAAATATGCATCTTAAAACAGGAAAATTAGACTGAAATAGTTTTCATCGACGATCTGTAGATAAACGGAAACTCATCTTACATAAGGAGGCTGGTGTAACCTTCCGTAAAATATGTTGCAATAACATATCCTATAGACAAAAGTGCAAGTACCACCAACACAGGAGCAAACTTTTTTCTCCATTTCCACATGGGAATCAAAACGAGTGGTGAAAGAATCAAGAGTTGGAAATCAACCGCTAAGTACCAGGTTTGTGGAATACACTTAATAAATTCAAATCCAAGTTAAATTTTGCTGTACTGGCAGACACCAAACCATCTCACCCTTGAATATGGATTCACATAGTTATGCACATACAGCAAAGTCAACCACCAGTTGTTCGTACAGTTTTCATTTTGAAATAAATAGCTGAATGGGCCAGTACCAATTAACTTATACACGCTGACTGTGAAAAGAATTAGAGCCGCAATGGCCGGAGTAAGTCGTAGGTACCGATGCACGTACATCATGATAATGTTTAGTTTGCCTTTACTGTAAGAAAATGCACAGAATAAAATAATTAGATACATAAATATGTCTGTCCTGTTCTATCTTACGTTTTATCCAATTCCTGAAACTTCAACCAGCCCAGAAGTAGTCCGCTTATAAAGAAGAACGAGTCAACCGCAATGGATCCACTTATGCTGTGCATCGACCAGGCTTCTCTCGACCACTAAAAGTACGAGTACGTATCTATGTCCAAGTAAAAGTATGTAATTTATATTATTTACTTTCTTACCAGACGTGCATCAAGAGTATTGATTAATGGTGTCTTGAAACTCGTTGTGTAGGTGTGATGGTACATGATCCAAATGGTAGAAAGGACACGAATCCCGTTAATGCAGTCAATGGAATTCGGTAATTTCTTGGTGTTAATCGCAAACAGTGCTTTTCCATTTGTAAACACAGATAAAGCCAACAATGTAGGTATTGGAGTTTCTTTATATGTAACTTGTTAAGTTGTATGTTTGTATGGCATTAATAAACTTACTTACTATCTAAGTATCCCATAACAAGATCGTATACGCTGCTGAGTGCCATTAGTGCCCCAAAAAATGAAAATATCAATCTGTAGGACAAAAATATCTTAAGATACATTTTGAAACCATATCGACTCATGATCACTTACATGCCAGCAATTTCAATTCCTTCATAATCGGGTTTCTTTGCTACCTGGCACTCGCTAACAGTAACTGTAGACAGGGTCCCATTAGAAACATTACTTATAGCTTGTCGAAAAACTGCTGTCACCACATCAGGACTGCACGAATCAGGAACACATATTCCTATGTGCACTCTCAAAACATCGTTTGCATTATTTCTTAAATCTGTAGAGGCAAAACAATGCTGACCGTTTACCACACCGGTGACTTCACTCAAATTTACGGATATCGCCAAACACTGATCAAAATTACCGATATCCGTTGAATGTAATTGAAGTAATCCTGATGGTATCGATCCCCAGGCATCGATAACTGGAAAACAATAAAATGGGAACATTGGTTTATTGACGCTAGTCAATTGCTTTAATTTTATTGTAAGTTGTATTGAAATAAAACACGGTACCTCGCTGATATTTCATTTATTTATTTTATTTAAGGCTTTACATGATACTACAAAAAAGTAATTCTTAACAATTTTTTTTTAGTGCGAATTACATTTTCAAAATGGTTTTAAATGAATGACAAATGAAGTTTTATAAAAAGGAAAGTTCATAAGAAGCAATAATATATTAGCCGTATTTTTTAGAGAGCCAGTCGAGTACGGGTAACCGACAATTCGCGGTTTTCATTTCGCAAACTGTTATCGATTTTCTAAATATACATATTTCCGTTATTTCGCAGAACTCATGTGGCATATTGTCATTTCGTCTTGCGTTCATCTCGCTGTAAGATTAACTCGCATTACTTGTTTCGCATTTCTATATTTAGCGGTTCTATCAACTGGCATTTGGTATTTTGCATTTGCTTATCTGGCAAACCATTAATTCACGCAATGCTATTTAGCAACTTGTTCCCTGGTGTTTGAATTTAATTTTATGTAAATAAGGTACAATAAGGTACACTAGGTACAATTCTCTAAGGCCGTGTGCCAATTGCGTTCAAATTTTATCCCCTGGATAATTTTTAACGTTTGTACCTGCAGAGGCGAATAAAATTTTAGCTTTTTGCTGTGTCGGTTCGATTAAATGGGATTTTTTTAGCACTTTATTTCATTAATTTCCCACTAGAATTGAAAAATTTCCATTTCTTTTTATATTATTACTAGTGGTTACCCGGTGCGCTTCGCTACACCCATTGAAAACAGTGTTTATGTCATAAATGTAATGAAATTTTTTTGAGTAACTTTTTGTGAATGGTAATGCTAATGACTCTTATGGAGAATTAAATGCCGACAACTCTATTTGAATTTAAGAAAACTGTCAAAACAATAATTTCCTAAAAACTCAAAAACTTACCATCCGATTGAGCTGAAACTTAGACAATATATTTGTTATGAAGCGAGAAGTGTACGCAAATCAATAGTTAGCTGTTAGCTGTTACCGTGCATTGCTGTAGTAATCATTTTGACATTTTGGTTTTCATGGCCATCTATCGGAAAACTTGAAAACTTTTGATTTACAAATATTTCTCACTTCATAACAAATATATTCTGTAAGTTTCAGCTCAATCGGATGGTTTTGAAATTTGCGTGTTCCAGCGCCATCTATCGGAAAACTTGAGAACTGTTGATGTACGAACATTTCTCAATTCATTCCAAATATATTGTGTAACTTTCAGCTTAATCGTACGGTGAGTTTAAAATTGTTTGAGTTCCAGCGCCATCTAGCGGAAAACTTGAAATTTTTTGATGTACGAACACTTCAAACATCAGAAAAAGTATATAGTGTAAGTTTCAGCTCAATCGGATGGTTAGCTTATGAGTTCTGAGGTATCAAACGAACAGCTAAGGTTAAGGGTATTTTTTTTTTTTGTCCATTTCTTTCCTAAATAAAGGACAAACACTTCCTCTTATTACCAATAAATATTTCACTGCAGTTTGCTCCAATACTCTTTGTCTATTAACTAAATTTGGCCGTGCGTCTAATCAAGTGAACCGAAAAAATGCTGTTGTTTTGACATGATTGAGAAAAAAGAGTGCAAAGGTACCGTTGGGTGTCTCTCACCAAAACTTTTTTATGTCATTTTACAGAGAAATTACTAACCATTCTGCTGAATGCAATTGTTTGCTTATTGATCCAAATTTGGGGAAAAGAATCAAGATTTAAGGAAAAAAATTGTGTGCGTCTAATCAAGTGAATCGGACTGTAAAGAAGAAATGATTTTTTGATTTATTCAAATTTATATTTTCCAACAGGATTTACTTCTTCGATAATGTCATCCAAAAATAGGAATACGGAACCCTTTGAGCGCGAGTCTGACTCGCACTTGGCCGGTTTTTTTTTAAAAAAGATACTGTCCCAATTACCATTTTTTTCCTTTGTCAAAACACTTTCTCGACATACTGTATTTTTTTCTCGATTAATTGAATCCAGTCGGCAAAATTAGTGTAAGTTCGAAGGACTTTTAAAAAAATTCGAGTTATAGAAATACTTTTTTTTTTTTTGTTTTTGAAAACGCATTTATTCTTAGTGGAATTTGTGTTAGAACCAGTCTATTACAATGTCCGATTTGTTAGTAAGTTAAAGAACATGACTTTTGAACACTCCAACTTCGAAATATCATTTCGAAGCATTTAAATAAAGTACATCTTGAGGAAATAGGTCAAGTTTAGCCGACTAGAAAAAAATTAAGCAGGGCCAGCACGGGTCAGCTAGTCACTACTTTTATAGAAGGAAGTCTAAAAAAAAGTATGTACTAGTTTGTATGTATGTATGCAAAAATAAAAATAAACTACTGAACAGATTTGAATGCGGTTTTTGCAATCGATTCTGGTTGGATTCAATCTATAAAATGGATAAAAAAAAATCAATATGTACAGTCGTGGCGAACTAATTAAGAACGATGGTACCAAAAAATATTATTCGATTTTTTTTTTGCTTAGAGTTGAAAGATATTATAGCTTGTTATGTATTTTGTTAATACAATATTTAAGTAAGAAAAACAAGTAACAACAAACTAAAAATATAAGTTATAAACAAAAAAAATTACTAAAATTCAATTACGTGCTTCGAAATGGTTGGCGAACTAATTAAGAACGACGATAGAAAGAGTAGTTATTTTGTGAAAAAATGTATGATATTAACTGAAATAATCGCTAAACATAAGAATTCATTCAAAATTAAATAAAAAACGTACATTTTTGATAGTTTAGCGCTTGATTTAATTGAAAATAGGCAAAAATAAGAGATGTACGCCGCAGATGCTGGTGGCCATTGTAAAGATGAGAAATGTCGAGAAATTATCGTTTTAAGAAATCGGGAAAAGGCTCAATTACTCAATAACAATTGTCTTCAATGCTGTAAGCTACATGGAGAAACATCAAACTACCGAAAATGTAGCAAGACGCAAAAGACCGCGTAAGACTAATGAAGGTGAGGATCGAATAATCGTTCGAGTTGCCAAAAAAAATCATTCCATTTATGAGTTCTATACAAATTCAAAAGGAAGTTTTTGGTGAGGATCAGAATACTCTTTCAGCACGCTCCATACGGAAACTATTGAATGAGAGCCAAATTTTTGGAAGAGCGATAAGAAAAAACCATTGCTTTCACTAAAAAGTTGAATAGTAAGGTTAGCTTTTGCGAGGAAACATAATGACTGGACGATTTCTGAATGGAAAAAAATATTATGGAGAATATAGTGGGATCAAATGGTAAAAGTTATGTCTGGCCACCAAAAAACTAGGCACTTAATCCGAAATGCATGGCGGTTACTCCTAAGCACCGAGGATGAAGTGTGATCCTTTGGTGATGTTTGTCATTTAAAGGAAACGGGTCCTTATATCAAATAGAAGGTATGATGAACTCGGAGCAATACATACAAATATTAGGAAATGTCATGTAGCCGTATACTAAGGAAGAACTGCCCGTTACTTGAAGATTTATGCAAGATAATGATCCAAGGCACACGGCAAGGGCAACAAAACATTGGATCGATATGAATTCTGTCGGTGTTTTAGAGTGGCCGTCGTGTAGTCCTGATTTAAATCCTATAAAAAACCCGTGGTATGAACTTAAAACCGAAATTGGCAAGCATTAAGTTGGAAATTCTAACGAATTATTTGAAGTAGCAAGGTCAGCTTGGGCCAACATACCACGTAAAAACGCAGTGATCTTATTCTATCTATGCTACGAAAACGTAAGGCTGCGATCGCGAGTAAAGGGTTTCCCACGAAATATTGAGCCAGGACATGACAATTTGGAAAATAAGCAAACAATTTCATAACGTTCTTAATTAGTTCGCCAACCATTTCGAAGCACGTAATTGAATTTTAATAATTTTTTTTGTTTATAACTTATATTTTTAGTTTGTTGTTACTTGTTTTTCTTACTTAGATATTGTGTTAACAAAACACATAACAAGGTATAATATCTTTCAACTCTAAGCAAAAAAAAAAAAATCGAATAATATTTTTTGGTACCATCGTTCTTAATTAGTTCGCCACGACTGTATATGTATTTCAATAAAAAAAAAAAAACTTCTAAATGTGAAAAAGAAAAGTTTTATATTTAACTTTGGTATATATATCTTCTTTGTACATTTGTGAAAAAAGTAATAACATAATGAAATATTGTTTGTAAGCTTTCGCGACAACGATCAGTGGAGACCATTGTCACCGTCAATCCACCAGCGGGTATGCATGTATGCGGTACATGCGTGTAGTACACGTGATTGGGATTGCTTCGTGCTAACATACATATATGTATTGTAATTGTTCGATCATCTCTAATTCAATAACTGGATAAAGAATGCAATTTTTTTTATGATAAGTAAATGCAGGGCTTGGAACAGATACAGATATTATGTTTTGATGTTTTGGCGGTAAGAACGTGCTGTAATTTTTAAGAAAGCGAAAAAGTTAGATTGGAAGAAATTGCTAACCCACCTGCGTCACTTTTTTCTTTAATAGTTTATGAAAAATCATTTATACAAGCAATTCATTCAGTCTATACCTATTACCTACGGCCCTCAAATAATTCCTTTAGATCTTAAGACCTGCTCTTCGCAAACATTTGAAGGGACCTACATTTTTTCGCCGATTCCGAGCGGTGAGTTAAGGAGCTCGTCGTGAAAAATGGTACTTCTAAATGCTTGCAAGATATTCGGACGGAAAGGCCGGAGTGTGGGCTGGGATTGAACCCGGGCAAGCATGCATAGTAGTCCAACTACGCCACGGTATCACTACATAATATAAGTATAATAATACGTATTCAAAAACATTATTAATGTTGATGTTTTATACTTAAATTACTTACATGGAAGAACATTTAAAGATGGCAATTGCGTAGTTATCTGCTGTAAAGCGAGAGAACACTTCATTGCATTATAATCATCGGAATTTTTAGCAGAAATATCAATCGCATTCGCATTGTGGCGGATTTCATTGAAAAATAAATCACGAAGGATATCGCGTGGCACTGTTACATTATTTACGATAGACACAGAATGACTTTGAATTGTGAGTAAACATAAAATAATTACAGATGAATAAATAGTTTTCGCCATTCTATTGCAATTGAAAGAGCGTATGTAGCCACTATAAAAAGAATATACTGAGCTAAAACTAAAAATTACCTGAGCTTTTACGGGTGTTTCAGTTACTCGGATTATATACAGATAAGGAAGATAAGCCCATATTCGCGTGTTAATTTGCCATTTAACTAACTAACTAAATAACATACACGGTACTTCCTACTTATTGGAAAGATGAGGTCTCATTAGCAGCATTAGCTATTTTTAATCGCACTAAATTATCGAGGTTCATTTAGTTAAGTAGTTTTTGAGGTGGATAAGCCTTTTGTTTTAAGCTATCAATTTTATTTCGATCTTATTTTGCACGGGATCGCCACGTAACCTCGAACGACTAAAATCTCGAAAATCCAAATCTAGAAAGTACAAATATCTCGAAAAAGAATCTCGAAAATAATTTGCTTTTACATTTAATTAAAAAATAATAATTAACCCTTTCGGTATTGAATTTATGTTTTACTTCATGAATAGACATATGTATATAGAGGATTATGCCTCGAAAAAAATCCATATTGGAGCTCCTACCTGAAATTATGGAGGCGGTGTTCTGGAAACGGACGTGTGAAAAAAAAATATAGTGGCAAATCGAGGAAATCACCCCCCCCCCCCGTTCGCAGCAAAGTGTGCGAAATGAATGAATGAATGAACGAATAAAACTATTCGATAGTTTGAAATCATTCAGTTACTAACTATCGATAGTCGAATTCGTTCGATAGTTCACATCACTAGCCAAAACCAGTTCCTTACCGTGTCACAACTAGTACAACGAGTACAATCTCCCTTTTATACAAAATCGAATTATTGTTAACATATGAAAATTCAAATAAAGGAGCTTCATGAGCTACTTTATATAAAACTAGCTGACCCGTGCTCGCATTGCTTCGCCCCCGCTGCCACTGTTAAGGCAAAACAAATTGGAGATGAGTTCCGAATTCTTTATCCTCTCTAAGCGGATCTCTATGCCATTAAAGGAATGTAGGTACTCTGTAAATGAAATTTCAAAGAAATTACATATTTTATTGCAATCACAAAAACCAACGAAATGATCTACTTTTCCCGCCCTTCTGTTGGGCCATCGCATATATGTACATACATACATATACAATTATACATATGTACATACGAATACGCGGTAGCAAAATTCCCATTCAAGAAAATTTGAACACTTGCAGCACTATGGAAATCACACATCACACATCACACATGGTATAGTCGCTATTCGCCTTCCATATGCCCCATTAAACTTTTATTACTTACAATAAGAAATTAAAGCAAAAAGAAAAAAAAAACAAAATTATTACATCACACACACATACTGCTCGTTTTGTATGCGAAAACAAACAAAAAAAAACTAAAACCGGTTTTCGTGATACAAAAGAAAACGAATTTAAGGGAAACACACACCGCTGCGATAGCGATAGCGATCTATCGCAACACGTGTATTTAAGTTTGTTCATTCACACCGAGTGTGATAATGTAGCGATAGACTGCGATTGAACGTTTCTATCGCTGCATCTAGTATTCTATCGTTCTATCGCGTAATATTTTGTAATTTTTATTATTATAAAATGTCAGTTTTGGTAGTTTTTAAATTAGATTTGACGATTTTTTTTCTAGAATGTAAGTAAATACTGCAAATGGATAGTGAAAGTGTTTTAAAAAGTAAAAAAAAAACAACATAAATAAAACTGACAAAACTTCAATCGCTATCGCGCTGGTGTGTTTTGTTGTTTATCGCTATCGCTATCGCAATCGCAATCGCTATCGCTATCGCGCCGGTGTTTGCAAGCCTTTAAGCAGCAATGGGAATACAACAACAACATTCACAACACAAGGACGTCCAAAACAGAAAAGGAAATTGAGAGAAACGAACATTTTTGCAACACAACCTCGTCTCGTCATTGCGATCAAATCGAAGTCGTCGATGTAAGGAAATGATAATAATGCATGTTTTTAGATTAGTTTTTTATTTATTTCTCAGCCTGTAGGTGTAATTAAGAAAAGGTTAAACTCTTAAAATCTCCGTTAGTAAATTGACTTCCTGTTACAGTTTTTTTTATTTGCAATTCGTATAACTGCTGTAATGTTATGAGTGAATGTATGGCTCAACCATACAAAATAGGTATAAAAAATATTTTTTTAATTTATGTTTTTTTAACACAAAAAATATCCTATGGATGTTCCGGACTGTGTAGCTTTTTATTAGTGAAATAATTTTTGAAATCGGTTCAGTAGTTCCAGAGTTTAGTTCCCATATACATACAAACCTTTCCTCTTTATAATAATAGTAAAGGTGACAAATATCGAACGAAAATACAAAAGTTCATAATAATTCAAATAGATGGGCTTCATGGATATTTTACTTCATGAGCTACTTTATTTGTAAAAATGACAAGTATCGAAGAATACAAAAGTTCGTTATAATTCAAATAATAATTCAGAAAAAATATTAACGTACTACATGGAATCTTGAATTTAAGTGTTTGAGTTTTAAGTAAAAAATAATAATTGTACGATAATAAATATGATGGACTTGGTAAGCCGCTACAAGTTCGAGATTTACTTTTATTGAAAAGTGTTTGATTCACTGTTCATGCATGCAAATGAGTTTACTTAATACAAACAGGTCTTCCAAAATCGGATCGACGTGGACATGGTTTTACCAAAAATTTACATGAAATTTGCCTTCCTTTTAGTCACGTATTAAACACGCACAACTAAGCTTACCAAGAACACAAAATAAAGTTGAGTCTTGGCATAAACGCTAAGAACCTTGAGGGGAAGTCCACACGTTGGTCTGTACAATAGGCGTGTTTTTTTTTTCGAATCTACATATATAGCTTTTCCTAAGGTCTAGATGCTGAAGTTGCTTTTACACCACTGTATTTTTGCCAATTATTAAAACACTATTAGTCAACACAATACTATCTCTCCCTGAAATTCTAACTGAATTAATGTACATATAGTATTAGTTTGTGTTCTATTAATTCGACTTAATCAATGTCATGTTATTTACTTAAATAAAGAACTATCCACATACAGGGTGGCTGATGAAAGCCGCTACAAAAAAAAATTTAATAACATTTTTTCTATTTAATGAATCTGGTTAAATTTTTTTTTTTATTTTACAGATTGATTTTTAGATTAAACAAAAATGGATAACTGGGACACTGAAACAAGAATTTAGATTGTCCGCCGCTATCACGCACTGGAGTCCGTAGTTTTGGTTCAAAGAGAGCATAGGCGCACGTTTGGCGGCAATCCTCCGAGCAGATGGACCATAATGAGACTTGTTAACGGTCCTGTACGACATGGCAAGTGATTTTCACGATATGAATTTTGTTGTTGCAGATTCTCTTCAATTTCTCATAAAGGAGAAGTGTCCACGCTTGCGGCTAAACAATTACCAGAAGTACTGACTGCATTTTGAAGACTGGGCAGCTCATCCACAGGCCAGCTCCAAGGGTGGCAAAGAAACGCATACACGGTCCTGCTCCGTTTGCTACTTCTGTGTACTTTTAAAATTTCAAAGTTATTTTCAATTGTTTTTATGCTATGTTTATAATTTTGTATGTATTTACCTTTGCCGCTCACATATTTGGCAGTAACACCAAGCAAAAGTTACAAAAAAAACCATAATAAAAAGCAATCATTCTATATCACCGAATATTTTCATTCGCTCGATTTGACATACGAAATGATAAGTTTAGCGAATATTCGCTAACCATAATAAGGTGATATCTCAGTTCGCTTAATTTTTGACGTTTGAAGCGAATGTAATTTGATCGATTCGCTAACCATAATACCAAACTATCACATTCGCTAACTTTTTCGTTCGATTCGCTAACCATAATAGGGCTGACAATACATTTAAAGAAAACTAATCCTGTCATTAATACACTGCCTTTAGAGTCCAAAATATCTGCAAATGTCCCTTTATGTAAGTTTTTTTGGCGTTAAAAGGAAAGTTGTTTATATTTTTCACAGGCAGTTTCACGATCATCGGGATTATTATCTATTTACAAGCACCTAGATTATATTTTATTTTTCAAAAGCTAGGAATTAAAACAGCCTCACCCAATGGCTTAAGTCTCCATTTGTTTTATTTTTCTGCTAATTGTACAAGTATGAAAAAAAATGTCCTGAAGTACTAAGGCCAAGCGGTTGCTTATACATATTTTGCACCTTACTGTACATATTTATATACATAAGTACGCATTGATAGGGCATAGCGGCATGTGATCATGGCGTCTTGGAGCGTCCGCCATATTAGAGTGACATCACAAAGACTTGGACACCCTACGGATCAAGACGAATCCAACGACACCTCATTTGTTGAAATCGGTTCTATAGTTTCGGCTGTAAGAGGTGACATCCTTACATCCAAACAAACAAACACACCCAACCTGTGGAAATCATAACCCTTCCTTTTGCCTAGTTTGCCTAGTCGGGTAAAAAATTACTAAACCTTCCGTCGGGCGCAACTGATCTGACAGGCATAGCTGCTAAAGATTTGCGTACCATTGCACAGTTTTTGGCGCAAAGAATGCGAGCTTTTTATTAGCTTCATATTTTTGCATTCCCCACTCAAAAAAACAATTCAGTTGGTGATTGACTGGAAGTAAAGTTTGTGACCATTTTGATCTGACATAATCGTTTACTTATGTAAGCATTGCTTTTGGCCCGTTATTTTTTTTTTTTGTGTATTTAATTTTTGAGTTTCTATACATATGTATTAGTTTTTGAGAGATATTATGCTTTTTAAATTTTTTCTATCAAGAATTTAATATTGGAAGTAAAAACAGATCCTATAATCTTGAAAACCCTGAGCGTATCTCAATTAAACCAATAGGACAGGAGTTATACAACTGAACGTCATCGGCGTACATATGAATATATGAGTTAAGAACGTATGAAGGAAGATCGTTGATACAGAGTGAGAATAACAATGGCCCTAGGATTGATCCTTGGGGAACACCTTTGCTCACCGGAAGGAAGGAAGGAACAGTGTTATTAGAAATAACTGCCTGGGATCGGTCATTTAAATAAGAAGAAATAAGATGTGCCGATGACGATAAAAAAATGAAATTATTTATTAACTTTTGGCAAAGAATGTCGTGGTTGACAGTATCAAACGCCTTAGAAAAATCTAAGAGCGTTAGAATGGTAACCATATCTTCATCTGTGGCCTTTCTTATGTCTTCCACAACTTTCAATAGTCACACATTCGTGACTCGGAAAAAAATTATTTTTTTACTTTTTAGTTCTTTAAAGCTTGTTTTTAAAAAAATATTTTTTTATCTTTATATCTTTATTTATTTCCTGTTACGAACAAGATGTCAAATGACACACTAATACTATTGCAGAAAAACAGATCAATCTCATTTGTTTTGCATTCAGCACGAAAAATATGAAATCTGAGAGCAAAATTTTAAAAGCCAAATTGAAAACAGCATTAGAAAAGAAGTCATTCACAAGAAATTTTGCAAAACCAAGTACCTACCTATATAATATAATTGATACATTATGTACATACATATGTGTATATGCAGATCATGTTTTTTAATTTGTTAAAAAAAAACCCAAGCTTTTATGCAAAACACCAGGTGCACATTCAGGAATCCAATAATCCGTACAAATGGGCGAAATCCCACGACCTGACAACACTGGCTTGTTGATTGCAAACACACGACTTCTCTTTTGTCATCCCTTTGAAATGAAAAGCATCTCTATTTTCACAAAGGCAGCTATTTTGCCGCACGCATTCAATCAAAATATGAACAATTATTCGTATTCTACTGAATTTGCCATTATTTTATCTTATTTCATTTATTATTATTTTTTTTTTTTCAAATTCATACAACTGTCAAAATTGCATATGCGTGGAGCGAATGAAATCACTCTCTTTTCAGATGTTCGGTATAATATGACGTCACTATGTGAGCATCCAAGAAAGCGGAAGTTAAAATTAAACCATACGTAATTTTTACAAGTGCTTGGTGGTAGGAAAACTGAACATCAAGCGTAAAATATACATTTCAAGTGTTTGAATTATTCGGGTAAAAATATTTAGCTAATATAACAGAAGGTAAAAACGAAGATCGAAATGCAAAAATGTATACAAATATTTTTTAACGAAAATGTATTACAAATAAACTTTTTTGGAATTCTTAAAGAACACCCTATTGCAAATTTTGAAATAATTTTTCTTCTCTTCTATCTCTCTTTCACGACAACACTTCTTATTACCGTCTATTTCTCCATGCCTGTGTGACGAACAATGGAACTGCTAAGAAATGAGTTTTAGAACTGGTTAAGAACAGACGTGTTTATCACAAGTGTTAAAAGTATTAGTACTAAAACAGCAAATTATAAAGTTATTAATATATATTATTCGGGTATATATAATTATGCCTGAATGCACGAAGTGTAAATCACCGATACGTGGAGAAACCGGAATTAGCTGTGCTGGAGTATGCTCAAAGGTTTACCACTCATCGGCAAAATGTTCAGGTTTGGACAGTTACAGCAGCGGCATTATCGGAACCCAAGGTATGGTGAAATTTATTTGTGATGACTGCCTTCAATATATATGTACATAATGTTGATCTGGTGGTCAAGGATATGCAAGAAAATGTTAATAAGAACACAAAATATCTTAAATTATACAAGGAAGAATTCAGGGAATCACTTAAACAAAATGAGGAAGAATTAAAAAAACTACTGGAAGCAATAGAGCAAAGGTATGCAGAAAGACTAACGGAAATGAAAATCTCACAAGAAATATGCGAAAAAAGTATTTTAGAAATAAAGAAACTGAGCAGTGTCACTGAAAATTTCAGGGAAGAAGGCAAAAAAATATGCGATGAAATTCGAAATAACACAAATATATGTAAAGAAATAAAAAATATTAGTAATAAACAAACTGGCACCGGCAACCAAATGTCATATTCCGAAACTGTCAAAAAATCAAGCAACCAAAAAGAAGTGATGCCACACCCAGAGTTACGAAAGGAGATGCCACTTCTGTTGAAACCCAAAGAAAAACAAAAAAGTACCAAAACCAGAGAAGACCTGAATAAAAAAGTTGACCCAAGTGGTTTAAAAATCTCTAATTTTGAAAGCACAAGTGGTGGTATAGTGATAATAGAGAGTGAAAATATAGAAGAAAGAAATAAAATCCAAAATGCGATCGAAAAAAGCATCGGTGAAAAATACGAAGTCAAAATACCAAATAAAATAAATCCAAGAATAGTTGTCATAAACATGAAATACAAAAATGAGGAAGGAGAAGTAATCGAAAAATTAAAAAAACAAAATGCAGTGATAGGAGATAGCCAACTGAAATTAATAAAATACTATACATGCAAAAAAAAAACAGTGACACGGATATAGAAATTAATGGCAGCAAAATCGAGAACGTCAACCATATCAAATACCTGGGAGTGATCATCGATAAACACCTAAAATTCGAGGAGAATGTAGACCATATATGTAAGAAAATTGGCAAAAAAAAATAGGTTTCTTTAAGCACATGTGGAAAAGAATGGATGACATGACGGCTATTATAGTATACAACAGCATAATAAAACCGCATTTTGAATATTGTGCCACTATTTTGTATTCATGCTGCAACCAAGGGCAAATAGAAAGATTGCAGAAACTGCAAAATAAAGCAATGAGAAGTATTCTCAAGTGCAACCGCTTTACCCCTCTTATAGCTGTTTTCAAGATCAGACATGGGATAGCACCGAGGTACCTCACTAATGAGGTCAATCTAGTAAGCGAAGTCCAACCATACCAACTCAGGAATCAGCACGATTTTCGATTGCAAAGACAGACAACAGCAGCAGCTCAAAAAACACTTATATATAAAGGAGTCCAATTATTCAATAACCTTCCTGGCCAAATAAAGAATGAAGTAAATTTTAAAATATATAAAAGGAGATGTATAGAATATATTAAAACAAATAATTAAACATAATTGAAAAATCTACAATACTAATTAATTACTTAACATACATAAAAAAAAAAAAAAAAAAAAAAAAAAAAACACGTGGAGAGTGTCCCTACTCATTATTAGATATACTCTGCCACTGCGCTAACTAACCTTAGCCTACATATGTAGCTACACTTACTTAAAAAATAGGATGTTACAATTATAGTAACGCACCGACGTGGGAGAACGCATCATCGACTCCTTCCTTAGTTTCATTTATGTTCTCAGAAAGATATGGACATGGGAAAAAGCGCGTCTCTGTTATTTTTGAAGCATTTGCTATGGGACAGCATTTTGAAAGAGGATCATTTGTTATACGAAAAGAGCCAAGCGGTCAAACCGTATTGAAACCAAATGTGTTGATAGGATATGAGGGATTCGCTCTAAAGTCATATTTGATGAGACCGTTTCCTAACAGAACAGCAAGACAGGACGATGCTTGAAGAATATAACACCCGACCTTACAGGACTAGAGGTGTCATGAAAATTACGTTCGCGATTATTTTTGTAGACCTCTAGCTACTTATAGAGAAACAACTGTAAAATTCGCCAAAGCCGCTTGCGTCTTACATAATTCTTCTTCGAACACAATCATTAGCAGATGTGAGATGAAGATATAACATACGATAACTATGTACATTAAGTTCGATAATTTATTGCGATTAAAAATAACTAACGCTATTCATGAGACCTCATCTGTCCATTAATTAGAAAGTTAGTTGTATATGTAGTACCGTGTGTGTTAGTTAGTTAGTTACAGGGCAAATGAACACGCGAATATTACAAGGGGCTTATCTGCCTTATCTGTATATTATCCGAGTCTTTGAAACACCCATAAAAGGTCAGTCAATTTTTAGTTTTAGCTCAGTATATTCTTTTTATAGTGGCTACATACGCTCTTTCAATTGAAATAGAATGGCGAAAACTATTTATTCATTTGTAATTATTTTATGTTTACTCACACTTCAAAGTCATTCTGTGTCTATCGTTAATTATGTGACAGTGCCACGCGATATCCTTCGTGATTTATTTTTCAATGAAATCCGTCACAATGCGAAGGCGATTGATATTTCTGCTAAAAATTCCGATGGTTATAATGCAATGAAGTGTTCTCTCGCTTTACAGCAGATAACTACGCAATTGCCATCTTTAAATGTTCTTCCATGTAAGTAATTAAAGCATACACTTTGTTTTTAAATACGTATTATAATTATATTATAAAGTTGCACCGTGGCATAGTGGTAAGTGCGTTGAAAAACTACGCATGCTTTTCTAGGTTCAATCCCAGTACACAATCCAACGTTTTTTCACGCTGCCACTCCTTCCGAATGTCTGACAAGCATTCAAGAGTATCATTTGTCACAATGAGCTTCTCAACTAGCCATTGAGAGTTGGCAAAAACTGTTGGTGATTGCGAAGAGCAGGTCTAGAGGCAGCGTTGTGCTGAAGTACTCAATTGGGTAATTCGGCTCAAGTATTTCTGATTTGGCTCACATTTGGCTCATTTGGCTCAAAACTTTATTCTCTTGAAAAAAATACTAAAAAGCAATAAAAACGAAATCAGGAAATAAGAATTCCCTATATATAACATTGACAGAAATAATTACAATCGCTTGAAGTATGAAGTACACTCGCTTATGAGTTTTAAAGAGCCTTTAAAAGGGTCAACCAGAACATGTGGGGATTTTGAACAACGTAAAGATGAAAAAAGGAAACGTTAACCGTTTATTTCATTTTTATTTGTTTTCATCTTTATTGACATATATGCTATGTTATGCTTTAATATGGTTAGCGAATGAGAATTGAATGTTTGAATTTTCGCGAACCGTAATAAGTTGATATCGCATTTCCCCAAATTTCTGACGTCAAAAGCTAATGTAGTTTTACGATTTCCAAGCCGTATAATACCAAATTATCGCTGTCGTCCTAGTAGACTACACACTGTCATTTTTGAAATAACATTTCTATACTGTCATGTCCCATTCCCATCATTTCATTCTAGGCTATACACTAAAATTCCAGAAATGACATTTCTTCAAAAATATTCTCATTTTTTTTGTTCATTGTTGAGTTTATTGTTTTTGGGGGCGGACGTTTGATTTTTTTTAAAAATATTAATGATAAAGAAATTGTTTATGCGTGTCCAAAAGAACGCAGTCATAAATTCCTCCAAAAGTTCTTTTGGATCAGTAGGAGCCATTATTTTCAAAACATTGCTTCCGAAACACGTGCAAACTCGACTGAAAAATGCTGAATGATGAAATTAGCCTACACATTATCATTTAAATGCGTCAGTTTCCGTCATTCTAGCAAAACCCACGAAAAAGTTCAACCCTCATCATTCTCGCCATCACTTCAATCGAAATTTTCATTCCAAGCTACACACTGTCATTTTGAAATCACTCCAGCAAGAATGTCATTTCAAAAATGATAGTGTGTAGTGTAGCCTACTTAGGCACTTTAAAAAATGAAATTGTGATATTATGTTGTTGCTGTGTCCGTTTTTATAAAGAAGAAACATGAACCCCCCCTCTCATTCATTTTCAGATTTACAATAATTTTTTTTTTTTTACTAATTTGGCTCAACCTGGTATGAAATGACTCGGAAAATGGCTCGACTCCAACATTTATCTGGAACAACGCTGTCTAGAGGTCTAAAGAAAAAGAAGATTATCCGTCCTGTTCTGCATTTCAAGTGAAAGTGGATTGAAACCGCAGATGGAAGAACAAAAAATAAGGGATTCCGGGAGCTATTGGTTGCTTGGATGGTACAAACATTCACCTTCACCCCTTACAAAAACATGTATAATGTTTTAGTTTGTTAGTAAAAATTGTTTACTACAATCGCTTATATTTTTCCATCTAGTCGTTGGAAGACCTTCACTCTTCAGCAGTTACTAACTTGCTCCACAAATCATTAAGTATACTCTCTGCCCCCTTTCCCGAACCCTTTGCAAAATCTTGATTTTTTTTCATGTAATTCAAGAGAATACTGTCTTGCCCCTAAATGAGTCTGATCAAATCAATTAATTATTTCACTTTACAACGGTATGTGAATTCGATTCACGTAAAGAAACTCAAGTGAATTCAATTTACTAAAAACAAAAGAGTTTCCGGAATGCAGAACACGAATTTACAGTTGTCATTTCGAGTGGAATGCAGAACACCAAGACATTCACTTTCGAACATATGTACATTATTACGATTAAAAATAGTTTATGCTACTAGTGAGTGAGACCCCATCTGTCCATTAATTAGGAAGTTAGTTGTATACAGTATGCTAGGGCGGCCAGCCATCTCGCATTTGCAGTTGTAAAACCGCATTCTAATAACTGCAAAAATTGTTCCGCAAAATGTTTAATGCGTCCCGCATGTCCCGCATTAGACAAATTCGTTCATAGATTTCTAAGTCTAACCAAGTCCAAGTCTAACCAAAAAAAAAGCAAACGAACGACGAAGTAAATATCTGCTTTGTTTCGGTGTTACACTCAACCAGCCCATATATATATAACCATTAGCGGGGCACACACGATACGACTGATCTGACGGACTTGGTCGGATGGATGTCTGACAGACCGATGTCGTTAGCGTACACATTGTCCGACATGTTGTCCGACTTGACTTTGCAAGTGGATTTGAAAGATGTCGGACGTACTGAGAGCAGCACTTATGATTGATAAAATTCTAGAAGAACAAATCTAAGAGAGAGAAGAAAGAAAAAGGAAGCGAATTTGGGTGCAGGAATGGATGAACAAGCGACCAAAGATATTTTTTGATGTTTATTTTCTAACAGAACTACAATATTGGATTCTCCAGGCGAATATCAGAATTGTTTATATTTTCTAATTTTTTTGCTCCGAAATTCAAAATTTCTATGCATAGGCATTTTTAATTCTCCGACATAAACCAAAAATGAAATTTTCTCTAGGTCGGGCGGACAAGTGTACACATTATCCGATATGTCCGTCCGACTGCCAATATATCAAAAAAAAATTGGAAACCATCCGACATGTCCGTTAGGGTGTGTCATTTAGTATGGCAAAAAAAAAAAGTTTGTTTTTTTTTTTAATCTAATACCTCTCAAAAGTTGCATTGGGATCCTAGGTAACAGAATATGTGAAAAAGTTCCAAGTTTAATGTCCTTACGCTCCCTCAAATTGGTTGGTGTTTCGTAATAAACGGTTTTCAATGCTACGTTCGCCCATTGCTCGGATATAGTTTAGTGCTAATTTTTGCTAAGCAAATTACGTAAAACTAATAAACATAAAGTTTATTTGGAAATAAAATGAAAAAACATCTTTATTACATATCTTTATATTCAATACCCACTGTTGGGCGCAATACGTTTAACGGTGTGGAGAATAGGAGGTTGTAAAAGTATGTTTTTTCTCAAATCTTTTTATTAGTTGATCAGTATTTTAAAATTTGAATATATTTGCTTTATTTGAACCTAGTTCAACTAGTTTTTGTGTATAGATGTAAAAAAAAATTACGCGCCAATAGCCTATTTCTTCAATTTCTTCGAAACTTCAAGTTAGTAATGAGAGCTACCAAGTAGACGTGTTTCTGAGACTGGCTTTCTGTTTAAATTCCCCTACTCGAATAAATTCGTTAAAGTGACTCAATTTGCCCCTAATAAGTGTAAACAACGTTTATATAAACAAGTGCTCTAATAAACAAAAAAGGTCTATTACAAAATTGCTTGATTTTTGTCATTCGTGCTGAGTAGTTATTTAATTTAATCATGTCCCATCAACAATTACGTTCCGGTTCCCGCAAACCCACATCCAAAACGGACTCACATGCTGCATTCAGCTCTCCCGCTGCACAAACGAGCGGTAAGGAAGAACGCAAGGAAAAAGGGAGTACTACAATGGACAAAGACAATAGTGATTACATAATCAATCTACTTAGGCAACAAATTATTGATTCAGAAAACAGAATCACCGACAATATGAACAATATTATTAAAGACCTTCAAAACACCGTCAAAGAAGCAACACTCAAAGTGAATAAACTTGAATCGGCTCTCTTGAGCGCCAAAAATGAGATTACCTCTCTACATACACAGATATCAGTGCTAAAAACATCACTTGTGGAAGTAAGCAATGTAAACACTATCTTTCAGACTGACCTATGTGCAATTAAAAAGACAATTAACACCCAAGAAAACCGAACAGTGGCAAGCGACGCACTTCTCTTTGGTATTCCACACTCACCTGAAGAGAATTTAAACAACATATTTAACAAAACTTGCCGGACACTAAATATTCAACCGCCAGCTATAAAAAACATTTTTCGCACCCGCGCCCGGTCAGAATCCAAAGATACACCGATCATTATTAAATTCAATTCACCGTATGACCGAAACTTTGTTTTAAAATCAGTATCCATTTTTCGGAAAGAACAACACAGAGAACTTTGCTTGGAAGACATTGAAGTTAACTCGAAAAACGTTTTCTATGTACGCGAGAGTCTAACTAAGCATAATTACACGATCTTGCAGCACGCACTGACAATTAAAAAACGTAAACAACTAACATTGTATTTACAACTCGTGGAGTGGTGCATGTCAAACGTCATCCAAATGAAACTGCTGTACCGATCAATTGCATGGAGGATTTCAACGGAGTTGCCAGCTCTACAAATTAATTTTCAATTAAAGTAAATTTTAATTAACAAAAACAAAATATTTTTAACTAAATTTTTAATACACTTAGGTATACATTTTTTCTTCTTTCTTCATTCCTTTAAAAATTTTCTTTTACTATTTTTATATTTTTATATACTAATACTTTTTACAGCTTACTCTCATTTTTTCAATTTTTTTCTTTCAAATTTTATTTGTGAGCTGTTTATTCTTCTTTTCTTATAATTTAAAGCTTTAATTTATGTAATGGCTGCCGCTAATGTTCGTACCATGATAAACGTTTTGGGTGGACAGGGAACTGGCATTCGTATTTGCCAAATTAATGCGCAAAGTCTGTTGTCGAAAATAGATGAATTTCGTGATATATTCGAAGAATCAAATGTTGACGTTATCTGTGTATCCGAAACTTGGCTAACTTCTGACCATAACGATATATTGTGCTCTCTTGCTGGCTACAAAGTTTATCGTTCAGACAGAAATCGTTGCAGAGGTGGGGGTGTGGCAGTCTACATCAGGGAAGGTATTAAATGTATGATCAAATGTTTATCTGAAGATAACAGTCAAAATGATTATATTTTCCTGGAGTTATGTAATGATTTCGAAAAACTCCTCATTGGTACTGTTTACCGACCTAATAGAAATATTTGCATTTCCCATCTGATTTCAATTGTTGAGCAGTTATCAGTTTCATACCCCAAAACTGTTATTTGTGGCGATTTCAACTGCAATCTGTTGGTTGAAAATAGTCTAAGCGATGCATTTATTACACTGAACCTCTGTTCAGTGAATACGAATACTCCAACTCATTTTTCTCACTTTGAACCAACGCTGCTTGACCTCTTTCTGGTAAGTGACAAAAATAGTGTAATTTTATACGATCAGCTCTCAGTGTCAGCTTTCTCCAAGCATGATTTGATCTTTTTGATCTACGACTTTCTTGTTGGTACTTCAGTCAAATCTATTGAATATAGAGATTTTAAAAATATAGACTACTCCCTACTTGAACAGGATGTGCGAAATACAAATTGGGAAAATATATTTTTAATGCCATCAACTCATGAACAGGTCCAGTTTCTCAGTAGCAATATTGTTGACCTCTATGAAAGACATGTTCCTCTTAAAAATTATAAACCTCGCAATAAGCCCTGGTTTACTAATGTCATACGATGCTTGATAAAGCAGCGCGAATCAGCATATCTCCGCTGGAAAAGTTTCCGTATTGATGAATTTCACCAAGTTTATCGTTCGCTACGAAACAAAATTGTACTTGAAGTTCGTAAAGCTAAGGCTAAATTGTATTCCAGCCGATTTAAATCAAGTCTTAGCAGTAAGCTTATCTGGAGTAACCTTAAAAATATGGGTATTTGTAAAACTCGATGCAGATTGACTGATGAGGTTGATGTCAACTTGCTCAACCAAAAGTTCGTTTCGTCTCAATTATCCCTCAACACAAATTCACACGAAAGCCCGTCGCTACACTCCTTCCATGAGAGGGATACAGAAGCTGAAAATGCCTTTACCTTTTGCACAATAACAGCCGAAGATGTTGTAGAAGGGATTTTATCTATCAAATCGAATGCTGTTGGCCTCGATAAAATACACCCCTCGTTCATAAAACTGCTTCTCCCTATACTTCTTCCACATATTACCCATATATTCAATTCAATTCTTACAACTGGTGTATTCCCCATGCAATGGAAAGTGGCTAAAATTGTACCAGTTCCTAAGACCGCAAAAGGTAATGATTTCCGGCCAATATCAATATTACCATTCTTATCTAAGGTTTTCGAAAGAATCATGAAAAAACAAATAAGTGTTTTTCTGGAACATGAGAACATACTTACGCCTAATCAATCTGGTTTTCGAAAGAAAAATAATTGCATTACTGCCTTGCTAAGTGTTTCGGAACATATAAGAAAAGCCATTGACGAAGGTGATATTACATTTTTGATTCTCCTTGACTTTTCAAAAGCATTTGATATGGTAAATCACTCAAAATTGTGTACAAAGCTATCGCAGTGTTATAGTTTCTCCACAACTGCGGTCAAGTTGATTTCATCGTATCTAACAGGCCGTTTCCAAGCAGTTGAGCTAAACAGTGTACGGTCAGAGTTTTTGCCTATCGTAAGCGGAGTTCCTCAGGGATCAATTCTTGGTCCACTACTCTTTTCGCTTTACATAAACGAGCTCCTATCTATTATCAAGCACTGCTCCATTCGCATGTATGCAGATGACGTGCAAATGTACTTAAGCTGTCCACTGGGTCTTATTGAACACTTCGCAACCTGTGTAAATGAAGATTTGGAGAATATTGTTAACTGGTCACAAAAGTATGATTTGTTGCTCAATCCAGCGAAGTCTAAATGTCTAATTTTCTCTAAAAATAATCTAGACCTCTCTTATTTTCCATCAATCATTCTAAACAATTCTCCAATCGAATATGTTAAAACTGCAAAAAATCTTGGAGTAATTTTTAATAGCAATCTGTTGTGGAAAGACCATGTTAGCTACACAGTTGGAAAGACATATGGCGTGCTTCGTACACTATGGGCAACGCAGAACTTCACCCCACACAAAATTCGTGTTTTGCTCGCCAAGAGTCTTGTTTTTCCTTTGCTGACATATGGGTGCGAAATTATCGGTAAGCTTGACTTTGAGAGTAAAAGGAAAGTGCTTGTGGCATTTAACAGCACCGTTAGATATGTCTACGGACTACGTCGTTACGATCGAGTATCCCACCTTGCCATGTCACTGCTTAACATGACATTTGAAAATTTACTTAACTTCCGCACTTTGGTCTTGTTTTCTTAACTCATCAACCTGTTGACCTCTTTAATGAAATACGTTTCTTCACTTCTAATAGAAATAACAATCTTTTAGTACTCCCTCATTTTAATTGTCTAACATCTGAGCGTCAGTTTTTTGTAAACTCAATTCGGCTTTGGAATTCCTTGCCTCGGCATATAAGAAGAATAAATAGCAGTGTCCAAATGAAGAAGGAACTTAAGCTCTTTTTCACAAATAACTAAGAAAATTATACACTATTTATAAATTCAAACCTAAGAATAAAATGTAATGTTAGTATTTTACTTTTATAAACTTTAAAATGTAGTTCTCAAATATATGTACCTCTAAATTAACTTTCACTATATTATAAGATATTGTATCTTACAGTGTAAGTTTTCCAAAATAACAATAAATAATAATAATAAAAATAATAAAATAGAATTAATGCAGCTGGATAACAAGGAAAAGGAGCCGTTCGAAAATCGTTTATTTCAAATAAACTGAACAGCGCAGCGTTGACTTCAATGGGCCCAGGAGAAAGAATTGTGGTCTCTGGATGACTGGAAACGCGTACTTTGGTCGGATGAAAGCAAAATTGTACTTTTTGGGTCTGATGGCATTACGAAAGTGTGGAGATAGAGAGGTGAACTTTATAAAAAAGAATGTTTTCGACATACCGTTCAACATGGTGGAGTGAAGGAGTTTTTCGTAAGTTTGTAATAAGAACGTGCCATAAATTGCTCTTATTTTTCCAAGGAAAACTTATGATTTGGGGTTGTATGGCTTGGAACGGCTGCGGAGAATTGCATTTTATAGGCGGTATTATGAAGAAGGAAGAGAACTTGAACACTTTGCAAACCAACCTTCGTCAAAGTGTTCAAATCCTTGGAATCGCCGATAACTTTGTCTTCCAACAAGCTGGCGATCCAAAGCATACAGCTAAACTAATATCTAAATGGTTTCAGGATAATAAAATTACAGTTCTTGACTGGCCACTGCAGTCGTCAGACCTGAATCCTATAGAGCACTTGTGGTCGCACGACTATACAGTCGCAAAAAATAGAACACATAGCTTTTAATGTAAATGCGCGCACATGATACGTTGCGATTGATAGGTTTCATGTGCGCGCACTTACATTGAAAGTGACAGGGGTGTTGATAAACGTCACTCGTATGGAGAAAAAAAGAAAAGTAGATAATTCAACCAAAATAACCCGTAAAATTGATTTTGTAAAGCTAAAAAATAAACTTTCCTATGAGTTTTGGGATGACGTTTATTCGGAAAGCAATCCATCCGCTTCTTATTCACTGTTTATTGATCGTATATCCAAACATATTTCCGATTGCACTTCTACTATGTCCTTGAAATCTTCTCATCAAAGACTTAAACCTTGGATTTCCACACGACTTATTAATAAGGTAAGGTGCAAAAATAAACTTAGGCTCAAGTGTTCAAAGCATCCTAACAACCTCAGGTTGAGTAATAGGTATAAGAAATTATGCTCCCAACTTAAAAAAGAGATTCCCCTTTGACGAGACAATTATTATCGTAATCAGTTTCTTTTTACTAATGGTAATATCAAAAGTGAATGGAAGGTTGTCAATAATATCCTAAAACAATCCTCATCTTTTAAGATACCCACTGCTATCCGTGTAAATGACTCTGTAGTTACTGATACATTTGTTATTGCTAATGCATTCAACAGCTACTTTACTTCAATTGCTAGTGATTTACCAGCACATATATGCTAACAAGGTTGCGGTTTGTGTCCGATTGTTGGTAGCTGTCGTGAAAGGAATAGTTTTGCCTTCGAGCCTATAACTGCTTTTGAGCTTTTAAAAACAATTGCTTCTCTAAAGAACTCTAGTGCCTGCGGTTATGATGGCATTTCTAATATTGTTTTAAAACGCATTGGTTTCTTTGTAGTTGATGTTTTAGCGGTTATTTTTAACCGCAGCATATTTCTAGGAGTTTTTCGTGAAGATCTCAAAAGTGCCGACGTAGTTCCACTCTTTAAAAAAGGCTCTGCAGAGGATTTGAGAAATTACAGACCTATCTCGCTACTTCCTGTAGTTAGCAAAATCTTTGAAAAAACAATTAAAGTTAGGATTGTATCTTTCTTAAACTAATCTAAGTTTTTTAGTGCGGTGCAGTTTGGCTTTCAAGAGGGGAAATCAACTGAAGACGCCCTTTTACGTTTTTGTTCAAGCATTCTTTCGAATCTTGATTCTAAAAAGTTGACTGCAGGGCTTTTTGTTGATATTACAAAAGCTTTCGATATGATTAATCACTTTATATTGTTGGAAAAACTAGAAAAAGCTGGATTTCGTGGCTTTATACTCTCCTGGGTTGGATCATACCTCTCCAATCGATCACAAAGAGTGAAGATTGGCGAAACCAGAAGTGAATTCCAGTTTTACAATTTGGGAGTTCCTCAAGGCTCTGTACTAGGTCCTACATTGTTTCTTATCTACATAAATTCTCTATTTAGTTTAAACTTCAAAGGTACACTTACTGCCTTCGCAGATGATGTAGGCTTTTCTTATGGTTCTAATAGTGCTTTAAATTTGGTATCGGATATCAACTGGGACCTAAATTTATTAAGGGTCTGGTTCTTCGAACACATATTGAGCATCAGCTCTTAAACAAAAATTATGTTCTTCAATCTATCTACCCAGACAGGTACCAATGCTGAAGTACACTTTCACGCACCGGAATGCCCAAGATTTAAACTGGCAAACTGTCTATGTGCCTCTGCTGCATCCTGCCCAACCTATTGTAGTACTCTTAGTTGCAGTGATAAGTGTTTTTTGGTTGAGCATGTAGAGGAGTTTAAGTATTTGGGACTAACTATTGATTCTAGGATGAGCTTTGCTAATCATACAGATTCCCTGAGGAAATATTTTCTTTTAACTCTCCATCATTTCTATTATCTAAAAAAAGTTTGTTCTAACAAACTGCTTAGGATTATCTATTATGCATCTTTCATTCTAAACTCCAATAGGATCTCGTGTTAATAAAATCGGAACTCATTTAAATAAAATTAAACCACTCCTAATTCTGCAAAAAAAAAGTCTTAAGAATTATATGCCGAAAGCACCGTCGACATCCTAGTTATCCGTTGTTTCGTGATTTGAAAATTCTCCCTGTCCGTCACCTGTATTGTTTAAAAGTGTTGAAAACTTTCTTCATGAGATCGGGTAATCGTAACTACAGAATAATTTCTGACTATAATCTACGAGGAAACTTTTCGAACTTAGTGCCTATCCCGATCTATCGCACCACCGCCCTTCGCAGCTTTTATTTGTTTTCATCGTGCCGCCTATTTAATAAGCTCCCTCAGTCCTTAAGAGCTCTAACGATTTCTGGAAGGTTTGAAAAACGTGTAAAGCTTTGGCTCTTACTTACTTACTTACTTAGTTGGCGCTACAGCTCGAGGTGAACCTGGGCCTGCTTCTCGCAACCATTTGTGTGTGCGTGTTATATTTTTGCACGAATGGAAGGGACCTACAGTTTTTTGCCGACTCCGAACGGCGAGTTGAGAAGCTCAATCGTGACAAATGATACTCTTTGATGCTTGTCAGACATTCGAAAGAGGTGGGCACTGTGAAAAACTTTTTAGGTGTTTGCGGCGGGATTCGAACCCAAGACCGCTGGCTCAGTAGTCCGACGCACTAACCACTTGCGCTACGGTGCCCACTAAGCTTTGGCTCTTAGATCTAGATTATGCTAGTTTAGAATCCATTTTATCTGATGTTCTGGTGTAATTATACTATTCTATATCTTTTGCTTTATTCTTACTTATTTTTTTTTTCTTTCGCATATCATCACTCGCTTTTTTATTTCTTTTTACGCTAATGTCAAATTTTTGATACTTAAGGGTCACCCCACCCCAAATGAATTTACCTGTTGTTAAGCCCATTGAAGTGGCATTTGATACTGTTTAAATACTTGAAGTATATATAAATAGAAAATGTCATTACATTTATTTCTTAACTTTATTTTTATAATCTATGAATTATTGTATCTGAATTTTTTTGGAAATAAAATAATAAAAAAAAAAAAAAAGCTATGTGTTCTATTTTTTGCGATTGAATAGTCGTGCGACTGCAATCGCATGTGTGTACCAAGCCTTGCCTTAGTCCTGTTGTTACAAAAGGACTTGTAGAATCAATGCCAAGAAGATGACTAGCCGTAATCCAGGCTAGAGGTGGCAGCACCAAGGTTTAAATATGGGGGTGCTAATAATTGTTTTTTTCAAAATATCTAATGTAATTCCCCAATTCTTTTTTCTTTTGTATAATAATTACTTTAAGACTATTAATATGTGCGTTTTTCATTTATATTTTAACAAGGAAATGAACATATTTTTTTCTAGCCGTTATGCGAAAGTTTCTTTAAATAATTCTTATAATTTCTATAAATTTGAGTGGGATGTAAATAATTATTTGGCATACTGTATGTAATACCGTGTTAGTTAGTTAATTAAAAAGCAAATGAACACGCAAATATCACTAGAGGCTTATCTTCCTTCTCTGTGTATAATCCGAGTTTTGGAATACCCGTAAAAGGTCTGGCAATTTTTAGTTGTTGCTCAGTTAAGTATTATATATTTTTTTCAAGGTGACTTTATTCGCGCGCAATTATTGCTCTTTCAATTGCAACAAAATGGCGAAAACTATTTATTCATTAATTAACTACGCAATTACCATCTTTAAATGTTCATCCATGTAAGCAATTTAATTATAAAATAAATAAATATACGGTGTCAGCAGTCCTATACAGAATCAAGCCTAGCTTCTCCCAACCATTTGTGTGTGCGTGTTATTTTTTCTACGACATGGAAGGGACCTACAGTTTTTTGCCGACTCCAAACGGCGAGTTGAGAAGTTTCTCATGACAAATGTTACTTTTCGATTGCTTGTCAGACATTCGAAAGAGGCGGCACTGTGAAAATATTTTTAGGTGTTTTAGCTGGGATTGAACCCGGGTAGCATGCATAGTAGTCCAACGTACTAACCACCACAGCCACGGCTACCAATTTCATTTAAGAATTTAAGTATAAAACATCAACAAATAATAATGTTTTCAGTCACGTCGGAGCTTTTGAGCGCATTAGATTTCCTAGTTTCTTTCGACTTGATTTCTTATCGTTAAATATAGCCAAACGCGTGAGATCCCCTGATATTGAAGGCAAACGTTTGCCCTTTAAGAAAAAATTTCGGTACAGCATGGCGAATGCGGGTGCTGCTAGTAATAACTCCAGAAATAATTACTGGAGTCCATTACAATGCTTGCCCGATAGCGACACCGATGACATGGATGAAATTATTTCACCAAATTCGCATGTTCCCGCCAAAGTTTACGTCCCACCAATTAAATTGCTCCAAAAAACCGCTGATTATATTCATAACCTTATGAAATCATTAAGTGTTACAGACTACTCAATCAAAAAAATAACAATCGGAATTAAAATCTCATGTGAAACAATGTTATCGTACAATAATGTGCTTAACAAACTAAAAGATGAAAATTGTAAATTTTTTTCACATGACCGCAAGGGTGAGAAGGCCTTTAAAGTAGTTATGTTCGGCATGAGCGATATAGATTCTAATCTATTAAAAAGTGAGCTAATTAAACTCGGGCTTAAGTGCGTGGAAATTAAAAAAATAACTAAAAAATTTGATCACTACACTGACTTTATCTATTTAGTGTTCCTGGAAAATGGATCAATAAAGTTGAGTGAACTTAAAAAACAATTTCGCTCCATTCTGCACGCACAAGTCAGCTGGAGTTATCAAAGAAAAATAAAAAATAAATTGACACAGTGTTTCAATTGCCAAATGTTCGGTCATGGTGAAACAAATTGTCACATAAAAACATATTGTGCCAATCTGTGCCGGGTCCCACAAAACAACTGAATGCGAAAATGCAACTTTAAAATGTGCAAATTGCAGTGGGAATCACAAATCTACTGATATCTCTTGTATCAGCCGTATTAAATACATAGAGGTGAGAGAGAAGCTATCCAAGAGAAATTCTCGCACTCAGCCAAATTTTCACCATTCACCACACATCAACATCACTCAACCGCAGCAGAAACCCGTTTTCTTGAACTCGATGGCAGATTTCCCAAGCTTACCATCACAGCAGCGCATCAACGTCCAGCACGTGGAGACAGTGACCAGTAATGTCAAACAAATGAGTCCGTGGCATAACTCTCATCATTCAGCGCCTAATGCAAACGTCAACACGAGAGGCGGCCTCATCAATAACAAAGAGCTTTTGTCTGCTGAGAAACTCAACGCTTTAGCCATGGAGATGATAGTGAAGTTAAGTACTTGTAAGACAAAATTGAACAATTTAATGTTATCGCACATTTAGCAACTAAATTCTTATATGGTAATGATAAGTAATATGATAGATAGAAACATAAATATTATTACATGGAATGCCAGGGGTATTCGCAATAAGCTTGTTGAATTTATGGATTTTTTAAATAGTAACAACGTGGACATAGCGTTAGTTACTGAAACTTGGCTAAGTAGTAATGTTACACTATCTACCTCAGATTTCAAATGCTATCGGGTTGATAGAATTAATAGAAGAGGTGGAGATGTTGCAATTCTGATAAGAAGATCAATTCAGCATTTCCTTCTGCCTGTTATACAAACCCGACTCGTAGAAAATGTTGCCTTGGAAGTTAAATTAAAAAACCAAAGATCCATCAAAATTGTGTGTGCGTATTTTCCTGGTGGACAGACTTCTGCCAAGAAAAGATCAGAATTAAATAAAGATTTAAGAAAACTTCTCAGCTTAAGGGGAGATTTTTTAATCGGAGGGGATCTTAATTGTAGACACAGAGACTGGGGCTGTACCCGGGCGAATGCTTGGGGTAATATACTCTCCAATCTTACATTAACGTTTCCTGTATCTGTGCTCTTTCCTCTAAGTCCTACTTACGCCCCTGTTAGCTCTCGTGGATGTCCTTCTGTACTTGATGTCTTCGTAACAAATGTTTCTAATCTATAACCTACGGCCGTGAGTGTTCTTAGCTCTGACCACAACCCTGTTATCTGCAAGATACTTCATGAAAGTGAAAGAAAAAATGAATTTTTTTTTGTGGACTTTAAAAACGCAAACTGGAAACGTTATCGTGCAGAATTGAAGAGGAAATTTAAAATTTCCTCTGTTGATCTTGCAAATATTAATCAAACCGAACATGTTGACAGCATTGTAAATGAATTTTCGAACCAAATTCTAAGTGCAATAAACTTAAGTGTTCCAAAAGTTGCAAAAACTTATCACTGTTTAAAAATCTCCCAATTTATTCTGGAGCTTATAAAAGTCAGGAATGCGGAAAGAAGAAATTGGCAAAGATTTCGACATCCTGCTTTCAGACAACATTTTCTGTACCTTAACGGCCTGATTTCGTATCACATTCGCCGACAACGCAATGAAATTTGGAATAAAAGGCTAACTGATTTAGACAAGTTCGCCAAGCCATTTTGGAACATTGTCAAATTAGTTAAAAACAAAAATAGGCCACTGCCCTGTTTTCGAAATTCCAACCATACCTGCTTAAGTGACTCGGAAAAATCTGATGCACTAGCATCGGTCTTTTTAAAAAACCATGATGTATCTCGGACCTTAGGCGACGTAAGAACAAATACTATTGTTCAGAATATGGTTCAAAATTTCAAGGCATCCAATTCCGAAATACCCTTGACTGATTTTATAACGTTGGAAGATGTTGAGTTTTTTGTTAGCGAGTTAAAAGTAAAAAAAACACCAGGATTTGACCGCATAAAAAATTTGTATATTAAACAACTCCCAAAAGTGGGAATGACATATCTGACATTCATTATGAATGCATGTCTCAAAATGCAATATTTCCCCAATGACTGGAAAATTGCTAAAGTAATACCGATACTAAAAGCTGGTAAGCCCGCTGAAAATCCCTCTAGCTACAGACCCATCAGCTTACTTAGCAGCTTAAGTAAAATCTTTGAAAAAGTTTTAAAGAACAAAATTTTGCAGATTGTTACTGAACGAAACTTATACCCTGACGAACAATTTGGTTTCCGAAGCTATCACAGCACTTCCCATCAAGTGCTTAGAATATGCAAGCATATTAAACTTAACCGGGCTTCTGGTAAATCTACGGGTATGGTTTTATTAGATATTGAAAAAGCTTTTGACTCAGTGTGGCATTACGGTCTTATCTACAAGATGATTAATTACAATTTCCCAACATATTTATGTAAAACAGTGGAAAGTTTCTTGTCTAATCGTAGTTTTATGGTCCTTGTGAATAATAGTGCTTCCAGTCAATTTCATGTTAATGCTGGTGTCCCCCAGGGTTCAGTACTTAGGCCTATCTTGCATAATATATATACCTCTGATTTCCCGCAACTGCCAGAGTGTGGTATCGCGATTTACGCTGATGATACAGCAGTATTCTCATTACATGAATTTTCTCTCAATATTGACACAAATTGATGGGATTGAGATACTTAAGGTTAATGCTGAGAAGATGCAAGCTATCTTTTTCTCACGAAAACGAAAACATTGCTACCTTCCTATTAACCAAATTCATATAAATGGTGTCGATATTATCTGGGAACCCTTTGTGAAATATTTAGGTATAATTCTTGATAGGAGATTAACGTTTAATGAACACATCACAAAAACAATTAATAAAGTCAATATTGCTATTAAATGGTTGTATCCCTTTATAAATCGGAAGTCAATGTTATCAAGTGAAAATAAAATCATTATTCTGAAGGTAATTTTTCAAGCAATTTTGCTATATGGCTGCCAAGTATGGGGAGATAGTTCCAAATGCCATATCAGAAAATTACAAGTATCGCAAAACAAAGTGCTGAAAATTATGCTTAATCTTCCCTGACATCATTCCACAATTGATCTCCATAAAAAAGGAAATGTTGAATTGATCTTAGAAAGAATCCAAAAACTTAAAAATAAATTTATAACTCACTGTGCTTTTGCAGATAATATTCTGGTAAACCAATTAGCTACATAAATCGAAAACTATTGTTACGTGTTTTTATGTTATTTGTTGTCTATTTATTTACTTATTTATTTATAATATTGAAATTTTGTATTTATTTTATTTATTTATAACTTATTTATCCTTTTATTTATTACTTATTTCTATATTTATTTATTTATTTATTTGTTTTTTATTTATTTATTTAATTACTTATTTAGATTTAAGTATTTATTACTTATTTATTATTCATTATTTATTTATTTTATATTTATTTATGTGTTTATTATTTGCTTATTTATTCATTATTTATTTATTTATTTATTTATTTATGTATTTATTTATTTATTTATTGTTTATTTATCTGTTTGTTGTTTATCTATTATTTATTTATAGTTTACATCTATATTTATCTATCATTTATTAAAATGTATTAATTTTTTACCAATTTTATTTATTTATAACCAAAAAGTAATGGATTGAGAATTTTTTCTTTTTTTTTTTGTATTGTATTGAAGGTTTTTGTGGTATTTTTCCTTCAAATTACTTATTTTCTTCTTACTAAACTGTTCATATCATGTTAATAGTTTTTCAGTAGAAAGATATAGAAAAACATATCAAATCTCTGTATTAAGAAATGTGCGGTAACAAACCAATATTGTAAATTTATGATACCAAATAAAGATATATTTATATATATATATAATAATGTTTTTATTTACGTATTACAATAGTTTTTATATTGTGGTACCGTGGCGTAGTGGTTAGTGCGTTGGAATACTAGGGATGCTTGCTCGGGTTTAATCCCAGCAACAACTTTAACGTTTTTCACGGTGCCACTCCTTTCGAATGTCTGGCAAGCATTCAACAGTTCCACAACCTAAAGGTTTTTGCCGACTCCGAGCGGCGAGTTTGAGAAGCTCATTGACAAATGATACTCTTTGATTACTTGTCAGACATTCGAAAGAGGTAGCACCGTGAAAAAAAACTGTTTTTCTTAAGTGTTGGACCCGGGCTGGGATTGAACCCGGACAGCATTTTGTAGTACTCCAACGTACTTATTACTAACTTACTACTAAATAAATAAATAAACAATTAAATAAATAAATAAATAACAAATATATTAATAATAGGTACATTATTAATGAAGTAATTCACAGAAATAAAATAGTAAATAAGCTGGAAAACATTTATTTCTAGGATACGAGTTCATTGATCAGCCGATTTTCAATATCCATATATTTTCCAAAGAATTTTCATTCAATAATTAAATTTTCCTGGAACTGGAAGAGCTTCGGCTTTTTCGTGCAAAACCATATATTTAAGTAGTACTTACAACAAAATTAAAGCAATTTACTAGCGTCAATAAACCAATGTTCCCATTTTATTTTATTTTCAGTTATCGATGCCTGGGGATCGATACCATCAGGATTACTTCGATTACATTCAACGGATATCGGTAATTTCGATCAGTGTTTGGCGATATCCGTAAATTTGAGTGAAGCCACCGGTGTGGTAAACGGTCAGCATTGTTTTGCCTCTATAGATTTACCAATTAAGTCGCAGCATGAGCTGGAGATTTCTTGGATAATAGACGACACTCTATTAAAAGACCCAAGAAATATTGTGAGTGCAGTTTTAAGGGTGTACATAGGAATATGTGTTCCTGATACTTGTAGTCCTGATGTGGTGACAGCCGTTTTTCGACAGGCTATAAGTAATGTTTCTAATGGAACCCTCTCAACAGTTACTGTTGGCGAGTGCCAGGTAGCAAAGAAAGCCGATTATGAAGGAGTTGAAATTGCTGGCATGTTAGTGATGATAAGTAGATATGGTTTAAAAAATGTTTCTAAAGATTATTTTGTCTTTCAGACTGATATTTTCAATTGTTGGGACACTAATGGCGCTCAGCAGCGCATACGATCTTGTTATGGGATACATAGATAGTAAGTTTATTAATGCCATACAAACATACAACTTAACAAGTTACATATAAAGGAACTCCAATGCCTACATTGTTGGCTTTCTCTGTGTTTACAAATGGAAAACAACTGTTTGCGATTAAGACCAAGAAATTACCAAATTCCATTGACTGCATTACCGGGATTCGTGTCCTTTCTACTATTTGGATCATATACTTCCACACCTACTCCACGACTTTCATAACACCATTAATCAATACTCTTGATACACTTTTGGTAAGAAAGTATATAAATTACACACTTTTACCTGTAAACACATACATACTCGTATTGTTAGTGGTCGAGAGAAGCCTGGTCGATGCACATCCTAAATGCATCAGTTACAGTTGATTCGTTCTTATTTATAAGTGGACTGCTTGTGGCCTGGATGAGGTTTCAGGAATTGGATAAAACGTAAGATAGAACGGGACAGACATGTCGCCGCTCGAGAATTGGTTTGACATACATACATATATGCCATTTGCACTTTTTTGGGCAATCGCATTTTAAGGTGCAGGGTTCAATAAAAATAAAACGAGTAGATAGGATATTTTTATTTGTTTACCAAATATTATGCTTCGTGCTAACGTATATGTATTGTAATTGTTCGATTAACTGTAATCCAATAACTGGATAAATTTGGTTGCAATTTGTTTTATGATAATTATATGCAGGGCTTGGAACACATACAGATAAATGTATGTATTACGTTTTGACGTTTTGGCGGTAAGAACGTTCCGTAATATTTAAGAAAGCGGAGAATTTAGATTGGAAGAATTTCCTAACCCATCTGCGTCAGTTTTTTCTTTGATAGTCTATGGAAAATCCTTTATCCAAGCATTTCATTCAGTCATTTGGTGTTAAGCAAATTGTGAAGCAAGTATTTGTGCAAACTTTTAAGGTGCAAGAACAAGTGTAGCATTCAGCTGGAAGTCTCCTTCCAGTAGACAATTTATTACAAATACACATATCTACATACAAAGAGAATATTTTTGCAGGCTCAGCAAAGTGGGTACATCAGCTAGTTTTTATTATAGTAAGGAAATGATTGAAGCCTAGAGATATACGGTATGGGAAATTTGACGTATATCCACAAAAATGGCTTGTGGAAAAACAAACTTGCTAATTTCGGTGGATATACATACGTCAAAAATGATACTGGGCATCTCAGGATTGACCACAGATAGGACGAACTAGATATTTGGAAAGAGCACAAGTGAAGACATACAAAGACTGCATTCACAGCTAAAAAAGTACATTTTGACGTTTACGTCAAACCAATTCTCGGGCGACGATATATAGTGGATTCCGCTTATTTGGGACACTTAACCATTTGTCCCAGTTAAGCAGCTGTCTCGATTATCCGCCGTCCCAATAAAGCGAATCCACTGTATTTGTATGCATCTAAGTAAGTATTCTAATTTGTGCTTTTTTTTTACAGGAAAGGAAAACTAAACATTCTCATGATGTACGTTCATCGGTATATAAGACTGACTCCTGCTGTTGCGGCTGTAATTCTTTTCCTAGTTAGTTTTAACTCATCGACTGCCACTGGTCCACTTAGGTTTATAAATTTAAAGTTAAATGGAGAATGTTCGAAAGAATGGTGGTCGATCATGCTGTATGTGCAGAACTATGTGCATCCCATGTCAAGGGTGAGATGGTTATGTTTCTGCCAATACAACAAAAGTGACCTTGGATTTTATATTTTTTAGTGTATTCCACAATGCTGGTACTTAGCCATTGATTTCCAACTTTTCATCCTTTCACCACTCGTCTTGATTCCTATGTGGAAATGGGGAAAAAAGTTTGCTCCTGTGTTGGTGGTACTTGCACTTCTGTCTATTGGATGTGTTATTGCGATATATTTCATAGAAGGTTACACCAGCTCCTTGCAGTAAGATGAGTTTTCATTTATCAACAAAAATGATACTTATCGTTATTTTATTTACAGATCGATCGAGGAAAATAAAGAAGAGCTTGTTTACAATCCAACTTACACAAGATGCTCACCATGGCTAGTTGGTCTTGGTTTGGGTTACTATATGCATATTAATCGTCAAAGATCATTTCGTTTAACCAAGGTATTTAGGTATTTGCATTACTCTCAATATAATTTTAATAACTAACTCCCGTTTCTAGATGTTTCAACTTTTAGGATGGACTGTATCTTTGACTATTATTCTAGCTGTCATCTTTGGACCTTATTTCACAATATCTTCTGATCGGTTTTCAACAGTTTTTGAAGCAGCAATGTATGATTCTTTAAAGAGGGTGTCATGGGCAATAGCACTAGCTTGGATAGTGTTTGCTTGCCACTTTGGATTCGGTGGAGTTATAAATACATTTTTAGCTCATGACTTCTGGCAGCCACTTGGGCGTTTAACATACTCCTTGTATCTTGTACAGTTTATTATTTTGGGAATTTATTTTGGATCACTACATACTGATATGTACTTCTCTAACTACAGCATGGTATGTCTATAAGTTCACTTTAAAAAGAGCAAACTAACTATCATATTTATTTCGCAGATACTTTCTTTCTGGAGTATTTTCGGAATCTCATTCATCGCTGCTATAGTTTTAACATTGGCCTTTGAAGCTCCTGTTCTTGTACTTGAAAAGGCTGTATTTGGCAGACGAGCTCCGAAATAGAATGGTAATGCATCTATCACGGTTACCACCAATAACGCTTATAGGGGTTCCACCAAATAAGAATATGTAGAGTTTTATGTGTTATTATGTATGAACATTATTTTAGGCATGACAAATATATGTACATTTCTTGAATAGAAAAGTAACACATTCAAATTTTAATTGTACGTGAAAAAAAGTTAGAGGTTAGACAATTGCCACAGGTAAAGCAACCAGTTTTGCACAACGAATGATGCGATGTGCACTGTCGCAGAATTCGGAATTGATCGGCGAAGTTGCTGCCAAATTTGATTTTACCAGTCGATGTGGTATATTTGCCATTGCGTTTGGTACACTTTGTCGTTCTGAGTCACTGTACAGTCCAAGTGTTCGATGAGCCAGGCCATTGAATTACGTCAAGAGATAGACTTTGTTTGCGGTTCTCGAAGAGAGTCCGAAAATCGTCCAATTTGGGAATGTCCTTCTGATCTGCCTGCATGTATGACTTGCGATAATTTAGCATTTATCAATTTACAAATCCATTACACGCAATGCGCGCAACGATTCGCGCATGGTGTCCACAACAGTCAATAGTCCAGCACCTGTTTCGGTTGCAACTGGCTGGATGCCAACAAAGCGAGAGACGTGCAACTCAGCCAATTATTTTTTGTTCCCAAGTCACCAGTGTATAGGTTGACAGAAAAGGTTTAACAATTAGAACATGCAGCTAGGTTGGCCAAATCGTTTGCCCGCTGCTCAAATCATTTGCTTCCTCGTCACTCGGATGAAGCAAATGGCCCGCCGTTACTGTTGGTGGCCAAATGTAGATAGCGTCATTGAGATAACAGTCGCCAAATGCCAGCCACTCACCAAAGGAATACTCCAGTTAAACGCCATCGGAAAACGTTTGGGAGCGAATTCACATCGATTTTATCATTCGAATGTCCTTTACAACTTCGCAGACAACGATTCACGCATTGCGGTCCATATTCGCTTTAGAAGGACTTCCCAAAATAATTGTGTCTGATAATGGCACTCAATTTACCTCTAAGGAGTTCCAGCAATTTCGTCGAGAACATTCAATCCGGCATATGACATCAGCACCGTTCAACCCTGAGTCCAATGGAATAGCTGGGAGAATGGTGAGGACCTTTAAAACTGCCTTTCTTCAAATCCTAAATGGAAACCCGAAAAGTGAGGATGCACTTCCCACTTGCTTACCCACTTTTCGCACCACTCCAGACGAAGTTGGAATATCGCCCGCAGAAAGACTCCACGGTCGGCGACATCGAACGCGCAAATCGATTTGTTTGCGTGATATTGGATTGCAGTCTGACAGTCCGATTCTCTTGAACGAAAGTCTCAATCAACGTAATCGTGAGCTTCATCGAAAAGCTTTTCAACTCAAGCATCAAAAAAAGTTTTTTTTCTGTTTACACTCTCTTTGGGCGCGTATACCACCTTGATTTTTATTTTTTTTTGTTAAGTTGGTACATCTGATATTCCCTCTAAATCTTAGCGTCATAGCTTGACATTAGCAAAAGTAACGTAGCCAAGAGTACATCTATCTCTGTGTGTGTTGGAGATTTTTTATAATTTTAGAAATGGATTTAAATTTGCAACAACGAACTTGTATTAAATTTTCCGTAAAAAACGGATTTAATGGTGGGCGAACATTGGAAATGTTGGAAAAGTGTTTCGGCAACGATTATCTAAAGAAAACGGTCGTTTACCAGTGGCACGAGCGGTTCAAAAGTGGTCGTGAGTCAACCGAAGATGATGAACGTAGTGGCAGACCATCGACATCGAAAATCGACGAAAAAATTGATAAAGTAAAAGAAATGTTGGTCAATAACCGCAAATTAACCAGGACGCAGGACTTGAACATTGTCTATGGATCCGTTCAAGACATTTTGGTAAATGATTTGGGTTTCCGTCGTGTAGCAGCAAAGTTGGTGCCAAAAGACCTCAATTTCATGCAGACGTCGATCTGCCTGTCTCTCGTTCTCGTCCTTCATGTGCTCGCGCTGTGTGTAAACATTATAAGGTTATTCATGTCCCCTTTAGTGTGTGTAGATTATAAAAAAAAAAAAGAGAGACCGTGTTGACGTCGCAAAAGACATGTTTTTTTGACGAAAAATGCAACAAATACCATCCAACAGCCACCGAATTCACCTGATTTGGCTCCCTGTGACGATCTTTCTGTTCAATCGAGTTAAAAAACCATTACGCGGAACGCGTTTCAGCAGCCGAGAGGAAGTAATGGGAAAATGGCAGGAAGCACTGATGGTCATACCGAAAACCGAATATAAAAAATGTTTCGAGGATTGGATCAAGCGCTGGCATAAGTGTGTTGCAGTGGATGGGGATAACTTTGAAGGGGACAATATAGATTTAGATGAATAAACTTGTATTTTTAATTTTCTGAATAAATTCTTTTTGATCAAGGTGGTATGTGCGCCGCACACCGAACGAAAAAGCTTGTCTGATTGATTCCCGCCAAAAATTGGATTATATTAGGTGTGTTTTTTTTTCAAATCTATTTAGGTTTAAAAAAATCTTTCAAATGCTTTCAAAGTCTATTGCTGCTGACATAGCCGTGTTTTTTTGAAACGTAGCTAGCCAGTAGTTGCTAGCAAAGTAAAATTTCGCACATAAAACAAATACAAAATCAGCTGCCTACAACGGTAGAACTCTTGATTTTATCCCCAGCCAAAAGCAGCTGGCTAATTTATTTCACGTTAATCGGTGCTGTATTTGCGGTGACTTTCGCGCAGAAAGTTTTTTAAAGTTTGGTCTTTATATAAAAGTAATGATAATTTATTATACTTATGCCTTCTTTATATGTTATTTAATAATTGTCGTGTACTTAACCTTGTATCTATTTTCATTGTACGCTAGCCATTTTCATAATAACTAGGGATGAGAAGTATCGATCCCAGGATTGCCATTTCTAAGCGAGACATTCTCCGCAGAAGTATCCAAGTGTTATCATAAAATAATCTGTCACGTTTTGTTACAAACAAATAAATATATTTTAAAAAGAGTAAGCAATATGGAAATTTAATTAAAAGTGAAGTTGTAAACCTCAACCGCCGCTTCCATTTAACTGATGTGATTTAGATATGAATAGTTGCTTTTCTTCCTTCGAGACTTTGAAATGCCAATAAAAGGTCTGGCAGTTTGCAGCTCCTACTCAGTAATTTACTTTTTAAGGTCGACTATAGAAATACCTCGCGCGTTAAAATGGCAAAAACTATTTATTTATTAATTCTATTTATGGCTTTAAGTTCACTACCAATTCAATGTAATTCTGAGTCGTTCCTTAGTAATGTGACAGTGCCACGTGATTTTTTTTTCAATGAAATCCGTAATAATGCGAACTTGTTTAATTTTTTTGCTAAAAATAGCAGTGATTATAAATGCATAGCTGGACTACAGGAGATAATCACTCAATTGCCATCTTTGGAGGTCCTTCCGTGTGAGTAATTTTCAGATTACTTGAAAGTGATGTAATTAGAACGTGAAATGTTTAAAACTCAATATGAAACTATTCTAACTCGAAATACAGTCGACTCTCGATAAACTGAATCTGTGAGGACCTGGCAAAAAAGTTCAAAATAGTTAGAGTTTTATTTAACAAAAGTTGTAAATATCGGGAGAAAATAAGACAAATTTCAAATTATCGGAGCACATTTTTTCAGAAATCATTTCATATATACATATATGTCGACTGTCAACTCATTTTTTTAACGACACTTACACTTACTTACTTAGTTGGCGCAACAGCTCGAGGTGAACCTGGGCCTGCTTCTCGCAACCATTTGTGTGTGCGTGTTATATTTTTGCACGAATGGAAGGGACCTACAGTTCTTTGCCGACTCCGAACGGCGAATTGAGAAGCTCAATCGTGACAAATGATACTCTTTGATGCTTGTCAGACATTCGAAAGAGGTGGGCACTGTGAAAAACTTTTAGGTGTTTGCGGCGGGATTCGAACCCAAGACCGCTGGCTCAGTAGTCCGACGCACTAACCACTTGCGCTACGGTGCCCACTTACACTTACACCAATGCATCGTAAACCCAAGCTGCACACGTCATGAAGCACGGTCAAATGCAAACAAAATTACGTAGAGAAAAAAACGTTTTCAGTTGCTATGAATATTAAAAGACTTGATAACAAAAAAAAAAACCGATTTTATTATTACCTCACGAATTCTATTATTTTTTTTATATTTTCGATATGGGTACATTTTTTGCTCGAGTGTTATTTTTACTAAAGTCCTGTTTCAAATCGAAGAGCAATATTTCACCTATAAAATCCACCAAAAAAGTCCACTAAAGTCTGCTCAGGATATAAGATATAAATAATTGAACGCAAGGTTTTCAAAAGAACGTTTTTTTTTATTAATTCAATTATTACATAAAAATTCTTATACAAATTTCTCTATGAGAAACTAAATTGACCCGTGCTCTAGCCCGTTGTTTTAGCTACTGCCTGTAATCAAATGAGAAAGAAGACTGTCCACCCGCTTTATTGCTTACATGTAAAAATGATCACGCAGAGAAACCATCGCGTTGTTTTGTGCAGTACACAGTTGTCGTTGTTGTTGTTATTTTCGCTGCTGTTGCCATGCTGTTCGATGCTGTTGCTATGCTGGTGCTATGCCGTTTGCTTTTGCAATGCTGTTGCTATGCTGTCACTTCCAGCAATCGAATTAATGCAAGTTTCTGCTCTCGCTGATCATTGGGGATAGCCATTCGATTGTATTTAAGGGTGTGGTTGAAGTGTTCCATAACTTATATCAAAATATCGCATTTGTTGTACATATCATGATTTTTTTTTAATAAAAACTACTAATTTATTTCGAAAACTAATTGAAAAAAAAATATAGAATACAACACAGCATCAGTGCTTTTACTTAATAACGGGTGTTTTTGGTACCTGTAATACAAAATTTCGTAATTTCAGGTGAAATGTGAATATGATCCATTTTGGTCAATTAATATAGAAAAACAGACAGACAGATTGATAGACAGTCAGACAGATAGACAGGCAGACAGACAGACAGATAGGTAGACAGAGACAGACAGATAGACATACAGACATATAAACATACAGACAGACAGACAGATAGACAGATAGATAGATATTTAGATAGAGAGACAGATAGACAGACAGACAGACAGATACATAGATAGATACATAGACAGACAGACAGATAGACAGATTGACAGACAGACAGACAGTCAGACAGACAGACAGACAGACAGATATATAGATAGATATTGTTAACTTATCAAAATTGTGATAATTTTTTTTTTGTTAGTTTTAAATGACTTTTATTTCAACGTAGATACCTACTTTACAGTTTCGGATATCAAAGAAATTCTTTATTCCTGTGAAAGTACGTTCGATGCCATTATGTATGGAACTCGATTTCTTTTGCATGGCCACCACGGGCACGCTTGCAGAAGTCCAGACGCTGAACCCAATTTTCGACGGTTTTCAAGCATAAATCAGCCGATACTGCTGCAATTTCACGTTCGATATTCGTACGAAGTTCATCAATCGTCACTGGCTTGTTGGCATAGACCATAGACTTGACGTAGCCCCACAGGAAATAGTCTAACGGCGTCAAATCGCACGACCGAGGCGGCCAAGCGACTGGACCATTTCGTGAGATAACACGTTCTCCAAACATGGTTTCCAATAAATTGATTGTGACATTCGCTGTGTGGCTTGTGGCGTCGTCCTGTTGGAACCACATGTCCTCCAAGTCCATATCATCCAATTGGGGCCAAAAATATTCGGTTATCATTGAACGGTAGCGGTTCCCATTCACAGTAACGTGCCGGTCTTGATCATCACGGAAGAAGTACGGCCCAATGACGCCGCCGGCCCATAAACCACACCAAACCGTCATTTTTTCGGGATACAATGATAACTCATTGAGTACGTGTGGATTGCTGCCTGACCAATACCGCATATTTTGTTTATTGACGAAGCCATTCAGCCAGAAATGAGCCTCATCGCTGAAGATGATTTTTCGATGAAAATCCGAATCATTTTTAAGTTGTTGCTCAGCCCAATTCACGAACATACGACGCTTCTGGTGGTCAAGCGGCTTCAGTTCTTGCGTCAATTTAATCTTGTAAGAATGTAGGCCAAGATCTTTTCGCAAAATTCGCCACAACGACGTCACAGAGATGCCCAACGCTTGAGAACGACGTGTGAGAGACACATTTGGGCTTTCTTCAACTGAAGCATCAGCGGCAGCAATATTCTCGACACTACGGGCACTTCTTTATCTCACTGGCACGGGAACATTTTGTACTGTGCCTGTGGATTCAAATTTTTCCACTAGACGCTCAGTTGTTGATCTGCTAGGACAATTATGACGACCATAAATTGGACGTAGCGCTCTTAACGTTGAGGCCACTGACTCCGAATTTCGGTAGTAAATTTTAATAATTTCGACTCGTTGTTGGCTCGTATATCTTTCCATCATGAAATGGCAAACCTTACTGAAGAGAAATGTCAAAAGAGCGGTAAGAAATATGGCGTCGTTTGCTGTCCTTGTCGCTCTACTTTTGTAGCGTCCCTATTGAAAAACCCTGTATATATATGTAATGTATGTATGTATGTATGTAATGTATGTATGGAATGTATGTATGTATGTATGTATGTATCTACATACGTAATATTTACCAACAAGCATATCAACGGCTCCATTACTGCGAAAAGCTAGTATTCATTCCGTCGATGGTATGGGGAGCATGTCCTACTATGGAACTTACACGCTTCAGTTGCTCACATCAGGAATAAGCGCGTATTTTTTTACGAGTGGCAATAAGTTGCTGGTTTTTTTTTTTTTGTTTCAGCCTCTTTAGATATTTAGCAGTTGGTATAACATGCTTTACCATAGCCAAGTAAGGGCTAACACCGTTTGTTTCCTTTATTTTCGAATTAGCGACGTGAGAATTGGACGCATCTCTGATGATGGCTCTCCAATCTGTTTCTGTAGTTGTGTTATTTGTGCCTCCCTTCATACTTTTCCCGTTGCTTAACACGTTTTACAAATAATTGCTAACAAAATTTTGAATTCGTCCTATTTATTTTGCGAAATTACGGTATTTTAGGCCCGATTCACTAAACGCTTTGATTTGGTCCTTTTCGTCCTACGTTAAAGGGTTATCGCGACCCATTTTCAAAACAAATTGTGGAAAATAATTATAGCTATCGAATACCAAAAAACCGTTACGATTTGTTAGCTTATCTCAACGTTATCTGAAGTTATTTCTACTGAACCTATTCTGATGAGCCAAAAATTTCGCATATTTTTTTCGAAGTATAAGATCAAAGCAGCATAACACAATAACGGTTATTTTTTTCGTTGGTTTTTCTCTGTCAAATTAAGTATAAATAAATAATCTTGCTATATGTACTAACCAAAGTTGTGTACTTTTAATATACATTGAGAGAGGCGGGAGAAGTAAGATCATATATTGTGAACCTATTCAGATGAGCGGCAGTGTATGTCACCGAGCTCAAAGCGATATAAACAAATAATCTGCAAAATTTATATTTTAATGATTTGTTAAACAAAAAAATCAAGAAGAATTGAATTCTACAAATACTTAAATATTCTAGTGCAACCAATTAATCTGAATTTGTTAATAAAACTTCGTTCTACCGAAGATAGTGTGATCGTGTTTTTGTGACTTTATTATAGTATGAGCACGACTGTATATAGAAAGATAGATAATATTATTTTATAAATTATTAATTAACTGATGATCGTGATAAAGAGGACGACCGCGAATTCACTTTAAAAAGGATAAAGGATCCGTCACATCCTTTGCAGCTACCGAGTAACACATAAGTAAATATATTACGAAAAAACAAATGAATTTATGTTCTTAATGTGAGATTTTATATTTTACACATTTCAAGAATTATTTAGATTAAATATATTTTCCATTATTTACTCGAAACATTTAAAAGAAACTCATTTAAAAGCCGCAACAGATCATCTTTAGTGGTTAGTTTTTGTTTTCTGTTCAAATTATTTTTGTAATTGGACGAAATCTATAAATACAATACAATAATAATTATCAATAAATATATACAATGGCGCAAATTTATAGTCAACCCCACTTTATCAGTTTAACTCCGTACTAGTTATACGCAACTTAAAAGCATACTTTAATTTTTGTTCAATAATAGACACTTTTTAGTATGCTGCTAAATAATTTCTACTTCGCAACGCTATGAGAAATTTCATTCAACACATAAAAGTGAAAGTTTTGACAAAAAAAAACTTAGTAGTATAGCTAAATATTAAATATTTAATACGAGGTTCGGGTGACTTTAACTTTTACGAGGCGCTAACGATAAAGTGGGCTTTATGACGACTATAATTATGAAAACTGCTAAAATAATTTTAAAGTGTGCTTTAACCGACTATAAACTTGCGCCAACGTTTTGATGTTTATAATATTAGCGTATCATATAATTACCTTCTTCCACCCACTCACGCATCTTGCAAGTGGTCCTTTAATTCCTTCCACAATTTATTCGCTCTTTGTCTTGCTTCCGAGGTCTGAATGCCGCCTGTTGCTAGGTTTGGATGATTTAAAAAAAAATCTACCAAAACTTCGTTTTTATTTCAACGTCTTTTTTTTACACTAAAATTAATACAAACATTAAATAATTTCACCATACAACAAAATCGTTCAACAATGCTAAATGCTAAAAATTTGTTGCTACTTCACTTCACACGACACGCGACAGCGACACTCGCCTACCAGCGTTGCCACTTTTCCCCAAGCAGTAGTATACTGACAATAAAAATGTAGTATTTTCAACAAAAAAATGTAGCAAAATAAAAATTTCCGAAGTAAATATTCAAAACCTACAGCGAAGGCATAAAACTGGCAGTAGGATGGTGATATGGCCGACGAAATCGATCTCTCAACCACTGAGCATATAAATCGTTTATAACAATACCTGATAAAGCGATGAGCCGGATACAACAATATAGTTTTTTAACTCAAAGTATTTTGCAATCGGTTACAAAGATGCCGAATATAACAATGAAACGTTTTGTAACTATGAATTGTATGCATTTATATTTATATAAAATTGTGTTCTTACAAATAGAGCTCGTTATTTCCATCCTGTTTCTAAATATGTATCGATGTGATTAAAAAACAAAATAGTTTTGAAAATAAAAAAATACAATATGCTATTTGCTTTCTACAAGTAGAAGCACCGTAGTTTCATTCAAATTCGAATTTTGTTTGTAAAAAATGTAGTATAGTGAGGGAATGATCAGGGCCGGACCTTACATAGGAGCGAGTGGCGCAGCTGCGCCAGGCACTAGAAAGCAAGAGGCGTAAAAACTAAAAAAATTACTATCCAAAAAAACAAATTTCCATAGGAATATGCACATAATGTTTTTTTTTTCTATCCCTTCCCGTTCCCACAACATTTCATTCTCTTTCTCTCTATAGCTGCTAATTGGTATTACAGACCAGTTAGCAGAATTTTTATCTGTACCCAACTACAGTTAGAGACAAACATTGTCTCTGCTGCAACCATAGTAGACTCTGTTGTTTCATACTAAATATCCAGTAGACCCTTTCAGCCCATTGCCAAAAACTAAATTTTCACTGCCAACATGCTGTGGAGCAGTCTTATCATACCGCTCCATTTGCGCCTAGCCAACGGTGCCACTTCAGAACTATTTTTTCGCAGTACCTAGATTCTCTAAAAGGCACCGTAGCGCAAGTGGTTAGTGCGTCGGACTACTGAGCCAGCGGTCTTGGGTTCGAATCCCGCCGCAAACACCTAAAAGTTTTTCACAGTGCCCACCTCTTTCGAATGTCTGACAAGCATCAAAGAGTATCATTTGTCACGATTGAGCTTCTCAACTCGCCGTTCGGAGTCGGCAAAAAACTGTAGGTCCCTTCCATTCGTGCAAAAATATAGCACGCACACACAAATGGTTGCGAGAAGCAGGCCCAGGTTCACCTCGAGCTGTAGCGCCAACTAAGTAAGTAAGATTCTCTAAAAATGCAGCAGATTGAATTTTTTCGCAGTCGATTTTTTTTCAACAGAAAAGCAAGATTTTTAACATAAATTGACTTGTATTTCTGTTTTTATTGTATTATTTTGGCTTTTGGTTCATTTAAGCTTTTTTTTCCCTCAACCGTAGCATCATTTATGCTTCTAAAAATGTAGGTATATGTAGAAAATAATAAACTTTGAAATACATACACAACCAACTGCGTTCAGATAAGAAATTCAACTTTTTTGAAGTTTTGTTGTTATGTTTTGTGCTAAAAGGGAAAAAAATTCTCGATCTTGAAGTCATAACAAGCATACTACAAAAATGCAGTAGATTTAATTTAATGGCAGTAGATTCAAATTTCGAAATAAAAGCAGTAGATCTACTGCAATTGCAGCACAGTGGCAACGCTGGCGCCTACCAAAATTCATACAAATCAACAAACATGTCGGAAGTTCTGGAGCAGGATTCAAATTTTGCGCCAAGGCAAAATTCACAACCTTGTTCGATATATCAAAATGTTCGATTTGACTGAAAAGAAAGAAAGTCAAACTCAGGTCATACGTAGTAAAATTTATTCTAACATATTGTGTACATATGTACAGATCGCGACAGAAAGTTAGTCGTGTTTTCAAACAATAAAAAAACAGTTCCTTCTTATATGTTGTGCATTTAATATTTAATTGATAACAAAACAAGAGGGTTGGGTACGATATCCCGCTTTTTATAATTCCGTTTTTTTAAAAACCCCGACTTTGAAATCCCGCTTCTTATAATCCCGCTTTTTTATAATCCTGCTTCTTATAATCCCGCTTCTTGTAATCTCGTTTTAGCAATCGGAACTATTGATTGCAAGGCATTTTTTAAAATAAAATAAATAGTTCTAATTGCAAAAGCGGGATTAGAAAAAAAATAGAAATAAGTGAAATAAAAACAGAGGTAATAATATGCACTAACAAACAATAAATGTAATATAATAACAAATATGTATAACAATTCAACGAATATGCAAATAAATTAATAATATTCATTTAAAAATAAAAAATTTAATGAAATAAAACTCAGAAGTTGTATATTAAATATTTACATACATTGAAATATAAATGGAACAACCAAATTTTTTGATGTTATTAGTTCAATTGTATATTGTGGGTATATTTTCATAATTTTCCGTTTATTTTTTCATTTAAAGAAACTTTTCTTATTTCTTTCCTAGAAAATGAAACAAGCAATATTAAATTTTGAAAGATGAATTTGTTAAAAAACAAAACTGGGATGCTGAGAAACGGGCAAAGCGGGATTAAACGGGACTTTAAAAAGCGGGATTTTAAGACGCGGTATTTTAAGAAAACGGGATTTTAGAAGACGGTATTTTAAAACTTTTTTTTCGGGATTTTTTAAAAACGGGATTTTAAAAAGCGGGATTCCGATACGCTCCCAAAGAAGACTACATAAAAAAATTCAACCTGCGGATACGAAAACAAAAGATATTATTGAATTCAGAACATTAGCACTTAAGTGGTAGATAGCACATTATTAAAAATATTGAAAATTAGTACATATCGATACCTTCCCGCAAGAATATATTAATCGACATTTTTAAAATTTTACAGGAAACTTCTTGCTCAGTTATTTGTTTGTGTATTTTAGCGAATTAGAGGGATTTCGAAAGGGATTTTCAACACAAAAAACTTGAGATATTTGCAAAACCGAGAATTTAATCAGATAAGAATTTTTCGTCGCTTAATACATTTTTGCAGTCAAGACAATGTCGCTTGATACAATGGTAAATGGCGCTTAAGTCATTGAAATGATCACAAAAAACACAAGATTAAAATTATTTTGTCGCTTAGTTCATTTCCCGCCGCAAACACCTAAAAGTTTTTCACAGTGCCCACCTCTTTCGAATGTCTGACAAGCATCAAAGAGTATCATTTGTCACGATTAAGCTTCTCAACTCGCCGTTCGGAGTCGGCAAAAAACTGTAGGTCCCTTCCATTCGTGCACAAATATAACACGCACACACAAATGGTTGCGAGAAGCAGGCCCAGGTTCACCTCGACCTGTAGCGCCAACTAAGTAAGCTAAGTTCATTTTTAAATTTCATTTTTATATTAACAAAGAAGAAAACATTAGAAAATTACCTAAACAACTGCGCAAGTAACTGGCGAGAGAAATTGCAAGTAAACATCATTCAAATAAATTCGAAACAAAGAAATTATGTCTGGTCAAAAATTATTTTATGCGACAAAAAATAGATCAACTTCTAATTGGGCCAGTGTTCTAAGCGACAATTTCGGTTAAACTAAACGCCATGCAACAAGATTTTGGTCGGAACATTTTGTTGCATATGACAACTAGCTTAGTATAATTTTTTTGGCGGATAGTACAAATTTCAGGGAGCAATACTATTCTACTGGGCAAACTTGTCGGTTACTTCAATTTCATTTTCTCTCTAGTTCATTTTGTATACGTGCTAGAGCAGTCAAACCTAGGCCAAAACGTGGCGTTCAGCACAAAATATAAGAACAAATCAAAAAGTAATTTTCAGGAAAAGTTTCGCTTAATACATTCTTGCGGGAAGGTATCGATATGTAATTATATTCAATTTTCCTTACGTTTAGTAATGCGTTGATTCTCCTTGGTTTCTATTAAAGTAGATTGTACGCCTGATATACATAAGTAGAAACGAGCAATTAACTTTAGTAGTTAGAATAGTGAACCAAAATACGAAAAAGTTTTAAATTAGAGAATATTTCTTGGGATTGTTAGTCGCCGAAAATAACAGCTGGGTCTGGCATAACTGACCTAGTTTTAAATTAACTTGCTGATTGGGATATTATTTTAGTGAATTGTAGAGGACAAGGGTATGATAATGGTACTAATATGAGAGGGAAACATTGTGGTATGCCAGCGAGAATTAAGGTTTTGGAACCTAGAGCTTTGATGATGTTCAATGCTTTTCTGATGCAGTTGCATTCTTCGATACAGTTGAGAGTACCTATGTTTTCTATTCAATCCTTGACAATGGTCAGTTTTAAAAAAAAGCATCTTAGTAGTTTAATTCTTAAGCCGCTATGTACAACCAGATGGAAGAGCAGAATAGATGCAATAGAACCACAAAAACTGTACTTGGGAGATGTTTATGATATGAGGTTCTTGTTGAAATTTCAAAAAATGATGATCAAAAAGTCCAAAATATGGCTTAATCTCTCGGTAGTCAGCTTAGCGAATTTAAATTTATTTGTTGTGTTGTTATTTGGTACACAATATTAGACACAAAGCAATATTTGCCTTAAGCTTGCAGTTGAAATTTCGTGCTCAATAAAAAAGTTTTTAGTCGAACTAAGAACTAATGACAAGTTCTTTTGAATTTTTAGATAAGGCGAGACTTTTAGCAAATGAAATTAAAGTTACTTGCACTTTTCCAGCAATTTCAACTTTACGGTCCCGAAAAAAGTATCCTATAATTTTAGACCATCAAGAAAGATTTAGGGTTGAATTTTATGTCAAAGTCAATGCGTCAATTGCTCTATCTGTTCGGGTGATGTGGAAAATACCAAACATTTTTTTAAGTTGCTTTTGGGGCGCTTATTTTTTTTCCTGCGCTAGGTGCCAAAACTGTTAAAACCGGTCCTGGGAATGATGATAGTATGTAACATGGCACTGCAATATGTAGTAATTTTGCTACATATGTAGCAAAAGTAAGTGGCAACGCTATCGCCTACTATTCTTAAACGAGCAATTTGTCACAAGAAATCAGTCATTATCGTCTCTAGGAATACCAACATACTTACTTTCTCACTCGAGTGAGATTTGACGTTTGAATTCGAGTAGGCACAGGAATACCAATATTGTGTGACTCGTATTCAGGAATACCATTTCATCACTGTCACATGAAATAGGCCCCTTGTCTGGGTCAATGCTGGGGTTGTTGGTCTATTTTTATTTATTTTTTTTTTTTTAATTATTTTTTATTTCTTATAAATTACTTATACATTTAATATGGTTGGTTGGTTGGTACATTAGCACTTAAATTATATAAGAAATTCATTTGGCATTCTATATTTTTTATACAAAAGTAATAAAAATAGTTCTGAATGCCACTACTATGTATGTACAATTCAAGATATTATAAAATTTAATTTTGGGTGGGGTGACCCAAAATAATACAATATTTATTTTTAAGTTTTATTAAAAAAAGAGTTCGGAAAAATTAAAAAAAGCATTTGATTAATCAAAAGAAAAGAAAGCAACATGAAGCATTCATTAAGACTTACATGCGTTATATCAGATAGTCAGCAAGCATAGAGTCTATGTTGGCGAAGTTAAAATTGAGAAGCCAATTTCTTACAAGTTTAAGAAACATTCCAGGTAAAGTGATTGACCTGATCGATTGTGGAAGTTTATTAAATAAACGATGCGATGATATATAATAAAAATTACGATATGAGGTAGTATGGAAGTAAGGAACAGATACAGAGAACGAAAAGTTTCCACGTAAACTATAGTTTGAGATCAATCGGAAATTTCGATTACCAGACTGCATAAAGAAGGTCCTCAGCACCTTGAAGCAATACAAATGACGTACAGGAAGAATTTTTAAATCAAAAAACAAAGGGTAACTGGGATGTCTCCGAGGTTTCCGGCATAATTTTCGTATGATATATTTTTGTACAATTAATAGAGGTTGTACTTTACTCTTATAGGCACCACCCCAGCAGGCTATACCATATTGCATTTTTGAATGAAAAATACCGTAATAAATAGTTTTTAACAGCATAGTGGAACAGATATTATGAAGAAAGAAAAAGTGCCTTAGTGTGCAACGAAAATAATTTCTCAAAGTTTCTATATGCTTCGAAAAGCTCATTCTTGAGTCTAGGGTAAGTCCCAGATATTTGAATTCCCCGACGTTTTCGATCAGGAAACATTTCTCATTGCAATTTCGACAGCTCATAAAAGTAGGAGAGGATAAGTTAGGCCTGCAATTGCAAGTAGGTAGTTGGAATCTTTGACAATCCGGTGCGTGAATGTGAATATTCACATCAGGATCGTGTATACCCGACAAACTAAAAAACATAAGCTTGGTCTTGGAACTTAAAACCAATTTATGTTTAAAAAACCAAAGTCTTAGAAGATTCAGATCCCAATTTATGCCGAAAATAAGATCTATGCGACTGGCGGAACCATACGAGAAACCTACATCATCCGCAAAAGCAGTCGGTGCACCTTTAAAATTTAGAGTAAAAAGCGACTTTATGTAGATGAGAAAGAGAATAGGACCTAGGACAGAGCCCTGCGTTACTCCCAAGTTGAGGGACATGACACCGCTCCTGATATCATTGATCTTTACTCTTTGTGATCTATTGCACAGGTATGATCTAAACCATTCTAACATGAAGCCACGAAAACCTGCATTCTCAAGTTTTTTCAGTAGAATAAGGTGATCAACCATGTCAAATGCTTTGGTTATATCGATAAACAAACCAGCAGTACACTCTTTTCCATCGAGGTTTGACATTATTTTACCACAGTACTGTAGAAGAGCATCTTCGGTCGATTTGCCTTTTTGAAAAACAAATTGATTTGGATTAAAGAAATTAGTTTTTGCAAGATAATTTACTATCCTATTTTTTACTAACTTTTCAAAAATGTTGCTTATGCCTGGGAGAAGTGAGATGGGGCTGTAATTAGACATGTCAACAGCAGAACCCTTTTTAAATAAAGGAAGAACATCTGCACACTACAGCTCTTCTGGAAAGGCTCCCTCGGTTATGCAGCGATTAAAAATGTATGACAGTACATCCATTATATAGCATCCAACTTTTTTAAGAAGAATATTCGAAATGCCATCAGTACCACATGATTTTGTATTTTTGAGAGTACCGATAATTTTTAGGACTTCAAGTGGCGTTACGGGCTTAGATACAAAACTGTTACAAAGCAAAGGTTCAGCAAAGCAACCTGTCGAACAACAGGAAGGAAAAACAGGAGACGGTTGTAGACTGGTGGCTATGTTCGTAAAGTAGGAGTTAAATGCATCTGCAACTTCAAGTTTATCAGTAACAACACAGTCATCAATACGAATGATAGTAGGTTGATTTGTAACAGAAGATTTATTGAGAATACTATTAACTAATTTCCATTCATGTTTTAAGTTACCTCTAGCTGTGTGAAATTGTGAATATTGTTGTTGACTCAACAACTGAGTCGAAGTCGCAATCGGTGGCTTTTCAATTTCTTTGGTTTTAACTTATACATTGAAATACTCATTTGAATTTCTTTACTTCTTCCCTTCTTTTAATGTTACATTTAATGAATCTTTCACTTGTGCTCTGAATATCGTCGAAATAACGTGTTTTATTTCAATAGTAGGTACTACCAACTTACAAGAAAATTAAAGCAATTAACTAGCGCCAATAAAGCAATGTTCCCATTTAATCTTTTGCAGTTATTGATGCCTGGGGATCGATACCATCAGGATTACTTCGATTACATTTAATTGATATCGGTAATTTCGATCAGTGTTTGGCGATATCCGTAAATTTGAGTGAAGTCACCGGTGTGGTAAACGGTCAGCATTGTTTTGCCTCTATAGATTTACCATTTCAGTCGCAGGCTGAGTTGGAAATTCCTTGGGTCATAGGCGATACTTTAAAAGACCCAATAAATAATGTGACTGTGCGCATTGGAATATGTGTTCCTGATACGTGCAGTCCTGATGTGGTGACAGCAGTTTTTCAACAGGCTATAAGCAATGTTTCTAATGGGACCCTCTCTACAGTTACTGTTAGCGAGTGCCAGGTAGCAAAGAAACCCGATTATGAAGGAGTTGAAATTGCTGGCATGTTAGTGATGATGAGTCGATATGGTTTTTAAATGTATCTAAAATTGTTTTTGTCTTACAGACTGGTATTTTCAATTTTTGGAGCACTAATGGCACTCAGCAGCGCATACGATCTTGTTATGGGATACTTTGATAGTAAGTTGGTCTATAAATGCCATACAAATATACAACTTAACACTTTACTTATAAAGAGACACCAATACCTACATGGTTGGCTTTTTCTGTGTTTACAAATGGAAAACAACTGTTTGCGATTAACACCAAGAAATTACCAAATTCCATTGACTGCATAGCCGGGATTCGTGTCCTTTCTATGATTTGGATCATGTACTTCCACACCTACTTAGTGAGTTTCAGAGCACCATTCATCAATACTCTTGATACATTTTTGGTAAGAAAGCAAATATAAATTATATACTTTTACTTATACATGCATACATATTCGTATTGTTAGTGGTGGAAAGAAGCCTGGTCGATGCACGTCCTAAACGAAACAGTTTCGGTTGATTCGTTCTTTTTTATAAGCGGACTGCTTGTGGCCTGGTTGAAGTTTCGGGAATTGGATAGAACGTAAGATAGAACAGGACAGATATATTTATGTATCTAAATAATTGTTTTATTTTGTGCATTTTTTTTTACAGTAAAGGAAAACTAAACATTGTCATGATGTACGTGCATCGCTACATACGACTTACTCCGGCCATTGCGGCTGTAATTCTTTTTACAGTCAGCCTGTATAAGTTAATTGGTACTGGCCCATTCAGGCATTTATTTCAAGATGAAAACTGTACGGAAAACTGGTGGTTGACCTTGTTGTATGTGCATAACTATGTGCATCCAATGTCAAGGGTGAGATGGTTTGGTTTCTGCCAATACAGCAAAATATAACTTGGATTTTATATTTTTTAGTGTATTGGACAAACCTGGTACTTAGCGGTTGATTTCCAGCTCTTGATTCTTTCCCCACTCGTTTTGATTCCTATGTGGAAATGGGGGAAAAAGTTTGCTCCTGTGTTGGTGGTACTTGCACTTTTATCTATAGGATGTGTTATTGCGACATATTTTACAGAAGGTTACTCCAGCTTCTTGGAGTAAGACGAGTTTTCATTTATCTGGAAATGATACTTATCGTTCTTTTATTTACAGTTTGTCAGAGGAGGACCTAGGAAAGCTCGTATACTTTCCAACTCACGCAAGATACTCACCATGGCTAGTTGGTGTTGGTTTGGGTTACTACATGCATATTAATCGTCAAAGATCATTTCGTTTATCCAAGGTATTTATATTACTCTCAATTTAAATTTAATAACTAACTCCCTTTTCTAGATATCGCAACTTCTAGGATGGATTGTATCTTTTGCTATCATTCTAGCTGTCATCTTTGGACCTTATTTCAGAATATCTTCTGATCGGTCTTCGACAGTCTTTGAAGCAGCAATGTATGCGTCTTTGAAGAGGGTGTCATGGGCAATAGCCTTAGCTTGGATTGTGTTTGCTTGCCACTTTGGATTTGGTGGAGTTATAAACACATTTTTGGCTCATCCTTTCTGGCAGCCATTTGGGCGGTTATCATACTCCTTGTATCTTGTACGATTCATTGTTCTGGGGATAAATTTTGGTACAGTACGTACTGACATGTACTTCTCTAACTACAGTGAGGTATGTCTGTGAATTCATTTTAGAAAGAGCAAATTAACTATCGTATTTATGTATTTCGCAGATACTTTCATTCTGGGGTACTTTCGGAATCTCGTTCATCGCTGCTATCGTTTTAACGTTGGCATTTGAAGCTCCTGTTCTTATATTGGAAAAGGCAGTATTTAGCGGAGGAGCTTCGAATCACAATAATAATGCATCCATCACGGCTACCACCAATAACGCTAATGAGGTTCCACCAAATAAGAATGTGTAGAGTCTTATGTTTTTTTTATTTATGAATATTATTTTAAGTAATACAAATATATGCACCTACATCTCTATAATTATAAAATGAAGTTAACATTTTTTGATATAGCCTTTGATGTGGAAAGTTAAAAACTATGTAAATAAATGTTTAGAATTAAGATGAAACCAAACAATTATGTTCAGAGTATAGACGTGGTCTCATGCCACTTTGCCCAAGGAATGCCGGGTGATCCATTAACTTGATTCAAACAGGCGGGTCAAAATTAGTAATTTCACATTACCTCGCATATAGACCGGAACATAAGCGACTCAATTTCCGAACATATCATATGCGAACACTGTGTTCGCAAATGCATTTGCGATTTTTGGGATAAAATTCGCATATCGTTTGAACACATCCCTAAAATATGCAAGCTAGCGAGCAATGCCTACTTTGTAGAATAATAAATTGGCGACAAATTTGTTAGTTATTCCGTGACGTCAGAACTCGCATTTATATGCGACTTTTGCAAATCGTCTGCTGAATGCGATGGAAATGTATAACAGTAAGCAGCATACTAATCGTTTTATTACCGTATAAGCATTCTTCCGGTGGTGGGTATCATGAGAACATAGCATGGTTTTGACATTCGAACATCATTTAAAAAACCGAGACTCGCTTAGTTTTTGATGTGTAAAATTATAGTTCTCAGTATGCGGCATTTTGTGGGATTATTTTCGTGAATGCGACGGAAGTGTATCATAGGAAGTAGAGAGAAGCGCGAGCTATTCAATCTTAAAAACTACCCAGTCGCGGATGGCATGCATTCCAGAACTAATTCTAAATTCTAAAAGTACTTCTGGGAAGTCGAAACTACTTCTCAACTCGATTCCAGCACATGTAAAACAGTTATTACATTTTGCATTACATGTCATAGGATGGAAGCGATCGCTTCCACTCTGCAACATCCAGAAGTTGTCTCAGAAGTACTCCACAAACACATTACAAAGAAGTAGTGCATTCATACCTTCGAAAAAGTCAACGTAGAAGTACTTCTGAAACACATTACAAAGAAGTTGTGCATTCATGCCATTTTCTGCACTTCCCAGTTATTTACATAATTTTCCAAAAAGTTTCTATTTTTGGGGTTATTTTTCTAGTTGAAAATTTGTAAATCAGAGTGTTATAAAAAATCACTTCAGATAAAATATACCTATGATAGAACGTTTCAAAGTATAGTTTGAGCCGAGAACACAACATATCCGCACATAAAATCTTAAATCAAATGATTGGCATTGATAAAAAAAACAAACGCAATTTAAAAAGCGACAGTCGTTAACACGCGGTGAGATCATTTTACAGAAAAGTATACTTGTTGAGTCCTTCCTTGCGGCATAACCTCGCATTTGAACGGGAATGCCCTCAATTTTTCTTAGGCAAATATCAATTACATCCTGCATTACTATTCACAAGTTGCCTTCTATTTCGGGATCATGACGTTATCTAGAGTGACAAAATCTAGAAAGCACCAAAATCTAGAAACAAAAATAAAAAAATATAGAATGAAGAAATCTAGAATGTGCAAAAATCTAGAAAGTGCAAAAATCTAGAAAGACAAAAATCTAGAACTATCTCGAAAACTGAAAAGTAAATTCTAGATGTTTGAAGTGAAACTTCTTTAGCCGCGGTAGGGCAAATTGCCTGAATCAGACGAAAAAGTGAAACGCTTCCCCTTCTCCAACTTCAACAGGCAGTAAAATAAATTCCAAAAAAATACACATACATATCGAGCCACAAAATATCAAAAGTACAAGCAAGCGAAGAAAACAACAACAAAACAAGCGAAGAAAATAAAATTCTTATTTTCAAACAACAACAAAACAAGCCCAGAAAATAAAATTCTTATTTTCAACTCCACCATGTAAACATTGGGCCACCCAACCCACCGCACACGAGATGATATTTGCCGGCAGAAAATCGGTTTTGTAGGCGAAGGGACTGAGGTCTGCGGTAAGAAACGACTGAAAATCTTCTACCGAGTTTGAGCGGTTGAATGATGTTGGAAACTAATGCATACCTACACAACTTTCAAAATATTTTGGGGGTATTAGGGGTTTATGTATACAATTTCTTCTGCCGGTAAAAATGTTTTCGTACAAAAATTTTATATGAGATGCGGTTTGTATATTCTTTGGTTTTATTCCTAAAGATATGAAAAATAAATACATATGTAATGTACAGGGTTCGGATTTTGTTGACCAAAAAAAGCCAAAAAAGGCAAAATAATACCGCAGAAAAAGGCAAAAAAGGCATTTAATAATAAAGGTTTCTATGCATTATTATTAATATTGCAACCCAAAAAATTTTGAAGTTCTCTGGTATGTAACAATCGCCTGCGATTATCTCTCAGGAAAGCCTTTAACACGCAGTGCACTAAGATCAAGTGCTCAAATTAAAATACATACAACTACTAGGCGTCACCTATAATTTGTAAACTCTTAAATATGCGGTCTTTCGGGTTGACTAAAAATCTTTTTCCAATTTCACCACAAACTCTATCTTGGCCTCTTGGGGCATTTTCACTTTCAATGACAAGCAACAAAATATTCAGCAGACCAGCACTAAGTATGACCAGTATAATGTCACAGAATATGAATCTAGAATCTAGATTCTAGATGAAAAGGCGCACAGTTACGAAAAAAATACTTCCCAGATGTCTAACGTTTTTTGTCAGACGAAACTGCGGCGAATGCCTGAAATTGCACTTGCGGCACAAGAAGAAGCGCATGTACATATATTGAGTTGATACAAATGAATTTAGGGTTGTATTGGTGTGTAGGGATTTCTTTTTATTCCCCGCGAGAGTGCAAACAACGAGTGCAGTTATGTGCATGTTCATACAAGAAAAAAACCTGCTCTCATACGTGTGGACACTGAAATTTCTTTCGTGTGAGCAAGAATAAATCGTATATTTAAGAAGAAAGTGCACAGGTACTTTGACAAATAGTACCAAAAAGGCAAAAAAAGGGCAATATCAGTAAAAAAGGCAAAAAAAAGGCAGTATGAGTAAAAAAAGGCAAAAAAATTGCAAAAAAAGGCAAAGTCAACAAAATCCGTTCCCTGGTAATGTACATAACGTCGTTTTCAATTCAAACCTTAAAATTCAGCTTGCAATACACTTTTGAATATTTCGATAATTTTTTGGTGACAGATAAGACTTCTTTCTTGTGCAATACAAGTGCAATAACCTTTGAATTTTTTTGTGAGGAAAGTCTCACTTCTATCGCGCGGGAGTCTCACGCACTTTTTTTCCCCCTTTTTTGAGAGTTTTTACAAAAATCCATTAAATCCATTAATTTCAATTGTTAAACACACTTTGTAACGATTTCGTTGACTTCAATTTTTTTTTGGCAAACGACGTTGTGCTTAGAGACCATACCAAACTTAAACTATACTAAATTATATAACCTGCCTCTGCTAAAATCTAATGCACATGGGTAGTGTTGTTCTACACTACTTGAATCTACTTAAGAGCAATTCTAAATTTGGAATTAATATGAAATGTTCATATGTTTCATATATGAAAAATTCATATTTATTCTAGATTTTGGTCATTCTAGATTTCTGTCATTCGAGATTTTACGTTCTAGATTTTTGTTTTCGATATTTTTTTAATTCTCGATTTTTTTCTAGATATCGTGGTAAACCCTTCTATTTCATTAGTTCTAGGTTCGATTAACCGTATTGCATTATGGAAGGACTTGCTTTATAATTGATCCATTTCATTGCTCGCAATGCGGCCTAATTCTAAGTGTAAAATGTGTGTACTGTGTATCTGTAAATGTAAAATGAAATAAAATGAAACATATAGTTAAGCTATTGGCGATGAAGAAAGTATACTACTGGAAAATAAAAATTTGGACAAATCTGAAGATGTGAATTGTAGTAGTACTCGTTCATCGTTTAGATTAACATCTACAAACCATAACTGTTTCATATTTTTGAGTTAAATACTGTGAGCGTCAAAAGTAAGTAAACACCCAAATGATTTCTCGAGTTACATGTATTTTAAACAAAAAAAATTAAAAAAATCAGATTCCAATGATACAAAATAAAAGCTTTATTCATTAGCAATAAAACTATTTTATTTTCAAAAATAAATATAAACATAAATAAATAAAAGATTTACGAAATCTTATGAAAATTCTGAATTAACTGTTCGGAAAAAAATTGGTTAAACCTGTGATTAATCCCAATTCAATAAAATTTTCAGAATAACTATGGATGAGAAGTACCGATCCCAGGGTTTCCATTTTTTAGCGAGACATTCTCCGCAAAAGAATACAAGTTAAAGTCATAAAATAATCTGTCACGTTTTGTTACAAGCAAATAAATACTTTTTAAAAAGAGCTAGCAATGTAATTTAATTAAAAGTAAAGTAGTAAACCTCAACCGCCGTTTCCATTTAACTGATGTGATTTAGATATGAATAGTTGCTTTTCTTCCTTCGAGACTTTGAAATGCCAATAAAAGGTCTTGCAGTTTGCAACTCCTACTTAGTAATATAATTTTTCAGGTCGACTATGGAAATATGTACCTCGCGCGATCAAATGGCAAACAGTATTTATTTATTAGTTGTATTAATAGTTTTAAGTTCACTAGCAATTCAATGTCGTTCTGAGTCGTTCCTTGGTAATGTGACAGTGCCACGTGATTTTTTTTTCAATGAAATCCGTAATAATGCGAACTTGTTTCATATTTCTTCTAAAAATAGCAGTGATTATAAATGCATAGCTGGACTACAGGAGATAATCACTCAATTGCCATCTTTGAAGGTCCTCCCATGTGAGTAATTTTCGGATTAACTGAAAGTGATATGATTAGAGAATGGAAAGTATTCAAAATCACCCATAAATTTTATTTTAAAATATTTAAAACTCGGAGCAATATTGTCACGAAACATCAAAAAATGTTTGGGTACTTTCCCAAAACTATGAAATTCTACGTTAAGTAAAATTATTATTTTTTTTGATTTGCAAACATCTTAGCTCTCGGTATGGGCAAATTTTTCGCTGCATTAAATCATGCAAATTCAACAGCCTGATTACCTGTACAACAAGGTCATTCACGCTTATTTCTTCTAGATGCTACTATCTAACTACTGAACGACAATTCTGGGGACAATTGATCCTTTGGTTGACTTGATCCTTGGCTATTATATCGATGTGCGCATTTTTTTTTACTGCTCACTGGCAAAACAGTATTTACCGTTGGTTGGAAACGACACATATTATTTTACAAGTCGCGCGAGTTAAGTATTGGTCTTAAAACATGCTTGCTTGTGTTTACATTATTCCATTATACCATACAGCAAATTATCATTGTCGTCGTTGTTAAAAATTTTTTTCGGTGTTTTAATAATTTGTTTCGCGCAGATAGCAGTATTGTGGTGATGAGTTTTTCTTTTTTAGTTGTTGTCATATTGTTTCTTCACAAGTATTTTATCTTTTTTTTTTAACATAGGTATTAATAATTAATACGGGTGTTCATTTAGGTAAGTCTTCGTAGGTTTATTTTTAAAAAAATATTTCGATACGTATTAGAAAAATCTTTAATAGAAAATGATAACCGCAGGGTAGATTTGATCCCTATAATGTTGTTCCTGAGATATTGTGCTTTAATAAGCAGTTTTTCGAAAACTTACGCTTTATGATAAAAGGTTTAAATTTGGTGGCAGACTCTATGTGGAACATTGACGAGACTGGGCTAACTACAGTCCATAAACCAAAGAGTGGTTGCTACCAATGGGTAGAAACAAGTTAATAAAATGAATTAAATTTAAATTTAATTCATACTGTGATATACCTAAACGCAATGGGGATTGGGGAACTATCTTCCGCCCTTTATAACCTTCCAACATAAAAATGGCCAGGATCGTATGCTGTAATCCCCCATATTCAAGTCTACACTAAGCCCAGATCAATTCTCCATGAATAGTGGACACTTGGTTATTTTGGATAGTTTTTGAAAAACAGCAAAAAATATACATACGTACTTTCATAATTCAACTGTACAATATGATAAACCATTAAATTGAGTATCACTTTTACTTTTTGAGAGAAAAAAAGGGGGGATCAAGTGTCCCCAGGTTCCCCTAATTAACATACAGCTTGCATAATGATTTATAATATTTATAGCTTTAGTTTAGTTTTCATTGAAGTTTTCCTTTTTTTTTTATTATTTCCGTCAACCTAAATAAAAGATGGCAATACTTTATAAGATATCAGGTCCTACATTGTTATCGATTTGTTCAAATAAATAAATAACTAAAATTAACAATAATACAGTTCTGCAAGTCTACATTTTCTATAAGAACTTGAACTTTATTCTTTTGCAGTTATCGATGCCTGGGGATCGATACCATCAGGAATACTTCGATTACATTTAATTGATATCGGTAATTTCGATCAGTGTTTGGCGATATCCGTAAAGTTGAGTGAAGTCACCGGTGTGGTAAACGGTCAGCATTGTTTTGCCTCTATAGATTTACCATTTAAGTCGCAGCATAAGCTGGAGATGCCTTGGATTATAGGCGATGCTTTAAAAGACCGAAGAAATAATGTGAGTGATGTTTTAAGAGTGCGCATAGGAATTTGTGTTCCTGATACGTGCAGTCCTGATGTGGTGACATCAGTTTTTCGACAGGCTATAAGTAATGTTTCTAATGGAACCCTCTCTACAGTTACTGTTAGCGGGTGCCATGTAGCAAAGAAACCCGATTATGAAGGAGTTCAAATTGCTGGCATGTTAGTGATGATGAGTCGATATGGTTTAGAAACGTATCTAAAGTTACTTTTGTCTTACAGACTGGTATTTTCAATTTTTGGAGCACTAATGGCGCTCAGCAGCGCATACGATCTTGTTATGGGATACTTTGATAGTAAGTAGGTCTATAAATGCCATACGAACATATAACTTAACAAGTTACATATAAAGGAACTCCAATACCTACATTGTTGGCTTTCTCTGTGTTTACAAATGGAAAACAACTGTTTGCGATGAAGACCAAGAAATCACCAAATTCCATTGACTGCATTAACGGGATTCGTGTCCTGTCTATGATATGGATCTTGTACTCTCACACCTTCTTAACGAGTTTCATAGCACCATCCATCAATACTCTGGATACACTTTTGGTAAGAAAGTAAATATAAATTATATACTTTTACTTGTACATACAAACATACTCGTATTGCTAGTGGTGGAAAGAAGCCTGGTCGATGCACGTCCTAAATGCACCAGTTGCGGTTGATTCGTTCTTTTTTATAAGTGGACTGCTTGTGGCCTGGTTGATGCTCCGAGAATTGGATAGAACGTAAGATAGAACAGGATAGACATATTTATGTATCTAAATATTTTATTTTGTGAATTTTCTTACAGTAAAGGAAAACTAAACATTGTCATGATGTACGTTCATCGGTATATAAGACTGACTCCTGCCCTTGCGGCTGTAATTCTTTTCTTAGTTAGTTTTAACTCTTCGATCGCCACTGGGCCACTTAGGTTTATAAATTTGATTTTAAATGAAGAATGTTCGAAAGAATGGTGGTCGATCATGTTATATGTGCAGAACTATGTGCATCCAATGTCAAGGGTAAGATGGTTTTACTTTCTGCCCATACAGCAAAATTTAACTTGGATTTTAAATTTTTTTAGTGTCTTGGACAATCCTGGTACTTAGCCGTTGATTTCCAACTCTACATCCTTTCACCACTCCTTTTGATTCCTATGTGGAAATGGGGAAAAAAGTTTGCTCCTGTGTTGGTGGTACTTACACTTTTATCTATCGGATATGTTATTGCGGTATATTTCATAGAAGGCTACACCAGCCTCTGGGGGTAAGATGAGTTTGCATTTATCTACAAATGATACTTATCGTTCTTTTATTTACAGGTTTGTCGAGAAGAACCAAGGAAAGCTCGCATACTTTCCGACTCACACAAGATGCCCACCATGGCTAGTTGGTCTTGGTTTGGGTAACTACATGCATATTAATCGTCAAAGATCATTCCGTTTATCCAAAGTACGAGTATTTAGGTATTTGTATTACTCTCAATATAATTTCAATAATTAACTCCCTTTTCTAGATATCGCAACTTCTAGGATGGATAGTATCTTTTGCTATTATTCTAGCTGTCATCTTTGGACCTTATTTCAGAATATCTTTTTATCGGTTTTCGACTGTCTTCGAAGCAGCAATGTATGAGTCTTTGAAGAGGGTCTCATGGGCAATAGCATTGGCTTGGATTGTGTTTGCTTGCCACTTTGGATTTGGTGGAGTTATAAACACATTTTTAGCTCATAACTTCTGGCAGCCATTTGACCGTTTAACTTACTCCATGTATCTTGTACAGTTAATTGTTTTGGGATTTAATTTGGGTACAATACGAACTGATACGTACTTCTCTAACTACAGCGTGGTATCTCTATGAATTCACTTGAGAAGGGCAAATTAACTATCGTATTTATGTATTTCGCAGATACTTTCTTTCTGGAGTACTTTCGGAATTTCACTCATCACTGCTATCGTTTTAAATTTGGCCTTTGAAGCTCCTGTTTTTATACTGGAAAAGGGGATATTTAAACGAGGAGCTCCGAACTAAAATGGTAATGCGTCAATCAATAGTGAGATTCCACCAAATAGGAATGTGTACAGTTTTATGTTTTTTTATTTATGAACAATATTTTCGGCAATACAAATATACATCTCTGCTATTATATTTATTTTTTGAATATTTATTGGTATATCCTTTTATATGGAAATAAAAATTTGAGTTAAAAAAACTTAAACTACGAAACAAGAGGAAACCAAACAATAATAATGTTGAGAATATAGACCAGTCTTTCTCAAAGTGCTAGAGATAGTGTTGCGTAGGACACAAATTTAAAACGAGTTTGTATGAGTTACTCATTTCCAAAAATGAGGTGTTTGGCGATTTTTTAGCTTAATTCAAACACGATGACATTGCATTCGAACAAAAATAACAAATCATACTGATTTGGAATTTATTATTTATATGTATGTATGTTGTTTTTTATTAGCAAAAATAAATGTGTATATTTGTTTTGTGTTTTTGATTAATAATTGTCTTTATTAAAATACCACCTGTATACTTTCCCTTTGTGTTTTTTTGTGTTTCCCAATTGTGTTTTGTGTGTGTGTAATGTGTATGAAAAGAATAAGTGATGTTCAATTTTAACTTATAATTTATTACAAGAAATTTTATGTGTTGTGTATTTTGTATAAATGTAATGTACTGTGTAATGAAATGTGTAGCAAAAAAACCATTTGATTATAATGAGAAGCTTGTAGGAGTCAACCGATCTCGTTGACTGTGTGTGTGTGTATGCACGAATGAAAAATAAGAAGAGAGGAAAACATGTGTCAGCTAGACCAACAGCGAGTCCCGTACATTGCATGAATCGAATTAGTAACTGTTACTAAGAATTGGTACATAGACAAATTATTTGGCAAAAGAGTAAACAGTAATAATATTGCTGAATAGAGAGAGTAGTAATATGTAGAGTAATATGTATGTACAAATTGTGTTGTTATATAATTGAAATAGTGTATGATGTGTGTTGTTTGGCAAATTACGATTAAAATTTTAAATGTTAATGTTATATGTGAATGTTTAATATATAATATATATGTAGTGTGTTATGTGTCATTCCTAAACACATACAAAGTAATACACGATGTCAAGAACACTTTTATACAAAAATGAGTGACGAAGGAAACACATATAATTTCGAATTTTGTACATACATTGTACGAACGATTTGATATGTATGTATACATTATGTACATATGAACTAGTATGTACTTGTATATCTATACATATAATAAAACTGTAGATTGAAAACTGTTTGTTCGCGCATCACGCTAGAACTACTGAACGGAAAATTATAATTATTCAACCCTAACTCAATAATGGCTTATCTGATTGAAAAACACAAAAAAACCGGTGAATTTAGTAAATTTTCCCCTGATTCATTTGAGGTATAAAACATCCTTCTGCGTTGTCCTGAAGCTAAGCAATGTTCAAAACAATTATTCAAAGCAACACCCACAATTTTCTTTCAGTGGAGACCACTGCCAGCAGCCGTGCAGCAGTGGGTATCGTTGCAATAGTGTGTGTGTGTGATTATATTATGTGCGCGCTCTGACGTGATCATTTGTTTTGCACTTCAATGTGCTACAATCATCATAAGCATTTGCGGCTCTTACACTCAACCAATCTTAACAAATGAGGTGTCAAAAGAAAGAGAATTTTCTAGAGCAGTAAATTGCATTTTCAGTTTATAAATATTATTAACAAATTTAAAAAAAAATACCAAAAACTAATATTCTACCCAAAATGAACTCCTCTTCTCTTAAGAGTTAATTTTGGGTCATATATCGCACTAATAATGCAATACTGTCGGAACTCAAAATATGACTTCTTTCTGAATCATAGAAAAACTGACTATTTACTTCCTGTTACAGATTATAAAAAAAAATTAAAAACTTAATGGCGCAAAAGTATAGTCACTTAAAGTACACTTTAAAATTATTTTAGCACGGAAGTAAGCGTTTTCATATTTTTAGTCGTAATAAAGCCCACTTTATCGGTATCGCCTCGTATTAAAGTTAAAATCACCCGAACTTCGTATGAAATATTTAATATGGAATTAGACTTATAATTTTTTTTATTCAAACTGTCACTTTTATGTGTGTTCGAATGAAATTTCTCGTATAGGAACGTTGCGAAGTAGGAATTATTTAGCGGCATACTAAAAAGTGTCTATTATTGAACAAAAGTTAAAGTATACTCTTAAGTCTAAAGTTGCGTATAACTAGTACGGAGTTAGACTGATAAAGTGGGGTTGACTATAAATTTGCGCCATTAGGATTATTAATAAACATTTTGTTTCTTGCACTATTTTAAAGACAGCTTATTGACGCGTAGGGAAGCGAATTTTGCGTTTGAATATGATGATATCTCAAATTTTACAAATTATGAGTTACAACAGCATTGTATTATTAGTGCGATATGTATGAATGTGTATGTATTTGCTATATGGAAATCATCTGGGAAGCATTTGTTGTTGATTAGTACGAAGCCAAGGTAATATTGCCCTTGGCTGTGGCGTCGTCAGTAGTGACGATAGTTCTTACGTACTGGCACGTGTTGATGGTCAAAGTGAAGAATACATGTCAATCAACCGGGTTATGGATGAAAAAATAACAACCAGCTATCTGGTCGAATTTTTATATTCTTTATCTGCTCCAGGGATTCCATCATATAAATTCCATCATATTATTCTTCAAAAAAATTTGAGCCCACCTAAATTATGTAACGGCACCCGATTTAGAGTTACAACTCTGCATTGAAATCTGGTGGAAGCGAAAGTGTTGACGGGCTGCGGTGCCGGCGAACATGTATTTATTCCTCGAATTCCGACCATACCTAACACTTTTTCGTTCCAGTTTAAGCGTGTACAGTTTCGCATCAGCGTCTGCTTTTCGGTGACGCTAAATAAGGCGCAGGGACAAATAGACAACGCAACCTCAGACTTTGCAAAAAAAAATATTTGCATAGTAAAATATAGCAGTTATCAATTATTTATAGTAGATGATGTTTTATAATATTTTAGAGCATGTTGGTTTCTGAGAACTATGGAATCTGCACTAAGGGGCTGTAACACATTGAAACGACATTGATAAAATGCAATTAATCGAAAAAATGTATTACAAAATTTTCTGGACTTGCACAAATACTTTGATGTTTCTTCGCTCCCACTGAATGCGAAGCAAGGCGGGCACGGGTTCAGGTAGTTCATTAATAAAATTGTTTGTTATTGTGGATACTTTAGCATAGGCCCGCAGAATAATTTGTGATCGTACGAGTCTATTAAGGCTTCCGATTTCCTAGAAGTTAAAGAATATATTTTCTTAACACTTCAGCTTTGAAGAATCATTTAGAATTTCTAAAAAATCATTTAAATCGCTCTTGAGGAAATAGGTTTTGCAAATTAGTAAAAAGTTGCAGGCGGGCGAAGCGAGGCGAATATGCAGTTCTTTCAATATTTTCTTAAAACCATGCTATTTTTCGGGATAAAATGATACATTGATGTTCGGGCAGTTACCGTAGTAGCATGACAAATCGCTGCAAATCGGAGAGCAATTCCCGTAGGGTTACCATATCCTGATTTGAGAACAACACAATTTGTCGAACGAAATAAAGATAATTATGTACAAAGTGGACACCACTTTTGGCATCGATATACCCTCTATTTTTTCCATTTTGCACACAATTACCGAAATAGATCTTGTATTGCAATGTGCATTGCAGAAGAAAGAAGTCTTAAAGGCCCCGGCCCATAGAATCCGTCAATCCGTTGCTCCTTCATTTTCAAGTGACGACCAGGGCTGCCGAAGTGAGTACTAAGGGAGTATTCGTACTACTCTCTCAAACACTGTACTCCCGTGCTCCCCTCGTCAGGATTGTACTCCCCTATTAAATATTTTAAATTTCTTAAGCAATTAGTAATTTAAGTACCTTTTCTTCAGTGAATAGTACTTTGTTAAAATATTAACACGATATCTTAATGTGTTTATTATGTTGTCACCTTAATTGTAATAATAATTGAATGAATTCATTTTCGAAGTGTTTAATCTATGTACAGAGTGATTTCTGTGTCCCATGCCGACGGGATTTTTTTAATAACTTTTAAATGAAATACAATTTTATAATTTTTACTTTATTGATCGAATATATGGTCTTTAAAATTATGTACGGAAAATGATGTTGGTCAAGTGGATAGCTCTTGCCATGGCGTAAAGGCGCGCACTTTTAAGCACATTTTTCGAATGTTTTTTTAAGCATCAAGGTTTCTTCAGGTACCACCATATGAAGAAAGAAGGAGGGGTCAAATCAGGGGATTGTAGGAGCCACTCGATATCACCACATTTTGACAGGAAATTTCTCACAAAATTTGAATCGTAGCACGAACTGTGTGTGATATGACACCGTCTTGTTGGAAGCACATGTTGTGCAGGCCTAATTGATCCAATTCAGGCACAAGACAGTTGTCCAACATGTCCCGATAGGGGTCACAGTAACTGCTATAGCATTGCTTAAGCATCTTTAAAGAAATATGACCCGATGATGCCGTCGGCCCAAATGGCACACCATGCAGGAACTCTACGAAGATGAAGTCTTTGGTGTATCAAGTGAGGGCTTTCGGTGCCCCAATAGTGGCTATTTTATTTATAAACAAAGCCAGCTATGTCGAAATATGCTTCGTCGCTCATAATGATTTTTGCCAAAACTGGTGGTCCAAATGGGAGAGCGGAGAAAGGAGCTCGTGTAGCATAGGCCACAGCTCAGTATAAACGAGCTCAGTAGAAACGAGCTGTAAGGCCAATGTCACACGAGCTTCTTTTTCCGCGCTCCCATTTGGTCGCGCGCCATGAGTATATATAGAACCAGTAGAACTGTTCATACGAGAGCCCGCAAACAAAAAGGAGTCGTGTGTACAATTTTGTATATGCTCATGGTGCGCGAAATGTGCGCGCAGAAAAAGGAGCTCGTATGGCATTGGCCTTAAACTCAGCTACTCCATAGTAAAATTTGTTATCAACTTCTCTCTACGACTGTCAAATGCCAACTGAAAAATGTAAATGTTATCCAAATGTTCCATCAGCTATTAAGAAAACATTCCTGATGCTACAGTCAAAATAAAACAGTTAAATTTTAGAGTTTTAACAGGCTAATGCTTGATGTTAATGTTTGATTTGTATTGTTTCTATTTTGTACTCCTCTTAAACACAAAATACTCCCCTGCAAACGTCTAAAATACTCCCATTCGAATTTTCAAAACGGCAGCCCTGGTACATGTACATGTATGTCTACTTTCTACTTTTTGCATCCGTCGATACCCAGCGGGAAATGGAAGCATACAATCATGCATGCTGAAGCGATTCCTTGGAAGGTTAGAAGGCATGACTCTCCGTATCCTCTTCCATATCCTTTTTACATTAGTAGGTCCGCAGAGGGAAGCAATCCTGAACTTTTAAAAACATTTTTTCGGAAGCACATCTCAGTGATTGCTTCTCAATGCATCACTTATACATCGCATAGAATGTTTTCCTAAAAAATCATTGCTTCCAAATACCTTCTCGGAGGAGCGCTTCCCAAATTTCCCGCAGGGTACTTTGTCAGTACTCACATTCCCGCATTTAAATTCACACATTTACATATTGAAGTTCACGCATTCACAATTGAGATTATGCATTTTCATTGGTGGAAATATAGAGAGAGTGAAGAGAACAGTGATCGAAAATGGGTTACAATTGTAACTTTTTGGATACAATCAGAAATCAAAGTAACAGAGTTACAATTGATAAGAAAAAGTTACAATTTACCAAATACAAAAAATATTTAAAAAAAGTACCAATTTCAAAGTTTTGGACTGAGATTAGCCTTATTCAAAATGAATATGGTAATTTTATGTTAAACATACATACAGAACCTTGTACCCTGTATATGATGAGTAGACAACCAACACGGTAACTCGGCATATAGACTCTGCAGGACGGGTCAAAAACTGCAAGAGGCACAGGGTCTGGTATCTACTGTGTGGAACCAGATCTAAAGGTGTCCTTAAGACTCCCGGATATCTGCAGCGTTTTTCAGGTAGAAGTTCTAGCCGTTTACTTAGAGCTGCAGAGCTTCTGAATATGAAACGAATATTCGGTAAGGATATTGATATTTACATCGACAGCCAGGCTGCGCTTAAGGCGCTAGAGACGTGCACTATTAAATCGTACTTAATTAGTCAGGAGCTCAGGGCATTATGCGCGCAGAACCGGGTAAGACTATGTTGGGTGCCGGGTCACTCCGGGATAGAAGGCAACGAGTTTGCCGATGAGTTGGCAAGAGGGGGGAACTGCCTCTACCTAAAGCATTGGAACTAGCTCCACCACTTTGCTGCCACAAATCAAAGGTAAAGGTCATAATTACGAGAAGGGCTGACCATAGATGGTCTAACATTGCAGGACACAAGGTTCCCAAGGCACTTTGGCCAGCGCTGGACAGTAAAAGAACCAGCGAAATCCTTAGACTTAGCAGGGCAGAAATAAGTACATTTGTATGAATATTATCCGGGCATTGCCTTCTAGGCAAACACGCCAAGAGGCTCGGACTTTTAGGCACGGATATTTGCAGATATCGTAATGATCTAGGTTTAGCAGAGGATATCACACATATTCTGTGTGAATGCCACGGCATAGCACGTAGTCACAGGAACATTTTAGACAGGTACTTCTTTAGCAACCTGGAGGAGGTAGGCCGAATCAACCATAGACTCGTTCTAAAATTTTGCAGGGTAATAAAATGATTTGAGGAAATTGTGACGGTTTAGGTGCCATCCTTGGATGGATTCTTAGTGGAAAGCGAGGGGCCCACTCTGGTGGTAGTAGCTCAGTCTCTCAGCCCCTCTCAGCATAACCTAACCTGTATATAAAATAGGTTAAGGCTTACTTTCAATACTACATTCTTCGGCCTGTGTGGTAAGCATTTTTTTGCATTAAAATTTAATAAAAACTAAGTGTAAGTCGGCTACAGGTGGTTACTTGCTCAACTCTGATTGAAACAACAATTCGTTGTGAAAAATTAAGAGTGTCAAATTTTCAAAATTGAAAAAAGTCTTTTAGACACGAATATACTGATAATTGGTAATATCACAGATTATCAAAAGAAAAGTTACAATTCAGTCGTAAAAAATACAATTTCAGCTTGGGAAAAGTGCAATCTAAAAATTTAATTTTCCATCACTGGAAGAGAATCGTTTGACATTTCTACGTTGATATGTGACGGTTGACGGATTCTATGGGACTGCTCTATCCGCCAATACATCAACTTCAACTTCAACAAAGGAACGAAGTCGACGGATTCTATGGGCCGGGGCCTTAAGGCTGAAATATAATAGTCGAATGGGTTCGTACGACCACGTACGAAACTGTGCGAACACAAGGAATTTGTATTGTTTAACCATAATAGCTTTTCGCTTCGATTCCTTAAGTTTTCGTCCACTTGTGCTCACTTACGAAAGCAGCGAATCCATTCGCTCTTTCGTACGAAAAATTGACATTTGACTAACAGCTGGGTAAATTTAAAATTGGAATTTCGGAAATAAAGAAATTTTGTTTTATATGCAATTTGCAATTAATAGCATTATCATTTTAGAGAATAATTGTTCTTAGATTACATTTACATTCTGTAATGTATGCATTTGTAAGTATGTAGTTAATTAAAAACGACGTTATTTATTCTTCATATCTTTAGGAATAAAACCAAAGAATATACAAACCCAAAAGAAGTCACACCTCATATAAAATTTTGGTAGGAAAACATTTTTACCCGCAGAAGAAATTGTATACAAAACCCCTTTTCACCGTGGTAGTATTTTTTCGGAGCAAACTCCGAAGAAGATTTTCAGTCGTTTCTAACCGCAGACCTCAGTCCCTTCGCCAACAAAACCGATTTTCTCTCCGCAAAAATCATCTCGTGTGCGATGGCCCAATGTTTGCGTGGTGGGGTTGAAAATGTTATTTTATTTTCTTCGCTTGCTTGTACTTTTGATATTTTGTGTATTTTTTTTAGAATAATTTATTTTACTGCCTGTTAAAGTTGGAGAAGGGGAAGCGTTTCACTTTTCGTCTGATTCAGGCAAATTTGCTCTACCGCGGCTGAAGAAGTTTCACTTCAAATATGATATCCTGAGAAATCTGGGTTTTGGCAATATCCTGTATGCCATGAGTGGCCAAACCGTAGAGGGCATTTACAGTCAGTGTATACAGTACATAGTACATGGCTGCGTTGTCTTTTGATATTGTTATTTCAATGTGCTAAATAAATCAATGAAATCGGTAAAACAAGATTTTTAAATAAAACAAATTCACTAATTTTTGCACTTTATAAATAATAGAAAAGAAACAAAAACATACCCAATGTAAATATATATGTATGTTATATTATATTAAATACAAGTTGATACTAAAAGACAATTCTGTGGCACATTAAGTGGCGGCTTCTCAAGATCAACTGACTCTACGAAGCACTCACAGATCTGTCAGTAAATACACTCCATCACTGTATACGCATTCATGCAAAAATACACAAACCAGGAATCCAATATCCTGACTACAATGTGTTTAGCAAGTAACACAGTACTCTGGTTACAGTATGACCAACAAGAATCTCAGCGTATTAAAAAACGCTCTAATATGTATGTAAGTAAATCCACAAAAAAAAATGAAATATGAGTTGAACTCGAACGATTCGAGAGAAAAAACTAATTATTACAATTTATTAGACTAACAAAAAAAGAAAAGAAAAACATTCATAATTCAACAATTACATAATAAAACCAATTGTTCATGAAACTGGTCGTCGTGGCCGTGGTGGTTAGTGCGTTGGACTACCACGCAATGCTGCCCGGGTTCATCTCCTGGCCGGGTCTAACACCTAAAAGAATTTTTTTCACGGTGCCACCTCTTTGGAATGTCTGACAAGCATCACAGAATATCATTTGTCACGATTGAGCTTCTCAACTCGCTGTTCGAAGTTGGCAAAAAACTGTACGTCCCTCCTATTTGTGGAAAAAATAGCACGCACACACAAATAGTTGCGAGAAGGCTTGGTTCTGTAAAGTACTGCTGACGCTGTATATTTATTTATTTTTTAATTTCTTTTTGGGGTAAAACGCAGATAAATTTGATTTCTTTTATAGGACACCGTACTTAGTATGCTCAAACGAAGAACCAAGCTCCGAACTATCCAGAATGTTCAGGATGTCTCATTAGTTAGCAAACATAGCTGCAATCATGTAATAATAATACTGGTTACAAACCTATTGTCTGTATATAGAACATAGAAATACAACAGAAAATGGACTACGGAACCAATGTGCTGTAGGTAGAACATAAAAACAAAAAACCGCATAAAATTGGTAAAACTATGCATGTATCTTGCCGAGCGAGAATATAATATACATAACTAAAATAACATGTATAAATAAAATTAAACGCAAACATTAACAAAAATAATAATGACTACTTATATATATCTAAGTATATCTAAGTCTATCCATAAGATGGCATTACTCCAATTGTCCTTAAGAAATGAAGCGATGTCCTTGCTCCGCCGTTGACTGGACATTTCCCCTTGCTGCTTGAAGCAATCGTTTACTGTGCCCGTCTTTAAGAAAAGCGATAGAAATATTGTTACAAACTACAGACCAATTTCTAAGCTATCAAAATTATTTGAACAAGTGGTGTCTGATAGTCTTACTTTTCTTTGTCGAGGTGTTATCGGTAAAGAAGAATATGGATTTGTCAGAAACAGGTCTACTGTCACAAACCTGTTAACATTTTCTCATAACTGTTCCAACGCCTTAGAAAATGGTCATGTGGGTGGTAGTCGTCGTCGCCTGTCACGCGGAAGGCTCACGGTTCAACTCCAGATGTTCCCGAAACATTTATTTCTCATGAAATAGAAATACCACGTCCAAAAACGGACTAAGGCTGATTGACTTTGCTGCGGGCGAAGTGTCAGTATGGCAAGCACGCGGTTTCCTCATCTCAATATCCAGAAGGGATACATAACTGTATTCAGGATCTCTATATGTACTCCTTCGTTAGAGTCTCCTGTAACCAATGTTTTGGTCCAACGCCGTAACACGAAAAACATTCCCGGGCCGTTATCTTACCACCATCGTGTTTTACCGTGTTAACGGTATATTTCTGATCGAATTCCTTTCCAGTCGGCCTTCTTAAATACTGTTTTGTTGTGCCTCGTCCAAATAAACTAATTTTGGTTTCACCAGACCGGAGTATGTTACACCATTTATCAACTGGCTTTTGCAGTAATTCGAAGAAATCCGAAAATCATCACACCAAAACTGCGAAAACGTAACGGATTGGATTTCGACCGAAAATCATCACAGGGGTGTATATTAAATAAATAAAATAAATTGTTCATAAAAACTATGCATGAGAAGTAACGATCCCAGGGTTTTCATTTTTAAGCAAGACATTCTCCGCAAAAGTATACAAATTAAAGTCATAAAATAATCTGTCACGTTTTGTTACAAGCAAATGAATACTTTTTAAAAAGAGCTAGCAATGTAATTTAATTAAAAGTAAAGTAGTAAACCTCAACTGCCGCTTCAATTTAACTGATGTGATTTAGATATGAATAGTTGCTTTTCTTCCTTCGAAACTTTGAAATGCCAATAAAAGGTCTGGCAGTTTGCAACTCCTACTCAGTAATATAATTTTTCAGGTCGACTATGGAAATATGTACCTCGCGCGATCAAATGGCAAACAGTATTTATTTATTACTTGTATTTATAGTTTTAAGTTCACTACCAATTCAATGTCATTCTGAGTCGTTCCTTAGTAGTGTGACAGTGCCACGTGATTTTTTTTTCAATGAAATCCGTAATAATGCGAACTTGTTTCATATTTCTTCTAAAAATAGCAGTGATTATAAATGCATAGCTGGACTACAGGAGATAATCACTCAATTGCCATCTTTGAAGGTCCTCCCATGTGAGTAATTTTCGGATTAAATGAAAGTGATGTGATTAGAATGTATTCATATCGCTCATACATTTTAGTTTAAAATATTTAAAACGAAACATACAAATGTATGTGCGTGCAGTCCAGTGAAACTTTTTGCTTAGTAGCATAGATAGCGGTAAATTATTAGTATTTTTGATGTGTAAGCATCTTAGCTCTCGGTATGGGCAAATTTTTCGTAGTCGTACTTCACGCGTAACCAAACTTAGTATTAGTGCGTTTTCTGTATATGATTCTCTTTGTTGGCGTGTAGTAATGGCATTAGTGCGTTCTCTGTATATAATTCTCTTTGTTAATTTCTAGTGATAGTGACTTTTGTGAAGTGTACAGTGTTTTTATTTGAAGAAAAAACAAAACAATTACATATTTTGAAATGACTGGCCGTGGTAAAGATGAAAAAGGTTTAGGAAAGCGTGGTGCCAAACGTCATCGTAAAATGTTGCGTGATTTCTGGTTATTGGACAATTTTATTCGTAATGCTTTTACATATGTAAATCGAACATGCTAAATGTTTCTAAATAAATAAATAAAGAAAGAAATAAATAAATTGAATGACGTCACTCAGCTTATTATAATTGTCTTGTGAAATCCTTGCACTTGATACCCATATTAGGTAGGTCATGAAGAAGACCGCAATCCACCATCTTGGGGCGTCTGCCATATTGAATGCTTCTGTGACGTCATATAACTTGGAATGGTTGCACTATTTTCCCTTTGACTATACCTGCGACATCTGCAAAGGAACATTTGCGGCTTTATGTAAATGTCATTTTTCATTAGGGGAACATGGGGACACTTGATCCCTTGGGAGACTTGATCACTGGCTATTATATCGATGTGGGAATGTTTTTGTTTTTACTGCTCACTGGCAGCACACTATTTACCGTTGGTTAGAAGCGACACATATTAATTTACAACTCGCGCGCAGATAGCGGTATTGTGGTGACGTGCTTTTCTATTTTAGTTGTCCAATTGTTTTTTTATAAGTATTTGTACTGTTTTTTTAGCATAGGTGTTGATAATTAAACGAGTTATCTCTGAAAATAATCGAAAACGGGTTCATTTAGATAGGTCTTCGAAGGTTTGTTTTTAAAAAAAATATCGATACGTATTAGAAACGTTTTCAAAAGAAAATTATGACCCCAGGGTAGATTTGATCCCTATAATGTTGTAGTGGAGACTTGTTCCCAAGATATTGTGCTTCAATAAGCCCAATATTTTGCAGTTTTTCGAAAATATACGCTTATGATGAAAAAGTTTAAATTTGCGGGCAGAATCTATATGGAACATTGACGAGACTAGGCTAACTGCAGTCCATAAACCAAAGAGTGGTTGCTACCAAGGGGAAAAAACAAGTAAACAAAATGACGTCAGGTGAGCGCGGTGAACTGGAAACTGCATGCTGTGCTATACCTGAACGCAATGGGGAACTATCTTCCCCCTTTATGATCTTCCTACATAAAAATTTGCAGGGCCGTATGCTGTATCCTCCCATAATTAAGTCTGTCCTAAGTCCGGATCAAGTCTCCCTGAATGGGGGACACTTGATTATTTTGGATAGTTTTAGAAAAACGGCAAAAAATATATTTTATCTTACATACTTTCTTAATTAAACTATACAATATGATGAACAATTAAATTGTTTATAATATCGTTAAAAAAAAAATGCAATTAATGTTTTACTTTTTAAGATATTTGACAAATTAAAAAGGGGGGATCAGGTGTCCCCAGGTTCCCCTACTTCCGTGTCTTTTTTTCTGGTTCAGCCCTTCTTCTTCTTTGGACTTTTGGAGAACGTGGTCGCATCTGGTAAAAGCTAATTTCGTTGCAAATCTCCAAATTGGTTCAAAATTACGTACATAATTTCCCATACGAATTGACATATCGAAATTATATAATTTCAACCTTATTTCGTTGAAATTCTTTCCAAATTATGCTAAAATAAATTTGAACAAACTTAATTTGAATGAAGTTGAATGATTCTGAATAAAAATGACAGAACAAGTTAATAAGGGATTATTACGATATCCGTTGCGCAAAGCTTAAATAACGGATTCTTATTGATATCGGTGGTCTATACACAAAATAAAAATTATTCAGTACCTACTAAAAAAAAAAATATCGCTAATTTGGTCCAGTGATTATTTCCGAAAATGAACAATGTGGTTGAGATGACAATTGCCAATTGCTAAGAAGCATGTTTAGCACATTTAAAAGTGAAAAAAAAAAATGGAATCACACCCAAAACGCAAATATCTATTGGACTGGTTTAATAAGTATGGGATGTTAGAAAAAAAAAGAACAGAAACTGCAGTTGCACGCCGTAGAGGTAAATGTGATGCCAAAGGCCGTCGCGTCGGCCATAGGAGTCGCACTTACATACATATATATGTATGTATCTGTCAAATTTTCTTAGCTCCGCGCGCATTGGGCACCTCTTTACGGTTGGCTCTATATTCTACCTATATACCTATGTATATAAAAAATATAATTTAAAATTTAATAGTTTTGTATTCTTTATAATTTTATTTTTTAATACACCGACGAAGATTTATTATCAGTGCTAAACGCATCCATTCACAAAATTCGCAATCTTAGCTGTAAACACTTTTTATTTGAAACTCGAAATTATCATAATTCGACGCTAGTGTGAATACCATGGCATATAAGAATAAAGTTTTATGCGAATCAGGAATTATTTTAATTGGTTTTATCTGCAACACTTAAACGAGTAATGAAAATGTTTCTTATCTTACCATCTATAGTCCCAATACAATTTGGATATCCGCACATTTCATAAAAATCCTTCGATATCTTGCACCAGTTACTTTTACATTAGGGAATTTTTAAATACAGTGGTGGTCCAGTATAACGAATGATCGATATAACGTATACTTTTTTCAAGTGCATTGTCGGCTCTATATAGCGAACGAACAATAAAATGATATTCGATATAACGAATGTTGCTACAATATCTGTGTACATGCTTTAAAAAATAAAACGAGACAAATTTGCAATAATGTTTAGGAAACGGTCGATGGAAACATTTGGGTGATGTACATGCAACCGAAGCCGAAGGTAAGCTCCTTGATGCAACCATTCGCTTAGTTCAGCTTAGCGGAGGATTTGGAATCTTGGAACAATACTGAAATGTTTCTTCAAGAAGATAAGCGTATGAGCCCATTCGAGGCAGTTGAGAGTGTATTAACTGAGCCAAATAGAACAACATTGGAAGTTCTGCAAAACTTGTTCACTGTTTTTCATTCACGGGAAATAGCTACAAATTTCCGCGTTGAACGTTTGCAAAAGCATGTCCTTATTGGCGATTGCTTTTTGGAAAAGAAAAGGAAATAAATTAATTTTGTTTTAGTTTCTTTTACTTCTTTTTCTACTTTTTAACTTGTTTGTTGACTTAATGAATAAATTAAATAAAGTGTTATGAATTAGAAACAGTATTTGTACATTTATTTAATGTTTCGTACAAGGAAAATGTGTTCGATATTACGAATTTTTCGATATAGCGAATGCAACTGGACATTATATCATTCGTTATATTGGACCACCACTGTATATGTACATATTTATTTTCTTTCTTTCTTTCTATCTTTATCTGAATTTTTTTTACAAATTTACTCATTATGTATTGAGATTCTATTCGTCAAACCCTTTCAATTGCTACCAATGTCATGGGGGTTGTGAATATAACGGTAATCTACCATCTCATATCTGGAAGTGGGTGTAAAATCGATTCCCATCCACATACATATATAAATGTCACTCACAGAAAGTGCAGGTAATATAAAATGTGATTTGACGTACATATTCAATGTATTTTTTTTTTTTACATTTTCGCATATAAATATGATTATATGATTCACACAACATCAAGGAAAGCTCGCATACTTTCCAACTTACGCAAGATACTCACCATGGCTAGTTGGTCTTGGTTTGGGTTACTACATGCATATTAATCGTCAAAGATCATTCCGTTTATCCAAGGTAGGTATTAGGTATTTATATTACCTGCAGTATAATTTTAATAAATACTCACCTTTTTAGATGTTGCAACTTTTAGGATGGATAGTATCTTTTGCTATTATTCTAGCTGTCATATTTGGACCTTATTTCAGAATATCTTTTTATCGGTTTTCGACTGTCTTTGAAGCAGCAATGCATGAGTCTTTGAAGAGGGTGTCATGGGCAATAGCATTGGCTTGGATTGTTTTTGCTTGCCACTTTGGATTTGGTGGAGTTATAAACACATTTTTAGCTCATAACTTCTGGCAGCCACTTGGGCGTTTAACCTACTCCTTATATCTTGTACAGTTTATTGTTTTGGGAGTCAATGTTGGTACAACACGTACTAATATGTACTTCTCTAACTACAGCGTGGTATGTCCATGAGTTCACTTTAGAAAGAGCAAATTAATTATCGTATTTATTTCGCAGATACTTTTTTTCTGGAGTACTTTCGGAATCTCGTTTATCGCTGCTATCGTTTTAACTTTGGCATTTGAAGCACCTGTTCTTATACTGGAAGAGGCAATATTTAGCCGAGGAACTCCGAAAAAGAATGGTAATGCATCTATCACGGCTACCACCAATAACGCTTATGAAGTACCACAAAATAAGAATGTGTAGAGTTTTATGTGCTTTTATTTATGAACATTAGTTTAGGCAATACAAATATATGTACATCTCTACTATTATAAAACGAAGTTAATTTTTTTTTTTGTATATCCTTTGATATGGAAATAAGAATTTAAATAAAATAATTAAAACTCGGTAAAACCAAATGAAAAGTACGAAACAAGATGAGACCAAACAATAGTGTGTAAAGCGGCCCCTAGACGCACAATATTATGGTGCAATATATTGTGCAATATTATTTGCTTTGTGCCCTAGACGATACAATATTTTTCCCAAAAATTTAGAAGTCGGCTTATATTTGTATAGAAAACATGTTGAGCGATACTGAAGTTTGTTGTGTGGCCATTGTACTGACCGAGGGTTTAAAAAAAGAAAAGAAAAAGCGCAGATGGATGAAAGAGTGGAGTAAAAAAAGAAATGTGCTTACTCATGAAAATTTATTAAATGAGCTAGTGGTGTGTGAATCAAATGACTTGGACACTGATATGATCTCAAACACTATTATCTCTGGCATTGAGGATAACCGAAAGAAGTTTAAACAAGCCAGAAATGACTGCATTGCTCATATTCTTCCATGACCAAAAATACTACAGTGTCCCAAGGGTAGTAAAAATTGTTGGTCATTCGTAAAAAACATTAAGAATTCTGCTTCGTCATCAATTCCGATGCTCATATTATAGCGAGCTCAACGCTTCCAGATTGCGCTTTGCCTCCGCCTGTACTTGAGAGCGTTGAATACTCCATGGGACAGATTCACTTTCGCACTCGTACAGTTGCAAGATTACTTAAAGATCTTAACATTCACAAATCCGCCGGTCCAGACGGTATATCTCCCATATTTCTAAAGCGGTGTTCTTCCACGCTGGTAAAACCATTGTGTAAGCTTTTCAATTTTTCCTACTCCTCTGGGCTCTTTCCGAGTAGATGGAAAACAGCATTTGTCCAGCCCGTCCCTAAAAAAGGCGAACAAACTCTTTAGGTGTTCGACCCGGGCTGGGATTGAACCCGGGCAGCATTGCAACGTTTTAACCACTACCACCACGGTATTTCTGCACATCACTTGAATAAATAATGAAAGAATATTGTGCAATATTGCCTACAGATGATACAATTTTTTTATATTGCACAATATATATCAAACCGATTTTGATTTTGCGCAATATTATCTACAGACGGTCAATAACAGTGCGCAATATAAATTATTGCACAGTAATATTGAGCGTCTAGGGGCCGCTTAACGGATCTCAACTATTTCCAGTATCACAGAAAACCCTGCAGAACTCGATAAGTGATTTAGTGGGGTGTTCAGTTGAAAGATTGCGGGTAGACGTGCTTGCTGACAGCAAGAAACTAGATCGTCGAAATGGGTGGGTTCTTGCACAAGCTACTGAGCTACCATACTACATTTTGACATGCCTAGATTGGTGGTACCATTCCATAAAATTTATCAAAAACCACGACGAAAGCTGATGAAAAGTCCAAAAAGTTGGTAAGCCGGAAGATGTAGTTGGTTTACCTGAGTGGAGCCCTCACTCTCTCCACTATTTTGTGAGGGACGGGCCGTGATCGATCTATAAAATCTCTTTTACTTTCTTCGTTGATAAACTCCAAATCTCATCTGCACTTTCCCACGGACACAATAAGACTATTATCTATACATGCTGAATCGCTTTCAGCCTAAGAGTCCCGGCACACTACAGACTTTCTGTCGGCCGATAGTTTGGTCTGGTTGGCCTGGTTAGTGCGCACAATGGGCCGATTAAATAGTCGGGTTGGTGTGAGTGCGCACACTAAACAAAAACAACGATCGGCCGATAAACAGAGAACAGACGCATAGTGGCAGTTAATAAAATATAAAAAATGCTTTTATACAGCGAAGGAGAAGGACCAAGATGAAAATCCAAGAGTATTCTCATCAGAGTACTCTTTTAAGTTTTTTTTTATAATGCGCGGCTCTTTTTCCCACTTCCTCTATCGAATTTACAATGGAAGTGTCGACAAGAAGCGATGGAGAACTGGGCCGTTCCATTGTTAAATAGGTAGGTCGAAATAGAAATATCTAGAACTTAGAGTAAACTTATTTAAAACTCAAAGCAATCAAAAAAATCAGCCGACTTTATAATTGCGCGTGGAAGAGCGCCATACTGATTAAGTAGTCTGCCGATATTTTAGTTTGAAGGTAATCGTGTAGCACATCAAACTTATTTATTGCCCGATACCGAATCGTTGTAGTGTGAGCACTTTCATACATTTTTATACTGGTTAAGAGCCCGACCGAACTATCGGCCGATAGAAACTCTGAGCCCCCGCCCAGAAAGGGGGTGAAAAGCTATTTTTCTGTCTTTAAACAGCCCCAAACTCAACAGTGGCTTATCGGATTGAAAAACTAAAAAATAGGTGGATTTAGTAAATTGTCCACTGATTCATTTAAGCTATAAATCATCCATCTGCGTTATCTTGAAGCTGAGCTATGCTCAAAACAATACATAAAGTCATAGCCACCAATTTTCCATCAGAGTTCTGATTTGCATCCCGACGCACACCCAGAGCTAGAGCACGGATCTAGCTACAATTTATAAGGCGTATATTCGCCCCAAGCTCGAGTACAATGCTCATATCTGGTCGGGTGCTCCAAAAACATCACTGCACCTGTAGTGGAATTCCCAAAATTTTAACGATCGTTAATCGTTATCGTTAACCAACGACATTTGTCGCTTGCGATAGCGAAAGTCATATTCCCAAAATCAGACATAACGATTATATTCGCTTAGTTTTCGCTACAAAATATTAACGATTTCTGTCACTAGACAACATAAATATCTTGGCAACGCTTGAAAATTATAAAGTCGAATGTGTCAGATCCTGTGTATTTACTGAAATAGCATTCTATCGATGCATTGTGCCCGGCCTACTACGATAAATATGATTGTGCAAGCAAATTCAAATTTTAAAACAGTACACGGGCAATGGCGGGCGGCAACAGCTGTACCTATGCTATAGAAATGTATTAGAAGAAAACAATTTGTTTTCTATTAAAAGTTGCAGATGGGTGAAGAATGGCGAGCACGGGTCAGCTATCTCTATGTATAAAACAGTTCACTGACTGCCTGACAGACAACGCACAGACCAAACCGATAGACCTAAAGGGCTGAAATTTGGACAGTACATTGCTATAATAACATAAACATCCACTTAGAGAGGATTTTTTGTAATCCCACCTCTAAGTGGGTGAATTCGGAAAAATAATTCGGCACTCATCTCCAATACAATTTGTTTTGCCTTAACAGTGGCAGGGGGGCGAAGCAACGCGAGCACGGGTCAGCTAGTTCTAAAATAAATAACATTAAACATCAAATTGGACTAGAAGAAAAGCGAACAAAATTAGGGGTTCATTAAAAAGCTTAAGTTCTACCAAAATAAGACTCATATTGGCCAAAAAGTTTCATAAAAGTAGCCTGGACCACGCTAAAATACATTTCCTTCAGTTTCAGCTTTTGGTGACTTATGAACACACGAAATCAACAAATTCACATATAAATTGCTTAGAAAAAAAATTCGTTAGAGATAACGAGGGCAAAATTTTCGTCGCTACGTCAACGAAAAATATCGTTAACTATTATCAGTTTTAACGATGAAAATCGTTAATATTTAGTTTGAGAATACCACTTTACGATAATTGTCGCTATCGGTAGTTAACGATATCGAATAACGATCGTTAAGCGTTTGGGAATCCCACTACTGATCGATAGAATACAAAAGCGCGAGTTACAGTAACATCCCATAGTCAGCCCCAGCAACAAGAACAACAACAACAACAACCCCAACAGCAGTACAGAACATTGACACCTTGGCAACATACGACATTACATTAATATCGCACAGTCAGCACCAGCAACAAGAACAACGACAACGATAACAGCGTCATCGAACATTAACACCCAAATATGCAACGTACGCATACATACATTGTAATTGCACAGGTGATCCCATTAACTTGTAGAATGTAGAGTCAGCGTCTACTGGGCTTCCGCCGAATAAATAATATGCAAGTTCTTAGAATCACCTTGGCAAACGTTAAGTTAGATGTTTAAGAAAAATAATGTAATAATTTAGTCTCATTCGATCAATGAATCAATAAAGTTATATTTTTTTATTTGAAGTGCGGGTTTTGTACTTGTTATTGGCGCAGTCGTTTAGGCCGGTTTTGATGGACACTTAAGTACTTATATCTAATTATAAATCAGCGGTTTACTGAAAAAAATAATACGTGTAAAAGTAATAAGTGACCAGTGAGTTTTAACTCTTTACGACCGGAAAAGAACACTTTCGAGAGAATATCGAAAAAAAAAAAAAAAAAAAATCTAAAAACCTAATCTTCAAATTAAATCATCGAGGGACCAAATCATCACCGAGAGAACATCGGAATAATCATCGAGGGAATATCAAATAAAGTCATCGAAGGAACATCGATCTAAAAAAAAAAAATGAAAATTATTCTTATATTTATGGGGTACATGTAAGTCTTTTCAATTTATATAATTATTCGCAAGTAACAACTGAATTATAAAATTTCTAAGTAATAAACACTGGAATTTGTTTAACAAAAAAATATTAGTCAAACTTAATTGAATGAAATAAATCTGCTTAGCAAATTAATATTTTTTTTTACATTTAAAATAATTTACTTTTACATTCGTTAAACTTGTCAATTTACATTGAATTCCATTCAAAAATAGAATAAAAACTAAAAGCTAGATACCTATATGTAAGTTAACAGTAAAGAAATTAGAATTTAATGCCCAACGATAGGAAACATCCCAAAAAACCAGCCCTATTTCCATATCCTAAATTCAATAGATTATTTAAAAGCCTAAGCTCTATTCCCGAAAGCATACAAAAAGAAAACTTTTCAATCTCTTTGACCGAATTGGATCATTCCACACTTAATTCAACCATGAATCCACCTCAGGGTCAGCCTATTCAAAATGTTGCTCAACCAGCGCAACCAAACCTGAGAGACATATTCGAAGCACTTAGAATTCCAGATGCAGTTAAGGATCTACCCCGTTTCGATGGGAATCCAAGACTCCTCTATGAGTTCATCAATAATGTAGAAGAAATTCTTCTGTTTATTAGAGGCCTTGAAGGATCTCCGTACGCTCAGATTGTTTTAAGATCAATACGAAACAAGATAGAAGGTCAGGCCAACGAGATCTTGAACATGTACGGCACTGCCTTGGTATGGGAAGAAATAAAAAAAAATTTAATTCTTCACTATTCCGATAAACGCAACGAAACCTCATTAATTAGGGATCTTCACACGCTGAAACAAAGCAATAAAACGGTAGAACAATTCTACAGTGATGTTGTGGAAATCCAGGCAACTATGAATAATAATGTTCTAATCCACGAACAGGATCTTAATGTCATTAAGGCAAAAAAGGACCTATATGCACAAATGTGCCTAAATGCCTTTTTGTCGGGTCTGAGAGAACCTCTTGGATCTAGTATCCGAGCCATGAGGCCCGATACACTAGCAGAAGCGTTAGCCTACTGTATACAAGAACAAAATATGTTCTACATAAAATCCGATTTCAACAGATCCAACAGCTATAAGAGACCAGACACATTCCCAATGCCTACTTACCCCAGAATTACAACCCCACATTTTAACACAAACCCATTTAATCGTACATTTAGAAACCCGCCTTTTAGTAGGAACAATGTTACCCAAAATAATGCATTCCAACCATTCGCTAATAATTATGCCCCAAATACACATCGATACAACCAACCTATCTCGTCTATTACTCCTAACAGATACAATAATACAAATCCTTTAAGCCATTTACCCAACACCTTCACTCCTAGAAATAATACAATGAATTCGTTTAACGTACCTAACAACTATAACACCCAGAATACGTCACGTCCACTACCACCTCCAGAACCGATGGACACTACCTCCATCCGTACAAACCTAGGAAGACCAAACGCATTTCGATCCAATACAATGAACTCCAGAATTACACAAAGGACAAACAGACCAAATATAAACCAACAATACTATCACCCCCAACCCAAATACACAGTAGAAGAACTTCATAATATTAACGCATTAGAACAAGATGACTATTTGTATAAACCAGAGTTAGACAGCTACTATGACTACTACGACAATACTGACCCTAATATCCAGAACGAACAATTAACTGGACCTTACGAAGACTACGGAAATTTCGACGAACAAGATATGCAACTCTTTAACACATTACAGGAACTAGATACAGAGAATTTTCAATCAACTGCCTCACCGAACCAACCGGTTACATAGATGTCAATAAACACGGCACAACCTTACCATATATAAATATATCCTCACCCTTTGGAAGACCCCTGAAGTTCCTCATAGATACAGGAGCATCAGCATCCTTTATAAACCCAGAGTTCACCCAGTTCCTTACACATAAAAAATGCACCCCAATTAACATTTCAACAATCCTTAATAAATACCAACTGGAAGAAAAAGTAACACTACCCACATTCTCAGAATTTAAAGAACCCGGTCAATTCGATTTTCTAACCTTTAAATTCCATGGATATTTCGACGGCTTGCTTGGACTAGATATTTTATCTCAGTTAGGTGCAAATGTCGACTTAAAAAACAAATTTCTTGTTACGAAACACGCAGCAATCCCATTAAGATTTAAACCTAATTTTAGCTCCGAAAGACACCTAATTCCTCCCAACACCAAATCTATTATTAAAATTCCTGTCGACATAGAGAACGGCGACGCATTTATTAGAAAAACCATGGTTAAACCAGACCTCATTGTTTCAGAAGGAATATACAAAGCAAGAAATTGGTATTGCCTTGTAGAAGTTTGCAACAATTCCGAAAAAGAGCAAACACTCTATGTGGAACAACCTTTAAAATCCGAACCACACGACGAATTTAATTATATCGAGGTCAACAATTTTAACGTAAACTACGAACATACCCCTACGGACGACAACATAACGAACTTATTACGCACTTCACATTTAAATCAGGAAGAAAAGAAACACCTTTCTAAACTATGTAGGGAATTTAACGACATTTTCTTCAGAGAAGGACATAATTTGACTTTCACTAACCAGGTAAAACATCGAATACATACAACAGATAACTTACCCATTTATACCAAAACGTATAGATATCCATACTTTCACAAGGAGGAAGTAAGGAAGCAAATTAACGATATGCTTGAACAAGGCATTATCCAGCACAGTTACTCTCCTTGGAGCTCACCCGTCTGGGTGGTCCCCAAAAAGAAAGACGCTAGTGGAAGACAGAAATGGAGGCTAGTAATAGACTTCAGAAAATTAAACGAAAAAACTGTTTCTGACCGTTATCCAATACCGAACATAACGGAAATCCTCGACAAGTTGGGAAAAAGTATGTATTTTTCCACACTCGACTTGGCGAGCGGGTTCCATCAGATTGAAATGGACCCCAAAGACGTAGAAAAGACTGCGTTTACAGTTGAAGGAGGACACTATGAGTACGTTCGGATGCCTTTTGGCCTCAAAAACGCTCCGTCCACCTTCCAACGCGTAATGGACAACGTTTTAAAAGATTTAATCGGAACGGTATGCCTAGTATACCTGGATGATATAATAATTTATTCCACATCGCTTCAAGAGCATTTAGAAAATCTAAAAAAGGTTTTTAACAGACTCCGCGAACACAATTTAAAAGTCCAAATAGATAAATCGTACTTCCTACAAAAAGAGATAGCCTTCTTAGGTCATATCGTCACGACAGAAGGAATTAAGCCAAATCCCGAAAAAATTCTTGCTATAAAAGAATTTCCACTTCCCCGCACACAAAAAGATATACGAGGTTTCTTAGGACTATTGGGATACTACAGGAAGTTCATAAAGGACTTCGCTAAACTAGTTAAACCCCTAACTGAATGCCTTAAGAAAGACCGCAAAATAGAAATAAATGATCGATACCTAAAAACTTTTGAAACTTGCAAAAACCTTCTTATTAACGATCCCATACTCCAGTACCCAGATTTCTCAAAGTCATTTAACCTAACCACAGACGCCAGTAATTTCGCCTTGTTGGGAGCGGTTCTCTCGCAAGGTCCAATTGGCAGCGATAAGCCAATCTGCTTTGCTAGCAGAACATTGACCGACTCAGAAATTAACTATTCAACAATAGAAAAGGAACTTTTAGCAATAGTCTGGGCGACGAAATATTTCCGTCCATACCTCTATGGACATAAGTTTAAAATAATCACAGACCATAAACCTCTTACTTGGGCAATGAATTTAAAAGATCCCAATTCAAAATTAATTCGTTGGAGACTGAAGTTAGAAGAATTTGATTACGACATAATGTACAAGAAAGGGCAATACAACACTAATGCCGACGCCCTAAGTAGAATAAAAATAGATAATCCGAAAACAATTGAGATAAACGTTAACGACACCATGTCAGTTCAAGGCACAAGCGGGACCACCGTACATTCTGCAGAAGAAGACTTAAACGATGGTATACCTATCTCGGAAAAACCACTTAACGAGTTCAACCTTCAAACCATTTTCCAAAAATCAACTAGAGGCGTACCTATGACACTTGAAACAATTTTTAAGAATAAACAACGACGAACGTTAAGACAAGCATCCTTCACGGAAGACCACATAGTTGACATTTTCAGGAAATTCCTATCACCAAATAAGCTTAACGCTGTACACGCAGATGATGAAACCTTTCGTATCATACAATCAGTATACTCAAAATATTTCTCCCAAAGCAAATACTCAAAGACATAACACAGACCGACCAACAAGAACAGATAATACGAGACTACCACATCGAGCATAACCACCGTGGTATTGAAGAAACTCTTTCACATCTTAAAAGAGATTTCTATTTTCCATACATGAAAAGTAAAATCACGCAAACTATAAATAACTGCGATAAGTGTCAAACACTAAAATACGACAGACGTCCACCCAAAATAAAATTTGAAAAACCTGAAACACCACTGAAACCATTAGACATCCTACATATTGACATTTACACAATTAAGAACCAACATATATTAACAATAATAGACAAATTTTCTAAATTCGCTGCAGGCTACACTATACCAGCTAGGAACAGCACTTCAGTTCTCAAATCACTCAAGAATTTCATAAGCCTCCACGGCATCCCTGCAAAAATAGTATGTGATCAGGGCACGGAATTTAATTCAAATATATTTAAAGATTTCTGTAAGCATTATCATATAAATTTGAACATGACCTCCTTTCAACAGACTTCCAGCAATTCGCCCGTAGAGCGATTGCACTCCACTCTTACAGAAATATACAGAATAATTTTAGCTACCCTTAAAGAAAAGAAAATAGAAATGGACCACGATGAAATTCTCTCAGAAACGATATTTACATATAATAACGCCATCCATTCGTCAACCCAATTTACCCCTTACGAGTTATTTTATGGAAGAACATATAAATTCAACAAAAATATAAATTTCAATAATGAACATGAATATCTCGATAAAATAGTTAAATTCCAAGAAAAATTGTTTCCAACAATTAAAGACAGATTAGAACAATCAACCAGTAGAAGAATAGATAAGCTTAATGAGGAACGTGAAGAACCAGAAGAAAGAAAAAATAATGATATAATATACAGAAAGGAGTGCAGACGAAACAAAATAACTCCTCGATTTACTAAACATACAATTAAGAAAAATAACAAAGTTACGGTACTAACCCACGATAACAAGAAACTTCATAAGTGTAGAATTAAAAGAAAAAGAAAATATGAATTGCACAATACTCAAACCACAACATAGTTGCACCCAGATTTAATTTTCCTCTGTATTTCCCTTTCTCCCAACAGGCACACCCTAGTCAACACACAAAGATTAGAAATTCATGACCTCACTAAAACACAGGGTATCCTTCCATTAAAATTAGGCTCTGCTAGAAATATCGAAAATTACCAAAACCTCATCCACATAGTCGACTTACATGCGTATATAACAAATATTGACAACATTGAACAAACTTTGACGAATTTTAGCTATTACCCCAGTCTACAACCTTCAATCAAAATAACAAAATACAAACTTAAGGAACTCTACAATAAACTTGAAACTTTGACACCGACAGATAGACAAAAGAGAGGACTTATAAACGGACTAGGTTCAGTTGTAAAAGTCATCACAGGCAACATGGACGCGAACGACGCAGAAGAACTCAATAAGAGAATCGAAGGTCTTAATCAAAACGAGCAAGATCTTAACAACAAAATCAATTCTGAAATTAGTCTTAAAGTAATACTCAAATACTTGGTTATTTTTCTTTATTTACTATCAATTTAATTTAATTAACATCTGACTCTTCGTAGTACCTGAATACTACTTCCTCCTTATTCACCTTCTCCTTCGATATTTATAGGTCCTTTTGCTGGACGGTACCGCACACTTTTACTTGTTGCTGGCTGGGGTGTCTGCCTACGCACATACATAATTATCCATGTTCGGAATATCCATCCCGATAGCGGCATCGATCGCGCAGTTGATATTTGTCTAAGAGGGTTGATTTCTTAGTCGCGCAGTACATCCTATTTTGGGGTTGATTTCTCGTCGCGCAGTAGACACATTTTAGGGTTGATTTATGATCCTCGGCGACATGCAGTCGGCTTAGGGGAATCCAATATTAAATTCTGCATTGCGCAGAACAGAGATGATTTTGGTGCAGGTGGTCATTTGCGTTGCGATCTCGATTTGTGTGTGGCGTCAGAAGTGTGTCGCCACAGTACCCCCTTGCCAGTGGTTGAACGATATTTCAGTCCAGAAAACGACCTGGAAAATGAACTCGTCTGCCGGATCGTGTACACTGCTGAGCCGTTGGTGTTGTCTTCTCACTTGGGGTAGGTTGCTTATCGGCAAATTGTTGTATGCTGTCAGGTGTCTTCTTTGGAATCTCGTTCTCAGCTTCAGTTAGTAGATACGCTGGTTTCAATCTATCTATGGAGACAGTGCAGTCACGACCTCTGATATTGATAACAAATTTCTTATCGGCTCGTGAGATAACTCTAAACGGACCCTCGTATGGCTGTTGTAACGGTGCTTTAGGTCCATCGTGTCGGACGAATACGTGTTCGGCTGTTGAGAGATCTTTGAACACGAATGTAGCCTTTTGTCCATGTCTGGAACCATTGACTGGGGTCAGTGTTTTCACGTGTTGTCGTAGCATTTGGACAAAGGTAGTTGGATCGTCATCTGTAGTTGTTGTCGGTGCAAGGAATTCACCGGGTAGTCGGATTGGTTCTCCATAGATCATTTCTGCTGCTGTTGATTGTAGGTCTTCTTTCCAGGCAGCTCGTATGCCCAGCAACACGGTGGGGAGTATTTCGGTCCATGTAGCCTGGTTGTGACATTTTATTGCTGCTTTCAATTGGCGATGAAATCTCTCGACCATACCATTCGCTGCTGGGTGATAAGCGGTGGTTCTGAAGTGAGACGTTCCTGTTAAACAGTTCAGATGCTTAAACAGGTGCGACTCAAATTGTCTTCCTTGGTCTGTGGTGATTCTCAAGGGTGTTCCGAAACGAGCAATCCAGTTGTTGTAAAATGCTCGAGCGACTGTGGAGGCCTCTTGGTTCTCAAGTGGAATAGCTTCTGGCCAACGAGAGAATCGGTCGACGCAAGTTAGACAATACCTGCAGCCTTCCGAGCTCGGCATTACCACGATGTCGATGTGAACATGCTCGAATCTCCTGGATGGTGGTGTGAAAATACCTGGCACTGTTGAGACGTGGCGAGTGACTTTGCATCGTTGACATTGAATGCAGCTTCGAGCCCACAATCGGCAGCCCTTTTTTATCGATGGCCACACATAGCGCTGTGCGATGAGTTTAACTGTTGCGCTCACGCCAGGATGCGATAGTCGGTGAACACTATTGAAGACGATGCGGCGGAACTGTTTGGTGATGAAAGGTCTTGCTGTGGCTGTTGAAATGTCGCATTGAAGTAATGCCTCGGAATCTGGGATTTTAATCAGCTTAAACTGTAGAGATGATGATTGAGAGTTTATTAGGTTCTGTAGTTCTTCGTCTGTTCTTTGCGCAGCTGCTAGAGCTTCTAGATCCAGATTTGATTCTAACTCTTCAATGCGGGAAAGAGCGTCAGCGACGACATTATCTTCTCCAGGAATGTGTCGAATGTCTGTGGAGAATTGGCCGATGAAGTCCAAATATCGGAACTGCCGTGGAGTACACTGATGGTCTTTCTTGCGGAACGCGTACGTAATTGGCTTATGATCGGTGTAGATGATGAAGGTTCTGGCTTCAATCATATGGCGAAAGTGTTTGATTGCTTCGTATATGGCCAGTAGTTCACGATCATAAGCTGCGTACTTACGCTCAGCACCGCTTAGCTTCTTTGAGAAAAAGGCGAGTGGCTCCCAGCTGTGGTTGGATCTTTGTTGAAGAGCTGCTCCAATGGTGAAATCAGACGCATCGCAAAAAATAGCTAGTGGTGCATGTAGTTTTGGATGCACAAGTAGGGTTGCCTTAGCTAAACATTCCTTGGATGCATCGAATGCAGCTTCTGCATCTGGTGTCCATGGAACTGGTGTCTTCCCTTTAGCGTTGCCTTGAAGCAAGTCGTTGAGTGGTGCTTGGATGACTGCAGCGTTAGGGATGAACCTCCTATAGAAGTTTAACATCCCCAAGAACTGACGAAGCTTCTTCATAGTGTCTGGTTTTGGAAAAGCACGTATTGTCTCGACCTTCTCCGGAAGTGGCTGTGTACCACTGCTGCTGACCAAATAGCCAAGGAATCGTACTGACGACTGACCAAAGACGCACTTCGATGTGTTGACAGTAACACCATATTGTTGAAGACGCTGGAAGAGGATTTCCAGATGGTGAAGATGTTCCTCAATCGATGATGATGCAACCAAGATGTCATCTATATATGCGTAGCAAAACGTCAAGTCTCGGAGTACTTCATCGATGAAGCGTTGAAATGTTTGGGCGGCGTTACGTAACCCAAATGTCATGAATGGGAACTCAAACATTCCAAATGGTGTGGTGATCGCTGTCTTCGGGATGTCTTCCTCTGCAACTGGGATCTGGTTAAAAGCTTTGATCAGATCGATCGTTGAAAATACATTCTTACCGCTGAGAGTTTGTGCAAAGTCTTGAATGTGGCGAACTGGATAACGGTCAGGTTCTGTCATTGCATTTAGACCACGATAGTCTCCACACGGTCTCCATTCATCTCCTTGCTTCGGGACCATATGCAGTGGAGAGGACCAGCAACTTTGAGATGGCCTAGCAGTGCCAAGTTTTAACATGGCGTTGAACTCTTGCTTAGCTGCTAGTAACTTATCAGGGGCCAGGCGTCGTGGTCTGCTTGCAACCGGTGGTCCTGGTGTCGTCTTGATATGGTGTTTTGTCTGATGTTTCATCGGGTTCGCTGCACCACAAGGTCGAGTTATATCTGCATACTTCAACAGGAGATCATGAAATGGTGTTGATCCTGTAACAATTTTCACTGTTGGTGTTTCTCCAGTCACTGCTTTGCCTCGGGTAGTAAGATGAGTCGTCCTATCGATAAGTTCGCGATTCCTCACATCCACAAGTAAATTGTAGAATGCAAGGAAATCTACTCCGATAATTGGTTTGGTGACGTTGGCGACTACAAACCTCCATGTATAATCTCGACGGAGCCCAATGTTGAGTGTTAAGGTAGTTGTACCAAATGTTGAAATGGTGGTCCCATTGGCTGCACTCAGTTGATAGGATGATTCTGCTCGTGGTCCTCGAATGTAGCGTCGAGGAAATACGCACAGATCAGCTCCGGTGTCGACAAGGAATTGTAGTTTAGTAGTTCGGTCTGTTATAAATATGCGGCGCGAAGAATTTGGGCACAGGTCAACGGCCGCAGTTAGCGTGTACCTGCGGAGTTTCCCTGATTGAAAGTACAGGGTTTGACGCACTTTTTCGCTTCCTGCCCAAAACGTCTGTGATACCAGCATACCCCACTGGTGTTATGACGGCTTCCAGATCTAGAACGCATGCGTGGACGGGATCTCTCACGTTGATTGTATCTGCCAGGGTGCATTCTGGAAACTTCCTGTCTAATTGATGATATCTGGTTTTGTACCGTAAGTCTTAACTGCTGTAGCTGTTCTGCAATCGAGTCCTGTGGTGATGTAGCGATTTCGGACACGCCAGGTCTATTTGTAGTTAGCTCGACGATGGTATCAGCGAGCTCAGCAATTTTCTGCAAGCTTAAGTCCCTGTGGGCAGCAAGTATCGCTTGCATATTGCCTGGCAAGCGACCCAGCCACAAGGTGCGCAGCATGCTATCAGGAACGGAGACGCCAGCGAGCGTTTGGAGGTGACGTAAGAACTGTGATGGCTTCCTGTCACCCAGCTCCTCCATTTCAAGAAGCTGGCGGGTTTTCTCCTCCTGCGATGAGCTCAGGCGCTTAATCAGCTCAGTTTTCAGGACATTATACGCATCCTTGGCGGGCTTCTTTATGATGATGTCGCGTACTTCCAATGCATATCGTGGTTCTAATGCTGCGATGACATGGCTGAACTTCGTAGAATCCTTCGTGATTCGCGCACTTTCAAGGTTTTCTTCTACCATTGCGAACCAGAGTTCCGGATCACTTGGAATAAATGGTGGTATTCTTACCGCTACACGATTGATGGTAAGTCCACCTTCGCCTTCCAAGTTCTCCTCTCTGTCTTGCAGCACTGGTACACCTGGTACTGGCAATGCTTGGTCACCTGGTACTGCCATTTCACTTTCACTTGCACTAACTTATAGGTACTTTCACTTATACGAGTAAAATCACGTCGGGGTCACCACTAAAGTAATACTCAAATACTTGGTTATTTTTCTTTATTTACTATCAATTTAATTTAATTAACATCTGACTCTTCGGAGTACCTGAATACTACTTCCTCCTTATTCACCTTCTCCTTCGATATTTATAGGTCCTTTTGCTGGACGGTACCGCACACTTTTACTTGTTGCTGGCTGGGGTGTCTGCCTACGCACATACATAATTATCCATGTTCGGAATATCCATCCCGATAGCGGCATCGATCGCGCAGTTGATATTTGTCTAAGAGGGTTGATTTCTTAGTCGCGCAGTACATCCTATTTTGGGGTTGATTTCTCGTCGCGCAGTAGACACATTTTAGGGTTGATTTATGATCCTCGGCGACATGCAGTCGGCTTAGGGGAATCCAATATTAAATTCTGCATTGCGCAGAACAGAGATGATTTTGGTGCAGGTGGTCATTTGCGTTGCGATCTCGATTTGTGTGTGGCGTCAGAAGTGTGTCGCCACAGTCTAAACCACCAAATGATTGAGAGATTCGAAAACATTACTAAACACATTAATTACGAACAAGACGAGATAAATAAATACTTAGCACATTTCCACAAACAAACAGAAAATTCTATTCGATCCAATACGGACGCTCTCTTACATATGCAGTATCTCAATCAGTTAAACCTAAATATCGACCTCCTCACGAACCATATTACAACCATAGCCGAAGCAATAGTCCTCGCCAAACTAAATATCATTCCTAAAATGATTTTAAATCAAAAAGAACTTCACGAGATCCGAAACACTTTCATTAACCAATCAATTGAAATAAAATCTAATGAACATATATACGAACTACTAGAGCTGCAGGCATATTACAACGGCATCCCAAATTTATCCCACGAAAACTACTCCCTATTCCATATTATTCCCCTTCCTGTAAATGAAACAAAATTAATTATAGTAAAGCCATATATTGTAACCAGTGAAAACAGTATTATGTACTTTGATAACATTTGCCCCAAAATAGAGAATATTTTCCTTTGTAAAAAACCAATTCACCATCAATCAATACCCGAGTCCAACTGTATTGGAAACCTCATGAGAAACGTACCTGCAAACTGCCCATTGAAGGAAGTTGGAGAAATCAAGGAAATAACACAACCTGAGCCAAACTATATTCTTTTACTGAACGTCCCCGCAACACGCATTAACACAACCTGCAACAATCCTCAGCAAACTATTGAAGGATCCGCATTATTACACTACAGCAGCTGCAAAGTCGAAATCAATGGAATCACATACGGAAGCAACCCTAACATATACTGGGATGAGATTCACATATTCCCTGCGTCCAATACAGAAATTCGTCCAGCATACACTGTCGAAACATTAAATTTAAAGAAATTTAATGAATTCCAATTCAAAAATTACCAGGCAATAGATATTCTAAGCACCGAAAGCCAAAAACGAGACAAATACATTATCATAACACTAATAACTTTCATATGCATTTCAATAATAATAATTTACCTTTGCAGAAGCAAATTTAACATTATCCTAGACAACTTTTCTATCGCTCGAGCCACAGCAACTACTCAGCCACATTGGCCCTCACTCAACTCCGAGGGGGGAGGAGTTACAGTAACATCCCATAGTCAGCCCCAGCAACAAGAACAACAACAACAACAACCCCAACAGCAGTACAGAACATTGACACCTTGGCAACATACGACATTACATTAATATCGCACAGTCAGCACCAGCAACAAGAACAACGACAACGATAACAGCGTCATCGAACATTAACACCCAAATATGCAACGTACGCATACATACATTGTAATTGCACAGGTGATCCCATTAACTTGTAGAATGTAGAGTCAGCGTCTACTGGGCTTCCGCCGAATAAATAATATGCAAGTTCTTAGAATCACCTTGGCAAACGTTAAGTTAGATGTTTAAGAAAAATAATGTAATAATTTAGTCTCATTCGATCAATGAATCAATAAAGTTATATTTTTTTTATTTGAAGTGCGGGTTTTGTACTTGTTATTCGGGCGAAGTGTCAGTATGGCAAGCACGCGGTTTCCTCATCTCAATATCCAGAAGGGATACATAACTGTATTCAGGATCTCTATATGTACTCCTTCGTTAGAGTCTCCTGTAACCAATGTTTTGGTCCAACGCCGTAACACGAAAAACATTCCCGGGCCGTTATCTTACCACCATCGTGTTTTACCGTGTTAACGGTATATTTCTGATCGAATTCCTTTCCAGTCGGCCTTCTTAAATACTGTTTTGTTGTGCCTCGTCCAAATAAACTAATTTTGGTTTCACCAGACCGGAGTATGTTACACCATTTATCAACTGGCTTTTGCAGTAATTCGAAGAAATCCGAAAATCATCACACCAAAACTGCGAAAACGTAACGGATTGGATTTCGACCGAAAATCATCACAGGGGTGTATATTAAATAAATAAAATAAATTGTTCATAAAAACTATGCATGAGAAGTAACGATCCCAGGGTTTTCATTTTTAAGCAAGACATTCTCCGCAAAAGTATACAAATTAAAGTCATAAAATAATCTGTCACGTTTTGTTACAAGCAAATGAATACTTTTTAAAAAGAGCTAGCAATGTAATTTAATTAAAAGTAAAGTAGTAAACCTCAACTGCCGCTTCAATTTAACTGATGTGATTTAGATATGAATAGTTGCTTTTCTTCCTTCGAAACTTTGAAATGCCAATAAAAGGTCTGGCAGTTTGCAACTCCTACTCAGTAATATAATTTTTCAGGTCGACTATGGAAATATGTACCTCGCGCGATCAAATGGCAAACAGTATTTATTTATTACTTGTATTTATAGTTTTAAGTTCACTACCAATTCAATGTCATTCTGAGTCGTTCCTTAGTAGTGTGACAGTGCCACGTGATTTTTTTTTCAATGAAATCCGTAATAATGCGAACTTGTTTCATATTTCTTCTAAAAATAGCAGTGATTATAAATGCATAGCTGGACTACAGGAGATAATCACTCAATTGCCATCTTTGAAGGTCCTCCCATGTGAGTAATTTTCGGATTAAATGAAAGTGATGTGATTAGAATGTATTCATATCGCTCATACATTTTAGTTTAAAATATTTAAAACGAAACATACAAATGTATGTGCGTGCAGTCCAGTGAAACTTTTTGCTTAGTAGCATAGATAGCGGTAAATTATTAGTATTTTTGATGTGTAAGCATCTTAGCTCTCGGTATGGGCAAATTTTTCGTAGTCGTACTTCACGCGTAACCAAACTTAGTATTAGTGCGTTTTCTGTATATGATTCTCTTTGTTGGCGTGTAGTAATGGCATTAGTGCGTTCTCTGTATATAATTCTCTTTGTTAATTTCTAGTGATAGTGACTTTTGTGAAGTGTACAGTGTTTTTATTTGAAGAAAAAACAAAACAATTACATATTTTGAAATGACTGGCCGTGGTAAAGATGAAAAAGGTTTAGGAAAGCGTGGTGCCAAACGTCATCGTAAAATGTTGCGTGATTTCTGGTTATTGGACAATTTTATTCGTAATGCTTTTACATATGTAAATCGAACATGCTAAATGTTTCTAAATAAATAAATAAATAAAGAAATAAATAAATTGAATGACGTCACTCAGCTTATTATAATTGTCTTGTGAAATCCTTGCACTTGATACCCATATTAGGTAGGTCATGAAGAAGACCGCAATCCACCATCTTGGGGCGTCTGCCATATTGAATGCTTCTGTGACGTCATATAACTTGGAATGGTTGCACTATTTTCCCTTTGACTATACCTGCGACATCTGCAAAGGAACATTTGCGGCTTTATGTAAATGTCATTTTTCATTAGGGGAACATGGGGACACTTGATCCCTTGGGAGACTTGATCACTGGCTATTATATCGATGTGGGAATGTTTTTGTTTTTACTGCTCACTGGCAGCACACTATTTACCGTTGGTTAGAAGCGACACATATTAATTTACAACTCGCGCGCAGATAGCGGTATTGTGGTGACGTGCTTTTCTATTTTAGTTGTCCAATTGTTTTTTTATAAGTATTTGTACTGTTTTTTTAGCATAGGTGTTGATAATTAAACGAGTTATCTCTGAAAATAATCGAAAACGGGTTCATTTAGATAGGTCTTCGAAGGTTTGTTTTTAAAAAAATATCGATACGTATTAGAAACGTTTTCAAAAGAAAATTATGACCCCAGGGTAGATTTGATCCCTATAATGTTGTAGTGGAGACTTGTTCCCAAGATATTGTGCTTCAATAAGCCCAATATTTTGCAGTTTTTCGAAAATATACGCTTATGATGAAAAAGTTTAAATTTGCGGGCAGAATCTATATGGAACATTGACGAGACTAGGCTAACTGCAGTCCATAAACCAAAGAGTGGTTGCTACCAAGGGGAAAAAACAAGTAAACAAAATGACGTCAGGTGAGCGCGGTGAACTGGAAACTGCATGCTGTGCTATACCTGAACGCAATGGGGAACTATCTTCCCCCTTTATGATCTTCCTACATAAAAATTTGCAGGGCCGTATGCTGTATCCTCCCATAATTAAGTCTGTCCTAAGTCCGGATCAAGTCTCCCTGAATGGGGGACACTTGATTATTTTGGATAGTTTTAGAAAAACGGCAAAAAATATATTTTATCTTACATACTTTCTTAATTAAACTATACAATATGATGAACAATTAAATTGTTTATAATATCGTTAAAAAAAAAATGCAATTAATGTTTTACTTTTTAAGATATTTGACAAATTAAAAAGGGGGGATCAGGTGTCCCCAGGTTCCCCTACTTCCGTGTCTTTTTTTCTGGTTCAGCCCTTCTTCTTCTTTGGACTTTTGGAGAACGTGGTCGCATCTGGTAAAAGCTAATTTCGTTGCAAATCTCCAAATTGGTTCAAAATTACGTACATAATTTCCCATACGAATTGACATATCGAAATTATATAATTTCAACCTTATTTCGTTGAAATTCTTTCCAAATTATGTTAAAATAAATTTGAACAAACTTAATTTGAATGAAGTTGAATGATTCTGAATAAAAATGACAGAACAAGTTAATAAGGGATTATTACGATATCCGTTGCGCAAAGCTTAAATAACGGATTCTTATTGATATCGGTGGTCTATACACAAAATAAAAATTATTCAGTACCTACTAAAAAAAAAAATATCGCTAATTTGGTCCAGTGATTATTTCCGAAAATGAACAATGTGGTTGAGATGACAATTGCCAATTGCTAAGAAGCATGTTTAGCACATTTAAAAGTGAAAAAAAAAATGGAATCACACCCAAAACGCAAATATCTATTTGACTGGTTTAATAAGTATGGGATGTTAGAAAAAAAAAGAACAGAAACTGCAGTTGCACGCCGTAGAGGTAAATGTGATGCCAAAGGCCGTCGCGTCGGCCATAGGAGTCGCACTTACATACATATATATGTATGTATCTGTCAAATTTTCTTTGCTCCGCGCGCATTGGGCACCTCTTTACGGTTGGCTCTATATTCTACCTATATACCTATGTATATAAAAAATATAATTTAAAATTTAATAGTTTTGTATTCTTTATAATTTTATTTTTTAATACACCGACGAAGATTTATTATCAGTGCTAAACGCATCCATTCACAAAATTCGCAATCTTAGCTGTAAACACTTTTTATTTGAAACTCGAAATTATCATAATTCGACGCTAGTGTGAATACCATGGCATATAAGAATAGTGTTTTATGCGAATCAGGAATTATTTTAATTGGTTTTATCTGCAACACTTAAACGAGTAATGAAAATGTTTCTTATCTTACCATCTATAGTCCCAATACAATTTGGATATCCGCACATTTCATAAAAATCCTTCGATATCTTGCACCAGTTACTTTTACATTAGGGAATTTTTAAATACAGTGGTGGTCCAGTATAACGAATGATCGATATAACGTATACTTTTTTCAAGTGCATTGTCGGCTCTATATAGCGAACGAACAATAAAATGATATTCGATATAACGAATGTTGCTACAATATCTGTGTACATGCTTTAAAAAATAAAACGAGACAAATTTGCAATAATGTTTAGGAAACGGTCGATGGAAACATTTGGGTGATGTACATGCAACCGAAGCCGAAGGTAAGCTCCTTGATCCAACTATTCGCTTAGTTCAGCTTAGCGGAGGATTTGGAATCTTGGAACAATACTGAAATGTTTCTTCAAGAAGATAAGCGTATGAGCCCATTCGAGGCAGTTGAGAGTGTATTAACTGAGCCAAATAGAACAACATTGGAAGTTCTGCAAAACTTGTTCACTGTTTTTCATTCACGGGAAATAGCTACAAATTTCCGCGTTGAACGTTTGCAAAAGCATGTCCTTATTGGCGATTGCTTTTTGGAAAAGAAAAGGAAATAAATTAATTTTGTTTTAGTTTCTTTTACTTCTTTTTCTACTTTTTAACTTGTTTGTTGACTTTATGAATAAATTAAATAAAGTGTTATGAATTAGAAACAGTATTTGTACATTTATTTAATGTTTCGTACAAGGAAAATGTGTTCGATATTACGAATTTTTCGATATAGCGAATGCAACTGGACATTATATCATTCGTTATATTGGACCACCACTGTATATGTACATATTTATTTTCTTTCTTTCTTTCTATCTTTATCTGAATTTTTTTTACAAATTTACTCATTATGTATTGAGATTCTATTCGTCAAACCCTTTCAATTGCTACCAATGTCATGGGGGTTGTGAATATAACGGTAATCTACCATCTCATATCTGGAAGTGGGTGTAAAATCGATTCCCATCCACATACATATATAAATGTCACTCACAGAAAGTGCAGGTAATATAAAATGTGATTTGACGTACATATTCAATGTATTTTTTTTTTTTACATTTTCGCATATAAATATGATTATATGATTCACACTCACACCTCTTGGTTTCTTATATTTAACATTTTTTTTGCTGCTCGAGTTTCATTTTCAATGCAATGGATGTGGAAATGTAGTGCCATACGGGTTTAAGGATCCAATTAACTCATCTAATATTTTACTTAACTATAAAAAAGTTCACCTTTTTTTTCATTCTTTTGCAGTTATCGATGCCTGGGGATCGATACCATCAGGAATACTTCGATTACATTTAATTGATATCGGTAATTTCGATCAGTGTTTGGCGATATCCGTAAATTTGAGTGAAGTCACCGGTGTGGTAAACGGTCAGCATTGTTTTGCCTCTATAGATTTACCATTTAAGTCGCAGCATGATCTGGAGATGCCTTGGATTATAGGCGATACTCTAAAAGACCCAAGAAATAATGCGAGTGATGTTTTTAGAGTGCGCATAGGAATTTGTGTTCCTGATACGTGCAGTCCTGATGTGGTGACACCAGTTTTTCGACAAGCTATAAGTAATGTTTCTAATGGAACCCTCTCTACAGTTACTGTCAGCGAGTGCCAGGTAGCAAAGAAACCCGAGTATGAAGGAGTTGAAATTGCTGGCATGTTAGTGATGATGAGTAGATATGGTTTAAAAATATATCTAAATATACTTTTGTCTTACAGGCTGATATTTTCAATTTTTGGAGTACTAATGGTGCTCAGCAGCGCATACGATCTTCTTATGGGATACTTTGATAGTAAGTAAGTCTATCAATGCCATAAAAACACAGAACTTAACAATTTACATATAAAGAGACTCCAATACCTACATTGTTGGCTTTCTCCGTGTTTACAAATGGAAAACAACTGTTTGCGATTAAGACCAAGAAATCACCAAATTCCATTGACTGCATAGCTGGGATTCGTGTCCTTTCTATGATTTGGATCATGTACTTCCACACATACTCAATGACTTTCATAGCACCATCCATCAATACCCTTGACATACTTTTGGTAAGAAAGCAAATATAAATTACTTGTACTTGTACATACTCGTATTGCTAGTGGTGGAAAGAAGCCTGGTCGATGCACGTACTAAATGCACCAGTTGCGGTTGATTCGTTCTTCTTTATAAGTGGACTGCTTGTGGCCTGGTTGAGGTTTCGGGAATTGGATAAAACGTAAGACAGTACAGGATATACATAGCTACATGTGTATTTAAACATTTGAAGTTGTGCATTTGTTACAGTGATGGAAAGCTTAACATTGTCATGATGTACATTCATCGGTATATAAGACTGACTCCTGCTGTTGCGGCTGTAATTATTTTCTTAGTAAGTTTCAACACATCGGTTGCCACTGGTCCACTTAGGTCTATAAATTTGATGTTAAATGGAGAATGTTCTAAAGAATGGTGGTCGATCATGCTGTATGTGCAGAACTATGTGTATCCCATGTCAAGGGTGAGATGGTTTGGTCTCTGCCAATACAGCAAAATTGAACTTGGAATTTAAACTTTTTAGTGTATTACACAATCCTGGTACTTAGCCGTTGATTTCCAACTCTACATCCTTTCACCATTCCTTTTGATTCCTATGTGGAAATGGGGAAAAAAGTTTGCTCCTGTTTTGGTGGTACTTGCACTTTTATCTATCGGATATGTTATTGCGGTATATTTCATAGAAGGCTACACCAGCCTCTGGGGGTAAGATGAGTTTGCATTTATTTACAAATGATACTTATCGTTCTTTTATTTACAGGTTTGTCGAGAAGAACCAAGGAAAGCACACATACTTTCCGACTCACACAAGATGCCCACCATGGCTAGTTGGTCTTGGTTTGGGTTACTACATGCATATTAATCGTCAAAGATCATTCCGTTTATCCAAAGTACGAGTATTTAGGTATTTGTATTACTCTCAATATAATTTTAATAATTAACTCCCTTTTCTAGATGTCGCAACTTCTAGGATGGATAGTATCTTTTGCTATTATTCTAGTTGTCATCTTTGGACCTTATTTCAGAATATCTTTTTATCGGTTTTCGACTGTCTTTGAAGCAGCAATGCATGAGTCTTTGAAGAGGGTGTCATGGGCAATAGCATTGGCTTGGATTGTTTTTGCTTGCCACTTTGGATTTGGTGGAGTTATAAACACATTTTTAGCTCATAACTTCTGGCAGCCACTTGGGCGTTTAACCTACTCCTTATATCTTGTACAGTTTATTGTTTTGGGAGTCAATGTTGGTACAACACGTACTAATATGTACTTCTCTAACTACAGCGTGGTATGTCCATGAGTTCACTTTAGAAAGAGCAAATTAATTATCGTATTTATTTCGCAGATACTTTTTTTCTGGAGTACTTTCGGAATCTCGTTTATCGCTGCTATCGTTTTAACTTTGGCATTTGAAGCACCTGTTCTTATACTGGAAGAGGCAATATTTAGCCGAGGAACTCCGAAAAAGAATGGTAATGCATCTATCACGGCTACCACCAATAACGCTTATGAAGTACCACAAAATAAGAATGTGTAGAGTTTTATGTGCTTTTATTTATGAACATTAGTTTAGGCAATACAAATATATGTACATCTCTACTATTATAAAACGAAGTTAATTTTTTTTTTTGTATATCCTTTGATATGGAAATAAGAATTTAAATAAAATAATTAAAACTCGGTAAAACCAAATGAAAAGTACGAAACAAGATGAGACCAAACAATAGTGTGTAAAGCGGCCCCTAGACGCACAATATTATGGTGCAATATATTGTGCAATATTATTTGCTTTGTGCCCTAGACGATACAATATTTTTCCCAAAAATTTAGAAGTCGGCTTATATTTGTATAGAAAACATGTTGAGCGATACTGAAGTTTGTTGTGTGGCCATTGTACTGACCGAGGGTTTAAAAAAAAGAAAAGAAAAAGCGCAGATGGATGAAAGAGTGGAGTAAAAAAAGAAATGTGCTTACTCATGAAAATTTATTAAATGAGCTAGTGGTGTGTGAATCAAATGACTTGGACACTGATATGATCTCAAACACTATTATCTCTGGCATTGAGGATAACCGAAAGAAGTTTAAACAAGCCAGAAATGACTGCATTGCTCATATTCTTCCATGACCAAAAATACTACAGTGTCCCAAGGGTAGTAAAAATTGTTGGTCATTCGTAAAAAACATTAAGAATTCTGCTTCGTCATCAATTCCGATGCTCATATTATAGCGAGCTCAACGCTTCCAGATTGCGCTTTGCCTCCGCCTGTACTTGAGAGCGTTGAATACTCCATGGGACAGATTCACTTTCGCACTCGTACAGTTGCAAGAGTACTTAAAGATCTTAACATTCACAAATCCGCCGGTCCAGACGGTATATCTCCCATATTTCTAAAGCGGTGTTCTTCCACGCTGGTAAAACCATTGTGTAAGCTTTTCAATTTTTCCTACTCCTCTGGGCTCTTTCCGAGTAGATGGAAAACAGCATTTGTCCAGCCCGTCCCTAAAAAAGGCGAACAAACTCTTTAGGTGTTCGACCCGGGCTGGGATTGAACCCTGGCAGCATTGCAACGTTTTAACCACTACCACCACGGTATTTCTGCACATCACTTGAATAAATAATGAAAGAATATTGTGCAATATTGCCTACAGATGATACAATTTTTTTATATTGCACAATATATATCAAACCGATTTTGATTTTGCGCAATATATTGTACAACCTCGCAATATTATCTACAGACGGTCAATAACAGTGCGCAATATAAATTATTGCACAGTAATATTGAGCGTCTAGGGGCCGCTTAACGGATCTCAACTATTTCCAGTATCACAGAAAACCCTGCAGAACTCGATGAGTGATTTAGTGGGGTGTTCAGTTGAAAGATTGCGGGTAGACGTGCTTGCTGACAGCAAGAAACTAGATCGTCGAAATGGGTGGGTTCTTGCATAAGCTACTGAGCTACCGTACTACATTTTGACATGCCTAGATTGGTGGTACCATTCCATAAAATTTATCAAAAACCACGACGAAAGCTGATGAAAAGTCCAAAAAGTTGGTAAGCCGGAAGATGTAGTTGGTTTACCTGAGTGGAGCCCTCACTCTCTCCACTATTTTGTGAGGGACGGGCCGTGATCGATCTATAAAATCTCTTTTACTTTCTTCGTTGATAAACTCCAAATCTCATCTGCACTTTCCCACGGCCCACGGACACAATAAGACTATTATCTATACATGCTGAATCGCTTTCAGCCTAAGAGTCCCGGCACACTACAGACTTTCTGTCGGCCGATAGTTTGGTCTGGTTGGCCTGGTTAGTGCGCACAATGGGCCGATTAAATAGTCGGGTTGGTGTGAGTGCGCACACTAAACAAAAACAACGATCGGCCGATAAACAGAGAACAGACGCATAGTGGCAGTTAATAAAATATAAAAAATGCTTTTATACAGCGAAGGAGAAGGACCAAGATGAAAATCCAAGAGTATTCTCATCAGAGTACTCTTTTAAGTTTTTTTTTATAATGCGCGGCTCTTTTTCCCACTTCCTCTATCGAATTTACAATGGAAGTGTCGACAAGAAGCGATGGAGAACTGGGCCGTTCCATTGTTAAATAGGTAGGTCGAAATAGAAATATCTAGAACTTAGAGTAAACTTATTTAAAACTCAAAGCAATCAAAAAAATCAGCCGACTTTATAATTGCGCGTGGAAGAGCGCCATACTGATTAAGTAGTCTGCCGATATTTTAGTTTGAAGGTAATCGTGTAGCACATCAAACTTATTTATCGCCCGATACCGAATCGTTGTAGTGTGAGCACTTTCATATATTTTTATACTGGTTTAGAGCCCGACCGAACTATCGGCCGATAGAAACTCTGAGCCCCCGCCCAGAAAGGGGGTGAAAAGCTATTTTTCTGTCTTTAAACAGCCCCAAACTCAACAGTGGCTTATCGGATTGAAAAACTAAAAAATAGGTGGATTTAGTAAATTGTCCACTGATTCATTTAAACATAATTTAATAAATCATCCATCTGCGTTATCTTGAAGCTGAGCTATGCTCAAAACAATACATAAAGTCATAGCCACAAAATTTCCATCAGAGTTCCGATTTGCATCCCGACGCGCACGGACGTGTGTGGGAGTCCGCCGCTGCTCCACGAGTTCAAAAAAAAAAAAAAAAAAAAAAAACTCAAGTGCAACTGACGCCAACGGGTCACGTAAAAAAAAAACCTACCAACGACGCGCTAGTGTAGTGCATCGCCTCCCGAACAACACCAACGGGTCGCGAATTAACAAAAAAAAACCTCGTCATCAATTCCGACGCTCATTTGCAATGACATTCCAGCTGTCAACTCTTTGGACAAAGCCAATCTGCTTGCTGCACATTTTGCAGCTAGCTCAACGCTTCCAGATTGCGCTTTGCCTCCGCCTGTACTTGAGAGCGTTGAATACTCCATGGGACAAATCCATTTTCGCACTCATACAGTTGCAAGAGTACTTAGAGATCTTAACATTCACAAATCCGCCGGTCCAGACGGTATATCCCCCATAGTTCTGAAGCGGTGTTCTTCCACGCTGGCAAAACCATTGCGTAAGCTTTTCTATCTTTCCTACTCCTCTGGGCTCTTTCCGAGTAGATGGAAAACAGCATTTGTCCAGCCCGTCCCTAAAAAAGGCGAATCTTCTTCTCTCTCCAGTTACCGACCCATAGCACTTACGTCCCTTCTTTCCAAGGTCATGGAAACGCTGATAAACCGTCAGCTAATGAAATATCTTGAATCATAGAAGCTCCTCAATTACCGGCAATACGGCTTCCGTAGCAAAAGATCCACTGGTGATCTGATGCCATATCTCACCGAAAAGTGGAACAAATCCCTTCATCACTCTGGTGAGTGTAAGATTGTTGCACTTGATATTTCAAAAGCATTTGACAGAGTTTGGCATCAAGCTATTTTGTCGAAAATGCGTGCATATGGCTTCGATGAACATTTTCTTCAATGGATTAGAAACTACCTTTCGGGCCGTTCAATACAAGTTGTTTTGGACGGTTTCAAGTCTGCAATTCACCCTATAAATGCTGGTGTCCCCCAGGGCTCAGTTTTGTCTCCGACACTCTTTCTTATATTCATAAATAATCTCTTGTCTGCCACATCTAATCCAATACATTCCTTCGCTGACGATAGCACCCTCAGCTTTACATATTCGTTTACAGATTCACGTCCCTGCTCTTCGGCTGTGGAACTGGAACGGTTGCGTATGTTAAGCTCATTAAATTCCGACCTTGACAGCATAACCAAATGGGGTATAAATAATAGAGTGGAACTTAATGCTTCAAAAACCCAATGCTGTCTTCTGTCGTTAAAGCGTAATCTTACCCAGCAGCCATTATCCATGAATGGCTCTTGCATCGTTGAAACCGAAAAGCTTTCCATTCTCGATATGTGTGTTAATGCCAACTTACGTTGGAATGACCACATATTCGGATTCGCCAAAAACGCCGCGAAATGCCTAGGTTTCCTCCAACGATGTAAGAAATTCTTCACCCCTTCTGATCTAGCTACAATTTATAAGGCGTATATTCACCCCAAGCTCGAGTACAATGCTCATATCTGGTCGGGTGCTCCAAAAACATCACTGCACCTGTAGTGGAATTCCCAAAATTTTAACGATCGTTAATCGTTATCGATAACCAACGACATTTGTCGCTTGCGATAGCGAAAGTCATATTCCCAAAATCAGACATAACGATTATATTCGCTTAGTTTTCGCTACAAAATATTAACGATTTCTGTCACTAGACAACATAAATATCTTGGCAACGCTTGAAAATTATAAAGTCGAATGTGTCAGATCCTGTGTATTTACTGAAATAGCATTCTATCGATGCATTGTGCCCGGCCTACTACGATAAATATGATTGTGCAAGCAAATTCAAATTTTAAAACAGTACACGGGCAATGGCGGGCGGGCAACAGCTGTACCTATGCTATAGAAATGTATTAGAAGAAAACAATTTGTTTTCTATTAAAAGTTGCAGATGGGTGAAGAATGGCGAGCACGGGTCAGCTATCTCTATGTATAAAACAGTTCACTGACTGCCTGACAGACAACGCACAGACCAAACCGATAGACCTAAAGGGCTGAAATTTGGACAGTACATTGCTATAATAACATAAACATCCACTTAGAGAGGATTTTTTGTAATCCCACCTCTAAGTGGGTGAATTCGGAAAAATAATTCGGCACTCATCTCCAATACAATTTGTTTTGCAGTGGCAGGGGGGCGAAGCAACGCGAGCACGGGTCAGCTAGTTCTAAAATAAATAACATTAAACATCAAATTGGACTAGAAGAAAAGCGAACAAAATTAGGGGTTCATTAAAAAGCTTAAGTTCTACCAAAATAAGGCTCATATTGGCCAAAAAGTTTCATAAAAGTAGCCTGGACCACGCTAAAATACATTTCCTTCAGTTTCAGCTTTTCGTGACTTATGAACACACGAAATCAACAAATTCACATATAAATTGCTTAGAAAAAAAATTCGCTAGAGATAACGAGGGCAAAATTTTCGTCGCTACGTCAACGAAAAATATCGTTAACTATTATCAGTTTTAACGATGAAAATCGTTAATATTTAGTTTGAGAATACCACTTTACGATAATTGTCGCTATCGGTAGTTAACGATATCGAATAACGATCGTTAAGCGTTTGGGAATCCCACTACTGATCGATAGAATACAAAAGCGCGCGATAAAACTAATAGGGGATAGGAACATCAATGAGTCAATTGACTCTCTTGAACACCGTCGTAATGTTTCCTGTCTTTACCTGTTTTATCGCTTTTTCCACAAACAGTGCTCCAGCGAAATAGCCAGCTGCATTCCCCCCCTTCAACAATTTTCCCGCAACACACGTCTCGCAAGGAATGCCCATCAGTTTACCCTTAAGCCCAACTTCGGACGGACAGTAAAATATAGAGATACTTTCTTTAACCGTTCAACACGAATGTGGAATGCTTTACCAAACACGATTTTTTCCTCCCGTTACGATCTACAAGCATTTAAGACCAATGCGCATCGGTATCTCCTCTTTCATCCTCCCTAAATTTCCCTTGGCCCGCGCTGTGCAAGACATTTTAAGAGTATTCATAACCCCTTTAGCGCGCGTGAATTATAAAAAAAAAAAAAAGTGGAAATCGTAGCCAAAAGTCATGCAGCAGTGGGTGACGTAGTAGTATCGGTTATGTGAATGCGTGCTCTATTCGGCGCCACGACTATTTTTGCTCCTTAGTATGTGCGACAGGAAGGGTTGAATCATTGACATATTCACCCCTGTGATGAATTCCGACCGGTTTGAAAACGGACGGAATTACAAGGGAAGAATTCAAAATTAACGGATTTTTCCGAATTCATCCCTTGTAATTTCGTCCGTTTTCAAACCGGTCGGAATTCATCACAGGGGCGAATATATATGGACTGCTAGTACCCAACTTCGCGTTGGTTCCAACATAAGCACTAGCCCTCTTGTTTCGTAGCGGAGAAATGTGGAAACTAAGATTGTGTTTGAATTCACGAAAGCCGTTGGTTTGTGATTTAAGTATTTTTTTTAATAAATTGTGAGAAGTTGTACTGCATTATAAAGCAAAAACACAAAGTTTCAATCAACGCAAAACATGAATTCCAAATAAATTTACCATATTTATCTAGTTTACGGGTCAACAAAGAAAAGTAACGGCTATTTTCAAATTGTGTATTGAAATTTTGGTAGTGGCATCTGTTGGTACCAACGCGGCAACAATTTAAAATTTAACGTATTTTCGCAGTAACTATACTCTACGGCAATAGATGGCCTCAGTTTCTACGTAAAATAAGTATGATGGCGGATAATTGTTTCACATTGCTGGCCCTACGAAACACGTGGCGCTAGTTATGTTGGAACCAAATTGACGAATGGAAAAGTTGATTTACGCCCTCTCCAGGAATTAAAAAGAAGACGCAGAGCGATACAAGAATCAGTTTCCGGCCGAAAAATATATGAAATTTCATAGAGGCATTGTAGTAAAATTTATAAATAAATACAAAATAGATATACTTTTATTAAAATATAGTTTGTGAACGTGTTTAAATGTTGTTGCTTAAATGTGTATGTAATTTAGTGGTATTTATGCAATTCAAGCATACCAAATACGTGCTAGAAAATTGTGTAAACAAACTTTTCAATGTAAATAAAAATATTGTAATAAAGAGAAAAACATTTCATTTTGTCTTATTTGTTGTTTTTATTTTAAAGAATTAAACGTTTTATAATACACACATGTGAAAAAGTTAAAAATTAAATAAACAATTTTTTTTCGCTGGCTTTTGTTGTTTTGGCATAGAGATCGTGCATGTGATATGAAGTTGTTATAAACTCATCAGTGAGTAAGTTTGAAATAATTAAAAAGTGTTTAATTATTACGAGAAGCGGTCACAAATAATCTAAAAAATCATTCATTTGATTATGAGACGGTTGCTCAAATTTTGACTTATGAAATCCAATTCTTAAACAAGAGTAGAGGTAGCTTACGCGACTTAGAGAAATGCCACATTAAATCTTTTTATAGTAGGTTCCCCAGCCTGATATTTCATAAGCATTTAAAAAATTATCCAATCCCCTTACCAACATTATGTAAATCCTTTTCGTTGTCTCGCAAAAAATCACATATGTACATGCCGCACCTTCTTCGCCATACAAATTCTTATATCAAATATATTGACAATGGGTTGCCTTAAGTACTCCTTCATACCCTCCTTATGGAGTGTAGTCAAATCGACGCCATGGAATGCTGATTGACACCAGAAGTTCGTCTTATTATATTGCTCCGAGTACAAAAATTCATCGCTTAACGGTGCTATATGCAGGCCACCGTGTGTAGGGAACATTTTTCCATTTGTTTTAAGCCATTTACGCGCATGCAAATACATCTTGAGCATACGTTCGTTGAATAGTATATATCCCATCGATTCGGAAATAATTACATCCCAGGTCTACCTATATATACAAATCAAAACAATATTCAGTAAGTAACTAAGCCACAATTATTTTTTCACTCACATTAAACGTATAAAAAGATAGTTTCCCAGACGTAAATCCTCGCGCAAATCTATTCCACCACAAGATTATCGTTCCTGCAAATGATAAATATTGAATTTTACAAATAAAAACGCACACAAATATTTTTATTATTTAATTTAAAAATCTATCCCGCTTTTTTCCATACAATTGTTTACGTGCTGTCAAATTCTGTATATCTCTACCACTTCTAAATTTCTCCGCTAGGGTTTTGCCTCCAGTTGTCAATTGTCCGCAGACGTTGTATGAAAGTGACATTTCACTAGCAGTCCATATATAATATGTCAATGGGTTGAATATTGAACGATGAGCTCTATACCAGAATACGTACTACATACATACATACATGTTTATGAACACAATATATAACGAGTAGGAATAAAAATTATCAAACCAAAGCGGGTAGATATATATGTACATATAGATCAGTGATCGATTGCACAGGCAGGTACCCCTTTGGTGGCGGCTGGTGATGCTGTTAATATGTACTTTACGTATGTACATATGAATGTGCGTTTTCTGTGTTTCGAATACATACAATGTTGAAATGGTTATTTTGCGTTTGTGTGCTGTAATGTATTTGACAATTCTGAACTCGACGGTGGACTTTACATTGCATTAACCACGAGAAACCATAAATGTCATACAATTTTCTGAGGAAATCGACATGAGTAATACATGCAATTGATTGGTACGATACTATTACATGGCAATGCTAAACCCCACACCTCACGTGTAACGGTACAGAAACTCTTATACTTGGGATTGGACATTCTTCCCCATCCACTGTACTGTCCTGATGTTCCAGTCAGTCTGAAGTCATTTAGCTACCAGATAGTCTTCCAATATAAAGCAAAAGGCTATAAAATACTTTAAAGATATGTATCATTGCGTTGAATATTTAGAATTTCTTAAAAAAATTAATATTTGACGACTGACGTCAGAAGAGCATTGTACGTACATACATAGAAGCAAACCCCTTATAATTTGATAAAAGATAAATGAATAAAAAAGTGTTACTAGCTTTTAAATATTTGCTACTAAATCGTACATTACATGTGGTACAGTTAAATAATAGTAGAAAAACTATGCTGTTGATTATTCTCACGATGAACATTTCGTGTGTTTCAACAAGGTTTGTTGGATTTGGCGGTTCTTATTTCAACCCAGAGCCACATTACTAGAGCAGTGTATTTTGCTACACGGGCGAAGCCGAGCGGGACAGCTTTTTCTGTATAAAACTAGATAAGCAGAACAGCTTCATTCTTATTCGTGTATAAGATGTTTCGACTGATTATCACGCTCATTATAATCAACGCATGCAGCATTGTATCGGCATAAAAACAGTGAAAAAAATTACTGTGAAATAAAGCGTAGCAACGCACGCCGGATATCCGCTAGTCTTATAAATAAATTTGAGGTACAAAAAATATTAATTTGGTCACAACAAATAATGGGGTTGAAAGTGATTGAGTTTTGATTGAATTAAATCTCTACCGTTTTCAAATTCAAAATATGCCGCGCATGCAACGAAGCATGATTTTTGCCAGAAGGAAATGTCGAAAAAAAATAACATCGTGATGTTGTGGGCTCAACGGATGACGGTGCTGTTGTAGTCTTTTTCTTTCCTTCAGGTCTCCCAATTCAAGTCTGCTTAATAGCTTATTCTATCAATTCAAACTCAGTTTATACAAAGCGGCGCTTAAAAGCACGCGAAAGGAATAAACGAGCACATATGAATAGCGAATTCTTCATCTACAGAGGTAGGCATTGAATCTTTTAACTACATTGAGCTTTTATTGATGAATATAATTCACATAGTTATTTTCTAAGCTTATTATTTTGCCCATTAAGCTCTGTAAAAATGTTCGTCGCTTTCGACGGGGATCAGCTAGCATAAGCATATATGGGAAATGGGCGGGATTAGAATACTGGCCGAAAAGAAAACTCTGATTCTGGCTTGCCTTTTGATTGACCATATGTGAGGACTGGTCCTCCTTATTTTAAGGTGAGACCTCCTAAGGATCTTTGGCGCGGATTGATGGTGATTTATCTTTGAGAAGACTTTCAAATAGTTTTGGAATATCCAACATTTTCCATATTCCTCTATATATCTCAATATTTTCCCTACAACCAGGTATGAATATTGGAGTTCTTTCTTTCTTTAGGTTACGTTACTCTTAGGCCTTTTCCTGGATTCAATCCTCCCAGCAAACACACACAAAAAAAATGTTAATGGTGTAACCTCTTTCAAATGTCTGACAAGCTTTCAAAGAGTATCATTTGTCATGATGAGCTTCTCAACTCGCTGCTCGAAGTCTGCACAAAACTGTAGTTCCCTTACATTCGTGCAAAAATATAGCAAGCATGCACAAATGGTTGCGAGAAGCAGGCCCTAGTTCACCCCGAACTGTTGTGCCATCTAAAGAAAGAAGAAAGAAGCATTGCGCTGTAGTCCAACGCAGTTACCACTCACTACCTTATGGTGCTCACGAAGCAGTTAATCATCCAACTGAATTTTTAAACTTACTAGATATTCTCGCCCATAATTCTGCTTCGTAATTTAAACTCACCCAGGTTATGCATCGGCACACGTTTGGTAATCAAACGGATCACCGAAAATGTTATTGAAGCAACCATTTCGAACGGAAAGTGGGGAAATCGTCCTGTTCCCAATCCAGCCGTGTCGGGGACTATAATCTTATTCAAAACGGCTTCAATTTTCTATGCGTTTGGCATTCGCAATGACAGTCAACAAATCACAAGGACAGACAATGTCCATTTGTGAGCTGGACTTGTACCTCCCATAGTCATTTATACGTAGCATGCTCACATGTGGGTAATCAATCATAAAATTGTCATAATAAGTAGGGATGACAACTACTGATCCCAGGGTTTCCATTTCTAAGCGAAATATTCTCCGCAAAAGTATACAAGTTGGGTCATAAAATAATCTGTCACGTTTTGTAAATAATTTTTAAAAAGAGTTAGCAAAATAAAAATTAAATTAAAAGTGAAGTAGTAAACCTCAACCGCTGCGCCGCTTCAATTTAAATGATGTGACTTAGATAGGAATAGTTGCTTTCTTCCTTCGAGACTTTGAACTGCCAAATGCCAATAAAAGGTCTGGCAGTTTGCAACTCCTACTCAGTAATATAATTTTTCAGGTCGACTATGGAAATATGTACCTCGCGCGATCAAATGGCAAACAGTATTTATTTATTAGTTGTATTTATGGTTTTAAGTTCACTACTAATTCAATGTTGTTCGGAGTCGTTCCTTAGTAATGTGACAGTGCCACGTGATTTTTTTTTCAATGAAATCCGTAATAATGCGAACATGTTTCATATTTCTTCTAAAAATAGCAATGATTATAAATGCATAGCTGGACTACAGGAGATAATCACTCAATTGCCATCTTTGAAGGTCCTCCCATGTGAGTAATTTTCGATTAACTGAAAGTGCTACGATTAGAATGTATTCAAATCGCCCGTAAATAACTGAAAGTGGGTGTAAAATCGAATCCCAGATTTGTCCCACACAGAAAATGAAGTTAACCCTTTGCGCCCTTTGCTGACCGACGCGACGGTACTTACAAGTAGCAGCTTGTTTAACTTGAAATGGAATCCCTATTGGAATAAATTTAGACACTAAGACCAAACAAGACTCTTAACCCTTTGTTGACCGACGGTACTTATAAGTACCAGCATGTTTAACTTCAAATGAAATTCCTATAGGAACATATTTAGACACTTAGACCAAACAAGACCGCAATGAAATTTGTTTTTTATGTATGTTTACCTTATTTTAGCTACAGATATAACGGTTTTTCTGAGAGCATATTAGACTTTGAAGAAATTAATTTTAGTTGATATCGGTACCAACAAACTAAATTAGTATTTTTACACAGTTTCAATCCTTAATTTTATTAAATGCTTATGTATTCGAATACAAAAAATATGATAGTTAAATAGAAAAAACTTAAAAAAAATATGTTCCTTTTTTAACTTTAGTTATAGCATAACGGTACTTTGGAGACTGGCCTTAATATTTCGTCCATATGAGAAATTGAAAAATTCAAAAATTAGTTTTCCATCTTAAAATATCCTCAACTAAAAAATTCCTCAAAAAAAAATGGATATTTTTTTTTTTTTTTTTTTTTTTTTTATAGCTTGGTCAACAAAGAGTTAAGCACCATATTTCCTCAATGAGATTTGTTCTTTATGTATGTTTGCCTTAGTTTAGGCACAGATATAACGGTTTTTCTGACAGCATATTAGACTTTCAAGAAAGTAATTTTAGTCGATTTCGGTGTTAATAAACTAAATTGGTTTTTTAACACAGTTTCGATTTTTAATTTTATTAAAAGCTTATGGATTCGAAACCCAAAAATATCATAATTAAATAAAAACAACTTTTGAAAACAGATTACTTTATTAATTTAAATTTATAAAAAAGAAGAAGTGAACACTTCACAACATTAATAATGATCTCATTCCAAAAGTGATACATCACCTCAATGCTCAATACAACACTCAATCCCATTGGACGATATAACGAACATTGGCAGGGCCTTCAGCTACCAGATCGTCCGTGCCAATCGCCCAAAGTAGTACAGTTCCCAACTGAGGAGTTACATTTGTCGCTTTATTGGTTACATTCATTTATTCTGTTTTTTTTTAGATTACATTTAATTGGCTACAGGAAATAACACCTCAATGAAATAATCCTCCAAACGGAAAATGAAATAACACCCCAAAATTGGGGAATAATTTCGCTGTGAAATTATTCCCAAAATCGAAGGTGAAATAAGTCCCCAAAAAGGTATGAAATAAGTCCCCAAATAGATATGAAATAAGTCCCCATTTTCTCAGTATTTTTTTTATGTTTTTATTACATTATAGGTACTTAATGTACATTTTAAAATAAGGAAAAGGTTTTTATATAACTACATATCATATATGTATTTGTGTATTATGGACATTTTTTAATTTATATAGAAATGTTTACATAAATACAAGAACTGACTCTCTGGGCAGATTCGTAAACGCAAGACTTGCAAAGCAAAGCATTGCAATTGTTCAAAGCAAATGTTCCAAAGTAGTTGCAACGTCAAAACCATATGTTTGCCTTATACAAAAGCAAATGCAGAATGAAGTGAGCAACATTTATTTGAGAGTTGCCCAGATGCTCTTGCTTTTGCGCAAACTTCTGCGTTTTAGAACTGTTTGCTTTGCAGTTATGCGTTTGCGAACCTCCTGCTTTGCAAATGTTGCGAAACATATGCGTTTACGAATCCACCCTTTTACTTCGCTTTTACAATAAGGACATTTAACGATCCTCGATTTACATACATAACATACACACATATATGTCATCAAAACAAAGAATAATGGAAATATCTGTAATTGAAATTATAAAAACAAAAAAATTCCAACGCAACTGATTTAAAATAATGGTAATTGCAGTCTTGCAATTGTTTGTTAATTTCCTTTCAATTCTCAAAAATCTATTTACATATTACACATTTTTTGTATTCATTCATTCATTTTTTCCTTACCAAAATATTCCACGTACACACACTATTAAAAGCTGCCGCGCGCCGTAAACATTCCTGTGGCATAACATTAAAAGTTCCAATCATTGAATAACGCCAGTTACCAATGGATATATTTTGTTCGATGAATTTCATCATGCGATCAAAATTATTCTAAATACAGTGTTGTGCAAAACATACCGGATTTTTTTTTGAAAAATTTTCTTTTGTAAATTTTAGTGAACAGGAAGACACTACGTAAAATTTTTTGATATGACATAAAACTTATTACATTAGGATACAATTTAGGAAAAAATTGAAAGTTCTACAACAACTAAATTGATAATGTCATTTTCACTTTTCTTTTATCTAAATTTCAATTCAAATGACAGTCAAATCCGTTATAAACAAGTTTAAGAGGAAGGAAATGCGGTGCATTTGGAAATCCGGTATGTTTTGCACAGGCATGAAATAGAGCTGAGTTAAATTATTTGATAAAACATTAAAAATTATTACCGCAGAACTTTGAATTTTTTCCTAAATTGTATCCTAATGTAATAAGTTTTTTGTCATATCAAAAAATTTTACGTAGTATCTTCCTGTTCACCAGAATTTACAAAAGAAAATTTTTAAAAAAAAATCCGGTATGTTTTGCACAATACTGTAGATTCTCGTTAAAAAGCCTCAACTACTTTCAATGGAGATTGAATTTTTCTACTCTTTATATCAATAACAACAGTTAAAGTCACTGTTAAGCATCAATAAAAATTAAATTTTGCATGAAAATAGAAGAGTGAAATTAGTCCCTTAATTTGAGGACTTATTTCATTGTTGAATTTGGGGACTTATTTCACCATGAAATAACCCCCGAATTTTAAGTATGAAATAAGTTCCCAAAAACCCATGAAATAAGGTGTTTATTTCATATGAAATAAATCAAATTTTGGGGTGTTATTTCGTTTTCCATTTGGGGGGTTATTTCCTGCAGCCCACTAAATTGCATAAAAATTTTATTTATATAACTTTAGTTATAACCTAACGTAACTTTGGAGTATGACCTTCAAATTTCGTTCATAGGAGTCATTGAAATTGAAAAATCAGTTTTCTCTCTTAAAATACCGTCAACTAAAAAATTCTTCAAAAAAACCAAATTGATTATAACTTTTTTCAATAGCTTGGTCAACAATGGTTTCATATAAAGCTTGTTAAAAGCTGTCATTCGTTGAAAATGTGATTTGAAGTACATATTAATTTTTTTTTTTTTTTAAATTTTTGCATAGTTGTGATTCTTATGTCTCACACGCACACCTCTTAGAATCTTGCGAGTATTTCACATGTTTTTTACTGCTCTAGTTTAATTTGAATGCATTGGAAATGTGAAAAAATGTAATGCCATACGGGCTAAAGGATCCATTTTTTTTTTTTTGATGTGTAAACATCTTAGCTCTCTGTGTGGGCAAATTTTTTGCTGTCGTCCGTCACGCGTAACCAAACTTAGTATTAGTGCGTTCTCTGTATATGATTCTCTTAGTGTAAGTGCATTCTCTGTTTATCTGCCAGCATACACAAACGTATGTTTACACATCAAATTTCACGAGTACCTGGTACTCACGCCTTTTTTTATATGGTAACTTACACACGCTAAAGGGGATATTAATACCGTTATAATGTTTACGCACAGCGCAAGCAAATGAAGAACAAGAACGATAGACAGAAAGGCAAGAACTTGGCCGCTATTATCTCACCACTTTTTATTGGCTTCATTTTCTATAGGAACTTGGCCCTTTTTACAGTAATGTATTTGATACTGTATATTTTATGAATCAATAGGTTAGGTTAGATAGCAGTGGCTGCCGGAAAGAAGTACCAGCACACTTAGGCCCATAGAGGCCCATTGTGATATCAAGGATCTTGGGGATATTTACCATTTGGAGCTTTGTACAAAGCGAAGAAAACTTCCTACGTCTTTTTGTGTTGGATCACTTAGATCCTCGAAGAAGTATTCTCCTATGTGTAGTTTTCTACTACGAGAAAGAGCCGGGCATGAGCAGAGGAGATGTGTTGGACTTTCCTCCTCCTCTTCGTCTCTACAGCTTCTGCAGAAGTCATTCGAGATGACGCCAAGTCTAGTTGCGTGTTTGCATATAAGGCAGTGTCCTGTAATGACAACGATAATCGTACTAATATGTAGTCTTTTTAGTAACAAAAGGTATATAGACCGGTTTAGATCTAAACTAGGCCAGATTTGCTTTGTAGCAAGGCAGGTAGTTCCACCGACCCATCTAGCGTTGGTTTTATTGACTGTGTCAAGTTTGAGTGCTAGCTTATAAGTAGCGAGTGGCATGCCTATATTTTTCTTATCGGTTAGAATAGGTATTGTTGTTCCTGTCTTAGCGAACTCGTCAGCTTTGCAATTCACTGGAATTGTCTCTGTGCGTTAGTGAATGTTAAACTGCTTAGCGATCTCTATAAGAGATGAACAGCAGTTGGGGGTGGTCTTAGAAGTGGATGAGATTTCAAGGCCGCCTGACTATCCGAAAAACTTCTAATATCGTTTTGAATCAATAAAAAATTTACACTTTTTAATAAAAAAAAAAACCCGTGTTAAGCGCTGTTTACAGGTGATTTTGAAATCCCAAAACGTTAATACTTCAAACGCTATTACCAGACTCGATATTATTACCGGTAAACTTTCTCAAAGTAGCAGTAGTAACACAATATGATAGATCATTTAACTACAACAAAAAAAGAAAAGCAATTAACTAGTGCCAATAAATAAATGTTCCCATTTTATTCTTTTGCAGTTATCGATGCCTGGGGATCGATACCATCAGGAATACTTCGATTGCATTCAACTGATGTCGGTAGTTTCGATCAGTGTTTGGCGATATCCGTACATTTGAGTGAAGTCGCCGGTGTGGTACACGGTCAGCATTGTTTTGCCTCTATAGATTTACCATTTAAGTCGCAGCATGGGTTAAAAGACCCAATAAATAATGTGAGTGATGTTTTAAGAGTGCACATAGGAATTTGTGTTCCTGATACGTGCAGTCCTGATGTGGTGACAGCAGTTTTTCGAAAGGCTATAAGTAATGTTTCTAATGGAACCCTTTCTACAGTCACTGTTAGCGGGTGCCATGTAGCAAAGAAACATGAGTATGAAGCAGTTGAAATTGCTGGCATGTTAGTGATTATGAGTCGATAAAATTCAAAAATGTATCTAAAGTTACTTTTGTCTTACAGGCTGATATTTTCAATTTTTGGAGCACTAATAGCGCTGAGCAGCGCATACGATCTTGTTATGGGATACTTTGATAGTAAGTAAGTCTATCAATGCCATAAAAACACAGAACTTAACAATTTACATATAAAGAGACTCCAATACCTACATTGTTGGCTTTCTCCGTCTTTACAAATGGAAAACAACTGTTTGCGATTAAGACCAAGAAATCACCAAACACCATTGACTGCATTACCGGGATTCGTGTCCTTTCTATGGTGTGGGTCATGTACAGCCACGGGTTCGTATTAAGTTTTTCTACACCTTCTGTTAATACCATTGATATATATTCGGTAAGTGAAGAATTATAAAATAAATAACATTAATATGAAGTGACCAATAAATTCATTCATTTAGTGGTGGAATGAAGCCTGGTCGTTGCACGTCCTAAATGCAACAGTTGCGGTTGATTCCTTTTTGTTTATAAGTGGACTGCTTATTGCCTGGCTGGGATTTCGGGAATTGGATAAAACGTAAGTGAGAATAGGAAGTACATACATACATATCTCTGTAAATAACTCAACTGGTATAACTTTTTTATAGAAATGGAAAACTGAATATTGTCATGATGTACGTTCATCGGTACATAAGACTGACTCCTGCCCTTGCAGCTGTAATTCTTTTTATAGTTAGTACTAACCCATCACTTGCCACTGGCCCATTCAGGTATATATATATGACGTTACAAGATAATTGTAGGAAAGACTGGTGGTCGACCGTGCTATATGTGCAGAACTATGTGCACAAAACAACAATAGTAAGACGGTTCGGTTTCTGTCAACACAGCAAAATTTAACTTGGATTTTATATTTTGTAGTGTCTTCGACAATCCTGGTACTTAGCCGTTGATTTCCAACTCTATATCCTTTCACCACTCCTTTTGATTCCCATGTGGAAGTGGGGAAAAAAGTTTGCTCCTGTGTTGGTGGTGCTTGCACTTTTGTCTATAGGATGTGTTATTGCGGTATACTTTGTAGAAGGTTACACCAGCCTCTTGGGGTAAGATGAGTTTCCGTTATTCTAAGGATCATCAGCGTTCAATGAAAACTCGTTCAGTCTACTTTTGAGATATATGTATACAGTAGACGCTCGATATAGTGAACTAATAAAAACCAGGCCTGTTCACCGAAGCGAGATTGTTCATTGTAACGAGCGTGGACTCCTTGAAGCAAATTTTATCAAAATGTGTATGTTTTTACGTACAATTTAACTAAAAAACAAGCTAATATTTATAAGAAAGAATATCTTATTTTTAACAAAAACAACTCTTCCGTAAAAAACATAATACATTCCATGTATTTAAAAAAACAAAAATACCACAAACTTAACCTGTGCCTAAGTGACATGGTCACAAAGAATATCGTTAAAAAAATAACAAAATAAGCAACACGCACTTTATTTTTACAATAAAAACAACCACAAGCTGTGAAACAAACAAATATTCTAAATAGTGAACAAACTTGTTCACTATCTAGAATAGCCTGTATAAAATATTGTGTGTTCACTATATTGGATTGTTCACTATATCGATGTTCACTATATCGAGCGTCTACTGTATTTGCATTTGAAGCTAGTAATCAATAGCCGTGTTTTATTATCCCCGGATCCGGATCAGATCAGAATAATAAAACAAACTAGATCAAAGTTCCGTGTTGTGGTGATTGTACAACCTAAGTTCCTTTTGACATTTAGTGCGAAGTTGCCATGCGAATGAATATTTTCTTTTAAATGAAATTTTAATGCGCTTGTTTTATTTTTTTAGGAGGAAATTGTTAATTTTGATTAACAGATACCGAATGAGAATAATATTTTATAGCTATAATTTCACTCTCGTAGCGCTTACATATCATTATGAGCATAAAATAAATTTATTCGAACAAAATAACATTTAATGATATTTGAATTGCCAATAATATTTTTATATTCTAATCTGGCAACATGTACCCTTGACAATTGTCGATAATACAGCAGAATTCACTAGCGTAAGTATATCATAGTGAGAAATAGTCGAACTAATTTTTGGATCACGAAAATGAATCCTGATAAAAAGCAAGATCTCGTATTGTTGTTGTAATGCACACAAACTTATGAGTTGATCTGATCCGAATCAGATCACGGGGATAATAAAACACGGCTAATATTAAAAATTCAAAATTAGTCGGAAGTCAGTGGTGTTGAGGCTGCAATTGTAGACCGAGCCTTGGGTAAACATTGACAAAAATATTATTTTACATGTGGTGAAGCTGAACATTAAGAAGTCAGTATAACTATTTAGAATGGACGGAGTTTTCATTGAATGACTTTCTTTTGTTTTCAGGTTGACTGAGAAGAACAAAGTAAAGCTTGTTTACAATCCCACTTACACAAGATACTCACCATGGTTAGTTGGGCTTGGTTTGGGTTACTATATGCATATTAATCGTCAAAGGTCATTTCGTTTATCCAAGGTATTAAGGTACATATTTGTATTACCCTCGATATAATTTGAATAATTAACTCCCCTCTCTAGATATCGCAACTTTTAGGATGGATAGTATCTTTTACTATTATTCTAGCTGTCATATTTGGGCCTTATTTCACAGTATCTTCTGATCGGTTTGCGACAGTCCTTGAAGCAGCAATGCATGAGTCTTTGCAGAGGGTGTCATGGGCGATAGCATTGGCTTGGATTGTTTTTGCTTGCCACTGCGGGTTTGGTGGAGTTATAAACACATTTTTGGCTCATGCTTTCTGGCAGCCATTTGGGCGTTTAACATACTCCTTATATCTTGTACAGTTTATTGTTTTGGGAATTAATATTGGTACATTACGTACTAATATGTACTTCTCTAACTACAGCAAGGTATGTCTCACTCAGTCACTTTAGAAAGAGCAAATTAACTATCGTATTTTTTTCGCAGATACTTTCTTTCTGGAGTACTTTCGGAATCTCATTCACCGCTGCTATCGTTTTAACGTTGGCCTTTGAAGCTCCTGTTCTTATACTGGAAAAGGCAGTATTTAGCAGAGGAGCTTCGAGCCAAAATAGTAATGCTACCACCAATAACGCTAATGATGGGCCACCAAATAAGAGTGTGTAGTTGTTTTTTTTTTTTGTATTTTAATTAATGAACAATATTTTTAGCTATGCAAATACATATCTATAGCATACAATACCCTCTTAAAAGAATGAAGTTCATATTTTTTGGACTTTGATATGAAAAACAATTCATCGGACTGATAGGAAGCTCCGGTTCAGTTTGAGGAACTTGAAATGAGATATCAAAAAATTCACTTTTAAAAAAATGCCATAACCTTCAGAACAGCTTCGATGGTATTGCAATGTACTAGGTATTAGAAATATTGAACAAAATATTCAACAGCGAGAAGGTGCTTGTGTGGCTTATACGCTTATTACTTTTATAGGGGGATTCGGTTCCATAGTTGAAGCGCATGAACGAAAAATTGTCTTGAGCTTACAAGAAATTTATGTCTGGGTAAAATTATTTGTACCTAATGTTCGATAACTCACAGCTGTACAAAAAAATTGGTAAAATGAATGATTTTACTAGTTAGTTAGTAGATATTTCACTGTAGGACTTAGGCCGCGAAGTGCACCATAGATTTTCGAAACTGTCCTATTAATATGCACATCCAATATCCAATGCAAGGGGTGCATTGTCGACTTCTGAAGGTAAATACACAACATTCACATGTTCCGATCTGTGCACCTTATTTACCGTATAATCTTCTTCATCAGATGAATAGAGCAAGGCCATAATCTCCCCCATTTTCATGGTTTTTTTATTGTATCATGTCTTTGGGCAAAAAGGTAGTTCACGTTTGGATGCATAGATACTCACTTATTTTATACATCATAATGTTGTATGTATTTTTTCACTTTGATTTTATTATACATATAATATATTTTCTTGACTTAATACTGAATCTGGACGAATCACATCGAACTACGGAACAAAATAATGAACAAAAAACGGTTATTTCAAATTGTATCAATGTTATTCATGACTTGTTCTGAAATATAGAAATTCTTACTTATGGCCCGGCCCGTTGCGTTGCGAAGAAAACCACCAATCCAATTTTGAACGTTGATCTGCCAGGTATACGGTACTGTATAGGTACGGTTTAGTTTAGCTTATATCGACATCATGGAATAGACTTTTTTATAAATTTTTATTTATTTAAATGCTTTTTTTGAAGCCTACAATCTAGGCCCCAATCGTAGCGTTAAAAGAGACGGGTGGGGGATTGAGTGAAGAAAAAATTGTAACAAACACCACTAAGATCATATACAAATAGAAACATTTTACAAACAGTCATTAGTTCTCTGGGTAAAAATTATAAAATTCTTGGCAAAAAACTATCCACTCAGGCGAAAATGGTTGCAGCTAAAAATGGTGCGCAATCCAAGTTGCCGAACATTTCTATAAACTAAGTGTTGGAATTCAGCTTAAGATGCTAGTTGTCACTTATAAGCTGCTGCACTCTTACCATGGAAACTTCGTTTTGCAGTGAGTCAATGTGAGTGCTGTGACATTCCATAGCGTCGATACTACTTTGGCAGTTTAACACCACGGTGTTGATAGAGGTGCATCTCTCATTAAAATTACGCTCATGTAATTTTTGTTTTGTGTTGAAGTCGCTTTCCATCGCAGATATACGCTCCGAAATGGCGTTGAACATGGAATCAAATTCAGATTTAAGTTGAGAGGCCACTGATGCTGTTATCTTTTTGGTAAGCTCCTCAAAGCGGATTTCAAATTTGTTCCAGATTTTGGCTGATGACATTGCCGCTGCTGGAGACTCAGAGCGCGAAGCGAGAGAGCTGGAACATTTATCAGTCGATCTCAGTTTTCTTAGTGGCTCGATTGTGTTGGTGTTCGACATTGTGGTTAGGTATATGTATGTATGTATGTACATGTAATAAGAATTTCAATTAAAACAAATTGTGTATATTTTGGAAAAATAAAGAAAGGTTTATGATTTTTAGTATGGAAAAAAAACTTAGGCGTTCAAAACTAGAGACAGCGTGCAGCCCAGTACACCACAATTCAACAAATTAAAACAAAACTTTGGGGGAGTATATATTCCAGCGACTAGCTGTTAAGACACTTGACACACTTGGTATCAATTAAGTCCGGCTCTTTACTTGAATCTTCACTTACATATTATGTCTTGCAGTAAATGCTGAATGCGTTCCTGATCTTTTTCCAATGACATTTTTAAATTAGATACACCAAAAAAACTACACAACTAGGTAGATAGGGTGTTGACAGCACCCTTGCAGCTTGAACAGTGTGTCACGGTTTACTTGTGCAACTACACTTTTTTAAAACCATCTGAATCTATATAATAGAAAACAACAGGAAGGTACTGTCAGCCGCAAAGTATAATATTTTTGAAAAAAAGGGCCTGAGGTGTTGTCAGCACCCCACCTACCCAGTTAAAGGTGTATGCCGAAAGGAAATAGTTTGTAATAATAAAGTTATACGATTCCCGATAAGTGCAAGTAAGCTTAATTAAGAGGTTAATATTAAAAACTAACGAATAAAAATGTTTGACAAGAAACAAAAAATGGCGTAATGTAAGTAAATATCAAGTTATAAAATCAAATATCAATACCCTTCGTATTCAGATTGATTCTCTTTTACTTATAAAGTTTGTTCGGTTATACTACTTTAGCTGTAAGTTGTTAAATATCTTTGAACAATTTTAAAATTACATGGAATCGTTGAAATAAAGATTTCAATCCAGTTATACATTGATACTCTTAACGGACATGTGTTAATATATTTTAATGTATTGGTAGCAAGGACAAGCTTAAAATTTAATTGGAAAATATCTCACTTAATCTACAGATAGCTAAAAATAAATATATACTCGTAGCTGCTTACTGTCGAAATTCTCTTCCATAACTTGATCAGATACTTGAACCTTGTCCAGAGAAATTATCGGTGAGGCGAAATAAATTGAAATACAAAATTCGCTGGAAAGCATATCTCATCAGCGTAATTTGGCGTTAAGGCCCGTTAGATTACATTAGCGTTGCCATATGTCCGGGTTATCCCGGACACGTACTCTTTTTCGCCTCTGGGGTGAACGTCCGCGATAGTTTTCCTAAATTGTCCGGATTTTCCATTATTCATGATTTTAAATATTTAAATAATATATTTGGCTTCAGCAGTCCTAGGTAGAACCAAGGCTAGCTTCCCGCAACCATTTGGGCTGGAGGCATCATCGAACCATTCTTTTTTGAAAATACGGCTGGCCAGGCAATAACAGTAAATGGTGTTCGCTGTAAAATGATAATCCAGTTTTCTGCGCCTAATTTGGAAGATGTGGATGTAGATGACGCACACAGGCGGATTTTCCAAAAAATATGGCCATAACTATAAAAAACAAAAATGCAATTTGTTGCTTTTTTTAGTGCCTACTTGTTAATGTATTACTTCAGCATATTATCTGATTGATCCTGCTTAATTCATTGCAACCATTGCTTCGGTTGATGCTTCTAAAGTGGAAGCTTTTATGAAGCACGTGCAGTACCATATTGGGTGTTTGATAACTGGTGTATTTGCTTTGTTTTTTTTTTGTAATTTTCTGTGTTAACTTATAAAATAATTTAGATTGGAATTTGTTGATAGTGGTAAGTACAATAATTATAATGCAAAATTTTTAAGTAATTTGAAGTTTTATGTAGATTTAAAAGCTCACAAAAATAAGGCCTTTTGAGACCAAAAAAAAAAAATTTTACTTTTCTGTTTCATGAAGGAAAAGTTTGGTTTTCCCGCCTTTTCCATAACCGGAAAATAGCTTAAAATTTACCTAAATACTTGCTTATTCAGGAATCACCATAAACAGTTGCGAAAGTTTGCGATGTTGCAAGATATCGTCAGGTAAAGTTTGTATAAAAAAATACATTATAAGCGATGAGACATTTTTTTTATTTCATTTATAATTTATTTAAATCAAATTAAATTTTTTTCTCTTTTTTTTTTCTTATTTTTCATACAATTTTTTTATTTTTTTTTTTTGATTTTTTTGTAATTTTTCTAATATAATAAAATTTTACAAAATTACGTGATAATTTACTAAAAATATATTTTTTGCTTGTTTTCTGATAAACTTAAACAATAATTAACTATCAAAAACAAAAAAATTATTTTGTCCCTGTTTTTTTGGAAAATCCGCTTGTGTGTGACGTGTGGTTCTAAAAAAAAATGGTGTCACATGCCATACAGCCAGAGAAAAAATTCTGCATGAGTCATTTCCTGGTCCTTATGTGATTTCCTGATTTGATGATTTGATGAATTGGCCGCCCATATCATGGCGATTAACCGCCGTTGGACTTTTTTCTTTGAGGTATTTTGAAGTCTAAGGCTTATGCCAAAAAGCCCACGACCACCCACGAACATTAAAAGTGTCTTTTCGTTATAAATAGTGCGTTCCGGTCCTAGTTTTGTACTTTTTTCGGATCGAATTTTGTCTGGGAATTTCATGCTCGTTAACTAGTTTCTTCAAAATATTTCTGGCAACTCTAGATTACGTGAATAGTTTGTTCATATTACATTTCAAACTCGGGCTTACCACGATATCTCGAAAAATAAAATCTCGAAAAAAAGAATCTCGAAAAAAAAATCTCGAAAACAAAAATCTCGAAAGCAAAATCTCGAACAGCAAAAATCTAGAAAAAAAAATCATCCGCGCGCGCGAATTATTACCATTGTCTCAAAAATTAGTATCAGTTCCAGATTTATTTGTATAGAAAAGTGTTTGATTCATTGTTCATGCATGCGAATGAGTTTACCTAATACAAACAGTTCTTCTAAAATCTGGTCGACTTGGACATTGTTTTACAAAAAAATTATACAAACTAATAAATTTGCCCTCATTTGGGTCATGTACTAAACAAGCACAACTAAGCTTACCAGGAACACAAAATAAAGTTGACGCTAAAAGTTTTTAGTGGCATTGCCTACAACTTGAGTTTCAAATATTAATATAATATCAATGTACAATATATAATGTAATGTACATATTATGTACATATTTTGAGTAAATACAGTAGACTCTCGATAGCGTGAACACCGATTAATGTGAACTCTGGATAACGTGAACATATTGGCGCAAATTCATAGTCAGCCCATGAATAGTGCATATAGCCGACTGGCGACTATAGTTACAGCCGGCTATAACTTTTCGTTATTCATAAACACATTTTTGTCTGTGTATTAGTTAGTATCGACTTTCATATATTTTTGTAAAGTTATTTGAACGAACAAACCCAAACGTCAAAATATTATATGAGAAATTTATAGCCGACTCTAATTATTTAAAATGACGTTTCGGTCATTTTAAATTTCGAGCCGGCTATAAGTGACTATGAATAGCAAAAAGTATATTTTAGGTTATGTAGGTGAATAAATTCTTTTATCGTCGGCTCTATCTGACTATGAATTTACGCCATTTTTTTTAACATTGACATCTCTAAAACGTAAACACATCCTGAACACTCTAAAACGTGAACTACAATTTCCGCTCAAAATAACTGTAACATTCAAGCAAGATGCAACTTGAAATTAGTTTTTCTTTGTAAAACATCTCGTCTTGTACAGTTTTAGTTAGCTACAAGTCAGTTAGTTCGTGTAGAATGCAAAGGCACTCTTCGGTGCTATTTATCCTGAGGTTTGATTAGTATATTTTTACGATTTTTGTAATAAAATAAAATCGTTTACCTAAGTGCGCTGTAGAATTGAAGACATCCATGAACATAACGAGGATATTGATGACTCTAATGTCGTTTCCAAAGTAACCAACATCATAAGTGATGGAGAGACCGATGATGGAGATGTGCTTGAATTGCCAAAACAAAATAACTAAGCCTAGTGAAGCCATTTAAATCTTCAACAAGGCTTTGGAATAGGCTGAAGATGAGCTTGTTAGCCAAAATGACTTAAATATTTTCTTAAGACGCCTTAAGGAAAGGGTGGTAGGAAAGCTTTTGGACAAAAAGAAGACAAGTAAATAGATGACCGACTTTTTCTACTAAATTCCAATTCCAAAACTTTGTATTGACGTCCCTTTGCCATAACTTTTTCTTAAAAATCTATTAAAAATACAGTTATCTAACAAATAAAATAAAAATACATAAATAATAAAGTTTTAAATGAATTTCTTGTGTGGGATTGTTCTATTCGTTTGTTAAAATTCAACCTTTGCAAACGTGAACTGGCTTGGTTTTTAATTGTTCACGTTATCGAGAGTCTACTGTAAATGGGTTATTTTCGTATTTAGATATATGTATGTACACAAATTTGCAATGTGCAGAATTATTCCTTGTATAGAGTAAAAACAGTAGGTAAGTACTATAGTAAATTTAAGAAAAAAAAAATATTTTTTTGTTGCAAATATTTTGTTAAATTCTTATTATTTTCAAAAAAGTTACAGAAATTACATTTTGGACCCGTTTTAATTATTTTTGCAGTAAAATTAAGAGATTTTAAAAATCTCGAAAGTAAATTTTTTTCGAGATTTTTTTTCGAGATAAAGTCTTTCATGATATTTGTACTTTCGTTTTCGAGATTATGAAATAAATTTTCGACATTTTTTTCGTTCGAGATTTTAGTCGTTCGGGATTACGTGGTGATCCCTTCAAACTCATTACGCATTGCTTTTGCTTTTTGTATTGCTCGGTAGATATTTTAAATAAGACTTATTCTGAGAATGTTGATAGTTATTTTTAGAACTGCCATGCCGTCGGATTCAAATAGTTCGAAATTCCAAGAAATGTTTTCCAGTTGCGCTAGATAACGATGTTAGAACGAGATTGACGGCGCTGTTACTTCCAAACATAAACTTACGTGAAGCCCACTTTGGAAAGCAGAGTACTGCCTTCCTCAATATTTCTTAATCTTGAACAAAGTAATAGGTACTTAGAATGTGAGCATACATATATGTATTTCTGACTTAATAACCAGAGATAATCAAAAGCAAGTTGTAGTTAACCCTAATCGCTTCATCCATTCAATTATTTTTAAATGTGATACGGGTACGATATGATATGATTTAAAAATAAAAGCCCCAAAGCGCTTATCTTCCTTATTGTATACCACCAAAGGCTTTGAGCTGCCAATAAAAGGTTTGGCAATTTGTGTTTATTGCTCAGTGCGATCATTTCTTCGTGTTAGTTTTCGGACTAAATAAATATTTAATTAAAATAAAATGAAAGAGAAGAATTACTATTCGCTATTGATTGTTTTAAGTTTACTGAGTCAATGTCTTTCTGTGTCTGTTGTTAATAATGTGGAAATGCCAAGTGATGTCCTCAGTGATTTATTTTTCAATGAAATCCGCAATAATACAAGTTTATCAAATATTGCTGTAAAAAACACAAATGATTACAATACAGTGAAATGCATAGTCGGACTACAGCAGATAGTTACTCAATTACCAGCTTTAAAGGTCCTTCCATGTGAGTAGCAGACTATGGTGTTTTTTTTTTTGTTTCAGCGACGTAACGTATTGAAATAAAAAAAAAATGTGTGAGCCTTATCCGCATAAGCTCACGGGGGAAGTGAATACTTTTGCAATCCAAAGCAGTTGTGTATGTGTAATGTGTAAGAGAAGAAATTTGTCTAGTACAATCGATGGAAAATGTGTAATAAAATTTAGTAAATATGAATGTAAACTTGACTATATTTTTGTAATACAAATTATGAAAGGAACAGCTATTCAAAATTGCATTAAATATAGAATTTGTTAATAACTCGTCTCCAGCGCCACCCATCGGGTCCAGTTTTTGTAGTTTTCTCTGTTGGTACTATACTAACATAAATTGTCAATATGAATCATTTTGGTCAGTTAATAAAGAAGTTGCTAATAACTTGACTCCAGCGCCACCTAGCGGGCGGTTTTTTCACCTTAGTCCTTCCTTAGGTCCCAGACTATCTCTCTGCCAAATTACATTATAATTGGTTAAGCGGTTTAGGCGTGAAAAGATTTTGTTAATAACTTGACTCCAGCGCCCTCTAGCGAGCGGTTTTATCACCTAAGTCCTTCCGTAGGTCCCAGACTATTACATTACAATTGGTTTAGCGGTTTAGGCGTGAAAAGGTTTTGTTAATAACTTGACTCCAGCGTCATCTAGCGAGCGGTTTTATCACCTAAGTCCTTCCGTAGGTCCCAGACTATCCCTTTGCCAAATTACATTACAATTGGTTTAGCGGTTTAGGCGTGAAAAGGTTTTGTTAATAACTTGACTCCAGCGCCCCCTAGCGAGCGGTTTTTCCACCTAAGTCTTTCCTTATGCCCCAGACTATCTCTTTGCCAAATAACATTATAATTGGTTTAGCGGTTTAGGCGTGAAAAGGTTTTGTTAATAAGTTGACTCCAGCGCCCCCTGGCGAGCGGTTTTTCCACCTAAGTCTTTCCTTAGGTCCCAGACTATCTCTTTGCCAAATTACATTACAATTGGTTTAGCGGTTTAGGCGTGAAAAGGTTTTGTTAATAAGTTGACTCCAGCGCCCCCTAGCGAGCGGTTTTTCCACCTAAGTCTTTCCTTAGGCCCCAGACTATCTCTTTGCCAAATTACATTACAATTGGTTTAGCGGTTTAGGCGTGAAAAGGTTTTGTTAATAAGTTGACTCCAGCGCCCCCTAGCGAGCGGTTTTTCCACCTAAGTCTTTCCTTAGGCCCCAGACTATCTCTTTGCCAAATTACATTATAATTGGTGTTCAGTACTTAAAAGTCAATTTATTCTTTAAACAAATGTTATAATCGTATTCTTATTCATTATCGGTAAATTGTTAACTTAATCCAATTTGTTCTATTTTCTTATTATGTCAAACAACTACAATTTACCCTATTCTCATTAACCATTGCATTATGTAATCATTTATATCAGTTTAAAGTTAGAGAAAGATCAACTGTTAATTTTCATGTACATACAGTCCGCTAAGTCAAGAGTCTTCACCTAGTTTGCACTTGTTTCATTCTCTTTCATTATCCAACCATCATCGTGTGCAGATCAATTCGTCCATTGTATGTATGTTAAGTAAAATATATTATAAGTATTGAATGGTGAGAAGCACCGCGACCTTAAATTCTATTGTGCCCCCTACACGTCCTAGACGAAAGAATATCCCTCTCGTTATTTTAAGGGAAGGTAGTCTTCTACCTCCGTCAAGTTATGAAGTGTTTTTGCTACTAACCATTTACTGATGCTGCTTTTCGCAGCGCTAATAGCCACACCATAGAATGGTCTTAACAACATAAAAAAGCTAGTTAGTTCATCTGCTTTTTCGTTACCGGAAAAGAATGTCTTGCACGTCCCCTCCTCGTCCTTCGAAATGGAATATAGACACAAACGATGGACAGTTTGGCGGAAGATGTTAGGTGAAAATAGCTGCAGCAAATTTCAATGTCTTCATAAACACAGAGCTCAAGAACGTTTGCCTAATAGCCGTTTTTAATTGCTATAAGCACACCACCAAAACGTTTATAAATACTATTAGCCACTGAACACAATTATATCATCGGAACAGCTATACACACTCATCAAGAATTTAGTGCACTTGGTCGTTGTCCCCTCAAGTTTTGATAAAAGGGGATAACTTCTTTAAGTTTTATGAAGAAGAGGATCTTGAACTGGGCCTGTTAGTGAACATCTTATCAAGTAGGGGCAGAAATCCGGATTCAAAAGTATTTCACCAATTAATGATGGAACAAGTAAAACGAAGCAGAGATGCGACCAGGTAAATTATCTGATGTTAGACTTAGGTGGGACTCACTATATTGACAGTAAAATTAGCATTGTCAATCTCATTGATCGGATTTTCAATTAAGGTATAGCAAATAGCTCAAAATTGGAGTGTGGGCTACAAACCTTATTTTTTTTTTTTTTAATTTATTTATTTATTATCTACTGAAAACATGTTCTTACAGATATATATAAATAATTCAATTAAGAAGATATTCATTTTCAAGGCGACATTTTAATTGGTTTCTATTTAAATTAAAGTCAATTATTATGTTACATGCTGAATTATATAATAGAGAACATCTAGAGATCGGTTCATTACGAGCATAATTGTACCTAAAACATCTTCTGTCGCATATATATCGAAAAAAGAAAAAATCTCAGGATATTGAACTTTAAGACAAAATAGGTCATGTACAAACAATATGGACTGAATTTTACGTCTCTTTTCTAAAGAAATCTTTATCATAATCAAGTAGTGTACTTTTATGGCCGAAGTTTTCCGAAATTATATATATACGTGGCGACTAACAAAAGTTCGCTTAGTTAATGGAATAGATTCATCACCTGTAACGATCTTATTGAAGCAGCTTGACTTTCCATTTTCAAGCTTATCCGGGAAGTATTGAGCAAAACGAACATGAGCCTCTTTTTGCTATCCTTTCAAAAAATGTTAGAACCCATGGAGCTGACTTCTTCGAATATTTCAGGTGGTGATTTAAAATTGGTGACACAGCTATGGCTGTGCCATCCTAGCATCTTGGTCAATTTTAGCCTTTACCAGCGCCACATTTGTATCGTCGGTCGGGGATTTGGGTCGACCTTCACGAGATTCTTCCTCCACAGAAAAATGGCCAGTCTGGAGTCCTCGAAACCACTTTGAAATATGTAGTAACAAGAGATGGTGCATTTATTCCGTAAAAATTTGTACAGAATTTTGAAGGGCAACCGAGCTTACTTCACTAATTCTTCTCTTTCTCGTCTCAATTTTTACCTATTGTTCTGAAATTTGGGAATAAATATACTTAGAGGCTTCAGAAATGCATCTTTTTTTTTTTCAAAAACTAGTGAATTGATACCAACTAAGCAACTTTTGTTAGTCCCTACGTAAAATAAAATCTTCTATATCTGTATAGTTATTACGTATATTCCAATTTTGCAAATTTACAGTTATTGATGCATGGGGTAAGCTACCTTCTGGATTACTTCGCTTACATTTAGTAGATGCTGGTAATTTCGACCAGTGTTTGGGAATATCCGTAAATCTAAGTAAAGCAACGGGTGTGGTAAATGGCCAACATTGTTTTGCTGCTATACCGCTTACACAATCACAACAATCATTGGATATTTCCTTGGTTAAAAACAACAAACCCAAAGATGGACTCTTGGATTTATTAAAAATTACCATTGGCATATGCGTTCCTGATACTTGTAGCCCTGAGATACTTACTAGTGTGTTCCAGGCAGCTTCTAGTAATGTCTTGGGCGGAGCACTTTCCGGGGTATCGGTTAGTCAATGTCAGGTGGCAAAGAAACCGGATTATGAAGCAGCTGACATCGCCGGCATGTGAGTAATATTTTCCCAACATTTCAGTACTTAAAGCCGTTTCTATGTTACAGTGTGATATTTTCCATTTTTGGAGCTCTGATGGTTTTGAGCAGCACATACGATCTTTTAATGGGATATTTTGACAGTAAGTTAATAAAATTTATTTAGTATATAATATATCATTTAAAATTGACTATTAATTGTAAATATATATGTATTTTGCGAGCTGTTTAATGACAATAATTTCGCATCTAGCAAAGAATTATTTTTTTTAAAACAGACAACTGCCAAAGTTCTTCGCGTGTTAGGCTTTTTATTTAAGAAAAGTTGGGTTTGCACCCGAATGGCAAATCCAAGGAATTTTATTATTTTCCATTCATTTTGAGCACTTTTAGTACTTAACTACTGTATTTTCGTTATTTAATCGTAAAATTGGTCGAACGATCGCCAGGTGAGAAATAGTCAAGACCGTCTTGAGACGGTCTTTAGAGTCGTCTGTGAAGACGCAATGCTGCCCGGGTTCAATCCCAGCCCGGGTCCAACACCTAACATAAAAAAGTTTTTCACGGTTGCCACGCCTCTTTCAAATTCTGACAAGCATCAAAGAGTATCATTTGTCACGATTGAGCTCCTCAACTCGCCGTTCGGAGTCGGCAAAAAACTGTAGGTCCCTGTCATTCGTGTAAAAGTATAACACGCACAGACAAATGATTGCGAGAAGCAGGCCCAGATTCACGTCGAGCTGTAGCGCCACCTATAGAAAAGGTAGCCTCAGAAACAGTGTTTATCGACTGTACCGTATAAATGAAGGTCGCATTTTGAACAAACGACTTGTGCATCCGATTTTTTACATTGTTTTCACTTTTTTTTGCTTTTTATATCAACCCAAATTTAAAAATGATTTTCATCATCGCATCGAACCGAACATCCGCAACTTGATGAAAAGCTTTTTTATCAATACTTGATGTTCCAGGCATTAATATTGTTCGATCAACAATTTGAGCCATTGATGGTTTTACCTTGCAGTTAACAAGTCCAGCAACTATGTCCTCACGCAATTGTGGAAGCTGCAGAGGGTGTTCTTTTCGGACACATTGTTGGAATTATTTGACTTCTCATTATGTATACGTTTGTATAAAAAGAACGCATTCGTAGCTGCCATGTCCACAGAATGGCAGAGGAGTCTTATCATAATATCACGATTCTTAGTTCGAATGTGGCATTGACCCAGAAGACTGTCCATAAGATTAAGTCCGCCCATGTGAGTTGATCTTATGGACATCTGACAACCGTCTGAGCATAGCTTAAGACTATTGAGTAAGCTCATTAGTCTATAGCTATCTACAGAGGATTTCCTACATATATGTACATATGTACATACCATTTGGACATGACTTAGGCTGCGGTTCCGGTGCCAGCGAATGTAAGCGAATATCACTCGCGCGAATTCGCAAAGTTCGTTAAAATCATTCAAAAGTACGCATTTTCTATGTTGTGGTTCCAGTGCACAAAATTTACTCGCGCGAACAAAACACGACTACTTAGCAGTATTTCCTGCATATAAATGTTTCGTTTCCACTTCATACGACTATTTCGATAAATAAATTCGCTTACTTCGCTTAAGTAAACTCGCTTGCACCGGAACCACTCTGTTCGCACGAATGTGCGCGAGTTTATTCGCTTACATTCGTTAAGTTCGTGCGAGTAAAATTCGCTTGCACCGGAACCGCAGCCTTAATCATGAGCTGAACGATCGGGTATGAACGAGCAAAGTAATTAACACAGCTCAACCTAATATAAACGATTAAGGTTGCAGGGTCAGCACAAGGTTCCAATGTTTAAACTTCAAATGTTTGAATGATCCAAAGCGAAAAATGCTATCAGGACAAGCCCAGGGGCTCTACCTTGTATTGCGATTCTAAAGTCAAATGGATGCGAATATTCTTTCCGATTCTGATTTGAGTTGGCACTGTATAAGAAAACAGAATCGAACGACTCTGTTGCCAACTTTTCTCTCAAACTCTGCGTATATCGTTCGAGTCTCGTATGTCAAATGTCAACAAAGAATTAAATCAAAAGGATTTTTGTGGTTTAAATTGTTTTTATATTGAATTTGGTGAATGTTAAATAATAAAGTAATGGACAGAATTAGGTACTTTGACATTTCGTTTAGCAATACAGAGTATGTACTAGATTTGCGAAAAGAAAAGATATTGAAGTTGGCAGTGAAAGTTTTTTCTATTTTTGTAAATTTTGATTTGCGATTCAAATTACAGAGTAACAATTTTGCGAATTCGAATGATTTGACTTAAAGGTGCGTGTCCACTTGAGAGCACTTCCGCTAGTAAACTCTCGAGAGTTACTCTCAAGTAGCTTTCCATTTGAGAGTGAAATTTTTTAGATTTACTATCGAGAGTTGCTTGCGAGATATCTGAGAGTAAATTTTCGGATAGTACTCTCATACCCGTGTCCACTTCACTTTATAGTTATCGGTTGAGAGCAGTCATCATGATGTCATATAAACAAAAAGTTGCAGCAGTGGTTGTTATTGATATTGCTATGAAAGGGCGAAATAAGTGTAAAAAAACAAAAAACTTGCTGGGTTAAACCATGGATGGATCGTCGAAATCAATTTGGTGCTACTTTTCCTTAGTGCTAAATTTATTTTGTTCCTGTCTCGAAACTCAGGAAGAAATGAATTCTACAGAATTTATTCGGATTCGTACATTTCAATTAATTTTTTTACTTTTTCGACATTCCAAATTGATGTCATATTTAGTATTTCCAGAAATTCAAATTTAAAATCAAATTATCAAAATCATATAATTTTTTTGACAATTTATTCATAGGCATACATTCATTTACTCGCAGCTAGCTGCTCTCAGAATACGAACTCTGTTTGAATAGTGCGAGTTGCTCTCCGAGAGTAGCAAAATGTATGTCCACTTACAAACAATACTCAAGAAGTCGGAAAGTTGAAAGTAGCAAACCAACTCTCTGCGAGTTACTCTCGTGACCGTGTCCACTTACGAAACTGCTCTCGAGAGTGGCCTGAGAGCTACTCGCAATAGTTTTACTCTCAAGTGGACACGCACCTTAAGAATCGCAATACAAGGTAGGGCCCCAGGTTGTGGATTGTGGAATGCACAACGTGATTAAACCAATCGAACAGCGGCGCTCTTTTTGTATTTTGAACAATTAAATTCCATAAAAACATTTTTATGTCTCGGCTTACTTTACTCTGAATAACATTGAAAAATATCCGTTCTTTTACTATAGGAACCCGCATGCCGACACTATTGGCATTCTCTGTTTTTACAAATGGTAAGAAGCTTTTTGCGATTAACACCAAAACTTCACCGAATTCCATTGACTGCCTGACTGGGATTCGGGTGTTCTCGATGGCATGGGTCATGTACTGCCACACCTACTCATTTAGTCTTATTATACCTCTGCTCAATACTATTGATATCAATTCGGTAATTAAATATTATTAACTATTTGATGACATACATAATATGCATTTTATATTTCTCCGTTAGTGGATAAATAAAGTTTGGTCGATGCACGTTCTAGGTGCAACCGTCTCGGTGGACTCATTTCTCTTCATGAGTGGACTGCTTGTGGCCTGGCTAGGATTTCGAGAATTGGACAGAACGTACGTAAGAAGAGGAACTGTCTTAATATTGTTTCTTATGACTTTTTACAGGAAAGGCAAACTCAATATTGTCATGATGTACGTTCATCGGTACATACGACTCACTCCTGTCGTTGCAGCTGTTATGCTGTTTTTAGTTAGCTTAAATAAGTTCGTTGTCTATGGTCCGTACAAAGATGGATTTTTAGCTGTAAATGAAGGATGTATGGAACACTGGTGGGTAAGCTTGCTGTATGTGCAGAACTATGTCACACCTGAAATGAGGGTAAGAAAATTTTAATGTCGGCAGTTTTATAGACTAAAATGATTGCATTTCGTTTTTCTAGTGTGTCACGCAATCTTGGTACTTAGCTGTGGATTTCCAACTCTACATCCTTTCACCACTTGTTTTGGTTCCTATGTGGAAATGGGGCAAAAAGTTCGCTCCTGTGTTGGTGGTACTTGTGCTTTTATCTATAGGATGTGTTATTGCAACGTTTTTTGTGGAGGATTTTACAAGTCTCTTAACGTATGATAATGTAAATGAATATTTTTAACTACATTCTATTTGCTCCTTTATTTGCTTGCTTGCAGAATTGATAACTCAGATCAAATGAGGCTGATATACTTCCCTACACACACAAGATACTCACCTTGGCTAGTTGGTTTGGGCTTGGGATACTTTATGCATATTAATCGTCAGAAATCCTTCCGTCCGTCCAAGGTATTTTGTTTTTCTTATTTGATTGCTAACTTTTTTAAAACTTTACTTCTCCTTTTAAGATACTGCGACTCTTAGGATGGGTAATAGCTTTAACTACAATTGTAGCCATTATTTTTGGGCCACATTTCACAATCTCTTCGGATCGGTCTTCGACGGTCCTGGAAGCAGCAATCTATGAGTCCTTGAAGAGGGTGTCATGGTCAATTGCCTTAGCTTGGATTGTTTTCGCTTGCCACTTTGGATTTGGTGGCATTATAAACACATTTTTGGCTCATCCTTTCTGGCAACCTCTTGGCCGCTTAACATACTCTTTGTATCTTTCTCACTTGATTGTATTGGGAATCAATTTTGGAACATTTCGTACGGATATGTACTTTTCTAATTTTAATGAGGTAATTTCTTTTATTCTACATACATAACAACATATCTAATAAAATCTGTTTCTAGATACTTTATTTCTGGAGCAATTTTGGAATCTCTATTGTGGCTGCCATCGCATTAACATTAGCATTTGAAGCTCCTGTTCTGGTATTAGAAAAGGCAATATTCAAAAGAGAAAGCTCGAATGGGAATTCACCTGTTGCGGATATTCCGAGTAACACAATCAATAAAAATGTTTAGTATTCTTTGATTTAGTTATATTATGAAATGGTTTTGTGTAATTGATTTCAATGTCTGTGGAATATTTATCTTCAGTAGCTGCATAAATAACTGGCAATGCCCATTACGCAGCACTTTCACTTTAAGTACATCAACCCACAGTAAATCGCACTCTCATTATTATCCATTCACCCTATATGACCAATACTAATCATATTTGTAAATATAGGTTTAAGAATTGAAAAATAATAAATTCAGTTTAATAATCGCAACTAGATGTCTTCTGTGGGTTTTTTATTTAACGTTTACTTATACTCGAATGTTAAGCATAAGTATTATTCCTTTTTTATAATTTTTGGTATTTTCTAAAAACTTTAGTATCGGATCGAGAATCTAGCGACGACGAATAAGCACACAAATCAATCTTAGTTCAGCAAGTGGATACAGACCCATCAGTCTCACATCATTCTTGCTTAGAAAGATTAGAAAGATTTTGTGATGAGAAGATCTAAGCAAACCTCCCTTTGTTCATACGAAAAACCAACAAACATACATAATGTAAAAGGCAAATCGGTGGAAACAGCCCTCCACGATATAGCCCATATAGTCCATGACCCCACATTGCTTTCGGGAGGTAAACACATAAGCTTACTAGGGGAACTCATGCAGATCACTCCGCAATTCGCCTAAAATGGGCAGACAGCATTGAACTAGGAGTCAACTCAGTAATTCCAGAATTCTGGGCCCCATCCCTACAGGTTTGTGGGCACCGTAGCGCAAGTGGTTAGTGCGTCGGACTACTGTGCCAGCGGTTTTGGGTTCGAATCCCGCCGCTAACACCTAAAAAGTTTTTCAGAGTGCTCACCTCTTCCGAATGCCTGACAAGCATGCAAGAGTATAATTTGTCATGTAAAGCTTCCCAACTCGCCGTTCGGAGACGGCAGAAAACTGTAGGTCCCTTCCATTCGTGCAAAAATATAACGCGCACACACAGATGGTTGCGGGAAGCTAGGCTTGGTTCTACCTACGACTGCTGAAGCCAGATATTTATTTATTTATTATTTATTTTATCCCTACAGGTTTTAACTACTTAAAAGTTAAACTTGATAAAAAGCTTCTTTGTAGACAGGATCTGGAAAACAGAATTTATTGAGCCAATAAAGCCTTCAGGATCCTGCCGGAGTGCTTTGGCAATACATGGGGTTTGAACCCAAAACAAGTTCAATGAATCTACTATTGTGTAGTCAAACCCATCTTCCATCTACGGAGTGCTACTAAAAAATCCCTAACGAATGGCCCGTCTATGGATAACTGGAGCCTTTATATCCTAAATATTCTTCCTATGAACCTTGAGGTCAAAAAAACAGTAGGGCATTCTACAATCATACTGCGGCCCCTGGATCTTTTTAAAGGCGTAAGGCTCACGGGACACAGAGCTATGTGGAAAAATATTTCAGAATCCCTTGGACTTGACAGCAACCCAAGTGACCTCATAAAAATGTAAACATACTCAGAACTAACTATGCAGTCGTACTCCACAGCCGCGGCTAGCCGTGAAAATGGCACAGTAACTGCCGAAATAGGAAGTATAGTAATATATACGGATGGATCACATATTAACGGAGAATAGGGAGCTGGTGTACACTGTCCTGATCAACTGATATATATATCCATTCTGCTGCTGGGGTGGTACTCACTCCAATAAAATCGAACAGTTGCTTATTAGACAAAAACATTCAATTCGCATTATTTCTAAAGTAAACCGTTGTACACCCAGTTTGCCACTGTTTATTAATCTCGGTATTTTACCTGTAAGACATATGTACTATTATAAAGTTTTAAAATTGTTTTTAAAAGTGCTGGTTATAACTCGGCGAGGGTACAAGAGGATTATAATTTAAGAGCCAACAACTGTGATTTGGTAACAGTTCCTAGAATAAATAAGTCACACTTTTGTCTTTTTTATACTGTGATTTCGCCCCGCTTATTTAATAAATTACCCAATGATTTAAGATGCGAGCGTAATGAATCAAAATTTTTACGTAAAATTAAAATGTGGATTTTTTCTTTAAACCATTCAATTATAAATAATATTGTTAATCCAATAGTTTGATTAAATTTGTAGGTCCTTTCAAAAATTGATTTCTGTTTATATACATAGGTATTTGCACAGATTAGGTAAGAATATTTATGAATTATTATCCCCACATTCATTGTTTTAAGTCTTATTTAACCTGAGGTTCATTCGCCACTTATTCTCTTGAATAACAGAATGTACCTAACTATTTCATTGAAATCTTTGCTTATCAATTGTAAAGTAAATTCTCGAATTCTGTTTTTAGTAATATTTTCTGAAGCCATTATACTTAATCATTATTTTTTGTTAACATTATATTAAACTTAGAATTTTAATGAAATAAAGATCAAATAAATAATAAAAAAAAAAATAAATAAATTTAGAACCCTCGTTAACTGTTTTCCAGGCGGAAGTTTTTGCAATTCTCAGAGACGTAGACGAACTCGTTAATGTCAACACCAGAGACACTTGCGTAGATATCTACTCTTATAGTAAAGCTACGCTTAGAGCAGCGGCTGAAGACGTGAAACATACTCGTATATGGGGACGGGGAGTCAACTCCAAACATGAAATAGAAAATCCAAACCCACTACGGGCAAGGAGAGTACTTAATCTAGGTACATAACATACAGCAGAAATAAAACTGATGATTGGCCTGTATACGGGACACATCAACTCTAACAGATAGGCAAACAGATTGGGACTAGTACAGCATAGCACCTGCCCGGGTTGGGAAGAACAGAGCGAAACTCTCTGCAGACATATCCTACCTGGCCTGATATCGCTCAGATCCATCGATTTCTCAAAAATACGACATACAGTGGGAGGATATACTAGAATCAAAGTCAAGGTCAACAGTCCTGAGATTTGTTCGAAATGGCCGTTGATGGTGCGGTGGCGAGGAAAATGAAAGAGCGGTACAGACCTAAGGTTACGTGATCAAGTGCAATGAACTTGATTTCACCACAGTTTGTTTGATTGATTTGATTAATTGTTTCCACCTTTCGGTTAGGTATGTCATCAAATCACCATTAAGAAGTCATCAAGTCATCATTAAGAAGTTTTCAAGTTTATTAGAAGTTTCAAGATACATATTTCATAAGCTGACGTTTTATCAGCGTTTCAATGAACTATTAAATAATAAAACATAATAAAATAAAAGTATCTAATTAAAGTGAAAACTAAATTTAGATTTTAACCAAAAACCATAACTATTATTTTTCTAAGAACTTTGAATCAGATATAGAAAAGAACCCTTTCTATAGATTACAACTTTGTTCTTAATTTTGATTTTGAAAGCTAACAGCTATTAACAAATAAAAATAACTTTACATTAGTTAATATTTAATATCATTTTGAAATGCGAAATCTGTTATTCGAATTCGAAATCCATAAAGCCGCATACGGCATACCGCATACCTATTATCAGATGGTGAGTTGGTGATTGTCACTCACCTTAATATCGCGACTTGATTTTATCAGTCTCCCGGAAATACCTTTAAGGTTTTGATAGTAAATAAAGTTTTTATTTTGAAGGGGCTTTTCTGGCGCAAAGTGAATAAAGAAGAATTGTACGGTGATGTGAAATAAGGCCCAACGAAATAAGACCAAATCTTAAATTTGGCCTAATTTCGCCTTTGTAATGGAAATAAATCCAATTTGGCCGAATTCAAGTTGGAAATAAAGCCAAATTATTTTGTTCGTTTTCTACAATTTGGTCTTATTTCGTTGGGCCTTATTTCACGTCATCGAATTGTACTCGTACATCATGATTCAAATAGTCAATGCATCTTTCGATTGAAACAGGTTGGCTTGGGATGACTGCACAAGGGCACATGAAAAATATCTTAAAGCATACTAAATCGAGCTCTTTGAGATTTAAAAAGAGGCGAATTCTGACAAGCATCAAAGAGTATCATTTATCACGATTCAGCTTCTCAACTTGCCATTCGGAGTCGGCGAAAAACTGCTGGTCCCTTCCATTCGTGCAAAAATAGAACACGCACACACAAATGGTTGCGAGAAGCAGGCCCAGGTTCACCCCGAGCTGTAGCGTTATGTGTACTTGTAATAAATTGTCTACTGGAAGGAGAATTACAGGTAAATGCTATACTTGTCCTTGCACCTTAGAACTGGCACCTTAGAACTTGTCCTTGCACCTTAGAACTTGGCATAAATCCTTGCTCCGAAATTAGCTAAGCAACAAATTAAGTCATTTGAAAAGAATTATTATATAGGACCGTATAGACTGAATGTATTGCTTGGATAAAGGATTTTTCAAAGATATTAAAGAAAAAAGTGGCTCAGGTAGGTTAGCAATTTCTTTCAACCTAACTTTTCCGCTTTCTTAAATATACAGCACGTTCTTACCGCCAAAACGTCAAAACATAATACACACATATGTATCTGTATGTGTTCCAAACCCTGCATTTACTTATCACAAAAAAAATTGCATTCTTTATCCAGTTATTGAATTAGAGATGATCGAACAATTACAAAACATATACATATGTTAGCACAAAGCAATCTCAATCACGTATACTACACGCATGTACAGCATACACGCATACCCACTGGTGCATTGACGGTGGCAATGGTCTCTACTGATCGTTGTCGCGAAAGTATAAAAACAATATTTCTTTATGTTATTACTTTTCTCACAGAAGATGTACAAAGAAGATATACCTATAATATCAAAATCTTTGCTGTGAAATTATCTAAACAAATATATAAATTTAAATATGATTCTAATGAATGTTGGTAACCTTGAGTGTTCAATCCCTGAGGTTAATTTAGCCCTATCATTATTAAAACTAGACAAGAGTCCTGGTATCGATGGCATCCCGCCGATTGTACTACAAAAGTGTTCTATCGCGATTTCTGTACCTCTCTGTTTAGTGTTTAACCTATCCCTTCAAAGCGGACATTTTCTAAAAACTTGGAAGAACTCCTTTTTAACACCAGTTTTTAAGTCCGGATCTAGACATGATGTCACTAACTATCGTCCTATTAGTAAGATTTCGGCAATACCCAAGCTTTTTGAAAAACTAGTCTGTGATAAACTAACACCTCTTTTGAAAAGTTTTATTTCTCCCTTTCAACATGGTTTTGTCGCAGGAAGATCTACTTCTACCAATCTCTCGATTTTTTGTCACCATGTTCTGGATGGCTTCGAGAAAGGCCTACAATATGATGTCATCTACACCGACTTCTCTAAAGCATTCGATCGCGTTAATCACGATATCTTAATTCGCAAGCTAGCTAAATTTGGATTTAACTCTAACTTCCTAAAATGGATTAGCTCCTATCTTAAGGAACGTATACAGTATGTCCGTATTAACGGCATAATATCAGCACCTATTTATGTGACTTCTGGTGTACCTCAAGGCAGTCATCTTGGCCCTTTGCTTTTCCTTCTATTTATAAATGACATTCCTGACTTGTTCGTAAATTCTCAATGCCTAATGTTTGCCGATGACTTAAAAGTCTTCCGGCCTATAAACTCTGAGCAGGATTGTACTCTTTTGCAAGAAGATCTTGACAAGCTTTCGATTTGGTGCCTCAATAATGACCTTCATCTAAATGTTTCTAAATGTCAATGCCTTACTTTTTGTCGTAACCTTTCGCCAATTCCTTTCACATACATGATCGGCAATGTCTCACTGTCCTTTATTTCCTCCAAAAAAGATCTTGGAGTCATTTTTGACAATAAACTTAGTTTTGTTAAGCATATTGAGTTTTTAGTGGCCAAAGGTAACTCAATGCTAGGATTTATACTACGCAATTCTAAAGACTTCCAGGATCCTTATACTCTTAAATGTCTATTTTTTGCCTTTGTCAGATCAAATCTTGAGTACTGTAGTACCATCTGGAATCCATTTTATAACATACATGCCAACAGAATTGAGAGGATCCAGAAACGTTTAACAAGGATTGCATTGCGTAGATTACGCTGGAATATCGAAATGCCTTCTTATGAAACGAGGTGCAAATTATTTGGAATTTTGCCTCTTTTCGTAAGAAGGCAATATTTTTCTGTTATGTTTATTCGCGATTTGATTACCGGTCATATTGATTGCCCTTTTCTGCTTTCATTAATTGGATTATATGCTCCATCGAGAGCTCTTAGAAATCGTTATTTATTTTATGTACCTTATCATAGAGCAAATTATGGTTACAATGAACCAATTTCTAGATGCCTACGAGAGTCAAATAATTATTGTAGTCTTTTAGATTTTCATCTCAGTAGGAGTTCATTTAAGAATAAATTAGTTTTAGAGCTCCATTTCCGGTGGTTTAGTCAGTAGTTCTAAGTTTATATTTTAACTGTACCAGTAATCTAAAGAGAACAGTTGATGTATACTCATTTGATGAAATGAAATAAATAAATAAATAAATAATGCGTTATTTAGGTACTAAGATAGAGCGAGATAAATGCCCAAAATTTGAATTTAAACTTTTCTTTTTCTTATTTGGAAGTTTTTTTATTGAAAAATATAGATTTTTTTATCAGATTCGATTGCAAAAAAACCGCACTCAAATCTGTCCAGTAGTTTTTTGTTTTTGCGGCACACTTTTTTTTAGACGTTTGCAAGTCCAAAAATTCTATTTAAAAATTACATATCTTGTTTTGGACCTGTAGTGGCAACTCTTCATTTTATAATACAATCGATATTTTAGCAGTTAAGGCAACACTGAATAAAAAATGAAATGTCATCATTCTTTTTGGATATTTAAAAAGCGCGTGTTTCATTTTTCTTCCACAGCTAAGATAAAAAGATAAAGATTATAAAGGCGACAAATTGGTGACCCCAACGCAAAGAATAACAAATATTGGTCGATTAAATTTCAAATATCGCAGTTTTTTCGTTTTTTAAAAAAAGAAAAAAAACTTCAATTTTACATTATTAAAATTAGCACTTGGCAAGATGGCGGACGGCGATAAAGAAGACAATGGTACACTCAATGAGCAGGCTGGAGGCGGTCCATCACCGAAACAAGCAACCGCACAAGGTAATTTTCCTAAAATCTCGGTTAACAGGGTAGCAGTCAAAATTCCACCGTTCTGGGCAGAAAGACCGGAGATTTGGTTTGCGCAGATTGAAGCGCAGTTTTGTAGTGCTGGAATTACTGTCGACAGCACAAAGTTCCACACAGTCGTCGCTGCGATGGAATCAAATGTAATTTCACAAATCACTGATGCCGTACTTAATCCGCCAACCAACGATAAATATGGCAACCTCAAACGTAATCTTATTGAGCGATACTGCGAAAGTGAACAGAAAAAGATTCAGAAACTGCTTTCCGACATTGACCTTGGTGATCGCCGACCAACACAGTTACTTAACGAATTAAGTGCGTTGGCAAAAGACCGCGTAAGTGATGATTTCTTAAAATCACTATGGCTTCAGCGTCTTCCACCGCACGCACGAGCCATTTTACAAGCTTCGAACGACAGTCTGCCTGGTTTAGCGAAACTAGCGGACAAAGTATTAGAAGTTGGCGGTATGGGACACATTGCCGTGACATCTACAACTACAGCTACTCCGTCTGCTAACGGCGAAGTAAACGAAATAGCAAACCGAATGTCACGTTTAGAGAAACGTATCGAGGAACTGTTAAGGGCACGCCCAGTAAGACGTCCTTCGCAAAACCGTCGTTCGTCTAGTAAACGAGATTCAACACCTAATCTCTGTTGGTATCACGCAACGTTTGGTAATAATGCAAGAAAATGTCGCTCTCCTTGCAATTTCAACAACGATACAAAAAACTAGAAAGCACTTCTGGACCGTCGCCCCGCGGACCAGAAGACGACAATCGCATAGCGAGGCTTACAGTTTTCGATGAGGGCACCAAACGTAAATATTTGATTGATACCGGCGCCGACGTTTCAGTTTTGCCTCGACACCCGAACGAAAAGCTTAAACAGAGTGGCATTCAATTATATGCAGCAAATGGTTCAGTGATTCAGACATACGGAGAAAAACGAGTGAAGTTGTCATTGGGATTGCGACGCCTGTTTGAATGGACATTTATCGTGGCCGACGTGGCCACACCAATAATTGGTTCAGATTTCCTACATCAATTCGACCTGTTGGTAGATGTAAGACGAGGAGCGTTGATTGATCGAAAGACAATGCTGCAACGGAAGGGAGAGATCGTTAAGTCCTCCACGACAAGCGTATCGTCGTACGAATCCCACAACGAATTTTCACAGTTGCTTTCGGAATTCAATCAGCTCTCAATGCATAATCACAACGTACAACCAGCTACTACGAAAGTCACTCATAACATCGTAACTCGCGGATCAGCAGTTTTCTCACGGCCACGAAGGCTCACGGGAGAAAAACTTAGCGCAGCGAAAAAAGAATTTAATTATATGGTAGAGAAAGGGATATGCAGACCATCTTGCAGCAATTGGGCGAGCCCCCTCCATATGGTACAAAAATCTAACGGCGAGTGGCGGCCATGTGGCGACTATAGGGCATTGAACGCGAAGACTGTTCCGGATCGCTACCCGATTCCATTCATGCACGACGTTTCGCATATTCTCGCTGGTAAAAATATATTCTCAGTGATCGATTTACAACGAGCGTATCACCACATCCCGATAGAGCCAAACGATATACCGAAAACTGCTATAACAACGCCATTCGGTTTATTCGAATTTTGCTTTATGACTTTTGGATTAAGGAATGCTGCTCAAACCTTTCAGAGGTTTATGCATGATGTGCTGAAAGGCTTTGAATTCGTTTTTGTCTATATCGACGACATTTTCGTTGCATCCGCTAACATAGAAGAGCATAAACAACATTTGAGGGCAGTTTTCGACAGGCTTCGTGAAAACAACGTGACGATTAATATGAGTAAATGTCAGCTCGGTAAAAAAGAGATTAATTTCCTGGGTCATAAAGTTAACGCCTACGGACTTCAACCAATGGAGGAGAAGGTTAACGCTGTTCGAAATTTCCCACAACCGAAAATCGCGAAAGAGCTTAAGAAATTCCTGGGAATGATTAATTTCTACCGGCCTTTTATACCGAACGCGGCAGTTAATCAAAGTAAATTACAGGCGTTGATCAAGGGAAATATAAAAAACGACACAAACTCCATCGAGTGGACGGATGAGGCAGTAATAGCGTTTCAGGAGTGCAAGACCGAACTCGCAAATGCGACGCTTTTATCCTACTTATCACCTGATGCTCCGCTTTCACTGACGGTCGACGCTTCCAACAACGCCGTAGGAGCGGTGGTGCATCAAGCAGTTAATGGCGCTTCGCAGCCTTTGGGGTTCTTCTCCAAGAAATTAAATTCAGCTCAACAGAATTATTCTACGTATGACCGGGAGTTATTGGCAATATACTTGGCTGTGCGACATTATCAGTATATGCTGGAAGGTAGGCAGTTTATAATATTTACTGATCACAAACCATTAGTTTTTGCATTTTCTCAAAAGATGGACAAAACTCCGCCAAGAAGAGCTCGACAATTAGATTTCGTTAGTCAATTTTCGACGGACATACGACACCTGCCAGGGAAAGACAATAACATCGCGGATCTGCTCTCTCGAATCAATGCCATCAGTAATTTAGATTTCGAAATCATAGCAAAAACGCAAAGTCAAGACCCTGAGCTGGAAGCTATTTTAAAATCAAATCAAACATCGCTAAGTCTCAAACAGATTCCAGTTCCAAACTCAACATCATTTTTGGTCTGCGACTCATCTACGAATAAGATGCGTCCGTTTGTCCCGGCCACTTTGCGCCGCCAAGTGATGCAAAAGATGCATGAGTTATCGCACCCAGGTCGAAAAGCAACACAAAAACTGATTTCGGAGCGGTTCGTGTGGCCCTCGATGATGAAAGACATCGCGAGATACGTTCAGGCTTGCATACCCTGCCAACAATGTAAAGTTCAGCGACACAACAGGGCCGAGATAGGAGACTACGGACCAACAGTTCGACGTTTTGATCATATCAATATTGATATAATTGGTCCATTACCAGTGTCTAAAGGAAACCGATATTGTCTCACCTGCATCGATAGATTCTCAAGATGGCCAACGGCGATCCCAATACCAAATATGGGAGCGGAAACTATTGCGACGGCTTTAATCAACAACTGGATTGCATTGTTTGGAGTGCCTTTGTGCATAACCAGCGATTTGGGCCGCCAGTTCGAGTCCACCATTTTTTCCGAGTTAATGAAAATTTTGGGCGTTAAACATTTTAAGACGACGGCTTATCATCCACAGTGCAATGGGTTAATCGAGCGATGGCACAGGACTCTGAAGTCAGCAATCAAATGCCATATGACGACGAATTGGAGTGATATTCTGCCGTTAGTTTTACTAGGCTTGCGTACAACATGGAAAGACGACCTGAAAGCTAGTCCTGCCGAAATGCTATTTGGTTCTCAGCTGCGAATCCCGGGAGAATTTCTTTGTCACAGTAAAGCTATAAGGAACGAGACGGATTTCTTGAAGAGACTTCGCTTTCACATGCAGTCGCTAAAGCAAAACAACACATCATGCCATGGCCGGAAGGGTGTATTTATCCAACCAGATCTTCGCGAATGTAAATACGTTTTTGTACGAGTTGATCGGGTTCGCGCTCCATTGGAACCACCATACGAAGGTCCTTTTGAGGTACTAAAAAAGGAGGAAAAGTTTTTCAAATTAAAAATGCCTCGACGTGAAGTTAACGTGTCAGTGGACCGACTAAAAGCAGCTTTCCTCGAAATTTATGAATCAGCAACTCCAGTACAGGTGCAATCACCCAACAACACAAAGCATTCACAGTTTTCACCATTCCCAGTAGCGACAACTGGTGAACCGTCAACTTCGGAAACCACATCGGAAATGCGAGAAATTTTTCCTGCCACAACAGAAACAAGATCAGGACGAAGGGTTCATTTTCCGGCACGTTATCGATAGTGTCCAATCTAGCGGCGGAGCCCTGTAGTGGCAACTCTTCATTTTATAATACAATCGATATTTTAGCAGTTAAGGCAACACTGAATAAAAAATGAAATGTCATCATTCTTTTTGGATATTTAAAAAGCGCGTGTTTCATTTTTCTTCCACAGCTAAGATAAAAAGATAAAGATTATAAAGGCGACAGACCATTAAATATCTAGAGTAATAGCTTTGCAGGATACCCTCAAAAACTATAAAACAAATTATCTTATTTTTAAATGGAATTTTTGGTTTTTGAGCATAAGATCTTCTTTCTTTCATTTATTTTTGGGGTCTTATTTCCATTTTGAAATAGGGGCTATTTTGCATTATAAAAAAAAAAAACAATTTCGGGGCCATTTTTATTTTTATTTTTTTTTAAATTTTTCATTGGGGCCAAATTGCACGTCCAAGAAATATGTCACCCGGGAGTATTACGATAACCGCCGAGGTTTGATAATGCCATTTTGTAGACCTCGGTGAAATAAGCACAAAATATAAAATAAAAAATTTTGATTAATCGCTTACTTTAGGAGATATCGAGGTTTGAAAATTTGAGTAAAGATATTTATGAAATTGTAGTTTTTGAGGATCAGACTTTGAAAAAATAAAACTAAAAAAATCGCGCGATTTATATTTATATTTATATTTTTTTTATTTTATATTTTGTGCTTATTTCACCGAGGTCTACAAAATGGCATTATCAAACCTCGGCGCCTCGGTTATCGTAATAATGCCCATACTTGGAACTACTGGACAGAATCCAAAAACGCGCGATAAAACTTATCGGCAATAGAGACATTGCGAAATCGTTTGTCCCACTTAGTCACCACTCACCACCGTATCCTGTTTTTCACTGTTCTTCACTAAACATTTCAACCGCAATACCCGCTATGGCAGGAATGCCTATCATATCACCCTAAAGTCTGTTTTCGGATGTACTGTGAAAATTCTTTTCTCTATCTACCATTGTTCCATTTAAGACCAATGTATATCGGCTTCTCATTCTTTCTCATTCCTCATTTCCTTAATGCCCATGCTGTGTTACTATCAAAATTGTAAGGGTGCTAACAATCTCTTTTGCACGCGGAAATTATATAAAATTATAAAATACATATATATAAATTATAAAAAAAAGTGATCGAAAGTAGGTACTATACATTAGGCGTGTTTTATTTCAAACCTATAGAGGCTAAGCATGTTTCCGCAACATATACACCGTTTATAAGGAGAGTTGAGTGGTCGAGTTGAAACTGAGCTGAGATTTCAACCTAGGTATTTCAACAGACCGAGTTGAATAGTTGAAATTCTCAAACGAGTTTGAACTGACAGCTATCTTAACACACTTTAACCGCAACCACAGACACGCAATCAAAACAAAATGATTTCCCACTCCAAATAAAGGCAAAAAAAGAACACAAACATAGAGATCACACACACACAGAGACAACTTGTCATTTCAACCACTCAACCCAAGTATACATGCATTTTTTCAGCCCGACCGAGCTCTCACAGCTCAGTCGAGTCCAGTGAAACCAGCTTCGACTCAGCTCGCGTTTATATGCATCTCAATCTAGGTTGATGCTGGCTTCAACTCTGCATATAAACGGGATAATATTTTCAATGTAAAATACAACAAAACCTTATCCTGGATAATTATCCAGTCTTATTTTTGTATGGAAAGCTTTTTCGAAATCTATATAGATTTGAAAAAAAAAACGCGCCTATTATACATATAACAATTTTTATTTCTTTGTAAAAAAAGTAAAATCAAAATTAAAGTACAGTCGAACCCGCTTAGATAAAATTAAGAAACATCTTGTCTTTTATTTTAACTAACCGGGTTTTTCATTTAAACGAACTTTAGATAATTAAAAAAAAATTCATTTAAATGGGCTCGGATAACTGAAATAAAATTTCATTTAAACACACAACAGAAAACAAAAAAAATGTTCATTTGAACAAACCTAGAATATTTTGTCAATAAATACAAACAAGTAGAATTTATTTTTCCTCTTGCGCCGCCATATTTTAAAAGAAATAAAATTGCACACGAATGTTTTTACAACGAGAAAAGCAGATGAAATCGTTTGAAATTAAATAATTAAATTTTATTTTCTATTTTTCTGAAACATTTTCATTTTTTCATTCAAGGGGAGCGTTTTTTATGAAAAACTTTATATGTTAAAGAATTTTTGTTTTCAGTTAACCGAGTTTTTCACTAAATGGGTTTTCAATAAAGCGCAGTAGTTTGTATGAAATTTGTGAAAAAGTACACGGGGACAGAATGAATTGTTCATATAAGCGGAGTTTTTAATTAACTGAATTTCAAATAAGCGGGTTCGACTATAGAAATGTTTCCATTTCCGTTTCTCCATTGATTTTCATTATATTTTTTTAAAATCTGCCTTAAAAATGGGATGGAAATCCACCGGTAATATTTTTTCTGCGCTAAAGAACAACACCAAATAAGTTTCCAAATATTGCGTAAGAAAAACGAAAAATAAAAAATAAATTAATAAACTGATCTGATAAATCCAAAGACGGACAAGCGCGTGCCACTTGAAATTATTTCAACTGCTGCCTTTGTTTTAAGTCAAAATTGCTGATTACCCATTTAGTATCGGCAAATCGAAGTTTCTCAGTAATCGGTATGAAAAATCATTTTTTCATATATGCTTGTAGCTTACTGAAATAGATTTAAAAAACAACGTTCAACGTTAATTGACAGACAGACATCTCTATAGAAGTGGCGGAAACACTTTAGTTCTGGAATTTCCGTTCCAATATGAGTAGATTCAACATCTTTTCTTTTCTTGGTTTCAAAGGAACTATAAATTAGATCTTTAGTGTTGCTATTCTGATAGTCAAATTGACAATATATGTACATTCTTGATGACAGTTGACGTGACAGATACCACTATCTCATCTTTTGATAATCTAAAATATAAAAAGCATAAGTCTATTATTACCCAGATAAGATGGACAACAAGTAAATCAAGCTTAATAAATGAATAACACCATAAATCCAATCGATAGGTAATAAATGTGTTAAATAACAATTTTAATTAAGTAGCACGATTCAACTGATTCCTCAAAGATTTGTATTTCATTCAACTTACATTATTAGTCATCGACAAACCCCCTTCTGACCAACAAATATGTACTATATTATCATATGATTCATCAAAGTAAGATAATCAGTAGTAACTATTTGTCACAGCTAAATGTTCGATAATTAATTTGTACTTTTCTTATCACTCGAAATAATGAATCGTCTGTCTAGGCGATGTATATATTCCGTAAGAATATAGTTGAAAGTCCTTTTCGTAATGCAAAAAGTGTAATTATTCCACAAGCAGTACCAGCTTTTCAAAGCTTTGTCGATAAAGAAAGACCGTTCTTTTTTACAAGCTTTATATTAAATTAAATTTCTAGAAGGACCAAATCTATGAATCGATTTTACACCAACTTGCAGATATCCGATCATGCTGAAATTTTGTACACATGTATAAGTCCGGTGACAATACAATATAGTATATTTGATGACGTTGTAAATCGAATGTGGCGGGCGGCCTAAGATGGTGGATTATCCTTATCTTCACGACCTCCTTTATATGAATGAAAGGGATTGACAAGTAGAATTAGATTAGCTAGTGACGTCGTCCCAAATTCAATATGGTAGACGCCCCAAGATGAAGGATTACTTTTTCTTTACAACCCCCATTTCTAAATAGATCTATCTAGAATCTAGAAATTTCTAATGGGAGCATTTCAGACGTCTACAGGGGAGGAGTACAAAAAAGAAACAATATAAATCAAGCATCAACATCAAGCATAAGCCTGTTAAAACTTTAAAAGTACATTATTTTATTTGATGGAAATTCCAAATCCAGGGCAGACAAATAAAACTGATGATTGGCTTATATACGGGACACATCAACTTAAACAAACATGCTAAAGGACTGGGACTAGTTCAGCATAGCACCTGCCCGGGTTGCGAGGAAGAAAACGAAAATATCAAATACTTCCTCTGCGATTGTCCTGTTTTATATTCAATAAAGCAAAAATACCTGGCAAGACACATCCTACATGGGCTTATATCGCTCAGATCTACCGATTTCACACTGGAGCTTACACGACACACAGAACGCTTTTCTTGAATCCTCTTTTTCCTTCCAACTTTTCCATTCCATCTACAAATACCCCTTTCACCGTTTGCTTTCTCAGAACAGTGCCATAGAGGGGAACACAACAGGCTGACATTTGTCAGTTGGATTTTGACAGTCATAGAGAATGATCGATAACAATTTACCAATTTATTGTGGCGCAGCTTACGTGGCAACAACGTGTTAAAATTATAAAAACAGCTCAGTACAGACGACTACCATTTTTAGCAAAAAAATCATTATAGGCGACTAGCCAAATTTCGAATTTTTTTATAATCTACAGCTTACACACGCTTAAGGGGATATGAATACCCTTATAATATTTACACACAGCGCGAGCACATGAAGGACAAGAACGAGACACAGACAGATCGACTTGGCTAGCTTTGTTAATAAACAGAATATCCGCTATTTGTTGGACATTTTCGCCAGTTTAGGAAGGTGTCTGCGGATTTACAAAAGGAAATAAAATGCAGACGATTGAACAGTATAGATGGTAAAAGAAGTTTGTTTTAGAAAAGTTATAAGATAACGCGGAATTTATATAATTACTTTTAGGATAATCAAGAAAATTAAGCTCTAAATGTAAGGCTTTGTGATGAATTTTATTGGAATCAATAAGATCCAAGGCCTCAGAAATTCTAAAATTAATTTCATTATTTACAAAAATTAGATCCAAAATCCTGTTTAAAGAATTCCGGATAAAGTTTACTTGAAACAAGTCCAAAGAGAGAAGACCATCGATGACTATTTGCTCCCACTCATGAGTGACGTTACCTATTGTATAAGATGTATGGAGCGCGACTCACGTTCCGCAACGTACCAGATGACACCACATGCACCACATTCCCAGACGTCAACAACCTATAGTATCAAAATGCATAAATTGTAATAGTAGCTGTCCTTTAATTCATCTTAATAAATAATCAGCACATTCCATTTCCTTTCCCACATTTAATGTAATCCTATCCTTTTATTTTTCACGATGTTACAAATATGTAGAAGCAAATAATAAATACATAGATTAAGACTTTACTTCATGTTCAACCTTCAAATAAAGCAGACGTAAATTTCCAAAAGTAAAAATTGTTTTTTTTAACTAAACGGCGAATAAAGAACATAACTCGCGCATTCACACACTATGACGTCATCCACAGCTGCACGGCTGTTGGATGCGGTCTCCACTGTTGGAAAATGGTTGGCGAACATTTAATGAACTATTTTGAGCATAGCTCAGCTCCAGGATAACGCCGAAGGATGATTTATACCTCAAATGAATTTTATTAAATTCACCTATTTTTTTGTTTTTCAATCCGGTAAGCTACTATTGAGCTGGGGCTGATTAATTATAATTTTCCTTACAGATATGCAGTTTTTTTCAATATTTTGTCTGTCTGTGAATTGTATGTCATTTCTAATTGAATGTTAATTTTAATTTAATGCTTTTTGTTCAACTTCTGTATAACGTACGAAGATGATTTATATCTTAAAATGTTTGTACAAAATTGAACTTTATAATAAAAGAAATTCCATTCCCATCGGCCAAGGCATTCTAAAGCTAGGAGCTAGAAGGTTTTCGTAAAAATACTCTCTGCCCAGATATCAACTTAGATCTACGCTTCTGGATAGCAGATAACGATAAAAAATATCCTAAGCCTATATTCCTGACATTTTGCAATCCAACTGTGAAAACCGGATTCAATTTCGTGCAGTAGTTTTTAAGACAAATGGGAACAAAGTCTTTGCATTCGAAAAAAAGTTACATTTTTATTACAGTAAGGATAACATTAACATTTCGAATTGAAATTTTTTTTTGTCTATGATTATAAACTAAAGAAATATAATATATGCAAGAAAAAAATTACAAATGTGAAATATGCAATATATGCATTTAGAACCCAATATATGTATTTGCATGAATTTTTATAAATTTGCATAAAAATCCGGGCCCTATAACATAAGCATTGGCTATTGCCGTCAGCCCGAAAGGGAGTTGTACAAACAAAAAAAGAAAAACTATACTTATTATAGAATTGAGCATAACATAACCAATAATTCATTTATATTAGAAGCCACAGATAAATATTTACTTTAAATTTAAATAAATTTTATTTAAAAGGATTCATTAATATCCTGCCTTTATTTTCAAGCTACTTTTATGAAACCAATAGGGGTTGTCCAGTTTTGAGGGCCATTTAGTCGTGCAATAACTTCATTTGCAGGTAGTATGTATATATTTCCCCAGATAGAGCCTTCTTATCTCCTTTAGTATGGGACAGATTCCCATAAAGTGGAGAATATCTTCTTTCGCCCGAAAGTTGCATAACGAGCATTCTTCATTGAACCCTGTTCTATGGGGCATGTAGTTAAGATGAAGGAGCTCCCCTCTTGCCTTAAATATAGTCAAGATTGAGTCTAGGTTAATGAGATCGCTTTTTCTATATACTTATCCCGGATCGAGCCATCGATCTTAATCAGCAAGGCCTGTAGAGCGCTCTTCCAGCATTGAATGTACTCTTCTAGTACTGGAACATCATGCGGTGAGCCTTACTCAGCCTTACCCATTCGTTAAAAAATTGCTGTTTTTGACGGAGCAGGTGCATAACGACGATTTTTGATGCCGATGTGCATCCTTAACATATACATGTAAAGCGGAGGTAACCCAGTTTCGAGATGCAGCATGTATGTTGGCGTGTATGCCGATAGACGAAAGATTTTCTTCACGAAGTGTCTCAACAGTCTCTCAACATCGTCATACTGTAAAATTCCTCAACGAGGCTCAGCGTAACGCCTGATAGATCCCATTACCGCTTCAAGCAGCTGTATAATATACATGTTGCTTTCATTAATAGTCTTTAATGAATAGTCACATATTGCTCACTCGGAAAAAAAATTATTTTTTACTTTTTAGTTCTTGTTTCAAAAAAAAAATTGTATCTATATATTTTTATTTTATTTATTTTTCTACTTATTTATTTTGTAGGATTTTTTTTATAGATTAAGGGGAATTTCGTAGAAATTTACAGAATCCAAACAGTCGAAGTGAATCTTAATAAAATACGTTTGTACTTATTTATTTTATTAAATTAAAAGGTATTAAAAATAAATAAATGCTACACTTAAGTAATTTACATATTTTAACATATCCTATTTATTATGTATTTACACACAGAAATGGACCATTTTAAATGGACTTCTACGAACTAATTCCACATTACAAAAACGACACAAAGCACATACAGTGGAAGTCGCTTATAACGACCAAAGTGATAGCCGAATCACAGAATTCCATGGTCTCTTTTCGTCTGTCTTTCACGAGCATTCTTACCCAGGGAAACACCTAATAAAAATCCCAGCGTTCTAACCACATTACCAAACGATCTTAATCTAAGAGTTGTAATCAGTTTAATAGCAATGTTAGTACCCAAGGCTGATTGTAACAACGACGTTCAAAATCTCTAACAGTCATTGAGCATTAAACGAACATACTTGTTTATACTTACATCTGTATAGAGGTGATCGTGTATTGTTGACGGGTATACGAGTATTGTCAGTTGAAATAACGTAGATTGAGCGAAACAAAAATCTATAAATCCACCTCTTACTGGATAACTACTTAATCTTATCTGAGTTGTGTAAGCTCAAATTGAATTTAATAAAAGGACCATTATATTGGAGTTAATACCCAGTGAGATATAACCCTTAGTTGATAGCTACTCGTAGACCTAATAAAGAGACTTTTTATATTTTAAAATGTCGAAAATAATTGTTGCAATATTTATAGTTTTAAGTGGAATAGTTTTTCAAATGCACGCATTGATGGTAGTGAATGATGTAACGGTTTCAAGTGATTTTATGCAAGAAATATTCTTTAACGATATTCGAATAAACATCAGCCTACCGGACATATCGACTGGAGATATCATTAACGCACGCAAATGTATTCTTCAATTGCGAGAGATAGTGAATCAATTTCCAAGCCTTAAAGTAGCTCGATGTAAGTTTAGTTTGTATGTATTATTAATTAGTTGTAATGTTATCGATTTTTTTTAAGTATATTGATGACATTTTTCGAATTAATTTGCGTGATCCCAAAAGAGAGCACCGTGGTGTAGTGGTTAGTGCGTTGGACTACTACGCAATGCTGCCCCGGATCAAACACCTAAAATTTTTTTCACGGTGTCACTTCTTTCGAATGTCTGACAAGCAATCAAAGAGTATCATTTGTTAATGAGCTTCTCAACTCGCCGTTCGGAGTCGGCAGAAAACTGCAGGTTGCTTTCCCTTCCATTCGAGAAGCAGGCCCAGTGTCTCCCCGAGCTGTAGCGTCACCTAAGTATATAAGTAAGATCCCAAAAGTGCGATAGCCACTGATTTACTTACTTGAAAAAATATACACATGTCTTTATTTTTATATTTTTTTCAATTCGCAAAAGAAAAAAAAAACTAAATAAAACAATCACCTAACATTTAGATGGCCAACTGTCAAATGAGCGAATGACATCACGCTGCAAATAATCGAATATGCATTAAAGCAAACTAAGCATAGCGTGGGCACCGTAGCTCAAGTGGTTAGTGCGTCGGACTACTGAGTCAGCGGTCTTGTGTTCGAATCCCGCCGCAAACACCTAAAAGTTTTTCACAGTGCCCACCTCTTTCGAATGTCTGACAAGCATCAAAGAGTATCATTTGTCACGATTGAGCTTCTCCAATCGCCGTTCGGAGCCGGCAAGAAACTGTAGGTCCCTTCTATTTGTGCAAAAATATAACACACACACACAAATGGTTGCGAGAAGCAGGCCCAGGTTCACCTCGAGCTGTAGCGCCAACTAAGTAAGTAAACTAAGCATAGCATACAAATCAAAATACACACTACCTTAAAAGCGGGTACACACCATCGAACAAGAGTGTCATCCAAAATGCAAACACAGGTAGAGAGGGTCGAAAAACAACAACAACGACGATTTGAGTGTCATACAAAACCTATAGTTTATACACTCGATTCATCCCGCAAAAATTATACACTCATGTTTGATGTTGTCAATAGGAAAGGTAATCCGCCACCTTGGTGCGGCCGGCATATTGAATTTAATATGACGTCACTTAGCTTAACATAGACAGATAGCTATATAGACAGATAGACAGCCAGACAGAAGGACAGACAGATAGATATTCAAACAGACAGATATGTATATAGATAAATAGATAGACAAACAGACAGACAGACATACAGGCGGGCATTTCATTTTGATTTTTGTGCATTTATGAAATTAATCCATTTTGAGTATTTATTTTACTTTAATAAAAAACTGAATTTAATTCAGCTTATAAGTTGACACAACATTTATTAATTTTGAGGCGGTACGAAGTTCGCCGGGTCAGCTAGTACAAAATAATTATAAACTACCATTTTTGGATGAACTGGTAGTATTAACTTGAATGAATATAGTATTTACTAAAAGTATTTGCTAGCAAGTCAAAACTAATTTTTATACATACTACATACCAAATAATGTAAATGCTCAACATATTAGCTTCTACTAGTAGTGCTTGCACTACTTACTTACTACTAGTATATACTTAAGTTTTAAGCATACGGCCCATTGTTCTACCTCATCGAATCGGCAATATCCCAATTCCAACTTAGGCGCCGTAAAGCAATATGGATACAGTAGTCGCTCAATATATTTACTATCAATACACCGATCCAACACTGAAGATGTTGATATTCGCCGTGATTAATACACCTAGATACTTACCTACATTCTCGTACTATTAAAACTATTCGTAGGCCCACTTTAGATAGCGATTTTATTATACATTGAATTTAATTACACATATAGATTTCGGCCAGGTAGAAAAAATGTGTTGCATACATTTGACGTAAATGCTCCTTCAAAAAAAAAAAAAACATACTTTTAGGTGGGCTACATGAAAATCGACCCCATGCTAAGTTTTGTGCATAAATAGTGGAATATGTATAGGGGGCATTCTGACCCACCTGAAGCCCCCTTGCTTGGGGTCACTGTTGGATTGCGAATAGATGCATGTGTTCGCATGCGAAGTCGAATCAACTAAAAGTATGGATTATTTTTATTTTGAACGAGTGTTTACGTCTAGATGTATATATTTATATATGTATGTCTGTACATACATATACATATACACCAAAAAAAAGAACTGATCGTTGTCTAAATACTTCGAAGTCTATCAGAGCATTATCAGACTATTGAGTTATAGACGGCAGTGACTTGTAAAATAACAAAGAATAAAAATACAAATTGAAATCTAATCTCATTTCATACAGTTGTTGATTCGTGGGGGAAATTTCCTTCCGGAATACTTTATGGCCACTTAATGGACCTTGGTAATTACGATCAATGTGTACGGACATCCGTGATCTTGGACGAATCTAGTGGGGTAACAAAAGGTCAATATTGCCTCGCATCAATTCCACTATCATCAGGACAGCAATTCTCTCAAAACGATATATCACTGCTTCAACAAACTCCATTGGATCCCAGAGCTATTCCTAGTTTCGTAAGTTTAAAACTAGGAGTATGCGTTCCAGATATATGTGATGCACAGTTGATCACCAAGATTTTCCAAAGAGCCGCATCAACTGTTCTTAATGGAACACTTTCAGCAGTTTCTGTATCCGACTGCAAAGTTGCAAGAAACCCCGATTTTAGAGCAGTTGATATATTTGCCATGTAAGTTTTTATAAAAATCAAAAAGTATTAAGATTATGTTTTCCTCTTTCCCAGAGTTCTGTTTTCTCTATTTGGACTAATGATGCTAACCAGCACCCTTTACGATTGCTATACAGCGTACTTTGAAAGTAAATAAGTCTTTATTTGTCTTAGATTCAAATTAAAAATTATCCTTCCAGAAAAACCGGTGCAGCTGTTAATGGCATTCTCTGTTATCACCAATGGACGAAAATTGTTCATGATCAACACTCAGCAGTCCCCGAACACTATCACTTGTTTGACTGGAATCCGAGTGTTGTCCATGGCATGGGTCTTATACTGCCACAATTATATGTTCTTCTTGGGTACAAGTATGACAAATATTGTCGATATGCTAAGTGTAAGAAAAAAAAAGAATTCAAAACATTAAAAATTTATCATTCATTGGCTGACATTTCAGTGGTACAAAAAAGCCTCTTCAATGCCAATCCTAATGGGATCAGTATCGGTTGACTCTTTCTTCTTCCTGAGTGGATTACTCGTGGCCTGGTTAGGATTGCGAGAGTTGGATAGAACGTAAGAACGAACTTGCTATGCAGGAGATATAATGTATACTATAAGTATAAGTAAATGCAAATCTTATTCCAGAAATGGTAAACTGAACGTGATAATGATGTGGGTGCATCGATACATTCGACTAACTCCTGCTCTGGCTGCTGGAATACTGTTCGTGGTCACATTGATGAATTACGTTGGAAGTGGACCACTCAGAAACTCGCTAGATGTAGTGAATGAACCTTGCAATGAAAACTGGTGGATCACATTACTATATGTACAGAACTATGCAAGACCAACAAGTATAGTACGTTTTCGAATTGGCCCTCTTGAAATGTCCAAAATGTTTATTGTTTTCATTTTATTAGTGTTTTGGGCAGTCGTGGTATCTAGCAGTTGACACACAGCTGTACTTTCTTTCCCCATTAGTACTAATACCTTTATGGAAGTGGGGAAAGAAATTTATTCCCGTATTGGTTACACTTTCGGCTTTATCGATTGGCTGCATTATAGCGACATTTATGGTGGAAAGTTATACAACCTTAACAGGGTAAGATAGTAATAAAGTAAGTCAGTTACAAAAGAACTTAACATTGCACGCACTAGATTTGAATCGGATCGAGGAGAGAAAATTTACAACCCAACTCACACCAGATACTCAGTTTGGTTGATTGGACTTGGCCTTGGATATTTTATGTACATAAATCGACAAAAGTCTATAAAGCCATCCAAGGTAAGTGTGTTAACCTTGATATTACTAGTGGGGATACATTATTTTATTCCGTAGATTCTTCAACTTCTTGGATGGATTATTTGCTTTTGCACTATCCTGTCTGTAATATTTGGACCCTATTTTAAACTAAATTCATCTAGTTCTGCCAGTGTTGGGGAAGCCGCTGTTTATGAGTCACTCAAACGGGTTGCTTGGGGTGTTGCTTTAGCGTGGATTGTTTTTGCCTGCCACTTTGGATTCGGGGGTTTGGTGAACTCGATTCTTTCACATCCATTTTGGCAGCCGTTGGGACGTTTGACCTACTGTTTGTACTTGGTCCACATAGATGTGCAGATAATTAACTTTGGAATTATTCGAACAGATTCATTTTTCTCTGACTATCAACAAGTAAATTTGGATTTTTGGATTGTTTGATTTATATACTAATTTATTAATGCCGTAGATACTTAATTTTTGGAGCACTTTTGGAATCTCTCTTATGGCTGCTATTCTATTATCGCTGGCGTTTGAAGCACCAGTGCTGGTAATCGAAAAAGTAATATTTAGTAGAAAACCGAAAACGGATCAGAAAAAACAGCCGTTGCCTACAACTCCTGTTGAGACATCGATTGAAGTTCACTCAATTAAGGAAGCCTGATTTCTAAGCAATGAATAGGGATCTATAGTATATACATCCGTTAATATAAACGTAATAAACACTTTTTATGTAAATACATACTTTGACTGAATAAACCTACTACTTAGTATTAATCCTTGTTTTTATCATTTTTTTAAACATTGAACTCACTCTACAATGGATATCTAGTAACCCTTTGACACCAGAGCCTTTTTGCTAATTTGAAGAAAACCTAATCCATGTAAAAGCTCAGGAATGAATTTGTAAAACTAAGACAAGCTATTAATCTACTCAGTAACTACAAACTCGCGCTGCCAGGAAATTCCCAATCAAAATTCCATTTTCTTTAATTGTTTCATATACTTGTACCTGTTCGTACATTAGTAAAAGTATGAACTAAAATCTGTACTACCTATATCATCAGTAAAACTTTATATCTGTCGATCTGTCTGTCTCTCGTTCTCGTCCTTCATGTGCTCGCGCTGTGTATAAACATTATAAGGGTATTCATATCCCCTTTAGCGTATGTAGATTATAAAAAAAAAAAAAATAAATAAATATCGATGAATTTGATGATAAGCGGACACATTTTCGGGAAACAATTTTTTTCTCTAATTTAACGGACGGGCTCATTTCAAAAAGAAAGTCTCTCTTAAACGGACGCATCTATACATAGTATAAAGAAAAGTCCCGGTCGGTGTCCGATTGCGTTTGTGGTACAAGATCTCAAGAACCGCTGAACAGATTTTAATGATTCTTTTAATATAAGATTTCTTATTTCTCAGAAAAGGTTTATCCATCAGCTTTGAATGAGATTAATTTTTAGTTTTAGAGTTTATGGGGCTTCAAATGAGAAACCGGAACTTCAATTTGAAACAAACGGCTATTACCTCAGGAAAGCTTTTCCCATGTTATTGATATTCATTCCCAGCTAAACTACATTCAATGCGCAGATTTAAAGACAAAAGTATACCTGTGCAATTAACAGAAGCTAAATAATAGTACAAAATGCATTCCAAAGTCGTTTTCAGTGGCAATCGTGTGGGGTTGATGATTTGTTTTTCAATTGTTTTACGACCTTAGTTTTGATCGTTTTGTAGCTCGAGAAACCATTTCATATAGGTACTACAAATCCATTGATTGCATTTATCAGTCAACCTGTATTGAGGAACAAGTTTCTATTTTCACTGATAATGTCAACAGTCTCTTTGAAACCCATGTACCTCTGAAAAATGTTACTGTGCGCAACAGGAAGTGTGGCTGGTTCAACCGTAATATTGAAATGCTTATGGAAAACAGAGATAGAGTTTATAGGAGATGGAAGCGGTTCAGAATTCCCGAACTACGAAATGAATATAGGAGACTTAGAAATTTAGTTAAATCCGAAGTATTGAAGTCTAAGAGAAGGTTCTTCACCTCCAAATTCCAGCCTGAGCTAAGCAAAGCTAAAACCTGGAGCAATATCAAGGAGTTGGGTATTGGGAAACAAAAAAACTCAAGTTTATGTGAAATTGATACTAACGAATTAAACAACAAGTTCGCGGCCTCTTCAAACTCTAGCCCCCAACAAGACGTTAGTATCGACGAGACCCTCTTAATAAACCCATCACTTTATCCTAATACTACTAGAAGTTTTAGCTTTATTCGAGTTTGTGAACACGATGTACTCAAGGCCATTGATGCGATAAAATCAAATGCTGTCGGGTTGGATGAGATGCAACCTAAATTTTTAAAAATTATAATTTTGGAAGTTCTGCCTGTACTAACACATATCTTCAATTCTATTTTGACTTATTCAGCTTACCCAATGCAGTGGAAAGCCTCCAAAATTGTACCTATTTTGAAAAGCTCAGCTGCCAGCAGCAAGGAGTATAGACCCATCTCAATTCTTCCTTTCATTTCTAAAGTCTTTGAAAAGCTTATAAGTCTTCAAATCTTTTCGTACCGTCGCGAGTTTAATCTGTTGTCACCCCATCAATCTGGTTTTCGCCCGCATCATAGCTGCACTACCTCATTGTTAAACATTGTGGATGACCTCCGCTGCGAAATGGATAAAAACCATGTCACGTCACTGGTTATGCTAGATTTCTCGAAAGCTTTCGATACGGTCCCTCATGATATCCTAATTTTGAAATTGAGGCACTACTTTAACTTTGATCCCACTGCGATTCAACTTATAAACAGTTATCTTGTTAGTAGAGTTCAAAGAGTGTATTCCAACGGGATATTATCGAATTTTCTCGAAACCAGGGCCGGTGTTGGTCACAGAATTAGAAACGAAAATAAAAAAAATTAAATCCATGGAAATTTGTTCACCAAACTTATGGAAAAATTAGTATTTAATGGAACAGGTTTTATTATTTCAAACAGCAGCCAATCTGTGTTGAAAACTTTTCACTAAAGTGCGGCATTTTAATGGTGGCCTATTGAACCAGATATCCTTAATGTTTTGGAAAAGCTCATCAACATTTTTGAATTTTTTGGCATTTAATCCTCTTTCGAAGTCGGCCAACAACTTTTCAATTCGGTTTAGGTCGGAACTTTGAACGGGGCAATCTTAAACATCAGTTTTATTATCCGTAAGCCATTGCTTCACAGTTCGTGAAATATACTTATGATCATTTTAGTGTTCGAAAATATAAAATATTGGCATATTTTCGAAACAATAGCGTTCCATTGTATTTTCTAGTATGCCTCTGAAAAGGTTTCAATCCATTTGACCACTTATACACAGTGATGTACCCACACCGAACCAAGATAATGCACCCCAAACCATTACGTTTTCTGCTCCATGTTTTACGGTCTTAAGGGTGTACTTAGGACGCAATTCTTTGGTTGGAGGACGCCTGACATACACTTTACCGACGGATCTAAACAAGATCAACTCGGGTTCGTCGCTTCAAAGCACTTTTTTCCGGAATCCGAACGGTTTTCGAATATGCAGTTTCGCATCCACGGAGATTATGGTTTAGAAGGCGACGCCTACCTAATGAGTCTAGCTGAGAGTTCTTGGTGAATTTGAGGTTCAACAATCTCCCTAATTTTCGTAGATCCAAGAATAGTATTGCTATTGGACTTAGTTTTTCTGTCCACTGCGAATTGTAACCATAGCCGAGCTTTCTGCAATTGTACCAGTTTGACAACCACCTGAGCTCATGAAAATATATTAAAAGCATAAACAGTGGAACAGTAATCTAATAACGGCACTACCTCATCAGAATATAACTTGTAAAAAAAGAACCCATTACTTATATGCGTTGGCGATTATCGTTTCTAACTCTGTGGCCACCACTGTATGTAGTTCAAATATTTTTTTTTTCACTACTGTTCATAAACACAGCAATCAGCATATCCAGACACTATAAATTAACTAAAATAAAATTTATTGCGTGATTATTTTTTGAGTAGCAAACTCGAAGAATAAAATCTGTATTGAATTAAACGTTAGACAACAACTTTTATAGTAACCTTAAGAAAACATTACAGCCACTGGGTTTCTAACACTAAAAAATATAACTTTTATTTGGCACTAGCTGACCCGTACTCGCCTTGCTTCGCCCGCCTGCCATGTTTTTCTGATTTTCAAAACTTGACCTATTTCCTCGTATTTAAATGCTTTTTTGGTAGGTCCAAACATTTTTCGAAGCTGAAGTGTTAACAAAATGTTCTTTAACTTTCTAACATACCACGAAATCGGAAACTCTAATAGACCGGTAATAATTTAATGGGAATTATATTTGTACATATCACAAATTATTCTTTCATTAATTAATGTTTCTTTAAAGTTTTTCTTCTTTCTGTTTTTTGTTAACATCCACTATGAATAAATGGGTTTTCAAAAAAGAGGATTAGTCGTTCTAGCTCGATTTTCTCAAAAATCCTTCTAACTTGCACTAATTTTAATCGCCCGTGAAAATTCGACATAATGTCGAATGTGCAGATTCGAGATCATGATTAATGCCTTTGCTTTTGGAAAAAAATAAAAAAATAGTATTGCAATGAAGTAGAAATCTTCCCCCAATCTTCCCCGGCGTGCGCACATTAACAATGTTTTTTTGCACATTCCCCAAGTTTAACCGCGATCGGATGAACGATACGCGACAAATAAAAGAGGAACACACAAACATTACTTTTAATATACATATATGTACTGTGCATACATATATATAGGTACATACTTATTGTATAAGATGTATTGAGCGCGCATTCACACACTAGGACGTCACCCACAGCTGCACTGCTGTTGGCTGCGGTCTCCACTGATGGAAAATTGTTGGCGAACATTTCATGAACCATTTTGAGCATAGCTCAGCCCCAGAATAACGCCGAAGGATGATTCATACGTTATACCTCAAATGAATCAGTGGAGAATTTACTAAATTCACATATGTTTTTGTTTTTCAATCCGATAAGCTAGGGCTGATTAATTATTATTTCCCTTACAGGTATGCAGTTTTTTTCAATATTTTGTCATTTTCGGGGATAAAAAGTATAGAAATGTTGATTAAGAGCATAAGCAATCACTATGCCAAGTTTCATCAAAATCTGTCCAGTAGTTTCTGCGTGATGCGCGTTCAAACAGTATACATTGATATCCTCAATTCCTCACCAGTTCAAAAAAAAAAAAAAAAAAACAACAACCTGCTACAGAAGAAAAAAAAAACGGTTTTGGCGCACACACGAAATTATCTCCACTGGCCGTTGGTAAAATCCAACGATCTAAGCTTTTCTTGAATTGTATGTCATTTTTAATTGAATGTTAATTTTAATTTAATGCTTATTGTTTGACTTTTGTCAAACGTACGAAGATGATTTATATCTTAAAATGTTTGTACAAAATTGAACTTTATAATAAAGGAAATTCCATTCCCATCGGCCAAGGCATTCTAAGGCTAGGAGCTAGAAGGTATTCGTAAAAATAGTCTCTGCTCAGATATCAGCTTCGATATCCGCTTCTGGATAGCAGATAACGAAAAAAAATATCCTAAGCCTGTATTCCTGACATTTTGCAATCCAACTGTGAAAACCGGATTCAATTTCGTGCAGTAGTTCTTAAGACAAAAAGGAACAAAGTCTTTGCATTCGAAAAAAAGTTACATTTTTATTATAGTTGGGACTAAATTGAAAATTAAATTGAAATTGATAAAAAACGTTGTAAGTCGTGATATGTCAAAAAAGTGAACTGAGAACGGCATGCAATTCTTAGGTCTGTTTGGTGTGCAGTAAAATTACGTAAATTTACTGAATCTGTCAAAAATCAAGAGAATAGAGAGCCAAATGAGAGTGTCAAAAAATTTCCCCTACTACGAAATCGTAGGTCTGTTCGGTGTGCAGTAAATTTACGTAAATTTACTGAACCTGTCAAAAATCAAGAGAATAGAGAGCCAAATGAGAGTGTCAAAAAATTTCCCCTTCTACGAAATCGTGCTACTCCACATCCATGTAGTAGTCCCGGGACATCTATCAAACAGCCGTCTGACAATTCGCGAAATGTCAATCTTCATTTTTGTTTGTGTAATTAGAAGTTTCTGAGAGGATTTTCCCCCACTTCTCAAATTATTTACTATTTGACAGATGTCCCATTTGGATCACGAAAAGCACACCAAACAGACCTCGTTCTACACCGTATCCATGTAGTCACCCAGGGACATCTATCAAACAGCCATCTGACAATTCGTGAAATGTCAATCTTCATTTTTGTTTGTGTAATTAGAAGTTTCTGAGAGCATTTTCCAACACTTTTCAAATTATTTACTATTTGACAGATTTCCCATTTGGATCACGAAAAGGACACCAAACAGACCTCTTATTAGGTCTGTTTGGTATCTTTTTTGGCACACGGAATTGATATCTGTCAAATGGTAGAATCCTCTCAAAGAGAGAGAAATCCTCTCAGAGACAGAAAGCTTGCACAAAAGAAAACAAACGCTTTTCAAACAATAGTTGGTCAAACCTATCAATTTGTTTTTGTTTTCCACTAACAATGAAGATTATGACATTTCACAAACTGTCAGATGGCTGGTTTGACAGAGTTGGCTCGGCCCACCCCGAAGAATTGGTCTTGCAGAAAATACATCGCAAGCTGAGAGCCAAATGAGAGTAAAAAAAAATCGAGAGCCATGAAACTGTCAGATTCTATGTAGTTTACGTAAAACTTTCGAAAACAAGCATGTTACCAAACAGACCTATTTTCACAATTGACTGCATATTCGTAGTGTGCGTCTCCATTAACACGATTCGAATCGAACGTACGAATATGTAGACACGAATAGGTACAAATAACAAAAGAAAAACAAAAGATAATAAAACCTAAAATTTCTCAAATTGATCGTAATCGAAAGTATTACTGCGAAGTCAATAAAGTATTATCAGATTATTCAGTTGTAAACGGCAGTGGGTTATGTATAAAAAACATTAGATACTTAAAATCTAATCTGATTCCATACAGTTGCTGATTCGTTGGGAAATCCGGAATTCTTTATGAACGATCAATGTGTAAGGACAACCGTGATCTTGGACGAATCTAGTGGGTTACAAAGGGCAATACAGAAATTCTCTCAAAATGATTTAGTTATGCTTTAACGGATTCCATTAGAGTGATGATGTTATTCAGCACTCTTAACGATTGGTATACAATGTCTTTTAATAGACAAGTAGCTTTGCATACATAACTAGTAAATATTTAGTTCAGATTTCATAGGTACATCTTTTCAGAAAAATCGGTCCTGCTGTTTATAGTATTCTTTGTTATCTTACCACCAATTACTTTTGGGTAATTACAATCTAAAAAGGTTCAAAGCTGCACTATGACCGAGGCAATTCTCACCACGGATAAGTCATCAGTCATCACACACCACCAACAGTAACCACAACAACAAGAAACCAAAGGGCGTAGAACTTGGACTACTCTTCAACAGAGCATAACCCCTGGCATAATCATAATAATCCCCCATAATCATCATATTGTATATTATTTCTGTAGTAAAGGTACCATCTGCGGCTCTCTTAGTTAACCAATCTTAACAAATGAGGTGTCAAAAGAAAGATAATTTCCAGGAGCACTGACGAATTGCACTTTCAGTTTATAAATTTTAACAAAATAGAAAACCGATCAAAAAAATATTTTACCCAAAATGGACTCCCAAAAGAATAAACACTTCCCTTATGATTTCCTTGGAAGTGTTTGATGCTTTAAGAGTGGAAAGTATGGATGTAACAAAATATCTAATTTTTAAATGGGATCTTTAATTTTGTAGCATAAGATAATAGTAAAAACTTCGCGCTAATTAAGACATTTTCTTGAGTGCCTTAAAATTGACAAAAATTTATATCTTCAAGAATTTCTAAAAACGAAATAAGGCCTTAGGGCATTATTTTAATTTGTTGATGGAAATACAAAAGAGATAATGCCAAATGCGGCCTTATTTCGTGGGGAGTTATTTCACGTCACCAACCGATGTAACCTCTGGTACTTAAACCAATCGACATTATTTATTCTTTCTTTCATTTATTTTTGGGACCTAATTTTATTAGATTGGGTCCTTTTTTCCATTTTAAAGCATAGTTTCATTATTAAACTATGAAAAATTCATAGGTGGGAAATAATTTCACAAAATGTCTGGTTAAACTATGGCGATCCTGCCAAACTTATAAATGGCATCAACAACAAAAGACAAAATTTTTAATAAGTGAGAACTGTACCTAGAACAAAAGAAACCCCAAATCCAGACGCAAGACCGATCTACATACCTACACCGAAAACTGAAGGACCACGACCAATCACGATAGAACAATATAAAAGAAGACAAACAATCCAACAATACAACATCCAAAAATTCCGAGACAGCGCAGCTGAAGTTCCTCCAAGAAAAAAAGTGCGTGGCGGACGACTGGTTAAAACGCGACAAAACATCGCAGAAATATCTTGAACTGTCAACGGCGTCACAGCCTGCCTTTTATTTTAGTCCTCACACTGCGACCATTACGCCTTACTTGCAGCGTGGTACGCTTATATACTAACAGTAGGGACCAACCAAAGGATAGGGACCCCAGAACGAATCACCACAGATACTCCAAGGACCATCTTGATTCACCACATGGCCATCCTGCCAGATTCATAAAAGGTGATCCTGATTCACCACATGGCACCTTCAGTGAGAAATAACTTCACATCAAAAATGTCCATTTATATCCCACTCGAAGTGAAGTTATTTTCCATGCGAAGTTATTGCCCGTAAAGAAATTTCGCTGCACCCTCAGAAACAACTAAGATTAAGTAAGCTATCCCTGTGACACCAACTTGTGGGTCATATTACCATTTATGTACCTACAGAATTATGTAGGTTTCCAACTTTTCAATAAGATTTCCAGAATGTTTACAGAAGTTTTTTTTTAGTAGTTTTTAATGCAATCCTAGTGCCTGGTAATTGACATCCAGTTGTACCTGTGAGGACAAAATTTCACTTGTATCAATTTGCTGCATCATAGCAACGTTTATTGTTAGGAGCGAGGATCACTTAATTTTCACACGCATTTAGTAAGATCATTAAATACTTTATTTCTGGAGCAATTTTAGAATCTCTCTCATTGTCACAACTGTTTTCTCGCTCGCATTTAAAGAACCAGTGCAGGTGTGTTCTGAAAATTTTAGATCTGAATACGTATCCAGACCGGAGTTATGAGAGTTCCAAAATACGCCTTATTACTTCGAAATAAAGTACAGTAGCTTCTTTTTGGAGCTCCACTTGGCAGTGGAGTGGCGCCTTATGTACTATACACTGATTCTACTTTCTACTTCTTATATTAGTGCAGACATCAAAAATAAAACTTACGGATATTATTATTATTATTATTATTATTTAAGAGCTAGGCTAGTAATTGAAATCACTAGTTAGCTAGCTGGATAGCCATAGCGACAAAGGCCTTCGGCTAATTATTATCCAGATTAGATAGACATTAAGTCAGTAAAATTTTATAAATAGATTAGGATTAACCAGAATATAGGTAATTAGTATGATTGTGTTATTTGTTGTTCGTGTATATGTACGTACATATATGCCGATTCCAAATCTCGAGTTAACATATTGTATTTGTATTGTATTGTATTTGTATTTGGAGTTATATTTTACATTATACTACAAGATATTAGTATCTTTTAGAAGTATTAAATTTAAAGTTACATTAATATATATTTAAAAAACAAACAAATCCTTTTTTTAATTTATAGCAGTTGAAATTAACATAGAATATTTGAATTTAAGACTTATAAACTATTTATGTGAATAATAAGAAAAAAAAAAAAAAACAAAAAGAAAAAGAAGATAAAATGTCAAATTGCGAAACTGATGTCAGACAAAAAGATGAAAAGTTTCTTCTGAAATACGGTAATCGAATTTAATGTCTGCAATTCATGCGGAAGGCGATTCCACAGACGAATAGCAGACACAAAAAAGGAGTGCTCTCCAATGCGGTGTGTGAAACGCGGAATGAGAAGTTTTAAACCTCTAGTTGAACGAGCAAAAATAAGCATTTCATATAGATAAGTGGGACATTTAAAGTGAATAATTTTGAATAGCTTCAGAATGTTACAGTAACAATAATACTTATCTAAGTTCAAACCAAGGACAGAAGACTTAAGATGAGAAACACTACAATATCTGGGAATGTTATAAATAAATCGGATACAGTCATTAAACGCAACATTTAATTTTCGTTTACATTCATAATCAAGGCTAGGATACACAGTACAGTTAAAAATAAGAAATGGCATAATTAACGATCTGATTAAACGCGTTTTAACATTTATATCTATCAGGGTAGCCGAGTTGCTCAGGCATCGCAAACCAGCATATACCTTACGGATTGTTTGAGATACAGCATTACAACAAGTAAGTGAGGAGTTAATGTAGAAACCAAGATATTTCACTACATCAACAATAGGAGTTGGCTCTCCATTTAAAATTATAGGGGGAAAATCGGGGAAATGGAAAGCACTTCTTGAGCAAATCATACTAATAGTTTTAGCCGGATTAAGTTTAAGTTTGTTACACATAGACCACTTTGAGATATTTTCAAGATCTTCATTTATCCTGGCAACACAATCTTCAACCAAACCAATTGGACGTGTAAAATAAATCGAAACATCATCAGCATACATCTGAATTTTGCAGTTTCTAATAATGCTGGGCAGATCATTATTAAATAAGGAAAATAAAAGTGGCCCCAAAACAGATCCTTGAGGGACACCAGTATTAACCAAATAAGGAACTGAAACTCCCTTACTTGTGACGACAGAAAGAACCCTGTTCATCAGATATGCCTGCAGTAATCTAACCGCAGTTGGCGAAAATTTGAAATTATTTACTAATTTTGAAAGCAGAATCGAGTGATCAATGCAGTCAAATGCTTTGGAATAATCAAGCAAAACTAAGATTCCTATTTCATTAGAATCCATCGCAAGTCGAAGATCGGTAGTAACTTTTAAAACGGCCGATTCACAACTGTATTTGCTACGAAATCCAGACTGCCACTTCGACATCAAATTATTTAAACTCAAAAAATTTAGCATCTGGTTTGAGAGTATTTTTTCAAATGCTTTGGATAAGAAACAAAGTATACTGATCGGTCTGAAATCCGAAGGACTGAGAGGATTCGATTTTTTAGGAACAGGAATAATATTTGCAGCTTTCCATTGGTTAGGAAACTGACAACTATACAAACAAAAATTAAAAATATGATGAATATATGGGAGTAAATGAGGAATAAATAGTCTGATAAATCGTGGCGAGATTCCATCTGGACCCATAACATTTGATTTAACTGAAACAATTGCTTTAACTACGTCGATTTGTTCAATGCATTCAAAAGAAAACGATGGATTATCGGCATGTTCTGATGAGTCCTGATCAAAGATACTATTCGGAGAATCAGCAGAAACTGGTACGAAAAAAGCTTTCATTTCGTTTGGACATAGCGAGCATTTCACCGAATCCTTTTTAACTGTAATACCAAGTGCTTTTACATTTTTCCAAAGCTCTCTGGAATTCATTTTTGAGTCCAGTTTACTATAATAATACGATCGTTTGGAGTTCCGGACGAGAATATTAACTTTGTTGCGCGAGACGCAATATTGCCTTCTATTGTATTCAGTTGGATTTCTCCTATATTTTTTAAAAAAACATTCCCTTTCCTGAATTAGGGTTTTAATTTCATTATTATACCAAGGACAGCTTTTTGGTTTTATACGTTTGGATATAGTGGGGACAAAGTTATTAAACAACAAATTTACAAGACTATTGAAGATCTCAACCTTTTGATTAACATTGGAGACAACATATATGTCAAACCAATTAAGATTGTAAAAATCTGCCACAGCATCGTCATATTTTATATTTTTAAAAGATCTATACGTAAAGCTATTATCACAGTTAGGTTGATTAACATTAAAATTCACAGAGCAGAACAGAAAATCGTGAATAAATTCACTTGTCGGTGTCAGTTGATCAAAGCACAAGATACTGGTTCCAGGGTTAGTTAAAAATATGTCAATTAATGATGGGTTAGTAAGGGATTGAAAACATGTAGGATATCGTGTATTAACTGGAAAAAGGCCTGTTTTATCACAGAAATATTGAAAAAGTCGAGTTGTATTATTGCACTTAAGTATATTAACATTGAAGTCACCACCAATTAAGATGTTTTGATATTTAGAGCTTAAAATGGTTAACTCAGCTTCAAGTTCTTCTAAGTGTTCCGTTTTGAAGCAAGAAGGCGGTGCGTAAACTACTACTAAAATATATTTCTCAAAATCGTTGTACACTTCCACACATAAAAACTGAATAATTGATTTAGACGAAGAATAAATTAATTTGGACTTTACATTAGATCTTACATACATACATACTCCACCACCAACACGCTCTGCACGGTCATTTCTAAACAGTTCAAAACCAGGTAACAACACACTTTGTGACGATTTACTACAATTAAGCCAAGTTTCTGAAACCATCAAAACATCAATTTTAGAGAGGCTAAATATTTGATATAAAATGGTATATTTTGAAGGAATACTTCCTGCATTAATATGACATACATTTAAGCCGCGGTTAACTCCACACATAACATTGAGAACACTTCTTATGCCATCAGGATGCTTTGAGCTCATAGTAAAAAAATAATGAAATACTGACTACCGCAATCAGGAAACAACCATTTAAGCAGAATCGCATTTTGACAAGCAAGTAAATAAGGATATAAAAATAAATTAAATAAGAGCATAATACTTTATCAAGAAAGCAATAATTCATAATAATAATTTTAGACACTAAGCTTAGTTTTTTAGAGCTACGCAAAATTCGTTATATTATTACTTTAGTATTATTATAAATTAAAACAGAGTTATTGAACAAAACAAAGTAAAGAAAAAAAAAAATAAAAAATAGATAAATGAAAAAATACAAATAAGTGGCAACACTGATATTCGAACTAAACTAAAACCAATAGAGAAGAAAAGAGACTATGTTTACAGTAAAAAATTAAAAATGAACAACAAATAGTGTACAAATGTGACTAAAAAGAATAAAATATATGTTATGATTATGATACCCCAGCTTCACCGTCAACAACAGCTTCAGAAGAAATGTTAGTCTCAAGATGCACTAATTGCTCCAGGGAGTACATGTTTACAATGCATATGCATATTCTGGGAATGGAAACAGTGGAAAAACCAGTTGTTGGTCTGGGACTCGAACAGCATTATTGGCAATCCATCGTTCATCTAACCACTTAGCCACGGCGCGGCGGGCGTGGCGCTTGCTTATCAAAAAAGAAGTATATTAACTTATTGATTAATAAAATAATTACATTATATAGAAATACATATTAATGGACGACATAGACTTAGAGGATGAAATTTTATGTAAGTAGCATAAGTTACACATTGTGTTTGAAATATAAAACATTTATTTCATAAGTTAAATTATTCGCTGTGAACGATTTGCTGAGTTCGTCGATTGCTCTACATAATCCAACAGTATGTTAACTGAACTGCACGAAAAAATAAAATTACCTCTTCATAATTTAATTAGATTTTCATTTTTGTAACAACCAAACAACAGCCACGCAGTATAACCAAACCAATCAGTCAGTTGTTTTTGACGGTTGGTCAAGATTTTCTTAACTAAAAATCCAGTCCCCGACCTCAAAAAATTTTTCGGGCTCTCGACCAAGCAGAGGCCGTTGACTAGCTATCATCTAGAATACCAGGGTTGTAGAAGAATGCATTTTGGTATTCTTTAAAAAACGTTCAATGAATTCAATTTTTGATTGCATTTATTGACTTCATTTTGAGACTTCAAAACTATGAACTATTCTACACTATTCATTAAGCTCATTTATGAATGCATTTGCATTTTGCATTCTTTTGCATTATTTTACTTACTAAAGGTTGCGCTACAGCCTGGGCCTGCTTCTCGCAACCATTCCTGTGTGCGTGTTATATTTATGCACGAATGGAAGGGACCTACAGTTTTCTGCCGACTCCAAACGGCGAATTGAGAAGCTCATTGACAATAGATACTCTTTGATTGCTGGTCAGACATTAAGGTGTTGGACCTGGGCTGGTATTGAGCCCGAGCAGCATGCGTAGTAGTCCAACGCACTAACCACCACGGCCACGGCGACCACCATAGTTATACAAGTTAAAGAGACATGAAATAAAAATAAATGGAAAAAAAAGCCCTATATTTGCAAAATGCGTCAAATTCGCAGTTTTTTTTAAAAAAGTGGGGTCCCAGGTCCCATCGTCGAAAAAGTGTCAAAATGACGCAAAAGTGTCCCAAACGGCAACGCTTGGTCGCCGATAGTCAACAAAGGGAACCAACCAGATCCGGACGCAGAGTTCAGCTACCTTATCGCTATCGTTGAGGTGCCCCACTAAGGGGGGGTACTGTGGCGATCCTGTACATTAAACACCCCTGTCATGAAAATTATCATAAAGTTTTATCATCAAAATATCATTCATCATATTCTATCGGCAAGACGATGCGCGCACTTATTTATTTAATGTACTCTTAAAGCCTATTCTTAACTTTTGTCAAAAAATTATATCGTTTTGTTAAAGCGGAACTCGTGTTCAATTATTTTTTATTTATTAATCGGTTGGATATGAGTCCTCCACATACTGAAATTAGCTCGAAATCAGAAGTGCCCAGCCGCCTGGTGATGAATTGATGATAAGATTATCGCTGAATCATGTCGGCTAAGAAAGGCCTATGCTATAAATTGTTTTCCAAATTTATCAATCAGTCCTTTGGTGAGAAACTAGTATGAACTTCTTTGAGTTGTTGTGTATGAATTCATAGCACACGTGTTTATATTCATATTTTCAATAATAATACATGTATGTATGTATGTACATGTACAGTCGAAATCAGTTATAACAATATACGATATAGCTTAACTTCGTTTAACTCAAAGTAGCTTGTAATCGGTTACAACGATGCCGAAATGCCGGATATAACGATGAAACCTTTTATAACGATGAAAATGTATCAGATTTAAGTAGTAAAACTGTTTAGAGCGATGGAAAAAAATCGTGTTCTTACAAATACTGCTCATTATTTCCACCCTGTTTTTAAATATTGTATCTACATTATGCATAGGTACCATATATGTATATGTGGACAATCTTATCACATGCGGTATTTTAATTCCATATCTCGTATCTGCAAAGTTTAGTAAACGTTGATTTTTGTTTGAAATAAATGGTGCTTGAAGATAGTTCTTAAGCTGATGACAATATATGTAGAGTAAGTTCGGCAAATATGGCCCATATCTCGCTACGGAAAAAGAATAGACATCCCACTGTGCATCCATTTCAAACATATTCCAACTGCTTTTGACTCACTGTAATTTGATGAGTCTGGCTAATATATGCGAGCGGTAGAGCAGGTGGCTATGTTTTTGCACTTTGAGTTGTAGTTTTTTGGTAAGTTTTCTTAAATGTTTTTACATATATTAAATTTTGTGTAAATGTTAATATTTTGTTTTATGATTGTGTGGTTTAACATTTTTAATTCTCTATATGGAATCAAGCCGTGGCCGTGGTGGTTAGTGCATTGGACTACCACGCAATGCTGCCCGGGTTCAACTCCTGGCCGGGTCTAACACCTAAAAGAGTTTTTTCACGGTACCACCTCTTTCGAATGCCTGACAAGCATCAAAGAGTATCATTTGTCACGATTAAGCTTCTTAACTCGCCGTTCGGAGTCGGCAAAAAACGGTAGGTCCCTTTCATTCGTGCAAAAATATAACACGCACACACAAATGGTTGCGAGAAGCAGGCCCCGGTTCACCTCGAGCTGTAGCGCCAACTAAGTAAGTAATATGAAATCAAAATTTCAAAAAGTGTTTAGAAAGTGTGTTTAAATTAAAAGAAAATTGAAAAAACCATGTGTCGGTAATATGGCCCACCAAAGGTTTTTGTAATATGGCCCGGACCAAATTGGTAACATCATCCCGCAGAGAAAGAAAAATCAATGTGCTGACGAATCTACTACATAAGAATGTGAGGACAATTTCATTCCATATGACTTATCTGATACAAGTCCTGATAAAGGCATTTATTGCTTGAGGCTATTTTCTAAATATAAGGGAGTAGATGCACGTGTGCAATGTGTTGTGTGTACAATGTGGGCCTATACAGATTGTTTTCGCAACGAGAACAAATATTTTATTTGCGAATTTTGCTGTTCGTATGATGACAAAACATGGTTTTAGTAAGTGGGCCATATTAGCCGCACTTTTTTAAAAGGTCCTTTTTTGAGTTCCTTTCATTTTTTATTTATATCTTTTTGTTAAGATTTTTTTTATAATTTATGTTTATAAAGACTGAAAGGGAAACCATTGAACCTAATTGAACCTAAATTGTCTGTTTTATGGCCATATTTGCCGCACTTACTCTACACATGTATGTCTAGATGAAAATCATTTTCCTCTGCCCAACAATATGATACTATTTTAAGAATTGAAAGTGGTGTACGAATTTATTGTACCGGATATAACGATGAACCGGTTACAACGATGAAATTCTAAGCTCCCTTCGACATTGTTATAACCGATTTCTGCTGTATCGTTTATGTATGTAGGTTGCAATCTAATACAAATAATATTACAGTGATTATAGTCGCTGATTAAAAAAGTAACGATTGAACAGATTCACTTCGAGTGGGTAATTACGTTCTTTGTCGATATGTGAAATAGATTATCCGAAAAAAAGTCTACTTCTTACTAATCGCTGTTATCAGAAGTGTACCAAGCCGGGTGAGACTGAATAAAAGGACGATCATGTTGAAGTTAGTTCTCAGTGAAATAAAATATCCCTGCCGGACTGGTTAATACTCGTAGACCTAGTTGAGCCTTTTTTTATATTCCAAAATGTCGAAAATTATTTTTGGCATTTTTATAGTTTTAAGTGGAGTAGTTTTTCAAACGCACTCATTAACGGTTGTGAATAATGAAACAGTTTCAAGTGATTTTATGCAAGAAATGTTCTTTAAAGAAATTCGATTAAACATCAGCCTACCGGGCATATCAGGTTCAGATCTCATTAAGGCGCGCAAGTGTATTCTTCAATTGCGAGAAATAGTGAACCAATTTCCCAGCACTAAGGTTATCCGATGTAAGTTCTGTAAAAAAGTGAAGAGTTTGCTTATTATAATATGTTTATTAGTTATGTACAGGGAATGAATTTTGTTTCAATCCACACTGCCTGTTTTGCCTTTTTTAACTTATATTGCTTTTTCAATCCACACTGCCTTTTTTGCCTCTTTGGTGCTATTTGTCAACATTGCTGTGCACTTTCGTTTTAACTATACAATTTGCTCACACAAAAGAAATTTTAGTGTCCACACATATAGGAGCAGGTTTTTCTCTCGTGTAAACATGCACATAATTGCACCCGTTGTTTACACTAGCGCGCATAAACAAAATATCCATACACACCGATACAACCCTACTTACTTGATCTTAGTGCGATGCGTAATATTTACGAAGGCCTATTGAAGAGTTGCTAAATAATTTGAACAAGCTAAATGGTCAGTAGCTGAAGATGTGATGAAAAAATTGTACGCCGTTTTTTCAGCAAATGAAAGAAATGGTGCTGCAAACTCCAAATCAGACTCAAATATTAAAGTCAATGACGTGACATCTTTTATCTTGGCCCCACTAGTCTCTGCCCATGTTGAGAGATCACTCAGTTCATTCTAGGCTTGAGAGATAATCGCAGCGATTGTTACCAGAGAACTTCGAAATGTTTTTTGTTGTACCGTGCTATTACAATGTTGGTAATAATGCAAAAAAAACCTTTACTATTAAATGTCTTTTGTTTGCCTTTTTTAGCTTTTTTTTTTTGGTTAACAAAATCCGATCCTTGGATCTCAGATGTTATTATGATATTCAACTTCAGTTAACGTTTTTTTTTTTTTTGCTGTTTGATCAATATAAAAACGACATAGGACAATGCCAACGATGAACTTTGACGCGCAGTGGTTTCCATCAGTGCTATGACCTTTTAAAGAGCTCATTGCTTACGTGAAGTTTAGAATTTTCCATCGCCTAAATAGGCGATAACGGTTATTATCGTTGGTACAACTCAAATTTCAAGCTGCATTAAATTAGATCACTCTACTTTACTAGCATTGAATTTGACTTAGCAAATATTTAAGCAATTTGATTTTAGTGTCCCCAGATTCCGTGTTTGATTAAAAAGTTTCAGTTAATACCGCTAATTAAGTAAGGTACTTTTATGGGATTATATTAACGGTAACTAGAAAATAATTTGCATTTGGAAGTAATCCAAATTACTTTCAACAACCATATCTGAATCAGAGCGTAGTTTAAAGCAGTCAAATACGTTTTCTATTTTAAAAAACCGCTTTAACTCTTTCAAAGCCGGTGGTATGAAAAATATACCACTTATCTACAATTTTTTGTAGACTTCATTGCGCATTGGTATACTTCCTATATCACATTTTCAAGTAAATTTAAGCTTAAATTTTGGAAAAAAAAATCATCCAATGGAAGAGTGGGACAGTTATAAAGATTTTCAGGTAATGAGACAGGACTCTCGTGAGTTCTGAAAAGAGTCAACGGTTTCTGCAAATTTGTAATTCGTAAGATGTGCACACGAAACGAAGATGTGCTTGTGTACACTGCAGCAAGACGGGACAACAAAGAAGGATGCCGAATGCAGTGGATGTGTTCTACTTGTAATGTTCTCCTTTGTCATATGTCGATTTTGATTGGGCAAAATAAAGGCCTTTTTTTTATTTCGAACAATTTTTAGCGCTCTAGTACAATTTTCATTTTCCAACCGACCAAAAAAGCAATTTTTTTTTGCTCTAGAGATCAATTTTCATGAATCTCGGATTCTACTCGAGACTCAGACCAACTTGCACTAACACCAAAACATTTTATATGAAATTAATACGCAGCACATCAAAATGCTGTCAATCAACACAAATATTATCAGAAAAATTAGAAAACATAAAGAAATTGGCGCAAATTCATAGTCAGCCCATGAATAGTGCATATAGCTGACTTCAGTTATAGCCGACAATAAATTAAAAGCCGGCTATAACTTTTCGTTATTCATAAGCACATTTTTGCCAGTTGGTATCGACTTTGGTTTGTTTTTGTAAAGTGATTTGAACGAACAAACCCAAACGTCAAAATATTATATGAGAAATTTAGAGCCGACTATAACTATCTAAATTCTAAAGTGACGTTTGGCTTATTTTAAACTTCGAGCCGGCTATACGTTTAAAGTCGAATATAAGGTGCCTATGAATAGCAAAAAGTATATTTTAGGTTATGTAGATGAATAAATTCTTTTACTGTCGGCTTTTTCTGACTGTAAATTTGCGCCAGTGTATTTAAAATTGTGTTTCTTATTTTTCTTTTTTTTATTTATTTCCTTTAACGAACAATATGTCAAATGACACACTAAAATTATTGCAGAAAAACAGATCAATCTCGTTTGTTTTCCATCCAGCACGAAAAATCTGAAATCTAAGAGCAAAATCTGAAAAGCCCAATCGAAAACGACATTATCCTGCTAACATGAGTTTCATGGTTGAAATACACAATTTGTGCGCAGTGGTATGGTTTTTGTATCATGTCCTTGCTCTGTATCTTGTAAGGATACTTTTTAATGTTTTTTATTTTTTTAATTAAATAGAGTTAATAAACTAATGACTGCACCAAAAACGTATAATTTCTTGTGTTTTTAAGTAGGTACTGCCCCGGAAAGAGTTAAATCAACAGCATAAAGCAAATGTTTAGAATAACAATATCACTTAAAATATAAACATTATAGCTCCGAGATGACTACCTTGTGGTAAGCCCGATTGTATAGTATACTAACTCCCCGCCCGCTTCGCCAAGGATTAAAAAAAGAACTTTTTTGTTTATATAATTTTTTGCCTATCACCTTTGTACCGTAATTATCTACATTTAAAAAGGTAAATTGGTTGAAAATTTCGGGCGGTAGAGGGAAACATATGCATTTTGCATTTTTTTTTTGTGTATTCATATCTAGAAATCCACTCTAAGAAACAGGAATATATAAACCTTTAATAAAAACAAATAATTTTAGACTACATAATTCACGTATTAATATTCTTCTACGTAAAAAATATCCGTCTGCCTTCTTCGATCTCTTAACACGATCTCTCCCTGTGTTGCCAATGGAATCCAACATTTCTATATATGTCAGTGCTGCCAATGCAACCCAGTCAGTTAACATTTATCTCAGTTGTTACAAATAAAAACATATTTTACTTATGTACATAAGAAATTCGAAAATCATTAATTTGTGGTTGACAGTATCAATCAAGAACGCCCACTTGCCACGTGTCTTCTGCAAGTATCTAGTAGGTAAATTATCTTAAGTTATTGCCCACGCTTCTCTGGGTTCCAGGACAAAGCGCCGTTAAAGGGAACTAGCGAGCCGACGAAATTGCCGGGCGAGGGTCAGCCCTTAACAGCTCACTAGCGAACAACGTCCATACCATATTGCTATATGTACTGTTAAGGGCAATATACTCTCACACCTCTTAAAACTAGCCGGTCTCAGGTGGACCAGTCTGACAAACTGTGTGATATCCGGAAAGATATGGCCAAGGTACAACAGGTCAAAAATAAACGAGCTGCTAAAAATAACCCGCGAAGAGTAGTGCCAGTTTGTACAGGGCACTGGCCAATGCTGTCAAACAAACAATAACCCACAGGCCACAACCTGTTTCTGCCGTAGCTACAAAGATGGAAATGAAAAAGAGTCGCTTACTCACCTCGAATGCAAACTTTTCTTCGACGACCTGATAGAGAGCTGATCCTCTTCCTAAACTCCACAGGGTGGATATAAATATCTCAAAATTACATCCGAATAAACGGGTCACCTGGGGTTGTGGTATCAAAACGGCGCCCTCTATGCGCTATTTGGGTTTTCTTCAATCGAAACCACCACTTCTACCTACCTACCTACCCTATTACTGTGGTGAGCGACTTTTATTTTGATTGATAAAAATAAGATGTTGTCTTAAAGGGTTCTCTTTGTAATAGAGCAATGTTTTGGGGGCTTAATTGCTAAAAATGTTGAGAAACACAAGTTTTATACAATACTCAAAACAAAAATGATTTCATTTGTTCCCCCTTTTACACGTACATACATACATATGTATTCATCAAAAACCAAGCCCTATTGCTATTCGAACCAAAAACTTTCCTTAAACTATCGAATGATTGGAACTGATTTCATTTCAGCCCATTCATTTAATCAGGATAACGAAACCATAAATAAGCTTTCTTTATTACCTACTCGAGACTGGTAATTTGCGGCTCGCATCTGTCTACATATAAGTACCTATGTTTTTATGAGTATAAATATTGCTATGAAATTCCCACTGATCGTAATCGAAAGTGCTTGAAATGAAAGTCCATCGAGCATTATCAGACTCTGATTGTGCATAATTTGTAGACTAGAGTGACTAAGGTTTTTGTAAATTTAGAAATAGAAATCTAATTGAAATCTGAATGTTATCGTTTAATACAGTTGTGGATTCATGGGGAAAATTTCCTTCCGGACTATTGTACGGACACTTAACTGATCTTGGCAATTATGAACAGTGTGTTAGGACATCCGTGATCTTGGACGAATCTAGTGGGGTTACAAAGGGACAATACTGTTTCGCATCAATTTCACTATCATCAGAACAGCAGCCCCCTCAACAAGACTTGGCCATTCTTCGAGAAACTCCCATGGATCCCAGAGCTATTCTTAGTTTTATGAATATAAAACTAGGTGTATGCGTTCCGGATATATGTGATGCACAGGTGATCACGAAGATTTTCCAAAGTGCTACTGCGAATGTCCTGAATGGAGCCCTGTCCGGAGTGACAGTTTCACAGTGTGCAGTTGCCGAAAAAGCCGACTTTGAAGCTGCTGATATATTTGCCATGTAAGTACGAGTATTTGGCTTAAACAAAAGTTAATTATAAACCATATTTGTACAGAGTTTTGTTTTCTCTATTCGGAGCCATGATGTTATTCAGCACCCTTTACGATTGGTATACATCGTCCTTTGAGAGTAAAACATTTTTTCGTATATTTTTTCAAGCACAGATTTTAAGTATTCTTTTTTTTTTTTAGAAAATCCTATGCCCCTGTTATTGGCATTCTCTGTTATCACCAATGGACGAAAATTGTTCATGATCAACACTCAGCAGTCCCCGAACACTATCACTTGTTTGACTGGAATTCGAGTGCTGTCCATGGCATGGGTCTTACATTGCCACAATCATATGTTTTTCTTGTCTACGAATATGAATAATATGGTCGATTTACTGAGTGTAAGAATATAAGCATTGCAAACGGTATCGCTGACTTATTGGATTTTATTTCAGTGGTACAAAAAAGCCTCTTCAATGACAATCCTAATGGGAACTGTGTCCGTTGATTCCTTCTTCTTCCTGAGTGGATTGCTTGTGGCTTGGTTGGGTTTGCGAGAGTTGGATAAAACGTAAGGACTTGTTGTGTTTGAGATATTTCCTTAATTCAAAGTTCTTTTTGCAGAAAAGGTAAGCTGAACGTAATAATGATGTGGGTGCATCGGTACATTAGACTTACGCCTGCTCTGGCAGCTGCAATACTGTTCGTAGTCACATTGAATAACTATATTGGAAGTGGACCATTGAGAAAGAACACAATGCAAGTGCATTCGAGCTGCAAAGAAACATGGTGGGCCACATTGTTGTATGTACAGAACTACGCGACACCCAATAATACGGTTGGTTTCGGATTACCGCTTTAACTATCCAACAATTTTATTACTATTTTCTTATTTTACTAGTGTTTTATGCAATCGTGGTACTTGGCCATCGATACTCAACTATACATCCTTTCGCCATTGATTCTGATTCCTTTATGGAAGTGGGGGAAGAAATTCGTCCCCGTATTGGTAGCACTTGCGCTTTTGTCAATTGGCTATGTTATGGCGATATTTATTATTGAAGGCTACACCAGTCTTATAGGGTAAGATCATTTCATTAAATTGACCTTCACTATTACACTCGTTTTTCTAGATTCTCTGAAGAAGGGCGAATGAAAAAGACTTATTTTGCCACTCAGGCTAGAATCGCAGTATGGTTGGTTGGATTTGGCCTAGGATATTTTATGCATATAAATAGGCAGAAATCTATTAAGCCTTCAAAGGTAGTTATTGCACGTGATATTATCATGGGTGCTGTCTTGATAATTTTCTTTTATAGATCCTTCAACTCCTTGGATGGATTGTATGCTTTGGCATAATTTTATCTGTACTATATGGTCCGTACTTTAAAATAACTTCGTCCTACTCTGCAACCGTTGCTGAAGCTACCGCATACGAGTCATTGAAGCGTCCTGCTTGGGGTATTGCTTTAGCGTGGATTGTTTTTGCCTGCCACTTTGGATTCGGGGGTCTGGTGGACTCGATTCTTTCACATCCATTTTGGCAGCCGCTCGGACGTTTGACATACTGTTTATACTTGGTCCACATAGCTGTGCAGACAATTAACTTTGGAATAATGCGAACAGATTCATTTTTCTCTGACTATCAACAAGTAAATTTGGATTTTTGGATTGTTTGATTTATATACTAATTTATTAATGCCGTAGATACTTTATTTTTGGAGCACTTTTGGAATCTCTCTTATGGCTGCTATTCTATTATCGCTGGCGTTTGAAGCACCAGTGCTGGTAATCGAAAAAGTAATATTTAGTAGAAAACCGAAAACGGATCAGAAAAAACAGCCGTTGCCTACAACTCCTGTTGAGACATCGATTGAAGTTCACTCAATTAAGGAAGCCTGATTTCTAAGGTTCTCCCAAGTAAGGAAGCCTGATTTCTTAGCATTGGCAAGGAATGTGTGGGATCGAATTATTTGTAGATTTTGTTAATTAATTTTTTATATGTATATAATTACTTAGACTTAAGTTTTTTAATAAAATTTATATAAGATGAGAGTGTGTTTGTTAATTACTAGCTAACCCGTGCTCGCCTTGCTTCGCCTTCTAGCAACTTATTATTTTCTCTTAATAGATTTGGATGAGATTAGATTTGATTTTTATTTTAGAGCTTTAATATTTGTTACAATGTAAATTACAAAAAAAAATCGGTTGGCATGGCTTTGCCGTCTGCCTGATTGACAACTAAGTTTAACATTTAACTTCATAAACATGTATAATAAACTCAAATATTATAATATGTTAGGTGAATACGTTAAAGTATTAAAAATTTCCGTTTAGAATCCGCTCTCGATACTGTAATATGCAATCTTGCAGTAACATTTATTTAATTGAGAATCTTTTGGACTTCGCTTTCCGATAGAGTATCGCTTTCAAAGATTTTCCTCCTTGTCTCCCTGAGGTTTGGCCATCTGCCAAGGAAATGCAATCCACACCTGTGATGAGCTGGTATAGTTTCGACTTCCATTCTGTGGTATTCTCGAGATTCAGCTCTACTCCACACCCAGTTGCTAGCTCTATCCATTCTTTGTACCATCCCGTTTTGTGCTGTATTGTGTGCAGAGCTGCTTTTTTTGGTAGCCGATAGTCTTGCATTTTTAGAACGTTGAGCACGTAATCAAACTGGAGTCTTAGTGTTTTCACGAACAGTGGTGATAGTCCTGTTTCCAACATGAGCATAAAATTTGGGGTGTTTGGGGGAAGAGGAAATGCTCTCTTTAAATAGTAGTCTCATATTGCCTGTATCTCCAAACCTGTGCCGCGTATAATTCTTCTAATATGTTGCTATAGTACATACATATACATATGTATAAAGGGTGTCCCAAAATTCACGCAGGAAGTAATTTTCATAGAAAAACGGGTTTGTATTTTTTTTATTGATTCACAAAGTAAGTAAAGGAAGCCTCTTGTTGAAACCACATCTCATCCATATCCATAACTTGCAATTTAGACACAAAAACTGGATTTTCATGTCGCGATAGCAAGCACTATTAACTGTTACTGCCTGACCAGACGCATTTTCAAAGAAGAATATTCCGATAATGCGTACAGGCCATAATGCGTACCATGCAGTGACATATTGTGGATGAATTTGCTTCTCAACAATCACTCGTGGATTTTCTGAACCCCAAATACGACAATCTCGATGGTTAACAAAGTCATCAAGATGAAAATGCGCCACATCGCTGAAGTTGATTTTCTTTGAAAAATCTGTCAAACGTACATTAATTTAAAAATTTTGCATAGACCTAAAAACCCCGCCCACTCTCCCCCAAATCCACGCACAGCACGCGTCTTATTACTTGGACACCGCATTTGGTAGTGTGATGAATGACTTTTAATTCTGTGAATTATTTTCATTTGTCATTATCTCCAAAAGTAAATTAATAAAAGTGACATTAAAACCCTCACGGGAGTGGTCACATGGATCACAATCAATTTCACATTAGCTTCCAAATGCAGGTCCATAGAGAAGTGGTACTGATAGGTTAAGCATCATTTTCAGTATCTTGATTTGTGATAATCGTAGTAGAGTCATACTAGACAATTGGCTCATACTTGAAATCCATATATCCTTAAAAAAAAAAGGGGTTGTAGTACGCACGCCCGGGTACGTTTCTGAAAAAAGAGGTGAAATTTGTATGTAAGGGGAAACTATCTACTAAACCGATTCCGGAAACTTTCCGAACTCGGTTCAGATAATAACTTGCCAAAGTGTCATCGCAATCATGAACGATGATTGAACGCATAAAAGACGAACATACAGACTTTAAGTTGTATATTATTAGAATGGCTCCCTTATAACTCAGTTGTCCAAAAAGTTTTGTTTGTCCTTAATCCTGAAATCCTTAATCTTTAATTGAACGTTGTTCACCTACCGTAAAGTAATTGTACATGTACTATGTGCTTAGTCTTTCTGTCTTCAAAATATACTTTATGTCCAAGTCTGAGCTCAATCGGCGAAGTAGTTCGGAAATCGGAAATTTATCGAAAAAACCCAAACAACAGAAATTCATTTTTGTATGCGCAGCACATGCATCTATAACCTTCTCCCAGTATGCACACAACTTCTCCCCAAAGTTTCATCACTCATCATCATCACCATCGGATTAGCGATGAAGATGACGCCACCAGACCGACCACACAAAAACAAAACACGATTCACTCAGCATACTGCAATAGCAAGGGCGAAGAGTAAAGCTTACATACTCGTACGTCGTACCTCGTACGGCATGCGACAACGTGATCCTCTACTAGCAGGTTGAGGGACATTTTCAATGGTTTTCTATGATTTTTAATCAAAACCATTAAAAATCACATTGTTTATGTCTATTTCTCAGCTTCAAGGTAACGTAGGAAAATGATCTACACCTTAAAATCGGGAGCGTATCCCGCTTATTAAAATCTCGTTTTTTTAAAAATCCCGAAAAAAAAGTTTTAAAATACCGTCTTCTTAAATCCCGTTTTCTTAAAAAACCGCGTCTTAAAATCCCGCTTTTTAAAATCCCGTTTAATCCCGCATTGCCCGTTTCTCAGCATCCCAATTTATTTTTGTACATATTTCAACAAATTCATCTTTCAAAATTTAATATTGCTTGTTCCATTTTCTAGGAAAGTAATAAGAAAATTTCCTTTAAACGAAAAAATAAACGGAAAATTATGAAAAATATGTCCAAATCAGATTTTATGTGTCGTATCGCCCACAATATACAATTGAACTAATTACATAAAAAAAATTGGTTGTTCCATTAATATTTCAATGTATATAAATATTTAATTTTTTTATTTTTAAATGAATATTATTACCTAATTTATTTACATATTCGTTGAATTTTTATACATATTTGTTATTATATTGCATTTATTGTTTGTTGCAAATAATACGAGTTATTAATAAAACGTTAGTGCATATTATTACCTATGTTTTTATTTCACTTTTTTCCAATTTTTTTTTTAATCTCGCTTTTGCAATCAGAACTATTTGTTTTATTTTAAAAAATGCCTGTTATTGCATGTTAAACCAAATTTTTTATTTACAACTTTTTAGTTTCAAAAAATATGTAGTGTATGTACATAATGTATAATTTGTTGTGAATTGTGAATTGGGCTTAAATACAGTAAAACTTGTGAATAGTGGAATGCTTCGGTGCACTTTTTTTTTCTACTATTCGCAACATTTCTACCATTCGCAGGTTTTTCCACTATCGGCAACCTAATTTCTTTTATTATTTTTCGATAAATTTTTATATCGGAGTTCAGAATGTGTACTTGCTGAATGTAGCCGCTAGCAGAATGAGACAAACACGAAAAGAAACAATTGTAATGTCAAAATTCTCGGAAAAGGAAACGAAGCCGACAAAATGTTAATGAATTTTGGCGCATTCATATCTTGATTCTGCTATTGAGAAGTGAATTTGCATGTGGAAAAAACAAAATTCATTGAAAAATTTTCCAGTATTCAGATTTTGCAGGTTTCCACAATATAGGAGTGAGTTTGTATGAAGAAAATCAAAATTTGCATCCAAAAATGTCCACTATGCAGGTTTCGCAAGATTCTTTTATTCGCAGATTCCACTATTCACAAGTTTTACTGTATAAGCATTTGCTAGGAGAATTCCAAGTCTGCTATTAAGCCCAATTCACAATGTCGCGTTCGGGCGCTATCGCGTTGACAGATAAACTAGAAACAATGCAAACATATGGGGTGCTTTTAAATGTGACTTCAGGCGTTATATCGTAGATATCGTAAAGTTCTGAGCAACGGCCGAGTAGAACTACTTTCTACTAGGGCGTGCGTTCTGAAATTCACAGCTGTTGTTGACATTATACTATTCGATGGACTGTTTGATTAAAGTACAATTTTTTAACATTTAATATGTGTGAAAGATTTCAATGGGTTAAGTAATTTTTTTCAACACAAATTAATTATGTCGGTCTTTTTTTAATTTAAATATTCGCACAATCTTGTTTAAAAAGTTATTTCTCACATTTTGTGTTTTTTAATAAAACACTACAAATAAAAAGAAATTAATTTCAAATCTTCGTTCTATCATAAATTCGTGAATAGGAGATTTGAGGAAACAGAACATATTATTTGTCATACTCCTAACCTATGAACGCCTGAAGCTCTAAGCGGTATTTAGTTTTGCAAATTTCGACTTCGTTCGTTGGACAGAAGTTATCGTAAAGTCGATATAAAGCCCATTAACGCGAGGGCGCCCGAACGCGACATTGTGAATTGGGCTTTAACCCTTTAATGCATGATTTGTTTTATTGTTTGAAACACATTGTTTTTAGATGTATTTCGTTACAGTGATTTCAAAAATGGCTACATATAAAAATATTGAAGCGTTTTCGAGATATTGAGCTATATCTGTAGATTTCGTAAAATTTAAAAGTCCATTATTTTTGCAATTGTCTCTTTTTCCAACTTAAAATTTAAACAAATTGAAAATATAACAATATTTTCACAGAATAGCAATAAAAGATTTGTGCTGACATTCTGTAATTTACTAAAAAGAATCACAAAATAAAATACTTAAAATAGTAAAAATGCACACACATGCACACACGTTGCCCCCGCAACCAATTTTTGAAAAATAACCGTATTCTAAGTCAAAAGAAATCTGCTGATGGCGGTTAAATTCAAAGTGTAATATCATACACAGGTTATTACGCTCTGACAGTTTGAAATTTTCTTTTTGAACGGGTGGGAAATGCTTATTTACCAGAGCATATCATATATGATATACCATACAATAAAGGGTTAAGCTGACTCAGGCCGTTTGCTCCATATTTTTAAGCCATAAATCGACTGACTTGCCGTGCTCTTTTGTTCCAAAATAATTAAAAGGTAGCAACATGCTGATGAAATGGAATACGTTAAAAAAAATGTGGTAAAGGCAAAAGGTAACCGTCGAGATATTCCACTTTTGCTTCATGCAAACTATAGTCCTCGTAAATTTTGTGCAATACGTCGATAAAATAATTTTTAAAATACTAAATACTCATGAATTAAATAAAAATGTTCCTGAACTAAATATTTTGTTGACTTTTGATTTTAAATTATTTCTGTAGGATGTCATATGTCAGGCATATGTTCACTTCGAATTTTCGAACTTGCTCAAGTAAACTCAAGTTTTATTCATACCAATTTCGAGCAAATGGTAAATGTCTTTATTTTGCTCAGAGTTTTTACTCGAATGTATTGCTTGTTTTTATTAATAAAAATAAAAATAAATAAATATACGGCGTCAGCAGTCCTATACAGAACCAAGCCTAGCTTCTCGCAAACATTTGTGTCTGCTATGTGTTCCCACGAAAATGGAAGGGACCTACAGTTCTTAGCCGACTCCGAACGGCGAGTTGAGAAGCTTCTCATGACAAATGATACTCTTTGATTGCTTATTATCAGACATTCGAAAGAGGTGGTACCGTGAAAAAACGTTTAGGTGTTTTTGCTGGGATTGAACCCGGGCAGCATGCGTAGTAGTCCAATGCACCAACCACCAAGGCCACGGCGACCATGTTTTTATTAATACGACCCATTAATGAAAGTACAATTTTATGGTTTTAGTTGCTAGCAAAGTCAAATTTCACACGTAAAGCAAATACAACAACCAGCTGGCTACAACTCTTGATTTTATCCGCAGCCAAAAGCAGCTGGCTAGGAATGTTGCGATATCTCATGGCAAGGTGGCGCTTAAAGCGATTTGTAGAACATTTGACAGACTACCGTGTACAAAAAATTATATAAATTTCAATTACTAAATGATGTTTCACAGAAATAATCCACTATATTATGATTTCATATCACTTTATGTAAATTATCCATTGAACAAATTACCGAAATTAATTGTTTTCACAACAAATAACAAAAAACCGATTTGGTTGAATGCCGAATACTTTGACAGTTCACACTTAACAGCTGATCGAAATCACACACATATGACCGAAATCACACACACCAACTTGGAGGTAAGACAGCTGGGTTCGGCTGGCTGGGAGTCGTTTTAATGAACGACTGGCTAGCTACGTTTCAAAAAAACACGCCTAATGCCATAGATTTGAAAAAGAAAAACAGGCCTATAATAAAAATTGTGTTTATTTATTATGTATACGTGCACATCGCAAATAGTGTGAGCTATCCATAATGTTCGAATAGTCGCCCAAAGATATCTTCCTGATGCCAATGCGCCCCCTAGATTTCAAACTTTAACACATAATTTTTCGAAATGTCATCTTGGAGTTGACATTTCCTTTCTTTCCGGTGACCGCTCTACAGAAGACGCTAAAGTATGTGAATTTGTGTTAAAATCTGAAAATATCTTAAACATCTTTTACTTAAATGATTTAATAATGCCGAAAAAGTGGTTTAGCATGTGTAACTATTCGAGTTATATAGAAATTGTGTCAGAAATTAAATGTTGCAAGTTGTTATTTACTTTACTTTTCGGTTGCATTAGCTGTCAAATTTAGTGCTATATTTTTGTTCTAAAGCCTAACTGATGGATTTTTTCTGTTCACTTGCAGATGTTTATGCCAAAGGCTCATCGTGTCGCTATCTATGAATACCTCTTTAAAGAGGGAGTCATTGTGGCCAAAAAAGATTTCCACGCCCCAAAGCATCCAGAATTGGAGAGTATACCCAATTTACATGTCATTAAAACTCTGCAGTCGCTGCACTCTCGCGGTTTGGTCAGGGAACAGTTTGCCTGGAGGCACTACTACTGGCATTTGACTAACGAAGGTATTGAATACCTGAGGACATATTTGCACTTGCCCCCTGAGATCGTGCCAGCAACTCTGAAACGTCCAGCCAGGTCTGAGACCGCTCGTCCACGACCAACTGTTTCTGGTCCTCGTGGAGATTCCACAAAGACTGGCGAAGATCGTTCTGCATACAGACGTGCCCCAGGAGGTGCTGACAAAAAGGGAGATGTCGGAGCTGGAGCCGGAGATGTCGAATTCCGTGGTGGTTTTGGACGTGGCTCTCGCCCACAATAGTTTTTACATTAAAGAGAAAAATCAATAAACGTTTGTAAAAAAAAAAACAAGTGAATATTTGATTTTTAATATTGCCCGGAACGGAGGGATGATGTGTTAAAAACTTGTTAACGAAATAAAAGAAAATTAGTTTTTTGTGAAAATATTCAATAGGTAAAAAAGAAGAGGATTTTCCCCCACTTTTACTCTGACGGATGTCACATTTGTGTTAAAAAGTTAACAAAGCTATGGGTGCGGGAAAAGAAATCAGCGGAGTCAAGAAACGGGAGAATAAAAAGAATCAACTCTGGCGGCAGGGAAAATAGTTGTAGCCGAGCTCACCTACCTACCTTCAATAAATAGAAATGTAAATTTGTGACAGCGGGAGTTGTAGAGTAGGTAGGTGAAGTTTTTGTTCTATTCCTACTATAATTTTGAGTTCCTACTGCATTTATGTAAAAGTACCTACACGAAGTAGCAATCGCAATCCATTTACTTTTTTTTTAATTCAAAAATGCTGTGGGTCTGTGGTTCTACTCGTTTTTTTCTACTATTGATGGATGAAAACATCGAAGCTATCAGTTAAACGTAATGTTAAAAAATGTTCTTGGCATATTTGAATGTAACTAACTTCTAACGTCTATTTTCATTAGGAATTATTTCGGAGATCTTACCAACCAGCCAGCTGAAAGAATGCGTTTTATAATTATTTTGAAAATTCGTTAGGTAGGTACCACAAAATTCTCAATCAAAGGGTGTGCAGTGTTGTCGTTTTCAATTTTCAAGAGTGACATTTTTGGGTACCCATCACTTTCAAGCAAACAGTATCATCGATCTCCAAAATATAGTATAACTCGCCATAATTGTAATTACGAATTGTTGAACTACAAAAATGACAATAGAGCTACAGACTGGCCACCTCACAACCAACAAAATGAATCATTTGCACCTTAAAGTTTTTTTTTAGAATCAAATACTAATGCTTATTCATAAGTTTGAGATTCACCAGTTGATGGTCGGCAAAATAATGTTTATGTCAAAAGCAGTATGTTTGAATTTGACTATGAAATGAAAACCCGAGAACGTAAGTTTTCTAAATTTCGGAAAAATAAAGTATCAAGTCTGAGTCTATAATTCACTCGATAGGGTTATTGTTAATTTTCAATTTGAATTTGTTGCAATGATGGTAACTAAACAAAAATTAAAAGTATACCTACCAACGATGGGAAAAATCCCTACTTCTCTACACATTCGCAAAATTTCACCTACAATTCCCAATACGTGATTTTTGAAAAAGGAGAATTAAACGTTAATCAAACAAAAAAAGCTTAAAATGCCTAGGTTTATTTAATTTCTTTACTACAGAAAATATTCAGTTCGCGTCAGCATTTGCGTGAGGAAGAGTCAATACATATTTTGATGGTAAGATTATTTATGCATTCATGAAATCAGTAGGTAGTCAAAACTCTGGAAGAATTTAAATATGGAAATAAAAATTAGCCGGTAGTTTTTTAAAAGTACATATATGTACCTACATATTCGCTTATTTTAAAAAACTGGCATTTTTTCCCTACGCGTTCATTTTTGAGTTGAAAATACCTACATGTAGGGATTTTTCCCTACGTTTACCATCACTGATTTGTTCTACAGTAATTCAGTGAGTGGTTGGGCCATTTCTGACACAAGTTGAAAGTCTCCACTTCAGTTAGAACTAGAATTGGAAATCAAGCTAGGTAGGTACCTATCGAAAATTTACAAAAAGTGTGAAGATAAATACAAGGTCTGTTCCCGTACTGTTGCAAACAGCCGAAAACTACACTCTCTTCTGTCAAAACATATGAAAAGTCTTCGTACGAGAACATGATTTGAATGATTTCGGCTGTTTTCGGCTGTTTTGGACAGGTACGGGAACAGACCTACAAAAAAGTCTCCTCAAACACAGACTGCAAAGAATTTTTCTTGCTTTTGAAATTTCTTATCACCTGTAGGTAAGGTAGATTGCCGACATCATGTCACAAACGTCAAATCTGTGATTTTGGGTACAGAAATGCAATTAATAACAAAATAGCCATTTCATCAGAAGTTTTAGCAAATTATACGTATTTTCGTCGCACTGTAAACGCCTACTCAATTTTCAAATTAAAACAGCATGACCCATTATTAACTACAAAAACATAACCCAAGGGCTAACATGGGCCAAGTACAGAGCATTGCAGACAGTGTTATCCCGGACACTGTAGACACCGTACAGATACAAGTGGTAAAACATGCAAAAGTATTCTCCGAAATAGGTTTGCTGACCTATGAGGACTTTAAGAAATGTCTCGAGGGCTTAAATGCATTGTGAGTGAGATGCAGTCTACGGCTAAATCTTCACAAATTGATTTATACTCGTATTTGTTATCAGATCGCGAAAATGTTTGGATCCATCGGGGAAGCAACTTCTATTTCTCGTCAAGAAAGGAACTGACACTTCGTTACTATGGAAAGCCACAGTGAAGATTGCTTGTGTAAAGGTCGATCCAAACACTAGGATGATTGACCAATATAAGCTGCTGAATTTAAAGCAATTCCTTTGCGTTTTCAAAACCTTTCAATCGCATCTGCAAACTTTGGTTTCAAGTGAACAACAGAGTGTAAGTATTAGAGGACATCTCTATAAAATAAAATAATACCATGATTCTGGTAGGAGAGAAGGGGTTCTCTTTCCCCAGATTCCTCCGATGTTCAACTGACTGCTTCCATATTGATGGACGAAGTACACACGATGATGAACTCAGGTCAATTCAGTCCCAGTTCTTCGCAATGCTCGACACCAGATCGTTTTGACGAGTGCTCTATTTGTTTAGATCGACGAACTGAAGTCATACTTCCGTGTGCTCATAGTTTCTGTGCACCTTGTATTGAACAGTGGTAGCTGAACATTAGAATATGTAATGTTGGTTTCATGACATAAATCTATTTTCTTTGAAGGAATGTGAACAACAAAACATGTCCCATATGCAATGAACTGTTGGCGAGCACCGATGACACCTGGGTGATGTCCGAGTTGCCTGGAGTTGATGAAATAAATGACAAAATTTGCAATGAGCTAATGAACTTGTCAAAGCAACAAGCTACGGAATAGAAATCGAACGAAATAACCAGAACCGCCTAGCAGATTAAATAAAACGCTTCTTTTGTGTGCAGTTTGCATAGGGTATAATTAAATTATATTTAACTTGTGTTTAATATATTCCATTTAGTACTAACGAACTATTAAAAACATTTATTTGAAAATGAAAAAAGAACAATCAAAAAGACTAGCGATTGCCACGTCGATACCTGTCACCTATTCATCGCACGGACTTATATTTACAACTCGATGGCCAAGTTTAGGTTCACAAAAACGGATCTAGTTGTCTCATCGCACTTGAGCGAATAGTGCAGCGGACAGGTGTCAATACGGAAGACACTACCTTTTACTGATGGGGTACGTAGACGACATCGACATCATCTACCTTTCGTAGCGTTTCGTTATTGAAGCTTTTATGGCTATTGATGAACAGGCTTAAAGTTGGACTTGAAATAAATGAGAGTAAAATGAAAAATATGCTGTCGAACAGAAATGATTCCGTCACACCGTATTATACAAATTGTAACCATCGACAGCTATTAGAGATAGTGCACGAGTTTATTGTTCTTGAGGCAAATGTAAGCTCCACAAACAGAAAAACGATGAAGAATAACCATCGTCAGTCTGAACAGCTAGGGTAACAACTCGTAACTCTATTGAAAGAAACACTGATTTTTCCGGTCTTCCTTTAAGGAGCCGAGATCTTGACAATTAGCAGATTTTAAGCTGTTTCAAAAAGAAAACTCTCCGTCGGATATTGGATCTTGTGGGAATGAAGATGTGTACTATAGGCAACATGTGTTGACTACGACTCGACTTTTGCCAGTCGAGAGCAGCACGCTCTCGAGTTAGAACATGCGTCGTCAGCCTACGAACTAAAAGGGTGGTTGTCATGTTGAGGTTCCAATCTTGATGGGCATATTTTCCCGCGTCCCTGAAAATCTCAACCGAATAAATGCACTTACAGTGGCTGTAAGAACTGTCAAGAGTGATTAACCAAAATCTAAGTCAAAGTACTATTTGAGGACATCTTGTTGGACTTATTCCATCATTTCCAAGACAAATTTATGCAAAACTACAGATTTGTGATGACGTCAAATATATTTCACAAAAATATTTATATTCAAGATCACAGATCCCGTTCTTGATTCCTAGCCATTCAATTAGCACGTCGTTTAATTGATATCTTCCCTTTCGCCAAATGAGTCATGCTTATTCTAACGCGGTTGTTGTCAGTAACCTTTTTTACCCAAATCTGAAAATGGTGTTAAATATTTATCCATCATTTAAAGTGGTGACGGTAAGACTTACTATTTCATTGCCAATGGCAGAGATTGTAGCTGCAAACTTGGGCAGGTCTTTCCCTTCTATATACACTGGTTGACCGCGATGAAACCACCGCCGTTCATACAACAACTTCCCGTCTTCTATCCTTGTTTCCACAAATGAGTTGTTTGGTTCCGAGAGCATGACACCCGGAGCGTTGCTCATAAGGCTTGCAACTCCATTCTGAGACATTGCTAAACAACACTTGAAAATTTAGAAATTTGCTTTGGGTTTTGTAAAAAAAAATTAACAAGTCGTACTTGGAGTTAAGGGTTTTCCGCGAGTGATCGTTTTCAGATCACTATCAATGTCTTTTTCCTCCAGAAGATAGACCAAGAGCTGTCCCGTTGCTGGCTTACGCCTCTTCTCAACAACTGGCATGGGTTCGTTAGGTCTTCGCCTAAGTTTTCTTGTCACTGTTGGCTTAATCTGTTAAAGAGGCTAGTGTTTTAAGACGCTAACATAAGGTTTATGAAATGCTTGAACTTACTTCCATAGAATCACTGGTGAGTTCAAGACTGTGGCGTTCATTCTCGATAAGCTTCTTCTTATCATCGAAATCCGTTAAAATATTATCTTTCAGGTCGGTCTGCAAATGGAGCGAGTTGAATTTGTAATATTTCAATGGATATGCAATATAGGTATATATTTACTTTTTTCTCTTCGTATTCTTTGAATGCGGCTTTCTTTTCCAATATGTAATCCCTTTCTACACACTCTCTTAGGTATTCACGATAAATCTCGTTAAGCCTTAGGCGCTCCTTGTACTGGTTGTCGAGTTTCTTTACTCTTTTCATGTATTCTGGATGGCAGTGAGACTTCAACTCATCGACTTGTTTATTGAGGCTCGCCAGTTTGTCCTGATACATTCTGGAATTTTTCAATGTTACGAATATTTCCAAATAATTTACTGAAAACTCACTGTTCTTTGATTTCCATTGGCTCGTCATTGCCGCGATTATGGTTTCTAAATTCAGTTTCACTTGCTTCCTCTGTATCTGTATACATTTTTATTTTGGATAATTGAGTTGTAAATCTGGTAATCTATGTTTTTATTCATTACCTTCTTCACTGTCGTAGAGGTTTGGGTCAAAGTTGGTGTTTCTGGAATCCTCGTTAAAGTCGACGCGGTCGTCATCGTTGATATCATAGGAGTAGCCGAGATGCGACATTGCTAGCCTATTTGTATTATTTATTGTTTAAACTAAATATTTTTATGTTTTTCTTTACAAACGTTTGACACTATTCTCACGTACATAAAACAACTAGGAAGAATAAATAAATTTCTATGGCATTTAGCTGCTAGCCGAAGACCATCAGTCCATCATCGGTAATGTAGTTTGTAAGCTAATGGGCTAGTTCTGCATTCTGCAACTTCCAGCAGGAAACCGATTACCTACATTAAAAACGACGTGGCATGTTTTGTGTTTAGCAAATTAAAGATAAAATAAGGATCAGAATTAATTTATTTTATGTGTTATACGCAGGTAATAATTGTTTTGTTTAATAAAATGGTTAAAAACAACAAAAGCTTATTTATTCTGTTTCGATTTCGTTTGTACATGCTATTAATTCCAATAAAATTGGTTATTTATATATTTTCTGTATTTTGAGGTTACAATAAATATTTTCAATATTGGATAAAATTTACCCATGATGGGTATTTGCGTGTATAAAAATATGATGGGTAGCTGAGTGCTAAGAATAATATAATAGAAGGAGAATACCATTCTCTGCGAAATCCGAAAAGAATAAATAAATAAATGCATTATATATACATATGTACTAAAAAAACACTCCCGTATTACACAGTATTACCGACATATGATAACTTGGCAGCACCTCGAGTGTCAGGTCAGCTGTAATGTATCCACCATTTTCTTAATTTTGTTCTATTCTAATTTATTTATTTGACAGCGGAATAGACCAGAGCAGTCTTTATTCATATTTGACGATGTTGGTGTACCATTTTTGGGCCACCTACACTTTGTAGCATATTTTATTTAATTTTCAATAAAAAAGCAAATTAAAGTCAGTTTTTTCGTTCACAATAAGCTGTAGTTTAAAACAGCCAGCAATGGACTTCGGAGCACTACTACATGTTGCTAAAAAAAATAGCGAAAGTACTAAGGATGGAGATGTAAGTATGATCGAACTTTTTTTTATAATTACATGTCTAGAAATTTCCCAACTTTCGGAATTGTATTTCATACTCAAATTCATTTGAAAGGTCGTCGATTTTTTGAAATTTTCCAATTAAAGTTAACCAATCTGATTGAAAATTAACATTTTATTCTTCTGTTTATAGGGCAAATACTACAGCACCAAATTCGCTCCTCCGAAAAAAGAGTCAAAAGATAAGAAGCTCTCCAACAACATTCAAAAGTTTTTAGCCAAGAAGGAGCAGGAGGAGCGGGAGCGCTCGCGTAGTGAAAAAGAAAAACGCGACCAATTGTTGGCACTGCGGGATGAAAAGTCCAAAAATAAGATTAGGAAAATGTTAAAAGTAATTAAATCTGCCAACAAGTCGGTGCTGGACGAAGCGGTAGATGCGGAGCATACGGCAGTGACACGTCAGGGACCCGATCAGCCGGATCAAGATGATTACGGCTACGTGTCTACTGAAGCAAATGCATTTTATCAGAAGTACATAGAGAAAGTAAAGGATGTTAAAGAAGACAAGGTCTTTGCACCGAGTCGGCCAGCAACAAGGACAGATCTCACGAGCACTAAGGATCGTGTAAAGGCGGCGATTATGCGTGAAAATTTGGAAAAAAGTATGCCTCATACACGTGTGAGAACAGCGGCTCCAAAACTAGCATCAGCACTGGCCACAGGGCCAGTTTCTGGCTCGTTGCGACGTAAAGATCTATACGATCCAGAAGCCGAGCGAGAAGAAGAGAAGAAGCGCGAAGAGGAACAGAAACGTTTAAAACATAAAAAACCCCCACCTCCAGCGCTGGACTTTCAAGCGCTGCTCAAGTTGGCTGAAAAGAAACAATTTGAACCCGTCGAGATAGTAACGGAACCGAAGAAAAAAGAGCCTGAACGATTGCTATCCAAAAAGGAAAAGAAAGAGTATGACGAAAGACAACGGTTTCTCGAAGCGAGGGAGCGACGTAAAAAAGAAATGGAAAAAGGGGGAAAACCTGGATCAATACCAAAAGTGCCAGAACGACAAAAAATGGAACCAAATGGTCGCATACCAAAATTGAATCAGTCTATGTCTGTTGCTCCTAAATCATCGTCTTCTAGCAGTTCACCCTCTATTAGCAGCAGCAGCGTCAAGTCTGCTGACTCAAAAACATCTGTTTTTAAAAAACCACTCAATCCAGTGGGCAATTCTGGTGCAAGCTCAAAAGTCTCGCAGTCTTCCGCACGAATATCTTCCTCACCAACAGCATCGACAAGTAGTAGTAGTGCCGCAAAGCCATCAATGAACGGGTCAACATCCAAAGAGAAAACGAATCTAAAACCTAATCCTGTTAAGCTGACACCAGGTACATCTAAACCTGCCTCTACATCAATTTCATCGAGTGCCTTATCTAACAGCAGTGCTAAAGTATCTAATAACGGACCAACAAGGGAATTTCCACCAAAGGATGTAAAATCCTCTACAGCCCCCAAAGCCAGACCTCCACAGGTAGCTCAAAAGACGCGACAATTTCCACCGCCAGATGTGCGGCGGTCCAACAAGCAACCGGAGAAAAAACCACCACAAACTTTGAAAAGTAATTTAAATTTACATTAGTGTTTCAGTCAAGTACGTTTATTTTGAAATTTCAGGAAGAATCTATGACGATGATGAAGATGAGTACGATTCGGAGCTGGACGATTTCATCGACGATGGACCAGAGGAAGAAGACTATTCCCAGCATATCAAAGCTATTTTTGGCTACGATAAGTCTAGGTAAGTGATAGTATCGTTGGGTCCTCGATAAACTGTTACTATTTGGCTTCTTTCAGATATCGGGACGTTGATGAAGACGATGCAGGCATGGAATCATCATTTGCCCAACAAATGCGTGAGGAGTATATGAGTAAAAAGATTGGTAAAGAAAATGTTTCATATTTTAGAAGCAAGCGGTTTTATTATTTTTTTTTTTAAATTTAAGGAATAATGGAGGATTTGGAAGATATGCGGCAAGAAGCCGAAGATAAAAAACGCAAAGCGATCATGAAAAGGAAAAAGGTTCATTAATTTGTATTGGAGAGTGCCTTCATATAACCGCGTACATGTAATTATGAAGGACATGCCGCCTTTTGATCATTTTATGTTCAAAGTGATATTTAAAAATAACTGTAACTATATTGTTAATTTTTTGCTTTATTTTTCTAATCAAAATATTTTTATTCTGTTAACTATCTGTTTGCTTTTTGCTCGAATCATTGTATCGAGTACTCGAACTACTTCATATATACATAAATATGAAAAATAAGTTTAAAATGTTGCTCTTGAATTCATATATGTAGCTAAATATTTTGTTAAATAAAACGTAGAAATGAAATCAGGTTCAAATGCGTTGTAATAGCATACAATTGTTTAATGAATACACTTACATCCATACATATATAAAATAAATAGTTAAATTACTACCTAGATGATTTTTCGTTATTATTTTATAAAATAATGGCATTTATTAATCAAAACCCGTTTTTGATATAACAATACTATTGATGTAATCCATACATTAGAGTGGGAAATTAAATATCCCTTCGCAATGACAGCTCTGCAGCGCACGCATTTTTAAACGTCAAAAGAGTGGAAGGTGAACTAAAAGTTTGCATGTTTTTTCCTTGCTTGCATCATAACCTCGTTGGTTGGTTGGATGATTGTGTTCTTTTTGAATTAAACTATTTAAAAGTGTTTTTTCTCATTGATTCGTTTGACTCTGTGAACTGTGAACTGATAATCATCGAAAGGAAGAACAGATTTATGATTTAAATTCCTATTCAAAGAAGACAGTTTTCGTGTGCTCTTGAATAGAGTAAAGTAGAATGAGTGAAAATCGTGAACAACTTTTAGAACTTATAAGGAACCAGGGAGAAGTGGTCAGGAAATTAAAGGCTGCCAAGGAACCAAAGGAGAGGGTGAGTTTTCTTCCATACTTTTCAAAAATTATGTACAACTTCATGTTCTATAATTGCTTGTATCTAACAAAGATACTAATTCCATTTTGATGTGCTGGCAAAATAATTATCTGAAATACTTTCACTGAATACACAAAAGAAAAATAGCTTTGCACGAAAATGTAGAAGGCCATTAATCTGATATATCGCAATAGTGAGCTAAGATTTCAACAACTTTGGATTTGGATTACTCATTGATCACCCCACCTTTCCCGCAATGCAAGCAACTGATCACGACACGAGCCCCTCAACTAAACTCTTAAGCCAGAAAACCTTGTAACAAAAGTAGTATATCCACTTTACAGTCTGGTTTTTTTTTTTAATTTTTTCCCATAGATAAATCTAAGTTCAGTATTTGCTAATTAATGCCTAAATTTCTCTCGTTAATGTACACATTTTGTTGTGAATGTAGATCAAACACGTTTCTTTATTTAAAATTTTGTGAAACATGTGAGATTAGACTATTAGAGAGTGGCCTTGAATTTTATTTCTGATTTGTTGTGTTCGGTAAGTGCACATGTTAAAAAAGAACAATATTCCTAGTTAGTATTTCTTTTTTAGTTATAATGAGCGTATTTGGCCTTCTCATAGGACTTCCTGCTAATGATATGACTGTACCTACTATACTGGGATAGATGTTGATGAACTTATTTGAATTTATTCACGCATTTGCATATCCATACATAAATGCACAAGTCATCACTTTGTTTCGATGGAGATCAGCTACGGTAGGATTTTGCGAAGAAAAGGCTTCGATAACTGAGCATACGATTGCGTAATTCATACATGTGCTACAGCGCCTAGCATGTTGTTATTGTGTACCGCAGTATGTACAAAGACGACCTAGTTCTGGTCTTAAATTATCATTAAAATGGACACAGAAAGTTACTTCTGAGTGATAAGTTTTAGCTGTCACATGACATTCATAAGATGTACATGTTTATGCACATTTGAATAGAGTTTGCAATAAAATTGGAAATTAAAATGCTAATAAAAGTTCAATAATGCTGATGAAAGTTTAATTTCAATTACAGTACCCTCATGTGGTTAAGTTCAAAATTATCATGTGTTTTTATTTTTTACAACTTATAAATTTATGATTTCCTGGTTCTAGGTAAGGAAAATAGAAAATCTGTGTGGTGAATTAAAGTGTTAACGTCGTAAATCCGATCCGCTTCTGGGTGTGAAACTATAATTTTCTAAGGCCCCGTTCAGACACGGCGGAAACCGCACGGTTCCCGCAGCGGTTCCCATTTACATTGCCTTTGTTATATTCGTTCACATACAACCGGGCGGTTTGACAAACTACATAATGTATATGTATATTTATATAAGTTCTATTGCGTGATATGAAACTGTTCAGTTGATTTGCGGTTTCCGTGCGTTTTGGATGATGCATATTTGAAATCTTTATGATACATATTATGATTCCTTTGTAAAAAATGTTTCAATAGTGTTTTAGTAGTACGTATACATATGATGGATTTTGTTCAAATATTAATTTGTAGACACAGCAGTGTCTTCCAGACAACTATTTCCACATACTTGCTACTTTAACTACTCACTCAAAGATCAAATATCCAAGTTCCAATCTCATTTTCCTACCGTACAATCACTACACCCGACACCTGAATCCAAATGTATCATCATTCGTGCACAGCCGCACGCAAACCGTTGCTGTCTGAACACATTATAATATTCAGCGGTTCAAACCGTGCAGTTACAACTGCGCAGTTTCCGTCATGTCTGAACGGGGCGGCCTAAGGTAAACAAAGGAATAACATTTGATAGTACATCTTTTATTTAAAAAAAAACACTAATCACACTATGGTAACCACCTTCAGTCGAAAGCTAAAGGCATCATGACAAGCAACAACTTTTTTAACAGTCACTGAAAACAGTACACCTATAGATCGAATCGGTGTGGGTACTTGAGCTACGATCACCATTTGGTACCACATAATGAAAAATATATAAGAACAAAAAATACTGCATAAGACCAAAAGAGCAAATAATATAATAATGAATCTAGAATTTGGTGGATGTTGCTTCTTTGTAAACATCATGAACTTGGTTATCCTTAAACCGTATTTGCGGCTTGTAGAATTTTTTTTTTATTTAGCGTATGGCAAGATACATTTTACAAAAAACATTAAATACACACTGAAACTACACAATACATATGCACATGTGAAGTACTATGAAGTATTACAGATGAGTTATAAAAATTGCACATTGATTCAAAATTTGATTGTCTAGGGTCTGCAGCCATTGCATAGCAGCGGGAGAGGGAGTGATGAAATCGGTTGGTTCGCCGTGGTTCTTTCGGAGGACGCATGCGGTGGTCACGTGTTTGATGTTCTGAATTGCAGCTCCACAGTCGCAGAGGGGTGAATCGGACGCTCCCTGATTGTAGAGTGTTGATGCACATCTGCCATGGTTCGTACGCAAACGGTTAAGACTCACTCATGTTTTCCTGTGTAAGTCGTATCCAGCTGACATGGTTGTAGGATAATTTATGTGGAATAAATCGTTCGCAGAAAAGGAACTCCACTCGTTGTTCCATACTTCCGTCGCGCTGAAGTTGCTGGAGTTAAGCTCTAGTGCCAGTCTTAGGGGAGGGCGCCGTGATTTTAGTCGGGATCTTGAACTAGATTCGATGTCGTTGTGGATTGGCAAGAGAGAGTTCGTGTTAAGTTTATTAAACTCACGCAGTAAAGCATTTTGTCGACGGAGGTATGCCGGGAGAATGTTGCTCAACACCGGTAGAAACCTCGTTGGGGTAGAACTAATAGTTCCTGTAATTATGCGCTTGTAGAATCAAGCTTGCTGACCCTGTCGTGGGGTTCACCATCCCAACTGTATCATCAGCATTTATCAAAGCTAGTTTTTTTCCAAGTCTAGTGTAAAAGTCTATTAGTTTAGTATCTGGCCTTTTTTTTTTACTATAGTTTCGTGTAACACAATGAACTTTCTCATTTCATTTCACTGCTAGCTCATATACGAGTATGGTGAATCACTTTTGCAAGCCACCGTTGTGGTCTATCTGTATTTATTTAAAATTTGTTCTTATTATGTTTGTACCTACTCTTCATACTGCTTTTAATTAATTTCTTTTGCGGGTTTCGTTTATTTTCAGAAGAACTCATTTCATACTTCTTAACATATACATACATGCTTACATATGTATGTATATCTTAAGTCTAACGTATTCTTTTCGGGATCATCTTCGTACATGTGAATTGCAAAAGTTTTGAACTTAGTGCGGTGTTGGATTTTATTTTAAATAATTTTTTTTTATATTTACACTGTAGTTTGTGATTGTTTAATCTATAATAATAAGAGTATTGTGTGAAAGTGTTTTGTTCTTGTGTTGCATTTGAATTCGAACCGGTGGAATAGGACGCAACATTTTCTCGCTTTTTTGACATTGGTTTGCAAATGGGACACCTTTTTTTTTATTTCCATTTTATAACACCTTCTTTCATTCCGGTTACTCGTAGTACTTGTTTGATTTATGTTTATTTATAATTTCCTGATCAATTTTAAAAAAGAAGAATTCTAATCAGTTTCATTATTGTTGTTTAGGTTTAATCGGGGTCCAGGCAAAAGCCAATTAGTAAAATTGTAGTAAAAATGTTGCGTCACTTTGGCCGCCATCTTACCTATTCGCGGTTAATTCGAAGTAGTTTTCAAAATCAACAAGTCACTTGTTTTCATTGCTCAGTTGAACTATTAAAAACTCAAACAATTCCGAATCAAAACAACAACAATAATGATACTGATGATGAATCCATTGCACAACAAATATCAAAGGTTAGCACTGCTTTTTTATATAGTACACATTCTATTAATAAAAGTTACATACTTGGAGACAGAAAATATTAACGTATTACTCTTGTAGATCGATGCTGAAGTATCCCAACTGTTGGCTCTCAAAACTCAGCTATCTGGGGAACATGGAACGCCACAGAAGTTTACGTTGAAGACACCGAAAGGCACGCGGGACTATAGTCCTGAGCAGATGGCCTTGCGGCAGGGCGTTCTTGATAAAATCGTAGCTGTTTTCAAAAAGCATGGTGCTGAGTCCATAGACACACCTGTCTTTGAACTGAAAGTAAGTGGCCTTTTGTAAATATTTTTAAATAACGTTTTGATTGAACTGATTTTGGGTTTTATTTGTAGGAAGTCTTAACCGGTAAATACGGTGAAGATTCAAAACTCATTTACGATCTTAAAGATCAGGGTGGAGAAATACTGTCATTGCGTTATGATCTCACAGTACCTTTGGCAAGGTATTTGGCTATGAGCAAAATATCAAGCATTAAGAGGTATCACATTGCAAAAGTATACCGACGTGATAACCCTTCAATAACACGCGGTCGCTATCGGGAGTTCTATCAGTGTGTGAGTTTTGAATTGTTTTTTTTTTTTTTTGTTGTGGTAAACTTTACAAATTGTGTAGTTTGCAGAACAATCTTTAAACCATTTTTTATTAGAAAAAAGTTCATTCTATAAAATGTTTTGTTATGCTTCCAGGATTTCGATATTGCTGGCACATATGACCTGATGTTGCCAGACGCTGAATGCGTTAAAATCGTAGTCGAAGTGCTTGAGGGCTTGGATCTAGGAGACTTTGTTGTTAAGCTAAATCATCGACAGTTACTCGATGGCGTGTTTGAAGCTTGCGGAGTTCCAACTGATAAATTTAGAGCTATTTGCTCTACAGTCGATAAGTTAGATAAGGTAAAATATATATATATAATACATTTCTTAGATCAGTAAATATTTTAGGTAATGTGAATTGAGTGTAGGGTCTCGACACATTTGGATGGGGTTTATTACTGAGGTGATGGATTAAACCTCAATTGTTATAGCTTAATTAGTTTTTAAAAGTGGGCTGTTCTGAACTTGCATACCTTATTTTTATTGGAGCAGACAAAGCAATGCGTCTCAGCTTCTGTGAAGCGATGTTACCATATTTGTTTAGAGACAAACATTAGCCTGCAGATTTTTGTGAATTCAATTGGAATAGTCTTGAGCAATTTACCTTTCTAAAAGATGTTGCGCTATTTATTCTTAAATTCAACGCTGTTTTCGTTGTACAGCAATCGTTCATTCAGATTCAGATCAGATCTATGGTAATATACAACCTAATTCTGTGGTCACAAGGAAAAACCGGTAAAGTCTGTTTTACTCATTTTTCAGGAGAGCAGTTTAAAGTTTTTGACATACGCGTGAAATTACGAATGATTGGAAACTCCGATCGCGTTGAAACAAAAAGTAAAATAAAGATAATTTTACTCTTTCTTAGTTGAAAAATATCTTTTTTGAAAAAAAACTGTAAACGATTTTACTAACAAAACTAGTACTTTAGTCGTTAGGCCTTTTAGGTTTTTCATCATAAAAAATCCTATCTGGAATTTAGTTGTTTTTCCAATATAAAGAATCACAACTTAATTTTGGAATAAGCGCTAAACCGCAGATAGGAAAATCGTGTTACCTATTCTTCCTATAAAAAAAATTAACAAAACAAAAAATATTAACACGGAAAAACAGCTAAGACAGCTATTCATTAAGCAAGTTGCATTTATTGCTTTAACCGTAACCGTGGCTATTCATCGTTGTGTTGAGTACGTTCAAAGTACTATGTACTTGATTCATTCACTGGGAGAGCTCCATCTTGTCAACCAGACCACCGATTTCAATGGCCATAATGTCAAGATTCAATATTGTACTATATTTTGTTTTGATTATTTCTTTGTAATCACATTTAATGCTTTTCCTTTTTTTATTCATGTTAGAGTCCCTGGGTAGAAGTGCGACGAGAAATGATCGAAGAGAAAGGACTTGACGAAGTAGCTGCCGACAAAATCGGTGATTACGTTCAATTAAGTGGTGGTGCCGAGTTAGTTGAGAAACTGCTGAAAGACGAAAAACTCAAGTCAATTAAATCCGCTGTTAATGGCTTGGAGGGAATGAAACTGCTTTTAAAATACTGTAATGCAATGGGCTTAAGTAAAAGGGTTTGCTTCGACCTCAGCTTGGCGCGAGGTCTTGATTATTACACTGGCGTTATATATGAGTGCGTGCTTAAAGCAGAACCAAAGGTTGTACAGAATGGTGATGAAGCTGGACAAATAGGCTCGGTCGCTGGAGGCGGTCGCTACGATAACCTAGTTGGAATGTTTGATCCCAAAGGCAAGCAGGTCCCTTGTGTTGGTGTGTCCATAGGAGTGGAGCGAATATTTTCTGTACTAGAAGCTAAAATAGCTGCTATGGGCTCACGTACACGCACAACTGAAATCGAGGTATACGTTGCTTCTGCTCACAAAGGACTTCACGAAAAAAGATTGCAGATCATAAACCAGTTATGGGATCAAGGAGTGAAGGTAAAGTCTTGTTTTTTAGAGAAAGCGACAGTATATTTAATTTGTATGTATACTCTTTGTACAGGCTGAACACTCTTATAAACTGAATCCAAAACTATTAGTGCAATTGCAGCACTGTGAAGAGAATGGTATTCCCTTAGCTGTGGTATTTGGAGATTCAGAGCTTGAGAAAGGCGTTGTTAAAGTTCGAGAGATAGCTACGCGCAAAGAAGAGGAGGTTAATATCGTAAATTTAGCCGATGAAATCAGAAAACGTCTGAGAACCTAAACAGTCGATTCATAACCATTTCACACAATAAACTGTATTTATTTATTTATAACGCTTTAACAACTTACTGAAAGGGCATTATGTTCTCCATGTTGTTGCATTTCACACTCTGCCTGTACATCAAACCAAAAGAAATAAATCAAAATTAACAAAACAGCGAGACAACCAAAACGACATGTTGTTTTATTCAATAGAAATTTGAAATTTGATTTCATAAAATTAAGTGTAGTCTATTTGTTTGAACGATTATTTTCTTTAATTTTCCTCAGATATTTCAAGGCGATCATAGAGGATTTTGTCGCCATGCCGGATCCACATCCAAAAGCCTTTTCTATAAATTTTATTAATCACATATCACGCAACGAGCAATCTGATAAAATGAACGCGTTCTTAAAGACGGGTTTTCGGGTGAGTACTTCTATTTGTTGCTTATTGTTCGTTAAGTGATGCATGTCAAGGTATTTGCGACGCAGGGTTCTATAAAAGATAATAGCTGAATAGCAAACTCAAGTAGCAGAAGGTGACTAGGCTCAGTTTTATTTAGAAAATGTTTAAATGTGTTAAAAAAAACCTTTCAGAACATTAACATGAACTCACCCAATGCGTGTTATTTCGCATCATTTAATGAAAATTGCACGCTTAGCACTTCTCTTTGATGCTATTACTCATTGGTCGGACTTAATATGTTTATAATCTCGGAGCTTGCTACCGATGACTTGCAATAGAATATAATCAGTTTTTAAAACTTAAACTTGAAATATGGAGAAAATAAATAAGCGCTCTTTTCAACTAGATGGCTTAAGCTTGGGCATCTTAGAAACAGAAGACAGCGGCCAGTTTAAGCGAAACAAACAAAGTTTATCAGGATGTCTTAGATGCCATTGCTTTACTATTCTTTTACAAATCAATACCAGAAAATATTGAAAAAAAGTGAATTGTTTTGTGATTACTGATTACTTAATGATGTTATTAATATGAAAGACCCAGCGATACATGCATTGTTATTCTTATTATTCTTTATTAGCATGTGCAATTAAACATTTCAAACAAAAAATGTAAGAGCTAGCTGCGGAGGCTTTCGGCTTGATTTACTAATTTTGGAGTTTTACTTAGGTTTACCTTACTATATGTACTAGTTGATGTTGTTAATTATGCCTCTCGAATTTCCTTAAACTCTTAGGTTAACTGCCCGAACACAATGGCGAGGCTGTAGTGGAAGTAGGCAGCGCTGTCAAAGTTAAAATACACGTAAACCCTATTGCGCGAACACAATGCGAAGCTGTTGCTGTAGTATGAATTGTATGGTGTAGCTCAAAGTTCAGCCAACTTCAACTTTCTACTTCCACTACAGCGTCACCATTGTGTTCGGCCAGTTAGTTGTTGGTGTATACATATATGTAGAATCTTGAAAGATCGCCATTACAGATCTTCATTAGGAAGGAAGTCAGTCGCTAGAAGCGCAACTACAACTACAACTTTTTCGTAAGTACAAACCAGGTAATCTTATCGGTCACCTAAACATTGACTGATGTTATGATAAGTGAATACTGCTATGGCAGAAAATTCAGAGATCATATTGGGGAACGTACCACGATGTCAAACGGCGAACCCACCATAGACCCAAAAGTCTCGTATCATGCATTGAAGAAAATGTAATTGCGGATGAGCTGGCTCTACTGCCGAATTCTCAGGCCCTGAACTATTTTGTGGTATAAACTGGGCAACTATCTCAGCCTTAATTAACAAATGGGAGCATAATCCCCGACTCTCTCATTGGAGAAATGTCCCAGGGCTTAGGCAAGCCAAACTGTTAACTTAAGCCTCCTACCCATCACAGGGAACTTCTAAACCACAATAAGAAGGATATTAGGTATCTATCCACCTAAACAAGTTAGGCCTGTCTGGCGAGACCGATTGTCGACTCTGTTTAGAGGAGGTCGAGACAGCCGAGCACGTTCTTTGTGATTGCCCGGCACTTTTCGTGGTCACACGGCGCACAGTGGGGTAAATTGACTTTTTTGCTTGCAAAAACCATAGCTCATAAACGAAAAAAGATATCGGTATAATTTTTTTTTCTGTTTGAACGAAATTTCCAATGCTATTTAATTTGAGAATTTTAAGAAAAAATATTTACAGGGTGTTTCAGAATCTTCTGCTGAAATACAACTTTTATCCCATAGGAAATGGTCTTAATATTTTGCATTAAAAATTGTCAAAAGTAGGTTACTGAAGTAAAAACAGTTTGTCTTAAGGTCAAACAAAGTCAAAGTGGTGCATAAAAGTAAACGAACAAGATATTGTTTAAATATTTTTGCAGGTGTATCAAAAAGAATTGCAAATAAATGCAGTTGAGCCTCAGAAATACATGTGTTTTAAATTTCCGTTGAGCCTATCGAACCTTTTTTTTAAACTCAACATAAAGTCAAAAAGTGTGCTAAGAACATGTTTTCAAAAAACCACCAAGTTTCAAACAATTTAAATACCAAAAAATAAAAATATGTTGTATTTAAGGGGACCTTCTGGTCTAGATTTTTCAAAAAATCGATTTTTTTTTTGAATTTCAAAAGTATAGGGTTTTAAAAGTATACTGTTAACTGTTCGTATTAATATTTCCAGTATTTTGACTTCTACAACCTATTTAGCAAGTCAGCGCAGAAGCAGGTAAAATTTAAACTCATTTATCTCGAAACTACATTGTGTGAGACAAAAAAAAAAAAAACTACTCGACCGATTCGTCTCAAATTTTAGTATGTTATTCAGTAAACCAGTGCTTATCGTGAAAAATGGTCTTTTTTCGAAACGTAAATTTCAATAACGCGCCATTTTGTCAATTTTTAAATTTTTTTTTCATTCTAGTTCCTGCGATAACTACATTCATACTGTTTAAAATGTTTTTTTGTTTTGTTTGTTTTTGATCAGTGGAAGGGCCAAAACACGACACACCATGCAGGGTAACTGTAAAATCAATTTTTGTTTAATTAAAATTATTATTATCGTTTTTTTTTTAGTATTTTTGTATATTGTTAATGTGATAAAATATATCTACAAAGTTTAAATACTGTTGCTCATTATTTTCCTTTAAAAAAAAAATCATAAAAACTCGTCAAATTCAAGGGCGCTAGACCAGAAGGTCCCCTTAAATTAAAAACAATCATATGTACCAAGAAAGTAAAAAACCAATGTGTTTTACTCAAACGAAAATATAAAAAAAATCTATTTTTCGTTTACACTAAAATTAACCTAACTTTAACTGGCTGTACTTATCATACCAATTGTCCAAATTTAACAATTTTTTCAGTTTCTTGAGGCCAAAATAATTCTTAATCCAGAAGGTAAGCTTTTTTTTGCTTTTAGACACACGCCCCACAGTGCGGCGTACCTTGCACAAAGAGCTCCTTAGATCTTATGAATTAAAAAATGCGTCAACCAAGGACATACTTGCCTTTATTATAAGGGTGATTTGCTTATTGGACTTATTTGTATCCTTTGATACAATAGATCTTTTAGGTCGCAGTACCAGCCTTGGGGATACTAAAAATATTTATTTAAAAAATAAAAATCTGAAAGATCAAGTTTCGCATAAACCGTAACTGCGAGACCGGGAGACAGATGAGTCGCCGCTGCGCCACTCTTGGTTCTTGGATACAAATCTGACTGAGTGGAGGGATAGTGAGTAGGAACAAGAAGATGTGCATGATTCGGTGGTGCACGATCGATTGTGTTGTGTATTTCCTGCAAGTATAAGCATCTCATTGTGGTGATGGTATAAATATTTTGCGGGCTACTTCTGCCACTACAACCGCTGATTAAATTTTATTTTTTGTTTAGAATATATATATTTTTTATTTTTTATTTATATATTTTTTTATTTATTTATTTATTTATTTTTGCGCAGGTATAATAATACATATATGTACACACATCGTAAGTAGGCATAGGTATATCAGCACGCATCAACTTTAACACACTAAAATTAATTATAACTAGTGTGCCCGAACGAAAACTCTCGCAAGAGAAAATCCAACCCCAAAATCCAAACTTCCCATTCAAGATTCAACATCCAAACTTCCCATATGATTTCCATTTCTGTCAACTCATGGAAATCCCATGGAAATCATACGGGAACTGTTTATTCTTTTGAGTTCATTTTGGGTTTCGATAGATTTTTTAATTTATTAAAATAGTGAATGTGCAATTCGTCAGTGCTCCAGGAAAATCGCTTTCTTTTGACATCTCATTGGTTAAGTGTGAGACCTGCAAATGGTACCTATACTATAAAAATAATATACATAATGCAATATCATTTTGATTTGAGAGGCGTACAATTGATACAATTTGATAATTTAGTGTAACCAGAGTTTCTTCCCACGATCCCTATGTATTTCATTTTCGGTAATCCGAAAATTAAACGCAAGATCGTTTTCAACCTAAAACATCCCCTCTTCGTATATTATAAATGTACATACACATGTATGCATACCCGTGTATGTTTCTACGTACGTATGAAGGCCTGAATAATGAATATAATAATCAAAGAAAACGAATATTGAAATTGTCATATCTAGTTCATCCTTTTTGTGTTATAATGGCCATCAAAGCGGATTTAATTCGAATTAAGGGTTTCGGAAAGTCCTTTTCAACCCCTGCAAAGTGTTGCTGTTTTTTGTCGAATAATTCCTTCGTCACATAAACCGAATTGAATGCTTCAGCAGTCCGCAGGATGTGGGTTATTTATTGGTAATCACGATAAATTTTTACCAGAAAAATATATGTAGTAGTTTTTTGTATGAATAAAATGGAACAAGAAACCACAACAATGATTTCGCTTCAGGTCCAGTCTCAAATGGGGTGTGATAATACGTATGCGTATGCCCCATGCAATATTTTCGTTTTGTTTCGGGTGGGATTATATCTCAATGGAAAGCGTTCTTGATAAGCGTGCAATTGCCCTCAGCACATAGTCTTAGCCATCTTTAGCTGTAAATGATTATAATAGTTCACTTCTGGATACAATTCCCTAGAGAGATAATAAATCGTTCTGCTCAGAATAAGGGCAGTACAAAAGGTGGTCTGTTTTTTTCTTCATAAGCTCACCGGCCGCATTTGAGTGACAACACTCCCTAACAAAGAGTAATCACACGAATTGAAACAGTAGGTATGGTTTACATTTGAATGTATAAATAAGTTAGATTTATGTCAGTTAGAAGTTGTGACATTTGTGACATTTTAATGCTGTAAATTTGGATGTACTAATCTGGGGTAAGTTAGAGCGTGCCTCAGGCCCAATGAAATCCGGCTATTGAAATAGCACAAGTAAGTTATTTGACCTCAGCCATACAAAATTAACCCAAAAACTACACTGGAGTGTTCACCTTAACTCGGTCAATACGTTTCCAGAATATTATTTTATTTTACCGAAGATGCCACCGAAAAAATATATTGACATTGTTGGTCCTTTTTCACATTTGTACTACCGTTGATCTCGGTCACGTGCAGGGTGCAGAGTAAAATAAGAGTAAACTAAGAAGAACCCTGACCTATGTCATTTGCGCTGAAAATTTTGTTTGGGGGATTAACTCCGTCAGAAAAAAAAACTCTTCTGGTGGTTAATTTGATTTCAGATGCCCTTAAATAACATACATGAATGTGCGCTACAACGTTTGTTCGGCAAATGATAATAAGTTTGGATTAATCTACAAAGGCGAAGATTCTAATCCTATTTGTTCAATTACAAGGGATGGATCGTACCGGTTCTATTTTCCCAACAAAAAATTACTTCCCTTATGTAACTACATAATAAAAAAAAAACAGAAACACATGATTGTGACACTGAAGGCACAAATTCAATACCCGTTTGTAAAAGGCGCTGGCAACAATATGAAAGTGGTGTTGGAAAATTAAACGATTATAATAAGGTTTTGGTATCTCGTGATTTTTTTTAACGAATGCGAATGCCATTCTGCTAATTGGGTATGACGGAGAGAAGGGTGAGGAAATTATAGCTTTGGACTAGCTTGCGGTCAGTGAGATTGTGTAGCGTAGTAAAATCGAGTATACATACTTATACAGTAAAATTACTGTAATAGAAACCATTTTTTTTTTTTTAAAAAAGTACGTAATATTAAAAACGTTCCCACTGAACGATTTTCAAATATGAATTCTCATATTGAATTTGTAATTTTGGATAGAATTTTTTATTGAATGCATATGTATTTATGTACTACAGTAAAACCCGGATAAATGCATTAGCAGAATTGTCCAATGTCGTAAGGTACTTATCCAGGATAAAGTTACGAAAAACTGCTTAGCTGTTCAGAGGTATGTACTTATTCACGAAGAAGACAAGCCGCGAAAAGGCGAAAGATCTAAAGGGGATTATAACAAGAAACTTAGGGTTAGGGTAGTTAGTGCAATGCGTACTATTTAGGAAGGCCTATTGAAGAGGTGTTTAAGACTTTGAAAGGGATCAAGGAGAAATTACAAAAAGCTAGTAGTTAAAGATGTGATGAAAAATTTGTACGCGGTTTTCTCAGCAAATGAACGAAATGGCGTTGCAAATTCAAAATTGGACTCAAATCTTAAAGTCAACGATGTGACATCTCTTATCTTGGCTCCACTAGGCTCTGCCCATGTTGAGAGATCATTTACTTCATTCAAGGCTTTCATGAAAGATAATAGCAGGCGACTGTTACCAGATAACATCAAAATATTTTGGGTTGTACAGTGCCTTTACAGTGTTAATAATAATGCATAAAAACATTTTTTGGCTTTTTTTGGTCAACGAAATCCGAACTCTGCTTATGTACTATACATATGTGTAAAACGATCTGATACATCCTACATGTACATATGTATGTATGACACATACATACAGTGCTGTTCTGAAATTTTGCTCAAACCTTTTCGTACTCTTTCGGATTGCAGTTCTTGGAATTTATGAGAGCTACGATATTATTTGCACTATGTAGCAAAATGTTCAAATAGTGCATTAAAGTCGCTGTATTTATGAATTAGAGGTGCATTTAGCTCGCGATAGCCGTCCATGATGAACCAAATTATTTAAAAAAACAAAAAAATGAGAAAAAATCAGTTCGGAGTGCAAAGCTTTTATTTTGTTTCTAAATTTTACAACCCGTCAAATTTCTGAAAGATTTAATATTACTCAATGAAATGTGGCACGGAGTTAAAAAAATATCTTGAGACCGGGACTACCAGCAGAAGTAAATGCTCAGCGAGGCCAAAAAAGACGACCCTAGTGGAAGATCGTTTGTTTGTGCTCCAAAACCGTCGGCACCGGTTCAGGATCAAGACTTCAGTGGATATCTAATATGATCTATTTCGAGCTACACAAAAAATAATTCAAGCACGTTCAGTGAGAAAAAGGCTCATAAAAGGTGGTCGCCAGTATTAAAGCCGGATTTTCCAATAAAAGTAAGAGAAAAGCGATCATTTTGGACTGAAAAACATCTTAATTGGATTCAGGACATGTGGAACAAAGTTATCATCCAAGTTTACGCAGCATTCAGACGATGGGAGGATTCTTGCGCGAAGAGAACCAAAGCAAAGACTGAGCTCTGAATGCCTCTTACGGATGCCCCAGAACTGAAAGTGTTATGGACTCTGTGGATGCTTCTCTGGAGATTGATCAGGTAGAATGGCCTCTTCAGAATCGAAAGTCACTTCAGCAGTTTATCTACGGGTCCTAAAATATAAATTAGAGTTTTTGGTGACACTTGCGGATTAATTTTTCAATTGGACAATGATCCTTGCCATACAGCCAAAATTGTAAATATGAACTTTTTTTTCTTCTAAAAAATAAAAGACTAATTTGTAGCTTTAAAATAAGATACAATTTTTATGACTAAAAACTGAACTTGTATTTTTATTTTATTTCTTTTAGTTAAAAAGTACTTCGAAGAATAATAATGGCTCTATAATCGGTCCCTTGTTATTATCTATGTTCATTAATGATCTACCTCTCGTGATACGTAATTGTCATTTCCATATTTATGCTGATGATGTACAAATCTACATTCACTTTCCTATTGGTCTGATGGATTATGCCGTTGAAAGAATGAATGAGGACCTCGCTTCTATGGTCAAATGGTCTTCTGATGATAGACTTCTTTTGAATCCTTCTAAGACTAAATCTATCCAAACCTTTAAACATAGGTTACCGTCTCGCCTCCCTCCTATTTTATTAAGTGGTGTTCAAGTTGAAATAGTTTTTTAAGATTGAAAATCTTGGCATTATCCTTAATGGCAATCTGACTTGGAGTGACCACATTAACTCCGTGGTATCTAGAATTTATGGTGCTCTACGGGGTCTAACAGTATGTCGAAAAACTCTACCAGTAGCTGTTAAACTGAAATTGGTGAAGGCCTTGATTGTACCTCTCATCATGTATGGATGTGAATTGTTCGCCAGCACAGATTCTAATTCAAAACGTAAGTTAAACGTTGCCTTCAATGCAATTGCAAGATTTGTATACAATTTGCGTAAATACGATCATGTTTCTAGCTACTCCCGACAAATACTAGGATGCAGTCTTGAACAATATTTAAACTTTCGAGCTTGCTCTATGCTTTTCAAAATTGTATATCAAAAGCAACCTGTACAGGCAACCTTTACTATTCCATTAGTAAACAACTATTTTGTATGCAAGTATTTTCATATTATAATTTATCCAATTCCTTTTAGTTTGTTTTAATTTCACGTTTTAATTGTTTTCTTTCACTTGTTGTCATACTATTTTTATTTTATTTTTTTTTTTTTTTTTTTTTTTTGATATATACCTATTTAAGATTTGTTTCAATGTAATATACCATTATGCAAACTGTGCACTTTTAGAGAATATATTTCTTATTGTACAGCAAATTTAATCAAACAAATACAAATGTTGATTGATGTGCTAAGCTGGCGTTTCTACAGCCCAGAACTCAATCTGGTTGAGAATATCTGGTCAATCATAAAACTTATTAACATTGCAAAGAAAAGCGTCATGAAACGTTTAAAAATGCCTAAGAAAACAAAACCTCATTACAGAATGTGTAGTTATCGCAACCAATTCGCCAAACTTCGTAAAAAATTGTTTGATCAACATTTTTCGGAAATGTCTTGAGTCTTTGGTATTATTTTATTATTTATTATTATTATTTTTTTTTTTTTTTTAAAAGTCCAGTGTACTACTACTTTTTTCTATGACCCTGTACATGAATCTTAAAGCGCATAGCTTAACGTTGTGTTAAATGCAACCGCTAGCAAACAATCAATCATACAGTGTTCCTCTTTCACTCATCCTATTCGTAATTACTCATTCAAATATTTTGCAAACTTGAAGTGAATAATATCAGATAAGCAGCTCACTTCTTTCTGTTTCATGCAGAACGGCTAGGCAAATACAAAAGCATAGCCAAAGCGCAAAATTACTACCAATCCTATACAGGGGTCACGTGGCATCTATTTCTTATCGTGGTGACCATTTTTCCATACACCACCGTCCACGTGCCATCTAGTAACTCATCTGCGAAAGTGCAATGAGAGCCATGATTTTAAATTTGTTTTCATTCTGAGTAATATAATTCATCATCGTATTTTCCAAATGGTTATTGCGCGGTACACCAGAGGGGGAGTGTTCCTGGTTGCATTTTCAGAGTTAAGTTCATTTGAAGTTCATCGATGCATTGCTAATCGATCCGCATTTTATGGCACTTTCTAGATGGCAAGGACGAGATTCGGGCGCACCGCACACTTCTTTACTCAGTAATTTAATTAGAAACTCTGCACTGCCACTGATATGATCTTGAGCACGTTTCACACATGACTTTTTATGTTTGCTCACTTTCAAGCCAAAAGTACTTATATTTGAAATAAATGCTACTCGTAGTTTGTGTTCCACTTCCATTTCTATGTAACAAAAAGTAAACGGGAAGACTTGCAGTTGACAAGCAATCTTTCTCTGTCTTAGACCCAAAGCGGAAGGGAATCTATTTGCTTGGTTATTGAACAGAGAGCATCTCGGAGGAGGACAATTTCCTGTCAAAACATCGTTATGAACATATTTTGAAAATTGATTTGCGAACAAGGGTTCCGCAAACAATGGACTATTGGGATGAGCCATTCTTTTGAAGCATGCTTTCTATTTGAAGGTAAACAAAACGAAGTTAGAAGTATAATCGAATGAATGCCCGCGGTTCTGAGTGTGTGCTCCAAAAGGAAAATTTACAGATCTGATTTATTTGGCAAACTAAAGTTACACAAATTATCCCATGGAGAAATGACAACGAGTAGTACGGGGTAAGGGATATTTACAGCACGCAAGTTTCTTGTCCCACATCTTTTACTCGTACACTGGACGTAGGGGATTGGTTTTTTAATAATGACTCCTGAGGGACGTAACCCTTTCGTATCCGTGTACGGGTTGATACTTTTTGTTTTTTAAGAAATCTGTGTTTGCTATAATTTATCACCTGTCGTCCTTAATTAGAATTTGGAGCAGGAGATGGTCATATGACAATGTTAGCTTGGTCATACTACTAATAAAATCCATTAGAGGTTAACAACTATGCATATGTATGTTCGAGTAAGTAGTAATTCGGATTTATTGTAGTTTTCTTTTACAAGTTTGTCTTAAATAAAAAAAAAACAGAAATTGCAAATTTGCCTGTGACGTTAACAGTTCTCAGTGTTGGTGTGTTTTTAGCATAGTTTCACAACCTGGCATTTTTATTTATTATTCTACTCGGAGAGCCACCTTCAAAACCAGAACGAGTGGAGTAAGAACGTGATTAGGAACCCCTTGTGCTGCTGTCAGGCAATGAAAAATTATTTTTTGATTCCATCAGATTGTTGGGTTCCCTTATTGAGTCTCAGAACTAACAAAAGGAAGAAAAAAGGGGTTAACTTGTGGCTTACCCGTTAACGTATTTAAGATAAATAGCCCTCATCCGTTGTTGTTGTGCATTTCGTGTGATATCAAATTTAATTAAAATTTATTTCAATCCAAAAAAAGTGAACTGAATACTTATGAGCAAATAACCTCCACGGTATCCAGTGGCAGGAAAAAAAATTGAATCCTTAGTCCTTAAATTAAATCATTGTTTGTGCAATTGCTCACCACACAAAAAGGTGAATATCAGGACTATTAATCATTCGTCACATTCTTTGTTTGTTTCCTTTCTTGAATGTGAATGCCAGCAAAGGGGTTGATGGTTTTGAATAGTCCGATTAGCATTAGGAATGGATTGGGTGTCAACATGTTGAAACAATTATTTATAAAAATTAGATGCTTTAGCCGTGGCAAGTAAAACAGTGTTGATTACCGTGAGAGTGATACCGTGCTTTCTGAGGTTGACAAAACCAAGTAGTTCTGGACTCAGTGAGTATCTAGCTGCGATCCAACTTCTTTCAATCGATAATTTTGTCCTTTAAACGATGATTTCCTTTCACTTTTTTCTAAATCGGCAGATCAGCACTCTTCTATTGTTGGTGGTATGAGTGTCCTTTTAAAGGAGGCAGGACACTAGATCTTGGTCTAATTTGATGTGAAAAGGTGGCGATTTTCTCAGGGGATATTATAAAGACAGCGATATTCCATTTAAAGTTTCTTTTAGTATGCCGACTGATAAATCCAAAAGCTTTAGTTTGTTGACACTCTTGGGTAGGGAAAACTCGGAAGCAGTAGGTATTTCGCAAGAAGAGAGAGGACTACTCTACAGGCATTGAGAAAATTGCGTCACTCGATCCTCTAAAGATACTAAGCTTTCTTATAGTCACCATCACCAGACTGCTGAATCTTTAATCTCGTTGAATATAAGTAATGGGCCTTCTCGTTTACTTCCACCAGACTTGGTTTATTGTTTTGGATACTGGGATACTTCGATGTATTCAAAAAGGATGGTAAGCAGTACAGCTTCGTTGTTTGATTTTAGCTTGTTGATGTTTTCTAAGAACAAAGGACTACTTTACTTTAGGTGGCGCTACGGTTCCGGATGAACTAGGGCCTGCTCCTCGCATCCATTTGTGTGTGCGTGTTATATTTTTGCACGAATGGAAGGGACCTACAGTTTTTTACCGACTCCGAACGGCAAATTGAGAAGCTCATTTACAAATAATACTATTTGATTGCTTGTCAGACAATCGAAAGAGGCGGCATCGTAAAAAAAACTTTTAAGAACGCAACATTTAAGAACGTCCGAATACGACGAAGGTAATGTGGCGTAGTAGTCCAATGCACTTACCACTACACCACGGTGCCTCCAAATATGCATCTCCATCTACACTTATGACTCCAAGCTGGATGCATAAAATGGGACGGGAATGAGTACATATTAGTGTTTTCAAGGCGGCAGCTCTGGCAGCGACAAGGAATTATAAAATATGTACTCAATAGGTGGCGCTGGAGTCAAGTTATTAAAAAATAAAATAAATAAATATTTGGCTTCAGCAGTCCTATGTAGCTTCCCGCAACCATTTGTGTGTGCGCGTTATATTTTTGCACGAATGGAAGGGACCTACAGTTTTCTGCCGTCTCCGAACGGCGAGTTGGGAAGCTTTACATGACAAATGATACTCTTGAATGCTTGTCAGGCATTCGGAAGAGGTGGGTGGTGGGCACTTTGAAAAATGTTTAGGTGTTTGCGGCGGGTTTCAACCCAAGACCGCTGGCGCAGTAGTCCGACGCGCTAACCACTTGCGCTACGGTGCCGGGAGTCAAGTTATTACTAACTTCTATATACAGACAGACATACATACAGACAGACAGACAGACAGACAGACAGACAGACAGACAGACAGACAGACAGACAGACAGACAGACAAATAGACAGACAGACATACAGATAGAAAAAAAATGGAAATTGGCAACTGCAGCTAGCTGCCCGGCACTCTCCTCCTAAAGAAAAAAAGATTGCGGGAGAATATTTCTTAATAGACCTTCAAGATATTTCCTCAACGAACCAATAAAATATGGAAATGTATCCAACTTTTAAAATGATTCCAGGCGCACGTGGTAACTCAATGGACCTACTAAGTGAATTCTACCGAGTAAGATGGACAGCCAGCCGCAGGCTGTATTCTCGATATAATATTTCTGTTTTCTGCAATGTGCTTCTGAGTTTGGTATTCATGTTTGTTCGTATAGCCAAACATTTAATGCAACGAAGAGTTTGGGTATCTACAAAATACAGCAGAGCTGTCTAAAATACGTCATACATATTGGTCCGTCTAAACCTAAAGGATCGGTCCATGTAAGGGAGCTGTTCGTTATGGGAGATTTCACTGTATATTGATCTAGGTACAAGTAAGTATTACGTGGCGGAATCGGCGTCAACCCACTAACCTAACCTAACCTTACTATAGTGGTGAGGTTACGGTAGTCAAAATGTACCTACTGCAATTCAATTGCTTTTGTTTTCGGTTTTTGGATTAAATTATTGCACAAGAATTCCGCAAGCTATTGTCATCTGACGGTAGGGTGACCACAATCAACTCTGATTAAACCAAAACTATTTGACGATTTCATTTCCTAATTTAATTACGGGTCAATTAAATTCCAATGAAGACCAAATTAGTTCGCATAGAGAATACTAATTCAGTAGTATAGACGTTCTCGGACTTCTCATACGGATGCTTTACCTTCAGCACATTTCGTCCTTTTCCATCACAATTCCCCGCTCACCCCAAAAAGGCGGAAATCGTGAAGAGAAAAAAGCAGAAAAAAAAACAAAATTGCTTTTAATACCCGGATGTAGGATGTCACAATGGCAAATATGTACTCATTTTTGTCTGTTTAGCTTTCCCTGTGTCTGTTTTGTAACTGTAAGGGTGTGGGTAAAATGGATACGTACGAAATGAATGGTATCCTACCCACTGCTCTGATTCGGCTTCCGTTTTAGTGAGGGCATCATGGTGACACCCTTCGGCTTTAATGTTATTTAACAGTTATTTATTTTGCGAATGGTTTTAGTTGAGCTATTCGTTTTTTCCCACCGCGCTGCCACCATCATTCCCACAGGCGGGAAACGGGATGCGAACAAAAGAGAGATGACTTATTCCATTTTTTATGGATGTGTCAGCTCGCTGCCGTTTGTGATGTGATGTGCCGAAGTGATTTGATTAGATACCCCTCGCTGGTGTCCTTAAAGACACCACCACCACCACCATCAACGAAATCAACTGTTTGGGTGATTTATTGTTTGTGGATGTTTGGTTCACTTCTGCGACGATTGATTTGTCTTCTATTGTTTGGCAGCGTCGACATGAGACGAGTTCCTCCATACTATAATATAAATACATATGTATATATGCATCTGCGCAGTATATTATACAGGTAGATATGGCTTAGCTGGGCAATACGGTCAACTACAAAAATGTAATCCAAGTGATTTCGCACGTTACTCGGTACTACAAATGAAGATTTAGAATTTAACTGTCGACTGCTTGTAGGCTTCCAGGTTCCACCCTAAGTTGAACCAGAATGCCAATAGATTGCCCTTTGTAATTAATCGTTTGTTCAAATAATGTAAATTGGAGCAAATCTGGCAAACAAACACTGTTGAAGGGGGATGGTAAACGATATCATCCGTTCAATTGCCTGCGCTGCAGTAGCACAGACAGTGTTGTCCACAAAGGAAAAGTAAAACAACATAAAAGGATACAAATCATGGGCCAGGAAGGAGAACCTGAAAGTGATACATACCGACATACGGGCCAATTGGATTAGGATTGTTTGGGTTCAATTAAGAGTTGCCAAGGTGGATTTGTCTTCCTCAGCTCAGCTGGTTGAGTGGTGTTGGAGGTAATCGATAGCTAATTGGTGCACCTCCTGTTCTTATAAGGGGATGAAGTAAGACATAATAATGAGCATAACGAAGGAAATATGCCGTTCATAATTTCAGATTATAATTTAGTTTTTGGCCAGTTCGAAAAAGTCCAAAACGTTTTGCAAATCGAATGATTCCTCTGATAAAACAGATCTACTTGATATATATATATACCCACTCATAGAACTAATTATGGTCTTAATAACCTAATAACTCGTTCTTTAATGCTATATAATTCTGTTTGCAATGAAGTCGATCATTCAATGAAAAGTGATAGTTTTAAAAGTATGGTTCTAAATACATATATTTAACTCTAGTTTAAATTAGTTTAGTTTTAGCAAATACATATGTACTTATTTATGTGTTTTTATATGTACTTTTTTTTTAATCAACAGATTGTAAATCCATTGATGAATAATAAATAAATATATAAATAAATCAATATACATATATGTGCATAAATGTGTACATATAATGCCTATTTCATATAGTTTCCTGAATAGCGCAAACATGTGCTATTCAGTAAACCGATTAGAATTCGTTCAATAAATTGATCAGTTGCAGAAGCTAATATCAAAACCTACTGCGAAAACATAACACTGGCAGTAGGATGGTGGTTTGGCTGAAGAAATTGATCGCACAAACTAATAATAGGAAACATCTGGAAAAAACTTCTGTGAATCATAAGCAATGGCATAACTTTCAATAATAGACAACTCTCCAGTTATCCTGGGCACCACCCATAGAGTTAGTTGAAACCTAACATCTGAGTTTCCTATCACTACGTCGATCTGTCTGTCTCTCGTTCTTGTCCTTCATGTGCTGTGCTCGCGCTGTGTGTAAACATTATAAGGGTATTCATATCCCCTTTAGCGTGTGCAGATTATAAAAGAAAAAAGAATAAATTAAAATAATTTTGTAAAATTTTTCTCTTAAATATCGTACCTTCACCATTTTGGTCGTCAATCCAAGCATTCCATCGATTAGCTTTAGATTGTCATGTTCGTCACAAAGTAGATCTATTGGGATAGGGTCGAGTAATTGGACAGACCTTCTCATATTTTTAAGTAGTCCTTCTTGTTCTTCTCGATACAGGTATTCCTGCAAAAGCTTGGAAAAATGTTTCGGATTATTATCTTGCATTAATGTGAATTTGTGGGCACCGTAGCGCAAGTGGTTAGTGCGTCGGACTACTGAGCCAGCGGTCTTGGGTTCGAATCCCGCCGCAAACACCTAAAAGTTTTTCACGGTGCCCACCTCTTTCGAATGTCTGACAAGCATCAAAGAGTATCATTTGTAACGATTGAGCTTCTCAACTCGCCGTTCGGAGTCGGCAAAAAACTGTAGGTCCCTTCCATTCGTGCAAAAATATAACACGCACACACAAATGGTTGCGAGAAGCAGGCCCAGGTTCACCTCGAGCTGTAGCGCCAACTAAGTAAGTAATGTGAATTTAGAGAAAATTAATCGCAAACCTAATGGTAAGGTGCATTTAATGTTATTCATCATTCCATCGTATGAGTTCTCCAAAGAAAGAGAAACATCCCCAGTCCATTATAGACATTAAAGGCAAGCATACCTTGATTGTTAGGACCACACAGCTTGGTAGCATATTTTCTTGAAGCGTCAGATATTACTTGATTTCGGTTGACTGATCTTTATCCATTTCATGTTACACACGATGCGTTGCATTTTTTAAGTCATTTTGCCCATTCAAATAGGGTCCAATGAATGTTGAATGTGTTATATTTTTGCACGAAGAAACCTACAGGCGTTTGCCGACTCCGAACGGTGAGTTGAGAAGCTCATTGACAAATGATACTCTTTGAGTAAAGAGGTGGCATCGTGAAAAAACTTTTAGGTGTTTGCTGGGATTGAACCTATGGGGCATTGCGTAGTAGTCCAACGCAAATTTCGTGGTGAATTAAGAAAACTGTCGGTATATAGGTATTGTGAATTGTTCTCATAAAAAGTCTTAAGGATTAGATAACTAAAACCCATTTAAAATGTGGACGTGAACATCATAGGGTTCAAAACCAGTTTTTGGTATGTACATATGTATACATACAAAGATCTCAAAAGTGATCACTTCAGAAAAAAGTTAACAGTATCTTCTTTTTAATTCAAACATCTGTTAAATGCTTGCATTATCATTGTGATTACTTATAAGCACGATGATTTGTCTTATTTCCTGTTCAGCTCAAGGGAAATATGGTAAAACCTAAATTGTGGGCAATATGAGTCGCCAGTTAAAAAGAGAGGAAAAAAGTGTGATTCACGTCTTACATAATAAACATGTCAGTGTACAATTTTTTTAAAAAAAAAGTCGTATATTTTTATTAGAGGGGAAGAAAGTTGCGGCCAGGATGTAAAATAAGAGCTCAAGCCAAAGAAAATACCGTTTGCTTAAAAAAGAGATATGTTCAAAAACAGTGCGAAAAAGATTGGAGGATAGTGGTTTATCAGTCAGCAGGCCGAGGAAAAAAACTGGGTTTAACAACTAAAATTGAGGTTAAATTTTGCTATAACTCGCCGAAGTGGACGGAAAATGATTGATAGAGGGTCATCTTTGCAGAAGAGGCGAAATTTAATCTCAATAAGTCTGATGGAATTTGGTACATCCGTCGAAGACCTTAAAAGTGAGTGCGCTGTCACTAGAAATAAATTTCCCCTTAGGTTCATGCTCCGGGGCTACAAAAGCTATTGCGGAACTTGTAACTTATTCTTTGTTAATGGTTCGATGAATATAGACAGCTTTTTTAATATTATTAAAGAGCATCTCATTCCTTTGATAGACTGGATATTCCCAAAAATAGTCGCCCCTATTTTTCAGGATGACTCTGCGCCATGTTATCGGGCCTGGAAGGTTAGTTTCATTATTTTGATGGCATTGAACATTTAATCTATGAAGAACAAAAGCTTGGTGTTAATCTCTTAATTGATTTTAATCAAAAAATAAATAATTTCGTAAGCGAAGTCGGGCTCAAAACTCTTCATCCGCCAGGCAACAGGCTTGACCTATTAGCTATAGCTATATGCACGTGGGTTTATGAGAGCTCTTAACTTAATTGGAAGTAAATGAGCCGAATGGGAAGATCACTGTGAACCAACAAAAATTAAACACCTTAAACCGTTTGACAAGGTACCTTTTTGTATGAGGAACGCATTTACTAAAATTTTACAATATGTTTCGACTGAAAATTATTTACTAAAAAAAAACACGTAACGACTGTCAAACGAAACGTACGTATTAAATGGTTGTTTTTCAATGCATACTATGCTATTTTTAATTGCAAAATGTTCAAACTATTTTTGTTTTTTGAGAAATCAAAGTGTGCAAGTAAAGGGATGGTAGTGTCGTCAAAACACATTAACCGTTCAAAAAAAAAAAAAACAAATCATGCAAAAACATAAATATATTATGTATGTGAATGATTTTTGATCTAATTACCATCAAAATATAATACAAATCGTTAATATTGAACTAAAATCATATGAAGGTACCCGGGTACCTTGTCACACGGATTAAGGTGTTTTTTTCTTCACACACATCAGGGTTAAAGTAGAAAATGAATTTTGCAAACATTTTCAATATATCTAATTTACCACTTTTAAGGAACTGTTCTTTTCTTCTAAATTATCTAACCTTATTTATTACAAAAAGTATGGATTTGTTAACGGAATTGGTTTCCGAATAATCCAAAAATAATTTGAACCAAAATATGTACTCAATAATTCACAAAAACCTATTTCAAGGGCGTTAACTTTTATCTGGCCCCTACGGTATGTACTCTCTACATATATTTACATATGTATGTATGTATGTTTTTTTTCAGCAATATCAAACAAATTTAATTGTTTAAAAGATATATTTATGCACATACCTACATATGTACATACATAATACTACAAATTTTGGGTTGAATCTTGATCTACTTAAATTCCTGGGGGAACGCAATGTATTTCTTTTGTCGGAGGAGCCAATATCCCCATAGAGTACTTAGCTTAAATTAGCCGCTTGAGTTTTGAGAGCAAGAGCTTTGTGAACCTATTCAGCAACTGTTACCTGGTCCTAGGGGATTGCGATGGGCCCATTATGGTGCCTTGTGTTTTATGTTGGTCCAGCATCATAACATTTTAATCTAACCTAACATACCAGTGTAGATTTATGACTCATGAGTGGTCCTAACTCTTAACCACTCTTAAGTAGAGAGCGGTAATATTTCAACGACTTCGAAAAGTCGGAGCAGCCGCTTGGTCGAGAATATAGCTGCTGTGGCTGCAGAGGACCCTTCAAACATGAATCAAATAGCAGCACAGACCCCCAAATAAGGGGATTCTTTGAAGCCACTGGTCTATACGAGTAAACCACAGACCTTGGCGGTCTACACCAGAAGTCGAACATCCGTCAAGAAGTGGAATATCGCCAGAAGTTTCGAGAAAAGTCATGGAAAATGTTGTGAAACGAGCCTGAATGTGCATTCCGTTTCCAATTATTAGCCTTGGACTCACGACGCACAGTGGGGCAGCTTTATATAAAGCCATGATACAAAGCTCATTCTCAGTTTAAGTGCGACTGTAAATTTGAATGACTTTTCATGAGCTGTATTGTATTTCTGTTATGATACTACTGTTAATTTTTCTTTCAGGCATGTTGCAATAGTTTATTCAAGCTCTCAAAGTTGACTGAACGAGTTCAGTTTTAGCCGTGTGAGAATTTAAGGAAATTTATAGTGAAAGGAATTAATTTGTGGATTTATGAAAAACATTATTAGCTGTTTTCTTGTAATATGTCTTGTGTGGACAAAGGTTAGTACTTGTTATTTTGAGTTTAGGAACAATCATTTACGCTATTATAACGGTAAAATTAATGTATCAACTTGTCAGTGTTTTCTTTCTTTTTTGTGCCAAAGATTATTAAATATATCTTGTTTAGGCAAGAGTTTAGCAAGGCTGTGATAGAATTATATATTTAGAATATCAACTTAATATAACTGTGAAACTGAATCTGCTAAACTCTTGCCTAAAATATTTTTTTCTTAATTTTCTAACTTAGAAGTCATGATAACGATATTTTAATTTTTGAGTCAAATGGCAAAATCTGCTAGCAGATTATTATTTATGTTTGCATCATATTTTAATGATATGCTTACAATACATATACACATGATTTTAGGAACCGTTGACCAACAAATCGTATGTACGCGGAGAAAATTGGTGGATTTATACCTAATCAGTAAATCCAAAACTATGGACACAACATTTTCTGAAGTCGAGTCATTCCTAATCAAAAAACGTTTTGTAGTAAAAGTCATCTAAACGAGTTGAAATTTGCTTTAAAAAATTTTAAACATCAGTTTAAAATTAAATAGAATCGTTCAAAAAATATATACAAAAAATATTTTTCTGACGCATGAATCAAAATGGCTCAATGGATCCATTTAATTTAAAAAAATATATATTATCAGTCTGTTATTTTGATGCGGGCAGTGAGCAGATCAAGTACAGTCCTTGAAAATAAGCTAAGGATACAAAAAGATTTTAAAGATTCGGCCGGATTAATTATGGATAACCCTAAACCTGGCTATGGTAACACCAAACAGGTAATGTTGCGAAACCATTCTCTGAAAATAGTTGTTTGTCTGCATCCATAACTAGGATTGATAATGACTTCATCGAAAGATTTTACGTTATCGGCAATGTATTTCGAGTGGTTTTAACATAAATAAAGATAAATTCAAAAGTTATTTTGTGGATACTGTACTGCGTGCTGTTTTTTTTTTTGCATTATATCCATGGTATTACGTGAGCACTACTTTTCACAAAATACTGCTACATGGCCATGAAATTGCGTCCAGTCGTCCTTTATCTATTGGACAATTAAACGCCGAAGCTTTAGAATGTCGAAGTAGGGATTTCAAAATATATAGAGAATAATACAGTCGGAAAACTTGCAGAAAATACACTTTAACGGACATTTGTAATAGAATATTAAATTCATCTGACCCCTAATTTCTTGTCTGAGAATTCAAAATGCAAATAAGAAATATTTTCATCCGAATGCCACTGAAATGTTTGAAGAAGTGATATCTTAAGATTCTGATTAAAATAAGTAAATTGAACTAAATAATATAAAAATCAAACATTCAATTTTCTGTCATAAGTGTTCTCTTCTTTGCATAGTAAGTTAAAGCATAACATAAATGTACATACGTTGTTTTATTTTATCAACTATAGCATTAAACAACATTTAACAACATATTTGTGTTCTAAAATCGCATTTTAGATACTAAATAACAATTAATATCACAAAAGCATCTTTTCTGCCCACTGTGCGACGTCATCAGGACTTTTTTTTTTTTTGTAGTTGTATTTATTGTGGCAGAAATTTTACATATTTTATCATATAACATTAATTAAAGAGATTTGGCGTATTTACCTTACTACTAGAATATTAATACAATTTCAAGAATAATATATCACAGAATCTTTTAATTTTGAAGAAAAAGCCACAGAGGAAAACCTTCATTAAAAACGAAAAAAAAATAAAAACACAAAACCTTTTCGTTGGAGGGAAAAGAGAAGTGGATTTTGAACTTTATTTCAAATTTCAGAGCATTTTCAACAATAACAGTAGATAAATAATTAGCGAGGTATATAAATGCGTGAATAAATAAATAAACAATCAAAGTAATAAATAAATATTTGTACATGTTAATGAACAAGTGAATAGGTAAATAACAAATAGATAAATTAATAAATAAATAAGTAAATAAATAAATAAATAAATAAATAAATAAATAAATAATTAAAAAATAAATAAATAAATAAATAAATAAATAAATAAATAAATAAATCAATAAATAAATAAATAAATAAATAAATAAATAAATAAATAATTAAATAAATAAATGAAAAGATGAATGAATGAATAAATAAATAAATGAATAAATAAATAAATAAATGTATAAATAAATGAATAATTTAATAAATAAGTAAATTAAATGAATAAATGGGAAACGAAAACAGAAAACAAGTATTTATTGCACTCACTATAAAGCTAAATTTGAAATTAAGTCTTTTTTAGATGATAGGCAAGACATATAATACTGATGGTTAAATTTTTCAATTCTTGTTGTAAGCATTTCTATGTTAGCTATTTGGTGTAGTTCCTTTATTGAGAAAAATCAGGGTAAATTAAGGATCATTTTTAGTAATTTGTTTGGAGCCTGCGCAGATGGATTTTAGCACATGTGCCCCAGATGGGAGACCCATAAAATATGATGGCTTGGAAGACAGATTCCTGAGGAACGCCTGCAGTAATTATTTTGTTCTCAGAGAGGCTCTGATTCATACATACCCCAAAACTTCGGGAAGACAGAAATTACTGTATGATTTTGATAAGGTGCATTGGCATACAAAGGATACAATTCTGTTTTTAACAAAGGATACAATTCTGTTTTTAATAACCCTTTCAAGGCACTTACTGACAGAGTCAAGAAGACTGATTGGCCTATAGGTACAAGGCAGAGAAGGAGCTTTATGAGGTTTTAAAATTGGGATTATTTTTGCTGTTTTCCAATTTTTGGGAAAGTACCCCAATTTAAGAGGACTTATTTCTATTTACCTTTTAAATTAAATTTATAGAACTCAACCTTGTTTGCTGTGACGTCTTTTACAAAACTGTTTTTCTACATTATAAACAAAAAGCAAATTACGCGCAATTTTTGATACCGCTTCCATGCGCGTTAATTCATCGTTAAAATTATTTTATTTTTATGTAGGTACGTATTCGAACTGCTTGATCTCTTCAATTCCTCATTTAATTAAGAACTAAGAAATTTCATTTAAGTCAAAAATACCAAAGTACATACATTTTTCGGATTTAAATGCATACCTCCTCCAATTGCTTCAGATGTCATTGTCGAAATCATTTTTGTTATCTTCAGAATGGTTGTTCACATGAGGTCACTATTCCGCATCATTCATGGTTGGGTTGTCCTTCATTATCATTTAATTAAAAATCAAATTGCAGCAAAGGATACAAACGTAGAGTAGAATAAAAAAATGTTGTTAAAGGATCGCATTTCATTCCTTTGATTTCATTTTATTTGCTATGCTAAACATTTCGCATTTCGTACAGAAAAAAGCTAAAAATACTTTATCAAGAATTCCAATCAGAAGACAGAGGAAATTATAAAAAGGACACAATGAAAAAGGATTGAAGGCGGCACAGTATACGTGTTCCTTGTAACAAACGAAGAAAAATGTAAAAATAATTCAATGGAAAAGTTTCTAATGCCATTGCTGCAGACAGGTACCTCCTAGCCAACGGCATAACCTGTTTGGTCCTACAAAGTATCAAAAAAAAAAAAAAAAAAAACATCATCAAAGGACATTGCTCCTCCCACAAGAGGATAGGTCCTTCCATTAGATAAGGCGGACGCATACTTTTCATTCGAGAATCTCCATTCACCTAATATCTCACACCATACTGATGCCGCGCACATGTCACTCCGTCACTTGGAGCAAGAGAAGCGACCAACAACAGCATGGTGTGAACAATTGTTGATTGGAGGGACGCCAACAATATACAAACATACATGACACTAATAGGAGAGTATGCGCTGAGGAGAAAAAAAGCTCTCAGGAAAAACCAAAGAGAATGGAAATGACAATGAGAGAAAACAAGTTGTTTACAATTTGATCTGTCAAAAACCACGTGTATAAATACAATTTCTCCACTTACTGGAAAGTTTTCCGGATAAGTGTTGCCAATGGGGGTTTGTTTCGTTTATACCTGAAACTTTAAGAAAACAAAAATTGGCTTTTCCGGGCTAATTTCTAAGAAGCTATCGCAAATAGCTAGATTCATTAATTGCATTTGTTATTCTGATATTCTGAATATACCATGAGGGAATCTCTTTAATTAGAAGTTGAATCGGACCTATTATCACATGTCAGCATAAACAAAATAGAAATACATACTATGTAGGTATCTATAGTTCACTAAATGTGTCAAAAATAATTAGATTTGCGAATGCTTATCAAATAATTGTCATTAAAACTCAAAGTGATTAATATCAAAAAAATAACTAAACAAAATATGCATACATAGTAATTATTGTTGATTTATTTATTTATTATTAAAAAAAAAGAATCTGATTTAAGCACTCCGGCAACCGGCACTTTATCAATTTTATCATTCTACCGAGCGCTACCGGTCACCGAACCACCAACAACCAACCACCCCCTTTATAGTTTCCAACTGGAAAACCCCGTATATTTGAATGAGAGATAATAACAAGATTCAAATGGAATGCGCTCTCTACCACGCATGTTGTTGACATAGACTATATAGTCATGGAAATGGAAGGAATCTTGCCGCTAACCGCCCTCGGAATCTGCTCGAAATTCATTGGAAGTTGCCTGGCGATTGGTGTTTCATCCCCTTTGCTCATAAGATTCTCAATTATTTTTATATGCCCGGTTTATTTTTTATTTTTACTTTATCTCTCTTTCTTGCATCTATTTGCGCCCTCTCTTGGAACAGTAGGAGGAATTTTGCTTCTAGCGTGCAAACTAAATTCCGTTCGATTCATTCGTCGAATAAACTTCGACGCTGTAAGTCGGTTGTGTGGAATACGTTCGTTCCTTTGCGATACTTTCACCGTGAATTTGTGTAATCTTAAGTGGAGATTATTCATAAATATCTTCGTAGCGCGAAAAATATATCTTAGCACGTGAAGTAAAGCCAATTATTGTTGATTGAATAAAATAATAATTAAAATAATTCCTCTGTGTACGAGTATCTTGTATATGTATATGCCGGCTGAAATTAGTAATGCAAAATTCCATTCAATAGTTATCGCAGCATTCTAGCCTGTGCGTTAAATAAAGTGTGAAATATTTTTGCGAGTGATATAAACAACTTGGGGTGAGAGTGATTTATACTTGTTCTGCTTCTGACCCATATAACGCATACGTTGAGTTACTTTGTTCCGATACCGCAAATTTTATCACTTTGCTTGAGTTTGTCCAAAGTAAACAAACAAAAGAAAATATTACGTGTGATTTAACGTTGAATACGTTTAAACTTGAGAATTTCTTTTTCAAATAAGGTCGCCACAATTGTCGCAGAGAGCTCCATATACGTAAGTGTTTATAAAAAAAAAAAAATATTAAATTGGTTACACAGTGTCTCAACAAGTAACCTGCACTTTAATTGCAACGTGTATATTTAAAACCGCAAAAATAATTATACCCAGGTTCTCTGACTCTGTTCATATAATTGGTAAATTAATTTCAAACCAATTAGAAAGTTACAAAAAAAAAAAAAAAACAATAATAAATACGCTAAAACAAGTCTGCAGACGTTAATGTGCGTGCACGGGTGCCTAAGTTCAGTTAATTTCCTTGGGGCCTTTAACTAACGAGTTCTCCTTCATTTTCATTTACTGCAAACTGCAACACTTTATTCTGTGCCCAGTGCTGGTACTCAATCTGACAAATGGGAAGCAAACAAATGCATACATTCTTGCTGCACTTTGCACAAGAGGAATTGCTGATGAACTCATCACGCATTCGGATCGAAAATGAATAATTTAATAAATTTAATGTAAATGTCATGCAAAGATGGAAAACAACACAGACCTACAGTCTTTTTTAGCTTAGCAGTATTTAATTGCAGAAAAATGTGTTTCATTGTACAAGAGTTACACGTATCTGTACTGTCACTGTGGATGTGGTTATTACACACAGAACCTGTACGAATTGAAGGCTAGCATACTTCGAGTACGAGTATGTGTACTTACAAGGAATACTTTTGTTGTTCACTGTGACTGTGCCCTAAATATTTGTTAGGTACGAGTATTTTCGTCGAGTTCCAGACAGACTTTGTCCTTGAGTTCTTCATCAACTGTAATAGTTGTGTACATATGTATGTATCTTTAAACACTCAAGACAATTTATAATAAACAGACAATATCAATCACTTTTCTTGTAACATGGACAGCCCACGCATAAAAAAACCTACATGGTGCATATATGTAGGTACATATGTATCTCGCTGTCTCGTAATCATAACATTTTATCTGAAACCATTGCTAGTAACTGGATTTAGTTGTTGAGGATTTTCTATTTATACACTTAAACAAATGCCACTAATCGAAGCAGTAAGGTAAACAAACAGACACCTGTGTCAATCGATGAATTTGAAATGAAAAAAGTAGACGAAAATATTCTTTGGTACAGAGAGTGTCTTTGATAAGTAAGCACTTGCTGAGAGGAATTCCAGCCATCTGTACAACCTCTATCAAAAATATGTTATATAAATAGGTTTTGTGCTGTTTTGGAGGGCAGGTACGGTCACCAACCTTTCCATATGATAGTTTTAAATCCCGAGAAACACTAATAAAAACAATACGAACTTTCAATTTATTAGTACAGTAGAAATCGGTTATAACAATACCTTATATTGCGATAAACCGGATATAACGATATACATATTTTCAAAGTCCAGGCAAAACTCCGTTTAACTCAAATTAATTTGCAATCGATTACAGCGATGAACGATGAAACCTTTTATTACGATGAAAATATCTCAGATTTAAGTCAAAAAACTGTTTATTTTCGTATACAAATACAGCTCGTTATTTTCATCCTGATTCATTCCTGTATGAACCTATGTAGTCAATTGTTAAATTTTATGTGGCGACTGTAGTGACCGGTCCATGTATGTATGTATGTTCTTACATATGTATCTACATCCATATTACTCGATCGTGCGATTTGATTAACAAACCAAATATGTAGTTTCGAAAATAATACAATATTATGTTCCTCTAACGATGCAGGGTACACACATGTGAGATGTGCTTTCTTAAAGCACCGTACTTGCAATATTTGCTTTATTATTTTTTCCATTGCTTTGATAAGATATTAAAAAGTAGCTTATTATTGAATTTAACCCGCACAGTTTTTTTTTGTATCTGGGACTGAATGCTGAAAGGCCTAGGGCTAAAGTATTAATTTCATCACATGCCCTGTCTTACATTTAAATTCCATATCTCGTTTCTGCAAAGTTCAGTAGTGTTGATTTTTGTTTGAAACAAATGGTGCGTATGGAGATAGTTCTTAAGTTGATGTCAATAAATAAACGAAAATTATATTCCTTTGCCCTAAAATATGGTATTGTTTCTAGAACTCAAATTGTTGTAGGATTTTATTGCATCTGATAACGATGAAATTCTAATGTCCCTTCGACATTGTTTTAACCGATTTCTACTGTATGGTCACTTATTTAATACTCGTATAATAGAATGAAAAATGCTTATTTATTTATAACAACATTTTCTAGGTTGTTTTACGATCATAAAATAACTAAACCTTTCTAAGTATCAAGATATTTATGCGGACGTGTACTCTTTTTCGCCTATGCGGTCAACGTCCAGAATAGTTTTATTCTAAATTGTCCAGGTTTGTCTGGGTTTTCCATTATTCATTTATTAAAATGTTTGGCTCATATTTATCATTTATTACCAATAGAAAAAATCTATTTAGTAATGTATGTCCCAAAATGAACGCAAATTTTCGCCATTGATCCGATAAATTGTTGTCAACGAAAAAAAGATAGCGTGACAGCTGACAGTTCAAGGTTATTAAAAATAGAGTCCTACACGAAAAAACAACGCGTTTGCATTGTTGCCCAATAGTTCAAAAATAATGAAGGTTTGGCAGGTGCTTTCAAAACAAAATCATCTTCAGTGATTCGGATCATTTTCATCTTGATTGTCAAAATTGTCAAATTTGGGGTTCGGAAAATGCACGAGTGGTTGTTGTCAATCACTGCATGAGTCATTTCCTGTTCGTGTAATTTCCCGTTTTGGTGATCAGAATTGGCCGCCCAGATAATGCGATTTAACGCCATTGTACTTTTTAATTTGCGGTTCTTTGAAGTCTAAGGTTTATGCGAACAAGCCCACAACCACCCACGAACTAAGAATAAAGTGAAAGCTATAAGTTGTTTAATATTTAAGATATTAAGTACCGCCATTAAAGGGTATGTTTGTCACAAATAGTACATGCGTTTTGGTCCTAGTATTGTACTCTTTTTTGGATCCAATTTTGTGCGGGCAAGTCAGTGGTTTTCATGCTCGTTATCTAGTTAAACTAAATACTTATATACTATGTCTTTCGACGAAACCTAACTTAAATGATTAATTGTTGTTTACGTTAACGATTGTTAACTAACAAAAATATGTGTTTGAAAAAAACTAACTAATAGATAGTGACCTAAGTGAAATAAATGTTTAAACTTATAACTACTTGCCTAACTTTCTTTCGCGGTTTTGTGCTGTTTTATTTAATTGTTTCGGTTTTTTAGTGTTGTTTATTATTAAACTAAACTGACCAAGCCTATATATGTAAGTCGGCATATCTAAATTTCGAGGCCTACCCTGGGCCTAGACCGAATCGATTCTTATCCAGAAGCCACCAGAATGTTTTATGCTGCTGTTCTGCATTATGCATATCACGTCCCGAAACCGACCTTCCATATCGGAGTTGAAGCGCCTATCCACCTGCACCGCTGTTCTATCCTGGATTAGAAATAAAGGAACGCCTTTTGAGGTGACTAAGCCTTTGTTGCTCGAATTATTAATTGTTCTTTTTTTTAAACAAAAAATTAAATAAAAAATATTCCATCATTCCATTTAATTGATAGAATTAAACGTAATAAGGTGGTTTGCCAATAAAAGCCCTAGAACGCAAGAGAATATCTTTGGATTTAATGGTATTAGCACGAAACCACCAGGCAACAAAAGGTTAAGGCATACTATTTCGTGGTTCGTGTATTTAGGGTAGTAGGCCTGAAGATCAGATTATTCATAGAGCTTGTTGTACCTGCAGTGTGATTTTGATCATCACCCTCTTGTACAGGACCTCGTTTGAATAGAATGTTTTTGGGACCCTGGTGTTCTGTTTGTAGGTATAAATGAAGGCAAGCTCAGCGATGCTTTCCAGCGTTCCCACGTTGAACCACACGAGACATCCAAATTTAATTATTGGTAACCTGTACCCGTCCATCGATTTGGCTGTTATAAAGTGATCCCTTTGCAACGAACGACATGAACGACATATGTTTGTTAGATACTGATCTAGCCCCGAGCACATAGACCTTAAGGGGTGTGAGTATAAATATGTTCCATATCGTTGGAAGGATACACGATCTTTCAAGTCTTCCATAGTACTGATGATGTTGCATGACAGTGGATTACCCTTAAGAAGCCTTTAAAGGGCAATAGTGAGAGTATTTAGCTCGTTGTGGCTGTACATCTGCAGGGATAGGATAGGAATAGGTTAATAGAGTGTGCCATCCTATGTTACCCACAATTATTGATCGGCAGTCAGAACAGACGCTTAATTTATTTCTGTTGCTGGTTTCCTCCTTTTGCATTACTCGTATTGTCATTGAGTAGTTGGTCCTGGGCTGGATTTAAAAGGCCCAAGCCTTATTTGGACACCGTAGCGCAAGTGGTTAGTGCGTCGGATTACTGAGCCAGCGGGCTTGGGTTCGAATCCCGCCGCAAAACACCTAAAAGTTTTTCACAGTGCCCACCTCTTTCGAATGTCTGACAAACATCAAAGAGTATCATTTGTCACGATTGAGCTTCTCAACTCGCCGTTCGGAGTCGGCAAAAAAACTGTACGTCCCTTCCATTCGTGCAAAAATATAACACGCACACACAAATGGTTGCGAGAAGCAGGCCCAGGTTCACCTCGAACTGTAGCGCCAACTAAGTAAGCCTTATTTGGCCTCATTTCGTATAAGGTAGGTTGCGATTTGTACTACAGTCAAATCTCTCTTAAGTGGACACTGGACAGCCACGGGACCGGGGTTTTTAGTCCGCTTATGAGAGCTGTCCGTTTATAAGAACGCATTTTGAGAGAATTAGAAATTGGTTCCCCAAAAAGGTGTCCGCTAATGAGAGATTTCACTGTATTTCTAAAGCTTTAGATGGGTTAAATCCTCAAAATTGAAGAAGATTCATAATTTCCATACATTTGCTTCAAACACAGACCGTCAAACTTTACATTTTTAACTTGTTTGCTTTATGTGATTTTTGTCTATCATAACAATACATTATTGTCTTAGAAAAACAAACTCAAAATATCGTTATTTCTATAAAATGTTAAGGAATTCAAAATTTTATAAATATATCAGTATCTACTACTCGTAGTTATCGCATACTGTTCAGTATACAGACCATATCTAAATATAAGTACCTATCTATAGAATAATTCTTGGTTGCAATCTCTTATTAGAACTTTTAGGTTTTTTTTTTATCAAAATCGAGAACTCAAAATATTTGTTCATACATGTTGCGAATATTGTAGCGCTGGCTGCGCCGAATTTACTTCACTGGAAACCACAAAGTTGCAAATATTAAAAATTTGTATTCGGAGCCCGACATATTTTCGTTATGTTGGTATGAAGAGGACTACATAAAATCGGTTGCTTATTGTTATAGAAAATAAAACTATTTATAATTATATGAGGTGACCTCACATGATCGTTGATTAAAACTATCGATGTCTCACCGAAGGTAGCCGGATTATGGTTCGTTTTGGTAATGGCTTGCCTTACCTTATTCATTAGCTTGTAAACGTCCATTAACAAAATTCACATGATAAGGCGTTGTGATAATTGGTTATATATTTAATTAAGGTATAATTACACACTTCAGCTCACCAGAAATTTTTTGAGTTGCTAGTCAAATTAGCCGGACTATTTTCTGCGCATGAGTCAGGTAATGTTGTGTTATGCTCATCATTTTAAGATACATTGGTCATGTGCTCCATTCAACAATCTTCTTGGTATCCACACAAGCCGGAGTTTTGATGATGCTTTTCTTTTTGTTAGTGTCTTCTTATTATAGACAAAAATCACATAAAGCAAACACGTTGAAAGTGTAAAGTTTGACGTCCTGAGCTTGTAGAAAATCTCTGGAAAATATGAATACCAATTTTGAGGACTTAACCCGTATTGTTCCCACTTCTGAACATCTTCGGATGTAATCAGGTTACTTCGAATTTATCTACGCAGGTGGACTTAGAGTACCATTATTTTGGGAAGCTTGCTTGGAAATTTGACTTTAGTCGTCTGGGATGACGTCAAATCGGCCCTCAATCTTTATGTGCTCTAAATTTATGAGAACGAGCATTATTTCTCTTCAAGTTTTTCCTACTGTTGGGGCTCGATAAATCAGAAGTGGAATTTTTTAGAATTTTCTAGAGTTTATTAGATCCGTCATTATGGTTTTATATGAAAAGAGCTGTGCCTTCCCGATCCCTAACTTAATGTCCTCAATTTGTGGAGGCCTCAGATTATAGGTGTGGATGAATTGAGTGCCAAGACAAATTGTTAGATGTGATCACATATTCACATCACTTCTCATTGTAACTTACCTACTTACTTAGGTGGCGCTACAGTCCGGGGTGGACCAAGGCCTCTACCAACAACCGCTTGCAATTAGCCCGGTCTTTAGCCAACCGCCTCCAGTTGCGCACTCCAAGTTGGTAGAGGTCTTGTTCTACTAGTGCACGTCACCTAGCGTCGCCATAAGTGCAGATTTGTCTGCATTTTGCGGAGTTTCAAGCCAGCTGCAGACTTTTAAATTCCGAAAATCTGCACGGCAGCTTTTGTCTGCATAAACAGTAATATGTATATTTTGTTCTTTTTAAAAAATTATTTCAACTATTCTTCTTTCTTCACTTGTCTTCGCTGTATCCTGTTATTTTCATATTCAGCGCTTAACAGTTTTTGATGTCGAATTCTCCAACTCCAACAATGTATGTGGGTTTTTGTTATTGATATTTTTTTTGTTTTGTTTGTTACATAAATAAAAAATATTTATGAAGTCAAATTATTTCCATAGAAATCTTTTTTTTCATGTTTGCAGATTTGTCGAAATATTTTCAAGGCAACACTGCGTCACTTTAAGCGAGGTCGTCCTCTGCTGCGCTGACCCTTGAATGGAATATTCTCCAAGCCGGAGCGTTGATGCCAAACGCTCTACATGTCCTAGCCATCTTAAACATCCAACGCGCAGTTTTTTGACCAGGTATTGATGTCGCTGTACAGCTCGTACAGTTCTTGGTTAAATCTTCTCCTCCAAAATCCGTCAACGCAAACGAAACCGAATATCTTACGAAGAATTTTTCTCTCGAAGCGACCAAGGATATCTTCATCCGCTTTCGATAAAGCCCATGCTTCAGCTCCATATAGCAAGACTGGGATGATAGGGGTCTTATATAGAGTCAGGAACTCAATTGCATTTTCAGCTCAAAGACATAGCGATTGGCAAGAGTAATCCTTCGTTTGATTTCCGATGAGATGTCATTTTGTGGTATTATAGCAGAGCCGAGGTAAACAAAGTCTTTTACTACCCCAAAGCTGTAGCTGTCTATTGTGACGTTCCGTCCAATTCGTCGCAGTTGAGTTTCCCTTTTCGTTGACAGCATATACGCATATATACTTTGTTTTGCCCTCGATTACCGCTAGGCCAATTTTAGCCGCTTTCATTCCACCAGTGACAGCTCGTTGTGTTCTACCAATGATGTCAATGTCGTCGGCGTATGCAAGTAGTTGAACGGACTTTTCAAAGATCGTTCCACTTCTCATTCAGCATGATCTCTCTGTCATCTTCAAATAAGCGTGTACATTTTATAAATAACTTATACAATATTTACAGTTTTAGTAAACATTTTTAAATTTTTTGTTTAACTTTGTAGTAATGAACGGCACACATTCACAATTGCATCGTACTCCATCGTATTATAAGAATTTTCCAACCCCTAACGTGTTCCACAATGAAATCTGATTCCATGGCCTCAAAAATGGAAAAAAAAAATTTTCATGTACCTTCCCGTACTCGTACATTCAAATAAATCACTGCTCTCCTTAAGAAAAAAAAATCAAATAATAAAGAAAGTTACGAACCACGTTAAGAAGCTTTTATGGTTTGTTTTTATTTTTTTCGTTAAATCAGGGGTAAGTGTAGCGAAAGCATTGCTCCTTTTATGAGGGTGCAAATGGCCTTGTAAACACAACAATAATGCGCCCCATAAAAACCAACTCCGTTCTTTCCATCCACCAACCCTTTCAATCGAATCCATCTGCCGCAGTGATATATATTGTTAAGTGATTCTGAAATAAAACACAGCAATGGCATTGGCATATTGCTGCACATTTTAAACATATTCCTATTGATGCAACTGATTTGGAATTAGACATAATTAAAATTTAATAACGAGTCAGCTCGCTTTTATCGCTCTTTTCAAATATTTTTTTTTCTAATTACTTATTACTCCAATGAGCAACTATTATTTTAATTAAATTATCTCACAGTCGGTGCCGCAATGATAACATGGCACTTGGTTTGTGTGCGTTGAAAAACTAATTATTTTTCGTTTATTTATTGGTCACCTCATGTTGCCCATTAAGTTGTTAAATAGTTACTTCAAAATTATATGAATACGTCAGTTTCTAGATGGCGATATATTCTTTGTAAATGTGCGTTCACACTTGCATTTGCTTGTAAATCAGAAATAACGTGTTTATAGTGATTTTATATTATTTTTTGAACAATAAAATAAGGTTTTCTGCCCCTGAAAACATTGAAATACAGCAACAAGTGACTATGGATCTTATCTTCACAACCGTTATATTAGGTAACACTTTTATGGTTGCCTTAGTGGCATCTACGAGCATGATTTTGACAGTTTTTAATTTGGCGACTTCTAAAATTATTTGTTTTATTGTATCAAACTATCCTTATGACAAAGATTTTCATATAGTGTTAGAAACAGTGCTTCCAAATTTTGTACATAAATATGAACGCTATCATTCTTTTCTGATATTAGCCGTCTTGTTTTCTAATCTATATAGGCTTCGCTTAACTAAAAATTAGAAAAAAAACGCGCGTTAATTACTTGGCAGCACTATGATAATTGACATTTATCAGTTTAGCTTCTGCTTTAAAATTCATTAAAGTCATAAATAGGCGTGTTTTTTTCGTAATCTATATAGCCTTAGAAAATATTTTTCATGTTAAATACACTAACAACTAAGCCTATATAGAATAACGAAATCCAGATAGCTATCGAGTCGTATGTCGTTAGCCTGGACAAAAAGAATGTGCTACCAAACTATTTTCTGTCGATCGAAATGTTATCGAACATGTCAAATATGACATGTAAGTGACACATTTGAAAACAATTGCGGCGATGAAAACGTGATGCTATGCAAAGGTGTTTGGAAAACAAGTGAAAAAGTGAGGAAGAAATATTAAAAGTCAGAGAAAAATTAAATTTTTCTCAAGCAAATCATTAAATAGGGTATCCCGCCTTAAAAAAAAAACATGTTGAAATGTCGAATGTGAATTAGCATAGTGCTACCAAATCACCGAAGAGCTTTTTTTTACACATACTTTTTTAAGGCTGTATAGATTACCAAAAAAAACACGCCTAATATAAAAGGAATCTTTGAGCACACATTTTTTAAAGAAATAATAAAATTATTCATTACATTTAGCTACCATTTTGTTAAAATTTTACATTTTCGCTTTGGAATCCATGTTTTCATTTCCGCAATTGTTTACAAGTTACAAATGTCCCACCTACATGTCATATATGACATTTCGATAACAATCCACAAAAAATAGTTTGGTAGCACATTTTTCTATCCAGGCTAAGGACCTTCTTAGTTGGCGCTACAGCTCGAGGTGAACCTGGGCCTGCTTCTCGCAACCATTTGTGTGTGCGTGTTATATTTTCGCACAAATGGAAGGGACCTACAGTTTTTTGCCGACTCCGAACGGCGAGTTGAGAAGCTCAATCGAGACAAATGTTACTCTTTGATGTTTGTCAGACATTCGAAAGAGGTGGGCACTGTGAAAAACTTTTAGGTGTTTGCGACGGGATTCGAACCCAAGACCGCTGGCTCAGTAATCCGACGCACTAACCACTTGCGCTACGGTGCCCACACTAAGGCTAAGGACCTAGGATATTTAACATGGAAACATTTTTCTAAGCCTATATAGATAAAAAAAAACGCCTATTTTTGCTGTGCCGTTTATAAAGTAGCAATCCTATTAATGAAAAACGTATTAACATTGTTAATTCTTTAAATTGATTTTATTATCAGCTAATAAGAAAATGATTTTACTAAACTTATTGCAACGTTATTGATGCTCGGGTCGGGTGTAATAAAACTAGGTAGATGCGATCGTGGACCTATTACTCGTTGTTGTCTATTAGCTTTTCATTATATTATAGGATTAATTTAAAAACTTTAACTTAAATATATTACACTTAAAATTGACACATATTCGTATAATAAGTGTTGAAATACTTATTAAACTTAAAAAACGTGTGAATAAGGTTATATTTTTCAACGAGACAGTTTAATTTAACATTTATCACCTTACGAATGTTTAAAGAACAAATTTTAGTCTAACACGCTAGTATTTTCTGTAAACTAGTATTTAAAAACGACCTTATTCCAAACACCGGCCGTTTTTCTGTTTATTTCATGGCATATCACAGATAACGCTTAACTTTATCTAATCGTCCTGACGGGATTAGTGTACTGTATTACGCGCATTAATTAGGGCTATAAAAATACAGCTTCTGTCGCAACGGTTCAGACACGGTTTGAAGATTATAAAAGTTGATTCGAACTAGTAATCGTCTTTATAAAAATGAGTTGTTCGTTTGATACTTCAAAATTCTTAAACTAACCATCCGATTGAGCTGAAACTTACACTATAAATATACTTTTTCTGAGCTGAAACTTACAGAATATAATATTTGTTAGTGAGAAAGTGAGAAATGTTTGTAAATCAAAAGTTTTCAAGTTTTCCGATAGATGGTCATGAGAACCAAAATATCAAAATTATTAAGCTAACAGCTAACTTTTGATTTACGTGCAATTCTCGCTCCATAAAAAATATATTGTCTAAGTTTCAGCTCAATCGGATGGTAAGATTTTCCTTTTTTAGGATATTATTGTTAGGACAGTTTTCTTATATCCAAAAAGAGTTGTCGGCTTTTAATTCTCCACCAGAGTCATTAGTATTACTGTTCACAAAACGTCAATCGAAAAAATTTCATTACATTTATGACATAAACACTCTTTTCAATGGGTGTAGCGAAGCGCAGCGGGTAACCACTAGTATTAAATAAACCATAGATTTTCTTTAAAATGTATATTGCTGCTTATATTGGGTGAAGGTAAATGGCTTTCAGCATGTGTGTTTTTGGACAAGCTTAAAATGCATTTTAACTATGCATATCATTAAAGTGATGGCGATGTAAGATGAAAGGATACTTACTTAGTTGGCGCTACAGCTCGAGGTGAACCTGGGCCTGCTTCTCGCAACCATTTGTGTGTGCGTGTTATATTTTTGCACGAATGGAAGGGACCTACAGTTTCTTGCCGGCTCCGAACGGCGAGTGGAGAAGCTCAATCGTGACAAATGATACTCTTTGATGCTTGTCAGACATTCGAAAGAGGTGGGCACTGTGAAAAACTTTTTTTTAGGTGTTTGCGGCGGGATTCGAACCCAAGACCGCTGGCTCAGTAGTCCGACGCACTAACCACTTGAGCTACGGTGCCCACAAGATGAAAGGATACCGAAATTAATTTTAGCTCACGCCATAAGAACGAGAGATAAAGTCTTCCAAAAGTAGGTATGTCTTGCATGTGACTGCTGACTAAGTTTGCACACATAACGAGCAACCGACTATGATAAGAATCCAATTCGACATCCTGCTTGGGAAAACAGTCCGCATCTTATGCGAAAGTACTCTTACGAAGCTAGGTCCTTCCAGTTAACGCAAAATGATTCATCACCTTCACGATAGAACTTACTTATTTTCTAAACAACGACCAATAGATAAAATTTATACGATCTTTAAGCTAAGAGTTGAGCTAGTAAATCTGATTTTGATACCACACCATTAAGACCTACCAATCCTGTGAAGCATCTGTAATTTGAAATGTGTAAGAGAAGACATGTTTTACATTCTTACAATTTTCTCGGTTCTTAAGGAATTTTGTGTAAATTTGTTCGAGAAACCTGGTCTGATTGAGGATGAAGCAATTGGCATCCTGGATGGAGAGAAGGGGTGGGACTCACTGTACTGTAAAGTTGAGGAAGGCTTTTAAGTTTCACTTTTACGATATTAATCCGTACTATAATAAAAATGTAACTTTTTTCGACTGCAAAGATTTTGTCTGGATTTGTCTTGAAAACTACTGCACAAAATTGACTCCGGTTTTCCCAGTTGCATTGCAAAATGTCACGATAATAACTTAGGGTATTTTTTTTATCAGTATCCGCTGTCCAGAACCGGAGATCTAAGCTGATATCTAAGCAGAGAGTATTTTTACGAATACCTTCTAGCTCCTAACTTTAGAATGCTTTGGGCGATTGGAATGGATTTTTTTTTATTATAAAGTTCAATTCTGTACAAACATTTTAAGATATAAAAAAATCCTGAAGTTGAACGATAAGCATTAAATTAAAATAAGCATTCAGCTAAAAATGTTAAACAATTCAGAAAAAAGTGTAGATCGTTGGATTTTACCAACGACCGGTGGAGATAGTTTCGTGTGTGCGGCAAATATGTTTTTTTCTTCTATACACTGTACCTTTCGTATTGTTTTTTTTTTTTTTGTTTGGTTTTGTCATTTGATTATTTGGAACACTTGAACATTTTGCACTCTACAGGGGAATATTGTTGGGGTCCTTACTTAAGGTGGCGCTACAGCTCGGTGTGAACCTGGGCCTGCTTCTCGCAACCATTTGTGTGTGCGTGTTATATTTTTGCACGAATGGAATGGACCCACAGTTTTTTGCCGACTCTGAACGGCGAATTGAGAAGCTCATTGACAAATGATACTTTTTGATTGCTTGTCAGACATTCGAAAGAGGTGGCAACCGTGAAAAACTTTTTTAGGTGTTTGACCTGGGCTGGGATTGAACCCGAGTAGCATACGTAGTAGTCCAACGCACTAACCACCACGTCCACTGTGACCACTTGTTGGGGTCCGCCTTGAATTTATATCTTAGATTCGTTGAGCTCTTTAAAGTTAATATATTATATTTACCCAACTGTATACCGCTATTCTCAATTTACCTCATAGTTTCGTATTACCATATTAAGTCCCCGTTAGCAAACAGTCTGACAGACTTAAGCTTACTTTTCAAAAATTTGCGGTAGTAGAGTTTCTTTTTCAAAATATCTCTATCAGATGAATGTTTTCAGTTATAATTTGCATTCAAAATTGAACATCACACATCATTTTGACAGAATTAAAAAAAAAAAAACTGATGTTTCACCACGAATTAGCATTTTTGCACTCAAAGCCAATGCATTCCATTGCTCATTAAATGAATGCACTCGCACACAGAAATTGCTAATAATTTATTAACTAAGAAACTGGAATACAGTTGCATCAAAGAATAAGGAGAAAACAAATTAATTTAAAAATTAACGACTTTCCTAATATAGTTTAAGCCAGTAGTAGGCTGCATTTGCTGTACATAATTACTGCAATTTTCTCTTCATTATTAGGAGTAACTGAAACGTAGTTAGTGTGTATGGGAATGTGTTAAAAAAAAAATGAATATATTTTTGCAGTAGACTGCTTCAAGCGTGTGGGGGCAATTAGAATAAACAATTTACTTCAAATTGATTGCTACTTATCGTCTTGCAACACTCGTTTCCTCTGTACGTAGTTTAATGAATTTATGGCTAGCTTTAACAGAGCTTTTTAATATTTAATTATTCACAATTCAAATTAATTGAATTTGATTACAAAATCAAGTGCCTACGTAACGTACAAGTGATTAAAAAAAGTACAAATATTGAAAAAGGCAATGGCCTTATAAAGTTGACATTTCAAAATTGAGTGATGCTGCATTCAAGCTAAATATATAATTAAGAATTGAAATGAAGAAACTTGCATAAACTAGTGCAGGATAGGATCTAGCTATAGTTTTGGGCTTATATGGTAAATTGGAATCATAATTAACTTATAGAAGGATAAACTATTTGCCGAAAACAGAAATTGTGTACCTAAACGATAAATGATCGACGTGAACAGTTTCGTCAAGTTTTCTGTCATTAGCGCGACTTTATTCGTTCATTTCTTTTATAATACTGTAACGGAAGTTAAATCAAATAAAACGCATTTATTTTCAATAATTTTAACGAATCAGATCAATTTTTATTTTATGATAAAAACGTGTTTTCGTCGTTGCTTTCTCGCTGCTTCTCTTAAAATTGTATCCGTTGTTCGCCAGAGGTTTTCTTTTATATTTTCTTTTTCTTCTTTATTGTTGTCTGGTGCTGCCAAGTTTTCGCAATATAATACAAAAGTTGATTTGGGAGCATTTAGCTTTAATGTGAGTGTTTGTCACACTAAACTCTCAATTTTAGCAACACCAATTCAGGCAAAAAAAAAAGAGTTCCGCAGTACCTCATGACATTAGTAAGGCTTTTTTTTAGCGAGTTTTGGTTAGTTAGTGGCTGTTTAGATGGTGCAATACAAAATGTGACGCTGCGTAGAGACTTTGGTGAGGAGAGTTTGGCTCTATTTAAAGAAAACTCTCATGCACCTTTTGACCGTGATGCTTATGGTTAACATTATTATTTCAAATAGAAGAAAAAATAAAACAAACGGAAATAATAGTTTTTACTTTACACGTACCGGACTCAAAACGAATCGTATAAACACACGTTCCTGAGCAGGCACTTTGTATGATTTTTAAAGGCCTCACCAAAAAACGCTGGCGTTGGGCGGCCAGGTAATCCTGACTTTAATCATTTTGTTCAAACTGAATGCGAGGCAAGTAAAGTGGGCCAGTCGAGAACGCGGCTGTTAGTTATTTTGTACAAAGAACGCGACGGGCAAGTAGCAATAATGTCATATGAAGTGGAGAAATTGATAGATTTGGTGCTCCCAAATGAGTTTTTATATGATACACGGCACCACGACTACAAAGATGATTCAAAAAAATTTAAAAATTGTTGTGAGATAGTTAGGTACCATTTTAAACCAAACAGATATTGGCTTTCTCCAGATCGTTGACATTTTTGAGATCTTTGGTGCGAGTTCGCGTATCGTCTCAAACTGCTATCTGGTGGGCGGGTTTTAATTAAATTGAGGTCTTTGCAAAGACGATGGAATTCACTATAATCCTTCCTTTTTTTATGTATTTCATACACCCACTTTCTTCTCTTCTTTGATGCAGGGGTAAGAAAATATAGAGCGATCACATACTCTCTTTGACTCTCACTCTGTGATCGTTGATCACTACGAATATCAAGGAGAGAAAAGTACACAGACGTTATCATAATTAGTTATCCAACGTACATGATCGAACGATTTCTATGTAAACCGCACCTAAATATTGGGTGGTATCGCGGTACCACCAATGGGTACTTTAGTGTGCAGATTTGTATGGGTCGTTAAGGGTTAAGCCTGGCAAACAGGCAGTAGTATCAAGTTAAACGAATTATATACTAAGAGCAAAAAAGAAAAACAGCAATTCCCAGTCAAGTGAGAAACATTATTTTGACATCAGGAAAATGTGTTTTGGCATCACCCCACCTACCCTGCGAACAAGTGACGTCGGCGTCGTAGTGAATCAGTCAAATGCTCTTTTTTGTGGTGAAGAAGATCAATAATTCAATGATTTTAAAACCTAGCAATTTCGTTACATGAACATCAATATTTTGGGGTGGATCTACATACTCATATAAAGCCCAAAGTTCGTATTTGAACCTAATTGTAAGGTGAAGGAAACTGAAGAAACTCTAACAACCAAAAATATATCTTGTCAGTGGCGATACTCAAAACGAGGTCTTCTGCAAGTCTTTTTCTTGCTTTAATAAATCGCTCATCCTTTATGAAACATGTCATGCGAATTTGTTTTATCTTCATTTGTTTGCGCTACGAACTCGTACGTCTATATCCCTCTGTAGCTGCTCTGTTTCACTCTAAACGGCATACTAAAATGCCATCTTAAAGACAATGTGTCTTCGTTAATTACTATTTACAATTCCAAGACGAACAAAAAATCTGCGAACTCACTTAATTCGACGAGTGTGGCAAGCAACAAGAACTTCATCTCACAATTTATGTAATATTTATGTATAGCTGGCGGAATAATTTATACGCGAGTACAGTGAAAAACGAAGCCGGAAAAAAATACAGAGATCTTGCTGTGTTTCGCATTCGCATTTTCCGCGATACGAGTATGGAAAGAGTATCTGGACGCGACTGGAGTAGGGTGTGAGGTAGGGAGCATAGCGTAGCGTCAATCCTACTGGACAGAAAAAAAAAAAAAAAAAAAACTCGTACGCGCAGTAATTATGCTGTTCGCTAATGGGAAGCAATGTGTCACATGCGTTTGGCGGCAGTGACAGTCGCTTAAGTGACATGCTGACTGCCAGATGAGACAAATTTATGAATGCGACAGGGATAGAGATTGCGCAGCTTTCAGACTTGCGTGGGATCCGCTGCAAATTCTTGAGATTTCTTTGAAATCAAAACAAGTCAAGACAGATTGAGCTCGTTCCCATTATCTGCTAGTAAATTTAACACGAGTGAGCAATGTTTGGATGTGAAAACTAAATCTCAATTAAACAAAACACTAATCTTGAATTTTTATATCTGTACGTACACACTATGTATATATTCCTAAATATACGAAAGTGTGTACATATGTTGCAGATCAGCGAAATCAAAAGGGAAACGTGAAAATGAAATGTTTTTCTGCTGTTCGTTTGTGTAAACAAGAATCGTGTTAAACTGTGAAAACAACACTTGGTCGGTTTTAATGGGGGGCGCGACTTTGTGCTAGTTACCATCCTCGCGCGCCCCTATCTGTTGATAGTTTAGCAATTAATGTGTTTTGTTTTAATTAGAGAAAAGCAGATAGGAAAGCGATAATTGAGTGCTGAAAAGAATTAAAAATAAAAGAATATTATTTTGTTTTAGTTTGTAATTCAAATAATGACGAAAACTTGAAATGACTTCTCACAGCAACTATTTCCGTTAAGTGACATGAATTTTACTTGTGTTTTTGAAGATCAAGTTCAAATAGGTCTCAGCCCCTATAAAAATTCAACTGTGTTGATAATGTGGGATCCGAATATGGAAATCCACAAAAATTGACTTCAGCAAAAGAATTGCAAAGGAAAATAGTCGCAGCTTTCATAGAAAAAAAAGGAATCATGATCTTTTTACTACTGTTGACTTCTATTGACTGTTGAAGCTGTTTCCTATATGAAACTTTAACAAATTACTAATATAAGTTTACAACTAATCTACCCGACGCGGTATTAAACTTCATCAGTTGTCATAATCAGCGACATTAACAGGCTAAACCAGATCCAGAAACTAGCAGCCAAGAACGTGAGCTTGAACCAACTAAAAAGTTATTGGAACAACTCAGAGACCTGAAGCACTCAAAAAAGTTACTCAATCACAATCACAACAATAAAAGAAAAAAATCAAAATTTAAAAAATTCTTTGGGCAGTACTAACGGGACATTTAATCTGCAATAGCCACTTCTATAAGATGAAAACTGCTCATAGTGTGTAAATTCTGTCAATAAACAAAATAAGCTACCTGATTTCAGATTGACATCCTCTCGCAAAATGAAGAGTCAAAACCCTACGCCAATGTATATGATGAAGACTATAAAAGTAAGACTATAAAAGATTTTCAAATTTAAAAAAAAAAGTACAAATCCTACATATAAAGGGGAACACAATAGTCGCAATGCGCGGACATCTCTACAGCACCCCAGATTCAACTATCACTGTGATATTTACTTTCGCAGTCGCTGTACTAGTCGTAAATTAGGATCAACAATACCTAAATATTCTACTGGATAATAACTTGACACAGTCAATACATATAACCAATGCTAGATGGCGCTTGCGTTCTGAAACACTCTAACTATCTACTGTCCCTAAAAGCACGATCATTGGTGTGATCACAGAATACTGCCGTATAGGCAAACATGCAACAAGGCTTGGCATCCTTTCGAAGAAGTTGCAGAGACGAGAAAGAGGAAGAAAGTTGCACCTAGGTTAATACTGGTTCAACAATCTTAGTGACCAAGCACGAAAAAGACGCTTGAACAGCGCTGCCAGTCCTTTTTCAAGAAAAATACTACATGATGGATAAAAATTTACCATATTCACCCCAAATTTCCCACACAAAGAGAACAAAGAGTACCACAAAAAGCATGAAACGGTATGAAAGTAATACCACAAAACTAAAAACTACAACTCTTATTATAAGAAAAAAACTGCTAGGTAGTACAAAATAAATTTATTAACCTTTTAAAAATGCCTTATTTGTATTAACACTGATAACAAAAAACAAAAAAAAAAAATATTCACTTTAATACTTCAATATGTCATGAATACAGACCGGATTATATGCAACATAAAAACCCTGAAATATGCATGCAAATATACATGAAAAATACTTAAAATATGCATGAAAAGTGTCAAAATATGCAACATTAAAAACTAAAAAAAAATATTGGCGCAAATTCATAGTCAGATAGAGCCGACGATAAAAGAATTATTCAAATACATAACCTAAAATGTACTTTTTGCTATTCATAGTCACCTAATAGTCGACTTTCAACTTATAGCCGGCTCGAAATTAAAAATGACCCAAACGTCATTTAAAATAATTAGATTCGGCTATAAATTTCTCATATAATATCTTGACGTTTGGGTTTGTTCGTTCAAATCACTTTACAAAAACATACCAAAGTCGATACTAACAAAATAATACACAGGCAAAAATGTGTTTATGAATAACGAAAAGTTATAGCTGGCTTTTTTATTTATAGTCGGCTGTAACTATAGTCGACTGTAGGCACTATTCATGGGCTATAGGCACTATGAATTCGTGCCATTAATTTTAAGATTTTTATTTCTAATTCAGCATAGTATTAGTAATAGAAATACTAATTAAAAGTATCTAAAACGAAAGTAATATTAGCAGTTCTTAAATTTATTTGTCAATTTTATTAACGTAAATCAATCAGGTATTGCTCCAAATGTTCGGTGGTAATATTGTGTCTTCGATCACTGAAAATGTTTTTGTAAGTGGAAAAGGACCGTTCCACATCCACTGAGGTAACTGGGCAGTACTTGAATTGGGGTGCAAGGTTGATCTTAGCACTTATCGTTTACCCGTCCCCTTGATAGAACTATTTACTTGGCACAAAGATTCAAAGCCTGGTGTATTGCTCAAATTTTCTTCATATTTTTCCTTACGTTTAGCGCGTAATACATATATCTGGCAATGCGGAGTTCATTCGGCGTATTTTGTTTATTCTCAACAAATTCTATCAACGCCATACCCTGAAGTTAGAGCTTTTTAATACTCGCAGGTATTGGAAAAAAGGAGTGCTAATCACAGCAATATTTTTTTTTAATGCTGGTGTTGCTAAGCGCTTCCTTGGATTTACAAACTGCTACAGCCTCCGTACTATCGAAGTTAGTAATTACGCCTTTGATGTCCTCAAAATGTTCACTGTAAAACAGCACAGCCTCAATCCACGTTCCCCATCGAGTTATCTCTGGTTTAGGTGGTAAAGGCACATTTGGCGGCTTTTCTTTAAAGGCTTTAATGCGAGCAGGTGCCTTAAGAGGGGGCACCGTAGCGCAAGTGGTTAGTGCGTCGGACTACTGAGCCAGCGGTCTTGGGTTCGAATCCCGCCGCAAACACCTAAAAGTTTTTCACAGTGCCCACCTCTTTCGAATGTCTGACAAGCATCAAAGAGTATCATTTGTCACAATTGAGCTTCTCAACTCGCCGTTCGGAGTCGGCAAAAAACTGTAGGTCCCTTCCATTCGTGCAAAAATATAACACGCACACACAAATGGTTGCGAGAAGCAGGCCCAGGCTCACCTCGAGCTGTAGCGCCAACTAAGTAAGTAAGTAAGGTGCCTTAAGAAACACTTTTGTCGATGAAATGGGTCTATTTACACTGTCAAACTAGAGACTGGAGTATATGTATGTACGTCTTCTCTAACTTTTCCCGCGTGAATCGTGGTGCCGCCAAGTAGGTTTGTAGCGAAAATATGCACCATCACTAGATTTTCAGTATAATATGCAAAAATATGCAACAACCGGTCAAAATGGTCAAAATATGCAAATGCATATAATCCGGTCTCTAGTCATGAATATCACAACATAGACATAGAAAAAGGAATACATAGTTTAAACGATGATTTGCTTTCGCATCATTGCCTGGCACCAGTTACAGCCAACCCTTAAACTCCGCATTTTCCAACCAGCTCGATTGGCATCGTTTCCTCTAGTTATCTTCAGTTCCTTTTGACATATATATTTAAACGCCAATAGTACAGTCCTGTGTAAAAATTCAGACCAGTAGGATAATTGTTCACTTTTGTTCTTATTTTGTTTTCAGATGAAGGTTTTGTACTTAAGTTGAAAACAGTCTTTAAATTAATGCAGCCGAATATAAGCCTACGATCTACGAATTTGTCAATAGAATTTCCCTTTCTTATATGGAAAACGGAAAATATTTCTTTTTTACCATATCATGAAAATTGGAGTTGAAATTTACCACATAAATGTAAATTCATCACGATACGTAACTGGCTTTATACAAAACTCCAAATAGTTTTCATGAGTACCGGAGATATGTACATACATATCGCCAAGATCCTTGGTATCACAATGGGCCACTATGGGTCTTAACAGCCCTACACACGCTCAATGTTACTAAACAAGTATCATCCACACGTATCAATCGACATCAACAATGTTTTTGGACTACTTTTGATCAGTTGGTTCTTTCATGCTACGAAATATGGACATAAATTTGTGTGCTCTAGCTCCTTCATGCGGGCGAAGTAGAAATGGTTACTAAAAACAAAATATTTTAGAGGCAATGTGTGTATCAGATTTGTTTCCTGATAACTATTATTTCAAATATTCTGTAAAACACTACTTCATACATCTTCTTCGACGGCCACTGCCTAAATGACAACATTGACAAGTAACATTGATGCAGCCAACACATGATCAATTTAGTGTCAATGATGACTTAATCAAGTAATACTGTCAAGTAACATTGATCGTGTGTTTTTTTTTTTTTTACTTTTTAAAACATTTTTATTATTCCATTTTCAATATAAACTTACATACTAGACAAAAATGCTTAAATCTAATTTAACAACTAACAAATCTGACTTAATCTAGCTTACTGGCCCTTAGGGGGCACTCTAGACCTAACTCTGTTTTTACTATTTTTATTTTGATCGTGTGTAGGGCGCTTAAGTGTGCTGGTACTCGAACCACCAACAGCCAGTGCTGTGTTAGTTCATAAGGTCGAGCGTCGCGTCGCGTCGCGTCGGTGACTTAGATTTAAATTTCAACTATATTTGAACAGTAATTAAGACGGGATTTTGGATCGTTTTGCTTCAATGTTATTACGCACTGTTGGGGCTTAGATCATTGATAGCTAAACTAATCGCATTATGTCATTTTTTTTTATGTTAGCTAAATTTATTTAACGTGGCCCAACGCTCGTAAGAGATATCGATGATTTTGTAATGCATTATCGCAAACACGCATACACACCATCCAAAAAGAGCGCAATTTTTCAGTGAAATCATGCTGAACTGATGATATGTACCACTCCAAGACGGCATGTCACTCAAAACAGATGCTCGCAAATATTTTTGCTACTCAACGTCACTTTTGATCGATGGTGTGTATCCGCTTTAAGAATGTTGGTAAACCTCATTATTAATTGGATGTTTCTATTAATGACAGAATTTTTAGTCCACGTGGTAAGGAATGTAAATGTTACAATTCTTCCTCAAAACCAAAAGATCACAATCACATAAAAGCGGCTACGCATAGTGAGGGAAACCACAATTGAGTCAATGCCGATATTATTTTTATTAAATTGAGCATTGGAGTTTTTATTTTTTTTAAACATCTAGGCAAACACTTAAAAATCCGCTTATAGTATTTCTAGTCTCCCATATGTAAATATTCACTTTTCAGTTGACAATTAATTTTTTTTTTGTTTGAATTTTATACAAAAATGTAGTTTAAACTGCAAAACGAATTAGGATTTCATTAAAACATATCTAAAAATGACTTAACCCGCATGTGACCAACTTCGTTTTTGGTTGTTAAACATTTTTTTTATATATTTTTCAGGGCTTTTTTCTTCAACAATTTTTTTTTTTTTAGTTTTGGAGTTATGGACCGCCACGAAAATTAGGCGATAAACACATGCGGATACACACGAAAATAAAAAGACACCGGTTATAATTTAGAATTTATTTCACACATCTCATGAAGTATTATTAAAAAAATAAAACTAAAACTAAGAGTGAAAGGCTTCAAACCAATTAGTGTGGCAGTCAACCTCGCATTTACGAGACTTTTTGGTGGTGTTTTTGTGACATTCCATTATTTGATCTACAACTCCTCGACGTTTTACGGCGTTCAGCGGATATGTAGCGATTGTCGCTCGAATTGTTCCGGCAGCTTGGTGACTAGCATTTTTCAAAGCTGTCAATAATCGAATCGACGTGAAAAAATTATCGATATGTACATGGACATGACAGTTGTCTGGTAACTTTGACACGAGATTCATCACCACTGATTCTCCAACTCCTAATTCCGGAACAGTATTGCCGGTAGCACCTTGGTACGGCTCAGCCAGCAAAAGGTACCCAAGCCGGGTATCTATACATCAACACTTGAAGCCAAGAACTGGCTTTTTTTTGCCATGAGCCATTGCCCCCATAGCATGGTATCATAGACTTGTATATGCTTACATACATCTGCGTATTTTGGCGAGTAGCGCATCCACTTTTTATTGAGTTTTTGCTACTTTTGCTGGTGTGTGTTATGTCAGCTGTCAATAACTTTGGCAACAGTGTCTCTGAAACAATATTTAAATTATGCAAATGCATCATTTATGAAGAAAATAAGTGAAATTATAAACGGAAAAAAGTGTGCCAGACCGTGCTCACCACCCCAATAATGGGGCAGTTCATAAAAAGTTTAATAAAATCTGTAATTTTTTAGCAAACTCAAATTAAGCATATATGTACATTTTATTGCACAACGTTGTTTAATAAGAAAAATAAAAAAAACAACAATTTTTTCGAAAGATGAATATAATTTCTTAGTTTTGTCTACATTGCAAATTGTTATTTTTATTCATTATTCATTATCTACCAGGTACACCTTAACAGAATTTTATAATATGTATAGTCGTTCGGGGCAAGAGTGCGTATTTTGGACTTCGGGCTTAAATTCTGGAAAATGTACAACAGATAACAAACAAAAGAGACTATTATTATACAAAAATATTTAACGATCCAGCAAACTATAGAGGAATCTCGTTCTTAAACACATCCACCAAGTTATTTGCCAGTTTGCTTTTTAATAGAATTACAGAGTGAGTGGAAAATAAAAAAGTCTTAAAGGACTTTCAAGCTGGTTTTCGAAGAAACTATTCTACAATAGACCAAATATTCTCGCTGGTAAATATTGCAGAGATATATAAAACAAAGCGTAAAAAATTGTATGCCTTCTTCGTGGATTTTCGTGCAGCCTTTGACTCTATCCCTCGAGAAATGCTTTTTTATAAGCTACACAAGTATGAAATTTCGTCACAGGTGGTTAATGCTTTAAGAGCCATGTACAAAAATAATAAAGCATGTGTCTGGGATGGTAATAATTTATCAGAGGATTTTGAAACCTCAATGGGCGTCAAACAAGGTTGCGTACTTAGCACACTACTGTTTACTCTGTACATAAATGACATAACGGACGACGTTAGGGGTGGAATTGAACTCAGTGGCACTAATATTCCGGCATTAATGTTTGCAGACGATATCGTTTTTCTTGCTGATACAATAGATACGATGCAGTTAATGATCAACAGACTAGACAACTATTGCAAAACATGGAATTTAACTGTAAACTTAGAAAAGTCAAAGATGATGATATTTAGAGATGGTGGAGGTAGGTACTCTCGGAGCGAAAAATGGAACTATCAAGATGAGCAGATTGAGATAGTTAAACAATACAAGTACCTTGGAGTTGTGATTACGCCGACCTTAAGTATGAGTAAACACCTTAAAGTTAAGCTTGCAGAAGCTAAAAGGGCGATTTGTGCTGTCTGGGGAAATTGCATAAGCAACAAACAAGTTTCTCATACCTCGAAGCAGAAAATATTTCGTGCCACACCATTTTCTATTCTACTCTATGCAACACAAGTTTGGGGTTACTGCGCGTTCGATCCCGTGGAAAAGTTCCTCCGCTATTTTCTAAAGCGGCTCTTTAAATTACCGAGTAGTTCCCCCAATTATATGCTACACCTGGAGACTGGAGTGGCCCCCCTGTTCATGGATACTCTTAAACTGCACTTAGACTATATTGTAAAAGTCAATGCGATGAGCTAGGAAAGAATACCTCGGTTAGTACTGTCCCAAATGATAAATAAGAGGGTGAGATGTGTCCAAGAATGGGAAACACTAGGATTAGAATGCGGTTACAGCCTTAGTTTTACTCCAAATGAGCGTTGGACTTCCCTACAACAAAAAGTAAACATATTTTTAAAGAAAACTGGTCACAGAATCTATGACAGCTTTGTGAAAGAAGCCCAGTCATCTCAATATAGAGCTTACTACAGCAAGATGAACCATTGCTTACGAGAAAGGACGTACTTTTTGATCAGTTACTCGGTAGACAAGATAAGTACTATCTTTAAGTTGAGAGGCGAACTTATTAAGCTCAACTTTATACCGCACCGACCAGAGCTTCCAGTTTTGTGCAGTCTTTGCAATCTTAACGAACGAGAAGATGTGTTGCACTTTATTGCGAAATGCCCAATACTCAAGGAGTTTCGTACCAATTTCTTCAATGCCCAGACACTTGGATTGGAAGAAGCAATCCATATCTTGAATGGTGAAAGAGGTTGGGACTTACTCTACAACTACGCAGTAATCGCACTTCGCTACAGGAACTGCATATTGGAAGAACATTTCTAATGAACTAGCACTTTATATTACAAATTATCGATTATGTACATAATGTATCAAACATAAGAAATAGGATTAATAATGTAACTTTTTTATAGAAGTCAATCTGGTAGACGGCCCATTAGCCAAACCATATAGACTAAGTATAAAATATTGTTAAACATTTCATTGAAAATAAAATAGTCTTTTAAACTAACTAACTAACTACAAAAATATTTTACATTTTCTTTAATGTTTCATATGTTTTGATCAAAAAACAAAAGTAAGTCAGGTTGCGCACTCTTGCCCCGAAGTCAGGGTAAGAGTGCGCACAGGTATGGGTAAGAGTGCGCAACTACTTTAAGTCACAGTTTTCGTAGTTTTGTGCTTCCACTTAAACTAAACTAAATTCTTCGGTAGCCTTCCACGGGCTGCTTCCATTTTAAATCAGCTCCCTAGTCTCGCAGATTTGCTTTTGGGTTATCAATTTCCTTTCCGCTTGTCTTTAGTAGATACGAGGCATTTTTCAGGACAAACAAAAACAGAAATATAGAGCTACAACCTACTACCTACGACTATGATGTGCTCGTTGCATCTTACGACAGAAAGTAATAGCACAAAAATTGTTATTATCCTAATTGTATTCTAATCAGCATATAAAAAGTTAAATACTGGGGTAAGGGAGCACTGCGCACTCTTTCCCAAAGAGACGATACTTTTTTTCCAGTGTATTGAAAATCTAAGAACGAATAATATTATCCACAAAAATTGTATCCTAAATCAAACACACATATACACTCTTTATGCCCGCAAACTATCGAGATGCCACGCTTTCCTGACACACTTTTAAAAATTGACTTTTTTTTAGACAAAATCCGGCTTTTTTGTTTTTGATTATTGGTTTTCTTTGTACAGCAATCCCCCCACATACGCGAAGGATACGTTCCGAAAAACTACCGCGTATGTCGAATTCGCGTATGTTGAAACTAGAAACTGTATGAAAATATGTATGTACTACATACGAGTATGTATGTATACATGTAGAGATGGGTTCCAAGACAAGCAATTTTTTGAATGTTTGTTTGGAAGCTTGTGATGATCAATTTCATGAAGACATCTTAATTATGTTGCCATTGCGACTTCTATTTTCAAAAATTACGTGGTCAAAGATATAAGAGCGAACGCGAGTTTTTTATGAATCGCGTATAAGTACGGTGTATGTTGGGGGAATATCGGAAAAACTGAATCGCGTATATAGGCGAAATCTTGTATACTGAGACCGCGTATGTGGGGGGTTCAGTGTACTGTCAATTGGAAAATTTTCGTAGAAGTTGTTCTTCATTGGCGGTTAGTGAAGCACATATTTTCTCATTTAGCGATGTCTGCTAATTCGTTCACAGTTGGAGAAAATTGCACTGCATACTCTTACCCGCTGCGCAGTCTTACCCCAAACGCCTCTGTATTACTAATTTAATATAAGATAAATAACTGAATATAAATTATACATTTAATTCATTATAAATCATATTAAACATTTAGAAGTACATTTAAGTGAATTTTGGTTTTAGGATTTCATGTACAATTTGTTTAAAGCGCGTTATAATTTCACTCAATCCATAGTTTGTCCTATGTGATGTGTGTTGCCATACTTATAATTCTTAAACATAATACTAATATAGAAAGAAAAACACACTACTGTATTTTATTTAATACATATTAGCTTGAAAAATGGGGTGGTGAGCGCATATGGGTTAAATCTCAATACACAAAAAAAAAAATAGAAGTGTTCAGCGAATCAAAGAAATCCCTTCCTGAAACTGACAGCACCCAAATATGCAATGAAAACCACTCATTGTTTACACTTAAATCGTAATTATTAAAACCGTTGTTTCGAGTTGAATTTTTCGAAAACATCTACGTCAGCAACATACGCGACCACTTTAAAGCAGATGACGGGTAGATATTCCAGACATGGAATGCGTTCCCATGTGACAGTGACAGTGGTATCTATGCTGAGCAACCTCCTCTCCATCAAATTAAATGTGAGTGAGTCTTCAATCCTCAAAATTGAAAATTTAATCTATTCAAATAAAAAAAAAACCCTTTCACATGTGGATGTTGCCGTGGACAATCATTTGGACACAGATAACGTGTCACAAAAGATTCCCCTCCCTTAGTCAAATGTGCCGGTGCCAGTGCACCCCGCCACCAACCAAACTTAGTTAAACTTCCACATAGTACGAGTATTTTTAGAAAAACACTCGAAATGAATTCGTCTCACTTTTGTCTCATGCTCACGTCGCGTAGCGTCGGTTCGGTAATGTCTGTGGCAATTAATTAATTGTGGCAAAGTGTGAAATCACATTCCTTTGCTGTTGAATTCGTTTGAAGTGTACTTCGAAGAGTGTATCTGCTGCGGGTGGCCTCACAGTGGAGCCCTTAAAAAGCGCTGCGATCTAGAATGAATATTTATTGCGAGCCGAAGGTATTTCTTCCGCCATTGAACGTGTGGCACAATGGTACGGGAACAGGTATGAGTATACGAATGGAAAACCCAAGCTCTTCAGAGTTTAGAAAACACACGTCGTCAGTTTGCTTCGCACCCAGTGCGAAGTGAGAACGCTTTGCGTGGTTTATGTCTCGTTCACCAAGCCAAACAAGTAGACTGTGTTTGTTGGGTAAATATTTGGAAAAGAAACAACACAGTGGAAATTTGTTTGCGTACCTGTTACACGTCAGGCACTCAAATCTTGACACTAGTGTTTTGAAATTTTTGACATTCTGTGAAAACAAATAAAATACTTGATGTGGCGTTGGTGTTGGTTAAGTTAAATTGTTGCAGGCACCACAAGGAGGTGGAATACAATTTTAACATTTGATCTAAAATAATGGTCTTACGTAGACTAAGTAGTAAACGTGAAACCGCCAACATAATATATTATTCACTCCAGGTGTAGATCAGATTTAAATGAATTTTAAACGCAGCAATGGTTGCGAAAATAAGTCCAAAATAATGCAAACAAAAAGAGCGCATTTCCCAAATGGAAACTGATCTTCTGCTGTTCTTGGTTATGTCTTCGCATGTTAATAGAAGGCGAAACTCGAATGACAACTAAAGGGCGCTCGATGGGATGGGAGTCAATCAGTGTGTCATTCAATGCCTCGCCCTGTGTTATAGTAAGTTTTCATTCAATCGCTGTATCCGCGACGACCTCTATAAAGGAATCCATCCTAGCAACTGGCAGTGGTCACCATCCACCAGATAAACTGTCGCCGGATTCATTTGATCTTTTGAAGGTGGTCGGGTTAAGTTAGGTTAGGTGTGAGCGTTTTTTGAGCAATCATTTCCACTTGGAGACCCGCTGGCCCATTGTGAACCCCCTCTTAGTTTGGGAGTAAATTCAATTTTTACCAAGTCGTAAACCAGTTTTTGCTTTTGGTGAATGTTACAAGATTTGATATCTTTAAATTTCTGAGCTCTGCTATGTCTCCCAAGAATTGATGGCCTGAAGTGCTGAAGTATGGTGACATCGTTCTTGAAGGGTGGGGCAGGGTAGATTTTGGGTCGATTCGTTTTCTTCCCTATCTTTGCAGTTTCTGCAGATATCGTTGGACTCAGGCAGCCATTTGTTGGGTTTAATTTTCGATTTAAACTCACTTTAACCCGGATGTAAGTTTTAACCCGGGTTAAAGTAAGTGAATAATATGGCCGATAATGTTAGATTTTAAAGACCAAGACGAACTTTGTTCGTAGAATGAACAAACACAGTCGAATTTCGATAACTCGAACCATCACTTGCCACAAAAAAAAATTCGAGTTATCAAGACTTCGAGTTATTAAGTAAAATACAATATGTAATTTGTAAATACGATATGTAATTTTTCATCAAGAGATACTGTTTTTAATGTACGCATTTCCTCTTTGTGTTTTCATAGGCGCCTACTATTTTTTTCAAAAATAAAAACCAATATACCAACCTTAGTAATGTGTAGAGACCGGATTATATGCAACATAAAAACCTTGAAATATGCATGCAAATATACATGAAAAATACTTAAAATATGCATGAAAAGTGTGAAAATATGCAACATTAAAAACTAAAAAAAAATATTGGCGCAAATTCATAGTCAGATAGAGCCGACGATAAAAGAATTTATTCAAATACATAACCTAAAATGTACTTTTTGCTATTCATAGTCACCTAATAGTCGACTTTCAACTTATAGCCGGCTCGAAATTAAAAATGACCCAAACGTCATTTAAAATAATTAGAGTCGGCTATAAATTTCTCACATAATATCTTGACGTTTGGGTTTGTTCGTTCAAATCACTTTACAAAAACATACCAAAGTCGATACTAACAAAATAATACACAGGCAAAAATGTGTTTATGAATAACGAAAAGTTATAGCTGGCTTTTTTATTTATAGTCGGTTGTAACTATAGTCGACTGTAGGCACTATTCATGGGCTATAGGCACTATGAATTCGCGCCATTAATTTTAAGATTTTTATTTCTAATTCAGCATAGTATTAGTAATAGAAATACTAATTAAAAGTATCTAAAACGAATGTAATATTAGCAGTTCTTAAATTTATTTGTCAATTTTACTAACGTAAATCAATCAGGTATTGCTCCAAATGTTCGGTGGTAATATTGTGTCTTCGATCACTGAAAATGTTTTTGTAAGTGGAAAAGGACCGTTCCACATCCACTGAGGTAACTGGGCAGTACTTGAATTGGGGTGCAAGGTTGATCTTAGCACTTATTGTTTACCCGTCCCCTTGATAGAACTATTTACTTGGCACAAAGATTCAAAGCCTGGTGTATTGCTCAAATTTTCTTCATATTTTTCCTTACGTTTAGCGCGTAATACATATATCTGGCAATGCGGAGTTCATTCGGCGTATTTTGTTTATTCTCAACAAATTCTATCAACGCCATACCCTGAAGTTAGAGCTTTTTAATACTCGCAGGTATTGGAAAAAAGGAGTGCTAATCACAGCAATATTTTTTTTTTAATTCGGTGTTGCTAAGCGCTTCCTTGGATTTACAAACTGCTACAGCCTCCGTACTATCGAAGTTAGTAACAGGAGGTAAAAGCACATCAAAATATGCAAATGCATATATTCCGGTCTCTAGTAATGTGTGTTCTGACCCGGACTAACAAGAAATTTGACAATTCTTACTCGCACATAACGTAATCACGATTTTCTACAAGTATGTATGTATACTAGGTCATACGAACATACAAACACAGTGCCCCCGAAAGCGATGCATTGTAAAACGAACTTGTAAAAACACCAAACCAAATAATCTCTTCGAGTAGTTATCAAGACATTCGAGTAATAGAAGTTCGAGTTATCAAATAAAAATTACATGTAAATTTCAGTCTTGGCGCTATTGCCAACCAATTTGATTCGAGTTATTAAATATTCGAGCTATCGAAGTTCGACTGTATTAAAATAAGCCCTTGAATTTTAGTATACTGTGTACTTAGGTGAAGGCTACTCTTATGCCTAACTCTTAATTTTAGCATAATCGAACATGGCCACGCCCACTTTCAGTTTTTTTTCTTTTTTTTTTATTCTTTATTCTCAAAAAATTCAATACCTCTCATTATATGATTTTCAAAGATGCAATTCAATGCAGTTCTCAATTAAAAAAAAGAACATTCTGCCTGAAGAGGGCGTGGCGAGCCCATTTTGTTATACATATGTGACGAAAATAAGAGAAATTCTAGATTTTTGTTAATCACACCTCCATAGAGTTTCAGGGTAAACTTTTATCTGTAGCTTGTGTTGTCCTTATTCCTGGAGAAGAATAAAACCGAAAAATAAAATACAAAATTGTAATTACTAAAGCCAAGATCCAGTATATGCAAGGCAGCCTTGTACGATTTTTTTGAATACAATGAATGAATGACAAATTTGTAAGTTCAATTAAGAAAACTGCAGCTGCAGACACTCAAAGAATCACACTCACTATAAACACAATGCACGCATATTAAGCGGATAAGGGTATACGCATACTAGGCAATCATTCAATTATTGTACACGAATTCAGTTGACCACTGTGCGCGGTGGTAGGAACGAAAAATAAAAAAGTTAAATACTTAATGAAATTAAATTAATATATGTAATTGGATTCGTTCATTGTCGTCCGCAGTTAATTTCAGAGGAAACGCATAACCCAGGTTCATAATAACCTCTCAGCACCGCATAATTTGCATTTTGCGGTCGGCCAAAATACGTGTGCAACATATAAAACAACCGAATGGGGTGGCAAATATGTAATATTTACACGAATATATCACTTGCCACAATTTGCTCTACAAAGCATTTTCATTCGATTTGCACTTATCTGCACTTTACACTGCACTTGTTTCAGCGCAATGCATCTATCGCATGCAGTAAGGTGCACTGAAATGACCAATTGTGCACCGAAATGGAAATTATTTACATACTACTGAAATTCCAACCCCCCCAAACCTTTCAGCGAAAGGACTACGAACACAAAACATTGTGCTGATGATGTATGAGTATGAAACACCAGAAAGCTACATGTAATTTTATTTGCCTCAGCAAGCATTACATACGAGTATCTTGATTTTTTTTGTTATTCAGTGAAATTAAATCCGGGGACTTGGTTGTAAATAAATCTTCCAGCTATTGTTGTGTTTCTATTTATTTAATCCAATGACTAATGAATTGAAGGAAAATATGATGTGATTTGGGTTACTTAATGGAACTGGGCATCGCTCTGTTTACAAAGAGTTTTCATTTTAATTATTAGGAAACAGACCCATAAGAAAAGTGTTAATTTTTTGAAACAATACAAATGGTGAGTTCGCTGACTTCACTTTGTGTTGTTAATGAGTTACATATTTCCGTAACAAATATTGCCAGCGCTAAATATTGCATGTGACTTGGAATACCGCATTGAGTGATATCGGTTGGAATTCGATATTTCTAGTAAAAACCACAACTAACTTCATTACTTTTAAGAAATCGCAAATCATAGTGACAGGTGACAGTATATTGCATCTTTAGAAACTGAGAGTAGTTTATTGTACATCGCCGCCTTGATGGTTTAGTGCATACATACATTCATATATTATATCACTAGTTCCCACTCGCTAGATGCTAGAGATTACGGGTTTGATTCCCACACAATGCTTGGTTACTTATGGGATCCTGTTCGGTGGTACAATGGACCAGTATTGAGTCTGAGGGCTCTAACCGACTAGATAGTAAAAAAAAATCCGGTGAAGTGCAAGTCGTTCTTGCGCAATAAGTGTTCCTTACTATCAGATATTTTTACATACCAACGTAACAGATCTACGAGTATGTTGATAGTATTATGGACACAAATGTAAGCAACTTAAAAAAAAATACCTATCCGATGCCCTTTCTCACCTGCTCAGAAGAATAATTATACATCCACAGAAAACAGTAAATAAATAGGTGGCCGTGGCGTAGTAGTAGTCGTCGTCGCTTGTCACGCTGAAGGTTCACGGTTCAAATCCAGATGTCGTCGAAACATTTATTTTTCACGAAATAAAAATAAGTTGATCAGTTTCAGAGGCTAATATCAAAACCAACTGCGAAGGCATAACACTGGCAGTAGGATAGTGGTATGGCTGAAGAAATAGATCGCATAAACTATAATAGGAAACATCTGGAAAAAACTTCTGTGAATCATAAGCAATGGCATAGCTTTCAGTAATACACAACTCTCCAGTTATCCTGGACACCACCCATAGAGTTCGTTGAAATCTAACATCTGAGTTTCCTATCGATCCACGTCGATCTGTCTGTCTCTCGTTCTTGTTCTTCATATGCTCGCGCTGTGTATAAACATTATAAGGGTATTCATATCCCCTTCAGCGTGTGTAGATTATATAAAAAAAAACAAATAAAGAATACAAGAAATTCACGCATGTGCATCATTAAATGCGTGGAATTTTGGAATGTGTCTCTCTCTCTCTCTGTGCCGGTACACAAATTAAATATTTCCGAATGAAGTGAAAGGTGAGACACCTATATTATAAGTATGGGAAACCACCATGATTCATTTATGTTGATTAAAATCAATTGATTAAATATAAGCTCAATGCTGATTTTGGGACATATTTCTAGGATCAACAATTGTACTCTCACACATACGAATTTCCCTACAAAATCATAAGTCTAAGCTCGAAGTGAATTTTGGAGGCATATTTCTAGGAGCAACCATTCAATTTAGTAAGCCAAAAATTGAGCTTAAGGCAGAGGTTTTTGTTTTTTTGAAAAAGTGTTAAGGAAAAAGTAACGGAAAATATTCATACATTTTTGAACTCGTGCTTTAACGCGCTTTCATTTGACACACCACGCGATGACTTCAAAAGTATTTTTTTTTTTTGACTTCCGATTTAACCACCAAAAACTAGCACCCCAAAGTCGAAATTCAGCTTTTTAAGATTTGGTCTGTGTTTGGGCCACTAATGGAAGCGTCTCAATTGCTACACATAAACTCAAAACGAATTTCGTAAGAAATGTAATAAAATGTTTCCACTTGATAATTTCTAAGCACAATTGACTAAACGTTTGGTGAACATTCAATATGCTGTCCAAAACAGGGATATATATGTATAGCACCGTAATATTGGTCAGAACGTCACAAACCGTTGTAGTTTCGAGAAATTAATAAACCTAGTCCACCTAGGCCCTGCTATCACAACTAATCAGAAATCAAACGGAGCATCACTCTTGCCATCGCAGTTTCTTTAGGCTGAGAAATTGTGTAGTAAGGCCCTAACCTAAACCCTCTTCATCCCAATCCTGTTCTATGGTGCAGAAGTATAACTACCTATTTACAGGATTTTTTAATAAGAGCGCTACAAAAGTTTTTTAAATAAAACAAAATCGGTTTTGGATATCAATGAAATTCTTTATTCCTGTGAAAGTAGGTTCGATGCCATTATGTATGGAACTCAATTTCTTTTGCATGGCCACCACGGGCACGCTTGCAGAAGTCCAGACGCTGAACCCAATTTTCGACGATTTTCAAGCATAAATCGGCCGATACTACTGCAATTTCACGTTCGATTTTCATACGAAGTTCATCAATCGTCGCTTGCTTGTTGGCATAGACCATAGACTTGACGTAGCCCCACAGGAAATAGTCTAACGGCGTCAAATCGCACGACCGAGGCGGCCAAGCGACTGGACCATTTCGTGAGATAACACGTTCTCCAAACTTGGTTTCCAATAAATTGATTGTGACATTCGCTGTGTGGCTTGTGGCGCCGTCCTGTTGGAACCACATGTCCTCCAAGTCCATATCATCCAATTGGGGCCAAAAATATTCGGTTATCATTGAACGGTAGCGATTCCCATTCACAGTAACGTGCCGGTCTTGATCATCACGGAAGAAGTACGGCCCAATGACGCCGCCGGCCCATAAACCACACCAAACCGTAACCGGGATGCAATGATGACTCATAGAGTACGTGTGGATTGCTGTCTGACCAATACCGCATATTTTGTTTATTGACGAAGCCATTCAGCCAGAAATGAGCCTCATCGCTGAAGATGATTTTTCGATGAAAATCCGAATCATTTTCAAGTTGTTGCTCAGCCCAATTCACGAACATACGACGCTTCTGGTGGTCAAGCGGCTTCAGTTCTTGCGTCAATTTAATCTTGTAAGGATGTAGGCCAAGATCATATACAGCGAATGGCCCATGAGAGTAGTCGAACCCAACCCAGAGGGACATAGCAGCAGAGGAAAACCTCACATAATGTAGGTTTCCCCGCAAAAGCGGAAGAGGATCTAACCCAACTTAATGTGCGCATCTAGAAGCAGTAAGCCAAAGATTGAGCTTAAGGCAGAGGAATGTTAGTTGAGGACCAGTTCGACTTGGTGCGGTAGAAATGTACAATTGAACATTTGTACGGCCTCAAGTTTTATGGAAAGTTATTTCCACTAACGTTACCTGATCATTAGTTTGAGAGACTGGATAAACACGTCACAAAACCTAAAGGCACTCACAGTCCGGCTCGTTAGATAATAAATTGACAAAGGAAAAAAACTCAAGTGTCGGCAATATGGGCAATCACCCGTATAAAAGGTCTTACAAAATGCGACCTCATAAAATGTTTCACAATCAATGTCACTTCTTTACATCATTATGGTTCGGGTACTCAACAAAAACCATTAACTATTATTAATTACCGAATTTGCGTTTCATCAACAAAAAGAAAATAAGGACTACCTACTCAACTACAAGACGTTCCAATTAACCACGGAAACTACTTCAGTCGTAATAATAAATGACATTAATTATAACTCATAAGATGAAATCATATTCCGACCACTTCAATCCACTGTGCACCGCTATGCAAACATTGAGTAGTTGAAATGCAAACATAATATCACGATAACCTTTTGCAAATGCATGTTCAACATTCAGCAGCCGCACAGCGCGCGGTCTCTTATAAAATTTCAATTAATTAGTGTAAAATTCAATGCAATTGTGTAAACGAAAAGCAAGTACTTTAATTAAAAAAAAAAAAAGAAAAACCTCACTCAATTAATTACTAATTGACAGATAGTGTTTTATCGGAAAGAATTACGGCTACGTACGCGAACAGTAGTAGTTCAATGAAACTGGGGAGCATTAATAGAACGCGCGGTTTATTGCACTATGCACTCAAAAGTCAAGCATTTGGCCGCACTTATCGAATGAGAGTGTATGCAGTGCTCTCAAGAGATAAAAAAACAAAACTGGAACAAGTTCTTGGCGAAAGTTAATAGCAAACAAAATCCTTACAACTTAATAAAAACTTCATTGCCGGAACAGCTGCGAGCAACACATAAATTGTGCCCAAAAAAAAAGGTTTACCAAAACAACATTCTGGCAAATAAATCTTCTTCCGGTGGAAGGAAACACACACCACCTAACATTCGGCATACAAGTACACACTACACAGTTACTTTGCTCCACTTCATCATCATCCCCTTTTCCGTGATGCCACTTGTCTCACTGTCTCTGTGGAAGCGTATTGGTAATAAATACCAATCAATAGCATATGTCACCCTCGACGAAAATTAAACGATCCAAATATGATTTAAGTGTTTTCGCAATAAATTTTCAAGGACCGGTCACGTGACGTGTGGCACTTGTTCTTCGCATCCAAAAAGTACTCTTATCCGGCCGTCAAATGCAATCTCGACGAGACAATACACACCTTTTGACAGAGCGTGTCATACGAAATGAATGGACACCGAGGTGGGTTTTCCGAGTTTATGGTCGAAATTCAAAGTTATTCAAAACATCCGGTGGAGTGGAGATGTAAGCTTCCAGTGAAATTCAACCTGAGTGGTTCAAAGGAATTATTTTCGTCCCCAAATTCGAGAGCATACATAGTAGTGGTGATTTTGGTTAAATGTTTTAGACTCCGTGTGGTTTCAAGTTGAAAGGAGTGCATACTCGGAGATAATTGGTTGATGAAATTGTCTTCTGTATTCTTTGAATTCTAGGGAAATTGAAAGTTGTTTGTATGCAACAATGAGAAACACACTGGACAGAGTACAGAGACTGGAATGTGTGTGCATAGCAGGTGCAATGAGATCCTGTCCGGCTACAGCACTTGATGTGCTAGTTGGTGCTTACTCCAGTGTACCTCGTACTGGAAGAAATTGCAAATAGGACGTTTATAAGAATGGTCAAAGAAGGAAAAGGAAAATGTATCAGTCATAAGGACCATGATGCGATGGCCACTAAGCTTCCCTTCTAACCTTTCCTACAGATGATGGGATTAGGAACTAACAAAGAGACTGGAGCAACAAATCTAGTTCTCATACCATTAAATGGTACGCGTGCAGGAGTATTCGGGTCCGGTACCAAACTATTCGAACCCCTGGGCAACTACACTAGCATCTAACCGAAATCTGCGATATTGAGAGATGTGCTCAACTCAATCTTGAGAAAAGCTACAACAGACGCGACATAGCAATAATGTCAGATGGACAAGCTGCTATCAAGACAATAAGTGAATACTGCTTTGGCAGAAAATTCGAAGTTCATATTAGGGAACGTACCACATGGTCAAACGGCGGACCCACCCTAGATCCAACATGTCTAGTATGGTACACTGATGGATCGAAAATGGACTCTGGTGTTGGTGCTGAGATCTATGGGCCCAGTACCAGTATCTCCCCTTCTCTTGGATCATTCTCCAGCGTTTTGAAGTCCACTCCATTGAAATCTGCGCCTTGATTAACCTTCAGAGAGACATGAAGGTAGCTAACATAAATGTCTTTTCAGACAGCTAAGTCGCACTCAAAGCTTTGAGCTCCTACTCTTTCGACTCAAAACTGGTTAGGTGTTGCTTCAATGCTCTCCAATCCCTAGCTACTCACAATAAGGTCAAACTTTAGTGGGAACTGGTCACAGAGGCTCTAAATGGAACGAGATTTTGAATGAACTGGCTCGTTCAGGCTCTACTGCCAAATTCTTTTGTGGCATAAACTGGGCAGCAATGTGGTCGCCGTAGCCGTGGTGGTTGGTGCGTTGGACTACTACGCATGCTGCCCGGGTTCAATCCCAGCAAAAACACCTAAAAGTTTTTTCACGGTACCACCTCTTTTGAATGTCTGACAAGCAATCAAAGAGTATCATTTGTCATGAGAAGCTTCTCAACTTGCCGTTCGGAGTCGGCAAAAAACTGTAGGTCCCTTCCATTTCGTGGAAAAAATAACACGCACACACAAATGGTTGCGAGAAGTGAGGCTTGGTTCTGTATAGGACTGCTGACGCCGTATATTTATTTATTTTTAAACTGGGCAACAATCTCAGCCTTAATTAATTCATAAGGTCGTCTAAAAAGAAGGGAAATTGGCCTGGACGAAGTCAATTCTCACTTGAGGAATAATGACAAGATGGATGTTTCTTCGTCTAGAACTTGAACACAATAGACCTTAGGGTCGGCGTGCATCTCACCCTTCTTTAGTAATAATGAAAATGCATTTTCTGTTACACGTATGAAAATTTGTTAAAACTTTTAAGATCAAGCACAAGGTTTGTAGTGGGATTATTTGAGTCGTTGTTAAATTTTTATTTAGGTACAAGAACATTATAACCAACACTCCCTTATGAACGGCCGCAAGATACTGAAAGTCCCTTCTACTTTCCCGCTTTCCACTAAATCACAGCAAACAATCATCACACTTTACCGGTCCCAGCCTATAATTATTCAAAAATCTGACCGATAATGACTTTCATCTGACAATATTAACCCCCCCTCGAAATGTAAACGCGCCACAACAGTCACGTTCGCTCAGCTAGAGCTGCGTTTAACGTAATTAATTCCCGTAATGCGTTAGTAAATAAAATCCACCATTTACCTCTGCTCACTTTACCTGCCAGTGGTCAGATGGTTGTAAAAAAAAAAATAAAATAAAAAAGATCATCCTCCAAAGTGGAGTTCATCCATTGCACGTTATCTACGATATGCAAAATAAATTAATTACCAATTATCGCCCCCATCATTAAATAATGTACGTGCGCTGCAACTGTTGTGCATCAGCATTGGCAGCAGTAGCATATTGCATTGCATTACTCGCATCTCGTTCCACTTTACGTACGTAACTATGCAATGTGCCTGGCGGTGCCGGCAGAGGGCAGCTCATGGTGCGTGTTGTGCATTTTATGCGAACACGAAAAGTGTTCAACAGTCTGTCAGAATCGTGCCAAGAGGGGTTGATGAGGTCGCTGCCGCCGTTGTCGCCGCGCCGCCACAGTTGGTCAGCAGGATTTGATGTTATTACGCACGAACCTATCGATGTGCAAACAGGACATGGGAAAGGACACTCAACATCGCCATATGCCTGCGAGTATGTATGTGTGCATGTGTGCTTTGAAATAATTAAATTTTTGAAAATACGACACCTCGTGTTTGTCATCTGAAACTCACCACTAATTAGTGTCATTAAATACGCTCGGCACAGCGACGTTGCAGCGCGAAAAACCACCGAATAAATACCGCTTTGCATACATTTCACTTTTGCGCCTACACACTCAGTATGTGCATACGAAGGATACGGTTTCACTCCTTTGGCACCGCCGTTTGATGTTGGAGCCGAACAACGGTGGCTGTGGAAATATTCGCCGTCAGCGCTTGCCGACATACCAGTGGATGGTGTCATTCAGTTATCCTTAATTCGGTTACTGCGGATCCTGCAACATTTTACCCAGTGGCCACAAAAGTTGTTTCTGTACGGTCGGTGGGGGATTTGTTTCCGCCTAAGCGAACATGTGAGATGTGTGTTTTTGAAAGGGGTTCTCATTTGCATTCGTATTGGCATTGGCATTGTTTTGTGCATGTTGTTGTTACTCGTCCGCACGCTGATTTAACGCTAAATTATGTGATTTGTTGCTATGCATACAGTTTCCTATCCACCCAGCACTCCCTCCTGCGTGAATCTTGTAAGGGATCGCAAGACAATTAAATGGAAAAACAGAGACGGCGAAAAAATGTGTCCCCAAAAAAACAAAAAACATCGACTGTATGATGTGACCCTTGAACTGTACCTCACCCTAGACTAGAGAGCAGCAACAATAAACAAAAGAAAACTTTAGACAAAGCCAGAGGGAGGAAAATTGGCCATGGCCAAGCCACAACTTGCACCGACCGCCGCGCCATGACAGTGGGGTGGCAGCGCAGTGTGGAACGTGTGGAAAATTCAAATTACTTGTGTATTAATTTTTTTCGCAGTGTATTTTCTTTTTTTATTAAAATTAAAATGCCATTCTAGGGCTTCGACGGTTTTTTCTATTTCGTTCCCATTTCCATAAGCGTACATATTGCTTAAATGGTTTCTGATTTGAATTTAACTGCATGATGAATGACCAAGACCACCGGTCGGTGTGTATAAGTGAGGGTAGTGCGCACGAACGGTGAGGTTTCCTTGTTTTTCCTTGAGTTGTGTTTACATTGAGTACGTGGCAGCTCCTTGGCATGTGACCGAAAATAATTAAATCTGACAATTAAAGGATTTTCGTTACGTATCCATATTTTTTTCTCTTATTTTGTTTACTCTTTCTTTTAAAGACGGCATTGCATAACGGGTTATTCGTGTGGTTTTGCTTTTTGTGTCTCACCCTAGGTTCGTGGTGAGTGTCCTTTTCTTAATTAACTACAATCAATATTCAGATTTGTCGTGTTTGTCAAGTTGTACCCAGCCAGCTGGTGGAAAGTGGAAAATTGACGGGTTTGGTTGAAGAAAATTGTCGACTGACACGGAATCCGCCGGAAACTAGTTACGAGAAATTGCCGCAAAACTGTCGCGTATACGAGATTTATGATGAGTTTAAATTGTTACTTTTTTTCTGCTGTTGTTGTAGCGTATTCTCGTATAGCTACGGTATGAAGTGCCTCATAATTGTGTCTATAATTCATATTCTAGTACTAACATAGTTGTACATGTGTACTAGGTTTTATTCTTGCGCGCGATGACTCAGATAACATAGTTGCGTTGTAATTTTGACTCACAGTGGTCAAGAAAGGGTGAACATTTATTCACTTGCACTTATAGATTGGAATGAGAAAAAAAAATCGACCTTAGGTAAAACAGTTTTAAAGAGGGAAAAAATCGTGTGTATAAACTACGCGCGGCAGAAGTAACACTGTATCGCTTCATGAACGTAAATGTCAGTTAATGTATCCTCCGCGTAGTTTCCATATAATATATCCGCTATTTCTAAAAATACTCTTTGATTGCTTGTCAGACATTCGAAAGAGGTGGGACCGTGAAAAAAACGTTTAGGTGTTGGACCCGGACTGGAATTGAGCCCGGGCAGTGTTGCATAGTAGTCCAACGCACTAACCACTACACCACGGTGCTCACTATTACTTTATAAATAAGCAAATAAATAAATAAGTGAATAAATAAATAAATAAATAAATAAATCAATACATAAATAAATAGATATATAAAAAAATAAATAGTTAAATCAATAAATAAATAAAAATAAATAAATAAATAAATAAATAAATAAATAAATACATAAATAAATAAATAAATAAAATCTTATTAATATATAAATCTCAGTGTGACGCTCTTACCTGTCAATCTTACGATTAGACAAACACAAAAACTAATACACACAATAAAGTAAAATGTATTCCAGTTCATTAATATCCTGTGCCTATTACAGGCCGATTTTTAAATTAATTTATTCGCAATATTATTTAAATTAATGCAAAAATAAAAACACTAACAAATGCCACTTTCTTGCGAAATGTCATTTATTCAAACTACAAATACTTAGAATCCACACTTGTGGATTGTATATATTGATAGACTGCAAACCTTGGGGTGCGCGTTCGCCCTGTCTTTGATTCTTTGAACAAAATGACAATGTATGTATTGTAAGTGAACACTATAGTTTTTAGACACGGGCGAAGCCGGGCGGGACAGCTTGTTAATAAATAAATCAATAAATAACCTAAATAAATATATAAATAAATGAACAAATAAATAAATGAATTATTAAATAAATAAAAAAATAAATAAAAAACAAATACCAAATAAACTAAATAAATTAATAAATAATTCAATAAATAAATAAATAAATAGATAAACAAATAAATAATCAAATATGTTTGTATGTATATACCAACTCGTATAGCACCGGCTCCATTGCTGCGAGAAGCTAATATACATACACCTCTACTCCGTTCACATTTCATTCTACCGAAGGTATGACGTAATGAGTTGAACTTTTGCGTTTCACTTTATTTTACATAAAATTCTGTCTAACGTGCGTACAGAAGTTTTACTTGAAAAGGTTTTAAAAATATGTTTCAGGTAAAGCTAAAGCTAAGATAACCATCCATACAGAACTTATATTAGTCAGCTGTACTGAATAAGTTCGCATCTGCCATCAACCCCGAGACATCATAGAAAAAACCATATTTTGGATGGCTCTTCCACTTAAGGTTAAAATCAAATACAATGATGATAAAATTGCGCCGATCTTAAATTACACAAAAAAAACTGTCGCCATTCTTATCAAATTCAAACTCATGTCTTAATCAGACTAATCCCAGGCTTAGCTTTTATGTATGATAAACAATTTGTTGCTTTTTTCCATTTCTGTTCGGCGTTTGTGAATGTGTAAGTTCTTGACGGTGAATCAGCTAAGTAAGCCTTTCCTGTCACGCGTTGCTGCATTGCTCTTTGTAACCTCTATCTGAGGTGACCACCACAACAATTGTCTTATCACTGTCGGGAGGGATTAACCTGTTGGTTTGAAACTTTACTACATGTCATAAAAGTTTATTACTCAAACTTTTCTTTCTTTCGTAACAAATGTTCAATGAAATTACGTATACACATGCAACAACTGTCAATGAGGAACAATCACGTCCGCTCACTTCATATGCGAGTTCACAAAGCCATGCAGGTCTCAATTTAAATTTGTTGCGTACCATCAACTGACGGAATATCATTGCAGCAACAACAACTCTCTTTCCATGCACAATCCTCTCGCAACCAATGTCAAATTACAGAGAGTTGATTGGTTGCCGACAGAAGCAAAGTCGCTCACTAATAAATCATAATAAGTAATATTGTAATGTATTTTTTCGATCCCCCTTTCCAGCACTTAACTAAAGTCTGATGGGTGGTAAACTGGTCTGGTCTCAATCAAAAACGATTTACCAGTTCAGCAATGCATGGACGACAATAATTGTGAATTTATTTTTCTTCTCCTCGAGTCTCTTCTGTTCAGCTCAAGTGATGTCAAGTCGACCGTTTCACGTGTCATTTTTACTTGAGTGAATTTTATTCATGATATTTCCGTTTTTATTTGTAAAGATATAAAGTACAAAGTAAAAACGAATAAAACAATAACCAGTGTAATCGTAGTACACAATGGACCCAAACGTGGTTGATTAGTCGTAGTCAACCAGGCATGTGTAATTACATAGCTGACAAGTGAAGATTGCATTCACTTTCGAAGATAAATATAATTCGACACGTTCTATTTTTGGGGCGAATCAATTTTCATTTCAGATGTCAATTAAATGTAATAAACATTAATTAAAAATCTATTGTTAGCTACGCGGAGATGAATACTTGAGTGACTCGGTTTTGGGTGTATACAAATTACGAGTGGTGGAAAAAGCACACTTTTTGTTTAGTCCAATGGACAACTGACAGACTGGCAACTAGCCACTATTCTTCGAAGTTGCTAAGCTCTGCGGAGAAAAGGGGAAACCCGCGTAGTTATTCAAGTATGTACTATGGAATTACTGACTGCAGTAGTAGAGTAGCCAAGTTTAAAATCCATTATTCGAACGGTAAATACAGGTTTTTCTACTATAACTGCACCAAATGTTAAATGAATAATATTTCGTTTTATTCAGCACAATAACTACCGACAGTAAAAACATGGTATCCGGAAATGCTCACTACGTTGAGGAATCGTGTTTAAAGCTAAGAGTTAAGTTAAGCCGTCAGTTAAGTTCAATACACCTAATGTATCACAAGTGCAAAATTCAAATGAGACATCTGAAAGGCCTAAGTATGTTACATATACAAGTACTTCAGTATGTTGTTCTACTGTTGAGCAATGAATTATACGGCGGTTAACCGTAAAGCGCAATATGTTATCATATGACTTACTTTACTCTACGTTGTATAAAACAAATATTAAGTCCAACAGTGCAATGTACAATTACCAGCTGTTTCTCATTTGCCTAAGGGCGGTGGTTATCAAGCGCTCATAAATCGGTTTTAAAATTAAGTGGCTCTTAGTTTTAAATTGTTGGTACGTATTCACGAAGCGCTTATTGATCTTAATTTGTTTATTTATTTATCTGACCTACCGAGCTCAATTCTCATGGATTTAAGAATATAAGTATAATTTTGTAAGAATAATAAAATTTAATAATATAAAAATAAATATAAATTTTAATCACTACTTTTACAAAAGGAAGTCTAAAAAAAGTATGTATGTATGTGCCTGCCGCAAAAACAAAAAACAAAACTACTGAACGGATTTGAATGCGGTTTTTTGCAATCGATTCTGATTGGATTAAATCTATAAAATGGATAAAAAAAAAAAAAATTAATATACATATTTCAATAAAAAACTTCTTTGCCTGACCACGCACTGAACGGCTAAGCGGCACAAACCTGAGCGGCAAAAAAAATGTAAAACACATGAAATTGTTTGTTTGTGGCCACGCTCTCGCTGAGCGGCAGAGAGTCGTCGCTCAGCCTTCAATTCTGTTCTATTCCCAGCAGGAAAATACGGAATGTATTACTTGGAGAATCGAATACATAATTAGTTATTAAAGGTGAGAAATATAATGCATTCCAAAAGAATCGACGTGGTAATACCATATAATAATAAAGCACATTGTTTACCACCTAGATTCCCATATCTGCAGAAAATGTAATGTAGTGTTTTTTGAATTTAACGATTTTTTGGTTACAGTTGTCTGTCGGCGCCTTCATGTCGCCTCAAATTTTGCGTTTTTATTTAAAAACGCATGAATAACTCATTGTGTGTTGCAACGCGAGACAGTAAAGAGTGTAGTATAAAATAAGGAAAATGTATTCTAAACGGCATTGGCGAAGACTATTAGCCAAAAAAAGACTTTGTGCAAGTGAACTGTTAAAAGAAAATATATGTATTAATAGTAATTGTGCAGAAGAAAGTTCTATTTCCCAAGAAGTAAGTTGTGTAGAAAGTGCTGAAACTGAAGAAAGTTTTATTGATAAAATAAAAAATTGGGCAGTGAACTATAATGTTTCGAGAAATTGTTTCGACGATTTATTAAAAATTTTAACAACAGAAAATATTACTGTGCCTGTGTCGTCTAAAAGCATAATAAAAGCTCAAACTTGTGTACTTAGAACAGTGTCACCAGGATCATATCTACATATAGGTCTAAAAAAACAATTATTGAAGCTGGAAAGTGTTATTAAAAGTAGTGACACTATTTGCTTAGACATAAATGTTGATGGGTTACCCCTTTATAAATCCCCTAGTTTAGTATTGTTGGGGATAAAAGGAAAATCATCATTTAAAGCTTTCGAAAACTTAAACCAGGCAATGTATGGTACGTACACCTTTTAATTGTTCACATATTTTATTTCTCCATTATATTAACATATGTCTATTTTCAATTGCAGAGGTCCTAAAACGTGAAGGATTCACCCAGAAAGAATATGCCACCGAGATTAAAAAGGCATTTCACCTTATAAAAGTACGGCAGTTAAAAAAAATCCACTTTGATAAGAAAAAAGCAAAATGAGTTGAGCTGTTTTTTTTTTAGTTTTGATTTTGAATTAGTTACGTTGAGTTTGATTTTGATTAATAATATGTTTTTGTGTTTTAAATCCTATTTACTTTTATTCTTGTTTTTTTGTTGTTTGATAATAAAATATTTAAAATAAACTGTCTATTTTTCATTTAAAGCTGGATAAATTCTATAATTTATGTCGGAGAAATGAATTATATAACTAATTATTAATGCATTTATTATATAATACATTACAAAGAATGAATTATATAATGCATTCTTAGAACACTTTCAGGTAATCGATTCTTTTCCTAGGACATAGTCTGTGTTAAGAATAATGCATTCTGGAATCAATATTCTATACTAGCGATTGATTCCCCTTTCGATTCCAATAGATTACCTTTTCCTGCTGGGTTATTTTAATGTGGGGCGGAGCGGCAAGAAATAATCAAGGCGAAAATTAAAAAAATTGGTTTCTTTCGTTTTATAATAATTGATGAGGGGGTTTGCTGGGTAGCTCGAAAACTTCTTGATTTCGAAGGAGATGCACTTGTTTCTTGGGATTTTTTCGGGGGGTCAACAATCGACGGGTGCAATTGAAGAATTTTAGTTTACGTCTTGTCGGCATTTAATCCGCTACCACATTGTAATCTTTAATGTTAGGTGAATTGATTCAAAATGATTTTTATCAAACAAAAGAGATTTAAATTCCTTTAGGTTACACATCCCATTTCAAGCACTTCTTGAACAACATTTGCTAATACATTCTAGCCTCTTTGCAGCGTGCTGTGACTCAAGTTGCCAGCTGTCAGCTCTTTGGTAAAATCTGCTCGCCACGCAATTTGCTGCTAGCTCAACGCTTCCGCCTGTACTCGTGAGCGGGCAGAAACTAATAAAATTTCTTTACTTAAATTCACAAAAAGCTTGGCGTTCTGTGGTATCTCGTTTCGCTCCCATTGCTCTCTGCTTGGAAAAGCCCACGAGAAGGGTTTATCAAAGTCCAAGTATGGGACCGTGTAGTCTGATTTGATTTCACCGTTGAGGTAAATGCCAAGTATTTTGGTGTGTCTATATGCATTCGACTTCCAGTGCTTTGACTGGCTGAAGGATATTTTTCTACACCCATATACATGACTATGGCCAAAAACTCCATAATCTCCTTACAATTAGTATCCTTCCACTCATTCATCCTACTGCTCCTTCGATTTCTGGACCGATTATGTAATTGTTCGCACTTTTATTTGTTCCTTCAATAATGATATCTGTAATCTTATCAGTTAAACATTTTCTGTAATATTCAGATGGTAAGCTTCGTACTGAATAGCTTTTGCCTTTTCGTATGAAAACAAAAATGCAGTAGTTTTCATTTATAATTTTAAAATGAATTGTTCACTGTTGCTTTTCAAGTCCAATGCATTTACCACTACACCACGGCCACGGTGCTCACGATTCGCGCGAAACCTTAGATATGTACTTTAAATTGTTCAGTATTTCATTTTTGAGAAGTTTATAAAGTAATAGTGAAAAATTCGCGCGAATTCAATTCAAAGTACATATCTAAGGTTTCGCGCGAATCGTGAGCACCTTGGTGTAGTGGTAAGTGAGATGGACTACTATGCAATGCTGTCCGGGTTCAATCCCAGCCCGAGTCTAATACCAAATAGTTTTTTCACGATGCCACCTCTTTCGAATGTCTGACAAGCTTTCATTTTACAATTATCTTCTCAACTTGCCGTTCGGAGCCAGCGAAATACTGTAGGTCCCTTCCATTCGTGCAATAATATAACACACTCGCACAAATGGTTGCGAGAAGCAGGACCAGGTTCACCCTGAGCTGTAGCGCCACCTTAAGAAAGATATAGGTAAGTAATTGTGGAATTATGACCCGAAATTTTATGAACTTTTGAACCACCGGGGTTGGTTATAAATTCACAATCAGTAGTAATAATTTAAATTTGAAATAAAAGCTGATTTTGAGTTCATTGTGCGCACCATGGCATAGTGGTTAGTTTTTTTGGACTTTTACTTTTAAAAACATTTTTATTATTTTATTATATTATAAAGTAAAAGTAAAGTTTTTTTGGACTACTACGCATGCCGCTCCGGGTTCAATCCCAGCAAACACCTAAACGTTTTTTTTACGGTGCCACCTCTTTCGAATGTCTGATAAGAATTCAAAGAGTATCATTTGTCAAGATGAGGTTCTTAACTCCATGCTTGGAGTCGCGCAAAAAACTCTAGGTCCCTTCCAGTCGTGCAACAATATAACACGCACACACAAATGGTTGCGAAGAGCGTAGAGGTGTAGCGCCACCTTTTACCCCGTCTCCACGAGACATTTCCCAAGACATGTTCTCCGACTTGACATGCAAATGTCTCGTGGAGACCCCTAATTTGATGTCCAAACTTAAAACATGTCCGCGATGTCAGCATTTTAGTTTTGTCTTCTCGGCAAACTGAAATCCAGATTTTTCTCTGACATTTGGCCGTTTGGCAGGTAGATTTTCATTCGGTGGGTTTTTCGGTAGAGTGAACATGTCGCGCTGAGTTGGTTGGGTGCGTAGATTTTCATTCAATGGCATTTCCGTAGAGTATTTCACTACTTTTAAAGCGAGAATTGTGCGTTGTTTCTTTCTCGACGTCAGCGTGTAGATTGAAATGTCTTGGCATGATTTGCCCAGAAAAAACCTGTAGTTTTGGCAGAAATATGTCTCGTGGAGACGGTAAAGAAGAAGAAAAAGTTGATTTCAAATGTTCAAGTTATTTCAGATATTAATGCTCTTAATTTAAGAGTGGTTGGGACCAGCACAAAACTGCTACACAATTTCCAAGAAAGTCAAATTTGCTACGTTGCACTCTCCTTAAATACCCCAATTTTGCTACGCATTTTTGAAGCACGAACTCTCAACAAGAAATTGGAATCTTAATGACTCTCACAATCACAATCACAAATTAAATTAAACTAGTGTACTGGTGCGAGAATTCTGGGGGCGGGGGCGGATTTGCTAATTGAAATTTTAATTTGAAATTTGCTACGCGAATTTTTTTCTTAGTGGCAGCACTGGTTGGGACCACTCATAAGTCTTATGAGTGCTCATAAATACGCACTAATATTTTTTGTTGAATAGGTTTATGATACTCTTTGTTTTAGATTGGCTTGGTGAATATCGGGCTAAGATTTCAGATCGAATTTTTTGACCAATAATTCAGTCCACAACCTCACAAAATATTGATAATGTTTCTTTTCTTCTGTCCACTATACCGTTCGTTTATGAAGACAGCCATTAGATATCACTCTTAGCCTTTGAAAATAGAGCGCTAAATCTGAAACAAAAGAAAAAACAATTAGTGGTTTTTCGTTTTCTTTTTACTCCATAGTTGACCTCCGGTCAACCATTCATGATCACTAATGCTTTCGCATTATTTATTTAGTAATGGTTTATGTTTATAGTTAAGTTAAGTAAATCTATTCACTTAACTCTACTGGCCTCTGAATTTAAATTTCGCACTATACGAGTATCTAGTCTCGACTATAAACCTATGAAGCTCTAAAGTCCAAGTCGTATTCAGTTAGATATAACCACTTAAAATGAATCATATCCCCTAATTCAATCAAGAATTGTTATTGACCGCAGAACTAAATTTAGAAAGGAAGGACGATTTTGTCCAATATCAATTTTGCATAATAGGTGTCACTAGAATGGTCTCAAAACTGTCAATTCCGCATCATAGAATACGAGTACAACACTATCCGAAAAACCAACAAAACGCTTCAAGTGTTCTATCTGCACATGACATTTCCTCCAAAACGATATTTATTACTGCATTCCGGACCGCAGAATGCTGCTGACCACTAGACCATCTGTACAAACAATGGACCCACTCCAAGCCAAATACTCGTACATTTTGATTTTGATTTTGATTCTCATCGTTTTATGCTGCCCCACTGGTGGCTACCAAAAATTGAGGGGTCGGTTTATGGACGAGTGCTTCATAAAAATTCAATCAAATCAATTTATGCAAATTAATCGCTCGGAAATCGGCGCACACATGTCTAATTCAATAAGCGACGACGACGACGACAACGATGAAACCCTTGTTTGGGAGGCAGAGTGTCTATTTGTGTGCATAGATTCCGGTACGAAACCAAACACATACTTGTACATGTGGGATTCCATGAATTCGACTTTGCAACTGGAAGCTATTCATCGTTTGCATTCCGTAAAGTAATTAGCACATTCTATACGACGAGTACACTTGTGGAACTCTTTCTACTGGTTAGCTACGTTGTGTCTTGCTCTTGTGTGACCAGCAAACACCATAATGAAGACGAATGCGAGAATGGACAGAGAAGTTCTTGGCCTGTTCACAGCTAAATTAGCTCGAGTGCCGTAAAAGTAGCAAATGGTGACATCCTTCTGCTTAATGCTCGCCCATAAATGTGCTTAATATGTCCATTGCACCACTACTAGGTCGTTGCACTTTAGACTTTAAAGTAAAGAGAAAAAATACGCTTGAGAGTACTGCAAACAAAACCGTGTATGTGGTGGCGAGCGATAACCATCACTGGTGCACAGACAGCAATTAAAGCACATCCAAAGCTAATATTTCGGCTGACACAGACATGACGTCGTAGATAACTGCTACGACCATCATCCATTTATCCATTTAACCATTTGGCCATTTTCGAGTCGGTAGCAAGAAAATAAAACCATCGAATTGGGAAAGTATCCGCGGAATGCGAAGTATGCACGCCAGCGAACCTCAGAATGCACAATGCATGCCGGTCCGACGATGGTGGTGTTCAATTGCAAGCGAGTTTCTGCCTGAAAAGGCCGAAGGTATTTTTTGCCTTGCCTTGGGTGGTGTTTCATAGCGAAATTGGTCTTTTCGCGCGTAACAGTGTAGTGACAGCAGTCGGATGCAACAACTGTGGTTTGATAAAGTCGACTTCGTTATTAGCGCCTGAATGCGGATGCTCCTTTGAATAGGGCTGTCAAAATTTGTAAATTTACCCGTTATGATATCTAAATAACCGAAACGATGGCAGGAGATACTCGTAGATGTGCTAAAATAAAAAAAAAAATAAAAAAAAAATACTTTAGTGGTTTTGCCCCCTGTGAGGTTTGAACTCACGACCCCTGGTTTACGAGACCAGTGCTCTACCACTGAGCTAAAGGGGCTTAATGGATGCTTGTGTCCAAGTACACATATAACGAGTTTGTTCATTTCTGATAGTTTATACAGTACATAACTAAATGTGTTGGTAGATAGTCGCTCTCTCTCATTGGAGTGTACCTGTGTTTACTCAAATTGCATAGGTGTAGATAAAATAAATTCGCAGTTTAGTGTGTGCGTGTGCGTAGGAAACGTTCGGTTGCTCTCGAATTTCATTTTGAAAGAAGGCAAGCGCACACATGGATGTATGTGTGTTAAGTAAACATGTTGGAATTATTAGTCATTATTATTTATTGCAGCTTACAAATATGAATTAAACAACACTTGGGACTGGGTTGAAGTATTGCAAGGGATAATTGCGAAATTGTGGCTCGTTGGTCTAGGGGTATGATTCTCGCTTCGGGTGCGAGAGGTCCCGGGTTCAATTCCCGGACGAGCCCAAGGTTGGTGCGAAAGCACTTTGCGATTTTTTAACCATCTTTACATGGGAATTCGTTAACCAGCTGCGCGGAACTCGATACACAAGCATTTTTAACTGCGCCTAGAAGTATGTCAGCTTAGTTTAAGTTGAATTCTAGTTCTACGGAAAACGATCATAGGTTAGGTAAGGTAGATAAGAAATACTTTAGGCTGATTTTTTTTATTGATACAAAAGCTGAGTTTTATCTTTGCACGCCTATTTTGCAATTTTCATGTTAAATACGTCATAAGTAGCGATAGACATTCTGGCGTAACTAAATAGATATCCATAAATACAGTAACACCTAGCAACGAATTTGTCATCTAAGTCTAAAGGCTCCGACCCATAGAATCCGTTGATCCGTTGTTCCGTCGTTTTTAACTGACGGCTCGATAGAATACACACATTCTTATGGGAGATGGCCCATGAGCCGGATATGGGACTGTTCTATCCGGCAATACGTCAACTTCAACATCAACATACAACGGAACGATGTCGACGTATTCTATGGGTCGGGGCCTTAAGTGTTTTCTTTTATTAAAATAAAATATTATCAAATGTGCACTCTCTGAGATTCCCATCTTAATAATTTTATTCTTCAATATAAGTTTTTTGTTTTTCCTTTTTGCCAACAACTGACAGCTCAAGTGTCATTAACTGTCATTTCTGTGCTGCCAATTATCTTTAAGCGGCTATGTGCGGTTTCTTGTGCACTCTTACTCGGAGAAATGGAATTGGGGCTTATGGTACATAAAGAGGAATAACACGTGTATGTCTGTCTGTCTGTGATGCGATCTAGCGACTTTAAAAGAAGCAGTAGGTTGGCAAGGCATGTCTGAACAAAACAATAAGGCATGCTTAAACATTGGGACCTACCTCAAACATTGGTACCCTTACCTTACCTTACCTAAATAATTTTAGCTCGCCGTATCAAAGATCTTGCAGCTTCTTGAATGACTGAGGAGTTCAGATCACGGTTCCCACTTTGGGGGTTTGTAGACTGACTGGTAGATTTTTGGTATATTTTTGTATTGATATAAGACATCGAGTTTTAATCCTTCAGAAAAGTGTTCTGTTTTTTTTGCAGAAAAAATAAAAAACCCAAATGAGGACGCTTGAAAGTAATTTGATCAAACAGAGGACACTGGGTTAATTTTTTGAGCACTATCATTTGCTTTATGGAAATTTGGTTACACGATTTCTGTTGTTTTGAAATGAGGACAGAAAGATATTTTGAGCTTCTTAGCAAACCGTTGGCGGGTGGAAAATATAAACTCCAATGATTTTTTCTGATGGATATCAGGTTCGTAAGATCCAATAATCAATCTCTCCACTGAATGTTTTTCCTTTTATTTGTGCTAGAGACAGTCCGAAGGTGAAACTGGGCTTCTCGAAACTCTTAATAAAAAGAGGTGAACTGCGGGAAACAGCATCTTTGCTATGCTCCTTCGTATGCGAGTTAAATGAGACAGTAGATATGCAAAGCTCCTATAGAGCCAGTACAATAACTGACAATAGTTATCCTTAGTTTAGGTAATGAACACCAAATTCCAATCCATCACCATATCTGGTGACATAGACATGAATCGTAAATAGCACTGTGGATTGGTCTATTTATTTTTTGTACACTTACAATAGATAATGTCTACTATCACTCTTTTATTCAAAATAAACTAAACTGCTTATCGTCAAACGAAAGTTAAAAATTGTTCTTTCCAAAAATGAAACGGTTAAGCAGATTTGAATTTCCAAATACGAGTACGCCACCGTGATCGTTTTTGTTCTCTTTTTGTTTCTTAACATTTTTGTAGCATACTCGTGGGCTGATGCAAATAAGGTACATACATTGCAAACGAATACAGTTGAGTCGGTAATTAAGTAGTCTAAATTATGCAATAAGCAGAAGGTTGAAGACTGTACGAAAAGCGCTGGTAATATCCGTCGAATTTACTGGGGAACCCCTTTGAAGCGATCGATTCAGCTTTTACCTTTTTAACCACCGACACGCAACACAACATCTACTCGGAAAACATTGAATGAATCAAAGCAACGCCAATGCCATGTTCAACATTTTTTTAGTTACAAATTCCTTCAAAAATATTTGGCAAAATTAAAAAATGCCTCCTTTTCGTTTATGAAATTAAAAACGAATAGTGACCAGTTGCGATGGCATGTCCATTCAATTGCATTCGAGTGGAACAACACTTGAGAAGGGTTCGCCTTGAAAAACACAACATTTTAATCGGTTATAAAGACTTTTCTTTTTGTTCCATTTGAATTCATACAGCCAGACTCGGGTGGGGGTGGATAAAAAAACTTTTGTAAAAAGTTCACACAACTTTCGCAAACATGCATAAATCATTCCAAGACAAAAAAAAACAAAAACAACACAGAAACAAAACTCTTGTTTTTCTCTATTTGTTTGCTTACACGATGTCTGTATCTCACCTCCACTGCTGCTGGCGCAGCGAATCAACTTTATTGCTGCGAAGGTGAAGAACGTGCTTCACTCTTTTATAAGCTTTTATATTTCTTGTGATTTTTTTGTTTCGGTCTATCGTAAGACTAGAAACTACCCCGATCCGCAGCCATAACTCAACACAGTGGAAACACATTTCGATTGTTCATCCCCCAGGATGGCTGTTAACTGGCGGCGCGGCGGGTAGTGATTGTACGACATTAACGGTATGGTGGTCAACAAGGATTGCGGAACTTATACACGAGGGGATGAAGTTGTGTATATGTAAAACTCGAAAGCCCCTACTCACGTTTGCAATCAAACTTTAAAGAGATCTCTTCCTCTTTCTTTTATTATCTGCTCGAGATGTGATGACACTTAAATTGCTCCGCTCTGAAAAGGTTGTAATTATTTCCTAACTTAAGATCTTTATTAGCATCAACTCAAGAGCCGTGATTTATTTCGCCAAAAACCGCCATTTAATCCTTTGCAAATAAATCTTATTCGTGTCGCTGTTCTCTTTTTAAAAAAAAGGCTACATCTAAAGGACCACTGAATTATGTCCGCTTTTCGAGTTTAATTAAAAAAGCGCGACTCTCCACTGTTAATGGAAATGATTGCAGTTCCTTCTTATTTTTTAATTACTCCCTTGAGAAGAAGGATAATTGTGAATTGTTTTTCTTTTTTTTTTAAGATGATGACGATGGACGTCACCAAAACGGAACCCTCCTCGGGTCCTAATAACCCAAACAATAATAATCAACTCTGTGCCGGATGTGGCAAACACATCCAGGATAGATTTCTGCTGCGAGCTCTCGACATGCTCTGGCACGAGGATTGCCTGAAGTGCGGCTGCTGTGACTGCAGGCTGGGTGAGGTCGGTTCCACGTTATACACGAAGGGAAACCTGATGCTCTGCAAGCGGGACTACCTACGGTAAGTACCCAATACGTCTTTGAATTGTTCAAATTGGTCAAAATGTAACGCACACCTTGTCTTGTAGGTTATTTGGCAACACCGGTTATTGTGCCGCCTGTAGCAAAGTTATACCGGCTTTTGAAATGGTGATGAGGGCAAGGACGAACGTCTACCATTTGGAGTGTTTCGCGTGTCAGCAGTGTAATCATAGGTAAGTTGGCCACAAATTCCGTATGAATAATTTTTTTACAGCCCGTTAGTAGTAGAATAAATCCCTTTTTAATCTGCCATAAAATAATCCCTCAATAGTCCTTTAAATTTTATTACTTCGTCCTGCATTTCTATTTATTATTCAACCCTTTTTTATTACCATTTCGATTTGTGTGTAACCGGCTGCCGCCGGATTGTATTGTTTTCGGAATACCGGAACCGCACCGCCTCTTATGGAGCCAATCGTATCCGTGCCCCGTGGGTGCACTAATGAAAAATCGCTGAATTTATTTCGGATCCAATTCTTGAAATGTCACTCATGAGAATATCGCAATTCGGCAATTGAATGGGGCACAGGACGAGCGGCCGGGAGCAAGACCCGCATTACAAATTCATCCAAATTGCTGCAGTTTTTCGCTATAAAAACTAAATAAAATATTTAAATTGAAACGAATCGGTTCGGTTCGGTCCATTCTTGTGTGAGTGTGGGTGCGAGATTGCGAGTGTGTATATTTGGGTAGTCATCTGTATAGCCACTCACTCACGTTTGTGTTTGCCTCCAGCCAGGAGGAAGAAATTTACTTTTTTCGCTCACTGCTACGTGTACATTGGTCACAGCTAATCAATTTTTAAAAATTAATTCAATTGCCATGAACTCATTGAGGCGTTTCAATCAACATGCAGTCAACATTGATACGAGTACACTCGATGTGGGGGCCGGCCGGGCTGCTCGATGACGGCTCTTGTCGTGTTAATACATCATGCGGGCAAGAGCTCCCCGAACTTTTCATAGGCAAAGTTTGCATAATTTTCTACCGATGATAGGGGCGCGTTGATGCCACAACCGAAACCCACATGCTACAAAGTTCCTTTCAGGACTCAAAAAAAAAAAGGAAAAACGCAACCAGAAACAATCACTTTTGGGTTTTCACAGGGGAAGCAAGCGCCCAGCATTGTCCTGCCACATGTTGATACTCAAATCTATGGTTTGTTTCTTTATTTTAGGCAAACTGTCAATCGATTTTAAATGAAACCATTGTTCTCCATATTCGTGGTTGAACCTTTCAAAGGATGGGAAGCGGGAAGGATGGGAATTTTTCTCTTTATTTCGAGTCGAAGCGGAAATTACAAAAAGGCTTACAGTACGCAGAGGGAGGTGGGGGTCTAACGATTGAAATGACTGAAGCAACTGATTCTAAAATGCAGATTTGTAAAAAGGACATTTCCGGTGAGTGTCCCTGATGGTGGGCTGAGTTAGAGCTTTGTAAACACTTAAAAAAAAGGAATCACTTCACGGACAGATACTGAATTATTTATCCATTTTATTTTGTCTGTCGCGAGCAAAAGTTACTTTGAGTTTGTGAAACTTCTTATTCTGTATCTGTATGTCGGGTATAAATGTTGGAAAACAGTTTAAACAGTTAGGTTTACAACTGTCAATGTCAGTTAAACTCTGGCCATATGGTAGATGTCTTCTGTTTGTTTCAATTTCTAAATGTCACATGAGTTATTCACCTCTGTTCTAAGTGTCATTTTGAAACTTTCAATGGGAAACGTCACTTTAAGCGTCAAATGTCAGTTTAAATGTTTTGTTTTCTTGTGTTTTGACATTCCAGCATTAACTAGTAAATTTATGTAAATTTACATCCAACTATCAAAAATCAAAAGAAGAGAGAGCCAAATGAGAGTGTCAAAAAATGTCCCCTCTTGCGAAATCGTGCGAGGGACATCTATCAAACAGCAATCTGGCAATTTGTGAAATGTCAATCGCTTCTTGTTAACAAAATAAAAGAAAATTAGTGAAAATATTTAATAGTTAAAAAAGAAAAAGAGAGACTTTTCCCAACTTTTACTTTTGACAGATGTCCCATTTGGGTCACAAAAAGTTACCAAACACACCTATTAAATGAGAATAAATGTGGGGAAAACAGTTCAGAGAGGTGCTGTTAGTTATAGGTCTGTTCCCGTACTTTCTGCACTAAAATTTATAGATTCTCAAATTTCAAGGAGTGGGGCAAAAATCTGTGAGAGAGAGGGAAAATTGTGCAAAAGTACAGGAACGCATTAATAACAAAAAACAACAAATGTGTGACGTTTGGCAGATTGGACAGCTTCAAAAAAGCTACCCAAAGACATTTCTTGGGCTAAAATCGGCAGCATGGTGAAATTTCTTATTCTCTTGTTAGCGCTCTCTTCTGTCCAAAACTACGAAAAATCTTCGTACGGGAACAGGATTTGACTGATTTTCGTAGTTTTGCGCTGTTTTGGACAGGTACGAGAACAGACCTAATGATTGCATAGGCATTTGCAAATCTGACGGAGCAAATGCAAATGCAGCACTGCAAACACAACAGATGTACAATTTTATTTGACATTCATGGCGTCGTTTGTTGCCCATGGCAGCGGTTTATTTGGAAGAGATAAAACTGAATGTTAATTAGTTAGTTCTTTTTAGTTATTGACTATTTATTTCATAAAAAAGGGTAGTTCTAGCAATTTAAAATACTTAGTCTATATGGTTAGGGCCGTCTGCCAGATTGACTTTATAAAAAAAAATGTCTAATCATGCGTACATAGATTATTTAACAAATTTAATATTTATTTCAAAAATTTTTCATCTATAATGCATTTTCTGTAGCGAAGTGCATTTATTGCATAGTTGTGCAATCTTCGTTTCTCGACCGCGAGTACCTGCGCTTCAAAGAAGGTGCAGCGGAATACCATATGTTACTTTGAAGATGGGGCATATGGGATATGGCAATTAAGTGGAACGCGTCCTCCGTTCTCCAAGGTTACAAAGGCTACATAAACGGGGGAGTTCGGGGCGGTGCGGTATATAGTTTAGGCCTATTAGTTCACCTATTATTTTGAAGATATTGCCTATCATGTCGGTTGAGTGACTCTCCAGGAAATAAGTTCTATCCTACAGATGATTGTTCAATTTGCTATAAAATGCTCTATATTGCGATGACTGAGCTTCAAATTGTTCATAGACCCTATGGCCGGTTTTTTCCAGTAATGCGTGGAACTTATGCTTTCATGGGATCAGCTAATCATCAGGTGCAACTAACAGATTGAAGCCACATTGTGATACTAGGTTTTTCTAGCCTTCGACACACTCTCCTCCGTTAAGCAGCATCTGGGTTAACACTATTTTCTGTATCCTTTCTTGCGTCATCCGCATGACTTTTACCACATAGTCGAGATAGAGTTTGAGCGTTTTTAGAAATAGGGGTGCTGCTACTCCAGTCTCCAGATAAATCATGTAGTTGGGAGAACTAAAGGGTTTTTCAATAAGAGCGCTACAAAAGTTTTTTTAAATAAAACAAAAATGGTTTTGAATATCAATGAAATTCTTTATTCCTGTGAAAGTACGTTCGATGCCATTATGTATGGAACTCGATTTCTTTTGCATGACCACCACGGGCACGCTTGCAGAAGTCCAGACGCTGAACCCAATATTCGACGGTTTTCAAGCATAAATCGGCCGATACTGCTGCAATTTCACGTTCGATATTCGTACGAAGTTCATCAATCGTCGCTGGCTTGTTGGCATAGACCATAGACTTGACGTAGCCGCACAGGAAATAGTCTAACGGGGTCAAATCGCACGACCGAGGCGGCCAAGCGACTGGACCATTTCGTGAGATAACACGTTCTCCAAACTTGGTTTCCAATAAATTGATTGTGACATTCGCTGTGTGGCTTGCAAAAATCCGAATCATTTTCAAGTTGTTGCTCAGCCCAATTCACGAACATACAACGCTTCTGGTGGTCAAGCGGTTTCAGCTCTTGCGTCAATTTCTTGTAAGGATGTAGGCCAAGATCTTTTCGCAAAATTCGCCACAACGACGTCACAGAGATGCCCAACGCTTGAGAACGACGTGTGAGAGACATATTTGGGCTTTCTTCAACTGAAGCCTCAGCGGCAGCAATATTGTCGACACTACGGGCACTTCTTTGTCTTACTGGCACGGGAACATTTTGTACTGTGCCTGTGGATTCAAATTTTTCCACTAGACGCTCAATTGTTGATCTGCTAGGACGATTATGACCTGCTGAAAAACCCTGTACTTGGCAGTTTTAAAACTTGTCGTACGAAATAGCGAAGACATTTTTCTACCGTTTCAGATGAACAATATCCCCATACTTGAACAGCGCAAAACAAGATGGATACTGCAGTAGCGTGGTATATTTTCAGTTTCGAGCCATGGCTGAGGCTTTTATTAGTGATACAACAACCCCAAACTGAACAAATTGCCCTTTTCGTTGCGGCTAGTTTGCTTTGCAGGTGCTTCTTCATGTTCAGATTAGACGTAATCAAGACACCGAGATATTTATCTTCACGTACAATCTCGATATGTTCACCTTGAAACTTTCACTTTTCACTCCGCGAATAGCTGCCACCACCGTCCCTGAATATCACAATCTTTTACTTCGATAAGTTCACCGATAGATTCCAAGTTTTACAATATTCGTCCAACCATCAGCTGCATTGTGTTTACCGATTCTGCAAGAAAAACGATGTCATCTGCAAATATTAGAGCTGGTAGTTTGGCTTATCTCGATCCCACCCTTGACGTGATCTGTTATATCATTTATATATGTATATGATGAATAAAACTGAATGTCAAACGTCGCTGTTACAAAATATAAAACTGCAAAAGGTACTGATACTGCCACTGTGTAGCCAAAGAAGGAAATTATGCATCTTGACATTTGTTTTGGTTCATAGGGAAGTGTGTAGTAGAAAATACGAGCTATATCTGTAGTTTTCTTCCTTGTCTAAGAATCCACTTCTTTGTAATCAAACCCTTTACTTTAGGACTTGCAACCTGATACGTGTAGTGACAACTAAAATAGTCCTCCCTTACAAAATGATTATTTTTTCCACCTTCTTTTTTTTGTAGATTTTGTGTTGGAGATCGCTTCTATTTGTGCGAAAATAAAATACTCTGTGAGTACGACTACGAGGAGCGACTCGTATTCGCGTCGATGGCAAATCATCCCATGCTTAAGCGTCACGCCAGCACCATTGGACAGAACTCGCCATCGGCAGGTGGAGGTGGTGGGCTTTTAGGCGGTGCCAATGGACAAGTTGGCAGTCAAAATGGACCACGCACCCCCGGCGATCACAATAATAACAATGGACCTCAAACACCCACCAACGGCAGTCCGTTTGGCAATCCTTCACACATGAAGAGCGCACTGGGCGCCTCCAGCTAAAAGAAAGCCAACGATGGGCTGCCAAAGCGGTACCAAAGAAAGTTTTATGCTCGGGACTGACAAGTGATTAGTCAGTGTCCTGCATCGATCCAGCAACAAAGGACACATTTATTAATGGACCCCAGGGGAGAAATCATATGATGTAGTTAATTTTTTGCTTTCATCATTTTTAACATAATTTATAATAAATTTTGTAAATATAAAAATCATTAATGTGCAATGCTCGTTGGGGTTAGATTAGATTCTTCATTAAACTTCGAAAAGTCTGTGCCAAATATTATAATACTAAAATAACATTTTACATTACTCGTACATAGTCATCCCCACCGAAGTTCAACTGTGAAATCGTTGAAATTAATTTTCTTTTCTTCTTGACTCAAAACTCAAAAGATTCCATCATCGCGGTCTTCTGTCAAAAGAGCGCCGCCAAATTTTAATGTAAATAATTATTTGTTATTTATTATTTAAGTCATTCTACGAGGCTGCAAATATTTCGTAAATATGATAAAAAAAAAAATAATTGTATCTAGCTGTTAATCTGGTTAAAGAAAACTTTTTTCTCAGTGTAAATGTTTGGTGTTGACCGAAATACACTCTAAAAATTCTGTACATAAATTTAGGTAATCAATTTTAAAATCATGTGTATAAATCTTATCATCAAATATTAGTGTATCAAAAATACTCTTCAGAGATTAAATAAATATTAAAATATTTTATTCAGTAATTTTATATATATGTAAGTAATGATGTCAAAAGCATGAGCATTAATTGCGCCAATTTACGGTGTAAAATGGGAAGATGTGAGATACATAAGAATGTGAACATCTGCTCGTATGAATAACCACACCAAAGAAACTCAAATGTTAGTATTCATGCCTAATATGGATTTAAACAAATTATTTAAATAATAAAATAAACAAAAATATGCAATTCAAAAAGATTTAATACTGTTTTTATTTTGGAAGGAATTGTTTTAGGATGTCAGTCAGATTATGAAAAAGTGATGGTGGAAATGCTGAGGAAAGCGGTAAGTATAGAACACTTGACAATTGCATCGTAAAAGTTCCATTTATGATCTTTTTTAAATTCCTTCATTTTATAACGACATACATGAAGTATGTACTTAAATTTAACTCTGTAACATAATTATTGTATTATATATGTATATCTTATGTTCTATAAATCTAGCGAATAAATAAATACTAAAGACGTTTCAGCCACTATGTACTTTAATTTAGGCTTAAGTGTCAATGACATTTTAACCGTAGTGCCAAGAAAAGACCAAGTTAGTAGGTTATTCAGAATTGCTGTGTTTATACCCAATTTTGCATAAATGTACATCCAGTGCAGTAGCCATACATACTTAGCATACTTTTTTTTTATAATCTACACACGCTAAAGGGGAAATAAATCGGCATAATGAATGAATGATACGAAACTCAGATGTTAGGTTTCAACGAACTCTATGGGTGGTGTCCAGAATAACTGTAGAGTTGTTTTTTTCTTTTTGTGTATTATTGAAAGTTTTGCCCTGGCTTACGATTCACAGAAGTTTTTTTTTCCAAATTATTTGTGCGATCAATTTCTTCAGTCATATGTACCATCATCCTACTGCCAGCCTACAGCCTTCCGCCTTCGCAGTCGGTTTTGATGTTAACTTTTAAAACTGATCAAATTATTTTTATTTCGTTAGAAATAAATGGCTCGGCGACATCTGGACTTGAACCTTAAGCGTGAAAAAAACGTTTATGTAGTTGTTGGACCCGGGCAGTATTGAGTAGTAGTCCAATGCACTTAAGGCTGCGACCCATAGATTTCGTCGATTTCGTTCCGTTGTACTTTCATGTTGAAGTTGAAGTATTGCCGGATAGAGCAGTCCCATAGAATCCGTCACATGTCTACGTAGAAATGTCAACGATTCTCTTCATTCCCTCTATACTTCCACCAATGAAAATGCATAATCTCATTTTGTGAATGCGTGAACTTCAGTATGTAATTGTGTGAACTTAAATGCGTGAATGTGTGTACTGACAACGTATCGACTGATGTAAAAAGTAGAAAATAAATACACCTACTTTATCCATCGAAGTTCATGCATCCGTTGGTTATGTGCCATCTCCCATAAACATGTGTGTATTCTATCGGGCCGTTAGTTAAAAACGACGGAGCAACGGATCGACGGATTCTATTGGTCTCGGCCTTCACCACTACACCACGGTGCGGAGCCAAACGTCAGCTCTAAAGGAGAGCGTCTTAAGCGGATTCTACTGTATTTTGCTACAAACGGAAGAAGAAAATAATAGAAACAAGAACTACATAACTACAGCTGCGAGCAAAAAAATAGCAGTGCCACTAAAGGAGTTGCATTCATTTAAAAATACAACAAACTAAGCAATATTTTTTAAAAAAATTTACCAATAATATAAACTGCGTTATTTTCTTATAATATCTACATTATTAGTTTTTGATTTAATTAAAATATATTAACATAAATGCATTTTATCGAAATGAACTTCAAAGAACGGCGAGCAAAATAGCAGTGCTCTTTCTTCGCCAGCTTACTTTATCAAAAAAGTAAAAAGAAAATACTGAATTTACATAAATTAGTATGAGGTGTTATTAAGGATATACCAGTCCTTAGTAGTATGCCTTTAATTACTTATTAAAGCTGCGTAAAACCGTTTTACAGAGTCTACAAGATGCTGGCACCTTTCGGATGATATTGATCTCCAAGACTGCTGAACTACCCCTCACAACTCGTTATTTTTTTGTGCAGTACATATCTCTTTTATATAGGCCTATAAATTTTCAATAGAATGGAGATCGGGATATTGAGCAAGCCACTCCATGAACTCAATCAATATATCCTGACACCATTGTTTAACTGTTCACGTCCTGCCTTTCGGGTCGTTGCCCTGCTAGAAAACCCATTTTAGTAACATTTCGCCTTCGGCACATGACAACATGATGTTTTGCAATATATCAACGTATGAGTGCTGGTCCATTATACTTTTATGCCAGTATATGGGACCAATACCATAGTATGAAAAGCATCCCCAAATCATGATATTAGATCCACCGAGTTTTTTAGTTTTTGTTGTGAATCAAGGATCATATTTTGTATTGGGTGGATGCCTGACATACTGCTGAGATGCGTTTCCGCTATACAGGAAGGTCTCATCAGTACACATTATATTACTCCACTTCTCAGCGGGGCAAGACTAATGCTTTTTCGCAAACCTCAGCCTTTTTGATACATCCATTTTCTTGAGAGGTGGGAATTTTCGTGGACTTCGAGCACTAAAAAAAGTGCTCCCTCAGCCATCCTCTAAAAGTGTGAATACCACATGTTAAGTTAAGCACACCCACAATCTGGGTAGCTGCTGCAGAAAGATGTGTCCCAGAGTGCCTTACAACACGTTTCACCATTGAAGGATGCAAAATTTTGTTCCGGCCGCGAGTTTTAACCTTCATTTTATATTTTACAGCATTGCTTATCATTTAAGCGTTACACCCAGAAGTTCCAGAATTTGTTTGTACATTTTCCCATCTTTTATAAGCAATTTAATTAGCCCGCACCTCTCTGGTGTGCATTGTAGTCCACGACCCACTTTTATCGAAAAAAATTAATCGGTTTTACTACAATTTGATTAAAAATAAAAAGAAGGAACTTTTATCTTACTTTTCTATAAGTTAGATTCCAAAATCAAGTAAAAACAAAATTAGTATACCGAAATCTAATAAGCACTGCTATTATTTTGCTCGTCTCAAAAAGTATGAGATGCACTACTAATTGATATTTTAAAGCAGAAGTGAGGATTTACCGTTGCAATATGACGTCATGTGAACAACATATTGTTGATAAGTATAATATTACAGCAAAAGTCACAAAAAATATTATTACAAAAAAAATATTAAGGAAAATGTTGCTTTCAAGGTAGCACTGCTATTATTTTGCTCGCCACTGTATGTACAGGAAACGAAATTCAGCATCAAAATATGCGACTTATGTATAGAATATTATATAGGGCATGACACCAAATTTTCAATACCGTACTGTGCAGAACATCAAAATTTCCCTTCCTCTAGTTTCCTCTATTTATCTGCACACTTTTATGAAATGGAACAATCGCGATGTAACCGAAATTAAAATAAATACATGCTTTCGTATACACATACTCGTATAGATACGTATTTTTACAGTTTAACCAGAAATTAAACGCGCAGCGTAAACCAAACGAAGAACTTTTATTAGCTGTAATAAAAAAATCTTAAAACAACAGCAAACTGATAAGAAACTTTGCCATTTTCATAAGCGATCATTTTTATTTGACAGTAGCGGCAGGACGCGGAGGCATTTTCCATTTTCCATAGTGTATCCATCGTAGCTGCATGACGTACCACTATCGCACTATTCCATCGCCCTTTTGTATTCGTGGAACGGAGAAGAAAACTCCATCACCGCATGTGAATAAAAACAAATGGATAGTGGTTCGAGTTCGAGTTCGAGCAATGACTTCAATATATTTCCTTAGGGCTTCCTCTGTATGAGTAAAACACATTCACTCGTACGAGTACGATATATCCTGGCAAAGTTAGTTCCTTGCGGCTGCTGTTAAAATGGCTTTTATTGTTATGGCGTTCGGCGATGATATTCGTTTGTTCGATAACGTCTAATCGCCATCTTCAGAAATTGATGATGTATGGCTTCTTGGGAGGCGGAAACTGTAACTCATCCTGCGGTCTTTTTGTCTGAGTGCATGTGTACGAGAAGAGTACGATTATCTTTGAAAAGTTTCATCTAGAAATTGAAATACCACAACTCATCTCCGCTAGGCTTTCGGTGGCAATGGCAACTTTCAAAATGACTTTATTGCTGGTGACGCCGCAAGGTTCATGGGCTCTGACAGGTTCATAACGCACCACTCCCCAATGCCATGTATTTTTTTTTTTTTCATCTGTGTCTGTGTATCACTTGAAAGTTGGAGAAGAACTCGTATGCATAATGAAGACGTTCCACCTTTAGATATACGCTTCTGAAGTTTGAATTTGAACTCCCAACGCGCGTTGATGAGGAGAAACTTTTTAATCTTATGAAATTTAGAATTTTGAGCAGCCGTTCAGCTTAATTGCGAGTGGGAGATAATTTTCGTATCTACATTTTTAAAGAAACACACCCCCTAAAGTGGCAGTTTAATTTTATTCCTGTTTTAAAGTTTAAAGATATCCAGTACCAAAAATATAGTTGGGACTAATGACACCATTTGAATCTCCTTAATTGGTATTAGAAAGTGTTTTCAATCCGCTTTTCAATATGCAAATAGACACTTCATTTCATCCCTTGTCTGCTTTTCAAGTCCAATTACACCAATCATGTGTATATGAGCGTACCGGGATATTTCTCATTCTAATTTCGGGAGAAAGAAAAAATTCAAATCCTTTTAATCACACCGAAGTGCTTCTGCACGCACTTAATCTCGGCTATTAGGAACGTAAATGAAATTATTTTAAGGACTTTCCTACCTTTTGTCTAAGTGTGTGTATGTACTTGTGGATTTAAGTGGGGATTCATTATTCGTTAAATCTCTGCGTGGTGCGAGAGGAAGGAAGAAATTAAATCCAACAATAATTTAACAACATTAATTAATGAAGATTATTTATGCAGTGAAGTGGGGATGAAATGTAGATTGCCGCCGTTGCTTATGAATTTGGAAGAGCTCTCGACTTGCTCGTATCTGTTTTGGGGATGAGCGAAGCATAATGTTAAGTTCTTTTGGAAAAGTTAGAGGAAGTGAGACAAGCTGAGAGAGAAGTGTTGTAATATAGAATTACACCTTCTAATTAAGCGTTTAGTAAATGCTTACAGCAGGGCGGTGACTCATTTGCATGTAATCGCTAAGTACGCAGATAAAATTGAGCACATTTGCTGGGTTTTAGAAAGTCTTAAAATTTACAATTAGGAAACTTTGTCAACGTTCTCCATGCACTTAGAAACATTTCTGTGAACCCAGTGGTGGAGTAAAAGAAAACCAGTTAAAGATTTATATATCTATAATAACGGGTAAATTCAGAAACCTATCATTATCACTGCAGTCACGCGAACTACAAAACGTTAAATGTATCAGAAAAATTGATTGTTAATGCTCCTGCGACAAAATTAATTTTGTAGGAGGATAAGTAATATTAGATTAGGTGGCTATCCGCCATACATACTCGTAACTTGGTTTCGCAGCAGCTTCATGAGTAGCCATCACTTTCGCCTAAAAGGTACTGCAGTGATTCGGTGGCTTTAAGATTTCAGGCGGAGCGGATCTGAAAAAATAGATCTCCGGTATGCATTTCCATGGGAATATAGTATTAAATGTAGAAATCGATCTCCAAACGGGCTAAGATAGTCTGTCCATGTTTAAAACCGAAGCAATACTTACGGAAGAACTTGACACATTAGGTTTGTACTTCAAAAAGTGGAGACTGTGTCCAAGTATGAGCAAAACGGAAGTTAGTTGTTACTACCTTAACAATAAACTTGCCAATACTAAACTGACGGTAAAATTTAATGACTCTCAGCTTATTTATAACTTTTCACCAAAATATCTTGGAATTACTCTGGATCGTAGGTACTCTGTCGTTTAAAGAACACCTCACTAATACTGCAGCGAAACTCAAATCCCGCAACATCATACAAAAGTTGACCTCAACAACATGAGATGCCCTCGCTAAAACACTCCGCTCCGCCTCCCTGGACCCTGGGGCTGGTATTTTCCACCGCCAAATATTGTGCGCCTGTCGGGCTAAATAGTGCTCACACCAACAAAGTAGACGTCACACTGTGGGCAAAAAACATCGATTTGGTGGCCAAAAGTCAAATTTCTAATGTTTCGTTAGATTTAATTTTTATAATATGTATGTTTGTAATAAATATGATTTTTTTTATAATAAAAATTGTTCAGGTGAAGTGCAAAAAAATATCAAAGTAAGAGAAAAATTTTATGTGGGTTCAGGGTGCATTTTACTGCATAAGTTTAAGAAGTTTTCTAAAAAAATCATTCTGTGAACCGAGAAAAATTATATTTTCACAGAAATTAGTTTAAAAAAATTAAAAAAAAAAATTTAAGACAAATATCTCAAAAACAAAAGTACAGATAATAATAATTTTTGACTTTGATAAGCACTACTCAATTCTCTATGAAACGAATTCATTTTGGATGCTCTAAGTTTAATATACAAAAAGTTATAATTGAATAACTGTTGGTACCTACTTCTCTGAAGGAACTTTTTTAAACACACTGTATCTCAGTGGGTGTATGAGATAGACCCCCCTCGCGTAGAATTTTTTTCATAGCATGAACCAATGAATCAGATCCAAAAAAATCTGTTTCCAAAACCGGACCATCCTGTATATTCTGAAGAAGCTCAAGAAGCCAACCATAAACTGCAAAATTTCAAGGAAAAGGACAAACGAAAACTTATTCCATATATTATGAGAACCTTTAATATCTTCATTGAGAAAGGTGCACCAAAAAACCAAATTTATGATAAATGGCATCAAGATACTCCAGAAATTTGTGAATAAAAAATTATATTTTTTTTGTTTTGTTATTTATTTTGCTCTTTTTTTGTTATTTTTTTTTATTATAATATTATTTTTCTTTTTCCATATTAATATTTGAATCTTACATATACATTTGTATGATGCCTTTTAAAATTGCTTAAAAAAAAAACTTATGCATTTGAAAAACAGAAAATCGAAAATGTATCGATAGGAAGTAGGTACTTAAATGATCTTTAAAAATAAAATTATGAAAAAATCTCAATTGGTTAAAGAGTTACAGACTTTTGACCACCAAAACGTGGATTTTTGCCTACAGTGCGTCGTCTAAATGCCTTACTGCGCGAGTTTAATAAACTTTATACCAACTTTCCCCTGCCAATCCACAACGACATCGAATGTTATTCAAGATCTCGACTAAAATCACGGCGCCCTCCCCTAAGACTGGCACTAGAGCTTAGCTCCAGCAATTTCAGCGCGACGAAAGAATGGAAGAACGAGTGGAGTTCCTCTTCTGGGAACAACTTATTCCAGGTAAATGATACTACAACCATGCCAGCCGGATACGACTTACACAGGAAAACATGGGTGAGTCCTAACTGTTTGCGTACGAACCATGACAGATGTGCGGCAACACAAATGGGGAGCGTCCGATTTGCACTGCGACTGTGGAGCTGTCATGCAGAACATCAAACATGTGACCACCGAATGCGACCTCCGAAAGTACCATGGCAAACCAACAGACTTCATGATCCCGCTGCTATCCAATGGCTACAGAACTTTGACATTCAATTTTGAATCACTGTGCAATTTTCATAACTCTATCCTTAATAGTACTTCACATGTTTGTATTCAGTGTATATTTAATGTTTTCTAGCTGATCCACCGCTTCGCCCGTTTACACAAACAGTCGCGTTACTCACATGACAGATAATTGCCAACGCCACCTGTGGGAAGTTTTTGTGACTACACCAAACTATATTATTACATTTAAATTAAATGCTGTTGATATGAAAATTCTATAGGGGGAAAACTATATTTCTGTCCAAATTTTGCATATATTATTTTATTTATTTTATTTAAATATTACATATATGGTGTAAATTTGAGTCAAATCGGTCTATAATATAAATAAGAACTTTGAAAAAGCTACCCCAACGCCACCTAGGGGGTTCTAAGATAAACAAAAATCATCCGGAGCACCACACGAATATAAGGTGGATAGCTTCAGTGGTTCAGCCGTGAAAGTCGGACATACATACGCACCAACGTTTTTATATATTAAGATTGTAAAATGTATCTTGTCTCACTGTAGGTTGATGCAAAAAGGTTTGCAAATTCTGAAGTTAACATACACCTTTTTTATAAGTACACCAAAGTGGGGTCTTTACGACGCGTCGTACATATGATCCAAAATGTTGCGATGAAGACTGACACAACGCAAGGTGAATCAACGTTTTGTATGAGAAGTTATGTGAATATTATCGATACTATGTACATATGTAGGTAACCAAAAAAGATTCCACAAAAAAACATTGCGTTGTCTTTTAACATGGAATCTAGAAAACTATGTCAGTTTGTCAATAAGTCTCTGAAAAATATAACACGCATACAAAAAGGTAACGAGAATCACGCCGTGGTTCACCGACGTCCTAAATAAGAAAGTAAGAAGGCAGCACCTTTGAGATAGGTGCTGAGAAGTGATAAGATGATAAGAACTACATACATACATATAAGGTTATCAAACGAGCCCGTTGATGTCGTCTGCGTCGCTTATCATGCGCTGTCGAATTTTTTTTTTGTTGAAATTCCTACCCCAAGAGCATATGGGTTTAAGATGAACTTGAAAAGCGTTATCTACACAGCTTCTACAGCCCAAAGTAACTTTTGTGGTTAAAACGGTAATCCACAAATGCCAAGCCAATAACCCGTCATTCAGGCCATACCAACAAAGGTATGTACTATGTATGTACATATGAACGTGCTACGTGCCTACGAGTAACACTTCCTTGTTCTGAACTACTCATACGAAACTGAACATTTTTTTTTTATAGGTATGACAATAATCGCTGATAACATTCTATCATATCAGTTGACTCATTAAATGTGTATGTATTCCTAAATTAAATAAAAAAAAACATAAACTTTCCCTGGGCTCGTCCGGGAATTGAACCCGGGACCTCTCGCACCCGAAGCGAGAATCATACCCCTAGACCAACGAGCCGGCTGATCGACCGCTGCCAAAAGCCACACATGAAACTACGGTCCCAAAAATGGCGGGAAATGAAATGAACACACAAACGAACCATATTCACGACGAAAGCATGAATCACATCAAGCGATACGCTTCACATACAAGATAAAGATATTACTCCTCGGAATATAATTAAAATTTAATTACATACTGTTTCACGTATGCTTTACGCTTTACCCCTTTACGAGAGCAACACCGTCATTAGCAGCATCCCATTGAGTATTAGCATCAGAATTTGAGCATCGCGTTCTTTGAAGTTGAGAATCTGATTCAAAGACATTCCAACAACGAAAACTGTCATCTAACTCGAATTCCACAAATTAAATTAGGGAAATTCCAAAAATGTATTTAATTAATTCATTCTATACGACGACGAAAATATGTATTTTGTCGCAAGCCATAGCTGACACACAAAGAAAGAGCGCTTCAAAGAAGACTGATAAATAACACTCGGGTAAAATGTATATACATAGTACTCTACTCACTCACCCCTCGAATCCGAACCAACTCTCAGCAGTGCTTATCAAAACAGGCATTCCATTTCAAAATTTGCATTGGGGGTTGGTTGTTTCTGTTTGTGCCTAATTGGGCTGATTGGCGTAAAACACCAGATGAAATTGGCGACCAATTTAAATTGCCAACTGTGTGTGTACTGTGTAAAACAAAACCCCGCCAAAAATGTTTTTGTGCCGTTGTCACGTGGTAACGATTTGTTTCGTTTTTGGCTTTGGCGAATGCGGATTTGGATTTCGGATTTCGGATGTGGATGCCGTTGTACTCGTACAGCACAAGTACGCTACACTGGTGGGCGGTGGTATGGGGTTCATTAATCAATTTCTGGATATAAATGTTATCTCCAATCAGATTTTACCAATGATTAATGACAGCGCATTGTGTTGTGTTAGTTTTAAATTGAACCTTGGTACGAGTATGTTTATAAGTGTGGAATGCCCTGGTCCTTCTGTTGTGTGTTTCCTGTTGTTGCCACATGAATCACGGAGTGATAATAGAAAGGATCATCAGATTACAAAGGAAGCTCGATATTCCAGTGTGGGACACAATGTGCACTCGGTAGGTATTAATTGTACAAACATTTGAAAATTTTACTTTTGTCCACAGCTTTAGATGCGAGTAATAGTGGAGACTGTTTTGTTCTATTTAGTATTTAACTGAATAAAAACAAGTGAAGTTGTTGCTGGCCGCCTTTGTTGCAGTGCGGTATGCAATTACAATGATGTTTCATTTAAATTTAATTGCAAATGTTATTCTATTAAATTTAAGATTCAAACACATGGTCTTGCATTAACAAGTTAAATTTTAAACTCCTAGGGACAAAATTTCACTGTTGTATACTCCAAAGTACCGTTACGCTATAACTAAAGTTATATAAAGAAAATTTGTATTTAAAGTTTTTTTTATTTAACTATGATATTTTTTTGGCTTTCGAATACATTTAAGCTTTTAATAAAATTAAATATCGAAACTGTGTAAAATTGTCAATTTAGTATATTTACACCGAAAGCGACTTAAATTCTTCAAAGTCAAATATGCTGTCAGAAAAACCGTTGTAGCTGTGACTTAACTAAGGTAAACATACATATAGAACACATTTCACTGAGGTAATATGGTGGTGACGTGAAATAGCGCCCTACGAAATAACGCCACATTTAAAATGTGACCTTATTACCATGAAAAAATGGAAATAACGCCCGACAAGTCTTATTTTCAATTTAGCCTGGAAATAAAACCACATTCAAGCATGGAAATAAGACCACATTTATGTGAAAATAAAAATAAAAAATATGGCATTATTTCCACATCAACATAAAATAAAGCCACATTTTCAAATAATTTCGATGATTAAGAAGCGTTTGTTATAACGTACCTAAGCACAACCATTTTCAGAACATTTCGATACGAAAAAAGCGCGTGATTTTGTTAGTTTTGTATTCTCAAATTCCTAAAAACTAAAATTGTATACGTTGCTTTTCTGAAATTTTCATTTTTCATACTGTGCTAATAAGACAAAAAAAAATTGTGAAAAATTTTAGTTTTTGAGAATTTGAGAAAATAAAACTAAAAAATCGCCCGATTTTCGCAGCGGCCCTTATTTCGTAGCAGTCATGTGTGTCCATTTAGAAATGGAAATAGGACCACATGTGCGCTATTTCATGTCACCTAATATGGTACTTAAAAGTCTTGTTTGGTCTTAGTGTCTAAAATTATTCCTATAGGGATTTCATTTGAATTTAAACATGTTGGTGCTTGTGATTACCGTCGGTCAACAAAGGATTATGAAATTAAAGTCAGTGGACGTTCAGTTTAACGCAAATAGATAAAACGAATTTCTTATACATACAATACAATGAATCAGAACTTTTTTTTCATTGATTGGCGACCTGACCTAACGAATCCTTTACAATTTCTTGCGAAAAACATGTGTGGATTTACTTCTGTAATTTTTGTGCATTTATCCCTATACGTCAGTTATTGATTGTTGTATGTATTACATTTCTAAGTTTCTTCTGCTGGCTATCGATTATGTTGGTTAAAAACGAAAAATTACTTCTGTCACAATTTGTTGGATTTTGTTATTGGCCTATTTCACCAACTACAAATTATAGCCACAATTTTGAACTTGTAAATAAGAACTACAAATTTGTACTTTTCGTTTTGTTTAGCGAGGTACAATTGTTTGCTGAAACGACATTAATCAAATATTTTACGAATTTCGTTGAAAAGCAATTGTAAACACAAATTTGTATGTTCGTGAAATAGGCTACTTTTACTTTTACTTTTCTTAATTTGTATCATTACGTCTGTCATTTCGTAAAGTGTTTCTAGTGATCGATTGTGTTTGCGGTTTCTTAGGGAATAAAGAAGAATGCCCGTTACTCAAAACGGTAAAAGTTATAATCGAGTGTAAAAAAGGAATATTCTCCTTTTCTCTTTTATTTTAACTAGTATCACCTTTGGTCGAAATTTGACCAGTTGTGTGAGAGAAATGCACGTATGTAGGGGAGACTGGGGCACCTTTGAACGTGAGGCAGCTTTGAACATCGCTAATAACAACACAATTAATAAATATTTTAAAGCGTTAACTAAAATTTCCACATGGCGATACCCTCATCTTCATTCTTTAGTCGTCAATATTTTTCTGGGATTTCCTCAGTCGTCGTCTGCCAGTAGCCGGGAGTGCAGAATTTATGCACACAATTTCGTTTTATAAACATTTTTTTTTTTTGTAAGGGTGTTAAACATTTTTGTTGAGGGTCTCGTTTTGTGAATAATATTTATTGGAGGCACTGTTTCATTTGGAATAAGAATAAGGTTAGCATTTTGCTAAATATTTTATACATAATTCGTTATGCTGAATTTTGTGTCACTAGGCATGTTGGGGCAGGTGCGAAAAAAATGGACGGGGCACTTTTGAACACGTTCTAAGGTGCATACCTTCTCATTTGAAAGTTGATCCTCTTTTTGTTGAATTGATTTGTGATGGTATAATAATATTTAACAACTACAAAAAAAGAGCTACCGATCTTAACGCAAATTACACCAAGAGCGGCATTTTAGCGGTAACTCAACATTTCAGGAACTTCAAGATGTTTAATTTTTAATTTGTTATAAAAAATAAATAAATTGTTTATTTAAAATGGTTTTTATTGAAATACAAATATTTGATTAATTTAAAAACAAGCGCACAGCCTCTAATTTGCTGCCATAAACCATTAAAATAGCTACAGTTCAAAAGAACCCCAGGCCTGTTCAAAGCTGCACCCGGTTGGGGCACATTTGAACTTTAGGACTTATTCTTTTAAAAAAAATTAAATAAATTATAAGCCTTTATTGAATTTAAACAAATGGTGATTTAAATTGAAGCGTAATATCACTTCTCAAATTGGGAATAACTTAGAGACCAATATATCAAATATATTGGTGTTAGGAAGCCTTCAAGGGAAAAAGTGTTCAAAGGTGCCCCAGTCTCCCGTATTAATATTTATTATTTCTTTCACACAACAATTTTGGAAAAAACTACACACTGCACTGCCCCTTCTCACAACTTTTCCAACAAAAATAATCAAGCGAATATGTTGTGTTTAAGGCAGTTATAAAGCGGTTGAACTGTTTTGCCTTCGCCTATTTATATAGTGATAAACACATTTCATTGTTAGTCTTACATTGCTTCAGAACATGCTGATATTGTTAGTAAGAAAAAATGACACCGTTTTAACGAAATCTTATGCATTATGTAATTCATTATATTGGACGTCCACTGTATGTAAGAAAATAAATAACGGGACAAAAAATGACCATGCTAAAATGAGAATTTACTTAATCAAAATCTGGCAGCACTGCATGGTTCTTAACAATGGATAGACATCGATATTTGCGGACACAATCATTTTTTCAGCATTTTTGAATTCAATTATAGTCAACTTCCCCTAAGTCGAATAAGCCACAAAAATTTCTTCGAGTAAAGGGGATCTCGATTTGGGGATCATATCTTGCATGTATTTTAGTTGGTCATGCCATAATGATTTCGGAAAAATTCGAGTAAGAGAAAAAAATCGAGTTAGAGGTACTTTCAGTTAGGTGGAAATGACTGTATTGAATTTAAATGACACAGACAAAGACTAGCCATTACAACCAAAAACATTACTGTTGTGGCTGAAAGTGTTCCGGAAGAATGTTTGCGATTACGTCCATCCTCAGAAACAATTGATGCTTCTAGGCGGTATCGGACCGTAGTATTATTTTTCTGCATATGAAAACTAGGCTGGTGCTATCGTCACAGTCTGACTGGCTTAAATTGAACGACTCATGGCAAGATGGTTATTAGCGTTACTAGATAAAAAAAAGACTGTGGTTCATGCGATGGAGTTTAGTTTGGATGGCAATTATTTTTCTCTGATTAATACTCCCAATACTCCTAATACTCATAATAATTGAATGAAAAATATCCGTTTACGACAACATTTTTATAGTAACGTATAGCTATCATATTTCATATCGTTGCTGTACTTTTTGTTTGTTTTATTTTTGTAGTATCTACAACCATTCCTCAACCCATATACTCTTATACCCGTACAAACTTAAAAGCTTTAGTATTTTTGTGTACATAAATAAAAAAGAAAAATCATTGCGCACACTTTGGCAACATTCGAAAACTTGTCCTTGTACAGGCGTGGCCTCAGAGAATTCTGTCACCGCCCACGTCTTAAAATGTATACAAAAAAAAAAAAAAAACTTGTGAAAACTTTGGAAAACTTCCAATAAAGCATTTCTCCTCCTCGCCTTCCTCTGGTTAACTTGTGGCTTATATGTATATGAAAGGGTGGCTGAAAATCGTCCCTCCTCATCCGAACGTAGAACGCATTCTAATCAGATGACAGACAAACTATTTTCGTTGCACAGCGAATCAATCAGAATGAGTCCTTCGACTCGTATTTACATTTTTACCGCACTTTTTCGTTGGAAAGTTTTAATCCTGCAAAGATAAGGACACTCACCCTCACATACGAGTAGACTTTGCTATTCGTGGCTGCCAGTTGCGATTTGCAAGCAATTTATTATTTTCCTTGAACAAAGTTTCGCCTAACTAATGACTTAATTTATCTGCTTCAACCACCCGGGGTGGTGGTGGGATATCTCTATGTAGAACACGTAATCAAACACTCCCTACACATTCCTTCCACAATTGTATACGAGTAATCCTCATCGAATTTGCAGCGTCTTAATCGTTCCCCATTAATCGAACAGTTTGAGGCGCAATCAGGTTAATCGGGGGTAATCTCTGTTTCTACTTCTCAATTTGTTGTAAAACAATGCCGGAGCCACCCAAACACAACACACAAGTAAATGACAGATATTAGCAAATCTATCATTGTCATTATCCATCGATTTGTTCCGTTTCTTTGGATGTGCGTGAAGAGGAGAAGAGGAGGAGGAGTGGGTGGTGTTTTTGGCATGTCCTTATTTTCTAGGATGTGGGCGACCGACCCTGATGACGGCCAGTCAGAAGATTAGTTGTTGTTCCTGTTGCCTGAAGCGATTCATATAGATGCTGGGTGGTTAATTAATCGAATTAAATGATTCGCATTGAGTTTGTGTGCAAGTGACAGTGATTGCCTAGGTATTATGAGATGTTATAGCTGCAAGCGATTTGAATAAGATTTATAATTGGAAAATATTGCTATGGATTGCCTGTAAATTGGAGGCGGAGATGGAACGAACAATAGCCTATTAATTCCAAATTGAGTGGAAATCGATCGATGGCACGCAAGAGTAGAAATCATTAAACCGTTTTTGGGGCTATCAGTGTTCCGATTATTTTCATTATTTGCTTTACCGCTATCAACAGCACTCAAAAGCAAAGGCTGCTTTTTTCTACTACAAGGTATAAAAGCCTATTTTAATGCAGTTTTTCAATATCAGGACATTCGGCAGTGTCGTCGCCCTCTCCAAAGGAGTCATAGACGAGGTTTTTGACAAAGGAGTCTACAGTTGTAGTGAGAGGATTTCTTACAGACGATATGTGGGGACGGGGACCATTCGCTTTAGTCTACTTGGAGGATAGAAAGTCCACTGACAGACCTGAATTCGAAATAACAGTATTTTTCATCGAAAGTCCCTATTTGTTTTTTCTTTCGTTTATAAAGTGTTTGGAAAATTGTGTATTATTACAATGGGGAACAAAATTTAATTTTTTTTTTTTTTGTTGTCAGGATGAGACACATCATTTCTTGTAGATTATTTGACGCTGAATCTAAATCTGGCAACAGAATTGCTCCAGGAGCTCAAAATTTTGAGATACACCAATCTCAAAGTGATAAAAAAACGTTTTTAGGCGATATTTGAAATATTTTTTTCATAACACAAAATTTTTATAGCCATTTTTAGCTAAAGCATCCTTTAGTACTACTCTTTCCCTTTCATTCCCATTTTAGTGTGTTTCGCTACGAGGTTTTTTTCTCAAGATATACCCGTTTATTTCTATAATGCAGTTCGTTAGTTCAAAAATGCAAAATTTAATATAGGTAATATCGAAGTACCGTTTTAATGGCTATAAAAATTTTGTGTTCTCAAAAAAATACTTTAAATATCGCCTAAAAACGTGTTTTTAGCACTTTGAGATTGGTATATCTCAAAATTTTGAGCTCCTGGAGCAATTCTGTTGCCAGATTTAGATTCAGCATGTTAAACTCTTTATACTGATAATGTTTTTATTGAAATAACAATTTCGTTGTTGACCAGTGTTATTATTGAAGGGTGACATGCACCGCGACTTTAAGATCTGTTGTGCCTAGTCCTAGACGAAGGAACATCCCTCTCGTCATTATTCCTATTGGAATTGGTTACAGAGAGCTTCGCTCACACCTAGCCCATGTGAGAATTCCATAAGTCACAGCAACTCGTCCAGACCAATTTCCCTCAGAAATCACAGTAGGAGATTGGGTGCTATGAGTGGTAGTCCTCTGTTGTAATTTGGTATGTACCCAATTGGTTGAATCTTTTCTGGGTTAATGCCCCATAATCCCCTAGTATGTGTTTTGGGGTTTTACTGGACTCATTGCAAATTTGCATGAGTCTTCATCTAATAGACCTAGCTTCCTGAGATGTCCTTTGGGTTTACAATGCCCCATAAGGAAAGCAGTCAGGATGTGGAGTTTGTTTTTGTCAAAGCTGATGCAAGCTTTGAATCTCTTCAGGTTGTAATTACCTAGCAGTTTCTTTGCCTGTCTTAGACCCTGGGTTTTTGTCCAGGACTTATTCCTGTTTGTCTTCTCCAGTGATCGGAGCTCCTCTTTCATGGTGTGTTCTAATATGCCGCAGAAGGGTTCAGGGCTCACAAAGGGTGTGATAGCCCCTTTCCTGGCAAGTTTGTCCGCCTCTTCATCACCTTCTATCACAAGTTGTCCTGATACCCAGAAGATGGTGACGTTGTTTCATTCTCATGGTCTATTTAGTTTATCTAAGCATTGCCAGACGATTCTAGATTTGATGATCTGAGCTTCGAATGCTTTGGAGCTGGTTGGCTGTCTGACATTATTGCCATATCAATATTTAGTTGGGCACATCTGTCTATAGCACGGATTTCAGCTAGGAAAATACTGGTCCAGCTGTTTTATGTTTTTTCATCAAATTAATTGTTTATTCGTTTTTCATGTTTTCATGACATCCAAATAGTTTTTAATAAAAAACAGTTATTTAAAAAATAAATGGACAAAAAAATCATAAAAATGTAGATGTTCAGAAAAAATCCAATTTTTTCAAAAGTTAGAAACAAAAAAAAGCACATAAATATACATATAGGTTTTTCGAAATAATATTCTAGAGTACATGTGCAAAATTGTACGCCTTTTTTGTGCTAGAATTCATGCAACGCATATACCAAATTTTGCCTGTAAAAAAAAAATTACTGAATCCTAGAAAAAACTTATTTGTTGTGAATAAAAAAATCTCACACTAGCTAGATCAATTTATTTGTATTTCTTTTATTCAAATGCTAGATAAACTACTAAAATCGAAGTTACTGTCCTTAAAAATCCCTACGTACAAATTGTAAAAAATACTTACGCGATCTGCACACTGGGGTGTATGATACCCCATAGAAACTTTCGAAGCAAAATTAATTACTGAAAATTAATCCAAAATGCGCGAAACCACCGCAAACTACTGCAGAAAATGTTAAACTGAATTTACATAGGCATGTCATGGTCGAAAAAAAAATGTAACGGTAATGGGACAGTTCACTTTTTTTTGTGGGGTGTCTCACACCCCAGAGGGAGGTTAATGGACCAAAAATTCTTTAAAAGTCCATTACAGTGGACGTCTATTATAACGAATATTCGATATAGCGAATTTGCGATATAACGAATGCTTTTCAGATTTATAGCGAGTGGTGGCCACGATTTGCTATCCGATATAGCGAACGTGTAGAAAATTTGACTTAAAAACCCTGGAAGTATTATATTTGTACCTAATACGATTTTACATAGACGTCTCTGGATGTTCGCTTTCAGTGGGAAATGATTCACAAAACGAATTCATTATAAAACATTGCCTGCATTCAAACACCACCCCCACTCTAACATTTCTGCTAATTACATCAACATATATCAAGCCGTTAACAATGCTCGTACGTGCCCTTCTCTTCCCGGGCAAAATACACTCGACTAAGCCTTGTGCAATAATTTATGAGTTAATGTACATGCAATTAATTGCACCTGTGGAGATGCAAATCATGCCGCCAAATACGAGTAATTCCTCCCACCCCCATCGAAACAACAAAACATTCGCGACTTCGACCCATTCATCATTTAATTTTGTACATCAGCAAGTGATACTAATGCTAATAATAACCATCCCCTGCCAAACGAAAGGTTAAACACGCACTTTCGGCCCGCTCCACACAGGCCCATTTGGAAATTGCAAAGTGTTAGATTCGCACCAATAAAGCAAGTTTAGATCAAACACACGTAAGGCCATTAACAATATTTATGAGGCGCGCTATTCAGCCAGATGCCTATGGCTTGTAGGCAAAAGGCAGTAGGTTAGGTACGACAAGGCAATTTGATTTTGTGCAGTGCGCGTTTAAAAAAGGAAATTAAATTGATAAAGTACTAGAATTCTCGGCAACGTTCCATGTTCCACGGGTCGATTGAGAAGCACCCTGGCAGCAGCTTATTGTGCCTTCAATAAAAGGAATTACGCTTTGGAACCAGTTAGCGAATGCGAATGGAGTATCTCAAAGCAGAATGTTATTATTTATAACTCGTGAAATTAGTATTTATGGGGTGTTGGTGGCGAATCACCTCACCCGATTCGGTGATAATAAAAATAAATTATTATTTGCAAGCAATACGCGCGCGGGTGTACGAAGCGTGAGGTAGAAAGCCGGAAAGTGGAGGTAGAAGATCATCTTCATGTAAGATTGTCTGTTTTGGAATGGATTTTACACGCATTTCATTCGTTTGAAGGATATTCTTCCAGGGATACTTGCGCTAGTAAGCAATTAAGTTTGAGGATTCGTGTACCTGTATTGCTTTGCTTGAGGTGTGTTTTTGTTTAAATAAGTGCCGATACTTCAGTTCCTTTTTTAACCTTAATGGGAGTAAGGCATATGCAACGGTAATGGTTATATCTATATCTATATCTGCCAGTATAGTGAAAACTGCATCAAAATTCACTCACTGGTTCTTAAGATTTGCGTAAGCAATCAGACAAACGTATAGGTGTCATTTAAAAGTAAATAGATACATAATAGTGTAATCCCTATATATTCATATGTTGTTGTCCACAATTCAAAGCTAGTAATAATTTCCTTTTTTCACCATGATACTATGTACTCTCAGATAGCCAAGCAACTCTCAAAGCCTTAATCCTCTAACAGATAAGGCTGCCCTGAGGCAGCTATTACATAAACTTCATTTAATTTGAATCAACAAATTATTTCGCGCTTAATCAATGTATTTTCATAATTTTACTAGTTTAAACGTTTTATGCAGCAAAAGTACCTACATTGTGTCAGTGAGTATCTAAAGATAAAAAAATTATGTATCATTTGGTGTAAAATTAAAAATTTAAATAAATATATTTCTAACGTTCAGATTTTAATGAAAATTAAACATAAATATTTTATTGTAGGATGAGGTCGGGAGGATTTGACGGGCAGGAGGAATTGACATCAGCACTTTTCTTTAAAACTAAGACCTTGGCGGAGCTTTGAATGATGAGAAAACGAAGTTAATAACGATTGGTTTGAGTGATAAATAAACAATCACTAAGCTCTAGGAGATAAGCGAAGTGGACGTCTTTTTTATTTTTGTGCCCATTTCATCTACCTTTTATTGTAAGCAATCCAACTGTAATATTTTAATTATGTAGCTTTGACATTGAAAGTGCAATGTAGTGCACCTTCATTCGTTTTAAAATTATTAGTAAACAATAGTTTATCCTGAGTAGCATAGCAAAAGTTTTTTTTATTAGTCCCAAAAGTAATCAAAAAGGAGGATTTGACATTTTTGCTGAAGAGGAATTGACAAAGTGTCAAATCCTCGATTATGAGTCAAAATAAAAATTGTGTGGTGAAACAACTTCTTAGTTTTTTAGAATGTAAAAATGCCAAATATTTATAACAAAACAAAATCCCCACCTCAAAATCGATGAAACAAGTTTTAAATTAAGTTTTTATAAAATGTTTTTACTGTTTGTTGTTTTTAAATTCTATGTCCTTAAACTTAAGTAAAAGTAGACTGAACTAATTGATATGCAAAGATTGATATGCGTTAAAAATAAAAAAATCATTTATTTTTTGAACAAGAAAGCAATATAAGTTGTTTTATTATCCTTCTGTCAAAACCTCCTTTCTGGTAGGAGGAATTGAAACTTTGTAAGGTTTTGGAAAAAAGCCTTACAACTCTGTTAAAAATATTTATAGCGATTAATCATTAATGCTATTATATTGCTAAAATAATATTGTAATTGTAACTTATGTATATTTTAAAAATTTTAAATTGTTTTTGTATTTTAAGATATTTCCAAATGTTCGTTAACGTGTCAAAACCTCCCGACCTTACCCTACTATATGTATTTGTGTTGAATTTAATATGTAAATGTGATTTAGCAACAGAAATCCGAAGGCAGCCTCAGGGCCGCCTTGCCCGTTTAAGCGTAACAAAATTTGTCCCTACGTCTGATTATTTATAGTTCTTGATAGAACATTTGCACATAATGTTTCTAATTTTTTTGTAGAAATGGAGGAAGATCATAGTGGTATAAAAAAAAGTATAAACAGTGAAACCTTTCCAGTTCGCCAGACTTATAAGTTGGCCAAAGATTGTGGCACCACAGGTGGCCAACTTACCAAGATTTCACTGTACATACTTATATCGATAAAGTCTGATGAAGTGTTATAAGATTTCATGGATTCGGTTCAAATAATTTCAGGCTAAGATGATTTTAGTGATGATGAACTCGAGGATCCAGATTACATTCCAGAGGGAATATCACCTGAAGATGACCAATTTATAAAGAAATTAACTCTCCAGAAACAAGTTTTGGTATATTTGCATGGAAAAGGAGTACATATGTATATTCTTTAGGAACAATCAGAGCGAAAAGAATTTCAAACTGTAAGCTTCCTTTTGATAAAGATGTACATATGCGTCTCTATATAAAATAAAAGATAAAAAAAAATAGAAGAGATTGACATAAATACTGTTTTGTGGTGAGACAATAAAAATGTCAGTTTATTAGCAATATATTGCATGTATGGTATTGCGCAGTTTTCAAGAGTTGACCAATCTAATCATCCAAGTAAAGCATCGCGATACGATCGAAAAAAAAATTGACTGCCCACAAATTATCCATGATTATAGCCACATGAATAGAGTCAGTCTATACCTAATGGATGTCTTAGTGGTCGATATCATATTCGACTCAATACTGGAAACCCAATGAAGAAGCTTTTTTATTATTTGGTTGGCAAGGCATGGCTACTAATTCATATATACTAATTCATACATTTTGTATCGTCGCTGAAAAATCTCTTGATGATTCAAATTATATAGACAAAAAGTTCCTGAAGCTGCCTGAATTTCGTGAAAATATATATGCAGCTGCAGATCTTGTGTCATTTTCATTTCATTTTCATTTATTTATTTAAATTTATTTAGAATACGGTCAGTTGGCCAGCCTTCCACATAAGAAAAAGAGAAAAGCACTGCTTCTGGCATAAGCCAGAGGGCAAAAAATCCTGTTTGTGACATAAGTTATGATAATACCGACCACTTTTTAATATGGCTTGATAAAGATGGAGGAAAAAAAATGCAAACTTCAAAATTTCGCAAACACGTTGCATTTGCTCGAAATGAGATCCCCATTCGTGCTGTTCTAAAGCAAGAACTATTTTATTTGTTTTTGGCTTAAACGGGCAAGGCTGCCCTGACCCCGCCTTCCTATTCGTTTATTGTTTTTTTTAGTTGGGTAAGCCCCTTATTCCCAGACCAAAAATCGTTGCGAGAAAAAAAATCGTTGCGAAACAAAAATCGTAGCTTGTGGTGCGAGATTTTGAGGGTAAATTCCTAGAATTTCAAATTTCGAAACGAGATTTTTCACGTACGAGTTTTGACATTTGAGAACTTTATTTTTTGTGTAATTATCACTCATATTGAATTAAGAGTATTTCGACAAACAAATTTAAATTATTTAAAAGAGGAAATGACGTTTAAAGGCTCGAAAATGTGTAGTTTCCCTGTGTGCTACTCAAAATTAATATAATTGTTTGATTCTTTCATTGAAAACAATGTCAAAAAATCGCATCGAAAAATAAATCGTTGCGAGAAAGAATGGTTTCTCGCAGTGAAGGTGCGAGAATTTTGACGTTTTACGCTACGATTATTTTTCTCGCAACGATTTTTGTTCTAGGAATAAGGGGCTTTACTAAATTCATTCTTCTTAGATCAATATTATTATTATTACCTAAAAAATTCTAGTTTACCTTCCGTCATTATTTTAAGTTTGCCTGTTAGAGGGTTAAGATCATATATACAATAGGATCAAAACAAGTCCGCAAGTGCCTAAATTCAAGCAGATCAGCGAAAATATAACATATAGTCACCGTTGCCTGGATACCAAGCTACGAGGACTTTAAGGCAAATGAACTTGCGGATTGGCTGGCTAGAAGAGGCGAGTCAGGCAATAGGAAGATGACCGCCACGCTGAATACTGGACCAAATCCAAAGGTCAAAGACAAGTAAAAAAATTCATTAACCCATCTCATAGCAAAATTAGTAAGCTACTTGAACTCAATAAAGAGGCCACTGGCCACAATCAATCAAATAGGTTTAGCCGACGATGATTCCTGAAGAAGAAACAACGGAACACCAACACATACTCTGCGATTGATTGATAGTTGAATCTAAAATACTGTTGGTGAACTTAAGCAGTTTTCTGGCGAGTATCGAGGGCATTTGTTTATTGTTTCGAAGCCTGTCACTTGTAATTCTTTTATTTTATATTCAAATTACTATTCTCATCCACCGAACTTTGAAACCACACTTGCTTCCTAATCTGCGAAAATGGTGAACGTTGAAAAACCTGAATTCCTTCATCTCCTTGCACCACTCTGTTGCCATTCTCGTATTAGTATGCAGATACTGAACAATTCACAATAACAGCTAAGAAAAATGATCCCATACGATAGTAAAACAAAATATTTGTATGATTTATGACAGAAGGACATGTGTTGGATACGTTCGGAGCTCGTTCGAAGAAAAGCCGGAAGATTAGGGTGTCCTTCTCGCATGAAAAGTAAATAAAAATTGAATTCTCTTTATGTGTAGTTTTTCCGTAGAAAATGAAATTTATTGCGGAAATGATAACAAAACGAGAAACGGCTACGAATTCTATTACATTCGGTTCTGCCAGATATGAGGATTATAAAGTTCCAAATGAGAAATGCCGGATGTGTAAAAAAACCAAACAAAAAAAATGACACAAAGGACAACAAATATCCGGAAGGCATGTTCTCAGTGACTAGTGTTTCCTATTTTAAGTTTTTCCCTTCACAGTTCCGGTTGCGTAATGGAATACGAGTACGAGTATCTCTGTGACATTATTTAATAAAAGTTTTGGCCGAACGAGCAACAGCGCACAGCATTTCGGTTTTTACTAATGCATAGCATTTCCTTGTCTTGTACGTTGGGTTGAGTTGGGAGGAGGCAGGATTCATGTTTCGCCTTTCATGTACCCACATCTGTCAGAGACATTCATTATCCGGTCACACAGGCAAATGACACACAGACAGAATACTGGCCAAGGCGAAAAGATATTAATTGAATAATTATAATGGTCGTCGTCTTGTTATGGACTATGACATGGGTTAGGGTAAGTGGGATCCTGCTAATTGTCTGCAAGGATACGCACGACATCATCCGGTCGGTATCGGTATCGGTATGAGTACATTCGGTTCATAGTTAAGTTAAACCTATACATATCTATAAGAAATGAGGGGATGAAACGTTTGTCATAATTACTGAGGTTATGTTCATATACGCACGTAGGTGTGATTGGTATTAGAAAGTACACACCTGTGGCGCAAAACTGTCACTTACGGATGTTTCCAGAGCACTCAAAGAGTATATTAACGGGAATCTATATCGATATACGATATATATGCATACAAACATATTCCGATTTTGAAATTAATGTTCTTTAAGTGACTGCTCGCAAAAACGTCGTCTAGGTAAACTCGAAAAGATTTCAAGTAGTGCTGGAATTCAAACAAAATTATCAACCACCGAGCAATGTATATACAAGTCCAATCAAATAAGATATAGTGGCAGTGCATGACCTCAAGAAACGACAACTCTTAACTCAGTAGAGTAAGATGGATAGAAAAGTGGAGACACAGGCACTGCGGAACGACATAAAGCACGACAGTTTGGTTTTCGGAAGCTCTTTTTGGACGAAAAAAAAAATCATTTGTGAAGCCCGAGATGAACGACATGGGTGCTGGGAATGACTTGCTCACAATGCTTAGTATGGCCCTGAAGGTAAAAAAACAATAAATATACGGCGTCGGCAGTCCTAGCCTAGCTTCTCGCAACCATTTATGTGTGCGTGTTATTATTTCTACGAAATGGAAAGGAGGCGAGTTCAGAAGCTTCTCATGACAAATGATACTCTTTGATTGCTTGTCAGACATTCGAAAGAGGTGGCACCGTAAAAAAAGGTGTTTTTGCTGGGATTTAACCTGGGCAGCATGCGTAGTAGTTCAATGTACTAACCACCACGGCCACGGCGACCACTGGCCCTGGAAGTGCTTCAGCGGATATTGAGTCCTGTAACACTGGTGCTATGCTCACTTGCTCAAAAGCTAGAAGCTGTAATTCATTACAGACTAGACCCAAAAAGTCTGGTATAGTTCACGGATGGAGGGGACTGGCGTTGGAGCTGGTATTCTAGGGCTCAAATTAAAGCCCTGAGTTGCTAATCCTTGGGTTCAAAACTAGTAAAGCGCTGCTTGAATGCCCTCCAATCTCTCCAATTCTCCGTGGTTGAGTAATTCCTCTAACACCTATTTATATAACATACTTAGGTAGCACACTACCTTTTTCCCACCCTCTAACTTCTAACGGCCCCAATACTATAGTCCGACGCTATGGAAATCCGGACATGACAAAATAGAAGCCGTAACCAAACACTATTTCGCTTTCTCAAAACTCTCCCTACACTCCTCTGACCAAATGAATCTCCTACTCTTCTTTAACAAATCTGTTAAAGGCCTAACTAAAGTTGCACAATTTGGTACAAAACGCCCGTACCACGAAATAGTCCCTCTAAGCCTCCTAACTTCTTTAACATTTTTCGGTGCTGGTATACATGCACACCATCATGGATTTGATGACACATAGGTAGATAGGTATGTAGAAGTGGTGGTTTCGATGGAGGGAAACCCAAGTAGCGCGTGGAGCGCCGTTTTGATACCACAATACTTTTCCCAGATATCTCTTTGATGTCGTCGAAAAATAGCTTGCCTAGTATGCGTTGCTTGGCTCTCGCCAGAGGTGGACATTTGCACAGAAAGTGAATTAGAGATTCTTTTTAATTTTCATTTTTGCAGCTACGACAGAAACTGTTGTGAGGGTTCGCTAGTTTGGCTGCATGGTCTCCTATTGGCCAGTGTCCTGTACTGACTGCCACTACTCTAGCGATGTCTACGCGTGTTCTTAGTAGCAGTTCGTTTGTTTTAGACCTGTTTTAATTTGGCCATAACTTTCTGGATATGACACAGTTTGTCAGACTGGTCCACCTGAGACCGGCTAATTTTAAGAAGTGTGAGAGTATATTGCCCTTAACAGCACCTATAGGAATATGAACGTTTTCCGCTAGTGAGCTGTTAAGGGCTGATCCTCGCCTGGCAAGTTCGTCGGCTCTCTCGTTACCCTCAATGGCGCTATGTCCTGGAACCCAGAGAAGCGTGACTCTAGCCTGATTGCACAGGCGGCTGAGCTGTTCCTGGCAGCGATCTACTAATTTCGAAGAGGTGGTTGCCGAAATTATGGCTTTAATTGCGGCTTGGCTGTCCGTAATAACAGCGATATTATGTTTGGGTGTTTGGTCATTTATTAGGTTGCGACAGGCTTCGAGGATCGCCAGTACTTCCGCTTGGAAAACGCTAGCGAAATTTGGAAGACGGTAGGACTTAGATATGCCGATTTTTCCGAGAAAATTCCCGCACCCACACCGCAGTCCATCTTTGACCCATCGGTGAATACCGTTGTATCAAAGCCTGTCACCACTCTCCCTCGCTTCCATTCTTCTCTACTTGGGAAGGTTGCGGCGAAGGGTTTCTTGAAGTTAAGATTGGGGATAATATAATCTGTAGGAGACACAACCAGGCCATTTGGTAGTGTATCCACGATTTTACTGTGACCATACGTCTTAGCAGTCCAGCACTTGGATTCCTTGAGTCTGACTGCACTGCATAGTGCAGTGCTTTTTGTATGAAGATCGAGTGGCAGAAGGTGCAAAAGCACAGAGAGAGCATCAGTTGGGCATGACCTAATTGCACCTGTGATGCCTATGCTTGCCGTTCTTTGGACTCTTCTGATTCGGTTGATATTGTACTTTTTGATGACACAAACGCATGGGTAAAAATTAGGTTAGTAGAGCCTGCAGCCGGGTCGTGTCTCAATTGTTTTCATCTTTCCGCACTTCAAAAAAATAATGAATGGCTTGGACAGACTCGTATTAGAATGCAAAACAACACGCGCCACAAATTAACCATACGTTTTCGAGTCCTCAGATACAAGACGACTGCGTCATACTTTAAACGGAGCAACAATGCGCATATATATAGAGATTGGCATTGAAATAATGTATCCACGATCTAAGGCTGCAATGGTTGAATGTAGAGACTCTACACGGTTCGTAAGCCCATTAAATTCAATAGATCTCAATAGATTTTCAATCCCTAACATATTTGGAGATTTCTTGACTTATGAGTTATGACTTGCCAAATACTTGCTTCCTGTGACTTTGCTGACTAAGCTTCTTAGAGCTGATAGACTGCTAGCTCTGCTTCTTTTTTTCAGAAAGGCTAAGCGATCGAAATTCGAGTAAAAAAAAACTGCGCTTTTTGCTTGACTTAACGAATGACAGAACTGAACCTGAACCCTTTTACAAAATTACCATCATGGAATCACCGTTAAGACGATTTAATGTAAAAATATTTTTCGCAGCTAATTTTCCGCCATGAAAATGGGATTAACTTCAGCAATTAATTTGTATATTAAAATGCAGACCTCGTGGTTCAGCACACCATTGCAATTAGTTTTTTTTTTTTTTTGGTAAAAAAGGGTTAAGTTTAAGAGTCACAACAAATAAAAGGGAAAGAAATTAAGGCAAAGGATGGCATTCGTCGTTTCAAGAGAGAGAATGTGATATCTTGTGTTTAAAAGGGGTTAAATTCTTTATTAGAAATTAATGAAAATAAATTGTAACTCATTCCTATGACGGTATACGTTTCCAGTTGTTTCCCATTCCAATCACGGGAACAGTTTTTTTTTTCTTTTAAAGAATGGCCGAGGTAACGAGAATATAATAGAGGAAGGAATACAGAAAAAAACTCGAAAATAAATCACAATGTGCCAAGGCTAAGTAAACAGAATTTCCATAATAAAATTACTTTTTCATTATTCTTCCATGCGGTTTCGTGGAGATTTCAAACCCTCTTCTCAAATCAATTTTTTTCCTACAAAAAAAATCCTTACAACGGATGGCAAAGGCAAACCACCCGTAATTACCCGCAATTATGAGTAAAAAAGTATCTGCCTCCACTTACCTGATGAGTTTTCCTTGGATGAAAAATCATTCAGTTCGATGTGGCCGAGTTGTATTCAATTATCGATTAAAAAACGCACTCATACATTCTTGGAAATTCAAGCAAACTACCCTTAATCAGAGCAATCATGAAAACCATAACATTTATCAAAATTATCACACGAAAACCCTAAATACCTCTTCTCAAAAATGCGTAATGTTGTATAATTTATAATAATTGAAGGTAGAACGCCGACATGAACCCTTTTCTCTGTGATCAGGATCACTCACGGGGGTCACAGGGGTGTGCTGCTAAATTTCTCGCCTTTCGTTTAATTAAACAAAACTGACACCCACTCGCCGTTGTTTGGCAGCGCACAAGTACTTGTGGCAACTCCTTTTCATATAATATAATAACATAATATAATTTCCAGACCAAAAGGACATTAACAGAAGTCATTACAACACCCCGACTTGCCGCACCGTCAGTTGATGGTGGTGTTGGTGGCATTGTGATGAGGAGACAATCAGTACCGTAATCGGGAATGGCTACCAAAATGGAAGATTTTAACAACGTGTTTCGTTTCTTATCTCTTTTAATGGGAGTCATTTGGAACCGGCATCATAAAAAAAATATAAACACAAAAAAATTGTAGAATCTTGTAAATAGGTCTTCATCTATGTAGGTATTCGATGCAAAGTGAGGTTATTTGGTGGGCGGGGAAGAAATCTTTGGTGTGCCCGCGTAATGTGGGAGCACATCAATTTTATGGCAGAGATGCCATTGTTTGTTGTTTGTTTGTTTGTTTTGACAAAAGAAAACCTTATTAATGTGACGAGATTTTTTTGCACCTTTCCTCTTTTATCTATGAGTCTTCAATTCTTTATTCGGGGGGGGTTTTTTTTTTTTTCAAAAACCAAAATTTACATTTTGCAAAGGAAAGGTACAATTTTGTAATTTATTTCAAAGAAACGTAAAAAAAAAATAAATTGAATTGGGAATGTGTTTGGAAATGACGTCCCCTGTTTATGAATTACAAACATACCTACCTACACACCTACTCCAAAAGATGTCAGCAGAAAATACTCGAAGAAGATATGATGGGTTGTCCTGTGGCGTTAATTTATGACCTCATCATTATAATCACGCCACAAATATATAAATTTAAGCACATTTAAGCAGTATGTTTGTGCGTGAATCATAATCATCATAACAATATATAAATCTTAATGTCACGCTTTTACCTGTCAAACTTCTACGGAGATAAACTCCAAAACTGATGGACAAAATGAGGTTAAACTTCGTATTCTCGTTCTTTAACATCCTGTGCGGAGTATAGGGTGATTTTTAAATTAATTTAAATTATACGTAATAATATTTAAATTAATTCAAAAATAAAACATCAAACATATGCCACTTTTTGACGAAATGTCACTCATTCAATGTATATACATATTTGTAATGCAATCCACAAAATAAGTGTGTTGTACTCCTTACTACTTTAAATGATTTCGTGCTTTATTTGCGATTGATTTCGATCTGGTATATATGTAACTTGAAATTAGTATGGACATTGAAGTTGGAAATTAAAAGAGCAGTGATTGCTTCCAACACAATTGTTTTAGTCCACGGGCAACGTCGAGCGGGCAACAGCTAGTTAACCCGCTTCATGCCAAATGGCAAACATTTTTTGCTGTTTTCAATCGTTTACTGTTTAGCGAGTCAACCAACCAAAGCTTTCTAAGAAACATGTTCTATAGTAATTTTTTCTGCCCGAATTGTTCTATCTGCCGCCATTTTGGAAATATGGCAGCTGAAAGCAGAAAAAATGTGAAATTTCAATTGTTTTTTTCCAAACAATCGTAAATTTGGACATAAGCCACCTACGATAGGAGGCTAATACTTCGTATCTGGTGGCATAATCGATTTCTCTAAAAGATAGGACCGATAAAGTAAGGAAATTCAAGATGGCGGATTTCAGATTTAAGATGGCGGCCATAAATGACGATTTTTACAAAGTCAACCGATTTGGACCAAATTTGGTACTAAGGGGTTTTTGGGCTATGCCATTTAGATTGAAACGGGTTAATACATAAATGGTAACTATAGACAAGAATCCCGGCCGAACATCTCAGAAGATGATCAACCGTGGAACGGTCTAGACAGGCTAAAATGGCAATAATCCTGTCGACTTACTCAACTCTGAAAAACGGTTTAAGCATGATACGAGGAACGTTAAAATGGGAAGTAGCATTAGCTACGGGTCATGGCAATTTAAGGAATCACTTGAGGAAGATGGACCTTATGAAGCGTGCGTTAACTTTTATATTGAATAACAAAACTTGTTTTGTAAGATATGACAGTAGACACAGTAAGGACATTCAGTACCATTATGTATTAAAAAAATAACTTCATTCAAATGGCATCCGCGACTTCGTTTACAGGACTCGATCCGAGAGGTCCAATCTATTTGATAAGTCGGGCTGGATGTCACCAATATAATAGTTTGAATAATGTGGTTCTCCAGATCTCCAGTTAGTCAATTGTTGTTGGTTTATTACTTAATAATAATAAATACTAAATACTAAACGTAACCCCAGAGGAAAAATGTTAAGGGCGCACATAGGTAAATTTTTAGATATTAGGCGGCCAAAAGTCAGTTTTTTAGTTACAACAACTTACAACAAAACAAATGTATTCTTTGATAAGCAGGTACCCCAACAGATAATAACCGCCCCTCCACGACTCCCTCTGCGGCGCGGGCACCTCACAGGCCGGAACCTAATCGTCTCGCAAGCTGTACACGTTTTGTTATCGGTGGCGCCGGCCGACTCTCATAGCGAAACAAAGTGAATATTTCATGTTATACAGTGGAGTGCATAAATTAAAGTGATGAACCAGGTAATTTTCTTATAATATGATATAAATTTCAATTAGATATCCTAAAATTTAGCACAGTAATAGCGTTTTAAAGACTACCCTTTTTAATGGGTAAATTCTCACCATTTTTGTTTTCAATAGCAAAAATGTTATACTTCCGGGTTCGTCCGAGTAAAATTGCTTATTTTGTTCTATAATATAACTCATTGGCTTGATAACCAGAAATTATCAGCCACTACTTTGCACAACTTTTCCAAATAAATACATTTTTAGTCATAAAGTGATAAATTAACCTTTTTAGGGTTCCGTACGGAACCATTATAAGTTCGCTCTAACTCAAAAATGTCTGTCACAATAAAAACATCAAGAACCGTTCTTCCTAGAAACTTGAAATTTGGCACACTTATACATTACGGTGGTCCACATACATGGACAACATATTACTCAAAAATGTTGTGAAACAACTATACAGGTTGGGTAAAATATAATCTGAAAAAAAATAGTTTCTGAAAAATATATTATGTTGGACATCGCTCGAAACAAAGATTCCAAAAATGTTTTCCTTAATTTTTTCTGTTAGAAACTTTGGGAGTTATTGCCAAAACTGTTTGAAAAATATCATAAAAAAAGCCCCCTATGGTTTTCTCAGAAACTACTGAAGTCAGAAATATGAAAAAATCACAGTTGGTAGATAATTAACTATATTTTTAAAGATAACTTAGCGAATCTTGTAAGTTGTATAGTTTTTGAGAAATTCACGTCGGAAAATTCAATTTCTCAACCGATTAACTCGTAAACTACTGGACCAATTTTGAAGAAATTACCACTATTCTATTAACAAAAATTTTAAGAAAATTAAACGCTATCCAAAACTGTGCTGCTATACAAAAAAATAAAAAATAAAAATAAACAAAAATACGGATTTTGACAGGAAACGAACCTGGGACCACTGAACTCAGTAGTACAGTGCAAAAAAGGTTAATGGATGCGCTACACACTCAGCCGCATTCTTAATGTTTATCGAATTTCTCATAGTGAGTAATATTACTTATTATAAGTTGGTAAAATTAATATAGAGGTGGGTCGTTTAAGTTTATTGTGTTAACGAAACGAAACAGTTATTTAATTAAAATATAAGTATGTAGTTTTAAAACTACGGAACCCTTTGAGCGCGAGTCTGACCGGTTTTTTTCTTTTGTGTCAAAATGAATTTGTTTTGTGGTAGGCATCAGGCTGCTCGGAATTGAAAGTAGTAACTCGTAAATATCTATTTGGTAAGATAAATGAGCAAAATTTCCCATCACTAAACGAAAAATTGGAATATGTACTTGGAAAATTATTTGTAGTGTGTTACGGAGACTCAGATGAAGACAGAAAATACCTGAAAAATAAATTTTCACATTTTAAAACAAAAGTAAAAAAAAACAGATTATTTGGGGTCTAAATTACTCGGTTATTCATTGTAGTGCTGTTTATTACTTAAATAAAACATAAAATAATTTTGGCCACCTAATTCCTAGAAACCGACCTAAGTGGGGCGTTTATTCGCACGATTTTGGTGGCCATTCATCGCCACATCGACTCTTCTGGAAATCACGCGTTCTGGGAACTGCAACAACTTTGATGGTTGAATATTCTCGTTCCAATTTTGTTTCAGTTGTCACAAAATAAAAATGCCGAGCAAAAAAAAATTAACAGAAACCATAAGTTTGCATGAACATGTTTACGAAGACTTATCATTGAAACTTCACTATCTTCTGCTCCATCTTAACAAAGGATTTACGCTGTATTGTTGCAAAACACTGAAATAAAGTTAATGTTCTGTGAAAAGTTCTGATATCCGGATTACACCTTTCCACACACAAGTAATGTCTCCTTTTGCCAGGATCATCCGACTCATTCTGCACGTTCAAAATATTTTATTCGTTTAAAATCTGATCGATAAATTTTCCATTAAACAATCTCCTAAAAGCGAAGTTACAACGAGTAAACCCCTCATAGCGGCAGCAGAGTTTATGAATAGATTTTCATTTTCAACCAAAGGACATCCACAGATTTCCTGTGAGTGTGTGGCAAGCCGAATGAAAAAAAAGTTGTGTTCATTTATCTGATTGAGCGTGAATAAATCCAAAAGACGACACTCTAACTCATACACAAGGCTATTATGTTTGGCTACATGTATTGCGGCTTCGGTTATTGAATTAGCCCAATAAACCAGAAAAACAACCGAACAGCCTTGGCGGGGGTGTGGGCAGGCGAACGCAATGAGCTGTATGCCAATGTATGTCGATGTCGATGACGATGAGAATGGAATAATTTTTGCACACAGGACTTAAGGGTTGTTAACTACCCTGTCGTAGACTATAAACGCTTCATCATCATCAACATCAGTATCATTATCCCAGCAATGGGAAGCGATACTTAGTTACACGCTCATTCTCTTCTGTCGTCTCGTGTACGATGTGTGAATTCTTCAAAGGGACGACGACGACGACGACGAGTTGTTTTGCACGAACGGAAGGGAACGTACCCCAACGTTGTTTTAGGCAAAATACCCAAAAGTGCGATAAAATCTGCATGTGGCGTTGATTGGAAAAAATGGCATGCCAACTAAATGATACCACAGAAATGTTGTTCGAAATGGGTGTGTGGGTGCTATGGGGAGTAGAAGTTTTAAGGGGAATTTTATTAACGAGCAGTGATGCCACCACAGACCACATCTTTACATTTCTACATATAAATGTTGTCAATTATAAACAAATAAGTTAAAAATCGTATATAGAGGAAAACCAGTAAATGAGAATATTATGTATTAATATTTTTATATCAGCTTTGGATGAGCTACAAACATAACAAAGCGTGAATGAAACATCCCCACGCACAAGCTTGCTACGTGACTGGAATATTCAGAGCATGTCTTTGGATATGTTGTTCGGAATATTCTCCCTTACCCTCCTCATACTGAGCAAAATGTGTGTTCTTTTGTTTCACACCTGGAGAAGGTTGTTTTAAACTAAAAGAAATTGGAAACCAAGCCAAGCCCAAGGGTCAATACACCCCTGTTTAAGTGTTCGCAGAATTTTTGCAACATGTAGATATAAATGGAAACCTTAAGGTAAGCCAGTTGAAACATTTTATTTGGCAGCATTGTCTGTGTCAAACATTTCAAAACAATTTTATTTTCTGTCAATTTTAACATTCACATTCGGTCCATTTGCAAACTTTTTGTACCAAATATTCGTATTCTGTTAAATTTCGAAGATTGGGGTTGGAATGTTCTTAAAAATACGAAAACTGCGAAAAGTAAACGAACGCGTTGAACAACAAAAAATGACAAATGTATGTATGAGATATGACAGATTTGACAGTTTTCATATATGTAGATATCTGCCCAAAGAAATTTCTTGTGCTTAAATTCGTAGCATGGGGAAATTTCTTACTCATGAGCACTCTCTTTTACGAAAAACTACGAAATTTCTGCGTACGCGAACGGATTTTCGTAATTATTTGTAACTTATCGTAGATTTTCGTAGTTTTGGGAGCGTACATGAACGGACCTATTAGGTCTGTTTGGTAACTTTTTTGTGATCAAAATGGGACATCTGTGAAAAAGTAAATAATTTGAAATGTGGGGGAGAATCCTCTCAGAGAGTGGAATTGTTTTTTTTTAACCCTTTCCCTCCCACGGTAGCCATTTGGCTACCGCATACATTTTTAAAAATAACTATTACACAAGAAATCAGAATTAAAAGAATTTTTGTATTTTAATCTGGCAGGATAATTTTCTACCAGTTTATTGGAAATAGTTTTGTATTTTTTATCTGGTATCAATGTATTTTGAAATTTTGCTCGTGGAAGTCGACTTCTTGTGCTGTGTTGTCCGAACGTGAATTTCGGTCGTGGATTTGAACAGGTTAATATTAGTGCTGATACAAAAAAAAAAAATTTTGTGGAAATAATAATGTTTTAAGATGAATTTCGTAAAATATAAAACAATATTTAATGATACGTCGCAGTAACACGCGATTATCCAGTGGTTGCCAAATGGCTACATTGGGGTGGTGTCATGCATTTAAATTCAAAAAGAAAAACGTTTTGCTACCAATGTTGTTATATGTATATGTAGAGTAAATATATCACAATAATAATATAATAAAACACTTTGTAATCCGATAAAAGCTTTTTGCTTTTGCATAATGATTATTTTTTTCGACTAGGATCTCTTTTCAGCCACATATGAAATCGGTTTTCCGTCAAAGTTGAAAAGAAAACAGATATGTAAACACTTAAACAGTAGGTACTGTTTTGTTTAGATTAGTACCTCTACTTGTTCCCATTGAATAGAGATCAACATCAACATGTCAAGTGAACGAAATTTGCGAGGCTTAGAGATACAGATCTGTAAAATTTTAGAAGGTGATTGTTCGGAAGAAGAAGAAGAAATAACGGACGAAACTGAAATGCTAGTTGACAATATAGAGAATCAATGCGAGAATATTCCAGTTGAGGATATTCAGTTTCTTGAAGAAATTGGTAGGTCCAGTGTTTTTATTTATTAATTGTCCACGCTTACACCTGTTGTGGTCGCCGTGGCCGTGGTGGTTAGTGCGTTGGACTACTACGCAATGCTGCCCGGGTACAATCCCAGCCCGGGTCCAACACCTAAAGAGTTTTTTCAGGGTGCCACCTCTTTCAAATGTCTGACAAACATCAAAAAATATCATTTGTCACGATTGTGCTTCTCAACTCACCGTTCGGAGTCGGCAAACAACTGTAGGTCCCTTCCATTCGTGCAAAAATATAACACGCACACACAACTGGTTGCGAGAAGCAGGCCCAGGTTCACCTCGTGCTGTAGCGCCAACTAAGTAAGTAAGTAAGCTTACACCTGTTGAAGATGAGAGTGCATTCGAAATAGTTGACATGATGGCAAATCCAGAACCCGACTCATCGAAAGCTACTTGCAGCAAAGATATAAATAAGGAACTAAAATGGCGAAAAGTAGAAATTGATGAAGTTGCAAGTCAATGCAATTTTTGTTTTTATTTTCCCCCTGATCCAGAATTAACTCCTTTTCAGTATATTAAGCTTTTTGTTGAAGACTCTATTATCTTTACTTTATTGACACTTATTCACTACTTACTATAGCAAAATTTGCAAGTTCCTTGGCATGAATTTAATGAGATGCATTGTACATTTGCACCAATATCCAATGACATGATGCCACGAAATAGATTCGATATGCTAAAGAAAATCTTGCACTTAAACGATAATTCCAAAATGAAAGACCGCATATTTGAGCAATACGACAAACTTCTTACGATTCGTCCTTTACTGGACAAAATCAGAGCAAACTTCATACAATTCATATCTGAATTAATTTATATCTTTTATGTTAAACTTTTTGTTATTTGTTATTAATGACTACATTTATTAATTTATTATTTTTTTATGAAGAATGAATTGATTTATACATATCTTAAAAAAAACGCTTGAAAAATTTTTTTTTTGGTAAATTACCAGACAGGTCTGAAAAAAAAATAAGTCTGAATATGCAAATTGTTGTGATAATAATTTAATTTCTGTTTCTTATGCTTTTTTGAAATAAAAATAATTTTTACTTGTATTTTTCGCTAATAATATTAATAAAGCAATCGTTTCTATTATTAAAAGAAAAAAGTGTTTTGATTTTTTGGTTAGTACCCCAATGTAGCCATATGGCTACCATTTTAGCCACGCCCACCCAATGACTCCCACTGAAAAAAAATGATGCAGTTATCTTAAGGATGCCCATATTATCCCTAAAAACATCAAAGTTAATTTTTTACCCACACATTAATAATTTGGGAAGGAAAGGGTTAACTATTCAATATTTTTACGAAAAACTAATTTTCTTTTGTTTCGTACATGAACGGACCCATTAGGTCTGTTTGGTAACTTTTTTGTGATCAAAATGCGACATCTGTAAAAAAGTAAATAATTTGTAAAGTGTGGGAAAATCCTCTCAGAGAGTGGTGTTGTTTTTTTTTTAACTATTAAATATTTTCACAAAAAACTAATTTTCTTTTATTTCGTTAACAAATAGTGATTGACATTTGACAAATTGTCAGATGGCTGTTTGACAAATGTCCCTCGCTCACTCCATGAAAAAGTTGCAGCACGATTTCACAAGAGGGGAAATTATCATTATCATTTTTTTACACTCTCATTTGGCTCTCTCTTCTCTTGATTTACGGTGGGTGAGCAACCAATTCGAATCGAAATGGTTCCAATTTGGCTATCGGTTTCAAAGACGTGTGTGCCGGTGTGTTATCATGATGGTACAGAACTTTTTTCTTCGGCATATGAGGCCGTTATTCCTTAATTTCTTAGTTCAGTTTGTCCAATATTGCTGCATAATACACTCCCGTGATTGTTCTTCCCTTGAATCGATGAAGGTTATGCTATGTGCATCCCAAACAACGGAGGCCAAAACCTTACCGGCCGAGCTTTGGTTTTTGGTGGGTTTGGTCGGCTTTTTTGGCTTTCCAGCCACTCTGCGATTGACATACCTATATTTTTCTTGTCGGGTGGAATAGGTATTGTTGTTCCTATTTTAGCAAGCCCGTCAGCTTTGCAATTCCCTGGAATGTCTCTGTGCCCGGCACTCAGCAAAGGTGAATATTAAACTGCTTAGCCATCTCTATAAGAAATGAACGGCAGTTAGAGGTTGTCTAAGAATTGGATGAGACTGATTCCAGGCCGCCTGATTATCCGAGAAAATTCTAATATCATCAGTGGATTTACATTCTTCTTGACCAGGACAGTGCTTCCGTAATCGCCATAATCTCCGCTTGAAATACGCTTCAGTGATCAGGGAGGCGAAAGGAGAGATTTAGTTTTAATCTGTCTAAGAAAACACCTCCTTGGTTTTGTATCCATCAGTGTAGAAGTGTAACGACTTATCGGTTGTAGCAGCTAGGTCATCCCAGAAGGATCTATCGGGAATAGTGACCTTAAAGTTTTTGTCAAAATTGGGCTTGGGTATAGTATAGTCTATTTTTTCGGGAAGAGTTAAATTGTCTAGTATTATGGAGTGGCCAGTGTAGTTACTGTCGCGATGTATAGCTTTTTCCAGAGCGGTCCACCAGTCCACTGCGCCATACATCAGAATCGGTCTGATGACAGATACATAGAGCCAGTTGGCGATGCGTGGTTGAAAACCCCACTTACTGCCAATGGCTTTCTTGCAGGAGTAGAGTGCTATGGTAGCTTTCTTTACTATTTCTGGATATTGAGCTTCCAGCTTTTTCTTTATTATCTAAGATGAGACCTAGGTACTTTGCTTTGTCGTTGAAAACTAATTTGGTACCATTTAAAGAATCTGAAGAATTTTGTATTTCCTAGTAAAAAGGACCAACTCCGTTTTCTGAGGGTTAACCCCCAGTCCACATTTCAAGGTCCATTTCGAGAGCTTATTTAGTGCATTTTGCAAGAGTTCATTGATCGTGTAAGGATGCTTGCCGGAAATAGCTATAGCGACGTAATCAGCATATGCGATTACTTTGCATTCTACGCCTTCCAGGAGTAGCAAAAGTTAATTTACTACATGCCATTAAATAAGAATATTTCCTGTCAGCCGTTCGGTGTCATAATTAATTGGAGCTAGTTAGCTCTTAGCCTTTCTGCTTACGCTTAAATTTTAGCTATTTCGTCGATATAACTACATAACCCTTCGATTTACTAATAGCTAGCGGTGTTTTGAACCTCACTAGATATCCCTAACTTCTCTATACAACGTTAACAAAGCAAAGTTAAAAGTCGTTAACCATCGATTAATCCTTGAATATGACCATTTGCAATGTTGCTTTTTCGAATTCCAATTGCCAATACAGTAACGGCCTAAGAATTCATTTGATCACAGTCAGATAAACGACAGCAGCAACTACCCCTATATGTACAGATACTTGTATATGCAAACAGCGATTAAAATTGGCAGTGGCAATAAAACATTGGTCTCCCTGGACATATATACCGATGCCCCCGTGCGGCATTCTCCACCATTCGAATGGATTCCCTATTGTGGCGACCGATTCCACTCGAGCGTGTCCATGGAACCGGAATTCGAAAACCTATCAGGACGTAAAGCGCCCCATTAAACGGACGTTTGGTCATTGTATTAATGGATGTTTATGGTCAGTGGCGTTCGGTTTGTAAGGCAGACAAACACACGGCGCTTAAAAAAGAGTTTTATTGTCGATTATTGTTAAATGACTTCTGCAAAATTTACTTCGTATCGAAATTTGCATCCGCACCGCATCTGCAATGTCTGACACCATGTACGAGTGTACCTTCCGTTAACATTAAAATATCTATTTTGGGTTTAATTTTTAATTCCAATCCGTCATAAGTAATTTCCTCTCGGAGAATCCTTGTTTTCTTTTTTTTTCCTATATTGAATGCAGTCCCCCAACTGCGATGACGAGCGGTTTAGTTCTGGTTGAGAACATCCTTAAAAATACCATCGGAGACGGAAATAATGAAATAAGCAAATTGTCTGCGAAATAAAAATTACTTCCGAGAAGATTTTGTTTTTCTCAAGGATTCTGTTTGGCTTTTTTTTCTTGTCGGAGATTTCCCTTTTTTCCTTTAACAAATAAGCCTGCTGTGGGGGTGAACGGACACAGGAATCATTGCCGGGGATGTTTGATTTACAGAATAAAAAAAACTAGGGGGGAAAGTATTTGACCTGTTGAGTCAAGAGTGGCTACGCTTATGGCTAATAAATTATGCAGGATTAAAAAGGACATTATTTTTCTTTTGTACTTTAGATAACCGTTAAACTGAGTACGGCGTGACGTTAATAGGTTTTATTAATTAATTTGTATTGGTTGATTATAATATTTATGAATAGGAATAGGTACTTCTTCTATGTCAAGATAGTGAAATGGGAGCCGCTTTAAATTTATCAGTTTTTAAGAAATAAATTGTTTTATATTTAACAAACTTTAAAAGCTATCAAAAGAAGGCTGACAAAGTGCTCCACAACTCGTTGCTTATTATATAAACGAGATCTTCTGACTTTTAAGCACAGATGTGATCCGATACGAGATTGTACTATTTGGTACGATTCAAAACAGTTTCGGATCACGAAACCTTGATCCGAAACTGGTACGAAACCGGTACGAAACTAAGGCACTAAACTGAGGTACGATTTTATCTGGTACGAAACTGCTTGGTACGATACTAATTCTGTGAAGTTTAGTTTCAGTTCACGATATGATTGAATCACGAAACTCATATGCATTCAGAAGACAATGCCGACATAAACAATAGGTGTATTTTTTTTCAAATCTATATAGACTAAACATGTTTCCGCAACATGATTACCATGTAAAATACAACACAACCTTAGATTGGATAACTATCCAGGCTAAGGTTGTATTGTATTTTATTTTGAAAGCTTTTTTTAAGTCTTTATAGATTTGAAAAAAAAAGACACGCCTTATGTTCTTGACAACAAATTCTTACAGTAAGAGTAAGAGTAAATATTTTCTGGTCGCCGTGGCCGTAGTGGTTAGTGCGTTGGACTACTACACATGCTGCCCGGGTTCTTACTTACGTACTTAGTTGGCGCTACAGCTCAAGGTGAATGTGGGCCTGGTTCTCGCAACCATTTGTGTGTGCGTGTTATATTTTTACACGAATAGAAGGGACCTACAGTTTCTTGCCTACTCCGAACAGCGAGTTGAGAAGCTCAACATTGAAGGACCTCAGTCTGCGCTCCAGCTGAGCACAACCTCTGGGTATCGACACCTGGGATATGTTATATCTGGCATGCGCTGATCCGAGCTAAGATGAAAAAGTCTTGAAGATACGAATCTCCGTTTAAGAGTTGGATTAATGGGGAGACATAGTACAGCTACCATGCGTAAAAATGCAAGTCTTCGAGAACTGAATATGCATGTCATGCTTGAAGGACAGACAGCGGGTCGAAATGAAACCTACTTATCTTTTGCCTCTACAGAGAAATTAATTTGAAGCTTTCGAGCTTTGATTCATAAAAACAGTGTTGAGTGATAATATTGCTAGTAAAATGACACTTTCATACATAACGTTGTCAAAAAACAAAGCAGCATCTGTCCACCGCCTAGCACAAAACGTCTGCTGACAGGAACTTCGAAATGGTTAAGAACTTTACTTACTTCGGAGTAAACATCAACTTCAAGAATGGCAAATTATTAGTGGAGATTCGACGAAGAATAGCCCTAGCAAAACGGCCAAACAACTGCGTTCAAAACTCCTTACTTGGAAGACTTGTGGGTGGCCGTGACATAGTGGTAGTCATCTTCGCTTGTCATGCGGAAGGTTCACGGTTCGAATCCAGATGTCTTCGAAGCACTTATTTCTCACGAAATAAAAATAAGGTGATCAGTTTCAGAAGTTAATATCGAAACCTACTGCGAAGGCATAACACTGGCAGTAGGATGGTGGGTATGATATGACTGAAGAAATTGATCGCACAAACTATAGTAAGAAACATCTGGAAAAAACTCCTGTGAATCATAAGCAAGTACAGAAATAATACACAAATCTCCAGTTATCCTGGACACCACCCATAGAGTTAGTTGAAATTAAAACCTATCATCTGAGTTTCCTACCACTACGTCGATCTGTCTGTCTCTCGTTCTCGTCCTTCATGTACTCGCGCTGTGTGCAAACATCATAAGGGTATTCCTTTAGAGTGTGTAGATTATAAAAAAAAAAAAAAAATGAAATGAATGCTCTACAAAACATAGATCGTGTCAGTTCTGATCTATGATGCCGAGTGCTGGACGATGGGCAGTAAAGTAAAAATTCCTCGTTGGATATTTCGTCCTATATGCAAGGAGGGCTAATGGAGCAGAAGTTGCAACCAACGTTCCCAGGATCAACATCAAAGGCTGCGGTGTCTCAGGCAGGGAGACTCTCCACGGGTTGGGAACCCATTAATGAATTAAATATAGGAACTGTCGGCTTTTACTGTCTTATTGACGATTTACTGATTATTGCCGCGCTGAAGAATACCTTCTTCCTTCGAATTACTTACAACAGATGCCGCTACAATCCTTTAAATATATTGGTTCTGTTCTATTCTTATCTGTAATTAAAGGAAGTGTAAAAACCAAGTGTTATTTCTTCGATAAATTTCCTAATTTTACTCAGTTAATACTTGATTTGTAAGTTCGGTCAAAATTAATTGAGTCTGCGAACATTTTAATGCACTTTTCCATATTCACAGACGCGCTGCTCCTCGATACCAAGGCGTCTTGTAATCCAATTAGGTACATCATGTTCATGTTCGATTGTGCTTAATGGACCATTTTATCCATTAAAATTCATCTCCGATATGTTCCTGGCTATTCCACAGATAAGGGGCAACTTGAACTGCGTCAAAATGTCGTTACGGGGGTAGAAACTTTTTCGTTTACAGATAAAAAAAAAGTTTTAAACTACCTTACCTGGGGACGGTTTCCCTAAATGCTTCCTCGCCATACTTCGTGTACAGGTTTGACGAAGTGCGAGGTATTATAGATGCTGAAAAATTTCCGGCCATTCCATAGCTCGTCCCTCTCGCATAGTCCTTCCACTTATACAGCGAACAGGTGATAATTCCAACGATAAATAACCAGCCGTTCGATTTGGGGAACAGCTCGGCGCGGACATCACCGGCTTCCGTTGTCGATACCTTTTTATCGAGAGAACCAGCGTCGATTAAGCGAAACTGCCACTTGTACCCGTACTTTAAAAAAAGTCAGTCAGTTTCAACCCCCATTGTTCGCCGTCGCTCTCACTCTCCACTCGTTTGCCACCGGAAATTTGTTTCATTCGGAAGTTAGGTGGGTCGGTGTGTATGTGTGCGGTCCGTAATGGATCATCGTGATTGTGGACAAGGGTATAACCAGCCAGCAGTAAGCTTAACCTGGCAATCTATAAGGCAAACAAACAAGCTGACTGCCACTGGTCTGCCCACTGGACAGGACAATTAATTACCCGGCTGTAGCGGCGAGCGGCCCCCGTATCCTTTGCTCAGTTTGCATAACTAATGATAGAACTTTGTCCATCACATAAATTGTGGTGGAACCAAGAGATGTGGAGTAGGCTGGCAATTTAAATAAAAAACCTTCTGCGAAAGGATTCAACTATGATCTCTTCTATTAATTTGAATCGCCTCCACCACCTCTCCACAATGACAGAACCGAAAAGTAATCTTCGTGGTCATTCCCATGAACATGAACCCTCGTAATGAGCCACTCGTATCATAACATGGGGTTGGGGCAGGGGCAACATGCTGTTGCAGTTAATTCCGTGATCGAATCCCTTGTAATCATCGCCATGATAATCAGTATGTGTGCTATCCCGGTCGCCCGCCGCAACTAAATAAGCAATAATAAGAAATGGCAAAGCACAAAGCACCCGGGCGGATAAAAACTTTCTCAATAATCCTGTAGACTCCATTATATTTCTGGCGAAGAGAAGTTTTCGTTGTTTTTTTTTTGTCCCTTCTATGGGGCTGGCAAATGGGGTAGTTATATCCTCATTAAACGATTTGCAACAGGAGCAAGAAAAACTCCGCCAAGGAAATGCCGTTAATTTCTTTTTATGAACCAGCTGGGAATCATTATCCTTGAGCTGGAGTTGGAGTCGGAACTAAGACAAAGATAAACATCACCTTGGAGAGGACACGCAAACAATGTCAGCAGAAAAATAAAAACAAAGAGGATAGCCATAGCAATGGCAATTATCTACTTCATTCCTTTCGAGGGTGGTAAGTCCTGAATCGCAGAATCCTGGTCATAGATGGGCGATTGGTCAGCTACTTGACGGTGTAAGCACCTCTGAAACTGCGAATTGCTGTTCTGATTAATTCTTTATTGAGCTGGGATCGACCACCCCGACCCCACCACCACCGTCTTAGACAGTCCAATTATGCCCGCTGCATAAATGTGACGATGCGCATAAATTAAGGGTTATATTCTTAGCTCGAGTGTTTTAGTCGTGTTCATGTTAATCGTTTGTCAGAATGTGGCGGGACAAATTTAAAATTAAAACTCAGACAAGTGGAACTTTATCCTGTTCGTTAGTCACCAGAGACTGTGACAGTAACGATTTTCCAAGTGAACGCAAATGAGCAGGGGTAGTTCTTGTCGTAAATGTTAATGGCTCAGAGAGCACTGTTCTTAAATTTAACTTTATATGCGAGCATCTTCGTCGCAGGGGCCGCTTTAATTATTAATACCGCATCAAAAGGAAACTTTCTAGCTTTTGGCTTTATTTACATTGGTTTGGCAGTTTGGCAATCGTACAAATCGAAACTATGATTCTCGAGAACTCAATTAAGTGTCAAAAAGTTTTCTTCCCTTTTCTTTGGCAGAAAAGATAAAGTTTTTCGGTCTTGAGATTGACACTTGTTCTGTTGGGTTGACAAAGTGAAATGAAATCACTTAGGCGTGTTATCATCGCAGTAACACCTGGTAGCATAGATACATGTACCCGAAAGTTCCGCCAGTAAGTGGGATATGCCACTCATAATTAAATCACATAGACTCGCAGCAGTTTGTGGGACGTAGTATTAATTTCAAGTGCTTATTTTGCCCCCGCCGCCCGGGGGAATCGGTAGTCGAATAACATATGAACTTCAGAAACTACTCGTATACCTTCGGGAAAGTTTAACTGTCTGCCTGTCGGCGGGAGAAGCATGTATACGCTATAATGCCATCCGCTTAAGTAATTAAAACTGAAAGTGGAGAATTAACGAAAATAATTTAATCGTGAAAATAATAGCAGAGCAGGTACGAGTGCGAGTAGAATATTCATCCGAGATATGTATACTGGGACATATGGGGATTTACTAAGATATACTCGTACGAGTATTTTAAATGTTTGGATAATTTGCGAGCAGAATACGAAAGTCGGAATCTCTGAGTAAATCGATTTCTTGTGAAACCCTTTGTCGGTTAATTGTACCAGGTAGGAGTTGCCCTTAAATGGATTTAAATTGAGTGTGAAATTCGTAATCTATTTACAGATAACACATCTAAGTTGTAAGAATTTGAAACTAGATGTCGCTGCTATCAGTTCATAGGATATATATCGAAATTGATGACATCTCTGCGCTATACTAATATAGATATTACTTTAATAATTTGTTAAATGGCCAGCCGGTGATGAGAATATGGAAAAATTACTTCTGCAAACTGTATAACGGCGACGAAGACCAAAACTCCGCTGTCAGGCAGAATGAACCATTCAATTTAGATGATGATAGCCAAAACGGCGTTAGGCAATAACGCCCAAGGAAATAACGCCCAAATCGATTTGGAAATAACGCCCAAAAAAATCTCGAATAATTTGTTGTTTTAATTTTTTTTAGTCATTTTGGGTGTAATTTCCTAGTCAGGGTTCATTTTATATTAGGCAGTAAAGCCCAAAAAAGCAAGTATAAATATTTGAAAAGGAAATAATGCCCGCAAAAGGAAATATCACCCAACACAATTAAGACAAAATGAAATAACGCCCAAATAAAATTAAGAATTGCCCAAATGGCAATATTGTTGAGTAATTTCTACAGAGAATGTAGAATGTCATTGAAAAATGCAACCCACTCAAAGTTCGATGACAGATATTGCAAGCCTCTTCGCAGTTTTGAATAAACTGGACTTCACAATTAGTTTGATTGCTTTTTTAAATAAAACAACAAGAACGATTACCGCGGCGCGGCGCTCCATGTCGGCGTGTGACGCGAACGCGCCCCCCCCCCCCCCCCCCCCTCCCGCGGTTTTTATTATTCACTAATTTGGGAACAACATACGCATTGGTTGCAAAGTTTTGTTTTTAATGGGTACTAGCTGTCCCGCCTGGCTTCGCCCGTGTACTAAAACTGTCTCGTTAACCATCAGGCAAAACGCAATTTTCCTTCTGCCTAAGCCTGAAATACAGCAATACGAAAAACAAAAACAAAAAAATAATCATGAAAGTCGGCCCAGCGGTTATCCAGTTATAACGTCATCGAGTTTCACGCCGAAGGAATTGTATATGTTATAAAGAAGATATGCAGTTTCTTTATATCGCTATTTCGCATGTTTCCGCATGCATATAAAGAAACTTAACATATACGTATGTTATACCCAACCTCACATCTACTAATATGAATTGGAAACAAAGCCCAAAGATCTGGAAATATTGCCCAATTTTTACAAAAACAATTCCCATTGAAAATTTTTGGGCGATATTGCCTTTTTATAACTTGGGTGATATTGAGTTTTGGGCGTTCGGCAAAGTCTTTTTGGGCTAAATTATTTGTAGCAGTTTATTCGAACAAACATTTTTTAGGTATATGAAATTCCTGAGAGAACAACGAAAATATTTCCTTAAAGACTCCGTATGATTAGCAAAACTCATCCTAGAATCAATAATAAGTCCAAGTACTTAAATTCATCCACATTTTCGATTAAAAAACACTTATCATTACAACTTAGAGTGCTACAAAAAGTTGGAAAGGATGAATCGGAAACACATGCGCAACCAGCCATTTTGTATTTTTGGCACTGAGGTGCGTGAAAATAAATTTCTGGATTGATGCCAACTGGGGCGGATAGATTGAAATGCATTAATTTAGTTTTAGTGCTAATACTCAAACTATGTTCAGCAAACCACATCCATAATAAATTAAGATCCCAGTTAATATCAGATATCAAATTCAATGCACTGTCAGAGCCGTAAGAACAGCCTACATCATCGGCGAAAGCAGTAAGAGTGCCTTTACAATTAAGGTCAAACAGTGAATTGATGTAGACGAGAAACAAATTCGGTCCTAACACAGAACCTTGAGGTACTCCCAGATTAATTAACTGGATCTCGCTCCTTATATCACCAATCTTTACTCTTTGCGATCTATTTGAAAGGTAAGATCTTAACCAGTCGAGCATAAGGCCACGAATTCCAGCTTTTTCAAGTTTTCTCAACAATATAACATGGTTGACCATATCAAAAGCCTTCGTAATGTCAACAAATAAGCCTGAAGTGTACTTTTTGCGGTCAAGGTTAGAGAAAATCTGGGAGCAAAAATTTAGAAGTGCATCTTCCGTAGACTTACCCTTCCGAAACCCGAATTGCACCTGACTAAAAAAGTTTGATCTATTTAAAAAAGATAAAATCCTCTCTTTAACAATTTTTTCAAAGACCTTGCTAAACAAAGCGAAGAAGGCTTCTTATGTCTTTTTGTGTTAGATCACTTAGATCAGTGTTTTTCAATCTTTTCAGAATAGCGACCCCCTTGAGCACATAAAACAACTTGGCGACCCCCTCTTTAAAATTAAAATAAGAAAAAAATGTGCAAACTTGCAATATTGTAACGGTGAGTGTCTAGTAACATGTCGCTGTATATTTTTAATATATTGTATATTAGAGGTGGGCCGCTAAAAAGCGAACAAAGGGTTATAAAAACGAAAAAACCAAAAAACCAACAAAGGGCTACAAAAACGAAAAAACGAACAAAGGGTTATAAAACCGAAAAAATCAACAAAGGGTTATAAAAACGAAAAAACGAAAAACCAACAAAGGGCCATAAAAACGAAAAAACGAAAAAAAGGTCATAAAAACGAAAAAAACGAACAAAGGGTTATAAAAACGAAAAAACCAGCAAAGGGTTATAAAAACGAAAAAGCGATAACGAACGGGTGAAGTAGTAAGTGTATAACTCTATATATCACTGGTGGAATCATGTTATGTAGTCGTTTTTCTTCTTTATGCGTTTTCATGTGTGCGTTTTCATGTGTGCGTTTTCATGTGTGCGTTTTTAACGCCTTCTGCGTTTTTTCGCAGATTTCGTTTGATTTGGTTTATTTTATAGTTCGAAGTCACTGACGCTGCACTGAGTTCTGAGTTCTGAGTTCTTCTGAGTTTTTTTATTTTTCTGTAACATTTTGCACTATAAAATGGATAAGTTTCTCAAAAGATCTGTACCCGAGCAGCCTTCGACTTCTGGTGATAGTGGTGTTGATTCGAAAGCGAAGAAAAATAGACTTTATGATGACAACTACTTAAAATTTGGCTTTACTGTCATAAATAATAAACCACAGTGTGTAATTTGTTCTCAAGTACTTTCTCGTGAAAGCTTAAAGCCTTCAAAACTGCTTCGTCATCTTACAACAAAACATCCGAGTCACAAGGATAAGCCAGTGGAGTTTTTTGAAAGGAAATTGAAATGTCTTCACCAGCAGCAAACTACCTTACACCCAGCATCCAATGTAAACGAGAAAGCATTATTAGCGAGCTACCATGTAGCGTTTCGAGTGGCTAAAACAGGAAAGCCACATACAATTGCCGAAAGTTTGATTTTGCCAGCAGCCCTTGATATGGTGGAAATAATGCTCGGAAAGCCTTAAGCAGACAAACTTAGAGTCATACCACTCTCTGATAATACCGTGCAACGCAGAATAAGTGATATTGCAGATGATATTCGTGACCAGTTATTCGAATTAATTAATAAAAGTGCGCAATTCAGTTTACAGTTTGACGAATCAACAGATATCTCAGGTTGCGCGCAGTTTGTGGCTTTTATACGATTCGAAGCGGATGAATGTATTATGGAAGAAATTTTATTTTGCAAAGCACTTCCCACGAATACTACTGGCGAGTGTTTGTACAGCATGTTTTTGGAAAGCACGAATGACTACAACATCGATTGGACGAAATGCATTGCTATTTGCAGCGATGGTGCCAAGGCTATGACTGGACGTAAAAGTGGATTGATCGCGCGATTAAAATCAATTATGCCAAACGCTAGATGGATGCACTGTTTTCTTCACCGTCAAGCTCTTGCAGCCAAGTGTTTACCACCTGATTTGAATAGCGTACTTAAAAATGTCGTCCAAGTTGTGAATTCGATCAAAGGTAATCCATTTTAATAAATTTGTTTGTCATACTATTAGCTATGTTATTCTTGTTAAAGGTAAAGCCCTACAAACTCGACTGTTCCGAAAGATTTGTCAAGATATGGGTTCACTTCACGAAAATCTTCTGTTTCACACAGAGGTAAGATGGCTTTCCAGAGGAAAAATTTTGACGAGGGTTCTGGAACTCAAAGACGAATTGCTGATGTACTTACAAGATGAAAAACCACAATATGCCGACTTCTTTTGTGATCGTATTTGGCTTTTAAAACTAGTATATCTTACTGATATCTTCGAGCATCTTAATATTTTAAATAAGAGCCTCCAAGGACGTGAGGAAAATATTCTATCAGCCAAAGATAAAATCAATGGATTTATAAAAAAAATCGCTTTATGGATCACTTCTCTTCAAAAACAGGCGTTTGAATCGTTTCCATCCATTGAAAAGATTGTGCAAGAAATTTCAGCTGATCAAACATTGAATGTTGGTGCTTATATCGCTGATATGATTACGGGCCTAGAAACCTTACAAAATCGGCTTACAAGCTACTTTCCCAACGAATCTGAATTCGATGATAAGCGAAGGTGGATACTAAATCCTTTTCTTGATGTATCCATACATAAAGCTGACCTTAATATGCAAATAAAGGAAAAACTGATTGAACTTTCTGCGGATGGAATGCTGAAAATGGAGTTTCAATCTCAGAAGATAGATGTTTTCTGGATGAAGAGAAGGAACGAGTACCCAGATCTTACAAGAGAAGCTCTCAGGCTGTTAGTACCGTTTGCTACATCCTACCTTTGTGAGCTTACGTTTTCTTCGATGCTAAACATAAAGACTAAGGCCAGAAACAGAATGGAACTGGAAGATGATTTAATTACTTGCGTTTCCAGAATAACTCCACGGTTTGACAAATTAGTTAATAAGAAACAAGCCCAACCCTCTCATTAATATAAATAAAACAACTATAAATAAAACTGAACTTAATGTGTTTATTTCTGATTTTGAAGCTCGCGACCCCCAGGGGGTCGCGACCCACACTTTGAAAAACGCTGACTTAGATCATCGAAGAAGTATTCTCCTAGGTGAACAGAGGAGATGCGTTGGACTTTCCTCCTCCTCTTCGTCTCTAAAGCTGCTGCAGAAGTTATTCGAAATGACGCCAAGTCTAGTAGCGTGTTTGCCTATAAGGCAGTGTCCTGTGATGACACCGATAATCGTACTGATATGTAGTCTTTTTAGTGGCAAAAGGTAAGTATATAGAGCGGTTTAGATCTAATCTAGGCCAGATTTGCTTTGTAGCAAGGCAGGTAGTTCTTCCCATCTAGCGTTGGTTTTATTGACTGTGTCAAGTTTGAGTGCTAGGTTATAAGTAGCGAGTGGCATACCTATATTTTTCTTATCGGGTAGAATAGGTATTGTTGTTCCTATTTTAGCGAGCTCATCAGCTTTGCAATTCCTTGGAATGTCTCTGTGCCCCGGCACCCAGCAGAGGTGAATGTTAAACTGCTTAGCCATCTCTATAAGAGATAAACGGCAGTTGGAGGTGGTCTTAGAAGTGGATGAGACTGATTCCAGAGATTTCAAGGCTGCCTGACTATCCGAGAAAATGCTAATATCGTTAGTGGATATTACATTCCTCTTGATCCAGGACAGTGCTTCCGTAATCGCCATGATCTCCGCTTGAAACACGCTACAGTGATCAGGGAGGCGAAAGGAGAGATTAAGTTTTAATCTGTCTGAGAAAACACCTCCTCCTACACCATCATTGGTTTTAGAGCAATCAGTATAGAAGTGTATCGACTTGTCTGTTATAGTTCCTAAGTCATCCCAGAAAGACCTATCTGGAATAGTGACCTTAAAGTTTTTGTCAAAATTGGGTACACTGTAGTCTATGTTTTCGGGAAGAGTAAGATTGTCCAGTATTATGGAGTGGCCAGTTACTTGAGATGGTTTTGAGTCTTATGGCACAACTGGTTGCCATTTGCTTACCGATTTTGTCTAGGGGTGGGAGATATAGTAGGATGTCTAATGCTGCGGAGGGTGTTGACCTTAGTGCTCCACTAATGCACAGACACGCTAATCTTTGTACTTTCCCTAAGCCGTCGCGATGTATAGCTTTATCTAGGACGGTCCACCAGACCACTACGCCATACATCACAATCGGTCTGATGACAGATACATAGAGCCAGTGGGCGATGTGGGGTTGCTTAGGTTCAACTAGGCTGCTGGACCTGACGGTTAACCCGCAGAGCTATAGCAGCTAACGATTACTTGATAGAGAGCATACAGCAACTCATCGCTAAGATTTGGTCTGAGGAAAGTATGCGTGAAGAATGGAATCTCAGCATCGTTTGCTCGATCCACAAGATAGGAGATCCTTACAACGGCTCTTATTATAGAGGAATCAGTCTCCTCAACATAGCCTATGAGATCCTATCTGCCATATTGTGTGAACGCCTGAAACTCTTTGTCAAAAACCTAGATAGATAGATAGATAAGATAATTTTTTCTTGAAATTGAAATATGTATTACATTATATTATATTATATTAAAAATTGTTACAATAAATTAACAAAGAGAAATAATAGTGACATAGGTATTTCTTATGAAAAAGTAGAGATAATGCCACTTCAGAGGCTTTAAAAATTCAACATAGAATGTCAAAAGAAATGGGCGGTCCCTTAAAATTTACTTTTCAAAATTAAAAGCATGAATTAGACATATATTACAAAATACAAAACAAAAACATTACACCAGAATATCAGGAGAGAACATTAAACAGAGATTCAATAGTTTTAAGATTGAGGCAAAAAGCCATTTCTTTACATGTTTTTGAAATGAATGATGATGTTTTTGAAAACATTTATCACTGCATCTGAGACAGCTATGAAAAGTGCGCGGGGGAGACAAAATTGTATTGCAAGTGCAGTAAGAGAGTTTAAATCTACAGTCAGTCAGACAGTCAGTTACATGAAAGTAGACCTCAGGTTCAACACCATTTTGTGCTGACAGATTAAAAAACATTATTTTGGATTCTGAACTAATTACTAGTTTATGTTCCGCAAAAATCTTAATAGATAAAGATCCCAATTTATATCAGCGCTTAGATTTAAGACAGTGTCTGAGCCATAAGCGAAAACAACATCATCCGCAAAGGTTGTCAATAATCCTCTAAACGGCAACCTAAACAGGGAATTGATATAAATCAAAAACAGTATGGGTCCTAGAACATAACCCTGAGGCACTCCTAGATTAAGGAACTTTAATTCACTTCTGGTATTATCAATTTTTACTCTTACTGAGATAAGATTTGAACCACTCACATAAAAAGCCTCGAAACCAGCATTTTTAATTTTGCCCATCAATATGTCATGGTCGACCATGTCAAAAGCTTTTGAGATATCAACAAACAATGCGGCCGTGCATTTCACCTACTTACTTACTTAGTTGGCGCTACAGCTCGAGGTGAACCTGGGCCTGCTTCTCGCAACCATTTGTGTGTGCGTGTTATATTTTTGCACGAATGGAAGGGACCTACAGTTTTTTGCCGACTCCGAACGGCGAGTTGAGAAGCTCAATCGTGACAAATGATACTCTTTGATGCTTGTCAGACATTCGAAAGAGGTGGGCACTGTGAAAAACTTTTAGGTGTTTGCGGCGGGATTCGAACCCAAGACCGCTGGCTCAGTAGTCCGACGCACTAACCACTTGCGCTACGGTGCCCTACATTGATAGATAAAATTTTCTCACTTATGCAGATCGTGGAAATAACCCAAGAAGTCAAAATCGATACCCACCACCTGTTCATCGATTTTAAGGCCGCCTATGACAGCATCTGGAAAGATGAGCTGTATAATGCCATGTCTAGTTTTGACAGCACTGCCAAACTAATCCGTCTGTACAGAATGACTATGGAGAAAGCTCGCTACTCAATCAAGGATGGTAATGACCTCACCGAGACTTTCGATGTCAAAAAAGGATTTAGACAAGATGACGCGATGTCATGTGATTTCTTCAACACCATACTTGAAAGAAGTGCCAACATACGAGGAACGATCTTTCAAAAGTCCGTTCAACTACTTGTATACGCCGACGATAATGACATCATTGGTAGAACACTGCGAGCTGTCACCGGTGTGTTTGCGAGTATAGAAATGGAAGCTGCTGAAATGGGTTTAGCGGTAAACGAGGGCAAGACAAAGTACGATATGCTGTCAACGAAAAGGCACACTCAACATCGACGAATTGGACAGAACGTCACAATAGACAGTGACAAGTTTGAGGTAGTAATGGACTTTGTCTACCTTGGGTCTGTCATAACATTTCTCGGGTTAGATTTCTCGTCGGAAATCGAACGAGGGATTACTCTTTCCAATCGCTGTTTCTTTGGCCTAAAAAGGCAATTAAGTAGCAAAGTCCTTTCCCGATCGACTATGAAGACTCTATATAAGACCCTAATCATCCGAGTCCTTCTATATGGAGCTGAAGCATGGACTTTATCGAAAGTGGATGAGAGAAAAATCTCGGTAAGATTTCGGTCCCGTTTGCGCTGAGGGGTTTTAGATGAGAAGATTCAACAACGAACTGTACGAGTTGTACAGCGAAATCGACCTGATTAAAAAACTGCACATCGGGCGTTTAAGATGACATGTAAAACGTATGGGCATCAACGCTGCGGCTCGGAGAATATTCGATTTTAACCAGGAGCGTCAGCGCAGCAGAGGACGACCTCGCCTAAGGTGGCGCGCACAAGTAGAAAAGACCTCAACCAACTTGGAGTACGCAAATTATCCAAGGACCGGGCTAACTGGAAGGGGTTTTTGGTTGAGGCCTTGGCCCATCCCGGACTGCAGCGCCACCTAAGTAAGTAATTAAGGCCAGCGTTCGCATGAATTTTTGTGTTTTGATTCTAGGTGTCACCTAAACCTAACACGCTGAAGTGTTATGGAAATGAGGAGATTTGTTTGGCCTGCCTGTATCCAGGAGTCTTATCTTTGATTTTTTTAATTGATTGAATTGCGCTAAATAATATTATACATGCATTTTGTGTTTCAAGGGCAATATTCTTGTGCCAGGGTCTGTAAGGCAAAACTTAGCGGTTAGCACCCAAAATGATTTAATGATCTTATAACGCGATCATAAAACCAGTTGAAATCTAACCTCTATAGCGCACGGTTGTTTTTTTCTTTTTTCTTTTTTCATCTGCTAAATTTGAAATGTCTAAAGACGGTAAAAAGTGTTTAAAGTGCCTAAACCCCATCCTTGATGGTGGTATTAAATGCTCATTCTTCTGCAATAACTTTGTGCATAAACTGTGTGCAAACGCAACCGATGAGATCTGCAAAGAATTATTTAAAAAGGGCTCGTCGTTTGTGTATCGGTGCAACGAATGTGAAAAGTTCCCAATTAATAATCTCTTTTTTCGGGTCAATAACCTTGTGTCGGCTATGGAAGTTTTAACGGCAAAAATGAGTGATATTGACGCTCTTCATTCGGACGTTAAGAAATTGCTTGCTGCTGTTTCCATCTCCTCTTGTGGTAAACAAAAATCAACTATGTTTAGTCCAATCAGTGCCACCGAAGAGAGTGATACGGTTTCTAGTGACTTATGTGCAAATGCGTCGAAATCTGTTATACCCAATACGCCCATGCTATGCTCTTCTAACATGCCCTCTTTTTCCGCTGTACTGCTTTCCTCTCCGCCACCGCCTTTGACGGAATCAAAATCAATTACCACTTCTGGTTCTAATAAAATAACATCAGTGCACCCATCGTCATCAAACAATAAAAATATAATTCGCCCACGCTGTGAGAGCAAGAGTGTCGAACCGCTTGAAAAACGCGTCATTGGCAATATCATTACTGCGCCCGAAGGAATTGATGTAATGCCTTCATACACTTGGCTTCATCTCTCTCGCTTCTCAGCCACAACAACATCAGCGGCAATAATCAAGCACACAGCTCAGAAATTAAATATTCCACCAGACCAGCTAACTTGTATACCACTCGTGAAAAGAGGCGCGGACATATGCTCTCTTAAATTCATTAATTTCAAGCTAGCGGTGCCATCAACTTACATCAATGAAGCTCTTAATGCAAACAACTGGCCTTTTAATTTGCACGTAAGAGAGTTTAAATTTCTCCCAAAAAACGAGCAATTAGCGGCTTCACTTCCACTTGTATGACAACTCAGTCAGCTGCTTCATCAATTCAACAAAGTAAAAATAGCTGTTCATCTTCACCATCATCATCTGTTTTGCATTCTTCCTCCCACTATTTCGCTATTTACTATCACAATGCCAGCGGTATGCGTACAAAAACAAATCAACTTTACCTTGCTGCATCTACGCATGAATATGATGTAATAGCTATCACCGAAACTTGGCTCAATTCTAGTTTCTTATCAACTGAATTGTTTGATTCAAATTACATTGTGTATAGGCATGATCGGCCCTTATCAACGGGGTTCACAAAAGGCGGAGGTGTACTCCTAGCAGTTCGGTCGTCGATGTCTAGTAAAGAAATCATTCTCCCAAACCATTCCGATGTCATTGAGCAACTTTGTGTCTACGTTACAGATGCAGTTTTTCATAAAGATATGTATATTATTTTAACGTATATTCCTAGTGGCAGTTCATTTTCTGTGTATGAACCATATATATTTAATATAGATCATGTCTGTAAAAATTTAAATTTTAATCAATATCCAATTGTATTAGGTGATTTTAATGTAGGAAGTATTGAATGGAGAGAGACAGGAAATGATAAATTATTAATGCCTTTTAATGTTAAAACTGAAATAGAGTCGTTAGTAGTTGATTCAATTACTTCTTTATCTCTCTTTCAAATTAACAATGTACGAAATGATTTAAATCGAATTCTTGATCTTGTATTTATAACGAATGATTACAAATTTTATGTAGATAAGGACGATTTCTCTTTATTACAAAATTCAATCCATCATAAAGCTATAATTATATACCTGAAGTCATATGAATTTATTAATGTTAATAGTAACTGTAATTTACAAAATTTTAATTTTAAACGAACAGATTTTGAAGGTTTAAATAATGCTTTAAATTCCATTAACTGGCATAATCGCTTTTTACATTTAAATCTAGGTGATATGTATACTCTTTTCCTTGAAATTCTATTTGAATTGCTCGAAATATTCGTTCCTAGAGTTAAAAAGAAAGCGGCTCACAAACTACCATGGTTTAACGCGCGCCTCAAACATTTAAAAAACGTAAAATCTAAATCGTTCAAAAAAATGAAGAGATCAAACTCTTCTACTGATAGAGAGGTTTTTCTTCGTTTAAGAAAGGAGTTTGATTTTTTAAACAGATTTCTTTATCGTAGCTATATAGTCTCTATTGAATCAACGATTAAGAAAAATAGCAAATCTTTCTGGTTGTTTTACAATTCAAAACGTAAAGTATCTGGTTTCCCAAGTGCGATGGAATTCCAGGGAGAAGTATCTCAAGGAGGTAAGTCTACTTGTGAGCTTTTCGCAAAATTTTTCTCTGCAAATTTTTCGACCTCAAGTAATCCCAACTTAACGATTTTTCCTGGTCTTAATCAAATAACCGATATTGGCCATTTGCAAATTTCAGAGGATGATGCTCTAGAAGCAATGATTAATATCGACACTAAAAAAAGTGCGGGTATCGACACCTTACATCCCATAATACTGAAAAAATGTGCTGGTTCATTAGTTGCTCCTATATGTAAGATTTTCAATACTTCTTTATCATCGGGTACTTTCCTGGACCGATGGAAAATTGCATATATTTCCCCCATTCACAAAAAGGGCGTAAGACATATTGTTGAAAATTATAGACCAATCACAAAACTCTCGTGTATCCCTAAGCTGTTTGAAAAAATAGTTAAAAAAAAACTTTATTGGGATATTAGGCAGCATATATCTCCAATGCAACATGGTTTCGTCAAAGGTAGATCAACAACGACAAATTTAGCCATATTTACAAATTACTGTATTAACACAGTTGAAAGTGGTGCACAAGTTGATGTACTGTACACTGATTTTGCAAAGGCTTTTGATAGAATCAATCATGATATTTTAAAGCAAAAATTAAAAAAACTCGGTTTTCATTCTGAGATGCTTCAATGGTTGGCTTCATATCTTGAAAATAGAAAGCTAATTGTTAAGGTGGATGATTTCTACTCCGATATCTTTAATGCGACTTCCGGTGTACCTCAGGGTAGCCATCTTGGTCCATTATTGTTTACCCTTTTCGTAAACGAAATCCCTTCACTTCTCTCAAGCTGCAAATGTCTTTTATACGCTGATGATATTAAGATATTTTTGAAGATTTCTGACATCAGAGATTGTATTGTTTTTCAGAATGAAATATTTACTCTAGCACATTGGTGCAAAGCTAATGATTTAGAACTTAGTTTGCCCAAATGTAATGTTTTCTCGGTATGCAGGTCAAAAAATCCTTTACAATTCCAATACGTTGCAAATGGTTTATCATTTACCCGTGTAACTGAAGTTAAAGACCTTGGAGTGATTCTCGATAATCAAATGAGTTTTAATCTACATATTGATTATATCGTGTCTAAATCCTACGCAATGCTGGCGTTTATCAGAAGAAACACGAAAGATTTTCAGGACCCATACACTCTTAAGTCACTCTACTGCTCGTTAGTTCGTTCCTTATTGGAATATTGTTGTGTAATCTGGGATCCCGAGTATGAGGTTCACTCTTCCCGAATAGAAAGAATACAAAAATCATTCACTAGAGTTGCCTTACGTAGATTCAATGGAGACGATGGATTACCTCCATACAAATCTCGCTGTCTGCTTATAAATCTCCAAACTCTTTTTGTACGAAGAAAAATGTTGTCATTAGTTTTCTTAAGTGATGTGGTTACTAACCGCGTAATTTGCGATGAGCTGCTTTCTGCACTACCCTTTAATGCCCCCTTAAGATTTCTGAGAGAGCCAAGATTATTTATTCCTCCTTCACATAGGACAAACTATGGATTGAGTGAAATTATAACACGTTGTGTGACTTTGTATAATGCGGTAGTAAATGTTGACCTAGATTTAACTTTAGATCGTGATCGTTTTAAACAAATTGTACTTGAAATCCTAAAATCAAAATTCACTTAATGTAATCTAAACGTTTAATATGATTTATAATAAATTAAATGTATAATTTATATTAAGTTATTTATATTAAATTAGTTATACATATTATAGAAATCTGTTAAGGTTTACCTGGTAGATAATAAATAAATAAATAAATAAATAAATAAATAGCTTGGTAGCCAAAAACCAAACAAGTTACGGCCCAACATAAGCTCAGCAAATTACACTGCCTAGCATGCGCAACAGTAGCTATAGGAGCAATGCTTAGCCCCCCATCTCTTCACATCTTTACAAACAAAAGTCCTCGACGGCTCCCCAATCTACTAAACCCCAAAAATTGGCAACTTTACATGCCACCTATAGATTTTATGATTGTACTCGTATCAGGATGAACGTGTACCTACTGGAAATCTCAGATACAATGCTTTAAAAATCCGGTCCTCCAGAAACTTCAAGATGGATATATCCGATCGAAAATCTGGAGAAACAATGATATCGTTAAACCCCACAAATCAGAAATTCAAAGATCGACAGTGGTGCTGCACTCTATGGGCATTGTTTCCAAAGCGCGATAGCACTGGGAAAATCACCGGATACCTTTCAAGCTGAATCGTATGCCATAGAGAATCTACACATTTGTGTTCTAAGGAAATATGGAACTTTGAATAAAAAGGCCAACATAATACCCCATGTCTGGTAGTCGTACAAATGCCCATTACATATTATTGGATCGGTGAAAAAAAAGTAGTCTGCTCATTAACTGCCTTCAAGTTAAAACTTTATATATCCGATGGATGCGAACTAATTACGTAAACTCGTACCTTTGCAACATACACACAGCCCCGGGCCGCACATAATTTTGTTAACTTCCTCCCAATATGAACTTCATCCAATTAAACTCAATGTGCAGCAACAAACGAAACGAATTTAAATAGAGCTCCGATAAAACAAAAGAAATTACAACATTTTTATTGACTAATTCACGGAGCACTGTAAGTCGAGATGCTCTTCGCGATTGTGCCCCTCCGAATCATTTCCATTGCCACCACTACCAGCACCACCGACGAACGAACAAACTGAATTAGTATTTAAAAGTACTGTGACTGTGAATAAAATTCACGATTACTTCAGGTTATAACAAACCGCCGCGCCGTCACCCCCACCGCCTGACTCCTTCCGCCCTTTTAGTGGTTTAAACAATGCTATTGAATTAACGAAATCATTTCTTTTATTTGCCGCAGTCTGCTTGTTATCCTTTCGTCCTAATTCACTTTGCTTGAGCAGGGAAAACGCGCTAAGAAGAGAAAGCAGAAAAACGCGCTTTAATGATTGCGCCCCCCTTGCCCACTTAAAACACCGTGAAAACCCTTGCAACGACTGTTTACGTCAAGGATGCTTGAAATCATTTCCCCAATTGTTTTTCCGGTTTTTCCTGAGTGGCTGGGTACACAAAGCGAAAGAAAAGCTTTTTATTTGTCTTTTGTTTTTTTTGTTGGTTATATGGGGGTGTATACCCTACCCCTACCCCCTAAGACTTAGTAGAGACATTTTGCTTTGTTTAGTGACTTTGAAGCATTATTTGTGTTTGTAATTACACCCACACTGCGAGTGGAAAATCCTTTTCTGTTAATCAAGTACACATTCAGTTAGAATACCGTCACAAAGATGTTCTTTATTTATTGGAAAAATTAGGGAAAAATTAGATACTCACAACGGGTATTTAAGAACTCTTCAAATTTCATTGTGCGTCTTCGTTAAACCATCGTAAAAACAACCCCCATTCTCCATCTCCATTACAACTTGACTCAAGGCTACTTGAAGTGATCAAGGAGGATTCGCACTTAGTAAAAAAAAACAGCATTTTATAGCCGCACAAAAGAGGAAAAAATTCCAGAATAAGGAAACAAATCACACCCCATTAAGAGCGTAAGGAAAATCCGCCACTTTTTCACAGATTTAAAGAAGCTTATCGACTTAATTTGAATATTTTCTGGCGAAGAAGAAAAGAATTGCTTGTGCTAAGTCCTTTTGTGTGCTCTCCTTGTTCTTTTGGTGGGTGGCAAGATACGAGTATCCGAGTTTTCTTGAGTAAATGATGGGAAGAAAGGGGACAATGGGGGGGTAAACGTTCGGATAGTAAATTGCTGGGGGTGGGCGCTTGTTTTCTCTTCAGCATTAACATGACAGTAATGTCAGTTTAAGCAATAAAGTTAATGCATCGCGATGTAAATCCGCTACAATACAGTAGATGATATTTTAATCACTCTTCGTATACAAAATCAGTGGTGGGTTAAAATAACAGCGTTTCCATTGGAGTTGGACTTGTTTCGAAATGTTTTTATTATATGTACATAGCTTCTAGATGAAAAATAAGAAAGCGAATTAGAGCCTTTAGTTGAGTTTCAGAAAAGACGTGACATTGTGGTTGTCGTCGTCGCTTGAAGGTTCACGGTTTGAATCCAGATGTTGCAGAAAACATGTATTTCTCATGAAATGTATTTCTTCAGAAATTAATGTCAAAACTAACAAGAAGAAAAGATCGACCGCACAAACAGTGAACAATAAGAATAATTAGCAATAAGTGTTCCGTACTATCAGTTAATTTTACATATGAAATAGATTTATGTTGATAGACAACAAATAAAGTACCTACACAAGAAATCTATACTCTTCTATCTATCCTCTTCCAGTGAAATCCTGTCATATGAAGTCTCTCGTGGATACGCGGTGTAATGTATAGGACCATCAAGATTCCTTTATGTGCATAAAATCATTGGCTTAAATATAAGCTGAATGGTGCATTTGCAATGCGATTTTGGGGCATATTTCTATCATCAATCATTCAATTTTTACTATCACACATCCAAATTTACAAAATTAATTTAAACAAACTGTCGAACGTATAGTCCAGTGCAATTAGGTTTATACCTCGGAACCCAGCTATAGTGAATGGATTTAGATATTTCGGGTTTTTTTGAATTTCTTATACTATAAAGTAAAATTTTTACCTTTTGAAACCTTCCGCTAATGTTTTTATTTTTAAAGACCTGTCCCATGAAAATGATGCTACTTCTAGTATAGTACATTCCTTTTACAGGTTATTGTGACTAAATTAAGTTAATACCAGGAAAACTGTAAGCCCCAGGTAAAACCTTTGTATGGTGAGAGTTTAGGTGACATTATGGCACATGAAAAAAATATTTATAAAAGAAATTGTAAGCACACTTTTCCGAGAAAAATACGATTTTCACTAAAATTGGTTAAAAAAATTATAAAAATCTGTGTTTGAAGACCAATATCTCGAAGACGAAATTAAGGATGGTAATAGTTTTTAACTGTGATAAGCACTAATCAATTGTCTATGAAACAAGCCCACCTTGGTTGCTCTATGTTTAATACACTAGAAGTTATAGTAGAATAACTGTTGGTACCTTCTTCAATGATCTGTTTTAAACACCCTGTAGCTCAGTGGGTTCTCAAGATAGACCCCCCTTCCCATACGATTTTTTTCAAAGCATGAACCAATGACTCTGATCCCAAAACAGCTATTTAGTAAAAAAATACCCTGTATAGTAAGAACAAAAAATGATTTTTGATTTTTTGCTTAAATCTACGGATTTTAAGAACTTCGGTAATTTTTAATGGGTAAACTTTTTAGTTTATGGTATTATAGATCCAACAAAAAAAAAAATCATTCAAATCCATTCACTATAACTGGGTTCCGTCATTTTTCATTTATAATGACTAATTGCACTGGACTAGTAGGGCAGTGCTGATAATTTTGGTTCCATCAACACTTTATTCTCAATGTTTGTGATTTTATTCAGATCTTTCTCTGCGATATTTTCGGAGATAAGGTTCGGGACAGCAATTTTTTAACGTTCTTTTGAAAAAGTGCTAAGAAAAAAGTAACAAAAAAATATTTCATACATTTTTGAATTCGTTCTGGTCTGTGTTTGGGCCACTAATTGCTACAACTGTTCCAAGTTTCAATAGTTTACGTCAAATAGTTTCTGAGAAAAGGGGCCTGTGAGAAACAGACAGACAGACATACGGATATACAAACATACAGACATACAGACATACAGACATACAGACATACCGACATACAGACAGACACCGAACTGATTCCATTAGTGTTCCGTTTTGGGTACGAAACACTAAAAACTGTGAATCATAATTAATTTTATTAAGGTAGCACTACAATCCGAGGTGGACCATCACGGTCTGAATCAACAACCCTTTCCAGTTAGCCCCGTCCTTAGTTAATTGCCTCCAGTTGCACACTCTAAGTTGGTGGAGGTCCTCTTTCACTTGTGCGCGTCACCATAGAAGAGGTCGTCCTCTATTGCGCTGACCTTCTGGATTGGAGTCGCGAAGTAGGACTTAAACGATGATGTCCATTCGTACATATCCTAGCCATCTTAAACATCCAATGCGCAGTTTTTTGGCCAGTTCGATGTCGCTGTATAGCGTCAACGCAAACGGGACCAAATATTCTACGAGAGATCTTTCTTTCGAAGCGACTAGGAATATTCTCATCCGCTTTCTATGAAGTCTATACCTCAGCTCAAAAAAACAGGACTGAAATGATAAGGGCCTTATATAGAGTCTCCTTAGTTAATCGAGAGATGGTCTGGATACTCAATTGCCTTCTTAGCCTAAAGAAACAGTGATTGGCAAGAGTAATCCTTCGTTTGATTTCCGATGAGATTTCATGTTTTTATGTTAAACCAGATCCGAGGTAGACACAGTCCTTTACTAGTCTATAGTGACGTTCTGTCTAATTCGTCGATGTTAACCGTCCATTCTCATTGACAGCATATACTTTGATTTGCGCTCGTTTACCACATTTTAGGCGCTTCCATTTCAATGCCATCGGCGTATACTAGAACTTGAACGTATTTTTGAAAGATCGTACCTTGTGAATTTCTTTTCAATTCCTTCAAGTTTGAAGTTGAAGAAGTCGGAATTTTTACATTAAAGGTCTCGGTGATGTAATTTCGGTTATTGTTGTAGCACAGACGAACGAGTTTGGCAGTGATGTCAAAACTAGAGATAGCTCATTTCTACAGATGCTGTCATAGAGGGCCTTGAAAGCGTTGAACATGTAGTGAGTAACGATTTCGAATTCTTGGGTTTTTTCCAAGATCTACCAAAGTGTGAAAATGTTGGCTATGATGGACCTTCTTAGCCTAAAACTGCTCTGATAGATGCCAAGCAGGTTGCTGGAGAAAAGTTTTAGCCGTTCCCACAATATAGCAAGATCTTGTAGGCAAAGTTGAGGAGACTGAAGCCTCTGTAGTTGGATTTGGCTTAAGTTCAAATAACTATCCCACTTATAGAATTAGTTGCAACTTTTCTACTTCACCGTCCACCATGATCGATGGCCTCTGATCTGCCTTTGTATCATGACATTGGTTTAGCCAACGAGCTCCTACCTTGAAACTAGTATTACAGACTCTGAATATTTTCCAAAAGATTATTGCTGCTAATTGTCAGTGTAGGGACACGGAACATGGGACTATAAGATACATGCCCATATTTATTTCCACAGAAATTCCTCAAACCACGTATGAACAAAGGCCACCGTCATTGGTTTAAATTCACTTAAATATCATTACCCATATTCAGTAGCTATACGAGTAAATAACAAATATGATGTGCTGGCAGTTACTTAAAGTCCAGTTTGCATGACAAGTGCAATGAAACGTAATCTCTATAGGTTTTGAATTGTTAATAGGGTTCTCCTTCTCGTAGACAAGACAATAACCCACAAGACACTAAGAAACAACAAGTGTACAAACATATGTGCATAGCAACAGAACAACAACACATTATCTGTGTGTGAATAGACATGAATTAAGAATGTTTCTCGAGGTAACATTGTGTACAAGCGTGCACACATCTGACATCTTCTTCCCACAATTTGGTACGCAATCCAATCAAGCGTTCTAAGGAGGGAGTCAAGACAATTTATTGCCATGTAATCGTGTTACGACGCTGACAAATGGGCGTTTGTCGGCTTAACTCCATTAAGTATCTATTAATGGTATACCGTGTATCTGAAACATCAATTGTACTGAGATACCGTATTTTTACGTAACCCATCTAAGGAACATTTGTTTGTGCAAATTATAAAGACAACAAAAAATATTAGGGAGGAGTTAACAAAAAAGTTCTACTTAATTTAAATTGTAAACTTTCATATTAAATGCGCACTTCCCCGCTAGTGTGGTGAACACATTAAAAAAGCTTTTTATCAAAGCTTAGTGTGGAAAGATACCTGTATTAAGGATATAGGGAGGGGCCTGGAAGCAGAACATCCCTACGTATCCCTATAAAAAGGAGAAAAATTAACTGATTCTTTCAGGCATCGTGGGCAGTGGCATTAGTTTTGCGAGTAGTACTTTTTACGGAATGCAATAAATTGTAAGAATAATAATTTAAAACAACACGTTCCGAAGAAAATATTTTAGTTTCGTGTTTATTTATCTTGTATCTATTGCGAAATGGAATTTAGCTTGGAATGTAGCTCCACCGTATTTGGTAGATAAGTAATAGAAAGGTAAGGTTAAAAGTGGACACATCAAAGGTACGTCTAAAAGGTACTATATACTTTTTCGGAAGCAAACGGTGCGCACGGGTTTTTAACCTTTCGAACTCTTACCGTTTTTTTTTTTTTAGAGAAAGTTAGTACCATATACCTATTGTTCAGATTTTTAGTAGATGGAACGTTTTTCGGTAGCACAGCGCGCTAGGGAAGTGGAATTGTTTAATTGGGTGTGTCTGCAATGTGCACTATACCGCACAAGATTTCGTTGGAGATGCTCTTTTGAAAATGTGGATGCTGTGAGAGAAACCGTAGCTGAGCACCCAACTTTGTCCAAATCATGTCTTTCGCAGCAACTGGTCTATCTTATAGCTCTGTATGACACATATTGCGTTGAGATCTGCGCTAGCATTCATATAAGAAACAGTTGCAAGGAGAATTCTTTACTTTATTTTAGGTTGCGCCTAAATACTCTTTGATTGCTTGTCAGACATTCGAAAGAGGTGGAACCGTGAAAATAGAACTTTTAGGTATTGGACCCGGGTTGGGATTGAACGGGCAGTAGTAGTACAACGCACTTACCATTACACCACGATGCTCACAACATCTTACATGTTACAAAACAGGTTCTTTCGTCAAGAATTCAGCAGACGTTATAATGTGATAGGAAATAAAAAATCCGAGAGTAGGCACAATCAATGCTGAGTGATCCATTTACAGGAAAAACTATTTCCACTTTAAATATCCTGTTGGCTTCAGATAGTCCCGAGCGTAATGGATACAAGTTCTGATTTTGGCACAGTTGTCGAAAGTATAATATATCTTTACACAGGCAAGGAAATCCTACTATTTATCTAATTAAACCGTATGACAGTCCACCTCAAAGCCGATACACAATTTAAAAAATTAGAGCCTTAAGGCTTTTGCATCTAATAAATCTCTTGTAAACCGATTTCGGAAATGCCTAACTCATCCGTTGGCCATGGGTGCACGATCAAAATATTTAACCAAGCACTCACTTAACTCTAACCCCAATTAATTTGTCTTTTATAGTTCCCCGGGGAGCCATTACGCGATCTCAGCCACCAAACGTATACGCACACCATTAAAACTTTCTATTCGTATCTTTTGAAAGGGATGCCGGGAATATACTTGTACTGAGTGTCCTTGCCCTTATGAAGGAATTACATTATTACAATAATACCCCCTTCGTTTCTTGCATGTGCTTAAAATGAAATTAAACAACCCCACGAAAAATGCCGTGATTTTGTTGTTGTGTCACTTGGCCAAAGATACGTATCTTGAATGGCAGTTATGACTTAAGAAGAATGCCGCGTATAATACGGAAACGGATTACAATAGCAATGTGGAAAGTCTACGTTCGTATTGCTCCGGAAGGGGTAAGTTAGTCGGTTCGGCAACGCGAATACGAAATGATTTCATTTTCCACTTGAATTAACTGGAAAAACAAAGTCAGTTTTGTTAATTAACTTTGGCGTCAATTAAAATGGATTTGTTTTGAGAGAGTTTTTTTCATTTGGTGAAATAGAAAACGTAGAAAACGATAAGATATAATGGCTTTGGCTTTCGTTCAGACATTTTGTAATAAGAACCATTTTAATTTTAAATTGCATATTTCAGTTATGTCAGATTTTCAAAAAAGCAAGTACCAGTAGGTATAGAGTTTAAAGCAGTGAAGTTGTAAAGAAAAGTAGAACAAAGTATACGTGATTTGCATCGAGCTTAGAAACTCTAGGCAGCGTGAGCATCTGGATTTGTTAGCACAAGCTTAAGCTATGAAGATTAACTTCGCTTCATTCTGCTCACACCGGAATTTAACTTTTCCACTTTTTAAAACACTGCATTTAAATAAAGTGTTGTAAAAATTATAATAAGTATACATACATATGTATAGTACATTGTCTTGCCATAAGTGCTGTTCCAAGTATAAATCTTCATTACATTTTGAATGAATATTTTTTTTGTGTCCCGAGGCTAGGTGGGTATCTTCCAAAGACACTCGTGCTCTCACAGTTGTGTGAGACTTTTACTCACTAAAACACACCTCCCTGCAATAAAAATATGATATTAACTTACGGCTGCCATATTTTCCTCAGATATCAGGCGTGTTTTTTTTGAAACGTAGCTAGCCAGTCGTTCATTAAAACGATTCCCAGCCAGCCGAACCCAGCTGACTTACCTCCAAGTTGGTGTGTGTGATTTCGGGTCATATGTGTGTGATTTCGATCAGCTGTTAAGTGTGAACTGTCAAAGTATTCGGCATTCAACCAAATCGATTTTTTATTATTTGTTGTGAAAACAATTAATTTCGGTAATTTATTCAATGGATAATTTACATAAAGTGATATGAAATCATAATATAGTGGATTATTTCTGTGTAACATCATTTAGTAATTGAAATTATGTATATAATTTTCGTACACGGCAGTCTGTCAAATGTTCTACAAATCGCTTTAAGCGCCACCTTGCCATGAGATATCGCAACATTCCTAGCCAGCTGCTTTTGGCTGCGGATAAAATCAAGAGTTGTATCCAGCTGGTTGTTGTATTTGTTTTACGTGTGAAATTTGACTCTGTTAGCAACTACTGGCTAGCTACGTTTTAAAAAAAACACGGCTATCGTCGGGATATTCAGGTGAACGGTAATATTTATAAGTAATCAAGCACTGCTTACGCACAGTGGTTAGTGCGCTGGACTATTGCGCGAGAAGTTTGCGGTTCAATCCCCATTAAACACAAAATCATTTTTTCATGATCAAACGGTGCTTGGTTTGAAGATACACTTCACAGATATGTATATGTTACTTCACCAATAATTTTGAATCTATGGGTAAGACTGTTCTAAGAAATAGAAACTATTTCGCCATATTCTTTTAGTTTAGTTGGTTTGGAACTAACATTTTTCGGAGCATTTTTAATCTCGTCGAGATGTCGGGACAAGGCTGCTAATAACGATGACATATCCCGACGTATCGAGACGTGGTGTATCCCAGTGGTGTCTTTCCAATTAAAATTCCTGCTTGTTTCGCTTGTTAGACGCGGTTAATATACATATGTATATCGTATTAAGTTGAAATTTATGGTTTTTTGTAGACGTGCAGTTCTCTCGGCCAGAATTTGACGGAATCGAATTTTGTACTTTTGCGCTATGATTTTAGTTTCATGTTCGACTGTAGGGATTTCGGCGATTACAGTTTCTCAACATTTTCCAATGCGTGCACCAATGAATGTGCTTACTCTGAGCTTGTGAATGTCTGAAGTTCAATGCGTGAATGCAGCGTCGTAGCTAGGGGCTGGCCAGGTGGGCGGCTGCCAGGGATGCAACCCTCAGGGGGGCGCACTTTACGGAACCAAATTAAAAAAATCAAAACATTATGCTAGGCTAACTCACTTAAAAAAAAACTTGAACTTGATTACGATAGGCGCCCCCACAGATTAGGAACGGAGCCCCTTTCTTAACACATAGAATTTGTACCTAAGTGTGTGGTATGGTATAAAAGATTTAAAAAAACTTTACACACAAACCAAAATTGTGTCGTTTTTCCACTCTCCGGCACACCGTGGCTTGGGTGTTTTCCCGTAAGTCTGCCCCAAAATTCACAGATTCTCAAATTTCAAGGAGTGGGGAAAAAATTTCTCAGAAAGAGGTAAAACTATGAAAAAGTACTGAAATGCATTAAACAACAAAAAATGGGAAAAATAAATTTCTTGGGCTAAATTTTGCAGCATGTGGAAGTTTCTTACTCTCTTGTTAGGTCTTTCTTCTATGACAAACTACGAAAAATCTTCGTATTGGAACAGGATTTGACTGATTTTTGGAGAATTTCCTAGTTCTAAGTTCTAACAGTTTTGGACAGGTATGAGAACAGACCTCATGATTTTAGAAAAAATCAAATAGAGCTGTGTATTAATTCAACTAAAAATCTAGTAAACGAGCTGTCGATAGAACCGACATTGTTGGAAAAGCTTAAACGAAAGGTAAAAACATGTTCGACGAAAGGGCAAAGGAAGATGCCATAATGACACCACTTCAAAAGTTTAAAATTCGGCTTTACTCGGCACTAGACACACTTATTCAGCAAATGGGGCGGAGATTTCAAAGATTAGCTGCCGTAACTGCTGATTTTGGTTTCCTAACAGGACTTTCGTTACACAAAACCTCTACTGCTCTAGCATTCAAATAAAAAATACAAAGCCAACTACATAGTTGTGTTTAGAGATTGAAGACCATTATTATTGACAAATTGGTCCTAGAAAAGGCCTGAAAGTAAGCTTTACGAGATTTTATAATGCCTTAGTGAACGAATTTTTCCCTTCCTATATAGTAGTAAGTAGGAACTAATTTTATGCTTAACATAATTTAAATTACACTTTCAAAATAATTGTGTGGTTTCTCTTCCTATAAAATAAATTTTGGGGGGCGCAAAATTCAAATCTTGCCAGGGGCGCTCATGACCCTAGCTACAACACTGCGTGAATGTGTGAGCTGTCAACGGATCAACGGACTTAAAAAGTAGGAAGTAAATCCGAAAAAGAACATATGTATGTTGGTTATGTATGTTGGTTACTTTCCATAAGAATACAACACAGCAGCGGATCAACGGATACCATAGGTCGGCGCCTTCTTTGTCCGAAAGTTGAAAGAGGCTTAAGGTATTTCACTACAGTACTCCAATTCAGCACTTGAAGTGATAGAAGCTATACAAAAGGAGGCACAGTGCAATAGTTACGGTACCAGCAAGCACCTGGATTAATGTTGCGCTGAAAGTGATTGGCCAGAGTGTCTTGAACGCGAGAAATGGTTCACATTTAACGGCCCTATAGAAAAAGAAGGGCAGACTAATATATAGGGCAGTGCTATAAAATTTAGTAGACAATTTGAATGTACTAAATATCAGGTAGATATCACTAACCACCTATCAAGAAGGCTGTGGCCAGAATACGACAAAACAAGATCAAGAAAAGACAGGAAATCGCTGTTAATGCTGATTGGAGTGCTAACTGGCCACAACATATCACAGATATCACATGAAAAAACTACACCTGAATGATGATGGCATATTATGCAGAGGCTGACGAAGAGGCTCATGAGACATGGTCCACTGCCAATGTCCTTACCTCTGCCAAGTGAGAAATAGAACTCATGGCAAGCACATCAACGAGATATCGGACCGGAACTACTTAAATTTGCCAGGGCCTCTGAATGATTGGATGTGAACATTCTTATCAGCCCGCAAACTTACCTAACGTAAAGTAGTTAAAGAGTGACATACTATGTATTTGACAAATCAAATTTTAGTTTGAAATTTTATTTTCAAAACAATTACTATCACCCTTCTTTTTTTATTACTTAATCGCCTTTCTGAAGAATCCTTATTTTAGGCTGAAGAATCTTTAAAAATATCTATATGAAATACGAAGGGACTAATAGGCCCCATACACCGGACAAGCATGCATGCGCAATCAAGTGATGGTGCATGCAAACTGAAGGTGTATGGTGTTGATTGTGTGATTGCGCATGCTGATTGCGTGATATCAAAACATTTTGAAATCTTTTGTTGGTGCATGCATGATTGTGTAGTGTATGGTGAAAATTGCTCAGTTGCGTAAAGAATTCACCGAGTGAACATGGCAAATAGCGGCAATAAAAAGTTTTGGGAGGAATTTTTTAGAACTTTATAGAAAAATTTATGTTTTTTGGGGCAATTGCTGTTACAAGTTTTAGATCCTCAAATGTTTGTCCGCTTGAAAACGTAGTGTTAAGGACAACCACTCACGGGGAAAAATTGGTTCTCTTAATAAGGTTCTTTTTTTCAATAATTGGATTCACTTTATTTAATCTTCTTTATATATAAAACAGTCCACTGACTGATTGACAGACAACGCACAGACCAAACCGCTGGACCTAAAGGGCTGAAATTTGAACAGTGCATTCCTGTAACGTAGACATCCACTAAGAGAAGATTTTTTTTTTGAAATTCCATCTATAAGTGGGCAAATTGAGAAAAAAAAAATCCTTAATTCCTCAATTCGAATTTTAATCGGTCAACCATTGTCATTGATCGTGAGTTTGTTGAGAGAGGGTTGCTTGTCTTGATATTATTGTCCCTATTACGTGAGGTAACTTTAGTTAAGTTGAGTTGTTTACCCCATTTACACGCAAATTTTAACTCAACTCAACCCAACTTATTTGCGTAATAGGGACATATACTCTTCGGCACTCATCTCCATCATTATCGCTAACGTTTTCCCTTTCGTTCTTCGCATACGCATAGTATTGATATTTTCCTTTTCCTCTATTTAGTTTTTGATAATTTGCATGTTTCATTTGTTTTAGTGTTTAGCGCTTCATATTTCTATCCAGAGCCAGCACAAGCCCAATCTGCCATATCGTTCAACGAAACAACCTACTCATGAATATTGCACAGTTTGCATGTATAGTGTAGGGGCGAGGTGTGATTGCTCAAGCTTTTGATTGTACATGCATGCTTGTGCGGTGTATGGGGCCTATAACAAAAGTTTAATTGGTGTCAATTTAGGTGTTTTTGAAAAAAAATATGCATTTCTGCAGCTTATATTGTAGCAATATTAATTTCCAAATTTCAGAACAATGGGTAAAAATGGAGACGAGACAGTGAAAAACTAGCGACGTAAGCTCGGTTGAAGTTCCACCGCCAACACAGGAAGAAATTCGTTTTGCCTTCTCTTCGGATTTCGACGTCAACTCACCCCAGTCAAAATTCTGCAAGAATGCCAAAATGCATACGGAATGGCGGAATGAATGCACCATCTCTTGTTACTATTTTAAAGTAGATTCGAAGATTTCGAAGACTGTCAATTTTTCTGTGGAGAATGAATCTCATGAAGGTCGGCCCAAATCCTCGACCGACGATACAAATGTGGATGAAGGCTAAAATTGACGGAGATGCCAAGATGACACAGGAGATGATAGCGGATGGCTGTAAATCATCTCCTGAAATATTCGAAGAATTTTGAATGGGGAGCAAAAAGAAGCTCGTGTTCGATTTGCTCAATATTTCCTGAATAAGTTTGAAATTGGAGAGTCAAGCTGCTTCAATAAGATCGTTACAGGTGATGAATCTTTGTTTTACAAGTACGACCCAGAAACCAAACAGCAGTCCCAGTCCATGATATGGAGCACAGATGGTGCGAATCCTCCACAGAACAGAAAAAGTCAGTGACAAAAGTTATGATGTCGATGTACTTCACCAGGGCGAAAATGGTCTCCGTCACCCCACTTGAAACTGGTCAGACAGTCACTGTAAATTGGCACACTGAAACTTACTTACTTACTTAGTTGGCGCTACAGCTCGAGGTGAACCTGGGCCTGCTTCTCGCAACCATTTGTGTGTGCGTGTTATATTTTTGCACGAATGGAAGGGACCTACAGTTTTTTGCCGACTCCGAACGGCGAGTTGAGAAGCTCAATCGTGACAAATGATACTCTTTGATGCTTGTCAGACATTCGAAAGAGGTGGGCACTGTGAAAAACTTTTAGGTGTTTGCGGCGGGATTCGAACCCAAGACCGCTGGCTCAGTAGTCCGACGCACTAACCACTTGCGCTACGGTGCCCACTGAAACTTGCTTACCACAAGTTTTCCAAAATTTACTAGGGCCCCGATAAAAAAAGGAGCAGCGCTGCTATTTTTTGCAACCGCGACATTGCGCCTGCGCACACTGCTGAAAAAAGCAACAACTTCCTTGCGCTCTCGGACATCAATGAAATTCGCCCAGCACCTTATTTTTCGGATCTAGCGCCGTGTGACTTTTGGCTTTTTCCGAAAATAAAAAAGATTTGATTGGAAAAATCTTCACATCTTTTGAAGATTTTACTAATTCAGTCAATGTCGAAATCGAAAAGCTCCAAAAAGAGGACGAAATTATTAAAGAATGGTTCCATGTAGCCAAGGCATGATAGTGACTCGTACTCGCATGACTGTATCTGTAAATTAAGTCATTGAAAATATTCAACTGTCAACCGAAAGCCAGTGAAAATATTCACCCTTTCTCGGATTAGTGGTGGCCCGTCCCTTTTCCCAAACAACTTAACTCAAGGACAACTTACTCTGGCAAAATATTTTCCGCTATCATTATAATCACATCCCAGATCCCACACGCACATTATAAAAATATATATGTATATATAGAGAGGTACGAGGATGTATTCTTTTAACTCAAAACTCTATTATCTTGGTCAAAAAGTTTCCAGGATGTGTTCTTCTGTTTCTCGATTCTCCGGTTATAAGAAGCTTAACCGTTCCTCCCCATGTATGGGTGCTGCTCACTTTGGGAAAACTTTGTTCTTCTTCTTTGGAAACTTTACGTATTTAGGCACAGTTGATTTAGTGCTCTCTGACCTCAGTTTAAACATAAACACTATTCATATTGACTGCAGACTACACCACACTACCCTGCCCACAAATGCAAACCCTTTTCGCTGGCCCAAAAGAAGACATAGGAACATAAATGGGATTATGATCTTATCAGGACGTAAACAGACGACGGAAATTATAATAACACCTTATGGTGTACACCCATAGAGGAGCAGCAGCATTGTGTTTATTGCCGCAATGCCGCCGGTGTGGCAGGCCAGGACAAACTTTGCCAAGACAAACAAGTTGCGAAAGTCCTTTGTCAAGATTTATTTCTTCGCTCCAAAGATTATCGACGACGATCGACCGAAAAGAGGAAAAGACAAGTAACTCTTCGCCAGCCAATTTGTACCGCACATGGCTACACGGTTTCGTCCTTTATGGGAAGGAAATCTTTAATTAAGAGCGGATTAGTTGGACACGGCGCAAGATTTGCATCTGAGGTTTCCCATAAGGAGATTTCAGCCAAAAAATTATTTAAATTCTTGTAGCAGTTGAGTGTGTGGGTGTACTGGTACTCCAACCAATCAATATGAGCTGCCAACACGCATAAAGGCTAACGACTTCATTAAACCATCAGCTTCCGTTCAAAGAAACCATTATAACCGACATTAGGCAGAGCATCTGATTGAATCACCTCATAACAAGTGAATTCCAGGATGGCGAGGTGAGGCAGGTGAGGAAGTGAAAGATTGTGGCTACGTCTGTGGTGCACACAGAAGCATCGTTTGTGGAGAACCCATTAAATTGAGTCTTTCTGTGGCGGTTCCCTGTGTTTTCAGCCGCCACCCACCCCCCGATTGGGGTTGTTTAATATCCTTTCTTATCGTCGGGAAATCGTTCATTCATTGCCTGAAGGGGCAAGGCGAGAATATGTGCCGACTCGTTTATGTGGGTAGGTACTCCTTGCTGGCGTCGTCGTTGTGTTATTTGCTACTGTATGCTGCTCGTGCAATCGATGATGAGTGCGGAAAGATATGAATTCCCGAACAAAACCACATTATTCCGAAAGTAAGTGATAAGCAGTTATTGCCTTTCGTTTTCGAAGTGATATCCAGCTCGGGTATGCATGTGTTCCTGCTGTTATTCTCCTTGCAAATGGCTAATTCAATCATCTGATGCCGAGATGGTTCCGTTTACACTTAATCAGATAAATCGGATGGAAGCAGGCACTTTGTGGCTGCCCACAAATGCTTACGACCGACAGGGAACGGGTGCTGCTATACTTCTATGCCATTTGGTGTATCCATTTTTGTGTAAACACTGGAACCTGGTGATGGCGAACCTTTGAGCTGGTTGCAATTGTCTTTGGTTCGCCCGTATCAAAAATTTCACAGCTCGTCTAGCAATTGTAGAGAGCATTTCACATGTGTAAATGTGTGGGTTGAATGTTTAATTATACTCGTAGTCCTTGGGTGGGTTCTATGACTTTTTCGATATTAAGCTTTTTTTTTGTTATTTGATTATAGATATTTATAGCTGTCAGTTGGAACAGGGACTTGAAGGGACTAAACGGGGTGGTATGAGACGTCTCTATCTATCGTTAATATATGTATGTCTTCTGATAACTCATATCGGTAATCAAAAGGAATGGCAGCATAAGTAACTAAGGATCATTTGTGAAGAGCGGTGTTTTTTTTTCATTGCATTGTAACATAACTTGGTACTGATAGCAAACATGTTTACAGATAGATATTGTTTCTAAGATTGATGCTGAGCAATGAAATAGGAAAATGTACTCTTGGTTAAATTCAGTTTAATTATTTGACATGAAATGATTATTAAAATATACAAGAAGCATTAGTAAGTTAGTTGATGTGAAGTGAAGAAAGTGATGATCACGACTGCAGACCATTGATTTGTCTTAAGCAATAAAAGCGGTAAGTATTTGATTTACAGGGATATCAGTGATCCTCATTTGACTTCAGTAGAATTAAACCCTTATTTGTGGCTCATCATTGTTCAAAGGAAGTGGACTTATGTTTGCAACGGCCGAGTAGAACTACTTTCTACTAGGGCGTGCGTTGTGACAGCTCACAGCTGTTGTTGACGTTATACTATTCGATGGCCTGTTCGAAAAAAAGTACAATTTTTTAACATTTAATATGTGTAAAAGATTTAAATAGCTAAATTAATTTTTTTCAGCACAAATTAACTGTGTGGGGTCTTTTGTTTAATTGACATATTCGCACAATCTTGTTTACAAAGTAATTCCTTACATTTTGTGTTTCTAAATAAAACAATAAAAATAAAAATAAAAATAAATACATTTCCAATCTTCTTTCTATCAAAAATTCGTGAATAGGAGATTTGAGGAAACAGAACATATTATTTGTCATACTCCTTACCTATGAACTCCTGAAGCTTAAAGCGGTATTTAGTTTTGCAAATTTCGACTTCGTGCGTTGGACAGAAATTATCGTAAAGTCGATATAAAGCCCATTAACGCGAGACCGCGTGAATGCGACATTGTGATTTGGGCTTAATGTCAAAAACAGCTGTGAGTTGTCACAACACACGCCCTAGTCGAAAGTAGTTCTACTTGGCCGTTGCCCAGAACTTTACGATATCTACGACATAGCGCCTGAAGTCACATTTAAGAGCACCCCATATGTTTGCATTGTTTCTAGTTTATCTGTCAACGCGATAGCGCCCGAACGCGACATTGTGAATTGGGCTTGATGATTATCTTATGGTATTTTTTTATAGGGTCCAAAAAATAAATTAAAAAAAAATACACATCAGTTTTGTATCTAAAAAATGCTTTTATTTTAAAAAAATGTAATTCTTTATCATTCAACATATACAGATAATTTCGGGCATTCTTGCAGCAATTGAATTTTGTAAGGGATTAGGCAGTGCAAAACAAGGACAGTGAACTGACCAACCTATCAAAGAGTCGATAAACGATACATATGCTGCATATAAGTTTAAAGTCGGGAGTTTTTCACTTTTTCAATCAACCTTGCATTGCAAAATCTACATGAGTCTTTACTGGGAATCCCAAATTTTCAAAGAAATGCCTTAACCGTTAGACAAATAGCGGAGAAAATACGCAGGAATAAAAACAGTGTCTTAAACTTCTTAAAGGATCCTGGTAATTATGAGAAACAAAGCAGATCTGGTCGTCCACCAAAAGTTGATGAAAGACTTAAAAGGCAAATTAAACGCTTAGCCGTTAATAAGCAAATCAGTTAGCTTCTCTTACGGCATAAGGAGGCAAGGTTATGTTTTGCTAAGAAACATCAGGTTTGCATCACAAAATGGCAATCTGTCATGTTCAGTGATGAAAAGCAATTTAATACGGATGGTCCTGACGGAGGACACAAGTATTGGAGAGATATACACCGAGATCGTGAAACTCGGTACTCGAGGACCTTCCAAGGCTGGCTGGGAGTATGTGCTGGTTTTGGGTACAGAGGAAAGACTTCAATTTGTTTTGTTTCCCATAAAATGAATTTGGAGAAATATGTGGAATTGTTGTGCAATATTCTTATTGATTTTGGTGCAAATTTATGGGGACAAGAATGGACTCTCCAGCACGATAACGCTACCATACATGCATCGGCATATACAAACAACTACTTTTAGTTGCTTAGCATTCCCACTCTTTGTTTGCCTACAGTAAGGTCTGACTTAAATCCCATAGAAAAATCATAGGCCATACTATCGAAGTGGGTTTACTCAGATGTAGGCCAGTTCGAGTCACTTCTGCAGCTAAAAACCGCTATCCAGGAAGACATATCCACACTTCAAATTTTATTCGATTCAATGCCTCGACGCTTAGTAGTAGTTCTAACCAAAAAAGGAGAAAGAACAAAATATTTAAATATTATTTTCAAAATATTTTACTTAAATTTTTACAGCAGAATTGACTTTTAAGATCTTGTCGAAATATACCTTTTGTTTTACTAATTAATGAACAACTTTATTTTTTTTTTTTTTGGATTTCTTCCTAGTTTTTTGCCTTTAATTCAAAAAAACTAAAGTCCTTAAAATAATAATAACATAAATATGGTTTTCTTTTTAATTTTTTTGCTTGTCCGAAATAGTAATTTCGCGCAGTGTACATATCACGAGTGCACGAGTCGCTTTCTTGGTAACCCCTGCTGTGTGCTTCTTCCAGTTTAGTTTACTATCAAGATACACTCCTAGGTATTTGACTTCTAGCACAGGAGTGATGACTGCTTCTGAGAAGTTAATAGTCTTCAGGTGTGGACGCTTCCTCTTTCTTGTGAATGGTACTAGCGTTGCCTTAACCGGGCTTATGTTTAGTTCCGCATTAATGCACCATTCTTTTGTCACTCTAAGCCCTTTTTGTATTATAGCACATAAGGTTTCCTCGTACTTCCCTCGGGCAATTAGGGCAATAGCTTGAGAGTCTATGCCGAGGTTGTCAGCTACGAGAACCTGCTCTACGCCGATGACTCCATAACATATGCCGCATCGATGTCACCATTGATAGCTATCCGGAAAGTTGAAGCCCACATCCACAGACTAATTGAGTACTACCGAAAGTGGGGAATTAGAGTCAACGACTCAAAATCAGAACTCATCTGCTTCAGGAGACCAATTACCAGCAGTGGACGCAGCCGGTCAGCAGCGAAGTGCAGAAGCTTAACCCTGAAACTCCCAGATGGATCAACATTGGCAACCAAACGGAGCGTGAAGTACCTTGGGATCCACTTTCACGAGCTGTTAAGGTTCAACCCTCACACAAGGACCGTCCTGAGGAAAGCCAACTGGGTCTTCCATCGTCTCCACCCACTGATGAAGAAAAGAGCCGGACTTAGCCAGTAGACGAAGACCTTGATGTACAAGCAACTCCTGAGACCAATCATCGGATACAGCTTTCCCGTCTGGTTTTCCATCTCGAAGACAGCCATGAGACAACTCCAAGTTTTTGAATGTAAGATACTAAGGATATGCACTGGGCTATTCTACGACCAACAGCGTCAAAAATACTGCAGGAACGATCATCTATATTCAGAAGCAAAGATAATACCGATCGACAAGTACCTACTACGCAGCCAACCACCCGAACCAGCTAATAAGAAGGATGACAACCCAACAACGACTACCCCAGCCGTGGTACCTCAGCGCCCTGGACACCTTGGATGAAGACATCGCCCCAATTGACAACGAGGAAGCAGTTGCATTCTACGCTGACACAGGGTCAGCTCACCGCAGCGCCGTGGCTAAACGCCAACCCCCTCACAACCCACACCAAACTCGCCACTAACAACCGGGACGGAACACCCCGAGGACATCTAAGTCAACCGACTTTTAATTTTAAATTTACATGTACAATATATAATTATATTTTTTATTTTTAAGTCAATGTATAAGGTTAGGCCCCCAGTGTGCCAACAAATTTGTATTATCATTATAGCTTTAAGTTTATATTAAGACAATTGTATATATATAATGTTCAATAAAAATCGTTAAATCGTTAAAATCCAGAGCAGTGGCGATAGTACTCCCCCCTGCGGTCAACCCTTATTGGTGTTTATTTTGATGGTATGAATTGTTGCGCAAGTTTCCGCCGATCTTGTACGCTCGCGTACCCATCTTATGATAGTGTCATCAACGCCTTTCCTGCTCAGGGAGCGGTCAACAGTTTCGTGAGAAGTGTTCAGCTTCTGCTCAGGGGCGGTCAACAGTGAGAAGTGTTCAGCGTATGTAATAACACAAAAAAAAAAATTGGTTTTCAGTAACGGATTGTTCGATATGACGTATGACATATCGAACAAGTTCAACATTTTATTGGCATTTTCTGCTATGATATTCGAATGGTTTCCGCGATTTAAATTAATATAAAGCTGTACATCTAATTTTGGAAAAGTACTACATATTATGTAAGTTTCATCAGCACAGCATGTTCGTTATTTTTCTCAAACTCATGGCTGTTTTAAGGAAACATTTCGTGCATTTTCTATGTAAGACCAAGTTTTGCAAAATAGCTATTGCTTCTTTTATACTCCAATGTGGCGTAACAGCAAATATGGCAAGTAGTTAGTCATAAATCGTACTCGTACCTGCAAACTCATTACATTGAGTGGTATCTGATATAAGAAGTCACGCGTTCCAAAACACTAGGATTGGCGAAAAGTTTTCCAATTTCTTGGATGCAGCTATAGTTTTGTCTTCTTTCGGTTCTCCTTCATTGGGAAAGAAACTTTTTGATGTTTAAAGCGCAGTTTATACGTTCAGTTGTACTTAAACCATTGCAAAACATTTTTTCGCTTCAAAACGTGCTGAAAGTCGGAAAAGTTGCGCGTAACAAATCATCACTTGTGAGAGGTTGGGTTACAATGAAATCGTAACCAGTGGCCACCTGATGTCATAGTGATGATGCCCTCCAACTGTGAGTGGGAGATGGGAAGGAAACCTTGGTAATAAATTTTGCAAGCAACCGTCTGAGATACAAATATCTTTCGATATTAAATGGTCACGAAGAAAAAGGACTTGAAGGACTGTCCATCCCAGCGGCAAGAGATTATATTAGGAAATTCCTTTTCAAGTTTCAATAAAAATATCTACTCGAGATATTTAAATCATGTGTCCATTTGAATGTCACATAGGATTGCTGCGAGTACATGTGACATTCGGATAAGAGCTTAAGAATGCGATAAAAATTCAAAAGATGAAAAGTGAATGAATTCTTTATACATAATGAAGGAGGCATTACCATTTAAATGTAATATACATATATATGTAAGTCCTCAAAAATCAGTCTAGGGAACCATGAATAATATTTGCGAGCCGAGAGCCAGCCACAAAGCGAAGATAAATTATTCAATGAAACAAAAGCGAAAATATGAAATTATGCAACACTTGAGAAAAATATATCCTTCCATTTCAACTCCCAGAGCACTCTGCAGACTGACACTCAGGATCCTTTCCGCGGGGAGTAATTGAACCTTTGCGGAAGACGTCAAACTTCTGGCTTTTGTTCTCAAGGCGCAAATCCTTTATGCATACTGACTCGTACCTATTCTTTTATCACCCTTTTGTTTTGTGTTTCGCTGGTGAAACCATAAATTAGCAGTGAGTGTGACGTGACGATGACGATGCGGGTAGAAATGAAAACTTCGCGTCAAGTTGTTACTGTCACTTCAACACCACCGAATATCAGACCAAATTTCAATGCAATGCGATGATTTCGAGCTGGCTACGTATACTGCGGTTACACCGTATTTCGGTCGTCGTCGTCATTTGCCTCAGAGGCCTGCTAGTGACAGACAAATTAAATTGTCCTGTTCTGTTCACCAGCGGTCAGTTTTCTGATATAGGGGTAATACTGAGCACTGACATGCAGCTACATTTGCTGTGCCTGTGATGCACCGAATGTTCCGCCGGAGTCGCAATGTTTACCCTTAATTAGATTTTGTAAACGACCAAATGACGTCGTGATTAATGACAGGATTTTCTCTTCCGCAAGAGATTAGGGTTGACTATTTCCGGACACACAAACAATAAAATTTGCGTGCATATCTACTCATAGAATATTGCAATATGTCGGAGTCGGACAGCATTGGTAGCAGACGGCGCGGCGACACTCTGCAAATTGATTCACAACGCACTGCGAAGGATGCTATTCCTGTGATGACACTCACTATCCACGGGGTTCGATTGTGTTCACTTCACTGATTGTTCGAGGATTAAAATTTCTGCAAAGGAGATTATTCGCGCTTCTTATGATTGCGCAAAACTAATGGAACGCTTGGCTGAGGTTCTCACAGTACTTTTCACTTAGCAGAACCCGCTTCAAGTTAGAGTGCCATACTGCCATCCATTAACCCCTTTCGAACATTTTTCAATTAAAAACTTCTTGCATAAGTTATAAGGCCAACGGCAACTATGTAAGACGCATTCAATATTAATATGTTACCCTCTTCCCTTCGGCATGTGGACTTCTTTACTGTAATTTGACTTTGGATGAAAATTGAAATACCATGTTCACTTTACCACCGTCACGAGTTCGGTTAGGGCTCTTGAGAAAGGTTTCTTCGCAGGTATAAGGAGTTATAGAAGAAGTGTGGAATATTTAGAAAGTGAAATAATAAATCCTTTGATTGGGATTTCAAATAAGGATGCGCCTTGGCCGAATTGGATACATATCTTAAGTGCGTAGTACAGATGCTATTGAATATCTTCCAAAGTACATAAGTAAACAGGTGAATTTTTTAGTTTTACTTTTACTAATAAACGTAACGAAACGTAATGTTGTATAGGGTGGTGAGCTGTTTCCGCAGCTGTCAAATTTACCAATGACATCGAGCTGACAATATATTTAGTGTATTATATTATTCAATATTCAATATGGCTTCAGTGTACAGGCAATTCGTACCGTGGAAAAGTTTGAGCTTGAGTACACTCTTTTGGACATTAAGCCCCCAACCAGACAGAGATTGGTGCGAGACAGAGATTTGTGGGTGGCCGTGGCGTAGTGGTAGTCGTCATCGCTTGTCATGCGAAAGGTTCACGGTTCGAATCCAGATGTCTTCGAAGCATTTATTTCTCACGAAATAAAGATAAGTTGGTCAGTTTCAGAAGTTAGTATCGAAACCTGCGAAACTGCGAAGGCATAACACTGGCAGTAGGATGTTGAATATGGCTGAAGAAATTGATCGCACAAAACTATAATAAGAAACATCTGGAAAAAACTCCTGTGAATCATAAGCAAGTACAAAAATAATACACAACTCTCCAGTTATCCTGGACACCACCCATAGAGTTAGTTGAAATTGAAACCTATCATCTGAGTTTCCTACCACTACGTCGATCTGTCTGTCTCGTTCTCGTCCTTCATGTGCTCGCGCTGTGTGCAAACATTAAAAGGGTATTCAAATCCCCTTTAGCGTGTGTAGATTATAAAAAAAAATAAAAAATAAAAAAATTGAGAAAAAATAGCAGCCGTAGCGGCCAGTATCGAAGAGGACCCAGAACTGGCGATTCGGCATATAGAGCAGGTATAGAGCGATGTTAGCCGACATTCTGTGACCAGAGCTCGACAACAACGATATATCCGAGCTGTGGTTCCAACAAGATGGCGCTACATGCCATACAAGCGACGCAAAGCTCGAAGTTGTGAACGAGAAATTTGTCGACTGTGTCATCAATTGACACCACTCTATTATTTTCTCTGGGGCTACGTCAAGGCCAACCACTTTGGGCGACCTCGAGGCCAAAATTCGAGACGCTATTGGCGGAATAACGCCGTACCTATAGGACCGAGTCATCTAAAATTGGGCCGACCGCTTGAACCACTGCCAGCGAAGGCGATGCGGCCTTTTCAATTATGTGCTATTCCATACTGGCATGAATATAGCTTCAAAATTAAGCCAGAATCAGGCTGCGTACTTGTTTTATTTAAAAAAATAATTTCAAAATATTATTAATTATGTAAGTAATTTCGGGTAATACTCCGTGAATTATCATTTTTAAGAATTTCGGATGAATGGCGTCTAGGCCGATTGCATTTGACTTGATAGCAGTGATGGCATTAAGTACATACATAGGTACATCATATTAGGTTGTCGGGTTAGGTTATCATATCATATACTATACTAATATATAACTCTCAATGTCACGCTTTGATCTGTCAAACTTTATCCAGGATAAACACAAAAACTAATGCACACATCGAAGTAAAACTTCGTACACCTGTTACTTAACATCCTGTGTTAAGGATAGACCACTTTTTAATATAATTTAAGCATAATGGCGCAAATTTATAGTCAACCCCACTTTATCAGTTTGACTCTGTACTAGTTATACACAACTTTAAACTTAAAAGCATATTTTAATTTTTGTTCAAAATAGACACTTTTTAGTATGCTGCTAAATAATTTCTACTTCGCAACGTTCCCATGAGAAATTTTATTCGAACACACATAAAAAATAAAGTTTTGATAAAAAAAACCTAATAGTCTAGCTCCATATTAAATATTTAATACGAGGTTCGGGTGATTTTAACTTTAATACGAGGCGCTAACGATAGTATGGCGACTATAATTATGAAAACTATTAGTTCCGTGCTAAAATAATTTTAAAGTGTACAACAAATTACAACACACTTACGAATGCCTCTTTCTGCGAAATGTTACTTATTCAAAATACAAATACAAATACAATCCACAGTTCTTTTGTGGTATTTATTGGTAGATTGCAAACCTTGGGATGCGATCGCACTCTCTTTGTTTTGTATTGTATTGTATTTAAAAGGGGTTATCCCTTAGAGACAACAAGCACGTAGACCAGTAGGCCCATTGTACTGTCTTTGATACTTCGAACTAAATGACAATATACAGCGACGAGCAAAAGTGGGCAAATGTTTTCATGTATTTAGAATAATGACTTAGAACTGGAAAATCTAAATGAAAGCACATTTTTGTAATTTCTTTTATTTTTTATTGATTGTAGTTGAGTATATTCTGGGAAAAATTAGAAAGAAAAGCATATTTATGTAACGGAAAAACTATAAAAAGTAAGTTAACCTATTTGTCCATTTTTGCACGTTTTGGTACCCTTTTCTAGTACTTTGTCCAAAGACTTTTGTTTTTAATAACTTCAGCACAGCGTTTTGGAATACTTTCGACCACGTTATGTAGAAACTCTGCCGGAATTTGGTTCCATTCATGCAAGATGCGATCCCAAAGCATTTTGAGGCTTGATGGTTGATCCTCATACTGGCCCAATCGTCTCTTGACAATTCCCCACAAATTCTCGATTGGATTGAGATCGGGGCTTTGTGCTGACCATATCATTGTCTGAAGTTGTTGATTTCCAAGCCACTCCTTGACAATCTAGAGGTATATTTACGTTCTGCTTTGCGAGCAGATAAAAAAAAAACAAATTTTAATTTTGTTTGTTCATTATTATTTTATTATATTATTTTAAATCCAATCTTTTATTATTTATTATTTACTAGGAGAAGCCGCTGTCCAGAGCGAGGCTGCACTTCTCAAAGTAAAGGTATTATTACAACTCCCCTACATTGGACTTTTCTACCTGTATTTATTATCTCTAAATGCTTTCGTTGCATTTTATCGTTTTTGAAAAACAAAAGTGTCTAATAACTGCGCGTGTAGCGGAACTGCAAACGTGTGCAGGATTGGACAGCGCGTGTAACGGATCACGCTGGCTGTGCATGGGATGATTGGATATTACTTAGGGGAAGTGGGGGGAACCGTTAGGTTTCGTATTAAGAATGGTGCTAGGGTGAAAGGGAGTGGGAGAGGCCATTGTTACGGAAGGGGAATAATGGCTCCGACGTAACTCCTCCCCCCTTAAGATTCTGCTCCGAAGAATCAACAATATTTTTCAATTCAATTTTAAAATTTTTATTATTTTTTTGTTTCTTAAGTAACAGAATTATGATTAAAATTATTGAGCTGATTATAATAAAGGTAATTCCACCGTTCATATATTCGTGTGCTAAATTTCTTATTTTTATAGCTTCTATTAACTTCCTATTCTCTAAATGTTTCAAATGTAATTCATCTGCAGAAAAGTCCATTACAATATTTTCAATCGTTACATTATTAAAATTAGGTAAAACGAAATTATCATATATCATAAAATTTTCGTACGTCATATTATTGATTTCTATTTTACAGTTTTCAAATCGTACTAGGTTTGAGCCTTTAATATTAATACTAAAATTATGACAATTATGTTTAATTTGGGCATAGGGCAAATTTTTCATTATTACTATATTATTGGTTAATTGTTTTATTTCAATAACTTTATTATTTCGAAATTTACACGTAGGTTTTTCTTTAAAAATATTCTTAATACAACTATCTTCAATTAATTTTAAGTCCTTTAATTTTATTGGTTTATTAGTGTTTTCATAAAAATTATTTCCATCAGTAATAACACTATCATAAGGTATAACTATTTCAAGATAATCTTTATTAGGAATTGGCTCAATTAATATCTTAAAATAACTTACTTGAGAATAAATTGGAATCATTACAATAAAAATAATATGTTCATTATGTATAATAACTGAATTCTTTATGTTTGGTAATTCTTCTAATGTAACATTAATTTTTTTCATTTCATTTGGTGACAATAAATCCGAACCTAGAACTCCTAGTTGGCTCGCTAATAAATTTTCTTTTACTTTTGTAACCTGTTCTTTCAATAATTGGACATCGTACTGTACCTGGAAGACTTGTTGCATGTGTGCTATCTCTGAAAATTCCTGATTTATTGTATTCCCTAGTCTGAGTAGTTGCGTTTTTATTTCTAGTTGTTGTTTATTAATATGTTGTGTTATGTTGTCTATGATTTCGTTAAAATGGTTGCTAGTTTTTATCTGGTCATTTAGTCCGTCTATCAGTTTTCCGTTATTCTGTTTATTTATTTCTAAGCTTTGTCTTATTTCCTGTTCGTCATCGTAGTCCATTGTTCCTGCTAAAAATTTTAAACCTTTTCCTACTAAATTAATTAAACCTCTTCTTGATTTATGGTGATTGTTAAGTAAGTTTTCTATATCTTGAGCTAAAACTTTGAAATTATGTAATAATGTTGGGTACTTGTCTTGATAATTCAGTTTATTTATATTATGTTCAATGATATTCAAGTTTTCAGACCATGATGTCAAATTAACACTATGAAGTATTTTGGTATAACCTGTTATTGTCTGAAGGTGTTCGTCTCGTATTGTCACGTATCCTTGTCCATTGTTCAAGTCTTGTACGTCTATCCGTTGCGTCAATATGTATGTCACTAATGTTGTCAAAATAATTACCTGAAATTACGTATTTTCGTATTTATATATTCGTTTAAGTTGGTTTTTATAAAATTTGCTTCCCTTCTCGTCCTTAATATGATCCTTGTCTAATACTACTGGGTTAGATTTTTTATGGATCGGCTTCAACTTACTACTATTCCTATTCTTTAAATATAAATGTTCTTTTTCTCTTAAATCTACATCTTCCCTATTTCTGTTAAACTTATCTATATACTTTTCCTTATTTTTTCTAACTTGTTCTATGATTTGAGGGTATTCCTCGCTACTGATGTATCCATTAATAAAGTCAATAGGTCTCCTTTTTGTTGCTGTTGCACTAAATGTCCTGATGTGCTCATTCAATGTTGAGTGAAATCTTTCAATATCTGAATTCCCCGTTTTGTTGTATGGTGTGGTAACGTGAAGTTCTACGTTACTCTCTTTTAAAAATTCTTTAATTAGGATCGAGGAAAATCCGGTTTCGCCATCTGTTATAATTTTGCTTGGAGTTCCGAAACTTGAAAATCTTTGTTTGAGCGTGTTTAATAAAGCTATCCATGTCCTATGTTTAATTTCTTGTACTGTAACGTGCTTTGAAAATTTGTCAATCATTGTGACAAACATGAGATTAATATTAGCGTACCAGATATCAATGTGAATTATTTGATTTGGCTTATTTGGTGTTTCTGTTTTTTGCAATGGGATTTTATATGGTTGCCTTTCGTATTTTGCTTTGTTGCAAACCTCGCAATTATTTATGAACTTTTGAATTTTGTCCTTTAACTTTGGGGCATAATACACATCTTTTATTTCTGCATATGTCTCATTTATACCTCTGTGATTAAGTAGATTGTGTGTTTGAATAATTACTGTTGCTAATTTTTCCTCATCAGCTAAGTCTCCTAAAAACTTACTACATTTTATAATTTTCAACAATTTGTTCTTACTAAAATATCTAATATAAACGTCTTGAAATTTTGCGAATAAGTGGTCATAATTTGAATAAACGCCTACGATACCTTTTGGTGGAATAACTTTTTTCATTATATCTATAATAAAGTCTTCTCGAAATTCTTTTAATTCTATAACTATTCTCTTTTTCCCAAATTCATTGTAAATTTTATGATTGCTGATACCATTTGTTGTGTTAAGAATGATTTGCGTTTTATAAACATTGACTGGAGTATACACAATTGGAATATGTTCACTACTATCCTCATTTGCGCTGTGAATAGTTGCTACCAAGGATTGTGCATCTAAATTCTCTATGTTAACGTTATTATCTGTTGGACTCTCTACATTTTCGTTGTAGTATGTTTCCATTCTGGATAGACCGTCTGCTACCTGATTGTCTTTTCCCTTGACATACTCTATGTCGAAGTTATACTCTCCTAGCTTAATCTTCCACCTCTGTAGTTTGGCATTTGGCTCCTTTAACGAATTTAGCCAAACCAGTGGTCGATGGTCTGTTCGTATCGTAAATTTTTTACCGTAGAGGTAGGGCCTGAAGTATTTAGTAGCCCACACGATCGCAAGCAACTCTTTTTCGATCGTCGAATACCGAGTTTCGTGTTCGTTGAGTGTTCGACTAGCGAAACACACTGGATGATTTTCCTGAGACAATACTGCACCTAAAGCGAAGTTAGACGCGTCTGTGGTGAGTATAAATTTTTTATTAAAATCGGGATATTTGAGGATAGGCTCAGATGTAATCAAGGTTTTTAATTGCCCGAAGCTATCAATGTAATCTAAATCACTTGTATCTATTTTCGCATTTTTCTTCAGAAAGGCTGTCATTGGTTTAGCTACTTTGCCGTAGTCCCTAATGAACTTTCTATAATACCCTGTAATTCCCAGGAAAGCTTTTATTTGTTTCGCCGTTTTTGGCAATTTATACTCCTTTATAGCCGCAATTTTGTTTGGATTCGGCTTGATCCCTTCTGTAGTAATAATATGGCCTAAGAACTCTGTTTCTTTTTTCAGAAACTCACTCTTATCTAACTGTACTTTGAGATTAACCTCCTTAAGTTTCTTAAAAATTTTCTTTAGAGAAACTATATGTTCTTCCAAGCTTGTAGAAAAAACAACAATATCGTCTATATACACTAGACAGATTTTGCCAATGAATTCCGAGAGAACTGTATTCATCAGCCTCTGGAACGTGGCGGGCGCGTTTTTCAAACCAAATGGCATTCGAACCCATTCGTAATGGCCACTGTTGGTTGAAAAAGCCGTTTTCCGAATATCTTCCTCCGCTATCTCGATCTGGTGAAACCCTTTGGCCAGATCAAGCGTTGTGAAGTATTGGGATTTCCCTAGCTTGTCGAAAATATCTTCAATATTTGGCATGGGAAATTTGTCATCAATCGACACTTCGTTTATTTTACGATAGTCGATGACTATTCTCCATTTCTGTTTTCCCGACGAATCTTGTTTTTTGGGAACTACCCATATTGGTGCTGAGTAAGGTGAACTGCTATGACGAATAATACCTTGTTTCAACATATCGTTAATTTGTGTATTTACCTCCTCCTTGTGAACTTCCGGGTACCTATATGTTTTTGTGTATATCGGGATCTCATTTACCGTCCTTATTCGGTGTTTTATAACATTGGTAAAAGTAAGATCATTTCCTTCTTGATAAAATATTGATGAAAATTGGGTCACAAGAGTAGTAATAGCGTTCTTTTCTTCTTCGTTGAGATGGTTAGTTCTTATTTGTTGAAGAATTGGTTCCCTGCTCATTTCTGTGTGATAGCTTTCTAAATTGTGTGGTATCTCCTTTTCATATTCATTCAAATTAATACTTTCAATTTCGTCTTCTTTATTAAAATAAATTGGAATATCGGTTTCTCCAACTGTTAAAAGTTTCCTTTTAAAGTCGAGAATCGCTTCCGTTGGCAACAAAATGTTGTTTCCGATTAGTCCGTCGAAAACATTATGGAATTTATATTCAAGGAATTCCGCAGTTTTATTTGAGATGCCGAATTCTTTGAATAGAGGTATCGTTACCTTGGAATTTATATGTAGCGGTGAGCTCGTTGTTCTCACTACTACCGATTTTTTTAGTTTTGTTTGCCATTTAGGGTGGCATAGCCCTGGATTAAGAATACTTGTCTCTGACCCTGAGTCGATAAGTATCCTTAATTTGTACGAATCGTTTTTCGTTTTCACTATTATATAGGGAAGTCTACCGGGTGGCTTCTTTCCCGAAAATCCGAGTTCGTACCTAGACTATTGATTTCCCTTTGATATGAAGCGGACAATGTGTCCATAGGTTCAGCTCCACTATTATGGTGGGTCGCCCTAAAATTTCCTGAATTATTTCGACCTGAATTATTATTGTTGTAAGAATAATTATTGTTATTATTCCCAAATGTACCTGAGTTGTTGTTATTATTTCTAAATGTACTTGAATTGTTGTTATTACTTCTAAATGTACCAGAATTGTTATTATTACTTCTAAATGTACCAGAATTGTTATTATTACTTCTAAATGTACCTGAAGTGTTATTATTACTTCTAAATGGATTGTTATTATAATTACTAACTGTGTTTGAATTATTGTAATTATTGTACCTATCGTTATTAGCGTTTCGGTTTTGATTTCCGTAAAATTTTTTATGCGCATATCCTGTCTCGTGCAGGATTTGCATGGCCTCTTCTAAATTTTTCGGATCCCTGCAATGTAGTAATCCTTTCATGGGTTCCGGGATTTTGCTTATGAAGAGTCTTAAAGCCGTTTTGCAATTTTGCTCAATTTCTGCAGAGTCGCTACCTCTGTCAATTTTCGTTTTGTTATTCAATCTTCTTAGCATTCTTTTTAAACTGTCATAATACTCCTGGCAACTATTTTTGAATTCTAGTCCTCTTAAGTCGTCATAAAGTTGTTCTACCGTCTTCTTGTCGCCAAAATATTGGTAAAATATTTGTTTTACATTTTCCCAATTTTTTACACTATTTATTTCTATTGCTTCCCTAGCTTTGCCCACTAGTCTATTTTTCAACACGTCAAAAAATAGGTGCTGACTATTTTGATCATACTTTCCTAGGGTCGGAAATATTCTATCCACCAAATCAATGAAATTACATAAATTGTCCCTATTGCCATCAAATGTTGGCAAGCTATTTAAGTATTTAATCGGATCTAAGACTAGACTTACTAATTGTGTTGATGTTGACGTTGAATCGGTCGCCATGGCTCCTTCTTCTTCTGCTGATGATGATGAATAGTGATAGGTCCTCCGTCTGTCGATAATCTCCCTTCTTTTTCGATCTCGTTGGTTCCTTCGCTTCGGAACTTGATGTCTTCCTTTTAAATTATCCACAATGGATTAGTTTCTTATTTTTTTATTGTTGTTGATGTCACTGTTTTTCGTTATTCTTAATTGAATTGTTACTGTTTTTTTTTTTTCGTTAAATCATTGAATTGATTTCACTGTTTTAAGTAATTCTTATCGAATTATATACTATTTTTTTTCCTGTGTGTGTTCTTATTTGAATCACTTACTATTTCTGTATTCTTAAATGAATCACTTTAACTATTTGTGTGTTCTTAAACGAATCACTTTGGTATTTCTTAGTTGAATAATGTAATTATTCTTCGTGTATTCTTATTGAAATCACTGTTACTATTTGTGTGTTCTTAAACGAATCACTGTAAGTATTTCTGTATTCTTAAACGAATCACTGTAGGTATTTCTTAAACGAATCACTGTAAGTATTTCTGTGTTCTTAAACTAATCACTTTAACTATTTGTGTATTCTTAAACGAATCACTTTAGTATTTCTTAAACGAAAAAGAATGTTTCTTCGAGTTGTAGGTATCGTTACGATTTGAACACCGTAATTTTGAAAAATCTTAAACGATTTAAAGAAACCGACTGCGCCATTTACGTTCTGCTTTGCGAGCAGATAAAAAAAAAACAAATTTTAATTTTGTTTGTTCATTATTATTTTATTATATTATTTTAAATCCAATCTTTTATTATTTATTATTTACTAGGAGAAGCCGCTGTCCAGAGCGAGGCTGCACTTCTCAAAGTAAAGGTATTATTACAACTCCCCTACATTGGACTTTTCTACCTGTATTTATTATCTCTAAATGCTTTCGTTGCATTTTATCGTTTTTGAAAAACAAAAGTGTCTAATAACTGCGCGTGTAGCGGAACTGCAAACGTGTGCAGGATTGGACAGCGCGTGTAACGGATCACGCTGGCTGTGCATGGGATGATTGGATATTACTTAGGGGAAGTGGGGGGAACCGTTAGGTTTCGTATTAAGAATGGTGCTAGGGTGAAAGGGAGTGGGAGAGGCCATTGTTACGGAAGGGGAATGATGGCTCCGACGTAACTGTATGTTTGGGATCACCATCTTGTTGAAACGTTAACTCAGAACCATTACATCCCATGTTTGTTAAAAATGGTGGCAAATTGTTTTGTAATGTATTTAAATATTGATATTTGTCCATTATGCCTTCAATTTTTACCAATGGTCCAACCAGTCAAAAAAGACCGAGGTCATAACTGATCCCCCTCCGTGTTTGACCGTTTTTTTCACTTGGTGTTTTTTTAGCGGTTCACCTTGACGTGACCAGTAATAGGATCTGCCATCGGTTCCAATCCGATTTACCTTGGTTTCATCAGACCAAATAACCCTCTTCCATTGGTCAATTGTCCAGTCCTTATGACTTTTAGCAAAAACCAGCCTGGCTTTGACATTTCATTGTAAGAAACACTTTATTTTTTTAGACACGGGCGAAGCAGGTCGGGACAGCTAGTGCTTTAATATTATTAGGTGTATCATTTCTATGCTCATGTGATCCAGCTGAAGGAGCAGCAAACTCAATATTTAATTCGTCTGGATTTATTTCATAAGTGTCTGTATTTGCTCTTTCTGTTCCCTCTTTACCTAGCACCATTGACATATTATATATGGACTGCTAGTACCCAACTTCGCATTGGTTCCAACATAAGCACGTAAAACATAACTTTAAGCTTAAGATACGGAACAAAAAATTATAAATATGAATATACTGTATATATTATTGTAGTAGCTAGATTCAGCTAAATAAATAAATAAACTAACTAACTAAACTAAGCACTAGCCCTCTTGTTTTGTAACGGAGAAATGTGGAAACATACATTGCGTTTGAATTCACGTAAGCCGTTGGTTCGCGATTTAAGTATTTTTTTTAATAAATTGTGAGAAGTTGTACTGCATTATAAAGCAACAAAACAAAATATTAATTCAACAGAAAAAATTAATTCGAAATAAATTTACCATATTTATCCAGTTTATGGGTCACTAAAAAAAAGTAAAGGCTATTTACGAATTGTTCTTAGAATTTTTTTTAATTGCATCTGTTGGTACCAACGTACGACCGTTTCGCAGTAACTCGTATATAGGGAAATAGAAGGCCGAAGTTTCTATGTAAAATTTGCTTGATGGCGGATAATTATTTTACTTTGCTGTCCCTACGTAACACGTGGCGCTAGTTTTGTTGGAACCACATTGTCCGCAGACGATGTATGAAAATTACATTTCACTAGCAGTCGATGTATAATATGTCAATGCCTAGCACCTTTACTTTATTCCAAATTTGTGTTCTACTCTAGATCTTTTTTTTAGCATTATTTCCTGCAATCTTGTACCTACTCCTTAAAGAATTCGGGGATTTTAAATCTTTTTCATCTTTTGTATGCCCACTGTCTCTGATTTCAAGAAGCTGTTCGATATTCTGAGTTAACCACTTACAATTTTTATTGCGAAGGGGGGTAAATTATTCCAATCAGAGGGATTATAAAATTTCTTAAAATTTTGTGCGATTCCTAGATATAAAATGGGACACAGTAGACCTACTCTCGTTTCAGGGCTAGCGGACATCTCTACCGCACCCTAGATTCATCATATCACATATCATATCAATTCGAATTAAGGCTTCTAGCAAACGAGTAGAACGGGAAAACCCAGTCTATCGCTGAAAATTCAATAAATTCACTTTAATTGCCTTACTCCCCACATCCCCATTATCTATGCATACTCGTATGTGTATGTACTTGAGAGTAGGTCTCAAAAAGTAACCACCTCCTATCCCTATTTTCACACCCATCTCGAAAAGTCCTGATTGCCGAAAAGGGTCCGGCCAGTCCATTCCTCAAACGCTTTGATAATTTTCTGCACTCGCCTGATAACATTTAATTTAATGCCCGAGGTCAGAAATATTCCATTTATTATTGGATTAAGTTGGGCAGAAAACTTTGTGAGATTTTCATATCCTGGACGTGGATGCTAAATTGATCCCCCAAAACAGATATGAAAGGATAAACGAGATTCCCACTGGCGAACGGTGCTCTCTGTGTTTTATTTTTCGCTAACGATGGAAATATATTTTTACCATATATGATAGCTCCTCTGACCAAGCCTAACGCCAAACGGGGACAGAGTAATCCATCCTGCTGTAGTGCTTCCTTCGAATGGAAAAAGTACGGTGTCCGGTCCTTGATACTTGTATGAGTGCCAGCGAAAGTGTTTTATCCTTTTTTTTACATGTTTTTTTTTTTTTTTTGAAGAAACATGTAGAACACATGCAATTTGCATGAGGACAGTTTGTGGTAGCAGCAGACGCCTCCAGGGACCATTTCATGATATGAAGTATGAAAATTGTTTTAGATAAATGAAAGCGTCTACGATTTGATGTGAGCGCGTCTGGGATGCAGTAGAGGGTGTGATGGTTAATGATTACATAATTGTTTTAGAAGGTATACCGTACCGGGTAGGTAGGAAATTTTTTGGATATCAGGAAATTAAAATGTCGGAAATGGTGAACTGGTTACACATGTAGTATCGTTGGAAGAACAAATATTTGGATTGAGATATCATTTCGTAGCCGTGAATTGGTAGTGGCCAGGCCATCCTTGGCTTTTAAAAGAGTAGACTGAACAATTGAAATCCGACGCTCGTAGAAAAATATAAATAAAAAATCCGCTCAAGTGCAAGTCGTACCTGCGCAATAAGTGTTCCCTACTAACGTAACAGATTTACGAGTATGTTGCTAGATTTATGGACACAAATGTAAGCAACTTGATAGAATTACCTATCTAATGCCCTTTCTCATCTGCTCAGAAGAATAATCATACATCTTCATAAAACAACAAATTAAGAATACAAGAAATTTACGCATGTGGATCATTAAATGCATGAAGTTTTGGAATTCGTCGTGGCTGTACAAATTCAACTTTAACCCAATGAAGTTAAAGGGGAGACACCTTATATTATAAGTATAGGAAACCATCAAGATTCCTTTATGTTGAGTATAAGCTCAATGCTGATTTTTAGGGCATATTACTAGGATCAATCATTCAATTTTTACTCTCGCTCATACATACAAATTTCACTATACATATCTGGGGTCGAATCGCGTCCTCCGTGAACGGATCGGCAATAGTACGAACAACAATTACGTGATCCGTCATACGAACAAACGTATTGAGATTGTGTCATACGAATGCTCACGGAACGTAATTTTTAATTTGACGTGGTAGTTACTTACTTAGTTGGCGCTACAGCTCGAGGTGAACCTGGGCCTGCTTCTCGCAACCATTTGTGTGTGCGTGTTATATTTTTGCACGAATGGAAGGGACCTACAGTTTTTTGCCGACTCCGAACGGCGAGTTGAGAAGCTCAATCGTGACAAATGATACTCTTTGATGCTTGTCAGACATTCGAAAGAGGTGGGCACCGTGAAAAACTTTTTTTTAGGTGTTTGCGGCGGGATTCGAACCCAAGGCCGCTGGCACAGTAGTCCGACGCACTAACCACTTGCGCTACGGTGACGTAGTAGTTGTAATAGAATAAAGTTAAAATGGTAATAGTCCAAACGTCAAACAAATGTCATTCAGAAGTAAAATGCCGCAAAATAAAACTTTTTTAATTTTAAAGAGATAATTTTAGATAGATACATAGACATCAAACATTGTCTATTTAATACGTGAAATTCATTTATTTTTGGTTTACAAAACATAAGTATATTTGAACCTTTTTTTGATAAAATAACATAAATATATAGATAGTAAAAAAAAAAACAAAAATAGTTAACCACACTTCATATTCACGACTTATTTAATATTTGTACGGCTATCTTCACAATCATTGCCTTGTTCCCTGCGACTGTCTGTTGGATAGCCTTCCAATATCAATCCTCCACAGAATCTTTGGAAGCAGTACTTCTTGGTGTTGTTGAAGTCTTAGCTTTTGACTCGAGTAACTGGGGACTACCAAATGTCTTAATCTTTGGAAATCCCTTAACTGATGCTTCCAATGCGGTTGCATCAATTAACAAATTGTCTTCTTCCGTGAGATGTTTCTCTTCATATGGTCCACCTCCTGTTCTGTTTTCGGATGTTTGTTATATGATAATTTTTTTTTTTTTTTTGGTTAAAACTTTTGGTCTGCAAAAACCTTGAAGAAAATTTTAAATAATAAGTAGAGATTCAGTAAATTAAATGTGTTTTCCAACCTTCTCCCACGCTTTCGTTTCTTTAACCGGAGGTCCTACAGCATTTAATTTTGTGCTCAAGCAATCGCTCATGTACTCTGCCAAAACGATCTTCTGAGTGGAGTTTATTTTGTTGCAATTTGTCCTAAAAATTTTTTTTTTTTGTGCATATATATTACTTAAAATCCAAATAGATTTATAAACAAGTTATAATTATAAAACTTAAATTTTTCTTTATTAAATTTCGCACGACAGAAATTACGAACACTAAAAACCAATCGAATGACTTTACGATTGAACGTATACGTTTAGGTATCCGTTAAGCCAAGTGGTGATCCCAAATTACGTTAACGGATATACATATGTTCGTTCACGTATGCGATAATCCCGAATACACATTTTACGAAAACGAGTTACTCGTTCACGGAAGACGCGATTCGACCCCTGCTTCTAGGCGATTGTGATGCGGTTACGTCATCTCTGGATATGTAAACAGTTGAGTAGTTAAAATTAAAAAAATTTATTTAAAAAAAAAAACTGCCGAACGTAGGGCAGTTCTGATAATTTTGCTTCCATCAACACTTTATTCTCAACTAGCTGATGTACCCGCTTCGCTGCGCATACAAAAATATTCTCTTTGTGTGTAGATATGTGTGTTTGTTATAAATTGTCTACTGGAAGGAGACTTCCAGCTTAATGCTACACATGTCCTTGCACCTTAACAGTTGGCATAAATCTTTGCTCCACAATTTGCTTAGCACCAAATGAAGTCATTTGAAAAGAATTATTATAGGTTCGTATAGACTGAATGAATTGCTTGGATAAAGGATTTTCTATAGATATTAAAGAAAAAAGTAGCTCAGATGGGTTAGCAATTTCTTTCAATCTAACTTTTCCGCTTTCCTAAATATACAGCACGTTCTTACCGCCAAAACGTCAAAACATAATACACACATATTTGTATCTGTTTCAAGTCCTTCATCAACTTATCATAAAAACAAATTGCAACCAAATTTATCCAGTGGTTGAATTAGAGATGATCGAACAATTACAATTCCTATAAATGTTAGGACGAAGCAATCCCAATCACGTATACTACACGCATACCCGCTGTTGCATTGACGGTGGCAATGGTCTCCACCGATCGTTGTCGCGTTAAATAAATTATTTAAAATAAATTTTATTTTAATACGTTATTTAAGAACACCGTAGCGCAAGTGGTTAGTGCGTCGGACTACTGAGCCAGCGGTCTTGGGTTCGAAACCCGCCGCAAACACCTAAAAGTGCCCACCTCTTTCGAATGTCTGACAAGCATCAAAGAGTATCATTTGTCACGATTGAGCTCTCAACTCGCCGTTCGGAGTCGGCAAAAAACTGTAGGTCCCTTCCATTCGTGCAAAAATATAACACGCACACACAAATGGTTGCGAGAAGCAGGCCCAGGTTCACCTCGAGCTGTAGCGCCAACTAAGTAAGTATTTAAGAACTAAGATAGAGCCAGATAAATGCCCAAAAGTCGAAAATAAAACTCTTCTTTTTCTCATTTAGAAGTTTTTTTTATTGAAATGTATTGATTTTTTTATCCATTTTATAGATTTAACCCTACCAAATTCGATTGCAAAAAACTGCATCCAAATCCGTTCAGTAGTTTTGTTGTTTTTGCGGCACATACATACATACTTTTTTTTAGACTTCGTTTACATACATACTTTTTTTTAGACTTCGTTTTATAAAAGTAGTGATGATGATGTTTGTGATATTATCCAGATTTTTCTCAGCGATATTTTCGGAGGTAAAGCCTAGGACAGCAATTTGTTTATGTTTCTCGAAAAGGTGTTAAGAAAAAAGTAATACAAAAAAATATTTCATCCATTTTTGAATTCGTGCACGAGCTTTCATTTGACACCCCACAAGATGACCTCAAAATTATTTTTTTTTAAATTTTTAATTTGACTACCCAAAACTAGCCCCCCAAAGTCGAAATTAAGCTTTTTTAGTTCTGGTCTGTGCTTGGGCCACTAATTACTACAACTGTTACAAATTTCAATATTCTACGTTAAGTAGTGTCTGAGAAAAACGCCTGTGACAGACGGGCCGACAGATACGGAACTAATTTCATTAGTGTTCCGTTTTTGGGTACGGAACACTAAAAAGAAACGTCAGACGGATGCCACTGTTACTGTAAATTAATATTCCTTACAACAATGTGTCATGGGATTTAGTTATGAGGCAAATAAAGAAATAAACTTTTGTCTGTCTTTCGATTTAAACATCCCTGCTTCCATGCAAAAAATATCTCCTGTCAAACATAAAGCCACGTATATGCAACGTTACATACAAATTAATGAAATATGATTAATGAACAACGATTAATATGGTGTTACAGCTATTATGCAAAAAATATAACTGTCACATCCCCGAGAGTATCGTATTTGTATACCACCATTGCAGCCCTCTATTGGTGATATTGACAGAAGAAGAAGCTTTGTTTCCTTTTGCACGAAAAGGATGAAAGTGGGGTGAAATGATAAATTGCACAACATTAGAATGCGGACCACCAAAACAGATACCAATCTTGTTCAATCCCCAAAAGTTAATTGAACAAAGAAGGACGATCTGCTGCAACATTATACGCACAACTTCAGAGATAATGGTTTCGGGACGAGGTTCGTCTTTCGGTGGAATTCAAATTCTTAGGCAAATCAGTTCCAAAGCAGAGTGCAGGAGGGGGTGGGGGGTGGGGGGACAATTTAGTTGCGGTTAGATGGTACTTTGTATTGCTAGGGTGTTTGGCTTTTGATCTTAATCAGCGGGGAAAGGAGCGGCGTCACATACAATTTATTGCTTGGAAAAGTTTCACGTGAGTTCATTTTGAAATTTCGAAAAATATAATTCTTCATAATTTATGGAAAATCACTCAATATTTATTTATCCATTTGTGTGCTCGGTAACAGCTGTTAAAATATATTCCGAATTAATCTGATTAGCTTCGCGTATTTCGACCAATATTTAAACAAGCCCACTACCCACCGTGTTAATTTAAAATCAATTTCGGCCTTATTTGCCAGTGGTGTGGTAGGCGACCATCAACAGCAACAGCAGCATCATCGTCATCATCAAATTGGCCAATTTATATTATTTAAATCAAATTTAATCACAATTAGCACAAACTGTTGAAATTCTGCTCACACGTAAATATGTATAGAACTATAGATACATCGACACGCATGCATACATTAGTCTATGTCCACTCCGCAGTTGTAATTATTTTTTAACACAGGACACGGTTTGAAACCTTATCAAACAGAAAACTGTTATTGTAAATAATTAGTTACGGCAATTGTTGATGTTGACAAAACAAATACGCTGTGCATAGTGGTCTGCATAAAAGGCGGATTAAACATTATTGAATATAAGGACTTACAAAAAAAAAACGAAAAAAAAACAAGCGTTATTCCAATTAATGTGGCACGTCATTGTCTGTTGGTGGCACACAATTTTTGTAAGCTTATGAATGGACAGATACTACGAGGACTTGCAAATGCGTCCTCAATGAAAGTAGCGTGATATTTTTACCCACTAAGAACACTTCCTTTCAGAATATATTTTAATAATTTTAATTCAATATTTTGCAAATTTGACATTTGGCAGTGGTGTCTTTCCAATAAAAGTTCCTGCTTTTTCCGGTAGTTCATATTTACCGAAAGGTTTGCTCCTGTTTCTCGCATTCAGAATTTGCTATTAACGTGTCCGTTGAATCGAATCTTGATACAGGAGCGGCACGCTTCCTTGTGGTACTCCAGCTGGGATTGCGAGTATTCGCTTCAAGTGAAGCGCAGATGCCTTGTATAATAGCATCTAAATGTGTCAGGTTATCGTGGTTATTGTGTAAGCAGCTTCCAAAAAATACTCGATGCTGCATGTAGTTCGAGTACCAGTACACTAAGGCCTATCTCATTGTGATCCCAGGATCCCCCCCACCTTTGTTTAAAGCGTGATTGGTTTCAAACGTATTTTTGTGCTGCGTTGCTAAAATCGTTGAAGCAATATTCACCTATGTAGGTATAGTTTTCTACTACGGGAAAGAGCTGGAAATAGGGGATGTGTCATACCTACATAACATAAGTCATACCTACATAACATATGCATATACATATGTATATCCGTCTTATCCGGTAAAATAGTTATAGTTGTTCCTACTTCAGGTAAGGTTGTGTTAGGGGGATGATGAGAATGGTAAAACCCTCATCACACTTAGGTGATGTAAATTCAAGCAAAGTCCGATGGTGAACCATCATATAACTCATCTATGTCTAGCGTCAGCTTTTCAATTCACTGAAATGTCGCAGTGTCCTGGCACCAAATAGAAGTGAATATTGAACTGCTTAGCCATCTCAATACGATAGTTCGCTTTGCTTATAATAGCTTATAATAGCATTCGAAGATATTGCATTCCTCTTAATCCAGGACAGCGCTTCTGTCATCCATGCTTCTGGCATTTAAACTAAATCGCAAGCCATCTTTATTACTTACTTACTTAACGGGCTCCTGACCCGTGAAGAGTCTCTGCCTGAGACATGGCAGACTTCCACTCTCTTCGATCCCGGGCACGCTGCTTCCAGTTGTCTAGACCAAGCGCACTGGCTTCATCGTATCTCCTGGATCGCGGTGATATCTGCCTTATACCGCGTGAGGACAGATTCAAGTTTTTGAATAGTACCTGTAGTGTGCAATATTCTCAAATCGTAGTCCGTGGACGTTCCGGGTTGTGATGTTGAATGAGGGGGTCCATTATCCGAGGCTAGTGTCTCTCTCATAACTATCTTTTTTTTGCGTGGTAAGGAAGTTACCCCGACGGCGCAACCCCCAACCTGGAGGGCCAGTTCCATTTTTTGAAACCCCTAGGACGAAGGGCCGGTCTTAAACCGATGTCAGTAACCCGCTTCGGGCATGTGAGCGCTGCCGTTGGCCCAGTAAGGGCTCATCCGCCACCATCTCTTTTCCAAGACCCTGACTAGTCCATGGAAATCCTTATCGACCTGAGCTCCGAATATGTCGGAGTAGCTCAGATAAGGTTTTGTTTACGTTCTGGAAGTCTAGTGCCACCGTTGGCTCATCGAGGGAACTCGTCCGCTGACGTGATTATAGTGCTGCTATTTTCTCTGCGTCAGCACTCGCACTTATAAGTTTAGCAAGTCGAGCCTGTTATGTTATGTTACGTTACATGTAACGTCACATAATAAAACAAGTAATGCCGGCAGCAGCTTTTGTCCATATTATTTATTAAGCGGTATTGCGGAACAGTCAATGATTGCTAGCTTCAGCTGATGTTTGGACGACTCGAGTACATTCAGCGGCCATTTTGCAATCGTTTGAAATCACTGCAGCACCATCCCTATGTTAGCTTCTCTTTCATATACTAGTCGCATGAAATTTTCAAGAAATCGTTAGATGTCCTTGTTGCTTTTGACAGCTCCTATAATAATTGTAGCATCTACCATCATTTCAAAACATAGGCATGCGTTTCCATTTCCCGATAAGTCGTGTAAAGATGCCCTCTAGTGGCTGTGAGAAAAATTCCTCTAAATGTTCGCTGTCAAAATATGTAACAGCAACTCGTCACACATTTGTGACCTATACATGAGAATTTAAAGAAAAAAACCAACAACTACCCTTATTCTTCTGTTATTGCCCCAAACCATGTTCTTATGTCAGCGAACGAATCCACTGATATTTATTATCGACTCACTTAAGGTGGAAAAGGGATTGCAAGGAGTAACGTTAAGAAGAAGAAAAAAAATGGGAGAATGATTAATGATGTGTGATATTCGACGATGCGTGCTCGAAGACGGTACGAGTAGGTACACCACCGCATAACCTTACGTGAGCAAAACGCCTCCTTGTTCTGCATATGTGTTTTTAAGTAACATTAACGTCAGAAATAATTTATATACTAGAACACAGGTTCCTTTTGCAGAAGGCGCGTTAAGGACTACGTTTGATGGCAGAACTGTATCATAACTCTACCCTTCTAGGCGAAGGCCTAGATGTTGGTGGAAACTGCCAAATTTATGCCTGAACTGTAACTAAATTTGAATATATATATTTTTTTTTTTTTTCTAGTAACAAAATGACAAAAGATGACGGCGATGATGATGTCTTGAGGAGTCCCGTGAGAGTTGGGAATTCTTGAAAATGTCACAACAGATATTTAAATGGAATGCCACGGGAGATGAGAGTGAATGTAGTTAATTTTCATTACATTACGGGCGAGTGTTCATCGGTCTATCAACCTGTCAACGTGTCCTTGTTACCTTACAACTAAATAAGCGGCTTAAATTATTTGTGGACATCACGTTCCGTAAAAGCGGAGCCACATGATATCCAGTTGGAAAAACTGGTTCCAGGATATTAATAGCTTTCAATACATAGACCGCTGGGCCAAGTCAATGACTTTAGGCGTTTATTAAAAATAATAATCGTTTGTTTTACGTATGTCGTACATTTTCATGACATATGATATGAGCGAATAATATAAAATTGAGGTCGTATCGTTAAATAAGCGGAGATTATTGAGCGGTTTTCGAGGAAAAGATCAATGATTTTAAAATAAGGAACATCTTTTTGAAAACGTATAAGAAACTAACGTCATTGACATGAGTAACTGCTTGGCTCGGGCCCTAAAAACCATCTAGTTAAAAGCTGCTAAGATACATTTGTTTTTAAACGAGAAATACAGACACAGCGTGCTGTCTACGAACACTGAGAAACAACACAGAAGTCTTGGACAGAGCTGGGTCATGCTCAATTCGAGTAGTCTTTGAATTATCACCTGAAGATCAACGGAATTTGTTGCTGAATTGATTTGGCATAGACAAAAATGGAAACAAATACTTCTACTCTTCCATTTAAAAGAATTCCGGGGTCTCGATCGACAAGCCAAATAATCGGTCAAATCGTTCCCTGTGAGCTCATTAAATTTAGTAAGAAGGATATTGGAAAACTATTCAGCTTCCTATTTGGTAATTTCCACCAGAAAGATCTCTTAAGTCGCAGTATTTACCAACGGACAAAAAAAAGCTCAAGTCGACATATATTCAACTGAAGCAAGCTGACGTAGGATGTAACTAAGTGCGGTTATGATTACGAGAGTTTATTTAACACAAGTGAATGATCAGACTTCATAGCGACAATAATGTTAGTTTTACCACCATGTCCGGTCCTGAAGAATCATTTCCCAAATAAAATTTAAATTGGTTCTGCGGTTCAGTAGGGCGAATTGGTGCCGTGGAATAACGCCAATTGAAATAAGGCCAAATTTTGGAATTTGGTCTTATTTCACTTTGATCGAGTGAAATAAGACCAAATTTTAACGTTTGGCTTTAATTCACTTTGTGAAAGTGAAATAAGACCAATTTGGCATTATTTCACTTTCTATTGTTTTTAAGTTTGCTTACCCTTTATAAATCAACCACCCCCCTAAGAAGTTTGAAATCATAAAAGATAACACATTTGACTCAATAGTTTTGATTCTCCTATTTTTAAATGTATAGAATAATATTCTAAGTATATATGTATGTACATTATCTTATTTATATATAAATCTCAGTGTGACGCTCTTACCTGTCAATCTTCCGATTAGACAAACACAAAAACTAATGCACACAATGAAGCAAAACTTCGTATTCCAGTTCATTAAAATTAACATTAAGGCCGATTTTTAAATTAATTTATTCGCAATATTATTTAAATTTATGCAAAAATAAAAACACTCTAACAAATGCCACTTTCTTGCGAAATGTCACTTATTCAAACTACAAATACTTACAGTCCACACGGGCGAAGCCGGGCGGAACAGCTAGTACATAAATAAACTTTCAGGAAGTGAAATAAAGCCAAACTTTAAAATTTGGCATTGCAGGTGGGCCTCACTTAACACGGGGGTTACGTTCCTGAAAAATATCGTGTTAAACAAAATCGTACTAAACGAAACAAGAAACCAGTGCAAAAGAGGAGTTACCTTCCATAAGCTCAAAAAAAAACCAAAAATATTTTTTTTTTACTTCTAGATTATTTTCATTTAAAACTTACTAATTCAAACATAAGAAAATAAACAAAAATATTCCTGCTTTTTGTGAAATATGTAAATCACACAAAAGTTTATAAGAAACAAACCAAAAAAAGTCTTATAAAGTTAACTGAGCAATTTATCCTCACTCATCTATCATCGTTAATATGGGGAAGCCCCTATTTCAGTATGTACAGATTCTTAGAAACACAGCAAGTATACATAAGTATGCATAAGGTACATATTAACAAAACTTGTATGTTCTACGTGTATGCGCATATACATAGTTGGAACAACTTATCGAGAAAAAAAAATTGTTTCAAAAACCGTGTAAAACAAGGCTTTGAACCGTGTTAAACGAAAACATGTCGCAAAAAGTGAACCGTGTTAAAACGAGGCCGTGCTATACGAAGTACGTGTTAACTGAGGCCCACCTGTATTTCACTTTATCAAAGCATAATGTTAAGTCCGCATTTTTTTAAATTTCCCTAGAGATGTTTAACTTAAAGTGCAATATCCTACTCGTACTAAATTTTATAATATTCTTTAGAACGAAATTTTCAACCATCGGCCCCTTCGCCAAACTCTCCTGCATACCTAAACCCATCAAAAACATTCTATATAACATAGTCGTTCTACTATACAAGTGGCATGGATTTCTTAAGTGTAGATCTACATCCACAAACCTTACTGAATTTGTATCGAGTTCCCTATGTGCTTTGGAGAACGGTCTTCAAAGTCACCTCTGGAGACCCTTTAGGTAGCCATCTCGGTTTCTCGGTTGATATTTCAGTTAAAAATTAATGATGTAGATTGCATGACTCTTATTTATCTATCTACGCTGGCGGTGTGAACATTTATAGGATCTTTAGATCTCCCGCTGATTCTCGTCCACTCCAAGATAACCTGAACAGGTTTGCAACTTTTTTGGAACTCAACAGGACAGAAACCTTAATATAGATAACATAGTTACTCGTAGCAGAGCCAACTTCCACGCTCTACTTCGTAAAACGCTGGTCCAAAGACATTTCCAATCCTTATATTATGAGATCACTTTACTTTATCTACCTTTGTATGACCGATTCATGAATATCCTAGTCAAGTTTGTTCATCTTTATTTCATACGAGAAGAAGCAGTTCAAAACAGCTACGTACTTCCGTTTCGTCCTACGTGGTTTTCCATGGCCCGATAGATATAACTTACTAGTTACCACCCTATACACATCATCTTAAATTAATTAATGATATATATTGACTCCTTGTTCTACACTTAATAGCTGATAATATCGACTGCACCGCACTACTCCGTAATATCACCTTTTCCACTAACCCACGTATCCCTATACATACAGTCGACTCTGCTTATCTAAACTACGCTTTATAGAAAAAATCGGTTAATTGAAATACCGAATTTAGCACGGAGCATTTTTTAGTTAACTGCAAAACCTGGTTAGCTGAAAAAATTATTAAGTCAGAAATTAATAAATTATACCAATTCGGCTCCGTATAACTGAAAAAAATTAATTGAACGCGCGTTATTGAATATATCATTAAAATTTGTTATTTCGTCAACTGAACACGTCCACTAAACTTAACACTAACTGCATTGTCTGTCAACGTAAAGTTTAATAAAACATTTATTGTTTAAATAAAAATGCTGTCAAATGTTTGATGACAGTACTTCTTGGATTTTCAGATTGGATAAATGGAATAGTTTTTCTGTTATACGAACCTCGGCTAAGTGTTACAATTTTTCAGTTATCCGAAGTCCGCATAAGTGAAAATATCGCTTAAGTGGAATTGAATTTGTGGCAAATTGCCGTTTAAGTTAAGCGGAATCGACTGTAGATCTATTCCGCTCTTGTTATGAAAGAATTTCTCGAATGCTTCGCATCACTAATGCCCTCCAAAACAAATTCGATTTCTAAGCAGATCAGCTCTCAGAAACGCCCTGACACCACCATATCTATTCCTCGTTTTCTACTTGCTAGGTTAGGTTAGGTTAGGTTAGGAGGATCGTTTACATTGAATGCAATTTCACCCAGAGGCCGAAAAGGTTCATTGTGAATACTCTAGTTGTGCATAGAAGAATGCAATTAAAAAAAACTATTTCGATCTATTAATGAATCTCTTTAGGTCTGTAAGCGGTATCTTAGCCAGGTCGTCCAGGCAATCAAAGAACCATGCTCCCATACAAGATAGGCGCCGTTCTTGAAGAGCCGGACAGTGGTACAGATTCTATTTCATCTTCATGCATACAACTTCTACAGAAGTCATTTGTGAAAATGCCATATCTTTTGGCCATGTTTCCTATTATACAGTGGCCGGTTATAACACCGATGAGTATATAGATTTAGCTTCTTTTCATAGAGAGTAGGGATATTGTTCTTTTCTGGTCGACTGCGGGCCACAAGCTGCGGGTTGTGAGTTGTGACACAATCGCTAGTATAGCGCCATCGGTCCTCGGCTGAATTGATAGTGATACGGTCTATTAGATTTTTAGCTGTGCTGAAAGCCGGTAAGACCCGTCTGTCAGCTAGTGTTATACCTATATCAGAGCCTTTCCTGGCCAGTCCATCTGCTGTTTCGTTCCCTTCTACTCCCACACGTCCAGGCACCCAGCAGAGTAGAACTGTGTGGTGTTTTATCGCTCTAAGTGCCGCGAGGCACTCCCTTACGCACTTTGAATTTACCGAAGTGGAGTTAGCTGTCCACGCATATGGTGATTTCCGTGGCGGATAATTCCATTGCTAGGACAATTTGTGCATACTTGCTACCATTGCAAAAATCTTCAATGTTTCGTTCATCCATAGTTTTATTATCTTGACTGTCTTATCTTGAAAGTTTTAATCGACATCTGCCTATGTGACCTAACACTTAGATCATTCAGTGTCATTCTGTCTGGCTAGTTCGTCTGCTTCGCAGTTACCTGGAAGGTCTCTATGACCAGGAACCCAGAAATATTTTTTTTTATTGGGATATTTAGAAGTAAGCAAATCTTAACATCTCAAAAGTAAGTTCATATGAGCAAATCAAGTGATGGTATGTTTACTCAAATCTACTCGCTAAAAGAAAAACACGTTCAAAATAACAGATACAACTAAAAATTAACCCCCCGCCTAGGACATCTCCTGAGACTGGATTCCTCATATGATAACAACAACTGATTAAAATGCAAATCCGAGCACCGAAAAATACACAACATCAACATTTTTCGCAATCCACCACCACCACGGACCGCGCAACACATCACCACCACTTCACTGGAGCACAAGCGATTCCAATGCAACTGCAAATAATCCTCCAAATCGTTTAAATCCTAACGCGATTAGTTTAATTGCCTTTTGTGGCAATTCTGGTGTCGATTTATTTCCATTGGGTAATTACCTGCCCATCCACCCGCCCCGTGTGGATGCGAGTGTGACTGGCCAGCATCGATAGTGCAGGCTGCGTCTGCTATGGGTTCGGAATTGGCCGCGTTTAGCCGCAAGGCCATATTTCGATTTCCATTAAAGCCCGGTGGACAATCCTGATGCTACCAACCAACCGCACTGCCTGGGAATTAACTGAAATTTATAATCGTGCAATATTGCTGCTGTCGGAGGGGCGACGGGAGATGGAATACATTCGGGATTAAATCAAATCGAAATAAACGATTTTTAATGGGACCGACACGGCAATCCTCTCCGCGCCGACCAACAGTACTACTAGACATGAATGGACAGAGGTCATTAATTATTTCTTCAACGATAAGCTGCCGCTGCTTCTGGCTGATACAGGAGAAAGGATGCTAGCTGAAGTTATACGCGTACGCGTACCATTGTCCTTTTTTTTTGCGACGCGCAGCGGATGAGTATAATGAGGATGAGCATTAAGGATTGTGAAAGAAAAGAAAGAAAAAAAAACAAAACTGAATCAGGGTGCACATGTGTTGCTCACTAAATTAATCTTCAGAACAAACAAATTATATTGCTTGGGGGTGGCGTCTTGCGTGTTAAAGAAAATGTGATGTATGTGGTTATCCCTTACTAGGTAGGTGCATTGTCGAAACCCAATAGAGACATCAAATTTAATCTTCCCCCATCCCACTGGGTTGCTAATAAAAACAAATGCCAAGGCTTTGTTCTTCATTTCTCAGGACTTGGCTGGGACTGATTTATTCTCCGATTATCCTTCGGGTGAAGAGAGGAAGATATCGAGTCTGATAAGTCCATGGAATTTATTTTGATTACCCGGTGACATTCATTTCTATTTCCCGTTTTTTTCCTCTTTATCGTCAACACTAGTCCATTTCGTTGAGCCGGAAGATAATCCTTACAAATGACCGCACCAGGGTGACGGTTTCGTTCGGGGCCAGGACAATCATAAAGCTTCCTCTGTTTTACCTCCACTTGAGGGCAAATAACTTTTTAACTATTTCTAGAGTATGTGGTTTACCTTTTTCCTAAACATTTTCAAAATATAAACAAATGCATTGCACACATACACATACATATCTACCTTTATTTATGTTTCTCTGATGTAGATATACGAGTGTACTTCGGGACTCCCCATCGGCATCATCATAAATCCTTTTGCTAATTCGTATCCATTTTGAGAGGATTGAGAATTTTGTGGCACGCAACCTTTTAATTGGGCTTTTGTGAAGCGATGTCGTGCGCCACTTTGTTCATCGGTTTGTCTGGTACTGGTGCTATCCCCTCTTGGATCAGAGAATATGTACATACGAACGTACTCGCACAATGAAATAGCGAAGCAAATAAATTTTAATCTGGAAAAGTTGTGTGTGTGTGGAAGGAGTCCTGTTTGCCAGTTAGCTAGTCCGTAGAAGATCGTCAACTCATGAATGGAGCTGTTAGAGGTAATTTGGTGCAGCGTTCTGGAAATGCAAAGATAAAGGGTTGGTAAAATATAGCTTTCCTACTGCCGTGCGGATGCGGTGCTGTGAAAAGGGTGAAATATGGGACAACAACAAGGCAGATGAGCATTCAAGCAGGTGTTTCCTTCGGGGTTGTGCAGGAAGGATTTAACTTTAAATAAATGAGATGCAAACACACTCGATTGGTTCGATTTAACAATTTAAATGCGGTACATGCGATTGCATTAGTATTGATTTTATTCTGAATGTGAGATATAAGCCATACGTTTTGAAAACTCGCCTCCGTATGAGTTGATATCATAATTTGAAATGAGTAAAATTCGGTGAAATTTAAAAAGAAAACCTTTAAATGACTTTGGATTTTACAAAGCCATCTACATATGTGCCAAAGAAAAATTCTCTTATCCTCTTATTCCCGTTTTTGTTGGAAATAAGATCCACGCGCTTTATTTCCGGGGGGCATTGCACTGCACCATGTAGATTTGGCGGTGGGTTAAGCCACACTGAGCCGTGGCATTCTGGCATCACTGCATTTCAAAATGTCATCAAGAAGACGCCCGTCGACAGCCAATGGGAGATAAGATGATGAAATCACCAGTCAGTCGCATCGTAGAATCATCGAGACCAGATCGCTTATATTTCGCGCATAATTTGTAATTTGTTTTTTATTATTCTATTTTTGTAAGTTTATCAAAGAAATTTGGAAACAATAAACAATTTTAGTTGATCATTTAATAATTGTGTTGCGCGTTTATTTCGAAGCAACCAAAGTGGTGACCCCGACGGCAACCAAAGTGGTGACCCCGACACCAAAGTGGTGACCCCGACGACAACCAAAGTGGTGACCCCGACACCAAAGTGGTGACCCCGACGACAACCAAAGTGGTGACCCCGACACCAAAGTGGTGACCCCGACACCAAAGTGGTGACCCCGACGACAACCAAAGTGGTGACCCCGACACCAAAGTGGTGACCCCGACACCGAAAATAAGAACGGATAGTCGCAAATTCGACACCGTTTGCTCGCAATTGCCGCCCGCCATGTCGCTTCCGGCAACCAACGTCAGCGTCCTCGCCTCCGCGCCACTCGCATAGTGGAGCATGACTCCACTCGACGCCCTCGCATATCGCCAACTTCGCCCGACTAATACGCAACTCTTCGCCGTAAACGGATCGTCTATCAGAGTTTACGGCGAGGTTACTCGCCTCGCGCCACCGGGAGCCTCGACCAACTCCGGTAGCATCGCCAAACAACCAGCAGCCGCCAAACAACCAGCATCGCCAAACAACCAGCAACCGCCACAACGCACTTCGACTCAGACATCTCGCTCCCTTACAGGCCGGAAACGCTACCTGTAGGGTGCGCGAGTCTTCTGGGGGGCCTCTGTGGCGGTGGGTTAAGCCACACTGAGCCGTGGCATCACTGCATTTCAAAATGTCATCAAGAAGACGCCCGTCGACAGCCAATGGGAGATAAGATGATGAAATCACCAGTCAGTCGCATCGTAGAATCATCGAGACCAGATCGCTTATATTTCGCGCATAATTTGTAATTCGTTTTTTATTATTCTATTTTTGTAAGTTTATCAAAGAAATTTGGAAACAATAAACAATTTTAGTTGATCATTTAATAATTGTGTTGCGCGTTTATTTCGAAGCAACCAAATGGATTACACACACGGTTGGCAGGTTATTTGAAGACGAAGTAGCCGATTCATCAATATGTAGTAGCCTACAAATCGCAGGTTTTTTCCAACCACTACTAGCCCAAGAATCTCCTAATAAATTTGACAAAATCAAATATACTTGAACTAAAACATACGGAAACGTTTTTTAAAGTTTTTATTTGGGAAAACTATTGCAACAAAAATACTAGACTAAGTCAAAAATACAAAAATTGGACTTCGTTGAAATAATAAAATAATACACAAATAATAATTTAACCCTTTCCTCACTGACGGTACTAATTAGTACCGCCTATTTTTTGAGACTTTGAAAAAAAACGACGGAGCAAGTGAAGTGTGAGAATTTCCAAAATAAATTAAAAATAGAAAATTGCAAGGTAAGTTAAGTTTTCTCTTAGTTTTTTACGAGTTTTACTCACATACAAAAGTTCCTAAGTAAAATCCAGACTTTCCCGTACACCGAGTTCCTGGCGGTACACAAAATCTAGGTCTTGGAAAATGTACTTAGAAGTGGAATACAAACCTAAAAAAATATTTGTCTTTATTTTTTTATCACTTTAAAAGATTTTAATGTAAAAAGTTATATTTTCTTATTATTTCTAGTAGTCGTTAGGAAAGAAAAAAAAGTAAAAATATGTAGCCTCCAAAAATTCTTTATTCATATTTTCAATTTACATATTTTTGTTAAATTAATGTAACATTTTTTTAATTACCGGACTCTCCTGACAGCATTTTATAGTCGATTGCACTAGCATTTGGCTTTCACATTTTGGATTTGACTTTCTTCTAAGCATCTGTAAAGCATTTTAATTTCTTCATTAAAATCAATGCCAAAATTAATAAGCGAGAATGGGGTAAATAAATAGGGAATTGCAGATAATAAATTAGTAATCACTGTTGCTCCTCAAAAAGTTATTTGTCCTCATGGTAGAGCATAACCTATAAAAGCTGTAGCTATTATGCAAAATAGAAAAATGGTTCCTGATAATCAAGTAGAAGTAAATATATAAGATCAATAATAAATATATACCTCGTCCTACATGTAAATAAATACAAATAAAAAAAAAAAATTATGCACCATTAGCATGTAATGTTCGAAATAATCAACCATAATTTACACTTCGGCAAATTTGATCAATTCTATTAAAAGCTATATTAATATCAGCAGTGTAATGTATTGCAAGAAGTAAGCCAGTTAAAATTTGAATATTTAAACATAATCCTAGAAGAGAACCAAAATTTCATCATATAGAAATATTTATAGGGGAAGGTAGATCAACTATTGCATTATAAGCAATGTTAAAAATTAGATGGTTAATGCGTGGTTTCCTAGATTATTATTTTATTATAATTATAATTCCTAGATTATTATTTTTTTAAATTTTCAATGGAGCCCAAAAATCGCCGTTTTTAAATAGAAATAGCCCAAATGTTGACAAACCAAAATCTTGATTTTGTTTGTCGCCAACAAGAATTTTTTGTAGCCCAATTGGCGACAAATAGCCCAACCTGGCAACCGTGCGTGATCACACAGATTAAGTAAATCCTCTCTCCGAAATCCCAGAGCTTTTACAGCGTTGCCGCAAGCAAAATTCAAAAAGCGTCAAAAATGGGGTAGTTGTATGGAAAAATTCAATATTTCGAAAAAATTTATTTTATTGCTGAACGTTAAATAAAATAAATATTGTAAAACGAACACAATTCATTGGGAAAGAAGTAACACAAACAATTCCGAGGTATACATATGTATGTACATACTTATGCAGAATAATTTTTTGGGAAAGAAATTCTGAGTAACAAAAATACTTTGTTGGTTTTATCCTGGCTGAACAAAATGGGTGTGTTTAAAGAGTAAAGTACTTTTTTAAAAGTAAAAGAGACATGAAATAAAAATAAATTAAAGAAAGGGTTCTATATTTGCAAAATATGTCCCATCGCTGAAAAAGAGTCAAAATGATGCAAAAGTGTCCCAAACGGCAACGCTGACTTTATATAATCTGCGCGACAAATGACCACGTACCTAAAACTTTATGCTTCGGCAGGAGGTTCGATACAGTGATCCCATCCCAACCCGTTAAGCATAGAACTATAAAAATCCAACGTCAGTTAACAATTGGTATACGGATGGATCAAAGATGGATGCCGGGGTGGTATTCGGACCAACTTACTTACTTACTTATTTGGAGCTACAACTCGAGGTGAACCGGGGCCTGCATCTCGCAAGCATTTGTGTGTGCGTGTTATATTTTTGCACGAATAGAAGGGACCTACAGTTTCTTGCCGACTCCGAACAGCGAGTTGAGAAGCTCAATCATGACAAATGACACTCTTTGATGCTTGACAGACATTCGATAGAGGTAACACCGTGAAAAAACTCTTTTACATAGGTGTTAGACCCGGCCAGGAGTTGAACCCGGGCAACATTGCCATCGCACTAACCACCACGGCCACGGCGACGACTATTCGAACCACACAGGCAGGAATTCATGCCATTCAAGTGTGCGCCAAAGTTATCCTCGAATCAGGAATGAAAGCCGTCCTTATTCATACACTCACGGATAGTCAAGCAGCTATAAAAATACTAGGTTCAGATCCACACCGGATTGACTCCAAATCCGCCCTGAATTGATTCAGTACTCTCTAAGACCTCTCCTACAGAAATTATTTGCAGCCCAGACATGCGGGTATTGATGGAAATGAGAAAACCGATGCGAAGCGTTTTTCCAATATTTCATACTCAGCTATAAACTTAAAAATCAAAAGTTGGGAAAACAAAATATGTCTCACATAGGGAAAATATCCAAGGTGGAGACCATTATTATAACACCTAGTGACCTGGAATGACGTAGTCACCACTATATAGTCTCACTCTTAGTAAATTGAAACTTAGTACTTATCCGAATATGAATGTGAATACTTTTTTCAATCTACACGCAAATATTTGCTTTCCTTTAAAGTATCAACGTTATTAAATTATTTAAAAATCGCAATTTATTTAAAACCGTCAGTCGTCCTCCACTTTGTAAGGAGTTTGTCACCTTTCTGCAGCAAGGAACCACAAGGGTTCGCAGGAAAAAGAAACTAGGTAATTACCATCCTCATGCATGCTTCTTAATTCACTAATTACCACGCGGTGGATTAAGCTGAAAATTAAAAGGACTTCTTACGCTCCCGTAAGCCTTGTTGTTTCCCCAACGTTAGCACATTCGCCCCGCAAAGGCACCGAAATGCACATCATGCATGAAACTCCACTTAAAAATGCATTCCGCGTGTCGTGTGCTTGTACAACCTTGTGGATCCCATTGGAACAGCGCGTCTTCTAGCGGCAGCAGCACAATGCTCGTCGAAAGTTCAAAGAGGTGAACCATAAATCACAAATTCGCCCTCCTGCTGTTCCCGCAGGGGGATGAGCGCCGAAACACATCATAATTCGACAATTTTCACATTCAGAAAGGACCTTCGGTCGGGGGGTCATAAAAAATGTAAACCATCCAAAAGAAATTTTGCTTAGCAAGTCATAACTCTATTTACTTTTTGGTTGATTTGATAGCAAATGGTTTGTGCGTTGGCAATCGGAATTATTTTGAATGGGAGAAAAATCAAGGTGCCGATGGTGTATCAAATCTGTCGAAACACCCTTCACGTTTGCGGTAAGGAATAACCCGACGTGATACTCGTATGTAAAACCGCCACCAGGACGTGGTTAGCATCTCGAGTGGTTGTTCTTATGTTAACTTTGCCTTACCCAGTTGGGGAAGTTTAAAAAACAAAAAAATTCATTCGGCCCTATGTTTTATAAAATTCCGAAAGCTCCATTTGAAATTACCTCACGCTTTCTTCATCGCTCACATACTCATAATCCTTTCAACAGATCTACATACAAAGAAGTACAAAACATACAATTGCTATCCAGGGAAATGCGCCTTTGTTGTACGAGTATTACCGAAAATCCACGGATAACCATTTCAAGAATCCTATCCTGGTCGAAGATATGCAGACCCATTCGCCGATTTAAAATTTTATGAGAATCATCACTTGTTCCACACCACATCCGACACTACACCGCAAATCGATTGATGATTCTTCAGAGCGATAGCTTAGGCAGAAGTGGAATAACTTACCCTTCGCTTTTGAATTGGGAAATTGAAGGGTTTACGTTGAGGGTTTTTTTTCGTGTACTTTTGTGAATAAATAAGGATTTCATCCGGAAGTGTGGTTACTATCAACTTTAACTCCAAGTCGAGATGAACAGCGGTGATTTTACTCTAAATTGTAACTTTACGTTACGTTTCTATTAAAATGTAGAAAGTCGCCGACTGACTAGACGTTGAGAACCACAGACGATTCCTAGGGTCTCTAGAGTTAGTCATAAAAATCATAATTGCAAGAGGGCTACTTTGATCTATGACAGTGCTGCCAAATTTCTTTCAAACATTTTCCCTATTTTCTGATCAAAAAGTCCCTTTTAGAGAAAATGTCAATAAGTCCCAAATCCATTTTAACAACATTATCATTTGCTCCCTATCTGATGCTTCCAGCTAAACATTTATCGACAGATCTCTACGTTTACACAGATATACTTTGATCAATCGATGTTCATCCTATAAATAGCGGATAAAACTTTGAATTGTCACCAAAAAAAAAAGGCGTGAGTACCAGGTAGGTACTCGTGAAATTTGATGTGTAAACATACGTTTGTGTATGATGGCGGATAAACAGAGAATGCACTAATCCTAAGATAATCATATACTAATCATATACAGAAAACGCACTAATACTAAGTTTGGCTACGCGTGACGGACGATGGCGAAAAATTTGCCCATACCGAGAGCAAAATGTATACACATCAAAAACTTAACTTATGTTCATTCCGTGTAATACAGTGATAAGGGAAGATAGGACATTTGCCTCTCATTCTGGTTGCAATAGCTTTCATAAATCTGTCCCTCTTTTAAGCCCTCACTGGGTTACCATAGTATGCATGAAAAATCGCCGGAAATCGGAGAGCAATACCCATAGGGCTACCATCTGCTGATTTGAAAACAACACAATTTGTTGATGTTTTCTATATATACAGCGATTGGCAGCAGCGTTGCCGCTCAAGAAAAAAATATCGTGCCTCAACCGCTGAAATACCGTGCCATTTTAAGCGATAGCGTGCCTAATCAAAAAAAAATTACATAATCCTTGTTCAATGAGAAAATAGGCAGAACAGCACAGATTTGTCAAAAACAGCAGATCAAAATAGAACAAAAAGTTACAGCCATATGTTTTTTTGTCAAATATGACAACTTCACTGTCGACTATCGTACTTAATAATTTCCAAATTATTTATTAATTATTACATTTAAAAATAACCAAAACTTTTTCCGATTGAATTTCGATTTCTTCAAGTTGGTAACCTTAAAGCTCATCGAAACACTTCACTTCATGTAAAAAAAAATTAAATATGCAATCAAAGGTGATTTTGACATTTCTGACAAATATGTTCTACATAAAGCAGATCAGTCTCGGACAGAAAGTTTTTTCATTGAACACGAATACGCTGTACTTTTCTGTTCTTTTCTGCCCAGAACAGTCTCATTGAACAGACTTATAATCTTCATATGAATAATTCTTCAGGATTAAGTGCATTCATGGTATAATTTTGAACATATTCTTCTATTGATGCTAAGTTAAACAGTGCTTACAATTTCAAATTAATATCAATATGAGTTTAAATTCCAGTCAAATAATGGAAATAAGAAAAACGTGCCAAAATTATTTCTTTCGTGCCTGCGTGCCTAAAGGAAATTACCGTGTCAAAAAGGCACGATCGTGCGACATCGGCAATGCTGATTGGCAGCCACATATAATCATTTAGCCACCGACTGTGGAGTTGCCTGGTCGCTGTGGTGGGATGTATGCGAATTTGTCGTAAATTACAAAAACAAAACCTGTGTAAGTCAGTGCTTTGGTTTTTAATTCAGTGGCGATTTCTCTAATTGAGTGCCGTGAAGACATGTACAGACACCAGTGTTTGAAAAAAAGCTCCCCCATAAGGCCTGTACTGACAATTTTTGTGGAACAGAGTATAGTTCTTTTAGTTCTGGCAGCACTGATTCAAGCTGAACAATTACATAAATCAAAACTATAAAAACTCGTCAACTAAATACATATACATATGTACCGACCTTAGAGCTACATATATTTGCCACAAGATTTAAATTAAACGTAATCCGCTACCCAACGAATAAGTTAAGTGTATATCGAAACCACAATGTCGAATATATTCCACAAATAGAATGAATAAGTTTCGGTTCGTGTACATGCTAATAATATTCTCACGCCATCTATTCGACACGTGTAGTACATTGTATGCAATGTTCAAACCATTAATTTAGAATGTAAAATGATGTAGAATAACAGAATAAGTTGCTTTATTAGACAATGCTGCCACTTCTGATTATTTAGGTAACTTTAATTTTTTAAGTTTACTTACTATGGAACTCATAAACTTGTTAGTGTTTGAAATAGCTTATATAAAAAACATAGGAACAAATCGCTTATCCGTTCAATTCTTTCGGAAAAATCTACGTTAATAACCATTTTTCAAAAGGCTTTCTGTTGTGGTCCTTAACCCAAACGGAATCTATATGTTTAGTATTATTTTGGAGAGTGGTAAAAGACAATGCAGCTTGCAAGTATTTTTAAATTCTACCATACACCATGGTAGCTGATAGTAAAATAGATCGAATTAAGACTTAATAGATGAACTATTTTGTCATGTACAAGAAAAAGCTAAATGTCAGCCAAGTTTGTTCATTCTTACCATTGTGTTTTAAAAAAAAAACTTTATATCTGTATCTCAAACCTTTGACAGAAAATTATAAACTGTTTTCTTCGATGAAAAAAAAAAGATCAAGTAAATCGTTAAAATTCTTTCAATTGATCTAAAAGTAAATAAATGCAAAAAGCAGGCTCTGTTTCTCTGCAAACGCGTCGACCTGATCGAGTCCTCTGGACTGGCTGGGACGCTGTCATCTGGTCAGTTTCTAGTTCCGTTGTTTCTGTTGGCTCTTCCGTAGTGGTGGTGGCATCTTCTGGGTACATCTCTATTGGTGTGCAGCCACGTCGTTTTGTTCCTGCTCCGTTTCGTTCATCCTGCCAAATGTAAAGTTGATGAAAGTAACTTTCTACTAAGATAATTGCGAGTGTCTATCGATCTATATTTTTTAATCTCATAGTTTTAACGTATGAAAAGTCATCGCAGTGATAGTTGAATATTGACAGTTCAAGAATGGCATGAAATTTAAAATGACACCTCTTTTTGTATGACCCTATATTACTATATGTATCTAGATATTAAAAACTAATTTTCACAGAAAATGCAGGAAAATCAAAAACATAAGAGATGCTAAAGAGTTGTAAATTAATAATTAAATATGTAAGTATGTAAATATATTGATAAATAAAATCCAATTTATTAATGCATCCAATCATTATGTACATATGTATGATCTCACGTTTGCGTTAATTAAAAAAATGTTTAATAGGAAGTGCCAGCTAAGGATGCCAACACGGGACGTCTGGGACAAAAGCTTTGTCTTTTTCAACACTTCTTTGTCATTTGTCCTTCCCAGTGATTTCTCAGTCCCAAACTCAAATTATAAAAAATTTACCGATGCTCTATAGTTTCAGCTCAATCGGATGGTTTTGAAAGTTTGGTGTTCCAGCGCCATCTATCTTGAGTGCTTTTGATGTACGAACATTTCTCAACTCATTACAAATATATTGTGTAAGTTTCAGCTTAATCGTACGGTAAAGATAAACAATTTTTTTTCGATCAAAAAAATGCTACGAAATAATTTAATTCCAATAAAAAAAAAGTGTTTTGTATACTACCTATAAAGGTACATAATGTCAGTGCAAGGAAATAACTTCACGGGAAATAACTTTACCTCGAGTGGGAAATAAATTCACATTTTTGATGTGAAGTTATTTCTCACTGAAGGTGGGCAATAATTTAACCAGATATTTTGTGAAATTATTTCGCTCTTATGATTTTTTCGAAAAACACAGGGGTACCGTGGAATAAAGCCGAGCGAAATAAGGCTGAATTTGGCATTATCTCTATTTATAATTTATTATTTCTATTTAGAAATGGAAATAAGGCCAAACGAAGAAAAATTTGGCATTTGGCTTTATCTACTTATAAAATTCGTTATTTCCCTGCACCCATAATGTCTAATTTAAGTTGAAAAATTAAATCTTTGTCCCGAAAGTAGTTTCTCCGTCTTTTTTAATCTTGTATTTGTCTCAAAACATACTTCATGTTGGCAACCGTAGTGCCAGCGAACACTATAGTTGTGTAGAGAAATTGAAAACAGCTGTACATATGTATATGTACATGTACATACATATTAGTAGTTTAAAATATTTTTTGCACAGTCGAATTCCGTTCAGTGGAATTTTCGTTAATGTAAATAGAAATTTTCAGCATTTTTTCGCATATCTTTGATTTTTCATACAACAAACGAAAATTCCTGTAACAAATTTCTATTTTCTAGACATTAGTTAAATTCCTTGAATTTTGCACCTAAAAATAAACAAAAATTTCATAGATACTAAATTATATTGCGATTCGTGACCAGTGCCGCCAGTAAGGAAAAATTTCCGTAGCAAAACCAAATTTTGCGTAGCAAAACTCTATAAGTCCATAATATGGCGTTTTTCATCGACAACAAACCAAAAACCGCTTAGTTCTTTGTTAAAAATAAACAGCTTTTGAAGGACTTGTATAGTTGGTATATTATTAAAACCATTGCAATACCAGTCCGATTCCAGTCAAATTCAAACATATCCGAAGAAATGTATAATATACTGCCTGTACGTTAGAAACATAAGTTGGTGTCGTAGAAGTGAATAGTAATAATAAAATAGTTCATTTTATTTTTTTTCTTTGTTTTGTAACTGTGTTTGTGCGAGGTAATTCCAAATTCTTGTTTACAGTTCCTGTTTCAAAAAATCGTAGCAAAATTGGGGTATTTAGGAAGGGTGCGTAGCAGAGTAGCAAATTTGACTTTTTTGAAAATCGCGTAGCAGTTTTGCTACGATAGTATCAAAGTGGCAGCGCTGTTCGTGACAGTTTTTATTTAAGGGTTTCGTAGAGTACTGGGAATAGGAACACTTATGACGCATCCCATTGAGAGGGGTGTCGTTGGATAGGTCTAACGAAATACAACAAAAAAGCCATGGCTCCTTGTAGTTTCTACTCTTGAGTCTCGAGATAAAGTAATTTTTAGGGCTTCCTAAACAAACAAAGTTTTTCGCTGTGTCACCGAATCGTTTATACGTAATTTCATAAATCCATTTTTAGCATACATATGTATTTTGAAGAGATAGATAGATTAGATAGAGATATAATTGGTTTTTTTTAATGTAGGCATCTATAAAATAATCTATAAAATAATAATAAAATAACAAATAAAGTGTGGTTGTTTTCCAGCATTATTATAATAATTGCACATAAAGGGGTTGAGATTTGATTTCTTTTTTTTTTAACTAGTGCAGTTTGGCAGGGAATGAGTTATGTACACAGTATGTATCAAGCTAATCCTGGTTCAGCTCTGGTTCAAACATATGAGGATTACGCAAGTTGAGCTCAGCTCTGACTTTCAACTCAAGCTTTCAATTTTATCTACCCAAATCATAAAAGTCAACCATCTCAACTTTAACGCTCAATACTGCATACACACATACAGTACGAACTATAAGTAATCGCTCGCCGCCCTTGATACACGCAAAACCTCTTTGCAACACTATAAAATATAGCAATACATCTTTTATAAGTTCTTTGATGTTTGTCAGACATTCGAAAGAGGTGGCACCGTGAAAAAACTCTTTAGGCGTGAGACCGGGGCTGGGATTGAACCCGGGCAGTATTGCGTAGTAGTCCAACGCACTAACCACCACGGCCACAGCGACCACATAAGCCCGTAACTGATTCCATAAAAGCTGAGATAAAAATATAAGTTTTATCATTTTACGATACGTCTTAAATATTTGGTCTTACTCATATATCACGACACCATTCTTTTATATCCGAACTTCTAGCTCATACGTCAGTTCCGCCAGTCAGTTGTCCGCCAGCGTAACCATCGTCATGAGAGTCAAGAATTTAAGGCTCCGGCACAGCATGCAAAGCACTTAGTTTTATATCTGAACATGCCTGACCTCTTTCCTCATATAATCGGTTGATTTTTTTTACCAATTGCCACCCAATTTAGACTGAGAAAATGTTAGTGACTTCCAAAACTAGATGGACACTTTTGGACTCATAATTTGAAAGAATGTTACGCATTTCCGTCGGTTTTCATTCACACACTTTACCTCGGTATGCAAGGTGAATCATTTCGACTCAATTTGGACTTGGAATTGCTTACAACGTTTTTTGAGCTTCAAAATCGAATTAAGAATTCCAAACTCCCAAATTGGCAGTTCATTGTCATTCACTGGGTACGTACATAATTGCTGTTGTAAAATCTATTAGTACCGACGCGACGGCGACGGGCGCCTCTCTAAAGTGAAATACAAATTCCACATCCACTTCTGCTATCTTCGCTATCCCACTCAATAGGGAGCCCATAATTTATCTGAAGAACGTGTGATTTTCATTATCGACTTCCTTCCGTCTCGTTTGGAGATCTGTTCTGTTGTGGAACACTTAATGCATCCTGCGCTCATAGTGTGCGTTAAAAATATGCACCTCGAGGCACATTCTACTGGATGGAGGAGCTGGAGCAGCGTGTGCCAAGTATAAATACTTTCCACATGGCATGCCAGTACAATGTGTTACTAAGGTCATTTCCAGTTTCCCATTGCCTTTGCCGCCACTGTTTGCAGTGATTTGCATACAAGTACGAGTACGAGTGTTCTGGAATTTCTCCCTTTCACGGGTAATTACTTGGAACAGCTGAATGCGAAGGGAACCATTTTTATAGTTATTTTCTGTTTCAGAGTGTTCTGATTCTGACATCGTAGAACGATCACCTTAGGCTCTATTAAATAATAATAAAAAATGCATCTTTATTTCAATTCTAAGAAAAACTAACTTCGACCCTTCCGCTACCACCCAAGATGTTCAGATTCAGTTCGGTTCAACTCGTCGTCGCTTGTCCTCTAAATGTTGCCTTTCGACTGTTGTTGATTTTTGGAATCCTGAACAAAAACAGGCGATTTAATCGCATTCAAGTTGTTTGATTAGCTCTTGCCCCATTAGCTATTCATGTCATGTGCGTTAACGCTAAACATAATGGGGCGGCTACTTTAAGGTTTGTTTTCTTAGGTACACGCAAAGCAGCTCACTCCTCAAAAAGGTCTAACAAAGCCATAAGAGATACCATTTTTCCCATTAATTATTCAAATCAAGCAGAAAATTGCGCGAACAACGTCGAAAACAATAAGATTATGTATGTACGTGTAATTGTTGCTTATCTAAATAAAACAACCGTCCTGTTGTACACTCGTATGTATCTGCAAAGAAACAAGAGGCAACTTAACGTTCAATTGCTTTCAATTCATAAATCTAACTTTATTAGAGTCACAGTGCTGCCAGATCTTCAAAGTCGGTTTTTTTTTTTTCAGTTTTATATTTCGTTGTGGTCAACTGATGTAATGGTTAATGGCTCTTTGATGAAGCTCTTGATTAGGCTCTTGAGTGCATTTGAATAGGCAGTCAACCACTTGATTTACTGTGCACCTTGTTTGGGGGGGTTTGACGAAAACCAAAGGCAAAAAGGAATTACGAAAGAATTTGAGTTTGAATTTTAAATGGAAGCGGGCCAAGTTTTTCATTCGAAAAAGCGTGCACCGGATAATTAAGTTCGGTTGAAAAGAGACACGTGATTTGGTTTGCACCTATAATCGTTAGCAGGTACCTACTGTGGGCGCAGAATGGTTCGTTAAAGCTATTGACTGTCTTATAAAGGTAAGAAATGGCGGTCAAATATACAATTGTATATGTAATGTACATATACCCTCGCGGCTCTAGGGTGCATTACGATTGTTCCATAGTTTTAAACACATGTTTTTTTTTTGTTGTTTTTTTTTAATAGACTTATGCCCGGTTTCACCAATATTGGCTAATAATATATCTACCCATTAAATTAATTCTGTTTCACCAACCCCATTTAATGATTTTTTAACTAACAGGCTGTTAGTGTATTTGGTAAAAAATTTGTTTTAAGTGTACTTCAAATTCTCATGGGGAAAGAGTGAAATAGATACATACTAAACATATATATGTATAATATCAACTTATAAAATAGAAAAAGTCAGCAAATCAATGAAGTACGTTGTGAAAATGCTAAGGTTTGTGTCATGGGCTAAAGAAAAAATAATGAAAAAAATTACATAATAATAAAAAATATTAAATGCTTAAAAATGGGTAATAAAGAGGATGAAATGCTAAATCGAAAAAAGGGTGACATTTTATTGGTAGCAAATTAACTTCCATAATGAAGAAAATGTCACAAATGTAAAACAATTTATTTTTTGAGGTTGAAATCACGCTTTTAAATATTAAATGGGCGTAAACGGCCTGTTAGTTTAAGGGGCTGTTTAACGCGATTTTAAAATTAAAAGTGGTTGATGAAACGGAAAAACGTAATTTTAAAATTAAACAGCCTGTTAAATATTTAAAAGTAGTTGGTGAAACCGGGCATCATAGCAATGTTATATGTGTTCCAAATATCTGTTAACCATTATATACACATTTTTCTCTGCCCAGAGCAAACAAAATAAATTTAAGTTGTTACTTATTTAGCTACGTACCTGTAATCAATAAATTATCACTGCATGAAGTCAGCTATACACTATTGACCGGATGTCTTTTGTCATATTGTTCAAAATAGGCTCTCGAAATTTATTTTCTTGATATAGCTTAACCTTAAGCGGCCCTTACACGGTCAATAATAATGTCATTACTAGTATTGTTATTACATTCAAACATTATTTATCAATACTCCATCATTATTTTTGAACATTACACGGTCAATAATAATGTCAATACTGCTCTGTTGTTCGAAGAGAGGAGAACTGATTTCACATTCATTTCAGTCATGGATCCACGTAAGAAAGCATGCCTTGCTATAATTTTGCCGTTTCCCGTTAAGAAAAGTGTTAATCGACGACGGTGGGTGAAAACATGGTTACGAAATCGTGAAATGTATTCGGATTTAGTTTTGTTGAGAGAAATAAGTGCCACGGAAGTAGAAGACTATCGTAACTACTTCCATATGAGTGAAAAATCATTTAACACACTTTTGCCAAAGATCGAACCACTTCTGCAAAGAAGGAATTCAACGATGAGAGAGAGCTTATCTGTGCAGGAGCGGTTGACAGTAACCTTGTGGTACCTAGCTACCGGGAGGAACTTTGAAGACCTTAAGTTCTCCGTTGCTATCTCTCTGGCTTTAATAAGCGATGCCGTAGTTGAAAAATGTCAAGCACTTAAATGTTATGTACTTCAGGAATATTTAAAAGTATTTTTATTTTGTAACAAGTGTCAAAAAAAAACACATTTGGTCTTCGAAAGTCGCAGTGAATATACGCAGGACATCACTTTCTTCAACACAAACACCTTGCGTCGATTCCGCGCTATCACGTTCCATTCTTAAAATAATTGTGACTGCACTGGCTGCACTAAGTCAAATGAATAATGATGAAGTAATGACGAAAACACATTACACGATCAATACTAATGACAATAGTGGCAGTATTGATGCTTTGAAATCTGAAAATCCGGATTTTCGTCCATCCTGCCCATCATTCCAAGTAATGGCAATACTATCTACCTTACACGATCAATATTAATGTCAATGTGCCGGTTTAGGATAGCAACAGGGGTGATATGATACATCAACCCACGGAAACAAAAAGCTCTTCATTTCATATACATAAATATATCCCGCTTTCAGTCAACAGTCAAAGTCATGATGCGGTGGGTCCTAAATTTTGCTTTACAGACATTGTTGTGGTGACACGTCACCCCTGTTGCTATTTATGTAACTTTTTTTTATGATTTTATGTTTTGAATTTCATTATTTCTCACTTCAAAGTGACTTTTCGGTCTATTGAACCTATGGAAAATATATAAAATAAGTTTGTCCAAATGATTCTGATTTTGTATTTAAATAAATGACAGAATAATTAAGATATCAGGCTAAAATGTGTTCTAGATGTAGTACACAAATTAAATTTAAGTATCGAATTCGATCTCGTTCATAATATAACCACCGCGAGCAAGTTCTCAGCGATCGGTTCTTTAGAGCCAATTTTCCACACATATTGGCGGGACGTTGGCAATTTCGCGTTCGACTTTATTCCTAAGCTCCTCTTACCTTGTTGGATTTTTGGTGAGATAAGCCTTCGACTACTTATGTTACATAAGCGAGCTGGCCATTTGACCGGACTATTTCTCGAGATTACACGAACTTCCCTGTGTGACATGTGGCACCATCTTGTTGGAACTATGTGTACATACATATATCACTGATATCAAGTCCATCTCTTGAAGCACATGCGGGTTTGTTGCTGCCCGATTTTACGTAGATGTAGATGATTTTACGATTAAATTCAGAATTCAATATACGAACACAGAAAATCGGAGTAAGAGCTCTTAACGTTGCGATCACCGACTTAGAATTTCATAGTTTTTAATAATTTCCTAACGTTGCTCGTTCGTGAACTTCACCATGGTTATCACACACAGCTTTAACAACATTCGTACCACCTCCACTTCTCCGACTGAATGTAAGACATAGAAAATCGTTTCCGTTCATAAAAAGCAAATTGCAGCCTGTCTGAGTATTATATACCAATAGAGATCATTTCCTTTTTACCTAAAGTTTTTGAAAGGACAATCCTCCCACAGATTTGAAGATATCTCTCTGTTGAAAACTTGCTACACAATAGTCAATCGGGCCTTCGATCCATGCGCAGATGTAAAACCACCTTGCTGTTTGTTGTACCTCTTTTATGATTGTTTTCTTTAAAATCTAGAATTGTGAATATTTTTAGCTCTTAGACATAAACAGCAGAAATACGGTAAGCACTATTACATTTTTGGCAAATGAAAAAATAGATATGTGAAACTATCTCTCAATTGGGTAATTAACATATAAATATTTTCTGTCACATACAGCCAAAATGCCGCCCCTAAGTCTTGCCGCCCCGGACAAATGTCCGGGTTGTGCGCCCCTATAGCGGGCCCTGCTGAGCTATAGCTCAGGGCAGTACTGAACCTTGATACGCCACTAAGCACATACAGTACTGATTGAAATAATATGTAATCAAATCAGGTATAAAGTATAATAGAAATTGCAGTACTGAAATCGGCGTTCTGTCAATGTTTTATTTGGAAACTTTAGCAGTACTTTAACAGTACAGTTACTTAAGCAGACAAATTTCATTTATTCTAATGCGTGTTTGGAAAGTCTTTTATTGTGATTTGTTGTGTTGCAGTAGTAATTGTGAGAAAACGTCATTTTCTCCTTGATTAAAGTAATAGAGATTTTATACTTTGTTTATTTAGTAAAAGGTTATATTCTTGACTTATTATTTTCTGTTATTTTTACTGGGACAATAACGGCTTTTTGTGATAAATGGGTCGTAAAAGCCATTGCACTCCTGAAGAACTACGGATAATCAAAAACTTAAGAAATTCGGGCAAAACGTTGAAATTTATTGCTGAGAATTTAGATTCATCCGTCAATTTTGTAGCTAAATGCCGTAAAAGAACGTCTGCATCAGAAACACGAGGTAGACCGCGAAAAACCACCTCAGTGACTGATTATCGTTGCGTATTGCTGGCAAAAAAAGATCCCTTCATGTTATCAAAAACTATCGTGACGGAAACTAACAACGTCATCAGTCCACGAAACGCAACGGTCCGCGAAAGGCTACAGCGAAGTCAGTTACCAGAAGGAATCGCCAGAAAAGTTTTATAACTGAGCAGGAAAAATATCAGGAACAGGAGATACATAGTTCGCACTAAGTTTGCACACCTATAAAGAAGAACAATTTCGCAATATATCGTGGAGCGACAAGACGAAAATTAAATTATTCGGCTCCGTGTGTTGCAAAATGTTTGAAGGCCACAAGGAATGGAGTTTAAGAACCGCTATACAAAAAAAAAAAACCGTTAAACAGCTCAGTAATGGTATGCGGCGTGGGTCCTATTTATTAACCAGATCAATAATATAAAGGAGGTTTAGCGATATCTTGGAGAATATTATGATGGCACATGCCGATGCGGTGACACTTCCAGCATGACAGTGATCGCAAGCATTCGTCAATATTGGTGAAATTCTGATTGAGTCGTCGCAAGTATCGGTGCTCCAATGGCCTTCCCAGTCTCCCGATCTCAATTCCATTGAGAATTTGTGGGGGGGGAACTGAAGAGATCGTTGGCTAAGGAAACGTTCCAAAGTAAACCTTATTGTACCTCGGAACGCGATTCCTGTTGAAACTTGTCGTAAGTTAATCGACTTAATGTCCAGACGAATACAGGCAGTTACACGAAACAAAGCAGGTCATTTCGGATACTAAACAGATATGTTTGCGCACAGAAATGTATTCGTATTTAATTTTTTATGTTAATGTCAATTTAACCATTATTTTGATCAAGTGTTTTTATCTTAAATATATAAAAACGTTACTACGTATGTATGTATGTCCGACTATCACGGCTGAACGGCTGAAGCTATCCACTTTATATTCACATCATACGTTCGTGTGGTGTTCCGGATAGTTTTTTTTGTTAATGTTGGAACCCCCTAGGTGGCGTTGGCGTCGCTTTTTCAAAATTCTTATTTATGGACCTAATTGGCTCAGATTCACACCATATAATATTTAAATAAAAAGAAAGTCTTTGGCTGAATTTCGACCCGATAGGTAGCGCATGGGTGCAGATATTTACGAAAATTTAGTTTTCCCCGTATATAATTTTCATTTAAACAATATTAAATTTTAATGTAATAATAAATATAGTTTGGTGTAGTAACAAAAACTTCCCACAGGTGGCGTTGGCAATTATATTTCATTTGAGTAACGCGACTGTTTGCGTATACGGGCGAAGCCGGGCGGATCAGCTAGTTATCAAATAATTAAGAAAAAAAATTAATGAATTAGAAAAAAACTTCTGCTTTAATCATTTATCTAATAAAACAAAAAAAGGTATATTTTTTTTTTAGTGTGCAAGACAAGTCATTTTTTCGAGCATTTTTTCCACTTTACCTATTACATATTTTGATAAGCTTGGTACACACAGATGATAGCAGGCAGGATGGACACGTTCTTGTCATTCGACAGCAAAGAGATTTGTAAAACTATTGACTTGATTTGCATAATTGGCATTTGCATTATAACATAATAACTTTTACCATTGAAAATGGTAAACTATGTATACTATGTAAACTATGTAGCGTATGGAATTGTTTAGGTACTTTACAATTATTTTTCACCTACGGGATATAGTTACCCCAATTCCCAATGTCGTACTTCGACCCGTATTCATAGTCGTATTGAGAGTCGAATCGCATTCAAATAGGTATTCCTGAAGTCGAATGCAATGTACACGACAACCCATCGCATAGAATGCATTCCATGTCAAGTATGAAATTTCAATAAAGAAAAATTCGTGAAGTGTTTGGTTTCTTTTTAAACGATAATTTTGTATTTAAATAAATTATAAAGTATGAATTCAGTGGATTTAATTTTCGACAGTGAAAAAGAGGACATCAGGGATAATTTGACATTTTGTCATCGGCTCGCAGAATGATTCTTGATAGTTTCAATTCATTAGAGCTACTGGATTCCTAATATGTTTTGAAAATTAAATAACTAAAGTGCAAGTGTGTGACATGCTTTTTTAAAACTTAAACTTTAAAAAAACATTTGAGCTTTCTAAAGAAGCATTTAAATTAGTTTTGGATTAAAGTAGTCCAAGTGCGGAGACGTATTGCAAGACGTCCTGGATCGTTCATATGGACGAATTGGACACAAAAAGCCGTTCCTTGAACAACGATCTAGGGAAGGAGAAACAAATACTTGCGTACATTTCAGGCAATTCATGATACTCCATTTGGTCACGATTCTTTACTTTCTGGAATATATATGTAAACATAAAATAGTTCATAAAAATCTTTAATAAATATTTATTAGTTCGGAATAAATGAAAAAAATACATTTTCAAATGTAAAATTATCCATTTGTCTACTTACATTTGTTTTTTTCCATTTTTTAAATAAAAATAGCAACCACCCGTAGTCAAATGAGTTCTCGACCTTAAAACGCCATAAATACGAACAAAATACGAGATAGGGATTACCAAAAATTTCGTGAGTCGAATGCGATGCTTTGCTTTTGACAGAAGGCAATTAGACATGCGAGTATGTTCGCAGAATACAACTTTGGGAATAAGAATGTTCGACTGAAGTCGAATTCGAGTAGGAAATACGACATTGGGAATTGGGGTGAGTAACTGTACTTAACGGTTCTTTTGTCCTCGTCGATAATGGTGAAGAAGCACAATCTTCTTAAAAAAATGTTTACCTTACCTGCGTTGCCTCAATTAAAAATCCCAACTTTTAAACATTAAAATACTCGAATATTTTTTGTATAGTAATTTTATAAACATTTATTTCGTTTTGCTATTTAGTAGAGAAGTAAAAGTATAGCCATTTTTATTTATTTATTTATGTTTGTTTTTAAGAATGTGCATATTAAAATATCAATTAATCTTAATCTCAATATTTTATATTTTAGTACAATATACAGTTCCAATGAAAAAAAGCTTACTTTTCCTTTCACGTTGTTTAAGTTAAAATATTTACATTAAGTATATTTAAGCAAATTACTCTTACAATTCATTTCTATTACATACATGTTTAAACTTTCATTTTAAAATACTACAATATATACAAGAAAACCGTTTATTTCGTGTTTAAATAAGCAGCAGCCATTTCAAAAAAAAATACAAAATGCTCAAAAGCATTACAAGGAGAGCCACTGTCGAAATAACCTAATTTTTGTAATTACAAAATGTCGGCAAATAATCATTAAATATATTATAATATTAATAAAAATAGATCTACAACAAGTCAACAAAATATTATAATAATCATTTTGTACATCGTTTACTGTATAGCAACGTTTCATTGCAATCAGAAGTATTTTTTTATTTCATTCAAAGGATCAAATATCCGGTGTATGGCTCTCTTTCAATCAGTCCGACTTTGATAAATGGCTTCAGATCCAAAGATCGACATTTTTAAACATCACTTGACGTCCTTGGAGTAAATATGGATTAAAAGAATCTTCATCCTTTTGAACTGGCCTCTTCAATGTAAACATTGCCTAGTTGGGTGGGCTTGACTGTTTGTTTATCAGCTAAAAATAGAAGAAAAAAAAACAAAATTGCAATATTACGTCTGAACAGAAAAGGAAGAGGAAGACAATGTTAAAATTCTACACGTGGATCGTGCCCTCGCTGTTTCCTAGGAAATCGATACGCAATTCTTCAGTCAATCAAATCACTGCGGACAGTGCCGCGTGACAGGTTTTTTTTCGACATGACAGCTTTCGGAACGCATTAGCATATCCGTCATAAAAAAAACGCTTGTACCTTTTAATTATAAAGTTTGTAGTTTCGCACGAAAATTCCATTTTTTGCTGTGGGACGTGATGTGCGAGTGTAATTCGCTTGTAAGTGTGACACAAGAACCGAATAGCCCCTTTGACGAAAGAACGTCTTATACAATTAATCAAAAAGTCAGAAACTGTGGTAGTATGGTATGATTTGTGACAAAAATGCAGCCTGCTAACGGAGTGCATTCGAATAATTCAATTCCAAGCTTTACTTTTGACAGCATGTATAATGTACATACAAGGAGGTACAGTCAGTCAAAAAATGCTATGAGAACTTTGCAATACTTCATGTACTTACATACTTACTTAATTGGCGCTACAGCTCGAGGTCAACCTGGGCCTACTTCTCGCAACCATTTGTGTGTGCGCGTTATATTTTTGCACGAATGGAAGGGACCTACCGTTTTCTGCCGTCTCCGAACGGCGAGTTGGGAAGCTTCACATGACAAATGATACTCTTGAATGCTTGTCAGGCATTCGGAAGAGGTGGGCACTGTGAAAAACGTTTTAGGTGTTTGCGGCGGGATTCGAACCCAAGACCGCTGGCTCAGTAGTCCGACGCACTAACCACTTGCGCTACGGTGCTAAGCTGCTTTTGAAAATGGGGCTCATATTCAAAAGTCAATGTAAAAGAAAATTGCCTGAAAAAAACATTACATCTTATGTTAAAAAAAATCTTTAAAAAAAACTGATAAATTGACTTTCTAAATTTATTAGAATTATCTATCCATTCAGGTTATTTGAATCCATACCGATTTGGTTTGATTTTTCACACTTAAAAAAAAATTAACTAACGCTTTTAGTCTAAAATAAAGAGAAAATGTTGTTAACTCATCTTTCAGTTATCCGTTATAAGAATTGCGTTAGCAAGTACTCTCAATTTTGTCCTGAATTTTCTGAATTTTGTCCACTTATTCGTGTGAAATGGAACACTGTACAACGTACCAATCGCTTACAAAACACATTTTTCTCATTTTTACACCGTTACAGCCCCTACAATTTTCAATAAGCTGCTATTTGTTGTCCGAACTACTTTTAGTTTTCATTCCTTTCTAAGAAATATCAAAGGCTGGTTATTCACGATTGACTATACTAATATCGAATCATTCTTGAGAAGTACAGCACAAATTAATGTTGAGCTGTTATTACCTATTATTTAAAATTGTTTTTCTTTTCTTTTTATATTATATATTACCTCTGATTGTAACCCCACATCAGATTTTAAATTTAAATTTGAAATTTTGTTTAAAATATAAATTCAGGTAACATTCCTTACTATCTGTTTAAGTTACAGAATGAACAATATTACATATTTAATTCCGCTATATTTAAAAAAAAATAAATTGTATTTAGCATTAAGTTCGGAAGTTCGGAAGTTCGGAAATGAAAATGAAAAATAAATGCTGAGCTCGGCCTAAGTACGTTCATTTGTTTGATCAACTGTACAAATTGGCCCCGAAAAAAAAACCATCTCTCACGGTGTAACTTATTTTATGTTTATTTGGTGACGTTTTTACTCACCAATCAGCAGCATTTGTTGTGACCGCACATTCTGAATTTTTATCGAACTTGCATCTTCAATGTAAAACGTGCCACCCTCTAGACTCTGCACCTCCGCCAGTCGTGCCATTAATTTCGCTGACAACTCCTCGACATCTGAAATAAGATCATAAATGTGACATACAAAAATTAGCATACTCTTCTTCTTCTTTTTTTTTTTTTGTGGTTGGTGTTTGGTTTTGTCTGCAAATCTGAATCTAGATTATCGTTGACATAATATGATAAACAGCTTATTTTGTCGCAGTTCTGTTCACTGTCACAGACGCTGAGGCGAAGTAAAATAGGATCATCCCTATGGAGTACATATACATCTGAATGTATGTAAGTAATTTACACCATCTGGAGGGAAAAGTGTCTGGTTAATGGCTCGTGCTATATGTACGACCATTTTAGCATTTTCAATTCGCATGCGATGTGCTATTTTTATGACTAACCTAACCAAACCAATTTTCCGATTCGTTTCGGAGAATGAGAGAAACTAAAAAAGATCGTGAAACAATCAGTGCACGATCCATTAAGTAAAACAGATGAGGGCACAGCGCCCAGCAGGTTCCCAAGTCGCCCACTACGGTTGGCCACGCGTCCAATTGATTAACCTAGAGTCTGGGAAATTTTATTCTCGAAAATAAGCTGATGCGCAAAATTTTCGAAATCCATTTTCAAGAATATTGCGATTTGAGAATTTTTTCTTTTATTTTTCTCCCGCATAAACAGATCAGCGGAGAACTGCAAACAGATTAAAAATATACATTTACTGGTAAAATTTATTCTGGGGTTGGAGGATTGAGTTTATAAAGAGCAAGCTGTTGTTTATGTAATGCGGTAGTGGCGAAAGAGTTGAAATAAAAAATAAAAAAAATACGATAAAAAGAGTAAACAATCGAAACAGATAAATTGGGCTTCTGGCAAATAAAATAAATATAATTAATTTTTTGCATTTATTTCGGCAAACGAAGACAGATCTTTCCTGTAAATATTCGCCTTGATTTGTTGGCACCTCTACTTTTGGAATAATAAAATACTCTAAAATAGTGTGCATGCAATAGTTTTAAATGATTTATGTGAAACCTTGTTGGAAACCGTGTTGAAAGATCAGACAGCGCACAGTGGGGCAGAATGCCCTAAAATGTGGTATCAAATCAGTCGTTTCAGCTAAGAACCTGAAATTTTTCAGGGGGGCCAGCACGTAACTTGATAAAATCGAGAGTTGCTGATCGTCGTTCAACTCGAAACAAAAATATTTCGGCAGCACGTAACTTGAAAGGAGTTTCATTGTGACTCGTACCTAAAAAAATGATTTTGAACTAATAAGTGTCCAATGTCAAATTGGAAAATAAAAATTGGGAAATCTGCCGAAAATTGTTTTTTTTATTATTTGTTTTCATTTTCTAAAAATGATATTTTTTGATTCCGAAAGTTAGGATGAGGAAGTAGCCTGTGCTAGAATCGAAAGAAGGTCTATAAGGGATAAAAACAACCCATTATAATTGAGAGAATTTGAGTAAGTATTCTAAATTTATATATTTTTTGTTTAGTTTTATTCAACAGTTTAGTCAACACGGAGTGTTTCCGAATGATACTCAGCTTGCTTAATCTCGCAGAGAATATAAGAACCACCAGTTCTACAACTCTAGCACTCGAATTCTAGGTTTGGTATTTTGTTTGCATTATTGTATATGTGTATATCGTATAAAATAGACATATATCATACAATTTATGAGTATTTCGGTCTGTTTTCTTTTAATACCCATATTTTACTTAGGTTCCATTTTTGTTAAACATCTATTCTCAAAAAAATAACCGTCGGCGATAGCTATTTTCTATCGAGTGCAAAGTTTCGTTTCAAACGTCATTTTTAAGTTTGTGTGCTGCGAACTATGACGATACAGTCGAGGGCAGTCGATTGAACCAAAATAGGTGCTACCAATGCTCGACTGTATCGATTGCATTTTTTGATAATGTGGATATTACTTGATCGAAAAACAAAAAAAAAATATAGATATTCTCAATTTCTCAATTTGAATTAATGCCACTGTGCAGCGTAGTGATCACTATTTTGGGCAATGAAAACCTACTCCGGTACGAGGTACGAATACGAATTTATGTAGCTCGATGCAATTAGTCCATCCAAATCCCAAATTTTGAGTTCTACCAGATTAATAATATACGTTTTGTCGAACACTCCAAAATATCACTCAATCAATATATCAATATCACCCTCCAAAATATCACTCAATCTTGGTCCATCAAGGCATTTCTTCATGCTCGGAAACAGAAAATAGTCCCATAGGCCAAATCTAGCGAATACGGTAGGTTAGGCACCAGAGTGGGCGATCTCCGAACAATCCATCCCAGGATAGCACATAAAGCGTCACAATTTCTTCAAAGCATTTTATCAGCTGCAAAATTTTGGAACAAGTCTATAGTTGGTCTACCTCTTCCAGATTACCAAAGAAGTAGCTTCCTAAAGCGTTCTTATGACAGCGTGCTTTACCCTGATATTCGCATAGAATATGCGCGATATCCTCTGCTAAACCTATATACAGTAGATTTCGCTTTATTGGGACGGCGGGTAATCGGGCTTAGATGGGACAAATGGTCAAGAAGAGAACAGAACAGATTGGTTTTTTACTTGATTGTCACATCGCATTATTGGGACAGCTGCTTAATTGGGACAAAATCGGTCTGGACCGAAGTGTAAGCGGAATCCGCTGCAATTGACATCCGCAAATGTCCGTGCCTGTAAGTCCGTGACTCTCTGCGTGTTTGTCCAAGATGATTTTGTCTTTTAGTCGATCCGGTAAGCCTGTATAATAATCTCCAGTAATGGATTTTCCGTCTTCAAGGTATTTCACCAATATTGTGTTCACAAATCGCCAGGTATCGATGTCTGGATTACACTTAAACATATCACAACAATGAAGATCGTTTATTTGTTTTTTCCTCCTGCAAATATTAATGTATGTACATTCGAAACCACTTAAGGTGTTCATGGTCTCTCAACAATCTTACGCACCTTCAGTCTGTGCTCGTTGGTCTTCTATTTCTTTAGATCGAGCCCGGGCAGCATTGCGTAGTCCAACGCACTTACCACTACACCACGGTGCTCAGTCTTTGGTCTGCTAACAAGAAATCAAGGACCTTCGTGCGACCGCTTTCTAAGTCAGTCAGGTGCCTGGGCACCATAAACAGGGCTTTAGTTTTACTTTTCAAATGCAACAACTTGATCACAGCTCGACATTAAATTCTTTCCATTTAAACAAAAAAGGATCCATAAGTGCCACACAATTTGGAAGGATGACACTCTCAATAATCTTTGTGATATGATATTAGTGTAGTCAAGCTCGTTATTTATTAAACTGTTCTTATATCTACTTGTACAGAATCATTACTGTTGCAACTGTATGAACCGCATATTCTGTTGAACCCTGTTTTCTAAATACATTGCAAGCTAGCTGTCAACTTACCATGGATAGATTGACTTTAAAATTGAAAATTATGTTTACAGACATCGTCTTTGATGTACTCTGGCAAACAAGCCAAATCGTATAACACATCCGACACAAAACATTGGTGCAGTGAGAGAAAGTTCAGGTGAAAGTTTTAATGAATTTCATATAAATTACTTCACCTCTTCGATGGTTTAATCACATATTTATTGTCACTTATATCCATTGCAATCCGCTAGAATGTGGATGGTTTGGGTACGAGTTAACGGAAGGACATCATTATCATTTTTATTTACTTAACATCACACGTCAATTGAAATTGACGTTTGACCCAGGGACACTATTCGAAAGAGAAGAGAAATCTACTTCCGGTAATAAAATAAAAACCTCAAGTTCTCCAGCACCGAAATACACACATCTTAACTTCAAAAATAGACATGAACACACCTTGCATCCGCTCTTCAGTTTCGAATAAGTGGAACCGGATGTGTCAAAGATGGGATGTTATTTTCTTGAATTTGAGTGGCACGCTGGCACGTGCTAAAAAAAAAAATTTAATCAAAGCGGATGCAAATCGAACTACTAAACCGAATTAACACTGCAGTTGTAAATCCTTTTCAGCCACGCGCTACGCGCGGAACAATACTCGTAACTACTACTAGAATACATTTTCGAGACATGAAAAAAGGATTTTAGTTGACTGTGTCTCCATTCCTCACTCAACACGAGCAACAGCTGGAATTTCCTACTGCAGCGCGGAGGTAGACTCAGTTTGTAGTTCGATAAAAAGACAAATACAAACTCAAGGAATTATGAGCTAACGTTCTCGGTTTTGTTGTTCCAAAAATAGACGAGTGTATACGAGTGTAAACAACGCACATACTACATCATGATGTCTATTTTAATGGATATGATTATTTATATTTCGACTTTCGAGTGAGGAGAAAGATAATAATACTATGTCTGCTGACTGCTGGTGTACTATCAGAAAATAAGAAAACCCACTAGAAGCAAATAATATTTATGGACTCCCAGTTTTACGAGTAGTACCTGCATTTGAAGTATACGGGTAACTTCATTTCTGTTAAGAGAATGCATGCACATTCATTGGAAATGGCAACTCATTGTTATTTTCTGCACACAGCTTGGCAGCTAAATAAACTCGGTACCTATTATAGTAATCTCGCAATAGCTGAAACCAACGATATTTCTTGTCTACCGATTTTCTTTTTGTTTAATCAAGGCAATGCGCCAGACAACAGCAATTTATTGGCATCAAGCAGGCGTATTACGAGTTGGAGAGTTAGAGGAGTCTTAGGTTTTGAATGTTTGTACAGGGTGACAGGGATTTCGACTGAAGTTATTCGATATTCACCGATGATTACAGAATGGACTATAGGGTAGGCGCGGCCATTTTCTTGGAAAGAGTCTGCATCCGAAATCCTATCGCCTACTGAATTTCGCTAGCGTCTTCCAGGTGGAGCTACTAGCGATCGTCGAGACTTGTCACAGCTTAATAAACGACCCAACAGCCAAACACAACATCGCTTTTATTAGAAATATCCAAGATTCAAAAAAATCACCTCATTAAAACTGGTTGATCGATTGCCAAAAAAAAACTCAATTGCTTGTGTAACTAGGCTAAAGTCACTATTTTCCAGGTTCAAGGACTAGTGCCATAGAAAGGAACCGTAGAGCCGAAGAACTAGCCAGACGAGGGTCAGCCCCTAACAGCTCACTAGTAGAAAATGTTCATATTCCTATATATTTAGGTAAGTAAATGGCAATATACTCTCACACTCCCTAAAACTAGTTACGGTCAGTCTTATTAACGGTGGATCAGTCTTATTAACTGTGAAATATATGGCCAGATTACAATAGGTTAAAAACAAACAAGCTGCTACAAAGAACCCCTCACAACAATTTCTGCCGAAGCTGCAATGATGAGAATGAAAGAGTCGCTTATTTACTTTCCGTACAAATGTCCGGCTCTAGCGAGAGCCAGCCAACGCATACTGGGCAGCCTTTTTCTCGATGACCTCAAAGAGAAAAGGATTGGAGAACTGATCCTGATCCTGCAAATATACATGTAGAATGCAACAAAAATAAAACAAGGGGCGATAGTATCCTCTCTTAGCTAAGCGGATCCAAATCCAAATTTCTACTTTTGCGATGAATTCCTATAAAAAAAAATCATTCTCTTGACAACCGGAAAAACCCAAACGTAAACAAAGAACTATCGAAAAGAATTCTTCCATCTCTTATTTACTATTTGCCGACGATTGGTTAAGTCAATAAGCAATAGATTGATCATTGAAGATAGTAAATAATTTTTTTTATCGGAACTAAATATATTTTAATATACATTCCCTGAGTTTTCCATCCTTATAATTTTATTCTTCTCAATATTTCAAGTTTGTCAACTACTGACAGCTCAAGTGGCATTATCTGTCATAAATATGTCCGTGCTGCCAATTTTTTGTGATGAATTCGTTAAGCGCGATAGACGCTTTTTTTCTGCACTTTTATATACGCGTGCAGAAAAACACAGCTAATGTAAAATTCTGCAGAGCAACAAAAACGAAAGATCTTCACACTGCCAATCTGTAACTGACTCTAGGATCAACATGAAATAAATCCTCCTGTAGATAGTATACAAGAACCTTATTGCTGGAAATAGGTTACCGCCAGAGTAGAGGCTGTAGTCGACTTCTTGGTTCTAATTTGGATTCATTTATAGGTTCGTTTGAAACCGCGTGGTGGGCACATTTTAAATCCAATAAGCAGTTTGTAATCATAGCGGGAACAGCGAAAAATACGAATACTATAAAATGCTAATAGATGGCAACACCAAGACACCCCAATTTAGTTTAAACTCTTTCGTATTAGTTACGCCACCCTGTTCACCACTGTACAAATAACAGCAATTACATTTCTAGGCATCCACTCTACCTTTCTGATCTAGCTTTGCACTTTGGCGAATTTGGTAAGCGTGTCGCAATTGAACGGTCGTATCGCACCGTCTTTAGCTGCAATTTGTGACCAATGGACATCCAAAAAGATCAGGTACACTTAATGAATAATAATTTTCACTTTCACAGGTGAAGAAGATTTCCCAAAACAAAAAGGTAAATCTCACAGTCAGGTAGAAGCCGAAGCCTGCACTTGAACACATCCAATAGGTTAACCGAAATGTATTGTCATTTAAACATTTGTATGTACACAGCGCGCGATGGCTGGTTTTTCCGTTTCTAGCCAACCGGAAGTTGTGTAATTAAAAATCAAAGAGAAAAGAAATTGACTTACCTTTATCCAATCGGCGTTCCATTTGCTGCCATTGCCGCAAGTGCTGTATGAGAATACAAGCAGCTGCGATAAAAAACAACAGACAAGCTATAACCGCCAGGATGAGAGACGTCAGCTGCCAGTCGATTTGGAGGTCTTCTTCTTTAGAACGTTCATTTTCAACGAGTAAAAGTTTTTCCTTTCGACGCTAAAATCAAGAAAGAAATGCCTGTTAGAGTACACATTTAAATGGGGAGGAGCAAGGTACTCGTACCTCCTTCCAATTGGGTTCAGTTTTCGCCAGAAGCATCCAGTCAATCTCTAGATCGTATATCGAGCCACATATTGTGTCTCTGTGCAGTTGACAAGGTCGTAAAACGATTTTCTGACCCGAACATTCTGTGCATGGAATGCATTTATCCTGAAATGGATCCCACCAGTGGAACGTTTGGCAAGGCGACCCTTCGCATGAGGAACATGTTGTCGTTAAGAATATCACCACCACAGCCGCCAAATAGGCTGTAGCCGGTGCAGATGTTGCTCTACGTCGTCCTCCACTTATCGTATGTTGTAACATAATCTACAAATTAGAAGAAAAAAACACACACAAACAATCAAATTAAAAGTAGATAGTGCCTCCTACTTAGACTAGGGTCTCAGGATTTCCCATTTTAGTAGCGCAAGCACTGCACCTCTAAAGGCGGTTGGTTGGATTGGACCTTTCATATACGGAGCGGAGCGTTTTAGAGACAGTCATAAAATAAAAACTGCTTCCGACTGAATTAATTAAAAAGTTCATTCGACATCGAACATAGGAGAATACAAAACAAAATTCGAAATAGTGCCATCCCTCTTTTCGTTCTTTGCTCAATGGTAGAACACGCGCGGTAATTTTAATTAAATATTTCTTCCTGTTGATTTCCCGCTTATATTTGAGGCAGTTCCCCCTTTTTAAGCGTCGTCGGTTTGGTTCTGCTACTGCTTGTATATGGCGACGACGCGGTACGAGGTGCATGCAAGTGCTGTCCAATTGGAGTCACCTAAAGGCAAATTGGCTAGAATGGCGATCATGTACCCGTATCGAATCGTAGACCACGCTGCTCATACAAGCGCACACTAAAACGGAAGTATGTTGCGTTCAACGTATAAGTATGTTATGATAATTATCGTTAGATTATTAGCAGAATGGCTGCTATGACGGGCCGGTCAATCTACTGAGGCAACTATTGCAAGTTACGTGCGTAATTTGGTAAATTTTTGACCTCTGAATGGTTGGAGTAATGAAATTAGGGTTGTCGTCGTGTCGTTTCCACAAGCTAATCATGACGTAGCGCAGCGCCCAAATGAATTTCAATTGAATAACACATAGCCACTCCGTGTGTAAACGGGGGAGACCAGTGAATTTTGGGGCTGCTTTAGATTTATGACCCTCATGAGTGCAATGTCATTCATTCGTTTTGTATCAATCAATGCACACTTGCTGTCTTGCTGTATTGCTGTCTTGCTGTCCACCGCAACCACAAACTTTCATATGAGTGAATTTGGAAATTATTAGCGAATTTCGCTGGCATTTTCCAATGTCTTGTCGTTGATAATCTAATTTATTTAAAATGTGGCCACGTAAACTTGCATAAGTTAATAGTTTAATTGTGTCTATCCGCCCGTAGGAGAACATGTGAGGGGGAGGGACGCGCACTTCTGAGATTTTACTTTGAATATAATATGTACACACATCCATATACTATGTAGTACGCGAATACAACAATTAAGATTGTTTTGTTGTTAGGTACGAGTACATGCGTACGTTTTGTTACTGTAAAAAATTCGTATCTAGATACTTTCACCGGGAACGAAACTCTGAATGAGTTTTATATTTATTTATTTCTCGATTGCGGATATGATTAGAATACTTGAGGAAACTGTCGGTTCAACGTACATACATACATAGGTAGATAATTTGAACATCAGTATTCAGGTGGCGTGGGTGTATGAATCTTTGTAACAACTGATTGTTGACAGATAGAATGGGTTGTAAAAAAAATCCTTGGAATGTGATCGATGTAAAGTATGTGTGTTGATTTGTTTGTTGTAATTTTTTAAATACATGAATCAACAAAAAAAAAATTAAGAAGACATTTTATGGCGGAAAGAGTACAATAAATAAATATTTTGCTTATTCCTGGCGAACAATACAGCAAGTTTTTCAAAAAATGTTTTTTTTTTTTCAAATTAATACGCTCAACCTATCAGTTCTTTAGAATACTGTATTAAGTCCAGTTGGAAAGTTTTGAAGGAAAAACAGTGAAGGTTAAGGTAAGGTCGGAGGCCTCTGGGTACATTGTGAATGTGACGACATATTAAACGAACATAACGCAGCTAAACCGATGTGAATAGAAAACAAAAATAGCATTGTCACCATTTTAAAATTATGGTACGTTGACGTTGAGGCTGTATACGTAGACTTACAATAGGTCTGTTTGGTATCTTTTTCGGCATACGGCATTGAGATCTGTCAAATAGTAGAATCCTCTCACAAACAGAAAACTTGCACAAAAGTAAACAAACGCTTTTCAAACAACACTTGGTCAAACCTATCAATTTTGTTTTCTACTAACAATGAAGATTATGACATTTCACAAACTGTCAGATGGCTGGTTTGACAGAATAGGCTCGGCCCACACCGAGGAATATGTCTTGCAGAAAATACATTGCAAGCTGAGAGCCAATTGAGAGTAAAAAAAATTGAGAGCCATGAAACTGTCATGATTCTATGTAGTTTACATAGAACTTTCGAAAGCTAGCATGTTACCAAACAGACCTAATATGTGATTAGAAACATAAGACTTTTAATAAGAACTTTTGTTGGACATCATTTTTGAGATTGGAAAACTGCAACTGTCAAAAATAAGCAGCCGAATAGGGGCACAGTAGTAAGAATTAGGAGTCTTGCATATTGTTCTTGATAAGAAAAAAAAAAATCGAGTGTTTGCAAATGTCAAAAATGTTTGTAATGTAAGCTGTCATTCGTTACCAGGGAACGGATTTTGTTGACTTTGCTTTATTTGCCTTTTTTGCCTTTTGGGTGCTATTTGTCAACGTTGCTGTGCACTTTTCTCTTAACTATACGATTTGTCCTTGCTCACACGAACGAAATTTTAGTGTCCACACACATAAAAGCATGTTTTTCTCTCGTGTGAACATGTACATACATACTTGCACCCGTTGTTTACACTAGCGCGCATAAAAAAAAATATCCATACACACCAATAAAACCCCCTAAATGCATTTTTGTATAAAAATATATGTACATACATGCATTTCTTCTTGTGTCGTACGTGCAATCTCAGACATTAGCCGCAATTGTGTTTACAAACTTTTCATCTGATAAAAACCGTTAGACATCTGTTAAGTATTCTTTCGTAAGTGTGCGCCTTTTCATTTAGTTTCATATTCCGTGACATATGTACCTACTGATCATACTTAGTGCTAGTCTGTTTATTATTGCGTGAAAATGCCCCAAGCCCGTGGAAAGATTCAAGCCAATTGCAAAATTTTTGTGGTGAAATTGGAAAAAGATTTTAGGTCGGGTCGAAAGAGCACATATTTAAGAGTTTACAAATAACAGGTGAGTCCAAGTAGGTGTATTTTAATTTAAACATTTGATCTTAGTGCAATGCGTACCTAATATTTAGGAAGGAATATTGAAGAGGTATTAAAGACTTTGAACGGGATCGAGGAGAAATTACAAGCGAAGCTGAAGATGTAATGAAAAAATTGTACGCCGTTTTGTCAGCAAATGAAGTAACTGGCGCTGCACACTCCAAATTCGACTCAACTATTAAAGTCTACGACGTGACATCTTTTATCTTGGCTTCACTAGTCTCTGTCCATGTTGTGAGATCCTTCAGTTCATTCAAGGCTTTCCTTGGAGACAATCGCAGGCAATTGTCACCAGAGAACTTCAAAATGTTTTCGGTTGTACAGTGCTATTACAATAATAATGCATAAACACCTTTATAATTAAATGCCTTTTTTACCTTTTTTGTGTTATAATTTTGGCTTTTCTAGGTTTTTTTTTGGTCGACAAAATCCGTCTTAATTTACATTGTTGTGCAATCCAGGACCAAGTGAGGGTGAAGTACAAATATGATCGACACTTCGAACAAAGGACAAATGAATTTAGATTACCAAGACTATATTTATTTGGTAGTTTGGTCTATGACGATTATTATTTGTATTACTAAAAATACTACTAAGTACTAGCTCGATAATGTGAACTTACATTTTAGATGGGTACACCACTATCAAATAACGAATGCCCATTAAAGACGAAAAAGCTCTTCCCCCAGTCGGTATAAATTGGACGAAAAATGTCTAGACAAATAACTGCAAATATTATTTCATAGGAAAAGTTCACATTATAGAGGTGAGAAAATTTCGAAGTTCATATTCATTAATTTGTGAATTCACATTAGGTGTCGGGAAGTTCATAGTTTCGAAGTTCACATTATCGAGTTTGTACTGAAAAAGGTAATAAATGGCGCAATATTTAAAACCAATAGGAATTTAGTCTTGTTAAATATTGAAATATTCAAATATTTTCTTTCTAAATAGATCTTTACTAATCTCTATATACATATAACAATCAATTGCCGCATGTATGACTGATCATCACTTGAGAACGGGTCGACCGATTTGGCTGATTTTTGTTTTGTTGTGCTCATCAGGACAAGGTTTGTATGAAAGAAAATTTTAGGAAAATCCACCGGAAAATTGGAAATTTTTGGAAACTGTGCTTTTTCCATGGTACGATTTGGCTCATTTCTTTTTAGGGTTCCGTACCCATATGGTAATACGGAACCATTATAAGTTCGCTCTCAACTCAAAAATGTCTGTCACGATAAAACCATCAAGAAAAGTTCTTCGTAAAAACTTGAAATTTGGCACACTTATACATTACGGTGGTCCACATACATGGACAATATTTTTGTACTTAGCTTTAAGTTCGGAAGTAAATAAATAAATAAAAAATAATAAATATATGACTCAAAAATATTGTAAAACAACTATACAGGGTAAAATGTAATCTCAAAAAAAAAAAATTAATATATCTGAAAAAGATATCATGTGGGGCTCAAAGCAAAGATTCCAAAAATATTTTTCTTAATTTTTTCCGTTAGAAGCTTTGGGAGTTATTCCCAAAAAAGTGTGGAAAATATCATACAAAAAGCACCACACATTTTTCTCAGAAACTACTTAAGTCAAACATAATTATGAAAAAATCATAGTTTGTAGGTGAATATCTATATTTTTGAAGAAAAATATAGCGAGTCTCGTAAGTTGTATAGTTTTTGAGAAATCCACGTCGAAAAACTCAATTTTATTAACCGATTAACTGGTAAATTACTAGATCAATTTTAGAGAAATTCCTACTATTCTATTAAAAATTATTTTGAGAAAATTAGAGGCTACCCGAAACTGTGTTGCCATACAAAAAATAAATAAAAATACGGATTTTGCCAGGAAACAAACCTGAGACCCTTGAACTCAGTAGTATAGTGCAAAAAAAAAATTAATACACACTCAGCTTTTTTACTTTGCCGTTTCATGAAGTGAATTAAGTTTCGTCGATTTATCTAAAACAAGTTTACAGATTTACCTACGAAATTCGGTGAGTTTTGAAGTGCATTTTCAGTTCCATTGTGATTATGTTGTAAGTTCAAGTTTTCTGTGTTGCAAACTCAATTGGTTTCAGTTCGTCGTTTATTTCTTTGGAAAAAAATGCTACCAGTGAGGTATTTAAACATTCTAAAAAATTCATGTTTAACTTTTGGAATAGTAGACCTATGCAAAAACAGTGCTTATTTCGCACGGATACAATATGATATTAAATTCTAGGCTCAATGTGCAATGCGACCAAGGGTTGGTTTTCTGTGCTGACCCCTTGATTATTAGTTAGTTAGGTTTATTTATTTAGCTGAATCTAGTTACTACAATAATCTATACACTACTAGCTGTCGCGCCCGGCTTCGCCCGTGTCTAAAAAATATAGTGTTACTTACAATACATACATTGCCATTAAGTTCGAAGACTCAAAGACAGTGCAACGCACCCCGAGGTTTGAAATCTACCAATGTATACAATCCACACTTGTGGATTGTAAGTATTTGTAGTTTGAATAAGTGACATTTCGCAAGAAAGTGGCATTTGTTAGTGTTTTTATTTTTGCATTAATTTAAATAATATTGCGAATAAATTAATTTAAAAATCGGCCAATAATAGGCACAGGATATTAATGAACTGGAATACGAAGTTTTACTTCATTGTGTGCATTAGTTTTTGTGTTTATCGAATCGTAAGACAGGTGAGAGCGCCACATTGAGATTTATATCTAAGTATGATATGATATTTATAATTTTAATTTTTTGATTCGTATCTTAACCTATGTATATGCTATGTTTAACGTTTATTATAATATTACTTTTAAATTCTCTGTAATTCGATAGAGTATTTATATAACTTAATTTAATAAGTAATTTATTAAAAAGGTCTAATCATTTATAGAGCAAACGATTTTGACCACTCGTTGTTCGACATCTATTAATTTTAAAGTCATTATTATTTCTTAAGTTATAGTTTCAAATATCACTATTATAGGCGTGTTTTTTTTAGCCTATATAGAATAAAAATAAAAATTTCAATACATAATACAACAAAACCTTAGCCTCGATAATTATCCAGGCTAAGGTGTTGTTGTATTTTATTTTGAAAACATGTTGCTGAAACATGTTTATTCTATAAGGCTTAAAAAAAACACGCCTTATATTATACTATTCTTTATATGCCCTGTGGCTTCTGGTATAGATTTTCCAGGGCTCTAAATTCCATATTTTCTCCGAGCTTGGGATCGATCTTTGAAGACGTATTTGCCACTGCGGACATTCGCAGAGTATGTGATCTGTCATTTCTTTCAGCAGGAATCTTCTGCTGGTAATTCTATTTGTTTTAAATGTGGTATCTAAGCTACCGTGAGTTTGTGCGTTGGACTACTATGCAATTCTGCCCGGGTCCAACTCCTAAAATTTTCTCGTTGCCACCTCTTTCGAATCTCTGACAGCAATTGTGGGTGGACGTGGCGTAGTGGTAGTCGCCGTCGCTTGTCATGCGAAAGGTTCACAGTTGTCCAGATGTCTTCGAAGCATTTATTTCTCACGAAATAAAAATAAGTTGATCAGTTTCAGAAGTTAATATCGAAACTAACTGCGAAGGCATAACACTGGCAGGAGAAATTGATCGCACAAACTATATTAAAGAAACATCTGGAAAAAACTCCTGTGAATCATAAGCAAGTACAAAAATAATACACAACTCTCCAGTTATCCTGGACACCACCCATAGAGTTAGTTGAAATTGAAACCTATCATCTGAGTTTCCTACCACTACGTCGATCTGCCTGTCTCTCGTTCTGGTCCTTCATGTGCTCGCGCTGTGTGTAAACATTAAAAGGGTATTCATATCTCCTTTAGCGTGTGTAGATTATAAAAAAAAAAGAGTATCATTTGTCACGATTGAGCTTCTCAAGTCGCCGTTCGGAGTCAGCAAAAAACTGTAGGTCCTTTCCATTCGTGCAAAAATATAACACGCACACACAAATGGTTGCGAGAAGTAGGCCCAGGTTCACCTCGAGCTGTCGTGCCACATAAGTAAATAAGTATCTAAGCGACCAGATAACCCGTCAAAGTTGGCCTTCTTTAGGCGTGTTTTTTTTTGTAACCTATATAGACTTCGAAAAAGCATTCAGTGTAAAAATAAGACTCAATAATTATCCAGGCTAAGGTTTTGTTGTATTTTACATGGGTAAACATGCTTCTGAAACATGTTTTTTGTTAAATTCAAACAGCTTTCTATATTTGCCCCCTGAGTTTCTTAGCTTACCATTGGCCCATTATTCAGCATGGTTATCAGAAGATCCCCAGTTCCCGATTACATACTCATACGTATGACTAAAGGAATGCGTAACTTTTGTAAACTCTCGGGAGAGCCGATTGGAATGACAGTTACCTCTTGCTGATAAAACGCGTATTTTCTTAATGAAAACCTAATGTCATTATCTATGTAAATATAAACTAAATGTGCACCTTATCGTAAAACGTATTTGTTATCATAAAGCACATTCTGATCGATTAACATTTTATATTACAGTAAAACTTGTGTATAGTGGAATGCTTTTTTTTTCTACTACTCGCAACATTTCTACTATTTGCAATTTTTTCCACAATCGGCAAGCTAATTTCTTTTATTATTGACATTAATATGTCCAACCGCTTGATGTTTATACTGAGATTTGTGCGCTTCAAAAGTGTTACCAGAGGAATATATACCAAATTGAATACTAATTTTTTAAGACGGACAGTAGCTCAGTTTATGGTATGTCGGCTTCTCATCTCATAGGTTCCCGGTTCGTTTCCTGGCGAGGCCGCTTTTTTTTTTTTTTTTTTTTGTTTCTTTTTCTTCTAATTTTAATCGTGATGATAGAAAAGAAAGTTGTTTCCTTTGGTTTTTTTTGTGTCTTTTCTATTTATTCCTTTAGTTTAGTTGCTGTTTTTGCTTACTTAACATTTTTTAATCGTGGAGATAGGACCGACTTAGGTACTATTCTGATAACAAATATAAAATTACGTTTGCAACGGTTCTAATTTTTGTGACTTTTCTATTTATTCCTTTAGTTTATTTGTTGTTGTTTGCTTATTTACTATTTTTTAATCGTGACGACAGAACTTACTGTTCTGGTAACAAATAAATAAATAATACTGTTTGTCAAATAAATAGCTACCTTTAAGATTGATTAATAAATGATTTAAAAAAAAAATAACTACGAAGCCATATTAATATTTCTTATGTACCTCCGTGCAGCGGAGGTCTTTGTCTTTTTTTTCGAACAATTTTGATATCGGAGATCAGAATTGAACAGAAATGTCAAATGAAATGTTACAACTGAAATGTCAAAATTCTCGGAAAGGGAAACGAAGCCCACAAAATATCAATTTTGTTTCTCGATTCTGCTATTGAAGAGGGAATTTGCATGGGGAAAAAAAACAAAATCCATTATTCAGATTTCGCTTGTTTACACTTTAATTATACTAGTGGGTTTGTATGAAGAAGATCAAAGTTTGCGAAAAAATGTCCACTATCCAGGTTTCGCAGGACTCTTTTATAAGCAGATTCCACTATACACAAGTTTTACTGTAGATTGATATCGTTCTGAATACTATCATCTCAGGCGGCGGTCTTTAAATACCCTGTATACTCAGACCAAAGAAATGAAACGAATTGAGTGTTGTCCAAGCATTTTTAATAATAACTTAAATTACCGTCCGTTGCAAACCACATAGTCCGCTAGAAACTTTATTCGCGATAGAAGTGCGATAAATAGCAAATTAGCAACACCCTAGCACTTTCTATCAATCATCACCAGGTACATACCTACTTGAGGAATTTTGGATTTACTTGCTAAACCTGTTTTCCATTGCCGCGCCGGTATTTTTGCAAACAACAAAGCCAAAGCCAAAGTTCAAGTTGTCTTTTATTTGTGTATCTAAAAGTCGAAGAGAAAAGAATATTTCTTGAAACCCCCAGGTAAATGTCGACGCGTAGTTAGTTCTGTTAACAAAACATTTATTTATTAACTACCCACGGTGGAGCTTATAATAAAAAATAACAACATATGTATACGAATATGAAGTATACAATACCTTTTTGTGTCTCTTGGTCGTAGGTTGGTGTTGGTACAGCATCATCAATCTTATCCGAATGCATGGACATGGATCTTCAATCTGAAGAACTTCCTCGTTTCCTTTTTAGCTGTTCTCGTGTTTAGCCGAGAAGTGATTTCTTTTTTGTTGCTGTTTATAGTTTATGCATTTTCTTGTTGCTTGTTCTTTTGTTATTCGTTTTTTTTTCTCTATTTTCTTCGTTTAGATGCAAATTGAAAGAGGCACACACAGAAAGTAAGAAAAACAGCGGGAAGTTGTTTATACATTCATTCTAAATGCATAAAAACAAGATCGGTTAAATATCATGTGTGCATTGAGCTCAATCGAATAGTTTAGAGTAGAAATTTAAAAAAAAGACTTAATCCGTCAAATGATCGATTTGAGATCGGTTGAAAAAAGAGCATACCAAAGTAGAATCGATTATAAATAGAATAGAATTTTTTCGGATTCAAAGTTAACGAAATCAAGACCGTCACGAATCGGTCAAGTCACTTCACCGCGATGCACTTAGTGAACACATACATACCCGTACATGTGTATTAAACAAAAATAAAAATTAGAAATCTCAACAATTGGTTTTGTCTTCTTCTTGTTCTTGTTCCTTCTTTATTATGTAACCAAATTTATCACAATTTCAATCAATAGACGGCTCTGTTTACACACAGATGATCTATTAGATACATTTATTCAATGTATGTATCTATTTTTTTCTCGTTTGTTTCACTTCACATCCATAACCGACACAAACAATGGTAGTCATTCATTTAATGGTTTTCGAAAAGGGCGAACGTAATATTTCACTCGTTCTCTTGTCAAACGCACATCACTTACTCTCTACCGACACCCCACTTATGTATACAAATCTGAATCTGAACATAAATAAATCTGTGTTTAACGAAGGAACTTACAATTTAAAAATAAAATAAAAAAATGAGGAAAATTAAATTAAAGAATTTTGAAAATATATTTTTATTTTTTCGTTGCGTTGCGTCGCGGACCTTGATTCGTTGACGTGTACTGGGAGACTGACGTTAGAAATTTAACGCCTAGCCAACAACACTTGAAGCCGAATGAAGATTTCCGAATTTGTCGGCGGATACTGTTTCTCATTCTCACTTTCTCAGTCTCTTCTTTAGTTATCAGTTAAATTTCTCTTAAAATGGTCAGCTATCAGCTGCTGAAATAAGATCATAATTTCTCTTAAGTACTTATACGAAAGGTGTGCTTTGCTTCTATTACGGTAGCTATTTTCTTTATAATTTTATAGAATTTATAAAATAATTTAAATATTTGTGTTTATTTATTTTAAAGACAGAAATCTGATAATCCGATTTATAATTTCATAAAACGTGTTTTTTAAGTATTTATTTATTTATTTTTATCAATAAGTAACAAATTAAAATTTCTTATTACACTAGTCTACAACATTTTTGCCTTAATAATGAGACATATATCTTATAGATTATTTGACGCTGAATCTAAATCTGGCAACAGAATTGCTCTAGTAGCTTAGAATTTTGAGATATTTCAATTTCAAAATGCTAAAAACACGGTTTTTGGCGATATTTGAAGCAAATTTGTATAAACATTTCTAACTAAAGCATCCTTTACTTACTTTGTTGGCGCTACAGCTCGAGGTGAACCTGGGCCTGCTTCTCGCAACCATCTGTGTGTGCGTGCTATATTTTTGCACGAATGGAAGGGACCTACAATTTTTTGCCGACTCCGAACGGCGAGTTGAGAAGCTCAATCGTGACAAATGATACTCTTTGATGCTGGTCAGACATTCGAAAGAGGTGGGCACTGTGAAAAAAACTTTTAGGTGTTTGCGGGGGGATTCGAACCCAAGACCGCTGGCTCAGTAGTCCGACGCACTAACCACTTGCGCTACGGTGCCCTTTAGCATCCTTTATTACTACTCTTTCCCTTTCAATCCCATTTTAGTTTGTTTCGCTACGAGGTTTTTGCTCAAGATATTTATTTTTAGCTACGGTACTTCGATATTACCTATATTATATTTTGCATTTTGGTACTAACGAACTGCATTATAAAAATAAAATGGTATTCCCGACTTTTTTTTTATTTCTGTCCACAAATCTTCCTTTGTTTTAGCTTCATATTTTCTAATGCATCTTGTACATATGTACATACTTCCAAAGAGAGATAGAGATGAGGCCTTATTCGGTTAAAGCCATTGGAAAAACGGCATGTTTCTTTCACCCTAAGCATGACGGTTGCTCTCTTTTTCTTATATTTACTTACTTATTTAGGCGGCGCTACAATCCGATTCAACAAACAACCCCTTCCAGTTAGCCCGGTCCTAACTGGCTCCAGTCGCGCACTCCAAGTTGGTTGAGCTCCTTTTCCACTTATGTGCGCCACCTCAGGCGAGGTCGTCCTCTGCTGCGCCGACCCTCCGGGTTAGAATCGAATTTTCTCCGAGTCGGAGCGTTGATGTCCATACGCTTTACATGTCCTAGCCATCTTAAACGTCCAATGCACAGTTTTTTGACCAGTTCGATCTCGCTGTAGGGTAAAGGTGTTAACAGTGGATCAATTTTTATTAATGTTGAGATAGTGAAAAAATTATTTGAAATTACCCTTCCCATGCGATCCACTGTGTACTATGGGTGTACACAGTGAATCAGTGCATGGTACACAGTGAAACAGGGATTTAAAATCAATTTATTTAGTAAAAACATAAGTTTTTTTCATAACATATATATATTTATTAATTCGTTTTATTATTTAGGGATAGACAAAAGAATAAAAACGAAAATAAAAACTCTTCAAGTATTAATACAAAAATTAATAAAAAAAAGCTTAACAGTTCTTGTAAAAATATCACAAAACGTTACTTTTTTGCACGAAAATAAAAGAAAAATAAAACTGGTAATTCAGTTGCTCATAATTATTCCTAGCGAACATCCAGATTTGAAAAATTAACATGGATTGAAAATTTTGAATTCAGGAGCCTCGAAATGCTACCATGTTCATGATTCACTGTGTACCACTTTCAACTGATTCACTGTGTACAATGTTGTCATTTCGCAAAAACATGTTAATAATTTATAAAATATTTCACCAAAGTAAACAAATTGACAAAAATTATTAAGTCTATATAATTAAAAGTACGAATATTAAACTCAAATGAAATTACAATACGCACTTTTTTAATAAGATCAAAAATAAAACAGAAAAAAAAAATTACTTGCCTATGCAGAAAACACAATCACACGAGGATAACCACCTTCGACAATGCGATCGCGCAGACCGTTAGTCTGTTGCTAGGGGAAGTAAAAATGTGTTCTTTTCTCATTTCCAGATTAATTTTAAAATAAAAAGAGACATTATGAGAGCTGTTAATTCACTGTGTACTCTGATTCACTGTCGACACCTTTACCCTACAGTTCGTGGTTAAATCTTCTCTTCCAAAATCCGTCCACGCAAACGGGACTGAATCTCTTACGGAGGATTTTTCTCTCGAAGCGACCAAGGATATCTTCACTCGCTTTCGATAAAGTTCATGCTTCAGCTCCATATAGCAAGACCGGAATGATAAGGATCTTATATAGTCTCCTCAGTCGATCGATAACTACCAAGTCATCTTCAGCTGCTTTAAATAGCTCTGTAAGTAGACCGTCAGGTCCAGCAGCCTTGTTGGACTTAAGCTTGGATGCAGCTATCCTCGGTTTGATCAGGTGGATGGGAGTTTTGGCTATCTTGATCTAAATTGAATGGTTCATTCTGCCTGACAGCGGAGTATTGGTTCTTCATCACCATTATACAGTCTGCAAAAGTAGTCTTTCCATATTCTCAGCACCGACTGTGTTTCTACTACAATGTTTTTTTCCGCGTCTCTGCAAGCTTCTTTACGGGACTTGTTTTAAAGATTCTGTAACCATGAATTTTGGATAATCTAATAGAATCCGTCTGAATTCCTTCAATAAGGATTCTCAGAAAATACTGACACGGTGGAGACAATTTACCTGAAAACAACTCCGCCATCTCCAGAACTCTACAAATCTAGCGGTACCTATGTAATAGATCTACTTTATGTACATAGTACTGATGTATCCCCTTCCTTATTAATTCATTGCAAGTGAGCATAATTTAGCTTAGATTTTGACAAGTTTTTCAATTTTATGCCTATCCTTGGATCAATTGTGTTGATCCCTATAAAATTAGTTTTCATAACCAAATATTCAGGCAGGTTCCACAGTTCGAGTGAATTCAAATCGATATAGAATTATCATGTTTCGTGTATTGTAAATTGTCTTCGAAACGATTTCGAATCAGCTGATTTCTGTCATTCTGTGTACCTAATTGTTAAATTGTGCATTTAGTTTAATTTTGTTTTTTATGTAAAAATGAGTGAAATTATTTTATGATTTTATTGTGCAACGAAATTCATTATAATTTTCAAGAAAATTCAAGATGTTGAAACCACAATCTCTGCAGTGCAAACCGAAATCAGTGAAGAAACTTTTTTGATAGACGAAGGTCCTGGCGAAATTGTCTCAAATTAATCACAATTCACAATAAATAAATAATTTTTAACAAATTCTCAGCAATTTACTTACATTTTTGTTTCAAAATTCAAAGGCAAAAACAAATGTTTATATCAGTTTGTCGATTTCACACTTTTTCTCTTTGACGATTTCAATACGACACCAAAACAGTAAAATCGAAATCTAGAACACGGTAACTTCATTTGAAACCTGGAACACCAAAAATCGATTTTGGTCTATTTCAACTTCAATATCGAGTGAAAGTCAAAATTCAGAACCTGGCTGATTGTCGTAGTAGAGTATGGTATGAGGTATACCAATCCTTGCAAGAAAAAATTAGCAAGTTTGCAAAAGAACGTCAGAATCTTTTATTCCTGCACCTTACCAATTAAACCGACAAATTCAAATGTTAAAATTTATTTTTTATTATATAAATACAGATAAATACAGAACTTTTAATAACACCTCTCGGTGCAAATTACAAATTAGATTAAAACAGCTCTAAAACAAAAAACCTAGGTACATTGTTGTTATTGTTCTTGCCCTGAAACCACATTTTCCATCCAATTACAAAAAAAAGAGCGTGGAAAATATTTCATAAATGAAAAAGGGTGATAAATTGAAAACTAAAATGTTTAAATTCTTATTCTATGAATCATCAGTAATTTTTTTTCAGTAAAATGCATTTAAAAATAAATAATAATCAAAGATTACTTTAATGTGTGACTAAGCAGGAATATGCGTAAAATATTAAACGCTTGTATGTAAGACAAATCGAAGTATTTTTAATTTGGTGTTTATCAAAAATTCATAATCGACATGTTTAAAATTCTATAAAAGCACTTTGTGAAGGCAACTTCTGGTATGCGGTATTTGTTTGTGTTGGCCCCAAGTTATCCGCTGAAAAGAAAAAGAGGAAAAATAACATTTTAAATTGTTTTAATTTTACTCGATTTGGTTTCCCCAAAAAATATTAAAAGAAGAGTGCGCTTTCATCGAGACACCGACACCGTTAAGAAGCTATCTTTATATAGTTTAGTACTTACTCGACGAATGTGTATATAGGTAAAATCCTCCTTTGCCGTAGACTGCAAGTGGCTATGCTTAATAACCACTCATACTGATGAAGCTCTTAAAACTATTAAAGACATCAACCAATATTGTTCAAATTACATTATGTTTAGCAAGTCACACCAAATAATTTAATAAGAAGCTTGTTTTATTTAATTTGCACATGTTAGACTAACTGCGATTATAATTGAGTGCACAAAATATGTAAGTACATTTAAAATACGATAAAACTCCTTCTACGCAATTATTGATTACATCTTAATCACAGTGCGACGCGAAGACAGTATTCTTGCTTTTGTAAAAGTTCCAATCAAACAGGTTTCTAAGCAATCATCTCAAGGACCAAAATGAAGTAAATGTAAAGTTCTAGAACTGCTCGGCAAAGACTGCAAAGAATGGGTCTAAATAGACAAAGACCAAGCAAAAATCTAACACTTATCGATACAAAACGCGAGCTGCTCCCCTGAACTTTGCTAAAGAATATCGGGATTGGATTAAAAATTACTGGAAAAGAGAGAGCCTTACAGATGAGGTCAAACTTAATCTTATTCTGTCGAATGGTATCTACTACATTCAACCAAACCCAAATAAAAGTATTGAACCAAAATTGCATTGCGTATGCTCTGTGGCTACTATGGGTGTAGTCCATTAGATACATTACTTCGCATTCTAGTTAGAACAAGTAATATTTGCGTTACATGACTTGAAAACAGCACAAATTTAAGCCCGATTTAAAACTGTGGGGCGGATTCCAAGAGATTCATTTCCAAGAAGACCTTAACAACCAAAGAACACTTAAGTCACATGAGTCAAATTTTATGAAAACGTGAGGTAATACTTATTTGGTCACGATTGTATAATACAAATGAACGTAGGGACTAACAAAAGTTTGCTTATTTGGTGCCAATTGAGTAGTTCTTGAGAAAAAAAATGCATTTCTGCATCTAACAATATTTTCCAAATCATTAGGTAAAAATGGAGACGAGAAAGAGAAAAATTAGTGACGTAAGCTCGGTTAAAGTTCCACCGCCAACACAGCAAGAAATTCGTTTTGCCACGACGTCAACTTACGTCAGTCAAAACTTTGCAGGAATGCCAAAATGCATACGGAATAAATGCACAATCTCTTGGTTTTACAACTTTGTACAACTCGGAAACAGCAGTCCATGATATGAAGCCGAGCCCAGAAGGTGCAAATCTTCCAGTAAAGGCCAAACAACAAAAGTCAACACCAACAAATGCGCCTGCGCACACTGCTGAAGAACCAACAACTTTCTTGCGCTCTCGGGCATTAATGACATTCGCCCAGCATCTTTTTCTCCGGATCTAGCGCCGTGTGACTTTTGGATGTTTCCGAAAATAAAAAAAAAGATTTGAGGGGAAAAAATCTTCACATCTAATGAAGACATTATTAATGCAGTCAATGTCGAAATCGAAAAGCTCCAAAGAGAGGATTTTGAAAGCTGTTTTGAAAGGGGGATCTATCGGCTGAAGAAATATATTGAAATAAATGGGAATTATGTGGAGAAAATAAAAAAAAATTAAGATTAAATATGTAACGTTAAAATTATTTTTGTATTTTATTATTCAATCAACTAAGCGAACTTTTGTGAGTCCCTACGTATGTATGTGTGTTTAATCTTAGCAATTGAATTGTCATTGCTTACTGAACAGACTATCTGATAGTATATGCAAATTTATCCGTAATTCCGAGGACCTAAACAAAACCAAGAGTTCTAACCACTGCTTAAAACACCAGAGCTTATGTCTTGTTAAAAAGTGCGAACTTATCAACACAACTGTGATGTCGTAAAAAATATGTGTAACGTGTTAAACTAAATTATGTATGAAACTAATTTTGCTCTGAGCAAAGTAATTAAAAATCACTCTATAGAGATGCAAAGTTTATTATTCCGAATTCTAGAAGCACGATTTGAAACGTGCTTAGTTTGTACAAAATTAATTTCCAAACATTTCACGTCCGTTGATTGCATGCATTTTAATAAAAATCACACAATTACAATACCTCTCCGTTAATTGTTAAGATAAAAAAATTTAAAACATACCTTTTGGTGGAAGTAGTGCGTGAGTAGGGATTTTGCAAAATCTTTGGATGAGTTTCCATCACTCTTAGTAATAAATTATCTAAATAATCCTCGAGTTCCTTAACCCTTTGGCGTTGAATAAGAGCTTCATGTTCCAAACCGTTGGCTAAGAGCATTAATTCCTGAAATGGAAGAAATTAATTGATTATGATCGCTCTAGAAAATGTGTTATATTAAATTAAGGATTGTGGCTTGTGGGAGTAAATAAAGTGTATTCTGGGCTGTAATTTGTAAACATAGGTTAGGTTAGGTTAGTGGGCTGACGCCGAGGGATGCCCATCTGGGCCACACTTAGATCAATACAGATCCATTGTGATGCCCATAAGAGTTGTTTCCATATTCGTTTGGATAACGGCGACTAAGGATTGTCAAACCAACCCGAAGCGTTAATATAGCTGCAGATGTCCTTTACCGGGAATCCGGAGAGTTCTTCTATGTCCTGGAAGAAATGCCTACCTACAGTTTTATGCCTTATGTGGTAGAGGCCTGGGCAATGACAGAGGAAGTGGGGTGTATCCTCGTGGACTTCCTCGTCACCGCATCCTCTGCAGAGACTACTGACGTTAAGACCTAGTTTACTGGCATGGTACCGAAGCATGTTGTGTCCGGTTATTATGCCCACCAGCTTGGACAGAGAGTTTCTGTCCTTCATTAACATCTTATCCGTTTTGTTCTTATCGTAAAGTGGCCACATCTTTCTTGTGTTTATACAAGAGTTCAGGGTTTTCTACCTGTCGTTTGCTTTTATAAACGTTCTACTCTCTATTTTTTTCTTAATGACGCATAGTGAGATGTGAATTGAAGGGTCGGCTTGGTGTATGCCTAAAGCTGATCCCGCCCTGTCAAGTGCATCAGCTTTTTCATCACCCGGTACACCCTGGTGTCCAGGAACCCGGCATAGTTTTACTTTGTGCTGTGCACCAAGAATCCGTAGCTCTTCGCGACAGCAACGTACAAGCTTCGATTTTATTTCAGTGGCAGAAATTGCTTTGATTGGCGCTTGGCTGTGAATGAAAAATGTGATATCGTCTCGCGGTATCACCTTCAATGCGGTTTCACGAGCGGCTATTCTTACTGCCAGAACCTCCGCTGGGAAAACACTGCTAAAGTTTGGAAGTCTGATTGATCTGGATAGTTTGAGCGTCTCTGAAAAGATACCCGCTCCTATCCCTACGTCCATCTTAGAGCCATCCGTGTAGACGGAAATGGTTTTATCTTTGAGCACCTGATGTGCTTCCCATTCTTCTCTACTAGGAATGACAGGAGAATGGTTTTTCAAAGTCTAGATAGGAGGTCAGGTAATCTGTATTTTCTATGTTACTCATGTACTTATTTAACCCTCATCTTGTAAAGAAAAAATTACATATTCAGTGTTTTGGGGTGAATTTTTCTTAGCACAATTTTATTGCATTATTTACACTTTTTACAATTTATTTCCGTAAATGAGTGTTTTTTTTTTTTTTTACAGATAACTGAATTACATTTGTCACATTTGGTAGCATACATATTATAGAAATCGCACGAGTTTTTTATGTCTCAAAATGCGTTTGGGCAAGATTTGCCCAAAATACAGGATGTGGGTTAAAATCTGCGCATTACCTGTTTGGTCGAATTTCCAACTTTGTGACTGTGATAGTCTCAGGGCACTTTTTGCTGCGGATTTCTGCATGAATAGGTTTAAGGGAAGAAGATACAGAATGGTTTCTAGTCCCGCTGTTGGTGAGGTGCGTATCGCTCCTGTTGAACCAATGCAGGCCTTTCTTTGTACTTTCGTCATTAACTTTAGATTCGTGGCCATACAGGCGGCATGCCAATAGACCAGATTACCATAGGTAAGAATGGGTCTTACCACTGCTGTATATAGCCAGAGGGTAATTTTAGGGCTGCCTCCCCAGGTTTTCCAAATATTCTGTTGCAAGTATAAAAGGCTATCTGCATTTTAGTTTTCTATCTAGCATTAGCCCTAGGTATCTGGCACTGTCAGGAAAATGGAAAAAAAAATGGCGAAATATTCTTTGGTTGGATGATCACATATCGAGGCCTAATGGGGGTTTAGGGGTGTCTTTCTTGTAATTTTCATCAAGGAGACCAGAATCTGAACATTAAGATATTAGAAGCGGCCATGATTTCATATGCAGAGTCAGATATGCCATTGAGGTAGCCATCTATACGGGATGGCGATTCTTAGCAAACTGCGGTGATAGTTAAAAGGTGGATTCAGGAGCATAACATTGATCTGAGAGCTGGCCCTCCCAATTACTAGACCTGAATCTCTTAGAAAGCTTGTGGACGATTGTAAAAAGTGCACATTGCGAAGAAAAATCAGGAAATAAAGTACGCGAAACCCACAGCTAATTGTCGTACTTTGGTGAAATTTTTGCCAAAAAAAAAAAAAAAATCCGCGCACTGACGAAAAACCACTTTGCTATTAAAAGAAAACAGAAAAACCCAACTTTATCGAGTTGTCTTATTCTTTTGTCCATCAATTTTATTTGTTACTTAACTAATTTTGTTTTTTACTAAAAATTCGATGTGATTATTTGGATTTTCTTTATTTACATATTAGTTTAATCTTTATGATATGGTTAGCAAAACGAACAAACAATTATTAAAATATGTTTGAAAATTCGACTTTGTTAGTTAAATTTCCAAGAGATGTTCGTTCGGTGGTCTTATTGTTTTGTCCGTAACTGTATGTACATAGTCGTACGAGAATAAGGCAATGTTCCCTAATTTTAGTTTGGATTCATGTCATGATAGCACCCCATGTTACCTACACCATTAGTGAAGACAAGAATCAAGTAACAATTTTAAATTAATCACACTCCCTCTATTTTTGAATTGATACACGTGGTTTTAATAAGTGATGGTACTTAAGCTGTTTTTTTCTTATCTGCGCTGCCACGGTCGACTACCGAGAGAGAAAAAGACAAATCTCGTCCTCTCAGCCCATGCCCATGTATGCGCCTAAACAGCGATTGGAGGCAAATGTTCCAAAAAGCCGCACATTCACCACATCAATAAATTATTAACATGTAATACGAATTATTTTTGTACAATATGTACAATATGTACATATATCGCATGAGTTGTCGTTAGTGTTCTAATCCTTAACTTTATATTCTGGATTGAACTTTTAAAGTTTTCCACCTAAAATAATTATAGTCAAGTTAAGATGACTTGCGTAAGATTGTCAAGAATCAGCACACGATCGGTATAAGTCGATTTACAGATTAATGATGATTAATGAAATAATTTCAATACGATATAAGTTAATGCATTAGAAACAAAGATTACCTTAAACTGAAAATTGCACTATTTAACCTACCTCTCTAGATTTGCCTTCGTACTTCTTAGCCAAAGCCGGTGAAACCTCCGATCGGGGAATATGCGACTTCTCATGCCCGATTATTATCCGTTCGTTCACCTTCGGAATATTGGCCAACTCATCTTGTAAATCGTGTCTGTCTGTAATTAAAAAAACAAAGATTCAAAATTAACTACCGCATACATTCATATTACATTTTACAATTACCTCTTTTGAAATACTTGAATTTACTACTAAATCTCTGTTTCTTCTCAGTCTTTTCCTTTACTGTCTCGACTTCTTTAGCGCGTACCGGCGAAGAACTTTTTTCGCTCAAGCACTCCATAGTGGCGCTTCGCGGTAATCCCATTTGTTTATCATCTTCAATCATATATGGGCTGCTACCATCGCTTATATTCTCTTTCGATTTAGACTTAAAGACAGGTGTGGTTGGTGCAGTGGAAGGATGCTTATTTTCATCCATTTGGAATTCTGGAGTTGATTTTTCTAATACTGGAGACATATCTGGCGATTTTCGAGTTGGATGTGATGCTACTATCTTCTCAACTGTTGCATCTTCCTCTTGCAGTGATTCTTCATTGTTTGTTGGAAGTGGAACTCTGGAGTTTTCCCAAGAGCGACGTTTCAACGAGTCACTACTGCCTACATCAAGATGCTTTCCATAAAGTTTCGTCTCCCATTCGTCGAGTTTTTGCTCAGATTGGTTACGAGGTGGTTTCGATGGCGGTGAAATGCGAGCACGGGAGCTCAAATCGTCCTTTGCAAGAACTGGTGATGGAACGATGGGCGGGTGGGATTGAACACCCCGAATATTTAAGGAGCTGCCTGAGCTCTTGTGGGAGAGATTGTCAAAAACGAACTCATCTTCGTCCTCACTAATAACACCGGGATCTGCATCGCCAACACGTTGTCCGTAGCGTCTAGAGCCAGGATTACTATTCGGCGTTCCGATGCTGGCAAAACTTCCGCTAATGGAATCGCCATCGCGTTCGCCACCCTCTTTAGATTTTTTCTTGCCGTTCAAGTGCATTTTGGATCCCAATGATTTGGCAAACTTTTTTATACCTTTTCGTTTCTCAATCGCTCCAATACTAAGAAGGCTTCCACCTACAGAGTTTGCCAATTGCCCAATAGAAGACTTGTGTTTTTCTTTTTTACTTAGATCAGTCAATGACCCCGATTTTACTACAAATGTTATTCTAGCTTCCAGCTCTCCCCTCTCCTTTTTCTTCTCCTTGCCTGGCTTACTCTCTAATTTAAACCATTTTGAACGAGGGCGATCATAAACATCCATTTCGTTAAGAGGAAGTGTTACTTGACCCAAAAACTCATCTATACTCAGATTGTTACGATGCAAGCAAGTGAGAACTAACTCGGCCCGATTACCTTGATCCGGAATTTTGCTATAAAAAAAGTTTTATTTAATAATCTAATAGCTTCACCATAAAAACGATGCAACTTACAGTTCGCATTCTTCATGCCACTCCACATTCGCAGTTGCCTTTTCATTGACTGACGTTTGATACTTTTCTTTACCCAATCCAATTGTGACGAAACAGTTGTTGGTGCCATTTTTACCTTTGGTCAGCAAACCCTTGGCTCTTTGTACTGAAAAAAGGCAAACATAAAATTCAATCATAACAATTTCTTGCCATTTGTGAAAGATAATTCTTCAACAGCAAATCTGACTTTAATAATTTTCTAAGCACATACTGATGTTGTTTGAAAAACAATAAGCGAGTATATACTGTTACCACACCTATGTGTGTTTATGTAGGTATGTCTTGACATATGTACATATGTCCCCAAAACGAAATCAGTGATGCATTCATAGTTGTTTTTTTTTTTTTAATTTTTGCCCGCAATTCCATTTGACGAGAAGGTCATACTCGAACAAATAATTTTTTTTTAGTATGGTTTCGGATGTGGTTTTTCCAATATGTACATACATACTTAGTTTTGTCATAATGAGATAAGCTACGAGTACATAGCGTGTAGCTATTAAATGCAGAGGAATGTTTTAAATAGTTTAAACTTTAAACATTTAACTTTTCTGGGTAGCTGGTTTACAATATTATACGTTGACAGTACTGTTACAGATTAAGAACTGTAAACCTTTTGATATCCCATTTTATTTTATTTTTCGGGCGGGCACACTCTTCTGGAGCACTCATACACTCAGAGACTGGTGAATTATACTACCAGATAGAGAACCTAATTTTAATGATTTTTTTTTTTGTTTTTTAAACATACATATTCTTTTCAATTATGGTTGGTTGGTTGGTGAGGGTGAGGAGAGATCTCTCCTCTTCACGTAGGCCGCGAGTCGGGGCTGCTGCTGTGTTCCCCTCAGGAACTGTGCTCAGAAAGAAAGGGTAGGGATTTGTGTAAGTGAAGGGTTTTTTTAATGGGAGGAGATGGAAAGGTTAAACGGAGTATGTGGCTTCAAGAAAAACGCTCTGTATGTAGGATATGTCTTCCCAAGTATTTTTGCCTTATCTCTATAATTATATAAAACAGTTCACTGACTGACTGACAGACAACGCACAGACCAAACCGCTGGACGTAAATGGCTGAAATTTGGACCGAGCTATGGCGACACAGATATCCGCTAAGAGAGGATTTTTTGAAATTCCATCTCTAAGTGGGTGAATTCGGAAAAATAAAATTCCTTAATTCTATAAATCAAATTTTCATCGGTCAACCATTGTCATTGATCATGATCCGGTTGAGAGAGGAATGTTTGTGTTTAAATTATGCTCTTCGGTAGTTACTAATCTGCAATACAATTTGTTTGCCTTAAAAGTGGCAGGGGGCGAAGCAAAGCGAGCACGGGTCAGCTAGTTAAGCATATAGAAGGACAATCGCAAAGGAAGTGTTTAATACGTTCGTTCTCTTCTTCGCAACATGGGAAGATGATATGTTGCACTAGTCCTAGTCTGTTTGCATGTCTATTCAAGTCGATGTGTCCCGTCAGTTTTATTTGTGCTCTACCCACATTTATTACTTTCCTTGCTCGTTACGGATTCGGATCTTCTATCATGGCTTTGACAGTCTTGCAAGTTTGGATTTGATTCCACATAAGCGAATGACGTTTTGCAAAAGACATGCGGTAAGTGGTTTTCACTGCTTGTATCGTCATGTCTATCGTGGTAACCGCGAAGAGTTTCACGTCTTTTGCCGCTGCCCTTGCTAATTCATCTGCTCTCTCGTTCCCCGGTATGCCGGTCTTAAATGAGTATTCTTTCTTTATGAAATCACTTGGGTTGCTGACAAGTCCAGAGGAATTTGAAACATCTTTCCAGATGGCACAATCAAATTGCAGAAATCCCCACTGTATTTTGACCTCAAGTTCCATAGGAAGGATATTAAGGATAATTTCCATGGCCGCCATGGGTGTGCTGGATTCTGCCCCAGTTATCCCTACACAAGCCAAACGTTGAGGTTTGGTTAGTGATGCTCTAGCGTAGCTGTTTTTTCACAACTGGTCGCCATACTTACACTCCGTAGACGTAGAGTATAATGGGTTTGACTGCACACGAGCAGATCCATTCATTTTTAAGTATAATCCAAGCGTCCAGTTTTGTAATAAATTAACATATTAATTAAATACGTAGTTTTACGCGTTTTATTGGAAGAACCTAACATTCAGTACCGGGCAAAGGAAATGTTCCGCAGGATTCGCAAAAAGTGTCACTTAACCTACCACGTTAAAGTATTGAGCAAATGACGAGTGGACTGTAAGAACGCCAGATATATTTTGCTAAGGGATATAAAGAGTTTATTCTACCATCCTAGAAGTCAAGCAATATTCGATTGTGTTCACTAGAAACACAAACTCCAATGAAAGCTCTGACTGACAGTTCAGTTACTGAGTAATCCTCTTTTTTTAGGGTTCCGTACCCATATGTTAATACGGAACCATTATGAGTTCGCTCTAATTCTAAAATGTCTGTCACGATAAAAACAAAAAGAACCGTTCTAGCTAGGAACTTGAAATGTGGCAGTGGCACACTTATTTTCTGCTTACTGTTGAAACTTTATTCAAATCTCCGCTCAAAATAGAGAACAAATTGAAAAGTGAACAAGAAAGTTTGGCACAAATACCAAGCCGATTGTATCTTCTTTTATATATTTCTCTGATTTATTATTCTTTTTTTTTTTTACTTTTTTTTTTAGATATAAAATAGAAGCGAAGGAGGCTAAGTTGGAATAAGTTCGCACAACTCGTTTTAAGCTACACATCTTTATAATCGTATATGTAAACTACATATAGTATATGTATGTATTTTATATTGCGATATCTATAAAATTCTATTTTCCGTTTGGGCGCTTAACCCATGCATACATATTTAGGTAACGATATGATCTAATCAAATCACAACCTATGTACATACATGGAATCACTGACGTAACTTTATGGATACTTCGCAAGGCGGTGCTAAAGTTTGAAAAGAACGAATACCAACCAAATCCATTCTCTTGGTATCAAAATCGAATGATGTCAACTTAAGTTGGTGGACTGCAGTTACGATCGGATAATTTTTATAAAAGAAAAAAAATTACGAAATGACAATTTGTCTATTGGGCTTCCACCATTGTAAATTGCCAATAGAAATTGAATGAACGAAAAATTCAAACACACGTACACGAACTTGTCTGCAATACGAATAACAACCTTTAGTTTGTAGAACAGCCAATATAAGCAAAGTACAAAATGAATCAGAGCAATTCAAAAATAAAACGTGTTTGACAAATGACTATTAAAATAATCATAATAAATGTATCAAGATAAGAAACTGACTCATGGACTATAAAACTCGAAACTGTCCTGAAAAAACTCGAAAAGAGTTGGTGGTCCATACAAACATAATAGAGACAGTGAGGAACAAATGAATCACTTGTTTCGTGCCCAATATTAACCTTCTTCTAACTAAAGGGCCAACAGTTACTTCTGGAGTAAAAACATACCATGTGAATTCCACACTACTTATTTCTCACATATGCAATTGGGGGAAGGGAAATGGCAACTTTATGTTCGGTAATTTCAACAGAGATGGGTAAATAGCACGTTTCAAAATTTCTTACATATTTTGGAACCCTATCTGTATCAACTCCACAGGGCAGTTCTGGACAATGGTTCTTCACATATACGCATACAACTTGTTATGCAATGTAATGTAATTGCGTATGCTGAGTTTTGTCACACAGCCCCATCTATCTACCTTAACTCCAAGTTTGAAGACTGCTATGCCAAAGTGGCTGGGTTCAGGGATATAATACTACTGGAAGACGGTGAGCACCGTGGTGTATTGGTAAGTGCGTTGAACTTTTACTCAATGCTGCCCGGGTTCAATCCCAGCAAACACCTAAACGTCTTTTCACGGTGCCACTTCTTTCGAATGTCTGACAAACATTCAAAGAGTATAATTTGTCATGAGAAGCTTCTCAACTCGCTGTTCGGAGTCGGCAAAAACCTGTAGGTGACTTCCATTCGTGCATACACACACACACACAAATGGTTGCGAGAAGTAGGCCCTGGTTCACCCCAAATTGTAGGGCCACCTAAAGAAAGAAAGGAAGACGATATCTTGACTTCCGAGCAAAGGTCTCATAAGCAAAATAAGCAAAAAAAAAAATGACAAGAGGGCAGACCCTGACTCTGGTTGAATCAGTTTCGGGATCGAGCAGCGACCTATCGTTCAATGAACTGACTGATATGATTGCCAATATAAAGTCTGCAGAAACAACTCCTAGGAAATGGTCCAAACACATTTATATGCCTTTTATTTTTTTAAAATCGTATGAAATGCGGCGCTCCTTTTCATATTTCTAGAAAAGAGTGATTATATACGAAGGAGCTCGAGAAAGTGTCTCGGAAAATTTTGTCTGCTTGTATTTTTAGAACAAATTGATTTGTGATTTGGTACTTTATTCCCTAACCACGGCGGTCTAAAAAAATCCATTGTCGTTAAGGGTATTCGTAACCCCTTGAGCGTGAGTTAATTATAACAATCTGTGTGGAGCCTAATTTCTGTGGTACAACCGCTTTAGTTGATGTTTTTTACTTTAAACCCATTCGGTCCTGGCGTGCATCTCAATGGGCACACTTTACTAACTCATGCTATGTAACACAGTGTTAATAGAAACTAATTGCAAAAATTTAACTGTATTCGTGACTTTTCTAAGAACGTATTTTCAAATAAAACGTGATCGGATTATATGTGTAAGTAAGAAAATATAATGTACATAGTTAAGTGTTAACCTTAGTCACGGACACACAACAAGCAAGTAAGTCTTCGGTTTTATTTTATTTTATTTTTTGTTCTTTAGCATAACATGTGTTTGCTTAACCGAATATGATTTTTGGTGTAGAAAGGATATTTGTTATGGTTTTAATTTACACAAATAAATAAATGTCCGTCTTGTAATAGAAATTGGCAATCAAAGCTGATCATCCACGTGAGTGGGCATTCAATTTTAAAAAAATGCGATGTACGATGTTGTTTTTTTGTTTGCAAATATTCTTCAATTAGATCCTAACTAAACTGGAAAGCGTTGGAAATATTTTAATGATGCGTTAAATTAATTCAGGTCCGAAGGGGTTAAGGAAAAAAATTTCAAATTCTACTATAATTCCTTAGAACAAATCAACAAATTTATTTTTATGCAATTCGCAGTATTTTTAATATGTAATTAGAAATAAGATAACTACAAGTCGCATTAATTTGAGATAGGCGGTTATGCCCTGTGACCAAGGATCTAATGTCACTGGAAAAACGTACCACAGTGTCTTTAGACGATATTCAACTGGAGCAAGTGCAGCATTTCTTTTCTACTATCAACAGAAAATAAACCAGCTTGACACAGCTCGCGACATTTGAATAGCAACTATCAACAACACTTTCTGTGCATACATATATACATACATTCAACATTAATTGAATTTCATAACATATAAAACTTGAAGTACATGACCGATTGAAGTCTTTAAGCATCTGCACAAACAAAAACGATTCCAACAAAACTCAAAAACCAGTTATTTGTTTTTCTTTATTATTTTTGTATGCGTCTGTCAGCGGTCGGCTAATCATTTAAATGTCACGTGATGCATACTTAGTATGTATGTATGTACGCCATTTGTTTTTATATTTATTCAATTGGAACACAATCTAATGATACAAGATCAATTGGCGAAATTTTGGCAACAGTAGCATCAATCAGTTTTGTTTGATTATTTAAAATGGAAAGAAAAATAAATTATTTGCCTTTCATTTGGTATAAATTCAGCGGCAGCGTCGCCGCGAATTACTTTTACGACCGAACAACTTGTTGGCTATGCTTTTATTTGCGGTCAGGAAATGACTTTTACTTTAATCACATATGTATGCCCGCGACTGTAAAACACTTTCTCATTTGACTAAACGTAAAAATGTAAAACAAGCTCGTGTTGAAAGAGAGACTCGTGAGTCGTGACTTGACACCTAATGCGACAACTGCCGGTCTTCATCACTTTAAATGAGTGGCAATAACAAGCTCGGGTCAAATGTCTTAATTAAAAAGGCCAGCAGTCCAGTAGTTGATGAATGGGTGTCTATATATTTTTTCATAAAGCAAAAAATTATTTTTCCGATGAACAGTTTATCCACCATTATTTTCTGAATAAATCAATCAGGCAGCAGGTTACATCATATCAACGAAAAAGGCAACTCTAAACTTAAATATTATTCTTCGTAATTGCACACGCGAAGTCATATTTAATTGGAGATCTGGGAAAAGTTTTTTTTTTATATCAAAACATGTCGATATAAAAGGCGACGAATTTCTTGTAATTTCTTTTCTAAGGTTTCGTTCTTCTGCAAGCATAATTTCATAGGTTTATTCTTATAAGCCATTGCATTCGAGCGAATTCCAGCTGATGGATGGTAACTGTTTCGCTTTGGATTTTATGTGAAACCGTACATCACGCTGGGGTTGGAAAGAAAACTTTTAACTAGCAAAAACCAGTTGTGTGAATGATATAATAATAATTATTGGAATGCCAATAAGAAACGTGAAATATAAAGGAAGGCACGATAATGTGCAGAGAAAGAGAGAGGAAAAAATATAATATTGTTGCGTTCGACTTGTTGATTCTGTATGTGCGATTTATTGTAGAATCGTACCTACATAACTAAAATAAATTGTTCGAAACGAATCACCGGCATTTGGCTTTAACACCATTAAATACGTGATACCTTAATACACAAGTGAATTTGCGATCGAGGCGTTCAACACTTTGAAAACCAATAAGAAAAACTACATAGAACTCACAATGGCACAGTTTAATACGAAATGTACATTTTTTGCTTAAAAGAGTAAAAGTACCTCTGTACCTTACACATTTTTAGGAAACTGCCAAATCTGCGAAGATTCAAAATCATCCAGTGATATCATAGGCATGAAGTAGCACCGCACCCGTCTCTTTTTTAAATAATAAACGATATACAAATAGAATTGGAGACAATGCAAACGGAGGCCTCATTCGATTGTACTTGAATTTTTTACAGTAGCCACTTGAACCGAGTGCATGAACTAAAATAAACAACTTCTTAAGCTTTTCGTTTTCATTTTATTTGTTTGACATTGTGTGTACACATACATTTGTACATATTTATATAATTATATTGTACTTAATTTAATTAGCGTCTGTGACCAATATTAGGTGGGATATTATTACCCAGCGTATTTTTTTTTTTTTGGCGATGGCCTCTTGACCACTTGTGTAAATTTAAATAATATAATTGCTAACTCTTAATAATGATGGCTTTTCAATTTTTAGATGAACAGAAGTATATTAAAACTACTTTCCCCCTTAAGCACGTTTTTAAGTGCGAAAAAGTAAGTGTTTACTCCAAAGCTAGACAATAGCGAAAGACCATACACCTTAAATACAGTGAAAAACATCGAAAAAAATCTGTGATGTAATAGTAGGAGACTGTCAGGTCTCAGAACATCACTCCAAATGAACTTCGTTTCGAAATTGCTTTAAGTTAAACAAATATGCAATCGACTGACGATGTATCACTGTTTCGAACACAAAATGAAGAGGACCTGCAAAGCGAATACCAATCAAAAGATTAACGAAAGAAGAAAAATAATGGCATCGGTTTTTTTTTTTGTGGAACAATTTAAAATTTTTGGTAAAACAATTTACTTCCGAGTACTACTGTGCAGCATTTTACAACGGCTGTGAGGTCAAATTAAGTCCAGGAATGTTGAGGAAAAGCTTTGTTACACCATGAATGACAATGCACGGCCATAAACGTCCCTCTGAAATCCATTATTGTGGTTATATATAATTTTCTAGACGCCAGATCTTACTGGCTTTCTTCTATGTTCCCCAACCGAACAAAAAAGAGAACACAGATTTTTGCCACAGATGCAAGAAGTATATTGAGCTTCACGAAGATTACGTGAAATTTGTAAACTTCCTTGATTTTTTCCTTGATCGATGCTTACAATAATAATTCACTCATTCTAATTCATTCATTAGAAAAAGCAAAAGAAACAATATATATATACCTACATTTTATTCTTAAATAGGCACAAAGTTAGAATTGGCTGTATAGATCATATGTGGGGGAGGAGCAAATAAATACAATGACTACAACAACTCGGTAGTGTTTATTCTCACCCAAATGCACGTAAACATACATCGAAGCTAAGGTACATCAGGTGAACACAAAGTCACAAAGCTACACCCGTATATTTCCAGTTCATTGAATCAAAACAAATAGTGGATACTGTCTAAGTAAAACTATAGCATGTACAAATGCCATCTATTACAAAATGATGTTCGTCTCTAAAAATAAATGCCAGGCGCAAGTAGGAAACTGCCATCGGGCTCTTATCGTGAGAACTGTGAAAGGTAAAGGTATGTATTTGTTATTCCAAAACAAACACGGCCACACTATAATGAACGCGAGTAATGAAATCAGACGTACACAGCACACATCCGCAGTTGTTTATGTGAATCTGCGGACATGTTCAAATATTTTGCAAGGTGGTAGACCGACGACAGTGTGGAATTTTCGTATTTTGTATGACTAATGAATACGAGAGACATGATTTTGATTTCTCTACTGCGGCCATAGAAAGCAAAAAGAAGGTAAGAATATATAAAAACAATGACGAGCAGGCAGGCGAGCACCTCTGCCTCGTCTTACCTTTCATCAACTCACAATGCCATTATTGTGGAGGTCTATATTTTTTCTTCTTCATGTTATGGCATTTTTATTTGTAGGTCAACATACAGAATTTTGTTCAATCTACTTCATTGCTTTGGCTTTTATCATAAAACAAGTAGTTTTCTCGTCGTGAGAGTGACACAAGTAATTAAGCGCAATTTTATGTAAATTCCTTTTCTAAAAATACATTCAAGATAACGCGTAGATGCTAGACTCTTTCATCGAAATGATGAATTCCTTTGTCAGATGTGAGGTGTGCTCTTTAGCTGGCTATGCTATGCCGTTATCATGGACTTCTAACTTCTAAGTGCAAACTTTCTTTACAAAATGAGTAACACTAGTACTTACCAGTTACTTGAATATGCGTTGGACTCCACATAGCTGCGACCGACCTTGTGATGTATTATTTCGAAATAGTTATTATATGTATATGCTTCTCTTGAATTTTATATTATTTTATCCAAACACATCTATTCTACTTCACAATCAGGTTGGAATTTACAACCTGAATTTTTTGATACTGGTGCAGAAAAACGCAGCACCGAACTCCACTGCCAACTAAACAAAACTGAATAACTGTCAAAATGGTCGACACCAATTAGAAATGTCAGTCATCAAAAACAGGGATGTTATAGCATTTACAATTAAGATAGCATTTTAAATTTCTTGTTATAGGTACGAGTTTAGTGTTTTAAGCGCCGGACACACCATCAATATTACTTGACACAGCCAAATATATTGTGAAAAATCAATTGAGAGGCTGAGGTTTCCATTAGCAGTATGAGCATTGCGGTACAATTTTTTATGATTTTTGTTTAAATTCATTTATTTTAAGATATTCTACATAAACCTTTTTGCGGGGAAACTTGTTTTTCTATTTTTCATTTTTTTTAATGTTTTTGATTATCCCTAACAAATGCATGCAATTTCATTTAAAACTGCAGAATTGGGCGCTATTTGCTACATTTAACAATGGCGACATTGTTCTTCAACATAAACAAATGAAACACAATTGAAAATATAGTACTCATGTGTGATTTGCTAAAGAACCCGACCACTTCTTAATGATTTCAGTATTCAGTCGATGTCCTATCCATAGACTTTTTTTTAATCGCATATATATTTCACTATATTTTCTTATAAAATTACCACTTTTATTCAATAAAAGGTTAGTTTTCAGTATTTTGAGGTTAGAATTTCGAAAAAAAGTTCATATCCTCGCAAAAACATTATTATATTTGTACCGTAAATAGACAAGAAAAAAAATTTACTTTAAATTTAAATTTATTTTAAATTTAAATTTAATTTAAATTTTTATGAACATTACCATAATGGAAACCCGCCCCCATATTCGGCAATACAAGCGAAGTTACTGAACAAAATATCAGGAAAAACATTGTCAATGTTCATCAATACGTGTGGATGCGATTTTGCGTCAATGTTACTTGATATAAAAATCGTCAATAATACTTGTCAAGTAACATTGATCGTGTGTACGACGCTATGATTAACGACTTTTTTGTTAGTTTAATTTTTGGGTTAAGATTCGCACAATCTGAACATTTCTTAAAGCATTCCGTTGTACGTTGGTGTTGAAGTTGACATATTGCCGGACAGAGCAGTCCCAAAGAATCCCTCACATATCTACGATGAAATGTCCAACAGTGATGACAGTTTCTCTACATTCTCTCTATGCTTCCACCAATAAAACTCATACTCTCAATTTGTGAATGCGTGAACTTCAATATGTGAATGTGTTAACTTAAATGCGTGAATGTGTGAATTGACAACGGATCTATGGATGTAAAAAGTAGAATGAAAACCTCCGTCGAAGTTCGTACATCCATTGGTTATGGGCCATCTCCAGAATGTGTGTATTCTATCGTTCCAAAAATAACGAAGCAACGGATCTACGAATTCTATGGGTTGGAGCCATTAGGTGGCGCTACAGTTTACGGTAAACCAGGGCCTTCATATCGCAACAATTTTGCAGACTCCGAACGCTACGCTACGGTGGTCACGTACACACTAAAGCCGGGTATCCACAGGCATGCAAGATTTCGATAATTCATGATTGCGCATGCATGCCAGCCTGTTGATAGCCTTGCCCATGTGTTTGCCCACGCATTCTTGTGTGATTTTAAAAATTTTTGAAATCCGCTGGCATGCGTGCGCAAACACAGACTTGCGCATTCATGCCCGCCTGTGGATAGCAATGATTGCGCAAATTGTGTTGTTTACGTCATTTGTTTTGGTATGAATTTAGTGATATTTATAAAAGTTTGCACAAATTGTGGTAAGTGAAGGGTGAGTCATATTAGGAACGTGCATGCATGCATGCTATAGGATAGCAAAATAAATTTGCGCAAACCGAAAATTTGCGTTCCTGTGGATACCCACCTTAAGAAGAACGCATTCACAAAAAACGTAACGACATTTTCTTTTTCTTCATAGGGAGTTTAAGTTCTCGATTTAAGTGTTTTCAATTTCAGACGATATTTTCTGAAACGTAAAACTCTGCCGTAAACAGGGATACGACTGTATTTGAATTCTGAAATCAAAATCGAAAACCTCAAATGCTGCTGAACGCAAGCCGACATGTTATTCTCTATCAACACTGAAATATTATTTGTAAGGAAACTGACACCATATGATTGATATCGAAATGTCATAAAAACAATTTATTTTTTCCTCAACCAAAAATAATTGCTAACATTTCCTTTTTCACATTCGACTATTTTTAAAGTTTCAGTTTTGAAAACAAAAGAAAAACATTAATTTGTAACAAATCTTTTTCTGGAGCAAATATAAATTAACATGGTTTGCGTTCCGTGCTTCATTATTCCATTGTTGCTGTATATTTGGCACAAATTCATTCAACCCATTATGCTGAAATATTGGAATCCGTGGGAAAAGAAGGATGCACAAGGAAATGTTATCAAAGCAGGACCAGAATTTCCATTCCAATGTAAGGGAGGCGTTTGTCCATTCCCTGGTGCAGCGAAAAAGCAGGAATTAACTGCAACAGCGGAGAAAGATCCAGCCGTAGCATCAACCGCCACCACAACCGAAGATTCCAAGAAGGACAATTAGCAAACTACACATTTCATAGATATTTAAAATATACAATTTTAATTAAGAACACGGTTAGAATAAGCAAAATTGAATCTGAACTATATGTAAATTGTATACGTATTATGGGAGACGAAGGTCATGGCGACCGAGACCAGTAAATTGAATAAAGCACATTTGTGTGGACCTTGAACACCATTTGCATTTCTAATTCGTTTGCAAACAAATAAACCATCCATTATTGTAATTATGAGTGCATAATATGAGTAATTAGGTTTTTGTTAAGATTTCAATTATGTTTAGACTTTAGATATATATGTACATACATATGTTCCGTATGTTTACATAGTGCTGTGAGAAATCACATAGACTCGAGCCTACAATTTAACTATTCCCAAAATGTGTAATAAATTTGATCAAAACGAAGTGCGGATATCAATATCCTGGCTAAAGTCTGTCACGATGGCGAATCGATAAAAACCAAATAAATCTCCGATTAGCGAGAAGGTCCCTGGGGACCTTTCGACTTTTTGAATGTTTACAAATGTTTTTATACGTATGCTAAAAACGTGATGCTTTCTGTATTCCATCAAAATTAAAGGATTATAACTAATTCAGAAGCGATACGGTGCACTCCAATTTGATTTTTTTTAAGTTTTTTAAGTACGGTTATCAGCGACAAGGTCCATAGGGACCTGTGTATATTTCAGAGAGGATATGAAAAATAACGATTTACGAATCATGTTCATTGGTGTTTGACTTTGATTAGCTAGTGTGGGACTATCTATACATAATTATAAAAGGAAGTCCCCAAAATTTGTCTGTATGACTGCGCCAATCCGCGGTCGTTATTGCTGTATTCAAAATACTCTTTTACTTATAGGAGAATTCAAGATCGAAGCAGCAGAAAATAAAATTTTCTGTCATTACACAGTCCTAGCATTCATTTGAGGTATAAATCATCCTTCTGCATTACCATGGAGCTGAGCTATGCTCAAAACAACTTATGAAATCATCACCAACGATTCGATCAGTGGAGATTGAAGCCAATAGCTATGCAGCGGTATGTGTAGTCATAGTGCGTGTATATGGCACATTTGCATTTCTGTCCACTGACTATATAGCCGTGGTCGCATGTCATTATAATATCGACTGTCATCGAGTCCATCGAAACCATCTCCGTCTACACGGATGGCTCTAAAATGGATATAGGGGTAGGAGCGGGTATCTTTTCGGAGACGCTCAAATTATCCATATCAATCAGACTTCCAAACTTTGGCAGTGTTTTCCAAGCGGAGGTTCTGGCAGTAACAATAGCCGCTCGTGAAACCGCATTGAAGGTGATCCCGCGAGACGATATCACATTTTTCATTGACAGCCAAGCGGCAATAAAAGCAATTTCTGCCACTGAAATAAAATCGAAGCTTGTACGTTGCTGTCGCGAAGAGCTACGGGTTCTTGGCGCACAGCACAAAGTAAAACTATGCTGGGTTCCTGGACACCATGGTGTACCGGGTAATGAAAAAGCTGATGCACTTGCTAGGGCGGGATCGGCTTTAGGCATAGACCAAGCCGACCCTTCAATTCACATCCCACTATGCGCCATCAAGCAAAAAATAGAGAGTAGAACGCTTATCAGAGCAAACGACAGGTGGAAAACCCTCAACTCTTGTATAAACACAAGAAAGATGTGGCCAATTTACGACAAAAACAAAACGGATAAGATATTAATGAAGGACAGAAACTCTCTGTCCAAGCTGGTAGGCATAATAACCGGGCACAATATGCTTCGGCACCATGCCAGCAAACTAGGTCTTAATGTTAGTGATCTCTGTAGAGGATGCGGTGACGAGGAAGTCCACGAGGATACACCCCACTTCCTCTGTCATTGCCCAGGTCTCTACCACATAAGGCATAAAACTCTAGGTAGACATTTCTTCCAGGACATAGAAGAACTCTCCGGATTCCCGGTAAAGGACATCTGCAGCTTTATTAAAGCTACGGGTTGGTTTGACAATCCTTAATCGCCGTCATCCAAACGAATAAGGAAACAACACTTATGGGCATCACAATGGATCTGTATTGATCTAAGTGTGGCGCCAGATGGGCATCCCTCGGCGTCAACCCACTAACCTAACCTAACCTGTCATCGAGTCAGTCACTTGAACTATTAAAATATTGACAGATTTGGCAGCATCCACTTACCAGCATATTCAGCTAAAAATCGAAGTTTCCCTTTTCGCGCAAATGTTCACAGGACTAAGCAAAAATACATCTGCTCTTTTCAGAGTACATTGCGTCCGCTGTGCACAAATGATGGAAAACATTCGTCCCGCTCATACCGCTGAAGATGCATAATTTGTTTTTCTTTTTTACTTGCTGGTGGTTGAAGGCGTTGGTTGCTGCGGAGTCTAAATTTCTAAGTCTTTTTACGGCTCATATCAAAGTATTTTGTTTATAAGAAAGACAACCTTTTAGTTGTAGTTGTTTGTAAAAATTTGTTTATTTTATGTATGTAGGTAAGCAAATGTCGTATTCTATTGGTCAAACCCTTTCATTTAATAGCCATATTAAGGAGAGTAAATATAACGGTAATCCGCCATCTTGGAGTCGTCCGCCGTATTGAATCTAGAATGACGTCATGTCGTATTTTAAGCTACTTGCCAAGCCCTTTTATTTGATACCACTATCAAGGCGATTGTAGAGACAAAAAAAAAAAAAAGAAAAACAGATAGTCCGCCATTTTGATTTCTGCGTCCGGCATATTCAATTCTTTGTGATATTACACAGCTTTGGACACTCTCCGGATCAAGAGGAATCCAACGGTACCTCATTTGTAATGATAATGCGGTACATTTCCGGCAAAAGTATGAACAAATGTCTCTAGGTCCCTAGGGACCTGGTCATTACGGTTGTGAATTTGCGCCGTCTGCCTGGTGACGTCACCTCTTCCAGTAAATAGCGGTCGTAACGAAGGCGTTTCCTTACGATGAACGGTTCTCTGTACCGTGGTTCCAATTTATGGGACACCGACTGGGGGGCTTCGGCACACTCAATCAGCACTAATTCACCATCATTATAAATTGATGGAGGCGTATGTTTTCGGTCAAATCGCAGCTTCCATTTTTCCCGCTCCTTATGAACTCGATCCGCCGCCAATTCGCGTTTCGATGTTATTGGCTGGTTGTCGACGACATCGTGTACGGCCTGCACAAAATGGTTAAGAACACAGCGAGCTGTCGTCTACCAAAGAAAGCTGTTCTTCAAACAATCCGAATGAAAACAGGATTGTACAATGATCGGCTGGAGCTAGCAAATGGGTGTGGAATGGAGCTAAGTTTCGAGGATGCAAGAAGCTGGAAGCCCAAACACTTGATTGAATGTACTGATAAGCAGATAAGAAATAAATATCTAGAAGACGCAACAGGCTCACTACATAGAGCTGTCTATAGCAGGCTTTGTCACAATCTGGGTGAAAGAAACTATTTTCGTGATGAACATAGCATTGAGGAAATATCCATGGTGCAAAAGTTGCGTGGAGAGCTCCTCAAACTTAATTATATCCCGCATAGGGAGGATTTACCCATACTCTGCAGTATGTGTAATTTGACGGAGAGAGAAGATGTCTTGCATTTTGCTGGCCGATGTCCAGTTCTGAAGGAGACGAGGAGATCGATATTCGAAAGAGATGTCTTATCGGATAATCAAGTCCTTCAAATATTAAATGGAAGCGACTTCTCAAGAATAACTTACTTACTTACTTAACGGGCTCCCGACCCATGAGGGTATCTGCCGATTTTGAGGCCCTGGATGCAGTTTTTTTTGAGTCAGTTTGTCTTGCACTTTTTTTCTCCTAATCAATACCAATAATTTGCTGAGGACAGAAAAAAAAAATCTCTACAGTTAACCAAGATATAGCCATGAGAAAGTGCTCAAAATAAGGTTTGAGCCAAAATATTCATGAGGCTATAAAATACGATTGGCAGCCAATCTGGCAAAACGAATGATGCAGAGTTTCTAGTTTTGGTAAGTACTTTCAGGATCAATCTTAGGCCCGAGACGATGACCTGAAAAATGGCACACATTGTTATAAATTTCTTTGTTTGTGAGCGAGGTCTTTATTCTTTGCAATCTGTTTAGTAATGTTATGGATTCCGGGGTTCTGTTAATAATTTTAGCTCCTTTTTTGGCTAGGGCGTATTTGTATATATTTGATTAAATTTGCTGTACAATAAGAAATATATTCTTTATAAGTGCACAGTTTGCATATGGTCTATTGCATTGAAACAAATCCTAAGTATATATGAAAAAATAACAATAAACAATAAAAATGAAAACAAGTGAAAGAAAACAATTAAAACGTGGAATTAAAACAAACTAAAAGGAATTGATGTGGGCACCGTAGCGCAAGTGGTTAGTGCGTCGGACTACTGAGCCAGCGGTCTTGGGTTCGAATCCCGCCGCAAACACCTAAAAAGTTTTTCACAGTGCCCACCTCTTCCGAATGTCTGACAAGCATCAAAGAGTATCATTTGTCACGATTGAGCTTCTCAACTCGCCGTTCGGAGTCGGCAAAAACTTGTAGGTCCCTTCCATTAGTGCAAAAATACAACACGCACACACAAATGGTTGCGAGAAGCAAGCCCAGGTTCACCTCGAGCTGTAGTGCCAACTAAGTAAGTAAAAGTATAAGATCTATAAGCAGTTCCGCAAAAGTAACAACGATCCGGAACTGCTGAGGCAATATCGGATACTTAGTAAACAGTTCGATGTCTTAAACAAGTTCCTCTATAGACAGTATGTTCAGTCTGTCGAGTCTAAATTAAAATCGAACAGCAAATGTTTTTGGAGCTTTATCAATAGCAAAAGGCATTCCAATGGTATTCCAAACTGCATGCGGCTTAGTAACGTATCTTCTTCTAATCTTTTAACGATTTGTAACATGTTCGCTAGTCACTTTCAGTCTGTCTATACTTGTGGTATTCCCACTTCACAAGTTACTTGTGATATCTTGTCTTGTAATTATCTGAATGTTGGTAACCTTGAGTGTTCAATCCCTGAGGTTAATTTAGCCCTATCATTATTAAAACTAGACAAGAGTCCTGGTATCGATGGCATCCCGCCGATTGTACTACCTACGAAAGTGTTCTATCGCGATTTCTGTACCTCTCTGTTTAGTGTTTAACCTATCCCTTCAAAGCGGACATTTTCTAAAAACTTGGAAGAACTCCTTTTTAACACCAGTTTTTAAGTCCGGATCTAGACATGATGTCATTAACTATCGTCCTATTTGTAAGATTTCGGCAATACCCAAGCTTTTTGAAAAACTAGTCTGTGATAAACTAACACCTCTTTTGAAAAGTTTTATTTCTCCCTTTCAACATGGTTTTGTCGCAGTAAGATCTACTTCTACCAATCTATCGATTTGTTGTCACCATGTTCTGGATGGCTTCGAGAAAGGCCTACAATATGATGTCATCTACACCGACTTCTCTAAAGCATTCGATCGCGTTAATCACGATATCTTAATTCGCAAGCTAGCTAAATTTGGATTTAACTCCAACTTCCTAAAATAGATTAGCTCCTATCTTAAGGAACGTATACAATATGTCCGTATTAACGGCATAATATCAGCACCTATTTATGTGACTTCTGGTGTACCTCAAGGTAGTCATCTTGGCCCTTTGCTTTTCCTTCTATTTATAAATGACATTCCTGACTTGTTCGTAAATTCTCAATGCCTAATGTTTGCCGATGACTTAAAAGTCTTCCGGCCTATAAACTCTGAGCAGGATTGTACTCTTTTGCAAGAAGATCTTGACAGGCTTTCGATTTGGTGCCTCAATAATGACCTTCATCTAAATGTTTCTAAATGTCAAAGCCTTACTTTTTGTCGTAACCTTTCGCCAATTCCTTTCACATACATGATCGGCAATGTCTCACTGTCCTTTATTTCCTCCAAAAAAGATCTTGGAGTTATTTTTGACAATAAACTTAGTTTTGTTAAGCATATTGAGTTTTTAGTGGCCAAAGGTAACTCAATGCTAGGATTTATACTACGCAATTCTAAAGACTTCCAGGATCCTTATACTCTTAAATGTCTATTTTTTGCATTTGTCAGATCAAATCTTGAGTACTGTAGTACCATCTGGAATCCATTTTATAACATACATGCCAACAGAATTGAGAGGATCCTGAAACGTTTAACAAGGATTGCATTGCGTAGATTACGCTGGAATATCGAAATGCCTTCTTATGAAACGAGGTGCAAATTATTTGGAATTTTGCCTCTTCTCGTAAGAAGGCAATATTTTTCTATTATGTATATTCGCGATTTGATTAACTGTCATATTGATTGCCCTTTTCTGCTTTCATTAATTGGATTATATGCTCCATCGAGAGCTCTTAGAAATCGTTATTTATTTTATGTACCTTATCATAGAGCAAATTATGGTTACAATGAACCAATTTCTAGATGCCTACGAGAGTCAAATAATTATTGTAGTCTTTTAGATTTTCATCTCAGTAGGAGTTCATTTAAGAATAAATTAGTTTTAGAGCTCCATTTCCGGTGGTTTAGTCAGTAGTTCTAAGTTTATATTTTAACTGTACCAGTAATCTAAAGAGAACAGTTGATGTATACTCATTTGATGAAATGGAAATAAATAAATAAAGAAGCAGAAAAAAAAAATAAAATAAAAGGAATTGAATAAATTATAATATGAAAATATGTACTTGCATACAAAATAGTAAAGTTACTTAGAATGGGATTAACATCAATGAAGAGTACTAAGATAGGAAAAGACTAACGACAAAAAACTTCTGTGCTCGACCTTGGTTCTTATATTGAGGGGGAGTTTGTTATAAAGGCAAATGGCATGAATGAAAAATTGCCTACGAGATATAACACAAGTGTAAACATTAGGTCTGATACACATAGATCGATGAGATTGTGAAAATACGACTTTACTAAACAAATAAACAGGCTGCTTTTGGTATACAAATTTGAAAAGCATAGTGCAAGCTCGAAAGTTTAAATATTGTTCAAGACTGCAGCCTAGTATTTGTCGGGAGTAGCTAGAAACATTACGCAAACTGTATACAAATCTTGCAATTGCATTGAAGGCAACGTTTAACTTTCGTTTTGAATTAGAATCTGTGCTGGCGAAGAATTCACAGCCATACATGATGAGAGGTACAATCAAGGCCTTTACCAATTTCAGTTTAACAGCTATTGGTAGAGTTTCTCGACATACTGATAGACCCCGTAGAGCACCGTAAATTCTAGATACCACGGAGTTAATATGGTCACTCCAAGTCAGATTGCCATTAAGGATAATGCAAAGATTTTTAATCTTAGAAACTATTTCAACTTGAACACCACTTAATTAAATAGGAGGGAGGCGAGACGATAACATATGTTTAAAGATTTGGATAGATTTAGTCTTAAAGGATTCAAAAGAAGTCTATTATCAGAAGACCATTTGACCATAGAAGCGAGGTCCTCATTCATTCTTTCAACGGCATCATCCATCAGACCAATAGGAAAGTGAAAGTAGATTTGTACATCATCAGCATAAATATGGAAATGACAATTACGTATCACGAGAGGTAGACCATTAATGAACATAGAAAATAACTAGGGACCGATTATAGGGTCTTGGGGCACACCACAAAGAACAGGTAAGGTAGACGATAAGGTCTGATTGTAAAAGACAGATTAGACTCTTTTAGTTAAGTAAGACAAGATTAGCTTTACGGACAGGTGGGAAAAATTAAAATAAGACAAAAGCTTATCACAGAGAATATCAGGATGAACGGAATCAAATGCTTTTGAGAAATCAACTAAAGTAAGCAGAGTTACTTCATCTCGGTCTATATCTTCCCGTATGTCATCAATGACTTTTAACAAGGCTGTAACACAGCTGTGACCAGAACGAAAGCCTGACTGCATGGGTGTTAATAAATTATTTGATTCGATATATTGCTTAATTTGAGCGCTGATAATTGTTTCAAATGCTTTAGATAGGAATGGAAGAATTGCAATGGGTCGATACTCAGTGCCATTTCCATTTTTAAGGGATAGGAATTATTTTGGCTTGTTTCCACTGATCCGGGTAGGACGAGGACATTAGGATTGTGTTGAAAATAAACGTAACATATTTAAGGATGTAAGGCAAAATAATTTAAATAAGTTTCAGATGAATATTGTCTATGCCCATACTTTCAGATTTTATAGACATTATCGCCTTACGAAGAGTAAACGAATCAACTATATCGAACAAGAAAGCATTGTGAGATGTATTTATAATTACATTTCCGAGTACAGGACACGAGACACCTGGTATCAGAGGAGTACTAGTAAACTTCCTGTTCAGTTCCTCAATATCGATGTTATCGTTGGGTTGACAGTTAATTTTATTGCACACCCCGATTTTTTTGATTTGATTCCACATAAAAGATGAGGAACGGTTTGCGTTAAACTTGTTTGAATAAAACGATAGTTTAGCTCTTTTAATCATTGAGTTTACTCTATTTCTAGTCCTTTTAAATTCAATAAACATTAGTGGAATTTGAAATCTTCTCCTTCGACGATAAAGGCGATCTCTTGATTTCATAGCGGTTATGATTTCATTCGAAAGCCATGGACATGGTCCTTGCTTTAAAGCAAACGATTTTATTGGCACACATTTATAAAATAAGTACGTTATAAGTCCATTAAGGATCTCAACTTGATCACTTACATCTGCTGCAAGAAATACCAAGTCCCAGTCCAGAGAAATGCATTCACTTATCAGAGACACGTTATCAACACTCTTAAAATCGTAGAATTTTATAGTTTTTGTACTATTAGTAGTTAGTTTTGGTATGGCTAGAGGTGCAAAAATAAGATCATGATGGGAGAAAGCAGGAAAGCATAGCTGAGAGTAATGTTTCAGCATATTAGCATTACTAAGTAGGATAATATCTATCAGCGAAGGAATCTTATTAGGCATATAGTGGGTTGCATAGGACACATTGGCAAAGGACATATTAAACGAGCTAACAATTTGTATTAAATTCGAAAGTAATATATTATTGAGTAAATTAATATTTATGTCACCACAAAGAATACATTTTGGGGCTAGGGAACAAATGTCTTCCAACATATCATTGACAATTAAGTGTTGAGCAACGTTAGGAGGGATGTAAATTGAGCCAATAATGCATTTATCGCTACCATTCAATAGTTCCAAGAATAGGTATTCGAACTTGTCCGATGGCAGCGAACACCTTACCAGTTTGGCTTTTAATGATTTTTTAACCCTAGATTACTAACCTTCGTCGAATCGACTACGCTTTTTCCAATTTCTCTTGTTTTTTATTTTGAGGTGCCTATTGAATTTCTCAAAAAAGTCTGAATTATACCCGATTTTATTTGTGTTTTTTTATATTTTTCATATCGCTAAATAAATAAGTTCTTATGACACAAAAAAAAATACTTGTATCTCTAAATAATTTCAAAAGAAATGAAAATTAATATTCCGTCATCTAATTGACGAAGGTTAGTAATAAGGTACTATGAAATAAGATTAGTAATCTAGGGTTAATATAAATAGCTACGCCTCCACCAACCCGATTATATCGATCAGATCTAAATAGATTATATCCACTAAGAGCAAAAAAAGTACTGCTGAGGTTTGCATTAAGCCAAGTTTCTGATATACAATACAATACTTTGCGCATTAAAGTGGCATATGTTGCGACCAGCGCTTTGTTTGCACAAAATATTTAGCATCGTGCGCAAACTTTCACTACTGCCAGTTGCATCCCCACTGTTATAAGTTTTGTTCATAGAATGTCAAAAAAGAAAAGAACGAGATCCAGCATAACAGAAAATAGTTAGTCAAAGCATGAGTATTACAATAGCAATATCATTGATTTTTTTCCCACATAAAAACAAAACAAAAATGAAAAATTCAGAAAAAGCAAGAAAAACATAACAGATATAGGTAAATAAGTAATAAATAAATAAATAGAGAATATATAAATTAGTTAACAAAGAATACATAGATAAATAAATAAATATGAACTAGTCAGGTAAAAAGAAATGGTGATGACACTTAAGCGATAATCATGCATTTGATTTTGAAGTCGTAGCAGCTTTAGCTGCAGGGCTGCAGCACGTAAACTTTCGACGTTCTCAATTTTTATTCCTCGTTCAGTAGCATTTCGTTTGACATAAAGAGAAGAGACCCAGAAATTGTAAACACAGAGACAAATTTTAATTGTTTTTTGCGTCTGCAGCTTCGTTTCCTATGAGGCTTACGTGTGGCGGTACCCACTGGATTCTGTAAGGTTTCCTTTCTGCTGAAGCATGGCAAATAGTTTGTTATTCTGTTATGATTGATGAGTGATTGTAGAGCGGATTTCGAATCCGATAATATTACGATGTTTTTCGTTCGTTCGTCTCTGTATAGTAGTTGCGATAGTGCACATTCAATGGGTGCGAGCTTTCCTTCGAATACAGTTGTTTGCTGGCAATGCAAAGTAATGGCTAAAATGTTCGCAGTATATTGCTGCGCCGGCTAATACACTATCTCCCATGAGGGAACCGTCAGTATAGATACGGAGCCATTGTCTACTTGGGAATTTTTAGATTTGCCTGAGGCCGAAATACCGCATCCGTTAACGAGTGAGTGAGTGGGACTCGTTATCGAATGATCGAGTAAATGATACTCGATAACGTAAGCGGTAATGCCAAGTCGTTACATTTCGATAACGAGTAATTCGGTAATAACGGTGATTCGGCCCCTGATTGCCTCGGTTGGCATATCGTTTTTTTTGATTGTTATTATCAGTTCCGTTTTGACTGGTATGATGAAGTCCAGTGAGGCTATAAATGGAGCTATGGGCTTGATTGTGGGTGTTGGTCCTATTTCTTCAAGTGCTTTTTCGGCTGTGTCTAGTTTGTGTGTATTTTTAGTGGATATGGTTCGTTGGAAATCCACGGGAATCTGTCTGCTTGTATTCTTAGTTTTACCTAAAGTTGTGTAGCTTGTATATTGTGTTCTGTGTGAATTGATAGGTTTTTAGTGAAGCTACTTAAAGCTGCCGTTGGTGTTGTTTTGACTGCTCTTGTGATGATTCTAAGTGCGTTGCTCTGGGCTATCTCTAACGGTCTAATATTAAGTACGAAAGCATCTTGGGCATACTATCACCATCATCCTAAAACGAAGATCCAAAGAAGGGAGAGCCGTCGATTTACAACAGATAATGTGGATTGACAATATTCTAAAGTAACTTCAATCGGGAGTCCGTGAAATTACCAAAATAAAGATGACCAACCTTGAAGAGGCTACCAGACCATAAGAAAAAAAAATACATTGTTTTTGTAAAAATATCGTAGAAATTTTTATTCCAAGTACTATTTTACAGCATACTTAAAAATGAGATTTTTATTTTACTTTTCTATAAATGCCTACCATTAATATATATGTCTTCCCAAACTTCATCTATTAGTAAATTTTTTAACAAGTTTTTTTTTCTAAATTAAAATTACAGTTGTCTTTTTCTTTTTGTTTCGTTTTTTTTTCTCGTTTAAATAAAATCGACGGGGCCAGTTATATATAAAATAAAATGTTACTTTAATTTATTTAAATTAAAGCTTTTCTAAAGTAAAGTAATAAAATTAAAAAGAATTTTTTAATGGAAACAGACAGAAGTTTAAATATGATTATTTATGAATTCTACTTATCATTTTTATTTAAATACATAGTAAATATTTAAAATACAATTCAACGCTAATATTACAATTAATTTAAATTACATAGATTCCATATGTAATATTATTACATAGTAATATTTAAAATTGTCGTGTTTGCCTTTCTTTTTCGTTTGAAAATTGAATGAAATGATGGCTTATGGAGGAAGAAGCTCTGAAGCATGCCCTCGATCCCACCCACAAAACGTTAGCCAAATAGATACATATTAATCAATTACATAGTTTAAAATATTTATAATAAAAATAATATAGTTAGCAGTGTAAATTTAATTCTCTGGAAAATGTAACAGTGTAAACTCTTCCCGACTACTAAAAATAAAATACTTTACTTACATCTAGTTATTAAAAAAATATAATAAAACTTAAATGAGATACTTTTTACAGATGAATTTCATTATTCAGTGTTTTTTTTTCTTTTAGCTATAAACGTCTTATGATTGTGTGCTGTGCATTTTTCTGTGTCTTCGCTTTCTTTTTACAAAGATTAGATTAAAATTAGACTTTACTTACTAATATATTTTATGTATAAATATGTGTGCAACATTACAGGGAAATCGAATTCGTGTTTCACAGATTCTTATACGATTGTGAAAAGCTTCACGCATGAGCATTGAGCACCTGATTCATTCAAAATTCATTTGCAAAAAAAAAAGAAAGGCACGTTCTGAGGAATCTTTTAGTTTGTTGCTTGCGGTTGTCAAATGTATATGGCCTCAGAACCCTTGTTTGCTTGGTGGCCACTCGACATGTACATATTGTTAGGGCCTTGTGGCGATTGAACGCCTTCCGACCAGTCGGACGTAGACCGAGGTGATGCACTTGACCAATGACCAGGAGATTCTGGCGACGGCGTTGGGTAACTGTCCAGTGTTTGGACGAGGTGTTGCGGCGTGTGACCACCACCAGAGTGTTGGCTTGGCGGCGTTAGGTACTGATAAAATGCCGCATTGTGCTGCGATGATGGCGACAGTATATTGGAGGGTGAGGATCCTGAATTCGAGCTCTGTATTGATGGTGGATTCATTTGTCCAGAAAATGAATCTACAAAAAAATATGTTAATTAGATTAGATGCCTATTAATAAAAGGTATAATTTTCCTTACCCGGAGATCCACAAAATCCATTCAAGTCCAAGCCAGCTGAACCGAATTCTAAGCCCCCTAATTGCATAGACTGTGGCATTATTGCACTGCTCTGTTGTTGTTGCTGCTGCGGTGCCATCATGCCCATATCACTGCCTGTAGGCGAAATTAGGCCTAGTTTTATCGGCGAATTTTGTTGCGACATACTACTGGGCGACTGTTGAAAACTCGACGCCGATGGTGATAAATTGCTATTAGTGGCCACTAGAGGCGGCTGAACTACACCACTCTGTGGTGGGCCGTGCTTTTGATGAGTGGCATGTCGCATCGCTTGAATGTGTGTAGGCGAGGTGGGCAGACTTGGTCGCGATTTTGCTGGTGATGGTGAACCTATAGTAAAATTGATAAACAAATATTCAAATTTACGAGTAAGAACACTTACCTAGATAAGCATGCGGTGAGAGCGCAATATTGCTTTGGACTGAATGCGGCGGCGATTGGTTCGAGTATGGCGGACTAAGTCCTTGCTCGCCCATCTGTACACTGTGCCCGTTCGCCGCGCGTTGGGCATTCATTATGTCTTGAAATGGGGACCCCATTGAGTAGCCGTAGTTCTCCATGTTCATGTTTTGCAGCGATTGGATTGATTGCGCATTCTAAAGAAGTAAATTTTGTTATCCCTGCAGAAATGTGCATATTCATATAGTTACCGTTAAACATACTTTTGTGCAATCTTCGTAACTGGGTGGCTGCTTGTTGCCGCCCAACAGGTCCACCTGATGGTGGGCGGCCATAGCGTTTGAATACAGGCTCGCTGTATCATACGGACTGGTTAGCGGTGGTGATTCGACAGAACTGAGCTGTACATCCAATAGCTGGTGGTCGTTCATCATTTGCGTGTTCACCACTCCGCCGATGTTAACGCCACCTTTCTTGGCGGCGCCTTTCTTCACACTTGGTTTTCTTCGCAAGCTGCCACCTAAGTCAGCCTCAGGCGATGTGGGTGTCAATGAACCAGCTGTAAGCTTTGGCTTCTTCGCTTTGCTTTTCGGTTGCTTACCGGACGCAATCACAGTTGGCTGTGTTATCATTTGCGGCTGTGTGCTGCTGGGTGGGGAACCTATCATTGCGTTTGGTGTTACAGCTACCATTTGTGGACTTCGAGGAACATGTTCGTCCAACAGTCGAACAATGTCGTGGTGCAGCCGTTCGCTTGCAACATCTCGTGGTAACCGATCCATGTGATCTGTGATCTCTCGGTTGGCGAAATTATCAAGCAGTGCTTTACACGCCTCATAGGAACCCTCTCGAGCTGCAAGGAAAAGTGGTGTTTCATCCTTGTCGTCCTGTGCATCCCTATTTGCGTGATGCATTAGCAGAATGTTTACAGCTTCTGTGTTGTTTACGGCTGCAGCCCAGTGCAAAGCCGTCTTTCCTGAATTATCTGCGGCATTGATGTCTGCATCGGCAGTAATTAAATCTTCCACCATGCCTTCAATGGCAAGCCGAGCAGCCAGAATAAGTGGTGTTGTCCCCTCGTTCATGCGAGCATTGAGATTGGTGGCTCGATTTCTTAGTAAAATTTGGAACACTCCCATTGCGTCAGCAGCAACGGCAGCATGTAGTGGAGTCCGTCCTGTGTTGTCTTGACAGTTGGCATCAGCACCTGCGTCTAGCAGACGCTTCGACGCATCTGCTCTAGCATATCGAGCTGCTAAATGCAACGACGTTTCTCCCGTCTTATCCATTGTAGCATTAAGCTCAGCACCTTGCGCCAGCAAATCAGAAATAACTTGTGCCGTTGTATCATCTGCAGTGTCGATGTCCTCTCCGCTGTCAATTCCGCCGCCACGTACTGCAGCGACCATCAATGGTGTCATTCCACATGGACCGCGGACATCAACGTCCACATGTTGGCCGTCCTGATGAGCTGGTGGTGTCATTATCGATGGCCGTACATCAGCGACCTCAAGATGCTGTTGTGACCAGACACGCGAATCCGCTTCCTCGTAGTCCGTGACAGTATGATCGCTAGAGTATCCTTGCTCACAGCGTATTCGTTTCGGCTGTGGCATTTCCGACTCATCATCTGACCATTGTTGTGAATGGCCCATATGTCCCATGTGATTCCCTTGGTTCATGTTGACATCGTTGCTCATACCCACAAGCGAAGGGTTCTTGTTAAGGTTTCTCATCTCTTGTCCGTCAGGTCCTCTGCGCCGTGTGTGTCGTCTCAGTCCGGTTGCTGATGTGCCAAAGCCATCTGGGAACCATGTGACTCCGTGAGCACGCTTTCTTTGGGTCGTAACAAGAACACCGAACAATGCAAATGCCAATACAACTAAAATTATTCCCAGCGTCACATACTTTACATTTGTCGGACTGTCTACAACGTCGTCACCGGGGTTGTTTACGCCCTTCACACTGTAAATAGGGAACTTACGCGAAAGCGTGTGTTTCGACGCTGTGGCGGCTAGGAACTCCGCCGCTTCAGCTGCTTTATTAAAGCACTCCTCACACTTTCTATTATCGATTTCTAAATAGACTTGCACTCCTGTTTGTCCCTTTCGTTCCGTGTGGATGATATGATGCTTCCTTCCAAAGGCAGTATTTTGAAGGCCTGCGATTTCCGAATTTCCTTTCCATGGATAAATCATATCGTTGCCCATACTATCTTTCTTAATACGCACCGTTGTTCTAAGCACATGACCCATGTCGCGCAAGAACTCTACCGAACCTTCAGTAAATGTTTTGCTATCCATCAATACCACAACTGATATAGCGCCATCGGCTAAATTCGGTTGCTCCGTTTCATTTTCGCAGTCAAGACCGTCCCAGTTGCATTCTGCATTGTTACAACCGTAGTCACACATTCCATTGGCGTAATGCTTTTGACAGTAAGCATCGTAGATTGGATTACAAGGTTGCAACTTGCGATCACAGTCGCGCCCATCGAACAAACACTGGGCATTATTACATTCTTCGTTGCATGTACCGTCCATGAAGACACGCCAACACTCAATATTCGCCGTGCAATTGATCCAAGGGTTGATTCCAAGGGAACAGTCATTGCCGTCAAAGTTGCATGCGTAAGTATTGCACTCAGGATCGCAGACGTGATTACCCTTCTTTTGTTCGCATCCCCGTATCGTGCACAGTTCTCTTTGGTACACCAAATCCTTGGTGTATTTTCTTAACCCCACGCGGTCGTTGTCTGCCGCCCAACCAGGGTAGTTGGGATCGTAGGTATCACACACTTTTCCTGACCACTTTGGAGGACAAAAGCAGGCGAAATCACCGAGCAGATTCTCACAACCAGCTCCCTGCTGACACGGATTTGGTTTGCATTCGTCCATAATATCTATTTGACAGTTCACACCCATTGTGCCCTTTGGACACTCACAGCGGTAACCTCCTGCGTCGTCATCTATCACACATCTTCCAGCTTGACAAGGATTTGAGTCACAATCGTGGCCGGAGAACTCGCAGTTTGGTCCGTAGAAACCTTCAGCACAGACGCAATGGTGTCCTGTTTGCCTCGTGGAGCAAATACCCCCATTCTGACAGGGAGAATTTGCACAGAAATCAACCTTATTCTCGCAATGGCGACCCATATACCCTGGTTTGCAGTTGCAGTGGTAGTTATTCACCAACTGAACGCAGTCTAGCGTACCCGCATTCGAACATGGATTCGAAAGACACTCATTGATGTCACCTTCACAACGAGAGCCGACAAAGCCGGGTGGACATGCGCATTCGAAACCACCAACGCGATCGATACATGAACCGTTGTTATGGCAAGCTCCTGGCACACAGTCATCCTGATTAATCTCGCAAATTATACCCAGAGTACCAGGCGGACACGAACACCCGAAGTCATGAACCAAATCGTGACAAGTTCCCCCATTCTGGCACGGATTTGGGCTGCAATCATCGACATTAAGTTCACAATTTTGTCCTTGGAACCCTTTGCGACAATCGCATTCATATGCTCCGATTAAATCATGACAAGTTCCGCCATTCTGACACGGCTGAGATTCGCATTCGTTGATTTCCTTCTGGCAATATGATCCCGCATAGCCTTGTTGACAATAGCAGCGATGCGAGTTTCCAAAATTTTCACAGCTCCCATTATTACACAGTTGCTTAACGCTGACACCTTTTCTAACAGCCGCATCCTTACAAGACACCATCTGAACATCACACAGCTTCCCCGTCCAACCCGCAGCGCATACACATTGGTACTGATTTTTCCGTTGAACACATGTGGCGCCATTTTCACATGGACTCTGTCCACACCAATCCACATAATCTGTGCACTGTTTTCCAGTGTAGCCGTACGAACAGTGGCATGTGTACTCGTTCCCATTCTCATGGCATGTGGCCCCATTCAAGCAGGGTAAGGAGTCGCATTTGTTGATCTTATACTGGCAGTTGGATCCCGTGAATCCAGGTAGGCATGAGCAATTGTAGCTGTTAATGCCGTCTAAACAGGTGCCGCCATTCATACATGAACTCTCTGTACAGTCTTCATCGTTTGTTTGGCAATTTATTCCTGAAAAGCCCAGTCTACACGTACAGGTATAGGAGTTAACGTATTGGTTGCAGGTGGCTCCGTTCTGACATGGCATGCTTAGGCACTCGTTAATATCGACTTCACAATGCTTTCCCTCAAAGCCGTCCACACAAAGGCAAGTATAGTCTCCAATTCCATCCAGACAAGTTCCACCGTTCTGACAAGGGAAAGAGGCACAATCATCTGTGTTCACAGTACAGTCCCGGCCTTCATAGCCCTTAGCGCACAGACATTTATAGGAACCTGGTACATTCAGACAAGTCGCTCCGTTACGGCACGGTGAGGACAACTGACATTCGTTGATATCTTCATCGCAGTACCGACCCGTATAACCCAAACTACAAGTACAGGAAAAGTCCAAAAAGTTCGAGCTAGGTGTACATTTAGCATCGTTTTGACACCGATTTGTTGAGCAGGGGTCTAACTTAGACTCACAATCACGTCCTGTGAATGGCACTTTGCAAACACACTTATACCCTTTCACGAGATCGATGCACGTGCCACCGTTCGCACACGGATTATTGATGCAGTCGTCAATGTTGGTTTCACAATTTCTTCCAGTATATCCTGGCATACACTGACAAGTGTAGGAGTTCAGAGCATCCCTGCAGAGTCCACCATGTTGACAAGGATTCGAGCCACATTCGTCTATATCCAACTCGCAGCGTTTGCCACCATAGCCCGGAGGGCAGTGACAAATAAATTGGTTCACCCCATCTTCACAGCGACCTCCATTAATGCAAGGATTCGAAGCGCATTCGTCAACATCACTCAAGCATCGTGCGTCAAAGTACCCGCGTGGACACTCACACTTGAATCCGTTCACCAGATCCATGCAAACACCCCCATTGGCACATGGATTCGACGCACATTCATTGATGTTGATCTCGCAGTGAATACCAGTGTAACCCGGTACGCATTTGCACGTATACTTGTTTATTCCATCGATGCAAGTGGCTCCGTTGTTACACGGATTGCTGTGGCACTCGTTCACGTTTATTTCACAATTTTGCCCGGAAGTACCTGGCAAACAGTGACACACGTAAGTTCCAATTAGATCTTCACAACGACCACCAAATTGGCAAGGATTCGATTCACATTCGTCTATTTGCTTCTGACAGAGGTAACCTGTGTAACCAGGATCGCACACACAAGTGAACGCGTTATCTCCGTCGATGCATTTACCCCGATGACATGGGTTCGACTGGCAATCGTTAATGTTGATTTCGCATGAGAGTCCTGTGTATCCCGGCGGGCATTCGCATGTGTAACCTGCTATCGAATCGTGACAAATTCCTTTATTGCGACATGGTTGTGAATGGCAATCATCAATGTTAGTTTGGCAGCGTAATCCGTTGAAACCGAGCGCACACGTACATTTGAAGCCGTTTATCATATCGCGACAGGTTCCTTCGTTCAGGCATGGATTCGATTGGCACTCATCGATGTCAATCTCACATTGGGTACCGGTAAAACCAGGCATACAAACACATCTAAAGGTACCGGGGTCATCTAAACAGCTCCCCTCATTCTGACAGGGATGCGACTCACATTCGTTAATATTTGTTTCACAGCGTGGACCAGTGAAGCCTTGCGAACAATTACACGCGAACGATCCAGGTGTATTAACACAGATTCCGTTGTGTTCACATGGCGAACCTTGATTACATTCATCAATGTCTTCCGAACAGTCTATTCCCTTGTAGCCAGACGCACAAGAACATGCAAAGGAACCGTTTATGGGGCTCGTGTCACATATAGCGTCTGGGTGGCACGGATTCGATGTGCATGTATCTTCCAGATGACATAGTAGTCCCGTCTTTCCAGGCGGACAACGACAATGAAAGCTGCCCACGCCATCGATGCAAGTTGCTCCATAGAAACACGCAGCTATTACACAGTCGTCGTGATTCTGCGAACAGTCAGGACCCTCCCAACCGTTAACACAAATACACGAATAGCTTCCCATTGTATTTGTACATGTTGCCCCGTTTTGGCACACCGAAGGTCTAATAAGAGAATGGGGGGATTCAAACGTTTTAATATTTACTTTGGCTATTCGAATGTTGCAACTTACCGTAAGGCACATTCATCCACATCCGTTTCACAGAATTCTCCCGTAAAGTTGGGCGGACATTTACATCGATACGCGTTAACCTTGTCGACACACGTTCCTCCATTTTGGCATAGATTTCCCGGACAGTCATCGATATTCTCTTCGCAGTTTCGCCCTCTGAAACCTGTAAATTAACAAAAACAAATCCGTGGTCAGTTCCAGTATCGACACAAAGCGTGGCATTATTTACTGCGGATTAAAAATAGTGTTGAGAATCTGTGCGATAATAAAACCAGTTTTTGAAACAGACTGTGGTGAAATCTTGTGGTTTGATATCAAAATAGAGAGTTGGAGATTTAAACCTATAAAGAGCTAAGAAATCTGGTAGTCCTGATATTTAGCCATCTGTAATGGATGTTCAGCACTTTTTTTTTGCTTCTTGTTTGCCCTTCGTAACTTGCTCTTGGTATCGAATTATCAGGAGTATTGCGACATGTTTAGGGGACAGAATAGACAAGAAGAACTTTAATAGGAATAAACTTAAATAGGACTAACGGTGAACGAGGTACTGTCAACAGGAAAATACATTCGAAAACTGACAACTTTGCCAAAATGCCAGAATAGACAGCAACGACTTGGAAGAAGCCAGCTGCGTAGTCTATCGACACCAACGCATAGAATCACAGAGTTACGAAGGATGTTTAATAATAAATCCCCCTCCCTCGAACGATCAAGGAGAAATGGACGTTATCAAAATGTCCTTAATTATTTCGAGAGAAGAATTCTTCGAGTGATTTTTGGTCCGTTTTGCATTCACGCAGAATGCAGAAAAAATTAATAATGACAAACTTTACGAGCAGCTATAGCCACACCAACTTCAGAATAAATAGTACAAATTCATCGCAAAAGCGAATCATCCAAAGCAAATGGATACCAATGCTTGGAGTTTTGGAATCCATACCGGTGGGTCGGACAACGCGGCGGAAGAGGAAGGCTGCGCGAAACTGGAGCGAATTAATCAAAGATCGGGTTAACTGGTGAAAATGGAAAGCTGAGGTATTGGTGCACCTCGGATCTAAGCGCTAGCCAAAGAAAGCAAAATAGATTCTGTCGTTGCTAATACTACGAAGCATGGGCCTTGGACGTGAACTTGAGTGATTTTGTGAAGCAAGTTAGTTAAGAAGACAGTATCAAGGAAAGATTTGATTTCTGTTGACATTTCATAACGCATTTCACGGTAACATAGGCTTTCTTCTGATAAAAGTTTGAGTTGATAATAATGTAAAAGCGATCATTTTTTGTTCATAATGTATGAATCAAAAAATTGAAAAGGAGGTGCTCTAAAACAAATTGCATGTTTTAGATATGTACTAGGTACAAGATCGTCGAAAGTATCAGCGATTTTCTGAAAGTTTATTTCTTTGCCAAGTTTGCAATACTGATTACTTTGTGTTAGTAGTGATGCCAAATCTTTGTGTAAATGAACATTTGATAGAGCTGATGCAGTGATGCGTTTTTGAATGTACAGTAATAGAAGCAATTGGTCAGGAGTGTAATCTGATTCAAATGCAGTTTATTTTCTCTCCAAAACTTAATATTCCTTAAGAAAATCGCAGCAAAAAAAAACGTAGCTATGCGCGTGTGCAATCAATTTCCTAAAATGCAGACAGACTTGTTGATCAGCGGGTGTTCTATTTGGGCATCGACTACATACCACAGGGTTTTGTCTCTTGCGGCTCAGTTTAAGTCAATTAAAAACTCCAAAAATAGATAACTATCAATTAAAGTGAAAAGCGTACCAAACACAGATTGACGCGATATTATGAAGGAGCGGGGGGTTCTGATCGAAATCGAATTCAGATGAATGAAATGTAAAGTGGATTATTTCATTTCCTATTTAATTGGCTAATTAATATTAGCGTGTTCTACTTTTGCAATTGTAGCCAAATCTATCATAAGGGGCGACCGACAGGGGTTTAGTGCAAGGTCTTTGGGATAAATATGTACATACATATGTACGTAGGTAAGTATCAACTCGTATAAAGAAATGCAACCACTAGAAATCGAAAAAAAAACCCTCCTGTTCTCATACACAGGATACGAAATACGATGACGATCCTCCACACATGTTCATAGTCGAATCGCGCTCCCCGATTGTTGCAGTTGCAGTGCACATTTGGTGCACATGATGCATCATTTCATTCGTGTACTATGTCTGTGCCCCATGCAAGTGAAAGAGATGGAGAACAAATTGAAAAATGTATGAACACATTTATTTTTATACACTCTCCTTGCCTCCCGCCCTTTACGCATTTCTTTCGATATTCATTCGCCAGCTATGTGCTAGTGCTAGCCTAACCAGTGGTGGTGTGGTGGTTTTTGTTGTTATTGTTGTTTCTCTGCTGCTTTTGGATTACGGAGAAACATTACAAGAAACTTGGCTGCAGGGCGATCGCGCAGTGACGAGAGTGCGCGCGTTCCCACGGTTTCATATCTGTAGCGTTTTTTTCCACCGTTTTCCCCTCTCAATCGATGCCGATTATGTATGGACGACGATGACGATGACGATGAAGACGAGTGTGCGGTGGACGTGGACCAGACGAAAGTTAGAGAGAGATAACCTATGGAATTCGAGTGGTTGAAGTATGGTTGGTTCGTAGAACATTGGGTTTAGTGGTTGTGTATGTTTTTTTATTATTATTATTTTTTTTTATCTTGCTTGTGTTCTTCTATCTGTCCGCTTTCCTTCTTTTAGCTGAGACTGAGATAAAATATGTTTAGCTGTCTTTTGTTCTATTTCTTCTGCTTCTTCGTTTACTTCTCTTCTCTCTTGACTCTTTCTTAAACCAGGCGGCAGAGGCATCTCAGCAACTTCTCTGTTCTCTCCTCCTAGAGGAGAACCACGCCAAACCGGCTTTTATTATTATTATTCTTATTATGCTATTATTATGGCTTTTATGTGTCGGTCGCGTTTCTGAATATGTACTGCACTGGATGTTTACACTGAAATAAATGGCATGGTACAACAAAAACCGTGCAGGGACAGGGAGTGGGCCGGATATTTGTATGGTGTAGGTAACTGTTTGCATTAGGATAACTTGGTGTGCATGGTGAAGGATGAGGGTCAGTGGGAACATGTCCGTAAGTCGTAACACATAAAAAAAGGTTGGGTGAATTTGTTTAAACAAAAACCACTTGCTTGACTCTTTTGTTAAACAAAGACTTTTGATACACACTAAACACTTTTCCGAATATTAGAAGGTTCCATCATCGTTAAGCCCCATTTAGATGATCAGTTTCAGTTTCAGTTGACATTTCAGTTAACAAAGGTAGTGCGTTTAGACATCATACGTTTCAGTTTCAGTTAAACGTTTCAGATTTTGCATTTACACATCAGTTTAACTGAAAGCTCAAGTGATAGCTCAATTGAAACTGAAACTGAACTGGTCATCTAAAGAATTGAAGCCCATTATCTCTTATCTGCCTGAAGAACAAACGGAGAAAGACAGAACCATAAGCGTTCACCATAAGCTGTCATATGAACTAGGGAAGGAACACAGCAAGAGATTAGCACCAAGTTAAAAACCAGCTCATGGTTCTATTTTAGCACCACTTGGGCTATCTAACAGCTAGTCTGGAAATGTATTTAACAAAAAGCTATCGTCGGACTTTTTAGTCTAACTAGCCGAGTACAGTGTAACTGAAGACTCGTTTATATAAACTCCCAATGTGTGTTAAAGGTAAAGTACTCGTAGATACATACCTCAAAACTTAACTTTAACAATATGAGAATGCGCTCAATTTTGCGGAATGAAATTCAGTAACTAAGTAAGTAAGTAAGAATTTCGATTATATCAACTCGACCTACATACATATATTAATTAGTTCATATAATCGAAACACTACTGTAATCCAGATATCTATACGCACTTTAGACAAAATTTTATGTAACAAAAAAGTGAATTATTTTTTATTAATTTTTTTATTTTTATTTTTGTCATTTATTTATTTTTTTTATTTGTTTCCTCATTTAACTTAATTATTTATTTTTTTTATTTATTTCTTGATTTAACTTATTTATTTATTTTATTTATTTATTTCTTTTGTTAACTTATTTATTTCTTTATTAAACTAATTTATTATTTTTATTTACCTAATTATTTACTTTTTATTTGTTTCTTTATTTAACTTATTTATTTATTTATTTCTTTATTTAAGTTATTTATTAATGTTTTTTTTGTTTTACTTATTTCTTTATTTATTTATTTATTAATTTTTTTCATTGATTTATTTGTTTTTTTTTATTTACTGATTTTCTTTATTTATTGGTTTTTGTTTTTTATTTTGATGAAGCTTTTTACAATAAATTTGAATAATTAAAATGAAAAAGACATTATACATAAGTATGTATATGAATTTCTGTCCGGAAACTTATGGAGGGCAGAGTATTTATCTTCAACTCGATACAAATCAACTTCAGTCCCCATACAAAATCGAGTGCATGCATAAGCTCAAAATTAAATACATATGTTAGTTTCATATATGTATACTACCTAGCATCATCAGTGTGTTATTGGTTTTTACACTTGCAGATTAAGATATAATAAACCAGAAAATATAGATAACTGGGGCAATTATTTTGCAACTCACTCGAAGAATTCGCAAATATAAAAATCTACACATTCTCATTGAACTTCATAGCAAACAAATATAGTACGAACTCGGTTAACAACGTACAACCAATGATTCAGTTTCAAAGTCTGCAATACATATTCATGCCGATTATGGAATCCGGCGGATCGTACCTCCGGAGTACATCCGATCCGCATTTCATCCCAGAGCCATTATGAAAACCGTCGGATGAACTGCTTTATCGATCCGCAAACTGCATTATCAATTGCGAGACCACGTTATCAACTCACTGTCAAAATTTCAACTTTTCGAATGACAACCAAGACAACCAAGACGTGCAAGAGTGTACATTACATTCATTTCTTTATTTAAATAAACGAGTCTCATTCTAATAATTCCATACTTATTAATTAGGGAACTTAAACCAAACAAAAAAAAAACATGATTGCACTTCAGTGAACTAACAGCGATTTAAGCATCCCATTTATATTTTTTATAATTTTTGTTTTCCAAGCAAATACTTGAAATACATTAATTTCTTGATTTTCCAGTAATTTTCATTTGTTTTTTATTTATTTTCCATGTTAAGAACTAAATCATTTGTGATTTTTGATTGCATTCGCTTGCCATCCGCAGGTATTTTCGCACGAATGCGATTCGTCAAAATGTGTATGGATTGCGATTCGACTGCGTTTTGGATAATAGCAATTTTTTTTACCGACAACCGTTCACTTTCTTACCGGAGTTTTCAGTAATACGAAAAACTAAAAATTGAGGATAAATCCCGCCGCATCTGATCCGTCGGATTCCATAATCAACACGAATACAACATCGTCGAAAAGATTCATTGTCTCAATACATATGTATGTATACAAGCTTTTAATCCCATTTTTAAGAAAGTAATCCCTATTATTAGTAGTTATTAATATAAAACGTCCCTATACACGCAAATCGAAGAGTGCAAGGATTTTCTTAATTTTTTTTTGAACGCTCTTCTGACCCAAAGGGTTATCGACGGATGAAGTTTCTTCGCTTTTCTCGTTTTTTTTCAAAAGCTGTATTTTTATGTAGAATGTCAGGGCCATTGAACCTGTTACACACTTTTAACGGCAGAACATTTCAATTTTAGACAACCGTAAGCTTTAAAAACGATAACAAAGTTCTAAATGGGAAATTTATTTATAAAACTTTGCTGTTCTCAAAAATTTACTTCAAATATCCCCAAAAACCGTGTTTTTTGCACTTTTAGATTGGTATACATGTATCAAAATTCTGACCTCCTAGAGCAATTATGTTGCCAGATTTAGATTCAGCGTCAAATAATCTACCAGAATTGATGTGTCTCATTCTTGTTACAAAAAAATATTAAATTTTGTAGACTAGTGTTATTAAACTTCGACATCCGTCTCATGCTTTCTCTGGAATGTCAACACCAATGTTGCCGTTTTGGTGACTTTGTCACTATATCTGGTGGAATTTTCACTCAGTTAGTGACAAAAAAATTTCCATGTCACTAGATTTTTGTGGCAAGCAAAAATATATTTCTTTTTTAATATTAAGGCCCTGGTGCTGTCAAATCCCTGACATACAAGTTTAATTACCTTTGTGGCCACAAGCACGTTCATGGGAATGACGGTTCTTTCTAGCAAGTCAAGTCGATTTTGTTTGGAGTTGGAAGAAGAAGTGTAGTTTGTATCGAGTATTCCTTCTGTTTTCAACTTACTTAAAATCTAACTGTCTCGCTGGACACGACTTTTTAGTTTTAATTCCATAAACATGCAGCCCTCCATAAGCTTTAATACTTTATTTTTGTTAAGTTGTTCTTCGTTTGTCTAACTATAATAAAAATTAAAATAAAAAAGAGGAAAAGTATTTTTTATTTTATTTTTTCTGCTACTTTTTTTTCTGGTGACTTGTCTTCAAAATTTCAGCAAATCTAGTGACTTTTGGATGTTGGCTTAGTGACTTTTTATTTCAGCCTGCGGCAACACTGGTCAACACTGATGTTTGAATCTAATCTCGTATTTCTTACTAGGATCTCAGTCGAATTCCCTCGTGTAGTCGAGATTAGAATCTAAACGTTCGCCTTAAAGTCCAGACTTTGATTCAGTTGTTTAACTGCCGAAAGTCTGGCATTGAGTGAAAGGATTTAATTATGGTAAGTTTGGTGAATGATTCACTTTATAGTCGAATGACTTAGCCAAGAATGCTTGTTTGGGAACCAGTCTTTGGTAAGAGATTGGAGATTTTGCCATTAATGTAGGTACATACATACATATGTATGTGCATAGTTTTAAAAAAGATGCCAAGATTTGTGCAAATTTTAAACTGATTGACAGGAATTAAAGTGAAGGAACCCGCTTAAATGAAATGAGGAAACGGAAACGGTAACTATAGTATGTGGTTACAGCTTAAAAGTATGCAAAGCTAAATTTTAAGTTTAATCACAGAAATAAAAACACCAGAGAAAGGTTGCATACAGGTTTTATATATGTGTTTGAAGCTTCGTGCGGAACCCTTATGAACAGGCAGACAAGAAAGCGAATTAATATTGCATTGTCATCCACTTCTGAGCTTCGTTTTAAGTTTCAAGTCTCTAGCTCTTCTCTAGTTAGTGTAAAATCAATTGCAAAATTTGTACCGAACATTAGGACACAACAAAGCGACCTAATAAAAACGTAGTAATAAGTCAAATTGCAAACAAATGTTTTGAAGAGGAGTAGCAGGATAGCAGTTAAAATCGTTTGAAATTAAGAAAACAGAAAATGTGCTGTCAGTACTGATATCTGTGACTATGAGAGCTGAACTGTAATGACGAAGGTACACATAAAAAATGATAAAATATGTATGTAAATGATTGCATACAAAGCCGCCTCATCACTTTTTTTTCTTTTTTTTTTGTGATACATTTTCATTTTTTCATTTAAGCGGAGCCTGTTCTATGAAATATTATAATTGCGGGTTGCTCGACTCTACTCGTATAATGTTATTTTAAATCAACTACAGGTGCTGACATACAATTCAAAACAAAAGTCTATAATAAAGGACGGCAATTTAAATTATTTAAAAACTCGAAATTCTATGATTTTGAGCTGTTCGGGGCATCAAGCATTAAGCATCAGCAGTTAGAATACCGAAAATAATATTAAACAAACTTTTTATGGCATTTGTTTTTCTCAGTGTACAATGTAACGCATATTTAATAACTTTTGTTCTTTGCTGCTCTGTCTCTGTCTTTCCATTCGGAAAACAAAAGGGAATAAAACGGGTACAAAACAAAAAGAGACAACTAAATAATAATAAAAATAACAAAACAAACACAAAGAGACCATAAATGTGTGTACATACAAGCCGCATACAAATACATATGTACATGAATGGATTTTCCAACGAATTAAAGACTACAACATCGGTCAACATACGATGACACGAAGCAAATACAACTACAACAACAACAACGACGACGACGACAATAAAAATGCCCAACGCAAACTCAAACTGACCTGTACGAGGTCCGATGACTGTGACTGTGTGGTGCGCCCAGAAGCGATTTTCAATGAATGAAATGTGAGATATGAACGCTGGAAAAATGCAGGAGATTGTGCTCCGCAATCACATTTGAATTTTATGAAACTAGACAAAAACGCTATTCTAAATAATATGAGCTATGAAACACCAACAATTTATCGATAACGCTGAATTCTAGGAAAGGTCGATGATCGAAAGAAATCGGAAGAAACAGCCTCCAGGTTTTAATTGCAACTGGTCTGGTATTACTGGTGCAGTACTTTCTTTTATCCACGACGAAGGTGCTGCGCGCGCTCCTTTTTGAATTATTCCGGATACACATACTATTTAATCACATTAATTGCATCATGAGATGACGACCGATCCCCTAGCAGCTATAGCAGCATGAAACAATACACGTTGCTGCTGAATTAGCATACCAGGTAATTGCGCACTGTGCTCTTCAACATGCTCCCAATTTGATTTCACTTCTCGTTCTTTGTGGTTGAGAACTACTCGTACGCGAGTTCTATTTGTATTCACGAACAAGGGTCATTTTAATTAATTGAATATACATACGAGTACATATGTTTATATGTATGCACATATGAACTATTTATTTACTTGCATTTTTTTATCGCTGTGTGCTGTGCTGTCCGAACATGGGACTACATTAATTAATTGAGGCTGAGCTCCACTTCCCACTCCAAGTTCCAATCGATTTAAGGTGCGCCTCAGACCAGACCATTTACTCCTTCTCACTCTACCTCGAATGTGCAAATGAATGGGAAGTCAACGATCAATCGCCCAACGATCGATCAAAACATAATGAAGAAACTCGAAGCGGCGAATAGATAGATGGAGCTATAGAAGCTCTGTGAGTGGCAAAAATTGATTTTGAAATTATTTGCCATTGTAATTGTGTGGGGAGGGGGTTCCACTTTTCCTTTGATTTGTTTTCCTTATATTCACGCTTAGCCTTTTTGTATGCCACAGAATTGAATATAAATGTTAATCCCTAACTCGAAAGGCAAAAATTCATCGTGATGCACGAGCCATCAGGTGAAATGTATAACAGCGATGATGTGCATTTCTTGTTGGTCATTAGTTAAGGAGCAGGAGAACCTTAGATGAATCATGACCTCCTTAGGGCGTATTTGTAACTAAAATAGCTGAATTCCCATCGAGATGTTTTTTCTTCGTTCGGAATGTTACGACGACGACGACAGTTTCCCTGCTTAATATTCAGCGGTCAACACTATGCATATTGAGAAAGGAGGTTCACATGGGTAAGAAAAAATCGATTGTAAATATTTGTTTGAACTTTTCTCGATATCTCGATATCGATTTCGATTTAGCAAGCCAATGTAAATCGTAAGGCGTAATTAACATAACCAAGTCGAGACGCTACTGTGATCTTTCAAAGCATGCATTGTCGTCGTATACACACGTTTCATTTTTATTTTACTTTATAAATGAAAGAAGCGTGATGCCTTCGGGGTGATGCATTAACTTGCCAAAAGGAGTCGACGGACTCGGAATGGAGCAGCAGCGCGGCGTTGAATACATACAATTATTTTCTTTGCCTCATCTTTGGCCTTACATTTCTTTTTTGTTTTTTTTTTTTTTTGCTGTTTGCCATCGCGCCATTTCTCTCGATTCTCCCACACATTTAATATAATTACAAAATTACTCAATACAGTTATACGAATTTAGATTCCAATTGATTTGTTCTTGCGAATATATCGACAGTCAGTATCTCAGTTTTGAGATCACCATGTCAAAATGGAAGTGTGTACAACGACTTCCTTCGACAATGGAAATTATGTACTCGTAGTACACGAGATTTCTGGACTCAATTTTTGGCATGAAATGAATTCAATGTCAGATGAAGTGGAGGCTGTTGTGATTTATCGATAATGGTAGGAACAAAAAAACAGTTTTAAGAAATTCGTACAAGTAGGTATTGTTGGATCGGTTAAATCATATGTATTTGTCCGTAACACTTATAAGTGTTTCCTAAATAATGTTTTCAACTGTGACAACTTGACACTCCAGATAAGATTTTGAATTGACGGTATAAACCTTAACCCTGTTTGTTTTTCCCTTCAAAACAAGTCCATGAAGGCTGAACGTCTTCAGCGTAGTCTAAATGTTTGAACTTTGCAGTGCTCCGCGGCTGTTATCGTTTAAGTCGCAGATAAAAAAATCTTCATAAATGGGAACTAAAGTCTTTCGAAACTCAGTTGATGTCGAACATTAATTTTTATGCGAAAAAATCGTGGAATTCCGAATGCAACTGATTTTTGTACTGGAAGAAGGAACAATTAAATACAGTCTTATGGTTCCTTACGGACACCTCTCATAACCGGACAGATTTTAAAAAAACGGAAATAAATACACGATTTTTCATATAAAAAATTCTCTCATACGGACACCAATTTTCGTAACCGCAATAGAATGTTGCTCTCTCTTAAATGGACAAAATACATTATATGGCAAACATTTTACATACTTTATTTTGTTTTCCTTTCTTTACACTTTGCAAAGAAACGAAACAAAAATGTAAACTGTGGGCTGGGCCTTTACCTATGACGTTCGCGGAAACATAATTTTCGGTGGGAAACGCTAGAATGACAAACGCATATCTCCGGCATTTTGAGAGATATTTTATATTAATTATTCCGCTGGTCACAGTGAAGTGAAAATTTATCTCTGGTAGAACAAATAATGCCGAAATATGGAAGTATACTGTATTTCTCGTCGGTGTATTTATCCCGCCTTGTCCTAACATATGTATATAAAATTCTTTGACGCATATGCCGTCAGGACCCGCTAATTTTCTCAACCATTACTATTACTATAAACTTGTCTTGTCCGCAAACGTGTTATTCAACAAAATTACATAATGTGCATTTATAAATCGCGTTATTTCTGTAGTATAGGTACCATTTGCGGCTCTCACACTTCACCAATATTAACAAGTGAGGTATCAAAAGAAAGATGGATGTTGGATGGGAAATTTGGATTTTGGTGGTTGGATTTTCTCTTGCTAGAGTTATCGCACGGGCACACTTGTTTATTTCAAAATAACGTACTCTAATTTGAGCATATTTCACAAAGACGTATAGGATTAGGATTATCACTGTTATGTCAAAACTGTGTATAAATCAAGGCACAACAATTTGCTGTATTCTAAATAAAAATCATTTGACGGAAACCTGCTTTCTCGGGTTGCTGCTAGTACTATCCAGGGGCGATAGATATCTTTTTTGGCGTCACTCCGCAATCTTTCTTTTCAAGAAAGTGGATAGCTCTTGTGCAGATATTATGCACGGATGTAGAAGTCTTCCGCTATTCTCTTCTTAGGGAATGATTTCCTGTCGCACTGCTATTCAATACCTGTTTTTATTTTGTTGGATTAAGCCTATAATGCATACTAGTGTACCAGTGCGAGAAAACTCGCATGTAGAAACCTTATATATCCGTAGGTATAGATAATAATGCTTTCTCCTAATAACTTTATTGATATGCACTTTTTTAAAATTGTTTATACTGATGAACAAAGTTCAGTTGATTAACTTTCGAATAGTGTTAGAATCATTAAAATCGGTGCAGAAATAAACTCTCAGGAGGAATCAAAAGCTCCTGCGCTAGCAATTTAATTATATAGAAATAGATAATGTAGAAATATAAATAAATATAAATCGTCGTAGCAGGAAAATGATGTAACAGTCACAATAAAGGTCTTATGGTTTCAAAGTTTTAAAGATAAACACATTTGTGTTGTCCTCAGCTCTCGCATCATGCAAAATAGTTATGTTCAAGAACTTCCGGTCCGACATGGCAACGGCCTAATCCAGCTTTGCCGCGTGACACACGCGGTTCAATGTTCAATTTGAAAACTTTTTTTACTTTTTTCAAACTTTTATCGGAACAGATAGGGCTCATTCCAGTTTTGCACCCATCACTCGTAGATGTCTGGTTACGTAATATCCATAGAAAAATTATGACCATCTATTACACTGCATCTGTAAAACAAGCCCAATGAGCACCGTGGTGTAGTGTTAAGTGCGTTGGATTACAACGCAATGCTGCCCGAGTTCAATCCCAGCTAATATCTTGAAGTTTTTGCACGGTGTCACCTCCAATCAAAGAGTATCATTTCTCAATGAGCTTCTCAACTCGTCATTCGGAGACAACTGTAGATTTATTCTTCCTTCCTTACTTACTTACTTAGGTGGCGCTACAGACCGGGGTGGACTAAGGCCTCAACCAACTGCCTCCAGTTACGCACTCCAAGTTAGTCGACGTCTTGTTCTACTTGTGCGCGCCACGGTTGCCACTCGCAAAAAAAAAAAATCCTACCGAACTTCCCAATAAAACCTAAACCAATGAAAAACCTACCAAAGCAAAATTTATGTTTTTAAATAACTTAACCTAAATAATAAGGTAGTAGTTGTTGTAGGCACAGTTAAAACTCCTAATTGGGACGCTCCAGGAGACCAGGACAGTGGAGGTGCCCCGATTTGAGGGGAAATCCAAAATGGGCCAAAATTCATTTTGTCCCAATTATGGTCGTTGAATAGAATATTTTGTTTTTTACAAACGCATTTCCGATATTCCGAGGGAATCCCCTACCTAGATGTATGCATCATGCCATGCACATACATACATACATATGTACATATGAACGTATGTAGGTACATACATGCATACATATCAATCAGCTTTGACACTTGTGATTTCTCCGTCTTTACTCTTTGTCCCAATTTGATTGTTTTTCAAGCAATTTTAACGCAATTCATTGCCCGAAGATCGTTCCTCGTGTGTTGGCAGTGAATTTCGAACAATTCTTTCAAGTATGATGTTGAAGAAGTCGCATGACAATACGTCAGCTTGTCTGAATCCTTTTTTGACATCGACGCGACGGTCTCAGTGAGATCATTACCGACCTTGATAGAGCAGCAAGCTTTCTCCATCATCATCCTGCACAGACGGATTATTTTGGCAGGGATGTCAAAACTCGACATGGCTCTATACAGTTCATCCCTCCATATGCTGTCATAGGCGGCCTTGAAATCGATTAACATGTGGTCGGTTGGGTATCGACTTGAACTTCTTAAGTTTTTCCCAGGATCTGCCTAAATGTGAAAATTTGGTCTTTTGGGGACTTTCCTGGCCTGAAACCGCACTGATAGGGGCCAATTAGATTATTGACAAAAGGTTTCAGACAATATGGCAGATTAGATCTTGTAGGCGGTATTGAGGAGACTGATGCCTCTGTAATTGGAACAGTTGAGGGGGTCTCCTTTCTTGTGGATCGGGCAAACGACGCTGAGATTTCATTCATCTGGCGTAGGTACTTTCATCTGACCAAATCTAAGAGATAAGTTGGTGTATGCTCATTATCAAGTCATCTCCAGCTGCTTTATACAGCTCTGCGGGTAGACCGTCAGTTCCAGCAGCCTTGTTGGACTTAAGCTTGAATATTGCTATCCTTACTTCGTTTTGATCAGGTGGATGATCATTCGCAGAAAAATATAACCCACACACACAAATGGTTGCGAGAAGCAACAGGCTCGGTTCTGCATAGGACTACTGATGCCTAATATTTATTTATTTTAATTGTGTAAGGAACCTACTTTACGAAGTATAAAATAAATTAAAATAAAACCATCCACATCCTAGATCCGTGCACTTGCATTCTCGCTTATGTAATCATATTGGTAATAAAACATATGTACATTCAACATTTCATGTTATGTAAATTGACATTATATATCATCTTATCGAACGATATCACCGTTTTATATAGGTAGAACGAAGAAGTAATGTTTAAGTACTATATTGTTACATGTTATGAGTTCAGTTGTAATAAAGCGTTCAAAAGAGAAAACCATCGTCTTGGTCTTTTATTCAGTTGTTCTGTTCATCTTATAATTGTTCCTATTTATAATTTACTATTGAAAAAATGCAGTCCAGGTTTTCCTTTGTCCTCAATCGAATGCGGAAAGGAATTCACTCACGCCATTTTATACAGAGAAACATTCTTTATACATATTATGTGCCCAACGATTCACGTGCGATCACACAAATCGAGAACCTAAACAGCATAGAGAACTCAAAGCCACAAAGAATTAACTATGAAAATAAAGTATTGCTCTGTTCATAAACTGGATGCCCTCCGTCAAACAAGTCTGAATACATTTTCTTTAATTTGTTATTTTCCAATTCAAATGACCGATTCTTTCCGTATGCAAAAGTTCACAACAATTACTTGTACCTACATATATCCATACATATGTATCTCTTAAGCCAATAAACTATAAGTAATTTAAATAACAATTAAATTCTAAGGTACATATGTACATACAAGTATGAATGTGTATGCACATATGTACATATATCCAATTGTACTTACCGGGTGGACACTTGCACTCGTAGTTAAGACCACTTGACTGACGACACGTTCCACCATTCTGGCATGGTGACGGCGAGCAAGGAATGTATTTCGATTCGCAATTCTTTCCTGTGTATCCTGGCGCACAAATGCATCTGAAAAAAAGAGAAATTCCATTTATTATAAAAGATTTAAATTGAAAAAAAGCGGGAAAAATCTTTAATTGCTGGCTGCCATGCAAGAAACTTCGTTTGAATTCACAATAAACGGCAGTTGACAGGTAATTGCGCCCTTCTTCAGAAGCTTACAGTGATTTTGTCTTCAATCGCGAAACTCTGCAGCAGAATTAACTAAATTGTTACCTTTCCAGATATCAGTCTAGAGGTTAGAAGATCTGGATCGTGATGTGAAGAAGATCATCGCCACCAGTGGTTGACAGGGTCAATTGGAGGGTGGTAAAGACCTACCTACTGCAAAACACCTTCTGCTAAGTAAAATAAAATCTTTCCGTGCATTTGCATCATTTTTTAACTTTATGTTTCGCTTTAAACCCCAGAATTAGGCATTGGAATAAATCTTCACGTTGTTGTTGTTGTTGTATTTTCGTTAACTGTGCTAAATCAACCATGAAAATTTAAGATACGCAAAAACGGAGAAAGGTAGTGTAACAACAGACTACCTGAATTTTAGCAGATTGTTCCTGTTCCTACTTCAAAAAAACCTGATCTGTGTGCAGGTCCAAGAGTTGCAGTAATACGACTACGACCACGACCACAACGACTTCCAAAGAGAGACAAAGGCTTATACACTGCTTTCGTTTTTTATGTGTTACTTTGGATTTATTGTAATTTTTGAGGTCTCTTAAGAAAGGTTCACACACGATGGCTGGGCTAAATGTGTACGTACAAAAGTGGACACAAACTCTGTTCATATGAATTTGGTTTAATGGCAGTTGTTGTTGCTGCCTTTTCGTTTTTTTTTTTCTGTGTCTCCGCAGTGTTTTATTACCCAAGTGGAGTCGTTTTTAACGTCATTGACGACGACGATACAAGGGACGGTATTTTTTTCCATTTTCTTTTCTTTTTCCTTTCAAGTTGACCTTTCAGCACAATGTTTTAGGGAAAGGATGGGTTCGCATCGCAGTAGAGTTTTTTTTTTTTAAACAAAAAGGGGCACTTCCTGCAGGAGTTTCCCCTCCCCTCATATAACGGTACAACAAGTGTGTTGATTAAATTAGGTGTAAAATTATTGAAACGAGCTAACTAGTCGTTTGGTTTATAGCCAACCATAAGTAGTATAGCCAATTCCGATTTCGAGGAACGATGCCATAAATCCTCAATAGAAAAAGAGTTAACCATAAATTTAACTTGTTGGCTAATAAATTTTTGCAATCAAACTCGTTAGTATTTGCATTTAGGAATTAGATAAATTAAAAGTGCTATTGTTTTTTTTTTCCTAGTATAATCCGGTTTCTTTTTTTTTAATTTCATAGACGGATACGAGTATACTATAGCAATTTGACCTTTGATTTAAAAATACAACCATATGTACAAAAATAGTAAAAACCTAGTTGTTTTTGTTTTAATTTTCTACAACCGAGATTACAGGAAACATTAAAACTTTTTACTTTTGTAGCCAACAAAAAGATAGCATCGTTTAAGGAAGTGAAAGGCTGAAGTTGGTTTCTTCAATGAAATGTTCTCGATACCAGGGTGTGGTGGTGTTTAGCTTGAGTAGGACGGCATTTTTCGTACACACGGTTTTAGTAGTTTTAAAAGACAGATACCTACATTTCATTTATCTACATTTTAGAAAAATACGAAATTCAGAACCAACATTGCCACGATGTTTGGGGCAAAGACTTTATTTTTGGGTTCAGAAGGGTGTGATACCATATATTATATGCTGCTCAAACTGAATGAAACAATCACTGGCGATCGCTACCGATTACAATTAATGCGCTTGAGCCGTGCATTGAAGGAAAAATGGCCGTAATACTTCGAAATTTTCAGCACGACAATGCTCGTCCGCACGTCACAAAACCGATCAAAGCAAACTTGGAAACGATCAAATGGGAAGTCCTACCCCACCCGCCGTATTATCCAAACATTGTTTCTTCTGATTATCAATTGTTCCGATCGATGACTCATGGCCTGTCCGAGCAGAAGCTTACTTCTTACGAAGATTGCCAAAAATGGGTCGATTTGTGGATTGCATCTAAGGATGAGATGTTCTTTCGTCATGGTATTCGTATCCTGCCCGAAAGATGAGAAATAGTAGTGGCTGTCATTTTACCTATATAAACAAAAAAAAAAAAACGCTACGAATTAATGTAACCTTCTTCAATTCTTCAATTAGGGGCTACACTTAAAAAATTGAATGAAACACATTGCTGTCTGATAAACTCCCTTTTTCAATATTATGTGGAGACATTGACTTCAAATATAAACAATAACTAGTGTACCAATTCGAGGAATCTCGCATGTAGAAACCCTATACTCGTATGTATAGGTAATAATGTTTTTTCGTAGTAACTTTACTCATATGCACTTTAAATAGTTTATACTGATGTCGATAAGCTTTCGATCAGTGTTAGAATCATTGAAATCGGTGCAGAAATAAACTCTCTGCAGGAATCACAAGCTCTTGCGCTAGCGATTTAATTATATAGATAAATATAAATTGCGATCAAATAGGCGCCGCCAAGGCCGGCCTTGATGATTCTTGAGTTAAAAATAGCGCGTCGATCTTTTACTTTACCACGGTTTAAGGTATCATTTGCATAAACCGTCTTGTTAATCGCGCTGTGTAGCAGCTGTCACCGTCTTGTGGAAAACATACATATGTACATGTCTTTCTTATCAATATCGTCCAATCGATTCCAAAATTAATTTGCGTGCAGCTTAGAAAGATTCCATTGCTGGGAGGTGATATTTTCGTGGGAGCGAGGACGCACTGGTATTTGCACAACCAACCCTGACAATGTTTGATCCAATGTTCCCCATACATTTCTTAACCGCGGTACGAGATGAAGGGTTATGTATACGGAAATTATATTGCAATAGGTACACGAAAAGTGTTTTAATTTTCCACAATTCCACAAGTGTTTTGGGAATTAAATGCGTTGCTCTCTCGTATAATTACAAATCTAAAGTATTCACCGTTGTTAAATATCAACTGTTTATCTATCGATCTATTGGCAGAACTACAGTAACCTTAATCGAATCATGTCGAATTTTATACCAAGAAAGTGTGTCTGTAAAAAAAAACGGACGTTTAATTTTACGAGGTTTTTCTCTTTGAGTACAGGTTGACACAGATTCAAAAAGTACTCGTAAAATTAATGCGGGACAAAGTCATCGGATCGAAGGAAGTTAGGCATTTTGGATTATTGAGTGTGAAGCAACTCAAATCGGGATATGACTGTGCTTTCCACTAAATCCAGAATCAAATCCAACGGAGTTTTGACCAAACTTTGAAAAAGACACAACTTGCAATCTGTTTAATACCAATAGGTACGTTAAAGAAGCAATAATATTTGACTGTGGATAGAACTACCGAATCATGTCCGTGCAATCACCAGAATCATATCCAGTTACACATGCTAAATGTTTTCCAGTGGAATGCTTCTGTATGTCAAACGAAGCAATAATATATTACGATAGGTCATTGTCGGTTTTCAGCCCAATATTCTCTCAAAAGAAATCGCCTTTACAATTTGAGAAACGAATGAAACGGAAATGGCTTAGCTCCATTCCAAAACATTAAAATGTGTTTATGAAAAAATTTGCATTATATCGAAATGATGATTTTTGGAACCCCAACTAGTTCCAAAATATTCAACAATCCATGTATCTCCCCTTATTAACATCCGCGCGACGCATCATCAATAAACACATACAAGAGGATCGGTTCATTTCATAACTCAATGTTCATTCCAAGAATATTATAATAAATCATTCACCACAACGACAATAAACGTTTAAAACTGATTAAGTCAGTCACTGGGAAAAAAAAGAAAGAATAAAAAAAAAAACTAGAAAACCAGATTTTTTTTCATTGCCGCCGTGCACAAGAGACGGCTGCTAGCTAACCAGTTCACAGCTGAAGACCAAAAGTGGTTTCATTGTACTTGTTCTCATAGGATATGGAAAGAATAGAAGAGAGATACAACAGAACAGTACCGACCACCATTCCATATAGTTTTCTCGGGTAATTAAAAGCAAATTAATTTATTGCTGTTGAGCATTTTGTTAATTCCACTGGTGTGCGCTTTCGTCTTCGTCTTTATCTGGAGGAAGAAATTGTTCACATGAACTCCAAAGCGATATACGACGCTCATCAACCTGTTGCTGCTTCCAACATGGCTGGTGACTTGTAACCGGCACTTCTTCATCTTAATAGTTTTTTTTTTGTTTTTTCTCTGTCTTAAGTGGTATATTTGTACTTACTGATATGATCCATGTGTGTTGACACAGCTACCGCCGTGTTTGCAGGGATTTGTTTGGCATTCCTCGACATCTTCGGAACACATCATACCCTTAAATCCTTTCGGGCAACTGCATTTGTAATTTCCCCCTGGAAGTGAGCTGCAAGTTCCTCCATTACGACAGGGCGATGATGCGCAAAGGTTTTGTTTTTCGCAATGTTTTCCTGACAAAGAGAAAAAGAAAAAGGACACAAGTCAATTAATCAGAATCGCGTTTAACTAATTTCTCCACCCACCTGTATAGCCGTTGGAACACGAGCACGTGTACTCCGCCAGTGACTTCAGATTGCATGTGCCGCTGTTTAAGCATGGCGACGAGTCACATGCATTCTGCACCGGTATCTCACACAGAGACTCCGTGAAACCAATGGGGCACTGACACGCAAATCGCGGAGTTCCATCGCGAAAAGTCACTTTGCAGGTGCCACCATTTTGGCATCTGCCCGTGTGGCAGGGATTCGCATACTCGCAGAAATCACCTACGTATCGTGCTGTGCAACTGAAATGATAAAGAAAAAAATGTTAGTGCCAAATTAGACAGAAGTTAGGTTAGCTCCGTTCCATATAGCAGTCTACCTATAGAAACACGTATCTACACCTTGGAGAAGAGGTGGATGGAAGCCAAACGCAAAATAAATTCCAAAGCGTCTGTTTTCGCGGTTAAGGCACAAGAAGAACACAAGAGAGTAGTCTGACAGTCAGGCGAACAAGACAAATGAATCTTTGGGGTAAGCCAGAAATTACTTCTCGCATATGCAACTCTATGAGATGCGTTTTCCAAACCATACAAAACAGATCAATTTTTTCATGTTTGACCGCATTTACCACAAAAAAGTAATTCGATAGAAATGGGGCCTTCGGGGGCATGGTGTTAAGACTGATCTTTACATATGACTGCTGCTCTAAGACCCCGTTCACTTCATCATTTTCCCATTGCTGGATTTTCACCACAAAGAAGCACAGTCTGCAATGAACGTACGTTTCATTTCTAAACGCGAAAATTAAATAAGCAAACCGGATGAAATTGTTTAATGTGCCCTGTGTGTCCCACAAGTATTGAATGTCATCAAATTACGAAAAAAAAAGAAAAAAACAACAACAACAACAGATAACTACTCGTACACATAACAACATCATTGAAGTTCATAAATGAGGAAAAAGGAAGTAAAGGGTTTGCAGTTTGTTTGAGTACACGGTACCATTTAATATTTTTAACATGCCTATGAGTACATCTCGGAAGCACGCTGCAAATTATAAAAGAGCGTCTAAAACACTTCGCAGTAGAGGATGGGGTTCGCAAGTGGTCCTCAAAGAACGAATTGTGCGTATCTAACTAATTTTCGTGTGAGAGTTATGTAAATTGATCCTCTGGTAAACAAAGTGATTCAGTAGATCCGATTAAGGCGAATGCATTTTTTAACGGATGCGGATTATAACAAGTTCCGAAAGGGAACAGAGATATATGCTATTAAGGAAGCAGCACAAATTTTCCTGCAACGGAAATCACCATTTACGTGGACAGCCAAGCCGCACTTAGAGCACTGGACTCCATTTCCATGAACTCAAAATGTGTAAAGGAGTGCCTCACGGCACTAAGAGCGATAACGCACCACACACTTTTACTTTTCTAGGTACCCGGACATGCGGGTATAGATAGAAGGGAACGTAACAGCAGACGGAGTGGCCAGGAAAGGTTCCTCTAGTAGACCGCATCACCACCAATTCAGCCGATGACCGATGGCGCCACGAGCAACAGTCGACCAGAAAAGAACAATATCCCTACTTTCTATGAGAAGAAGCCAAATCCATGTACTCGTCGATGATATAACCGGACACTGTATAATAGGACACATAGCCGGAAGATGCGGCATCCTTACAAATGACTTCTGTAGCACACCTTCTATGCCACTACCCAGCTCTTCAAGAACGGCCTATCTTTGTATGGGAGCACGGTTCTTCGACTGCCTGCCTAGATGACCGGGCTAAGAAACCGCTAACAGACCTAAAGAAATGGTTTTGTTCAATGAATGTTTCGACATGTACAACTGGGGTATTCACAATGGACCTTTACGGCTTCGGGGTGAAATTGCATTTACTGCAAACGACCCTCCTAACCTAACCTAACCTAAGCGGGGAACATGAATACTTCATAAAAGATTTCATTAACAAAATGTCCATTATTTACTTAGGCAAAAAAAAAAACATGAATCAAAACAAAACTTTATTATTTTTGCAACCGCAGGGATGCTCAATTAGCATAAAAAAGGTTGACATTTCTGAAGCGCATTAATTAAACAACAAAATTAGTGAATCTATAGAAATTAAAATAAAAATGGGTTAATTGAACTTTTATTCGATGATTTTCAGAACCGGTGGTTTTATTTTAGAAGGTTTTCTTTGACAGTGAATACATTTCTATTCTATTACTTTTTTGTAGAAGTCATCATCTGTTCAAATCTACCTGTTTATAGCCATCAAAAAAGCCCAGCAGTAGTGTTTGAGTGAAAAAAGCGACGGATTAAAGCGTGACTATTTAACTATAATAATGGATAAGTTAAGGATAAAGCTCAAATCAATTTTTTTTCCCTTTTGTGCGAATGTGTAATTTTTTTTAATGAGAATAACTTTAAGAACGATATGACAATAGCTTATGTTTTCGGAGCTTCTGCAATGTCATTTGCACAGGCATTGGTGGAAGTTTCATATAAAATAAGAAAAGTTGGGGGAAAAAATTGGAATCAAATAACCAAGTATAATCTTCCACGCTACTTTGTATGGTGACAGTTTAAGGTACGTTTAACCCTCACTTAACGCGGGGGTTGATCTTTCTTCTTTCTTTAGGTGGCGCAACAGTTCGGAGTGAGTCAGGACTTGCTTCTCGCAACCATTTATGTGTGCATGTTAAAATTACGCACAAATCGAAGGGACCTACGTTTATTGCCGACTCCGAACGGCTAGTTGAGAAGCTCATCTTGACAAGTGATACTATTGAATGCTTGTCAGATATTCGAAAGATGTGGCACCGTGAAAAGACTTTTTGGTGTTTGTTGTGAGGCAAAATCTTGGGGCAGTATGCGTAGTAGTCCAAGGCACTAACCACGCCACGGTACTTACTACTACGCGGGGGTTAGGAGAATAAGAAAATATTCTCAGAAAGCCGTAGGCATACATAATGTTGGCACATTACGACCTCAATAAAAGCAAATAATAGAAATTCGGGTAGTTGCTTTTATTGAGGTTATTGCAATAACCGAGTCAAAAATTATTGGTGTCAGAAGTGGAAAAAATGGGGCGTTTCTCAACTGCCGATCTCTTCGGCTTTCAGATTGCGGCAAATCTTTAATTGATTATTTTGTTTGTATGTATCCAAACACTTTATGACAAGTGTTTGGATACATCAAAATGGTACCAGCACTTTAGGACTGTTCTAGACTGCACTTTGAGCCATGCAATAGCCAAGAGGCATATGGCATGCCTTAAATTTTCTTTCCAAATCTTTCGCTTCCGACCAAATGTGCCAATAGACTTTTTTTTTGCAATAACATGGAGTTATTGCCAAATGACATAAGGCCAAATCTTAAAACTCCAACATAGTACCTATGTATGTGTTAGCGTTTTTCTGAATATTTATAAAAGTCGTATACTCAATGGGTGAAATTAGCAACGAATAGAAAAGCACGTAAGCATTACAAGTACACACGTACATACATATGTATATATATGTACATATGTATCCATTTACATAACATAACAATAAAAATAAATTAACAAATTCTTCAAAAATAATTACAAATTTAAACCCAAAAAAATATACATTACAGCTAACAACAAATCACTCAAGTGAACGCACTTGTAGTACAATGGCCAAGGAGACGATTTCTTAGATCCGTGCTCCTATAAGTCGGAAGAGAAACGTGACTCGAATTCAGAAGAATACTGAAGAAAGGTGCCCAAATCTCAAGTCACCTGTAAAACACAATTTTAACATATCGCCAGATAAGAAAACAAATTTTTGTCCAAACAGGCAGCAGGAAAAAAACTGACATCTGCTGCTGCACCCTCAACATTCGTAATTCGCATGGCTTGTTCTCTGTCTGCAGTGCAGCACAAAAAAAAATCTAGTGTGCGAAATGTCATTTAAACAGCAATTTAGACAGAAAAAAAAAAAAAAAAACCAGAACAAGATACTGTTCCATTGAACAACAAAAACAACGAAACTATGACAAACTGGCAATGATATTGGCGCGATTTGCGAGTGAAACTATTTCTCACCGCGTCACCATCATAAAACATGCACACACATTCCACGCGTTGCCGCCACCACCCCCCAACCCCTGCTCACATACTCCTTCTTCTTCGCAAGAGATTTCCTGGTGATTGCTGGATTTGCTGCACACGGCAGTAAAACATTGCTATATGGGTATACTGAGAGTGGTGGGGAGCGGGGCCTCGTCCTATACAGCAGCGGTTTAGATTAAGCACCTGGAGATTTTATGATTTCAGCTAAGGCACCTCTGGCTCACCAAGAGATGGATAACAGTGAATGGCGATAGTGCTTAGAGATGGTGGACACAACAAACACAAGCATCAGAAGAACTGACCATGTATGTGTTTGTAGAAATGTAAAACGGTTTCTTCATGTTGAATGGCTAAATATTGTATACGAGTATAGCGATCGGTGTGCGGCGGTAATGACTAACAAGAAGTTGTGTTAATTACAGGCAACAACTTAAAATAAAGCTAAGAAAGAGAAGAAATAAAAACCTCTAAATGGAACTGAACCCTAGATGGCGAATTGCAACGGGAACGGGAAGTGAACAAACGGATCGCGATCGGGTACAGTCGTATTATTGAATCAGCGACATGTAAGGTAAATGGAAAGTTGAAACGAAGCATTCATATCCGCAGCAGCAACAACCAACTAACAATGATGTTCATCGTTTGCACAGTTGCAGCACTATGGAAGTTTTGCAGAATCCATCAAATTGAAGTTATGAATGAATCCACAATCAAAGGCGTTGTGTGGAAATGATGGTAAAACACTTGTTTACGGCTTGGATCTTTTTATTTTAATGTGGATGAAGTTGGAAGTTGAAAGGGCTGTCCTCTCCCCGATCTCCTTCAGTTTACCTCATGGCAGCTTGAAAGAAGACCGCTATTTTGTAACATTGATAAGGAATTGGGGTTCTTTTGTGCGCTATATGTATTTGGATACTCTCCCATCTCATCCGTCAGTTAAAAAAAAAGCTGTAAAGCGGAAATGTTTTATTGAATAAATCATGACAGTTCAAGAGTCAGGAAATAGGTATAAAGATGTCCATGAGTTAAAGCAGAACATTTCATAAGCAACACATAAACTGACACAATAGGTATGACGACACTAAAACCTCATGCAGGCGAACAGAGAATAGCCGGGTTTTTTTGAAATTTTGCTAGCCAATCGTTCATTTAGAGTTAGACGATTTCCAGTCAGCCAAACCCAGTCGATTTACCTCCAAGTTGGAATGTGCGATTTCGGTCCTATGAAATCATCTGTTAAATATCAACTGTCAAAGTATTCGGCATTCAACCAAATTGTTTTTCTTATTTGTTGTGAAAACAATTAATTTCGAGAATTTATTCAATTGATAATTTAATAAAAAAAAGTGGTATGAAATCATAATATGTAGTTGTGAAATATAATTTAGTAATTGAAATCATATAATTTTCGTACACGCTTTCAGCGCCACCTGGCCATGAGATATCGCAAAATTCCTAGCCAGTTGCTTTTGGCTGGGGATAAAATCAAGAGTTGTAGCCAGCTGGTTGTTGTATTCGTTTTATTTTACGTGTGAAATCTGACTTTGCTAGCAACTACTGGCTAGTCACGTTTCAAAAAAACACAGCTTTTGATGCTCGTCGTTTGTACAGTTGCAGCACTATGGAAGTTTTGCAGAAAAGAAGTTATGAATGAATCCACAATCGAAGGCGTACTGTGGAAAGGCATGAGATATATTGGTGATACATTTGTTTATAGATTGGATCTTCTTCTTTTTAATGTGGATGAGGTTGGAAATTAAAAGTATTGTCCTCTTCCCAATTTCCTTCAGTTTACTTCATGAAAGTTCGAAAGATGACCGCTATTTGGTAAAATTGATATGGAATTGCGGCTCACTTGTGTGTGCGCTATGTTGGGATGTTTCCCCATCTAATACGTCAGTTAAAACAAAATGAGGGTCTTATTAGAATTGACATTTTTTTGAAAGACCTATAAAAGTTAAGAAAACCACATACAAAACCAAACTATGGCATTTAGTTTGGAAATGATTTCGGAAACGCATTCTGTCAGTCCAATTTGTGTATTTTGTTCAAGCAATGCTGGCTCACAAAGATTGGGCAATGTTAACTTTCAATGCGTCAATCCACAGGCAATATGCGTCAATCGTTGCTGGTTTATCTGGATATAAAAGTAACCTCGTGCAGGTCCACAGGGAATAATGTAGAGGTGTCAAATCGTCCATTTTTTGAAATCAATCCATCGCCAAATATTCAATGGTTTAGATTTAGACTGTCTCATCGTATGGCAAGTATCTTGACATTTTGGGCGACAAACCTACACTTTCTCATTAGATCCAAGTCTATTGAACACAGAGCTTGGATTCGTCGCTCCACAAAACATTTTTGTAAGATTGAAGAGGTTTATTGAAATGTTCTTTGCCAAACATCGAGCGTTTCCACAAGTGGTTGGCTGCAACAAGTGGCTTTCTTTGTATTGGTCTGACTTTCGCCAGACCTTTGAAAAAATTAAATTTTAGACTCGTCAGAGTGCCCCACTCCACGGAAACCTTTAGCAAAAGGCAAATGATGTATTCGACACTGAAGTGAGGCCAGAGTAGTTCTTCCTGCAATGCATCCATGTAGTCCTACCTCATTTTGTTGACTTTGAACAGACATTGCCAATGCGTACTTTTTGGGGTTTTGCCAATAAGATAAGATGATATCCAACTTAGAAACTTTCAATAGAAACCAAACTGTTCCGGCTTTTTTTAGTAAAGTTCTATGATTCACTGAGTCAAAGGCTTTACTAAAGTCGGTATAAGCTGCGTCGACTTGATATTTGTAATGTATGGCGTTGATGACGTATGCTGAAAAGAGTACCAAATTAGTAGTAGTAGACCGACCGGATACGGAACCATGCTGAGCTACTGATACGAACTCAGATCAAGTTTGATTTTAACTATACTTTGGAAAAGCTTAGGAATCGCTGACAATTTGCAAATCCCACTATAGTTTTCGACATTATTTTTGGATCCAGACTTATGGATGGGGACAAGAAATGAAGTATTCCATTCTTGAAGGAATACCCCGTCAGAAAGAGACTGGTTGAAAATAATAGGTAACGGGAAACAAAGAGAAAAAGAACAAGAATTAAGAATTATAGCGGGAATACCATCATGTCACATATCACCTTTTGATTTGTTTAATGGGTTGAAAGTGCCTTTATACGCGCAGTTATGTTGAATATGCATACAGATATCCAAACATGTTTATAGGTTAAGTTTGGAGAAAAATAATAGGAGTTTTAACCCTTTCACGACCATAAGGAAACTGAAGATAATTCAAACTAACTAAACAATTGTAATTATTTAATTGGAAATAAATTTTTTTTTTTTTTTTTTTTTAATTTATTTCGATTTTTGTTTTTAATTAAAAGAATGAGAGAAAACAAAACTAGATTGAAGATTCAAAAAGTGTAGTCTATTCATATTTACTTCTGTTTGTGAAAAAAACCAGTCATAAATAGCTTTTCTCTGCAAATAATGAAAAAAGAGGTTTGGGAAATATATTTCCCATGGACCTTAAAGGGTTAATAAAGTTGTTCATGAAGGTGCTATTTAGTTTTCCGCCACTTTACACTTCAAGCGAAAGATATACCACGGGGTCGAAAGAGATGGTTCTTTGAATTTCGACCATACCAGTGGTTGCGAGGTGTTTTTACCAAATTCCTGGCCTGAAGGATTTTAATTTCTTGTTCTTCATGTGGACAGTGGCTAGCTCATTCAAGTCTATGAATAGATGCCACGTTTACACTTCAACTCTACGACTATTTTAACTTTGTTTGAGAATGCAATCCAGCTAAATTACCTTCTCCAGTTTAAAGGTTAATTTCTTAACTTTTTTATTACATCCGTGGCTTAAAAGGATCCTTTGGATCGTTACATCTATTCAATGGCACTTGTACGAGTACACCACTCCTTAGTTCCACGCAGAGGTCGCCACTATATATTTCCAGGTTGGCCGAATGTGAGAAGCAATATATGAAATGAAATCTGTCAAAAGGCTCCCAATTTAACCATAATTAAGGCAAAATGTCTCCCTTGGGGCACGAGTGAACCCAAGCCCAACCTCAATTAATGCAGTGGTCGCGTCGCGCTGTTGTTGGGAAGAGAAACTCCACCACCATCACCAACTCCAAAGAAAGAAGAACAACATTCATTTTTCCTTCTTCTTCTTTTTTTCTCTCTTCTTGTGCCAGAAATGTAGTGATGCCCAAGATGCCCGTTTCAGCATCCCAAGTGATACTCATCTTGAATCCAACTATCGCTTCGTATATCTACCATGACTAAGTAGAGTCGGTAGTATATGCGAAACCGAAATCGAACTCATGTTGAATTTCAATTAGTCGTCGTCGTCGTCGCCGTCGACGACGTTTCTTTCCAACTTCATAAGGATTGCAGCAGCTACAGCAGAAGAGAAAGAGGTATCATGATCCCAAGGTAGATACTAACTGAGCCTTCCTCTGCCTACACTCTCACTCGGCATCAGCAGTGGTTGCAGTATATTCTCCCAATATGGAACCCAGTTGGAATGCAGCAGCCTGTGCTTGGAGACGATCATGACCGGCTCACTCACAACAGTAGTTGTGCAAGCTCTGGACCACAACTCGGATGGGGCTGCTGCTGGCTCTTGGGCCACATCATAAAAAAGTGAAGCCGACAAAAGACATTATGTTGGAAATAATTTTTCTCACATTCTCGACTAGAAGAGACCAACCAAAAGGGAATTCGTTGTTTCTGTTGGCGTGTTTATCAACGGCGCTGAACAACCGTTCCACCGTAGCGTAGCCCGTAGCCCATTGAAATAAAACTCAGGAAATTCAGTGCAACCACACTGAGTAAACAAAAGACTAATGTCGATGTAAACTTGTGGAAATGCTAATGGAAATTCACCATTAATCTTATTGCAAGCATTATGATTATTTCCATCTGGAGTGGAGTGGATGTGGAGTCTAGTCGAGTCGAGTATCTACAACAATTGACTTGATTAAGGGAATTATACACAGTTGCCAATCGCAATCAGGCAAAAGGAGTGCTGTTGCATCTTTGCATGTACCTCAGCCTCGTCGATGGGGTCGTCTCGGGATCAAACGAGAGCCAAAACAGCGCAAGATTAGTTGTAATCGCACTTCCATTCGCGCGCGCGCACGTCATGGGTTTGGGTTTGAGCATCCGAATGGGGTGATTTTCCAATAACAATAATGTGAAGTTACATCCATTTAAATGCATTTTATTTGGACTTTGATATGACAACAAGAGATAATGAAATTGGAAACTTTTCGGTTTACATGGAAATCAGTTCGACCATTTGATTGTTATCGGCAGTTTGCTTTATGTGGATGTTGATCTAAATTTTAGATCTATTTATGTGCATACATATGTATGTTTTTTTTCATAAGACATATAACATGGTTTGCTTTCTCATCATCATCCCACATTTTGTATAAATTATACAAATATCTGTGTACGGCACCCACGGTTTTTTGGTTTTTTTAATTTTTATTTTTTGTGACTAAGATTAGGTTTCCATATATCACATGAATATGAGAATTATCATAAGTCCATTTGGTCAATTTACAACCACACCTTAGGATGAGGCTCTAATTAACAAATTTAAATTTATTATTGAATCGAATTGGATTTTTTCCAAACTTACAAGTACAATTTATTTGATCATGGTGATGAGCAATTCTGTGGAAAGGAAAAGGGAGGTGAATTGAAAAAACAAACTAACCTAACCAGGAGCCACATATGATGTTTTTTTTAAACCCGTCATTGGCGGTTGGGTAGCCATAATAATGTTTGTTAAAAAAAAATTCTATAAATAAATAAATTTTCAAAAAAAAATTTGTTTTATTGCATACTCTTCTAAGGTACACTTGCAGTTGTAAATCTTGACTACTTTTTAACTATTTGGTTAAAAAACACCTATGGCAGCCATGGACACTATTCTCAATATTCTTCCAATGGAACTGGAGGTCAAAAGGACTGTGGAGCTTTCTGCAATCAGATTGCGGACCCTGGGTCACTTTAAAAACGAGAGGCTCACGGGACACAAAACCACCTGGAAAAATGTTTCGAAATCCTCTGGACTCGTCAGCAAACCAAGTGATCTCATAGAGAAAGAATAACATTTCCTAACCAACTATTCTGTCGAATTCCATAGCCGTGGAAAGTTGCAACATGGCACAGTGCTTGCCGCGATAGGAGGAACAGTAATATACACATAAACGGAAAATCTAGTGCTGGTGTACACTGTCCAGATCCTCCGATAAATATATCCATTCATTTAGAACCGTGTTCTCCAGGCGGAAGTTTTGGCAATTCTCAGGGGCGCACATCACATCTGCTCGGACAGTCAAGCGCAAGCCACACTCAAACTAACAAACTAATTCTAAATTAGTGAAGGAATGCAAAGAAAAACTCAGCTCCTTTGTAAGATCCTGCACGGTGAGCCTGCTGTGGGTACCTGGCAACAACAACATACCGACGAACGAGAGGGCGGATGAACTTACTAGAGCAGGGGCCAATTTAATGGAAATTCTAAATTCTTCTAGGTAAGGCGGTACAAGCAGTGAAAACGGCTTATAGCCACTCAAAAATGTGGAGTCAGATCCAAACACCGGTGCAAGTGGTTAGTGCGTCGGACTACTGAGCCAGCGGTCTTGGGTTCGAATCCCGCCGCAAACACCTAAAAGTTTTTCACAGTGCCCACCTCTTTCGAGTGTCTGACAAGCATCAAAGAGTATCATTTGTCACGGTTGAGCTTCTCAACTCGCCGTTCGGAGTCGGCAAAAAACTGTAGGTCCCTTCCATTCGGGCAGAAATATAACACGCACACACAAATGGTTGCGAGAAGCAGGCCCAGGTTCACCTCGAGCTGTAGCGCCAACTAAGTAAGTAAGATCCAAACATGCAAGGCTGCCAAAGAAAATGATAGAAAACCCAAACCCACAGCGGGCAAGGAAAGTATTGAATTTGAGCAGAGCACAACTGAAACTGATGGTTGGCCTATATACGGGACAGATAAAGGATTAGTCATATGGGAACGAAATAGCCGACGAGCTACCCAGACTTGGTTCAGCCCCTGATAGTTCCCTTGTGGAGGTATAGTCCATCCTCCCTTAGGGCTCGTAAAGGCTTCAATTATCTGGCACTTTCTTCTACGAGAGAGCCGATGAACTAGCCAGGCGAGGTTCAAAACCTAACAGCTCATTAACAGAAATTGTTCACATCCCTATAGGTGATGTTAAGGGCAATATAATCTCACACTTCTTAGAACTAGCCGGTCTCAGGTGGACCAGTCTGACAACCTATATGTCATATCCTGAAAGATATGTTACAATAGGTCCAAAACTAATGAGCTGCTGCAAATAACTCATATTAACATCGCAAGAATTGTGGTAATATATACACAGGGCACTTGCCAATAGGGGATCATGCAGTTAAACTAGCGATCCCTCACAACAATTTCTGTCGTAGCTGCAATAACAAAGATGAAAAGGGTCTCTTATTACTTTTTCGTGTAAATGTCTGGCGCTAGCTAGAGCCAGGTAGAGCATACTGGACAAAGCTTTCTTCGGTGACCTTAAATCGATATCCGAGAAAAGAATTGGAGAACTTATCCTTTTCTTAGACTTCACAGGGTGGACATAAGTGCATCTCAATCCGAACAACCTTCTTCCTACCTACTTTCTACCTTGTTATAATCAACAGATCGCGAGCTGAGACTTCTAGAATTCCATTCAACTCCTACTACTCCAGCTGCAAGAATGCATGAAGGAAAACTTATTCCATCTCCTCCTGCGAATGGCCGGCGTTAGCTATAGCCAAACAGCACACATTGTCAAACATTTCCTTACTGACGTCTTAGAAATTTCTGATTTAAAATTTTGTAACCTCAGTTAATTCGTCAATTGCACACGATGTATTTGAACAACGCTTCTCCAAAGTCTTTTATTTTTAGAAGATCTGATTAGAATACTTGGTGTTGTGTTGTAGATCTTGACACAGGTTTAAGTTGAACTAAAACACCAAGGCTTTGCATGGCTACGTTTCTCACTTGTCATAACAATCTTTTAAATTTTACAAATCAGCTCCAAACAACTTAACGATAACAAAGTATCCATAGACATTTTAGCTCTTGGAGTGAAACCTAGGGTTCCAAGATGTCATCTTCCGTATCTACATACACTGATGTGATAACAAAAAGCATTCGTATCAACGAATGCTGGGGGTCGGAATTAATTATTCAAAAATAACATTAACTGCCTAAGGACACAGTGTCTTATTGGATTTATGAAGATAAATATTCAATCCAGTTTTGTCCTGTTCGATAAACAACAAAGTAATGCTCGTAGCAACACCAATTTCAATCGCTTCCCGTAATTGACAGAAGTGGATTTAATTCATTAAAGCGAAGAGATCATATCGTAACACTGTCATATTTCAATTTAAAGGCAATCTGACGTATGTATGTAATTACATATTTATTCAAAGAATTCGTAAGTGTTTCGAAATATTTTGTTAATTGTATTTAAATATTGTATAATTTTTTTTTTTGTTATTAATTTAAAAGGAAACGAATATTTAACCACCTCAAACATCACGTGGCAGTTTAACAGTGTTTACCCACCCATTATACATACGTAAAGCATGTAGCCTTCGTGTTATCAGTAGTAATCAATTCATGGAATCTACAACTAACCATTTGTTAGAAAAACAACTTCAGTAACCACATCCTTCCTGCGCAAGACCACACAATATAAGCATAAACAAATACATATTATCAATTCTTACTCTAAAGATTGTAAATAGACGAGGCAGCAGGCACTCCTAAATGTGCGGAATAATTTGTATAAAAGTTCAAATATACAGACAGCATTTCCGTTCAAGTGGTAAGCAGTTTTGTGAAACATTGTTTGCAAATATCATAATTTCTAGCGGGCAAAGTTGGGAAGTGTTTTTTTTTAGAAGCACCAACGGACATGAAGAGTTGAACAGATGGAGTTAACAGTCATGCCAAAAAAGTTAGTGAAAAAGCTTACTGCATTGGCAACATTAAAATACAGGACACTCGCGATAACGTGAACAGTTCAAACCCAAGCGTGTTCCTACGCTGGACATTCTGTTCTTTACGTTTACCCTTATAAATTAATGAAAGAGTGTGACTTGAGGCTATTTGTATTATTAAGTGCATCTTAATGTGACAAACCTAGGGAGCTCGGATATATGTAACTTACTGGCTTTTTTTTTACTTACTTAAGGTGGCGCTACAGCTCGGGGTGAACCTTGGCCTGCTTCTCGCAACCATTTGTGTGTGCGTGTTTTATTTTTGCACGAATGGAAGGGACCTACAGTTTTTTGCCGACTGCGAACGGCGAATTGAGAAGCTCATTGACAAATGATACTCTTTGATTGCTTGTCAGACATTCGAAAGAGGTGGCAACCGTGAAAAACTTTTTTAGGTGTTCGGCCCGGGCTGGGATTGAACCCGAGCAGCATGCGTAGTAGTACGCACTAACCACCCCGACCTTTTTTTGTTCACAATAAAAATAAATGTTCATTGGATAACATCTCCAATGGCCGTATCATTTAAGGCCCTAAATAAAATCAAAAGAAAGTCAAGTCGAGTGTCTTATTAACATTTAATCGAAACCATTTTGGATTGGAAATGTTTTTTTTGTTAAATGTTCATATCTGCATAACTTATGGCATCACTAGGTATCTACAATATTCTACATACAGTTGCGGAATGATAAATAGCACTTTTCTCCTACGAACCTCGCAAAGACTGAGAACGGAAGAAAAACTCGAATGTGTTTATAAATACTTATTCAGTATTTTCACTATAATTTTCAAGTAATTCAGTAACAATTTTTATCGTAATATCACAATCCGGAATAAAAAGAAAATTAGAAGGTTGGAAAGGTTTGGTTAGGTTAGAACGTGGTTATGATGCTGAGCCATCACAAAACAAGAGGCACCATGGTGGGCTCATCGCGGTCCCCTGAAACCATCTATTGATAGTACCTAAACCGAAACATTTCCGTCTCAACATATGATTTCCCTGCAAAAATTTTAAAATTTCATTGTGGCCATGCAGCCCTACTCGGTTAAGCGGTAGCGGACAAGTCTTTACGTGATATTAACGCTATATTTGGCTTTAATTGGGCTCTTTTTTTTCAAATGAGGTATAAAATGGGTCCTTTCGACTTACCGCTACCGCTATTGCTCTGTTCATGACTTTTTACTTAAATGTGGACAGGATGTTGCCTCTTGGTTAGTTTAGTGGGTTGAAAAGTACCGTTATAATACACGAAAAAATGTTTTTACATAGTTTTAGTTTGAAGAAAATTATGAGTTGTAATAAGGTTGTTCATACAAGAGCTATTTAGTTTTCCGCAACTGTATATACAGTAGAAGCTCGCTAAGATGAACTGTTCGAAAAGATGACCGCAACATTTTTATCATAAGAAGGTTCCAAAACATGACCGGGTACGATTCGAGGGTTCGAAAAGATAAACGCTCTTTATTGTTACGTTCTGTTTTGTTCTGTATGATTTCATTTTGTCAGTTTGGAAAGTACCTATAATTATTGTGTTTTTTAGCAGCATGTGTGTTGCTGTGCTCTTTTTTTTTGTTCAAATTTTTAAATTTGTTCATCCTTTCGCGGCCTGGTTTTTAATACGTTCATCATTTCGAGCTTCTACTGTATGTATTTGAAGTTGTAATTAAAAATTCTCATAATCACCCTGAAGTACGACTTCTTTGTTCACAAGTATTCTTCTCCAACTGACACGTAAGCATCACTCTCTAATAGTGTACATCCTACCTATTGGCTATTATGATCCTGATCCCGTCAACCCAATCAAACAAATGTTATAATTTTTTTTGTTTTGCCTCGTAAACCGGTACACTTTCTTACACCTTTTGTTTTTTTTTACAACAATCTGCATCTAGTGTAAATATTCAACCTAATTGCATTTTATTTCGTCCCTACTCCCTACATATGATGAGTACACGTGTGTGTGTTCCCTTTTATACAAATAAAGACGAATGGGAATGTGAACGAGAACCACTACCACATCGTAGCCCACGAACTCAAAGTATAAAATGGAGAAAGAGAGAAACAAAGGAATATGCATCAAAGAAGACAAATAAAAGAAGAAACAAACACACATTTGGAAACATCAAGCTGGTAGAACAACGAAACGACCACGTCTACCTACCTACCTAGGCTCACATACCGCAATTCAGACTCAGCACCACAAAGGCAATAAAAAAAAAATGATAAAATATTTTATGCATCAGAATTAGAGAGCAAAAGAGCCCAGGGTGGAATTGCCATGTTGCCAGGTTTCATCACAATGGCCTCCATGTCCATACTATACACAAACGAATGGAAAGACCCTGCAGAACGTAATATTAAACGGAATATTATTGCAAAAAAAAGAAAAGAAAAAGGATTTTCTGCGTGTAGGACCATATACAGGTATGCTGCAAGACACAAGAAGCAATGTGGGTGTTGAGAATTAAATGCGGGTTTTTATTCCCTGCAAGGATCTTGGCGCAGCAACCGAAAATTCAATGCTAAAACGGAACGAACGTGATTGCTATCGTTTTTAAGGCATCAAATTAAGTGAAAAGTCGTCTCTGAAACGAAGATGTCATGGATTTTCTGGCTGAAGAACGGGTTTCGTGTCTGTCTGTTTTCGTTGTATCTTCGCATATTTCAATGTTGATATGTGTTATACAAAAAGACGACATCTATGACCAATCGTGCAGCAGACTAGTCCTCCTCGCAGTCGAATAAATTATAAAGGCAAAGGCATACAGGTTTAGACGAAGACGACGACGATTTCAATCATGCACTGATGATAGGGCACAGCACACTAAGGAACTCCGGCAGCCCACATCCGACTTTATATGCAGAAATCATTCAGCAGAAGACCAACGACCAGCGATTGCTTCGACATGATACCAAGTCTCTTATGTCCATCCAATAAGACAAGTCTGTCGCCCACGCGCTATTTCCATTCCTTTTCCTTCTTCTACTAGCTGATGCTGCTGCAGCATACGAAATTCATGTTCAGCAGATACACCAATAAATAAAACTGAAAGCAAGACAAGCCCAAACGCAGAGGCAGAGATCGGAGAAGGCCCTTGGCTTGCGCGTAGGAGAACACGTTAACGTCGTAACCAGTGTGGTGCGGTGCGTCAGCCTCTGTCGACTCCGATGCAAGTTCAACTCTTTTTCAGGAAGAAATGATGATCAATTATTGATTCGAAGCAACATGACAGGCCAAAAGAGTGAAGGCGCACACAAGCAGTTACTTGTATCTCGATCAAAAGACCATATATGAGGATGATGGTGAGCGAGCACCATAAGGCGCGCATCATCATCAAGTTGCAAGCATTACAATCAGATAAGCGCACTGAAAGCCTTACCAGCGAAATTAGATATTTATCGGGACGTGGAGGGATTCTTCTGATACCATTTTAGGGCACACTCAACAGCATATGTGCGGTGCCTTTCGTCTTTCCTCCCATTTAACCACATTCGCATTCGTTTGCAGTTCAAAACTCGCAGCGCGTCTCATGTAATTTAACGAAGTAAAATGAATAATCGTAGTTTTATTGTTACAAAAGTTGATTGTTGTTGGATGACTGCCTGGTGCGACTGCATCCATTGACATGGCACACGTAATGACAGTCCGCGCGTATGTTATTTGTTTCATTCGTTTAGTGCAACGAGTTAGAGACAGGGCACAATGACAACCATGTTGCATGTGAGAGACTTGCTTTGATTCGGTTTCGATCCGTGGAATTGCGCTGTTGCAGTGGGCCGTACAGCGATAACATCATGAACTCCATGTGTAATTTTAACGACCTAATTTGACCTGACCTAGATTATGGATTTCTAAGCATCTATTGATAGTTAGGTAGAGTGGAATAGAAACTGATAACTTAATTTCCTAGGAAATAGAGAGATAATTGTTCGTCTCTGCGAGAGAATGATCGCATGAGCGAACTGGAAAGAAGCATTTCTTGTCGAGGATAATGTGATACCTATCTTATCGCTGGTTAGATTTGGTTCTTAATAAGTCTGTTGACAGAAAGCTGATTTGACTCTACTTGGCCATAAGTAGCAAGGCTCGTTTTTACAAAACCCATGGTAACCGCGAGTATGTACGTACATATGTACGTCATCCTCGATTCGGGTCACGTTGCTTCCAATATTTTTCTTTTTTTTAGGTATTCTGTTTTGTGGTACAACCAACATTCCAAAGTTGACTGTTAAACAAACATATTTCGCAACACTTAATAAAAATGACATTATCATTGGATCTTTTGAGCTCACATTCTACTTTGACTGGCGCTTAAGTCCTTGGCTGGCTTGTCGGAGGTCTTAATAACTCAATAATCCCATTTAAGCCAGTTCTATCACACTCGTGGCTGTGTTCCTCTAATTTAAGTCGATGTCGTCATCCTTGTACAGATTTTTAAAAGATTGTGCGCCTTCGGTGTTAAGTTTCGGACAATTCTTTCAACCATGATGTTTAAAAAGTCACCATACAGCGTACCATTACCTCAGAATTCGTTTCTAACATCAGAGGCCTCGCGGCGCCCGGACAAGATTTTTGAAGCGATGTTGAAGAGCCTCTGTAATTGGCGCAGTTAAAATTACAATCTGTCCAATGCTGAAATTAAATTCACCAGGCACTGCTGCATTCGCCCAGAGTATCCGCAATCTCTAGCAGTATATGTTTTTGGTGTTTGTTCTGTTGCGGTGGATATATCCTTATGGAAGATCAACACCAATATTAATACGTACCTTGCGCACGATCTACTCTACCCACTACGATGAATTTTATTAATTTTGTCTCCGAAACTTAGCGATGAAACTATAATCGCGATTCATTTGTTCAGGAAGTATTTGCTAAATAATTTTAACTCCTGTGAGCTGTAAAGCTAGTTTCATTTGAGATGATCATATAAAATCATATTGGTCGGCGGATATTTTTAAATTTCCGAATGGACTACAACGCTCTTCAAGAGCCAATTATTCCTTCCACGCATGCCCCCAGATGGCTTTGGTTGTATCTATTAAAGAAGATCGCACAAATAATTTTAATCGATATTTTAAAAGATCCAAACTATTGAAACTCGTACGTCACATTTTAAAAACTCCAAAAACAATTAACTAAAAATGTCAATAGCGTATAAAATAAATGGTTATAGTTATGTATATCCTTTCCATCCATCGATGAAAATAATAAGTTTGATGTAAGAAGCTTTTTCGTCCAAGATACGAGTACTGAGGAGCCTTATTAAAAAGCCTGACGGATGGCATACTGTAATTACAGCAGGTTCGGTATTCTTCTTGATGATTCTTTTAAAATAAATATGGACTGCAGTTGGTTTTAAGCTTAAGACAGATTTTAGACACAAATATAATGGTGACTACACACATGGAGCGAACGGACAATGATGCCGAAGTGCAGTTAAAAGGACTAAGTTATCGCTGATACCAGAACACTTGGTCTGGGGAAGGTTCTCGAGATCAAACATAATGACAGGTTGCTGTGTTTTAGGCAGATATTCTTAACTGATTAGGAGCCCGCTGAACTAATCTATTAAGTCCAACACTCACAATCCTTTGCAAAACTCGTTTGTATTTGCATCCATAAGTAAAACTTTATAAAAAAAAACCGCAAATCTATTGCGGAAATTACTCGTATTGATGACTCGTTTTATGTTTACAGTGTATCGATCAACGTTCAGTCCCACGTTAACCTTTCTCCTCGCCTGGCAATTTGAATAGAAAACCATAATGCAAACACAGAAAGAGAAATATCCCCCCCTGGGATCCGCGTACTTACAAAATACTTAGTCATTACATGGCCATAATTGTTTGGACGCCGCCGCCGCCGCCGTAACGACATATAGTTCAGAGTCGACTAACCTTAGCAAAACGACGACGAACTAACGAAAAGTGGAAGGCTCTAGAGACCCCATACTCGAGCACAAGAAATGGAGCTCACTTATCGATTTCGATTCCCATTGTGCGCGCTGAGATTGTTTTCTGGTTTCCCCCCTTCTTAGGTTAGGTACCCTGCAGGCTTAAAAAGAGATCTGGTTTCGGGTTGGCCATACACATTGTTAAATCTGAATGGGCAATTGCTGCAAATGATCATGGTTTGGAGTTTGGAGTTGTGAAGTACGTCGTTTGGAACTGGATTACAAGGGGGCACTGTGCGGGACAACGACTTAGAGCGAGAAGTGATTCTCATCTCACGTACTGCGCCAAGTATTTTGGCACTCTGTACATTTGGGTTACTTGGTTTTTTGCTATTGATATACCCTCGTAATAATCTTTTCGTGTTGAGCGCGCACCTACACTGGTTTCTTTTTCTTTTGTAACACTTTCGGTATGACTCTTGAGAGTTTCAAAAATAGGTTCTTAATCGCTTTCCTACTCTTTGGCAGTGAGATTCAAGTGCCTTCAGTGATACCTGTTACAAAGTTGCTGTTTTAATTGCCTCTTGCACTACATAAATATTGGTACACGTTTGAATGCGCTCATCATGAAACTAATATTGAACACATTCATTCTATTGACATTTATACATATGTACATATGTACATACAGGTATGTATATGATAGATTGGGTGGAGGTTTCCTTGACATTGAGCACTTGCCGTCATTTTGTGAATCACACTATTAAATTGTTTAAGTGTGTGAACGTCAAAGATCCAAACGTCTTCGCACTGTCAAAAAATTCTACAGGCGATCAAGGAAGCAGGCGATCTTGTCGCGTGAAATGAAGATATCGCCGGCATCAGTGTATACAACAAATGGCACACTATCTACTTATTCAAAGCCCTATTAAAGCACCGTAGCGCAAGTGGTTAGTGCGTCGGACTACTGAGCCAGCGGTCTTGGGTTCGAATCCCGCCGCAAACACCTAAAAGTTTTTTCACGGTGTCTGACAAGCGTCAAAGAGTATCATTTGTCACGATTGAGCTTCTCAACTCGCCGTTCGGAGTCAGCAAAAAACTGTAGATCTCTTCCATTCGTGCAAAACTATAACACGCACACAGAAATGGTTGCGAGAAGCAGGCCCAGGTTCACCTCGAGCTGTAGCGCCAACTAAGTAAGTAAGTAATTAAAGCAGAAACCAAAGGTAAGCTCGACCTCAGCGGTACACACGAAATGCGCTATCTAAAGAAGCGTAGTAATTTTCCAAGAGTCAAGTGAAGCCATCATCTCGCATCAAACGGGTGTTCTAGAAGTTTTTGTGAAGGAACATTATTCTCCAACAACACTCCGCTCTTCAAATCACAAGAACACAGTCGATTGGCCGTCCAGACTTTAATCCTTTGGATTATAACCAGTGGTCTATTTAATGGTTTGCTCTTCTCAACACCCAAATATCAATGTACATATGTCTAGTCTTATGAAGTTAAAGGCCGGTCATCTATAAAAGCAACAAAAAGCTGGTCTGTTGTACTTTCAATGAGTTAGTTACTGAGCTGTACATCCGTTGTTTTAAATCTGCCCGACGCTTTCGTAACGCGTACCAATTGGGCAAGATTGAGCTCTTCATCTAGATCTAGAATGATGACTTAGGTGGCTTTTCAGTAACGAAGTGTCTAGCTCAGGGGTTCCCAATCTTTTTTCTACCGCGACTCCCTTTACAGGCTGTAATTTTTTTCCGACGCCCTACTTAAAGAAGATACCTGTGTGTAGCTCTAGCAGATATTAAGACTACTTTATTTATTCTTTAATTAAAGAAAACTCCAAATTATAGAGAATCTTAATTATTGTTATTATAATGAGAAAGATGAGTTTAAATCTGCTAAGCATAACTTCTCCAATCGGGGCTGAAGTTTTGAAATCGCTACTCTCATTTCTTTTTCTAAATTGATTTGTAGACTGAATTTAAATTTCACACATGTATGACATAGCAAACGGTAAAAGGATCTTCAAGGCTGTTGTTGTTCTTTCTCGACTATAACCCTGGTCTAGCTGTCTCGTCACCTTTCAAGCACATTTTGCAAGGCGCCGAGCTTCTGATACCAGTTTTCTTCAGCAGCTCGTTAAAGTAGTGAACCCAGTCACCGTGAGGGTTTTGATGTTGCTTCTAAAAGGTGCATTTATCGTGGGCTGAACTGCAGCCAATTGCATCAGGCAATAAAAGGGGTCGCTCATTCGGCTCTATTTAGAGCATCAACTTTTTCATTTCCCGGAATACCAGTATATCCTGGACAAGCATAATCTTATTCCATTGCCCAAGCAGGTTCAATTTGTTGATAGCTCCCTTAGCAACTTTTGAGGTGATGAACGTTGTTGAAAAGCTGCTGAATAGCTGTTTAGCAATCACAGCGGTTGTAAATGATGATGATGTTCGCTGTGTTAGCGATAACATACACCTCTGCCAGAAAGACAGTGAACCTGCCATTTGCAATAGATTCTTCTCTTTTTCTGAAGAGTTCATCTATTAACGATCAGTCCGTGCAAAAGATTATGTTTCCTGGTAAGAAACCAGACCAAGCAACGTTGTTCCTTTCAGAGCGATATAAAAGGAGTAAATGGGATTTACCCCCGAAAATGTACTTAAATATTAAAGTCAGCACTTATCTATACAGGAGCCAATTTCCCCACGAGAGCAAAGGTGTGTGTGGCGATCGAGATCAACTCAATGTTTGCGTAAATGCAAATGCAAATGAACGTGCGGTTTGCCTGGCGCTTGCCGCCCACTCACCGGCTCTGACTGAACCCTTTTACGGGGTGCTTTGACGTCAGGAAATGGGAAGACGATAGTTACGCTGAATACTGGACACAGATACAGATTCAACGGCAAAGAAAAGCACAGAAATTCATCAGCCCGTTTCGTAGCAAAGCTAGTGCCGATGACGATTCCTGTAGGCTCTGTGACGAAGAAAAAGATACGACGGAACATATACTCTGCGAGCGTCCTGCGGTGGCAAGAAGTAGAGTATTTCATATCTAAAGAGATCCAGAAAGGTGGTCAGGTTCTTAATTAGAATAAAAAAGACAACACAATGAAGCTAGTCTGGTCGCTAGCCCCTTTTTTTATTATTATTAAATGCAAATGGTGGCCAATTTTTTTGTTTATCACCAAAATACGTCCATATATGACTTGACTGGGTAGTGGGTACCCACAGTATGAAGGTACGAGTAAGCATCATCACTTCAGGTACAGAAACTCCTTCCTGCAGCTGATATTTACTTTAAAAATTTACCCAACAACTTATCTAGTATCAAAGAAATTACTCATCCCTTTGTGTGATCTGAATACAAATTTGTGGCTTAGTTCAAATTAGCATTCCTAACGAGTCTGTGCAATTTTGCTTTCTTTTGTTGTTTAAAAAATAATTTTTTTTTAACTGAGATACGAGCTATGTATCTCAGTAAAACAACTTCTGACGACGAAAAAAAGAGTTCACATGCTTTCTTCCGGACTTGGACATTTATTATAAACTTTGATTAAATAAATCACCAATTAATATTTAAAATATTCAAATTAAATCGATTTTATTGCTTTACTCATCTGACATTTCAGATGGCTTGTCCCGCCCAGTGAGTTCAGTGTTTTAACGTTTTTTTTTTTATTTTTTAATGTGAACAGATTAAATAGAACGTGTAACAAAATCACAAGCCACCCATTGGTCGTGAGTTGTGACGTTTTTATTCATTTTTGTTTTGTTTTTTGTTTTGAGTAAGTTTAGCATTTAAGTGTGGCTTTTGCTAAATCGAAATGTGGTCACTTAGTGCAAGTTTTATATTTAAATTATTATAGGATGCTTTAAGTTTAAATTAGCCATTATTAACCATTAGTATTCGTATATGTTTAAAATAAATTTGTATAAATTCAATAAAAACATTAACTCTTATTTATTAGCATTAAGATTTATGTATAGTCGTTTGAAAATAATATTTAATACACTTACTTGCAGTATGGGGGTCTATTTAATTGATGAACGCATGTTCCACCGTTTTTGCAGGGCGAGGGATAGCATGACACAATGCCTGGAATTATTATAAAAAATACAATTAATAAGACAACCCTGGTTTTAAAAGTTATAACAACTAAAGAAAAAATATATGATAAAATAAATATTCAGACTATGTATATACTTCGGCGTAGCTACTCCCAAAAGAAAAGCATAATGCGTTTCCTTAGTGTTTTCCGAACGATCTACGAGTATTGTTTTATGATGAAACGGACACCTCCAGCAGCCTTTACTAAATGGATATGTAAATACTAAATGCAGTCAACGAAGGAAGACTTCGCAGCATGCATAGAAGGGTTGAGAGCGCAGTTGAACAAAAACATCAAAGACGCCGATTTTGACGACCTGCTGGGTAATGTTCTATATTAGGTGATTTCTTCATTACAAAATGATATGAGAATAAACGAGATGTAGTTATCTACGTATAGCTCACGGCGTTGGTGGCCAAAATCATAACTATCGCATGATCACAATCTGCCCGTGGACATAATATCTTCTTCTTTGTATGATTCCTAAAATGGATTCCATCATACATTTGAAGACAGAGTATTAAACGTCGTCGCCACTAATGGCTTGGTACAGATCAAAGTGTTACTGTGTGTATTGGGAATAATCCACTTGGAGCTGTTGCCTCATGACCAGATTCTCATCGCAGAAGTCTACTGCCAACAGTTGAGCAGATTAAAGCTGGCACTAAAGCAGAAACGGCCAGATCTGATTAATCGAAGGGATGTTCGCTTTCACCAGGATAACGCTGACCCTCATACAGCTAGGACCACCATTGCACAGTTATAGGTTGGGAAAAAAAGGGTACATCCGCCTTATTCTCTAGTGTCTAGTCTAAATGCTGCACTTGTTTCGAGGTCTGCAAAACTTAATTGATAAAAAAAAAAACCAAAGAAATATTTTGGGGTGGTTTTATTTAGTCAAAATCAACAATTAAGTGAAGACAAAGAAGAAAACACCACGCCATGTGTACGTTACAACCTGGTATTGAGATGTCAAGGGGTCAACTTTGGTCAACGGCTCTCATCCAAGACGCTATTCAAGTATGGTATAGCATAATCGAGAGGAGAGGGTGTTGTCCTGTATTGTGTTCCGGGGTATGGAAAAATCTTAAATCATTGCCGTCAGTTGTTGATTGACAGCCACTTCCTCCTCACCTTTTTGGAATATTTTCAGTCTTATTTAAGCCAGAACTACATCGGAACAAAAGTGCTAAAAAGTACAACCAAGTCAATGTGTTGTACTCCTCCATCGCATGGCACCGCGGGAGCATCCTGCATGCTCTAGCTTTAGCCGCGGTGATTTTGGACAAAAGCTTTCTTGTAGTTCTTTCAACCAAATACTAAGACGATCTTGTATGAATTCAAGTAAATCAAATTGGATTCATATACAGTGCTCCAAACATAGGTGTCGCTTCGCCCAATTGATATCAATGGGGACAATATCACGAGAGGATATCAATATTTACATTGACAGCCAGGCGGGCATAAAAGCATTAGCTGCTACACAAATAACATCGAAGCTTGTAAAGTGTTGCCGCGAACAGCTAAATGTACTCGGCACGCAGCACAATGTAAAGCTCTGCTGGGTCTCTGGTCACAGCGGGATACCAGGCAACGAAGCCGCAGATGAACTGGCCAGAAAATGCTCGGCCCTAGATAAAGAACAGGCAGATGGGACGGTTAAACCTCCTCTCTGTAATCGCCAACATCGAACAAAGATCAGCAATTGAAGCAAGTAACAGGTGGAAATCACTAACTACCTGCGAGGTATTAAGAAGATTGTGGCCAGAATACAACGAAAAAATAGCAAGAAAACTACAAAAAGACAGGAAATCGTAGTCAATTCTTATAGGACTGCTAACTGGGCACAACGCTCTAAGATACCACATGCAAAAACTACGACTAAGCGATGACGACATTTGCAGAGGATGCGGTGATGAGGAGGCACATGAGGACACAGCCCATTTCCTCTGTCACTGCCCTAACCTCTGTGAACTCAACTGTGATCTCCATCTGACCTGCTTCAGTTTGCCAGGGCGTCGGGATGGTTGATACCAAGACAGTAAAACCATGGGTGGGATCACTTTATGGGTATCACAATAGGTCCACAAGGACCTAAGTGTGATAGGGATGTAGCAATTCGCAGCAGCCCGCTAACCTAACCTAATCTTACCTAGATGTCGCTTATTCACGTACTAATTTAACTAACCTAACCAATTTTCCTTTTTTATTAATCATCCACTAGGGACGAATAAATGTGCATGGCTGCGGAGAAATACTTTTGTTTAGTGTCTGCAGGTTTCAAATGTCAAACAAATAATAATTTCATCCGTTAATAGCGCTAGTGGGTCAATTAGAATTTTGTGAGCTTTCATCTTGTACACATTTCTCACTTCTTGGCACTTTTGTTCCGATGTAGTTCAGCCATTAGTCTTTTATGTTCTTGTTTTGCTTGGTACGCTAATACATACATTTCGACCACTTTATGGTGCCAGTTTGATACTTTGTCAGCAGTTTCAAGTTGCATATGTTATGGTAAACAAATGGTCCCTTGGATACTTGTCCTCCCGATTATTTCCGAGTAGCTTAAGTCCGATATGTGATGAATTGTTATTGGGTTCTTTTTTTTAATGGCGGAAGTCAACTTAATGGTGGCCTTTTTGACAACCCACCAACGACACACGTCTTAATTGTCTTCTTACAGTTAACGGTTCACTATATAACAAAAGGCAGATGTCACTCTGGAATTGATAATGATAACTGTTGCTATCAAAGGGCTAAAGTACTAAATCTGACTATTTTGAAGAAACTAGGATAGTACCGCACACGCCATACCAAACACCCCCTCACATTCTTGATTCAGTAATTGCAACTTAAGAAGAAAAAAACACCTCCATAAACGCAAGTTTCGTGCAATGATCTCCTGTTGCATACATTTACCCTTTTCTTTCTATTCTGTCTAGGCGGTCTTGACGAATTGCGAGCACATTTAGCGAACATTTTCTCTGTTTTTTTCTTATTTTCTAACGTAACAAACGTTTCTAGGCTTTCTTCTAAAGTGCAAGTTTAGAAAAAATTGGACAAAAATATTTGCCAATTCGATTACTGCCTTAATTTCCATTAGTTACTTTTATCGAGGTCCAATTTGAAGCTTAATGCTGCAATAGCACATCGTTAGAGAAAAATCATATTGGATTTCACAAAATGCCAGTTCTTGTCAGCGGACAATGATGCAAAAAAAGTTCCGTTTCATAATTCCTCCTTGCGAAAGCGCAGCAACATTTTTCACACCCTCTCCGTGGCCTGACAGAAATTGAAAAATTGAATAACTACCGCAGAAGTCGTGAATGAAAATATGTCTCACTGCGACTACTGCCAAATGAAATCAAAACAATAACGAGACGACACTATAATAGAGAATCACCGCACGAAGGTGGTGCACAGGTAAGCCCCGTTGAATCATGAAATTAATCTTAATGAATGAATGAAGGAAGGAAAAAAATATCATCCTCCACCGCCTTTCGTCTGTCGAATACATTAATGCGATTGCGCGCGACTGACTGAGGTAAGTTTTATTGCCCCACAATATTGTAAGCGAGTGGCTGTGGAGTTCTTAAACCCTGATATCACAACATATCAGTTAACAATCCTCCTACCGCAACTGTCTTCGAGTCTAACTACCAAAGTAACGAGGGAAAGTTCACTGCACCGTCGCGCCTCGTCAACGCATTAAGTGACCACCACTGCCACATCGCCTCGTCGCATCATTGATGATGTTTCACGAGGAGTATGACGCAAGGAAACAGCCAGTAGAACTCGTACACCACCCTTATACTTGTCGTAATACATGTTATTATGGGTTATGTTTATGTGCCTACATCAATGCTAATGATGTCGTTGCTGTTCTGTTGATGATGATGTTGCTGCTGTACCGGATGAGAGGAATTTATAAATTTCAAGATTGACAGCGGCCGCGCCGCGATCACATTGATATTTTGCGCGCGGAAGCGTCCAAAAGAGTTGTGGACCACTCGCACATTCATCAGGACAAAAGCGAGTACTCGCAACTAATAGTTTCATAATTGACAAAATGTAATTCGAATTTACGGTGCTGCTCTGGTGAATTAATCACCCAAGTGAGTAATTAATTGAGTGTTTGCCTAGGTGTCTGCTATCCAATCATTCATCAGTGTTAATTTGCTCAACTTAATAAGCTTCAAACGCACTGACATCCGAGTTGTGGCTACTGAACGTGGCGGCAACATTTTTCACGCTCTACCAGTAGAGCTTACCGATTTGTGTTGGCGCGCGGCGTGAACATTTTCCAGCCGCAAGGGCGAAAAATAGTTTAATGTTTCTCTAAAGGCATCATTTTTCCACCCAGTTGACGGTGGAAAATCATTTGGTCGATTTGCCGCATGGCCGTCGTCGCTGCTTAAGCGAATGTGATATCATCTTTACTAATTGATGGGTGCAAAAATTCGATTTGTATGTATATGTATGATGTGTATTTGCAAAAAAGGAAAATTCATCTCCTTATTCCTGCGGCTACGGCATTCGATCGAATCACCAAAGAAACAGCAACGCGTAACATGTCTAATTGAGGTCAATTAGCTTGGATAACAACGATCTCTCTCCATCTCCATCCATCCACCGAGCACTCGAAGAGGCTCACCACTTTGGTTGTCGCTTAAATTGACATATCATAATAATTAGCCATACCAAACCAAGTGATGCGTCACGTAAAGTAGAGTGCTTCCTCAGGTCTCGTTTTTTTGCTCTCTCTCGCTCTCTTTGTCGTTATATTGTTCTTTCAGTTTTCAGAGTACGGCGAAGAAGGCGAAGAATTTGCAAACATGTATAATACAGAGAAGTAAATTGAATTTTCCTTTTTTTTACGGTTCCTTACGTTACGTGTTACGTGGACCATCTAAAGACAGCTTGTGTTCTACGATTGTTACATTTTTTTAGGTTTGTGGGTGTAAAGCTATACTGATATGAGTTCCAAGTTGCAGGCAGCTAAATTCTTGTTGTCTTCTTGAAAGCCACGAGGTCAATACATACAACCACTTAACCCTTTTGATTGGCGATGGTAAAGTGGACAGACATCATCTGAATATTTGCAATTATTGCTTGTGTCTTCCCAACTGTTTTGTGCATCTCCATTGTATTTTCAAGGGTAGAAGTATAATAACTTGGAGAATATTCGGCCAAGAAAATCATCATTATTGGTTAAGAAAATCGAATTTAAATGGGAAAATATGCCAGACGGAAGGCAATTTTGTTTTTAAAAGTTCTCTGACCCGCCAGTTGCGGCTGGCACCGCGACTTAAAAGATCTATTGCACCGCAAAGTCGGTTTAGGGAACCAGAAGAGGCTCAACTCTTTTGATGAAGATGAGGATCTCGCTGTTAGAAACAAAGGATTTCTCTGTGGAAATGTTGTCTCCTGAAGCCACACAGTTTCGTCGTCTTCCATGCAGAGGCGACATTCAGATTCCTGAATGAGACCTACTTTGTTTAGGTGATATCGAGGATGGTGATGCCCGGTTAGAGAAGTAAGTTTTTTATGGATGTATTTTGGAAGGGTTTAATGGCTCTTTTAGCCAGACGAAGAGCTTGGGTATTTTCCCAATAGTAGATACAAGTTTGTAGTTGAATTTGGAATGTTACAAAACGGCTCAGGGCCGATAAAGGATTCAGCCGAACCTTTCCTTGCTAGTTCGACAGCTTTTTCGTTTTTATCAATACCCTCATGTGCGGGCACCCACCAAAGTTTGACTTTGTTTCTATGGGACAGGTCTCGGAGAGTATTGAAGCAGTGCATGACGGATTTGGAGTCAATCAGGTTTGTGCATAGCTCCTTGACTATTCGTGAGTATATGGATGAGGACACCTTTTATTCCCGATTCGAGGTTGACGTTGGCGCAGACTTGAATGGCATGAATCTCAGCTTGAAATACACTGGGATTTTGTCCTATTGGTATTGATATTCTAGTGTTTGGTCTAAATATACCAGCACGAGCACCCACCCCGGTGTCCATCTTAGATCCATCCGTATACCACTTGTTACCTTTTAGGTCTGAGAGGTATGATTTTTATAGTTTCATGCTTCAACGCTTGGGATCACTGTATCGATCCGAGCGGTGACGGAAGACATTAGAATGCAATGTTCAGCATCCATTTGTCATTTACTGCACTAAGTTGTTCATAGCTCTTTAATACGAAGTAAGGCTTTCTGCCTGATCCCAATGAAAGATGCGCATGGGAATAAAACAACTGCAGATAGCTTGAGAATGGCTGAATGCCTTTTAATGTAATAATTTGCCGTCTAGATTTCTATTATGATCAGACAACATAAGAAAGCAGAAGTGGAACAAAATATTTCACAATTTAATGGCCGCATATTCTTTCTTGCTAATCTGTTCCATCCACATTTTTTAATTTGGAAAATAATAATAACCGTGACAACAATATACAGAAGAACCAATCACAAATCATTAATATCTTGAACTCTTTCCCAATTTACACAATTCCAGTGTTCCGCGACATGTATTTTTCGCTCGACCACATCGCCGCCATTCGGTTGATTGAATTAAGATCAACCAGATGGATTAGTTTTATTCTAAGCAGTGGTGTCATTTATCAGATAGTGGCATTTATCCCCTATTTCATAAGCTAAGCGCCTTGTACGCTGTTTTGTTTGTTATGCTGGATGGTGCTTTCCCACAAAAACCTACCAACTAAAGTTGACTAGTGGGCGCCTAGCTCTAAAAGGGACTTCAACTCGTGTGAGTTTTGTTTTGCAACTATTGATTTCCGTGCCAAAAATATAAAACCAAGTTTTTTGAGCTTACAAAAACTAAAAACATTTTATGGCATTTTTTTTACACCAAAAAATGATTTATTTGTAATGCCAATTCTATTGTTAGGCAATGGTTCTTAATTTCGCATTAATCGAGACGTAAGGTACCTTCAGTAGACAAAAAAATTTAATAGAGCGAATTAATTAATGACAAAAAAGCATTTTAAATAAAAAGGTTATTTTTGCATTTCTTTTTAAATGAATTTTCGGTTCGGAGAGATCGAATGGGATTTTTGAACCGGGACTAGAAATGTGATGTTCAAAGAGAACTTTACTAATTGCTAGTCTCTATTGACATTAAATCGCGATATTTATGACTTTTTAGACATTCATAGGAACAGATGTTATTTGTATGTTATTTGTATCGGAATATTGGCAAATGTTGTCGATGTCCAAACTATCTTTCAACTGAATAACATCTTCCAAACGTCTCAAAGTTTAAAATGTGTAAACATAAGAAATTCAAAATACCGTGTCTCGTCAGATTAACGTCAGCTGGGATCTACAAGTTTGATAAGAAGTTAAACGAACTTATTTTTGTGTCCGCGCAAAATACAGTTCTGTATAAAAAATTAAGACCGGTGGGATAATTTTATAAAATATTGACTTTGAAATTCAACAAATTTTTAATTATTTCTCAAACTTAAAAAAGTAATTGGATTGTAGACTTATATTCAGCTGTATTAATTTAAAGACTGTTTTTAACTTAAGTACAAAGCCTTCATCTGAAAAAAAAAAATAAGAACAAAAGTGAAAAATTATCCTAAGGCTGCGGTTCCGGTGAAAGCGAATTTTACTCGCACGAACTTAGCGAATGTAAGCGAATAAGCTCGCGCACATTCGCGCGAACAGAGTGGTTCCGGTGCAAGCGAGTTTACTCAGCGAAGTAAGCGAATTTATTTATCGAAATAGTCGTATGAAGTGTGAACGAAACATTTATCTGCAGGAAGTACTGCTAAGTAGTCGTGTTTTTAAGTTTTGTGATTTGGAAAAGATTTATCATGTCATTGTCGCTTTTTGTTAGAAAATAGCTTCTTGAAGTCAAATACATTAACAAGCGTTGTGAAACTAATCTTATTTTTAAGAAAAGGCTGGAATGTGGAGAATTTCGAAATCTACACAACTCGTTGATCAAAGATGAGCAATTTTTTTTTTAAAAATTATAGAATGACCAGATGCATTTCACTACATTTTGACAAGTATAGAGCCTACAGCTACAATAGAGAAAATGTCAACAAATTTTTTTACGCCGATTTTACCTAAAGAGAAGTAAAGAAAACTATAGAGTGCGGTTTTGGACATATAACCAGCAAATGACGAATATTAGGGAAGGCGATTGAGAAAAATGTTGAAACTGCTAAAACCATCACAAAATGTGTCTGCCTTCTTCATAACATTATGTAATTGATAAGGAAGGTATCGACAAACAAATTTTATTAAACACTATGAATTCCATAGTAACTGGAACAGAAGCGCAAGCGCAGAGAGCTAACCAAAATCGATCTTCTTTAAATGCATTGGGAGTACCTACGTGACTTATATAAATCTTATTTTTTTCACACCCCTAACGGTGCTCGATTTCTAACTTCATAGAATAATTTTTCCGAATTCAATCTTGCATAAAAATCAGTACACAACTAAGCAGTAAAGCACAAATCCTACTTAAAAACATATCTTGAATTCGCTTTGCTCGCGCGAGTAAAATAGAAATGAAACTATCGAACATTTTACTCGCTTAGATTCGCTAAGTTCGCGTGAGTAAATTTTGTGCATTAGAACCACATCATAGGAAATGCGTACTTTTGAATGATTTTAGCTAACTTTGCGAATTCGCGCGAGTGATATTCGCTTACATTCGCTGGCACCGGAACCGCAGCCTAATGGTCTTAATTTTTTACAAAGGACTGTGGAATACAATTTATAACACCAAAAAAAAAATCACATTTAGTAGTATGTATTTGCAATGAAGAGCAGTTGCAAAAAAATCCATATGAACATTATCTATGTAGATTTATGGCCCGGCCGCATTCTGGTGGATTATATAAACAATTTTGAATATTAGTCATTGGTTTCGGGTAGAAGGAGATGCCACGAAGAGCTGCTTTGAATTTGTAAGTTTGATGCTATAATTTGGGGAGCGCGGAAGATTTTCCGTTCAAAAATGTTTTTCTTAATTTTTTCTGTTGAAAACTTTGGGAGTTATTCCCAGAACTGTGTGAAAAATATTTCTCGGAAACTACTGAAGTCAGAAATATGAAAAAATCACAGTTGGTAGATAATGAACTACATTTTTAAAGATAACTTAGCGAATCTCGTAAGTTGTATAGTTTTTGAGAAATTCACGTCGAAAAATTAAATTTTATGTTGAAAAATTCAATTTCTCAACCAATTAACTCGTAAACTACTGGACCAATTTTGAAGAAATTACCACTATTCTATTAACAAAAATTTTGAGAAAATTAAACGCTATCCAAAACTGTGCTGCTATACAAAAAAATAAAAAAAAAATAAATGAAAATACGGATTTTGCCAGGAAACGAACCTCCACTGAACTCAGTAGTACAGCGTAAAAAAGGTTAATGGATGCGCTACACACTCAGCCGCGTTCTTTATATTTATCGAATTTCTCATAGTGAGTAATATTACTTATTATAAGTTGGTAAAGTGAATATAGAGGTGGGTCGTTTAAGTTTATTGTGTTAACGAAACGAAACAGTTATTTAATCAAAATATAACTATGTAGTTTTAAAACTACGGAATCCTTTGAGCGCGAGTCTGACTCGCACTTGGCCGGTTTTTTTAGAAGGACTTTGTGTCTAATGTTGTGATAAATATGTTAACATGATTGAGACTTTTTTTAATTTGGAATAATACCAATTATTCTGCAGCAAGCTTCTTTGTAACTTTTGGACAGCCAACGAAAGATTAAATCTACATTTTTCGAACTTACTACAATGTTTCTCGTAACGGTGATTTTAGTCAGAATTTCAAATCGAAACTTGACTACGCAGCATAAAATACAGTCGGATTCATTTTACCTAAATCTCAACGGGACACAACAATAAACTCGAGTTAAAGGAGTTGACTTAAAAATTAGACATTCGTACATTTACAGTGCGATTCACTCGATCATCAATAAGGAAACAATTGCTTTCAGCAGAGAGGTTAGTTATTACTCAGTAAAATAAACATAAAAAACATTCTTGGTGAGAGACACCTAACGATATTTATTTACTCTTTTTTCTCAATCATGTCAATACAGCAGCATTTTTTCGGTTTACCTAATTAAACGCGTGGGTAAATTGAGTTAATAGACAAAGAGTGATCAAGCAAACTGCAGTGAAATATCAATTTGTGATTAGAGGAAAGAAAGAGCAAAACTCGATGCATACCATTCGGAAGGTTTCTCAAGCCGCTAAATAGCCCGTAAAATAGAGCGAAGTGAACATGCTGCGCGAAATAACATCAATAATCGCGATTCCTATTGAAGCAATTACAAGGGAAGTGTTAAAACAGTGTTAACGCCTCAAGACACGCGGAAAACTCAGAGGTTAGCATCGAATTCGGCTCACTCCACAAACAAAATCAGGGCACTAGCTGGGGGGGGCACCGTAGCGCAAGTGGTTAGTGCGTCGGACTACTGAGCCAGCGGTCTTGGGTTCGAATCCCGCCGCAAACACCTAAAAGTTTTTCACAGTGCCCACCTCTTTCGAATGTCTGACAAGCATCAAAGAGTATCATTTGTCACGATTGAGCTTCTCAACTCGCCGTTCGGAGTCGGCAAAAAACTGTAGGTCCCTTCCATTCGTGCAAAAATATAACACGCATACACAAATGGTTGCGAGAAGCAGGCCCAGGTTCACCTCGAGCTGTAGCGCCAACTAAGTAAGTAAGCTGGGGTTACTGCCAGCAAATCAGCGATTACGGTTGTTGTTGTTGAATTTATTTTCATCCGAAAAGACAAATTTGCCCCAGTCATTTAAAACAAGTAAAGTACATTTACATAAATTATTATACGCATTTTAGAACTCTTTCCGGACTGTAGAGCTAAAGTTTTGAAAGTCTCCGAAATATAGAGGTGTCTGGGCTAGCGAGTGTACGGACTAGCGAAGCTGCACTGTACTCCTATATAAAACAATAAAAAAGGTAACAATTGCATACAGTATTGAGATCTGGGGATTTCAACAGAAACGTGGTAGCGTATTTCGCATGTTTTCTAACCAGAGCTGAACTTATATTCGTTGGTGCATACATACGTAAATAAATGTCTTCCTCGTTCGTTGATGAACTCCCCTAGTCAAACAATTGAACTGAAGTCGTTAGGTATTCAACCCTTCTCTGTGCCAATACAATGAAGTGTAAGGTTAGAACACAATCGTGTGATTTATTTTTACAGCAGCAAGATATTTCGACACATACAGTAAGTTACTGAAGTACTACCTACGAACTGAATATTTGCTGGAGTTAGAGGATGTTTTTTGAATTTATGTTGTTTGTTTTTATTTTGCAGCTTTTCAAATGGATTAGCGGCAACTGCAACATTCTGCCAGTCTTTATCATGGCGACGAAACAGGGAATGGTTTAATGGAAATTTATTGGAAATTGAAAATACATAAGAAGTTCTTCAATTATACGAACGTTACAGTACGGAATCGAATGTGATTCACTAACAGTAGGTACAATCATAAAATATTAAAACAATTTTAGAAAACGCTTTGATACAAGTGAGTGACCGACATCAATTTGAATCATTTTCAGAACATTACAAAAAATAGAATTAAACTTCATTTCAAACTTAAAAATACATTATAGGTATATTATTTTATATAAATTGCTATGAATCTGATAAAGAAAGGCAATCGAATCATTCGTCACCGATTATTAAATCCGATTCATTCAACAAATTTAGTTTTCTGTTTATTTATTTTCTAGACGCTGGCCCTTTTTGATATCTGATATACTGCAACAAATTGTCTCACACGGAAAATGAAACATCCGCAATTAATGTAAACGCATTCATTAGATTTCCCGCCCGAATCGTACCGATATCAATCGGTACAAAAGTCATATAAGTATGTGCACGAGTATATACTCGTACTCTCGTATAAACAATGAAAGTGTTATACATATTATTATTATTACACTGTTAATGTTTATTTCACAACTTGAAAAGTGTGGGAACCGATTCAAATTTTATTTTTATTTTCCGTTGCTTGCTTTCTTGTTGTGTTATTTTAAGATCCGCACTCTCCTCTTCCTGTTTTTTTTTTCTAATCTCTGTTTAAGCTTGGGTAAAGAGTTTCTTATGTCGCGCTCCCCCTGCGCGCGCACTGCAAATCTATAATAGCTGATTAGGAAATTATCCCTGAATGAACATGTTTAAATGTGAACGAGCAGTATTTTACAAATTAATGCACGAACATTGTGATAAGAGACTCTTTAGATTCTTTGTGTCCCGCCGAGCTGAACCTCGCTCTCGAAGCGATATGACCAACTCGAATTGGGAAAACACACATTCAATGAAATCTATCAATATCAATGACACTTAAAACTAAGAAGGGTCCAGGGATGGATCTATAAACTTTTGTAATGATATGCATGCAACTTCATGACGAAGAAGATGATGAAGACCATGCGCTGAGTGTGAGTGAAAACGAGCCCAGAGTGTAAACAAAGTCTGGCCCTTCAAGCGCTAAACGAGTGAGGTCTCTCCTCATCTTTTTCTGTCTTGTCTGCCCTCTTGAACACACGCATAGCTCACCAGAAGGGTTCCGCTCAAGTACTTGAGGCAGCAGCGGCGACGGCCTGGTGTTAGCATTTCATATATTCGTGGGAACATTCACCCTCATTTTTGTGCGCCCATAACATGTCACACCAAAAAGTAAAGTGAAGTGAAGACACAAGTCCGGACGACCAACCCTTAGTTGCTGGTTACTGTAGCTGCCCATATCCTCGCAATTAGATTATTTCCGTTCTCTCCCGTCAAGTGGCTGAAATGCACTTAAAACGCAAGCGAGTGAACTGAATATACGAGTATCTATCTACGAGTCAATAAACCGCCAATCATATGAAATTACAGACTCGTAACTCGGCTCGTTTTACCTTTTTCTTAATAGGCTTGCCATTGCGTGTAATTAGACTAGTTTTGCATGGACCGTAAGATTTTTATGTTTATTGGACAGCTTCAGGTTGAAGTCGCAATCGTAAACGCTGCGCTGGTAGGTAGTCGCCGGATGATCTTGCGGTGTTTAGTGCTTTTCTTGTCTCATTGCGTCGATTTCTGTCAATGGTTATTAAAACATCTTGTTTGGGTATGGAATTCAGTGATCAGTTGCACCCAAGTAGTTTTTTTTAATAGCACCGCTTAAGAGTTGCGTAATTCGAGACAGTCACTTTGAAGCTGCCTTCTTTGGAAAACAACTTTATTCCTTCGATTAGCTAGCGCTAGACCAACAGACGCACAAAATAAAGAGATGATGCATTCTCTAACTTCATTTCATTAACCAGTCCCCCGGGGCAGGCTCCATCTTAGTTAACCCGTCCGTTGGTTGCCCCGAAAAGGTATAATCTGGTTTTAGTGTGTGCTCGGAGAGTGCACTCTACTCCTCTTTTTCTCTGGACAGTTCTAATTTCTTTGTCGACGCGCTGCGCTTCCCTTTGAAGTTTTCCCACTTTCAAACTCTTCGTCGATATTAAACTTCACGAAACCAAGACCTAAAGACAAGATCATAAAAAAAGAGAGAAAAAACAAACACCGGAGGCGGACGAGGAAGAGAAACGCAAAAGACTGCAAGTTAGAACGCATACCCAAAGAACAAGAAGTAGAGACAAGCTGGTTATCATAAGCCTTTTGCTTGGAGAATATACTCGTATAACAGATGCTTGATTAGCGTAATAATAACTCCAATGGACGACCAAGACGAAGCAGCAATAGCAGCATTGGGTTCAGGTAGAAAATGTTTGTTGTTAGGAATTTTTATCACGATGATGACTAAGTATTATTATACTCTCGCAGCTACGGATTTTACTCTGCCGCTATGTGTGTAAAGCGATTATTTGCTTTCTTGGAGTTTCTTCTGAAATTAAATCATAAAGAAGTTATATACTGGGGTTGGGCGGGCAGACACGTGAACCTGCACCAAAACCTGATTTACCTGAATCACGTTCATCAATAAAGAGAATGAGAGGAAGCAGAGGAATAAAGAAAATTCAATCGGAATCGAATGACATGGCTTTGACGATGGCGATGGCTCAACCAACGAAGAAAAAGGTGTGGTGTCATATGCTGCATTGTGTGACAGAACAGATTTAACACGAATTTTTATTTATTTTTTTGTTCCATTCCTCAACTGCAAGGTTATGCGCCAGTCAACAGACTGACTTTTTTCTCATACAGAAAAACGAAAGAAATTGCCAACGATTAAAAGGCAATAAGAAAAAACACATACGACTCTGTAGTAATTGATGCAAGGAAGTTCAAAATAACTTCCAAACTTCGACTTGAAACTTGTGTTCGGGGCTCAGAAGGCAATAGGAAGAAGATCATTATCAGATTAAGGTTATTCAAAAGTTGGGTTTTTTTTTCTACCAGTTTAAGTGGCTTAGCTTAATAGTGTCCATTAAAGAAAGCAACAACGACAACAAAGAAGCAAGCAGCACGACTCCAGTATAGTGTAGACTTTTCTCAACTTGTAGTTAAGTATACATTCCAAAACGTAGAGCCCTCGATAAGAAATATCAGATTTGATTTTTCAATTTGTGATAACATTTTTCACAGAAAACACTTCAATATGAAGATCTCCTATTACCTTGATGATTGAACCCTGTGACATTATATCCAGGGCAATGAAGGAATTCCTCCAGATCAATACAGATTTTCTTTGACAGATAGTCGTACTCTATCCGACTTCACTTGATGATCCATCTGCGTGACGGGTTGATGAACTACATACATATGTACATTATGTATATCTGCATAAAAGTAATAAATAAATCATCTGCGAACGTCCAATTGCAAACGCCATTTGACTCTGTGAAAATCTTTGCAAAAATTCGAAAAGTGAATAATTACAGTAGACGCTCGATATAGTGAACTAATAAAAACCAGGTCTGTTTACTGGAGCGAGATTGTTCATTGTAACGAGCGTGGACTCCTTGAAGCAAATTTTATCAAAATGTGTATATTTTTACGTACAATTCATCGAAAATAGAATGTGATTCCAAATTTTCTTTGCGATTACTAAAAAACAAGCCAATATTTATAAGAAAGAATATCATATTTTTAACAAAAACAACTCTTCGGTAAAAAACATAATACATTCCATGTACTTAAAAAACAAAAATACAACAAACTTAAGCTGTGCTTAAGTGACATGGTCACAAAGAATATCGTTCAAAAAATAGCAAAATAAGCAACACGCACTTTGTTTTTGCACTAAACACAACTACAAGCTGTGAAACAAACAAATATTCTAAATAGTGAACAAACTTGTTCGTTGACGTTTCCGAAAACGCTCATCAAGGGCTAATTGCTGCACAAATTATCATTCATTCTTCAGTTACCACAAGTCTCGAAAATTTAGTTAACGTGATCGGAACACTTTTGACAGACACTTCGGAAGCAGGCATCGTTTACGAGAATAACGGTAATCGTTAATTACCTTTCAATACAGAAAAACTTGTTTTCATCCACCATAATTTGCACTTAGTAAACTTTCGGTACAAGGGCTATCCGGCAATCAGTCGGATACCGAAGAGACTATTCGGCGATGTGCAGGATACTAACCGGATATCCGTTACATCTCTAGTTCTTATAAACTTTGTGCTGAAGTACTCAATTGGGTAATTCGGCTCAAGTATTTCTGATTTGTCCCAATGCTCCGAGCCACAAAGAAATGGCTCACATTTGGCTCATTTGGCTCAAAACATTGTTCTCTTAAAAAAAACTATTAAAAAACAATAAAAACGAAATCAGGAAATAAGAATTCATCTATATATACATAACATTGAGAGAAATAATCACAACCGCTTGAAATATGAAGTACACTCACTTATGAGTTTTAAAGAGCCTGTAAAAGGATCCACAAGAACACGTGGGAATTTTGAACAACCTAAAGATGAAATAGGGAAATGGTAACCGTATTGTTTCTTTCCTTGATTAAATGTTTTTGTCTGTTTTTATGTATATGTTATGTTATGCTTTATTATGGTTAGCGAATCTCAATCGAATGTTTGAATTTTCGAGAACCGTAATAAATTGATATCGCATTTCGCCAAATTTGTAACCTCAAAAGTGAATGTAATTTTTGCGATTTCCGAGCCGTAATACCAAATGACCGCAGTCGTCCTTAAGCATTTTAAAAAAATGAAATTGTGAAATGCTGTTGCTGTGTTCCAATTATTGTGCCGCAATCCGGCCCCCGCTCATTCATACATATTCAGATTTTCAGTAATTTTACTAATTTGGCTCAATTTGGTGTGAAATGGCTCGGAAAATGGCTCAACTCCAACATTTATCCGGAACAACGCTGGTTGTAATGCATTACTCGAATGGGCAGAATAAAATGTACTTAATGTGAATCAAATGTTTTCTTTATAAAATATTAGAGGAATTGCAATACAAAATCCACTAAGGCCATTGCTCAGTCAAAAATCAAAAGTTTTTTTTCTTTTTAAAAAAATACAGTGGACGTCCAGTTTAGAGAATATCTGATTGAACGAATTTCTAATATAACGAATCAGATGTTTTTCAATTGATGGTTATTAGTACGAATGATGCAAATAATATCCCGTCTGTTCAACGAATGCTTTACAATTTCTGGTTAAAAACAAAATAGTTCGACATTTTTGAGCATATTTATCCCTACTTCTGTCATTTTTTCTATGTGAATTGATTTCTCTTTTCTTATAATAAATACATTGGTTAGGACTATTAGTTAGATAAAACGACGATTTAGCGAATTTCTCGATTTAACGCAAGACGGTGCATTATATAATTTGTTATATTTGACGCCCGCTCATCTTTGTCTTTTGTTTTTTATTTAATTTTTGTATTTACTCTTTATTCTGAATTACTCCTTTGATTTTGTTTTCTTTATAGGTAGGTACCCATGTACCTATTGATATTTTTCATGTTACATTAAAATTATTGTTTTTTAATAAAAACTTAATGCATAGGTACACGGCACAAAATTAATATACATACATAGATGTACTGAGGGAAGATGATTTTGAAGAAAATTGAATTTAAGCCCCTTATTCCTAGAACAAAAATCGTTGCGAGAAAAAAAATCAATGCGAAACAATAATCGTAGCTTGTGGTGAGAGATATTGAGGGTAAATTCCTAGAATTTCAAATTTCGCAACGAGATTTTTGACGTACGAGTTTTGATATTTTTCTTCGTCATTTGAGACCATTTTTTTTTGCTATTTTCCTCTTCTTATCACTCATATTGAATTAAAGGTATTTTGAACAACAAATTTAAATTTTTTAAAAGAGGGAATGACGTTTAAAGGCGCGAAAATGTGTAGTTTCCCTTTTTGCTACTCAAAATTAATACAATTGTTTCCTTTTTCATTGAAAACAATGTCAAGAAATCGCATCGAAAAATAAATCGTTGCGAGAAAGAATGGTCCGGGCCCATTCATTTTCTCGTTGCGAGAAAGAATGGTTTCTCGCAGTGAAGGTGCGAGAATTTTGACAGTTTACGCTACGATTATTTTTCTCGCAACGATTTTCGTTCTGGGAATAAGGGGCTTAATAGTAAGAAGTTTTTTTTTTTTTTTGTAAATTTCGAATTGTAATGTAAATCATTTTTGCAGTTTCCAGCAAAGTGGTTTCATTGGATATAATTGGATGTGGAAAGAACCTTACAGAGGATGAAAACAATAAAATTATATTTTATAAAGAAAATAGCTTGTCCAATCGACAAATTGCTGAGAAATTGTCCAGATCTTCAAACGTTGTTGATCATATTATAAATTTAGGACAACAGTATTGGCAAAATAAGCCGAAAGGTGCTCCAAAAAAGGTGACAAACCGGCAAAAAAAACCAAATTGTTGAGGAATCACGGAAAAACAAGCTCTTTGCTTCGCAGATTAAAAAGAAGTTGGATCTCAACATTGACGTACGTCGTGTCCAACAAATATTACAATCGCCTCCAACGATGGTTTTTACAAAAAAAAAAAAAAAAAAAACTCAAAAAACCTGCGCTGCCCATGTGGACAATCGACTTCAGTTTGCCAAAAACCACATGTCCTGGACATCTTCAGTGATGAAAAAAAGTTTAATTTGGATGGACCGGATGGTTGTCACTATTATTGGCATGATTTACGAGACAAACCTGAAGTCAGAATGAGTCGCAATTTTGAAGGAGGAAGTGCTATGATTTGGGGTGCCTTTGGGTATGGTGGAAAGATGCCTATCTTCTACGTTCCACCAAAAATCAATTCGCAAACCTACTTGGAAATGTTTCAGTATGCTTTGGATGAATTTGCGGATGACGTCGGAGGCCCAGGATTTATTTTCCAGTAGGATAATGCCGCTGTTCATTCGGTCAAAGTAGTTAAAGAGTACTTCTGTTCGACAAGTACGCCTGTTTTAGAGCGGCCGTCGAGATCGCCAGATCCGAAACCAGTTGAAAATGTATGGGGACGAATGGCACAAAAAGTGTACGAAAACGGAAGGCAGTACAACACGGTTGACAACCTCAAACAATCCATCCAAGATGTTTGGAAGAGCTTGAAAATGAATTATCTTTAAAACCTCATAAATTCCATGCCAAGCAGGATATTTAAGGTGATACGTAATAAAGGAGGAACTACTCATTAAAATATGTATTGAAATAAGTAAAATAATTTTTTTTAAATAAAACTTTTTTATAAGTTAAAATGCATTGCCTCTAACTTAATTTCGCAGTGCTTTAGCAATACTTTGTCTTATAAATTGTTTGCTGTGTTCTATACATTTTGCTTTTTCTTCTTTGGTTGACTTGTTAGCGGTATACTTAGGATGTGTGCCAAAATTTTTCATTCACCCGTGCTTGGTTATTTTATTTTGCAAAAACCTGGTGTCTCTATATTAACTTCGGTGAGTGAAGGTACTTAGGTTACGGAATCTCTTATATTTGTATAAAACCTGGGTTAAGAATGGTATATATAAATTGAAATATTTTTTATCAATTTTTTTAAGCCTTTTATTGCTGTTTAAAAAAGCTGTTACTGCACGTAAAACCAAGATAACTAAGTAAAACACAGAACGAAAATTTTATTATTTATTTTTCTATATTTATTACTTAAATTTTAAAATAATATTCTGATACAAAGAAAAAAAAATTGTTTATAATTTGAACAAAAATCCAATTTTTCTTTAATTGTTCACCGAACAAATATTTAACTCCGAATGACAAGAGCAATCAAAGTATGTACGTATACATATGTAAATGCACAAATTATCAATTTCGACGCATTCACAACTGATCGAGACGTTTTTTTATCGTTTTAGAATGAATTTCAGTTCCTAGAAATCAATTTGGTTCCATCACAAAACCACTAGGAAAATAGAGAAAAATTATTTAGTATGAGGTTTCACAGTGAAACCACTAGGAAACAAAGGCTTAAGTTGAAAAAAAAAAAATGTTCCAATAATGTGAACCCCCCTAAAATGTAAACAGGCCCATGTTTAAATTAGTTCACATTATCGAGGTACAGTAGGTACTGTATATGTTTTCGTTTGCCCAGTTAAATAAATATAATGTTAAATAACTTATGATTTAGGCGGTTATTCTCTGTGACTACAGAGATATAGACCAGATCTTCGTAGTTCTTCTGTTATTTGCCACTCCATTAGTTTCCTCCTGTGGTAGTTAATCATCAAATTGTTCAGGTGTTCAGTTTAGTTAGCTCATGTTATAGTTTACCAACAGACAAACAGGTTCCTACCTACATATTCTTTAAATGACTCGCCTAGTTCAGCGACATTTAATAAAAGATAAAACTGCTCAGCCCCATTTTGTTAACAAACAATAAATATGAATGTAAAATGAATTAAAACAAAATCCATTAAAATCTAAGTGAATGTGCGATACCGACACATAAAAAATAAATAAAAATAATAATTGGCGATCCCCATTTGAAACAACCTGACAAACAACTTTTAATTTATCATAAAATGTTATACACTTCTGACTACTAGATGTAGCGCGATCTGATCTGCATCAAATTAAACATGCAACGCATGAGTAGGTAGGTAGGTAGCTCGGAAAACGGTTGACTTTTAATCACCTACTCCACTCACTCACTCAGTTCTTTTTGACAAATGAAAAAAAAAAAGAAAAATAATAAATTTCATTGACCCGCGTATTCGTGTTTCGTAACATCCCTGGATCCGGGAAAAACCATTCAATTTAGTTTTAATTCCTTCTTCACTTGAGTTAACATACCACACACTAGTTTTCGTCTTTGTAAAATCCCCCGTCTGGAAACGTAAATATGTACATACATAGTATATGAATGCACCTAAATGCAACGCAGCACAGGAGGCAATGTTTTTCCTTCTCCTTTTGTATCTGGATATGGAATAACGAATGCCTGCACACGCACATCAAAAAATAAAGAACAGAAGGCGAACGACAGAGAGAGAGAAAGGATGGCCGGGATGAGGATGTGGAAAGGTTGGAGGTAATTCGATCTTATGTGTGCATTCAGGGACAATATGGATTCCGTTTTCGGGTGTACATAAACGCAGCTGTCAGTTTTCCACCCTTAAACCGATACAAAAAGCGAGAAGGAAGCACAAGCAAAACAAGAACAAGAACCAAAGGGCAAATTATTATGCAGACGACCTGTTGTTTGGAATAGCAAACTGGATTCTGGATTCAAAGGTTGCCAACACAGATATCTTTTTCATTTATCTCTTGTAGAAAAACCCATTTAGTAATCGTTAACAACATGGAATTTAATAGGAGGACATTTGCTGCTGCTACCGTTCGTTCCACCATCCGCGATCTCCCAATTATGACTTAAGTTTAATGAGTGTATGCACGAGTTGGGTGTTGTACCTACGACGAGGTACGAGTAGAAAGATAGTGAGTGTAGTTTTCTGCCTTGCAAGGGGCACACGGTGTGCAAAGCACAGGAGACACAATAGATCCCAACTGGAAGATAGTTATAGGAACTGCGCACCCGGGTAATTGTGGGAAGCGCAGTACTCGTAATCCACCAAACATCTCGACCTAATAACTGCCACAGCGATTTTTTAGTTGGAGCAACACAATTTTAATTGGATGAACTTTCTGAGCTGATTCGATGAGAATTTGCATGAATATTCATGCTTCTTTCGCCAGATGAACGCCGACTTCAATAAGTCTCATTGTTTGTGAGTTGTAACAGACAAAACGTCAAACATGGCACACGTATGTTTATTCCGCCCTACTTCACGAGACAAAAAGGTTTTCGTGGAAAAAATACAAACAAATAAAAAATTGATAAGACACATTCGGCTCGGCTCGCTCGCTTGTTTGGACAATGATAAGGAGGTCTTTGAATTCCCTCAGCTCAGACATGTGTTTGCTTAGTTCCATCTCCAGAATTTGTTTACTAAGCCACGACCGTTCAATGCGAGCGTTTGTTGTTGGCGCTGAGACGATTAGAGAGCATTTGAGTATGTGGACACAGATAATCGCTCGAATGTTAATTTGTGATTCATGATTATTTTTTTTTTTGTGGAACTGTCCACTGTAACTGAACTTTACACACTGTCAATAAGGCTTTTACTTAAGCAAACAATAAGAGTTTTAAATAAATTATTCGCTTGTTTAATTGCAATACAAACACACAAGTCAAGTTTTTAGTTTTTGTATTTATTTACACGAGTTACGAGTAAAATCTTGCTTCGGTCTTTAAATTAAGTTTCTAATCTTCGGCGAGAGCTGCAGATATTTTTAACCTTTTTTAGTTTTCAATTTACGTTTCGTTTAAACGCTTTCAGGTATCAAGCTATTAATGTCGACTTTAAGACCGGCAAATACATAAAAGATTTATTTATATTGTATCTCCAGTAGGTGCACTTGAACGGTGAATTTAGGCGCGCTTTCTTACTATGTTAGTTAGTTTAGTTTAGCCTTATTTTTAAATCCTTTATTTTCACCGAAAACACAGTCGGTCGAACAGATTTCAAAGGATTCAATGTCAAATAACGTAGCCTAAGTTATCCGAAATGCTAGCAATGGGCGTTCGGATTAGGAGTGAGCACGAAATACCTGGGGTCGAATCGTCTCATACGTGATCAAATAAACGCATTCGAAATGTCCGTGTTTGGCATTATGGCATTCGTGATCGATTGACAAATATGGATTTCGTGAACAAGTTACTGAACGAACTCCTTTTTTTCGAAATGTCATTCGATAGATCAGCTGCGATTGAATGGATTTTCATTTGCAAGTCCAGCATTCAAAATGTACGTTATTTTATCGATTTACATATTATCATTAGTAACTGAATTTACTTAACATAATATTCAATGGTAGGACTAGTGTAAACAAAATAAATCGAGGTGGGTACCATCAATACATCCTATGACTGTGAATGAAAAACGTATCGTTGGTCTAAGAATCAAATATATGTATACATATGTAGATACTTTTTTTTTTATCTCCTGGAATTCCAAAATGTATCCATGAACCATTATTTGTACTCAGAACTTAATAAATGGGGCACAGGCTTGTGTCCATCTCGTTGACAAAATTTCATGTAATCTTGGAGATACTACTTTGTCATATTCCTGTTAAGAAGTCGATTCCAACCGAGTGCTGATACCTTCCACTAGCCAAGAGTGATAATATTGCGGCTAATTGAAGTGTTATTGGTACTAATGTTGAAATATGACCACAGAATTCCATCTGTGAGAGAACTTATCTGAATGCCTCTTTACTCAATGGGTACCTTTTTATGAAACTGGAAGTTACTTAGCTACCATGTGCATGTGAACTGAAATTATTGTCAAATATTCCACTAATTACGCTGGGACAATGGATTGCTATTGTTCTTTAGTTGCTTGGGACGATTTTTTGCTTGCTTACCCGTTCGTCCTCTGATTTGGAATAACTAATACAAGACATCGAAGATATATTTATGACTTATTTCGTTCTACTAAAAAATATATTTAATTTGTTTGATAATAAGATTTATTGAAGACTAGTTTCACTACGTACAATCAATTTTGTTTGATTCGTAACGTTTTGTTTTCGATACGATTGCTCGGCCCTTGGTCGTATGTGTCGTGCACAAAGTAGGTACTCGAATACGTTGGTATACGTTGGTATGACTTAGAGCCATGAAGAAATATTGTTATATTTTAGAACAAAAAGTGTCAGGATACGTCGTAACTTAAACGGAGTTATTTCTATTAATTTAAGCTTACTGTACTTATTTGTACGGTCGCCTTGCAAGAAGTATTCTTAACAATAACAGCAGAACTACCTACATATGTAGGTACATACTACGTTCGCATGTTTTTTTATTTAAATGAAAGAAAATAAAAACTAAACATTAACCATATTATTTCAAATGGGGATTCACTGATGTTATCCTAAATTCGTATTTACAGTAAAAGCTCCAAGGAGCGGACAATTCCCTAAAACGGACACATTTTCGGGAACCAATTTCTAATTTAAACGGACAAAAAACTCCGGTCCCGTGGCTGTCCACTCAAGAGATTTCACTTTATGTACATATGTGTATTTACAGTACCACGCCAAAAAATTATGAACACTGCCATGGTTTAAATCTTTTTTGCAAAATATGGTAAAAAAATAATTAACTAAAATCAGTAGGTACATAAATACCTACGTACATAATAAATTTAAGAAATGTTAACATTCCTCCGGCAATTTTCCAGACTTTAATCCTATAGAAAATTGTTGGGCTTAATTAAAATCAAAAGTTTATTCTCGACAGAATTCAACAACACTATAATATCGAAAGAAAATATTAAGGATGTGTGGAAGAATGACAGTGGCATCAAAGATGTGATAAAAGCATGAATTGCGAGTATGCCTAACAGAGTTCATAGTGTCAAAGGAAATTTGACAAAATATTAAGCTTACGTGTACCTACATTTACTGTGTATGTAATATTTTTTATTAAACATGGGACTTTAATTAAAAACTTATAGCAATCCCGTTGATTCGAATTTATATTTTTTAAATCCTCAACAATTCGTAGTCTCGCCCTCTATAATTCGTAATAACCTCTAGGTCCCTTAGAGCTACGATTATTCTCGACTGTACTGTAATTACATAACAAAATAAAAAACTGCATCAAAGATGCAAAAAAAAGTCATTTTTTTGATATGGAAATTAAGGGAAATTATATATTTAAAATTGTAGCATTTCGACAGTGTTCATAATTTTTTGGCAGGGTACTGTATACGCTTTGCGTCCGTTGATAGAAGGTTTATTCAATTTGAATTTTCTTTAAATAAATACTTTCTTACTTAGTTGGCGCTACAGCTCGAGGTGAACATGGGCCTGCTTCTCGCAACCATTTGTGTGTGCGTGTTATATTTTTGCACGAAGTTGAGAAGCTCAATCGTGACAAATGATACTCTTTGATGCTTGTCAGACATTCGAAAGAGGTGGGCACTGTGAAAAACTTGTAGGTGTTTGCGGCGGAATTCGAACCCAAGACCGCTGGCTCAGTAGTCCGACGCACTAACCACTTGCGCTACGGTGCCCACTTTAAATAAATATGGAATGAAAATTGATTTAACATTTGTTCGTTTAAGAAAGAAGAAGTTTCACTGCACATAGGCATTTGGATCTGAAGGAAGATAGATACCCTGGTTTCCCGAAACTTGGTTTATAAGACTTTTTTTTTTTGTTGTATACCCACCTATAAATTATAAAAGAACGATTTCTTGGAAAGAAGAAAAGAAGTCTAGCCAGCAACATTAGTAGTGCGCTTTACTTTTAAAAGCCTAAATGCTGGAAACGCAACTCAGTTCAATTTATTTCCTGATATTTTCTCATGTTTTACAAGTGAATAAGTTCATAAGTTGCTTGGTATTACAACATCTACTGGTTTTAGCTTACTTTAGAAATGTTTAATTATTCACCCTTATTCCGTAAAGCGTTTATCTTAGCGACTAAAATCATGTCGCTTAGTTCACTAACACCGAGTCGAAATTCAGGATTTCAGGAAAAGTTCGTGTTTTCGTCTGAAATCTTGAACGAAAAAAATTATTGTCATTTAAGATAAACACATTATGCCCTTACGGAATCTGCTAAGTAGGTACCTATGTCATATAGAGATCCAGATATTCTTGTAAATCATAATGACAAGTTTTTTTTTTAAAACGTTCAAACTAAGATCTCTAATTTTACAAAAATACAGTTTCAGATACCTATAAGTTGATATTTCTTATTGACACTGATGAAGCTATTATACCTAATTGTGCAAATTTCAAAATGCAATATTGCACATTTTTCCCCGAGTTCAAAAATGCAACTCACAAGAGTACGACTTTCTTTCAACGAAATATGAAATGAACATTAAGTCAGTCCATAAATGTTTCATGTTACAAAACAACAACAGTGCTGCACATTGTATTTTGTATATCACCTACAATTTTATTTCACATTTCAAAAACAGCAGAACACAATTCCCAATTTCCCCACCGGCGAACAAACCCAACACATAGCAACATCGAATCGAAACTCGTCGTGGTGTGGTGGTAGTGGTAGAAGGGAAGGCAAGCACAAAATGAACACCTGTCCCTAATCAGAATTGTAACTGCTCCCTCAGGCACATTACTCGTTTGAAACGACATTTTATTTGTGTTAAGTTTATTTTTTTCTAACCGTTTGCTTTTAGTTAATTATCGACATTCAATGGTAAAAATTAAAAAGACGTTAGTATATTTTAATAACTATTTATTTCATCCAATATCCATCCATCCACCTTTTGGTTTTTTATCCGATCGACAAAAACGTCGAAAACCACTTTTTGTTGTTCGTGGCACATTACATTGGTCTCTTTCGCACACATCCAAAGGAAACTGGTTTAGGACCTTTGCATGAATAAGGCCAGACAGAGATGAAAAATTGAAATACCCGACGAGGAGAAAAATCAAAATGGCCAGGAATACCAACATTTTTTTGTATTCCTTTTACATAAGGATGATTTATGAATTATAATTTTATTTTTCCATTTATTAAAACATACCTTCAGCCCTGCAAATAATCCCAAATAAGAAAAAGAAGAGTAATATTATTTTAATCCAAAATGTATCCGATTTGGCTGAGTTCCCGGCCAGTAACCACATTGTAATCCAGAGTTTTTATGTTGAATTCTTTTGGTCACTTCCGTGCTGAGTGCTTTGGCTCTGGCTACTTTTATTTCCTTTTTGCTAAATATTCACATTTAAGCACGAATAAATCATTTGAAGCCACCACAGAGGAATTCATTTGGAAATTATTTTTAAATTCAAAATTCGCTCCCGATTCGATATATTCAATATTCCCGATTGAATTTATTCCCGCACTTAAGCAATATCCTGTTTTATTTTTCTTTTTGTTTGCCACTCACTGAATAATTATTCCAATTTATTTAAATAAAAGGATATCGCACCAACCACCTTATATTCACCGAATTGATTTTTTTCTTTTTTCAATTGTATCGATCGCACGCATCCTAATTGTTAGTGAACCGCTGCAGTACTGTTTTGTTTATGAATTATAAACTATTATTATGTATTTTTATTCACTCACACTCAAATAGTACAGTAAGATAGCAAAAAAAAAAAATAAATAAATAACTCAACTGACAAAATTCATCCGCGCATTTGGGCAGCGCATGCGTTTAATTTCGCGTCTCAAACCACTTTACGAGAGAGAGGAGAAATTCAATGGCGGCAACCGCTTCAGCCGATCTTTGAAGTCTCGTCTGCTGAGCTGCGCTGAAGAAATGTTCGATACTCGAACAAGATGGCCGATTAGTGCGTTTCATGTGGTTTCATCCTGGCTTTATTCGAAAACTGGCATGCAAGAGTGAGAAAACTACACTACTAAATGGGGATAAGCCGAAGAGAGGAAATTTTACTCTGGTGCAAGGCAAGGTGATCATCGGACTCACATTCGCACACATGCCTGTTTGTATAATAGTTTACATTTTGAAATTATGCTCGCTGAACAGAAATGGAAATGCAGTGCGGGGGAATTGTAATACCATTTCATGGGATAGGGTGTCGGTTTGAGCTAATGTCGCCGTTACATTTCAGACAGTTGACAGTTTGTTGGATTGAGAATTTCTTATAATTTTCTTTTAAATTTACGAGGTATTGAAAATGAAGAAAAATTATATAAATGTACATTATATTGTCTACTTTGGATTTACAGATACAAGCTCAGTGAGCTATTCTAGAACCTTTTTTAAAAATTACTTGTTTCTGTTTGTTTGTTTGGTTTTCTATTCAAAGACAAAATACACCAGGGCGAAATGCAAAGATAAAATTACGTTTACGGGAAGTAACATGAGAATAAGAAAATTATCTTTGCATATTTCAGTGCGTGGTGGTTAATATTGTTATTATAAATATTTTCAAATATATCGAACGAACAAAAGTTGTTTTATATAAACGAATAAAGACAATGCCCATTTAAATAATGGGCTAATTTTATGGCGGTGGTAAAGAAAAAAGTAGAAAATTCTATGAATAGAAACAAAAAGTAAAAATGTATTTATCTACAAAAAAAAACTTAAGAATTAAAATTTCATTCTTTATGCATTGCTTGGAAACTAGGTAAATTTAAAAGAAAAATAACATATAATATTGAAAATCATTGATTTTTGGATTTATCGACCAATGACTGTTAAAAAAAAAAATATAGGACAAGCAAAAGCGTTTCATTTTCTCATACCTACTCAAGGTCAAGAAGCCAACATTTTACAGATAACTGTTTTAAAACGATAACAAATAAAATTGTTGCGCTTTCACAACGACTGTGCCTGGGTAGGTACCTACCTACCTACATATCCAATTGATTTTAGTGACAATGCTCACGGTTTAAATCTCTATCAACAGATGGCATTAGGTGTTCTATGGTCATATCAATGGTTATTTCCGTGATCAGTCGCATTTAGTGACCACACATACTTTTTATTTAGTAATTGCGCGGTTAATTATACCTACTTTAAATAAGCATTGTTTAATATTGTGGTGGTTTAATGTTGCGGTGGTCGCCGCGCCCGTGGTGGTTAGTGCGTTGGACTATTACGCATGCTGTTCGGGTTCAATCCCAGCCCGGGTCCAACACTTAAAAAAAAATAAGTTTTTCACGGTTGCCACCTCTTTCGAATGTCTGACAAGTGACAAGCAATCAAAGAGCTTCTCAATTCGCCGTTCGGAGTCGGAAAAAAACTGTAGGTCCCTTCCATTCGTGCAAAAATATAACACGCACACACAAATGGTTGCGAGAAGCAGGCCAAGGTTCACCCCGAGCTGTAGTGCCATCAAAAGTAAGTAAGTTAATATTGTACTGGCAGTAACACTGACCTGGTAAGAAAAATACTAAGATGGCTAGGTGATAAAGAGTAAATGGATTCGGAAGAAGAGTCTTCGATTCCAACTCAGTGGAAGTTAAAATCATTTCTTCAATCATTTTGCAGAATTTTTCATTTCTTTTCGTTGTAATTTTTTCAATGTTGTGTCAATGTAATTCGTAATCTGTTAGCTTAAGCTTGTTGATGAAATAAATAAATATTAATAATAATAAATGGCTCACTGTAGGCTATGAATGTCATGTTTTCTCTATTTTGAAGTTTGAGTTAAATGTTTTTCTTCAATCACATTCAATTTCAAATGTTCCACCTCATTCCCAGCCAATGTATCCAGAATGAACTGGGGCCGAATTACCGCACTTAAAAACGAGTGAGTGAGTATCATATGATCAAGTAACCTCATTAGGATGACGGCACTCGAAAGCTAACGTTTCGAATAAAAATGAAATTTTACTAGAAAAATTCAAACAAATTGACGTTTTTCCAGTTGATTAAAGGATAAAACTATTTTATTTTTTATTTTAAAATTCAAGAAACTAGGTGATATTCACATAATTGCTTTCAAACTCTCTCGACAGCAAAATAGCTTTCGAGTAAAATAGTAATTTTACTCGATAACGTGAGCGGTAATGCCAAATCGTCACATTTCGTTAAAGGGTAATTCGGTAATTCGGCCCGTGAAAAATTAGTAGTAGAATTTTTTTTTCGTGGGTTTTTGAGATTTGCGGTCGCCGTGGCCGTGGTGGTTAGTGCGCTGGACTACCACGCAATGCTGCCCGGGTTCAACTCCTGGCCGGGTCTAATACCTAAAAGAGTTTTTTCACGGTGCCACCTCTTTCGAACGTCTGACAAGCATCAAAGAGTATCATTTGTCACGATTGAGCTTCTCAACTCGCCGTTCGGAGTCGGCAAAAAACTGTAGGTCCCTTCCATTCGTGCAAAAATATAACACGCATACACAAATGGTTGCGAGAAGCAGGCCCCGGTTCACCTCGAGCTGTAGCGCCAACTAAGTAAGTTTTGAGATTTGCAATGCTAAGTTGTTATAGTTTTCTCAATATTTACTGTTCTACACTTTTTATATAAAAAAAAAACAAACCAATTTTAAGTGAAATTATTAGATTCATCTAAAAGATTTATTTTTAGAGATAAGTATGTCTCATTTTTTCGTTATAAATTAGATCAGAATTTACAAGGAATAATAAGGCAGCATTTTTCATATAATTATATTCACATACACTTATTTATATACTTAATTGATACGTGTTTCTCTTTTAATTTTTCTTTTCTTTTTAACTATTTAATTTGGCTTATAAAAACATTTACAATCTATCTACGTTCCGTTATGATAACAAATCATAATTTCTCATTAATGATATTTGCATTTAAATTGTTTTTTTTTTTTTTTTTAATTAACTCTAGAAATCACAATATGGTATAAACATTTTGAATTGATTTGTTTTGCTATATAAGTCTAATAATTGTGTATTAAACATGTGTGGCGAGGGCACCCTTCTTTGTGTTACCGTTGGAGGGCAGGATGAACTGGCCCGATGGGCTCTGGTTGAGCGCCTGCGACGGTGATTGTGTCGTTGCCAGTGGCGATACGGAGTGTAGCGTGTTGCTGCTCGCCGTAAGGTTGCTGTTGCTGCCGATGTTGATGCCAATGGCGCTGGGGCCAAAGTTTTTCAGGGATGTTGCAACGGTGGTACCGCTAATGCTAGAGGGATGGTTTCTGGGCGCATGATATGGTGGGGGGGCAGGCGTTGCCGCTGGGTTTGCTGTACTTGGCGGTGGCAAAGGTGGGAGGATTGTACTCGACGTTCGCAGGTATGGATTGCCATAGATGGCGCTGAACCTGCTGTCAATGGTAAGGCCATTCTGCAGCAGAGGTTGACCTGAAGAAAAAAAGATTTCCCGTAAGAAAAAAATAAAAACAACCGTTAACCATGATTGGTTTGATTGTACCTAGAAAACCATTTTGCATCGCACTCTGCACATACTGCGGCTCGTTTCGGGCTCTGGGTAAGCTCATATTGCCCGATGATATGGGATTGTTGTAGTGGGGTAAGGTAGTTGATGTGAGTGTGTTCGAAGCCGATTTACTAATATTATCCGTTGGTGGGCTGTAGTCTAGGGCATATTCGAAGTATGGTGCGTATCCGTTGTTGTCCTTGAGGTCTTGGTTTTTCTGATTTTTCGCCTGACATCGATTATATCGATCGCTAAAGTCACCGGAGAATCTGAGGAAAGCACCGCGGTTAGTTGGGAAAGTAAAATATGCAAACACTCATACCTATCTTCACTGCTCATCTTAACAGGGCCAGCCAGTGGAACTCCCAATGTCCCACCTTTCGTTGCGATGTCTGGCATTGGAGCTGAAGTAAGGTTAATCGCAAGGCTCTCAGATCCTGAACATGTTTCTGAGTAGTCGACATCATATCCTGCAGAGCGGATATCGGTTTTCATGCTATTTAACTTATCGTGTCCCCTTCCCTCGGGAATAACGTCAGCCGGCAGCGGCTTTTTCTTAGCTCGCTTTAGATACACTATGATCAGCATCACTACCATGAGGATGATGGCCACCGATGACACAGATACCATGACGACTAGGAGGACAGGAATTGATCCTAAAATGAGACATAAATTGGTAAGGAGTTCCTAAAATGTGGAAATGTCATCTACTCACTTTCTGCTATCAAAGTGATGACTATGGAGTCACTTCCATAGGCGTTCACCACTGTGCAGTTGTACTTTCCAAATTGACTCGATTGACTTTCTCTGATGATGAGGGAAGCCTTAACTCCTTCTGGAAAGTGCTGCTCTTCCATTGTGTACGCATCATCGACACTAGCATTGAGTTGCTCTCCATCGAATGACCAAAGAATGGAGTCAGCTTTGGGAACACTAAACGCGAGGCAGTCCACCTTCACTTTACTTCCCACAGCGCCGAACTGAACTTTGTGCGAGGTGATGATAGGCGAACGTTTCACATATACCGTCGCTTCGGCCCCGATTTCAGGAAACCCAATGACGTTAGCTTTGCAGTAATACCGACCGGCGGAGTCAGAGTTAACCTTTAGAGTAAGGTTTGTTGAAGTTCCCACAACCTAGAAGAAATGGATTTTTAATAAGAGTTCAAGGGGAGTTTTGTTTTTTGCACTGCTTACTCTTTGGGAGTTTTCGTTAATCCATTCGATTTCTGGCGGCGGATTACCATCGACTTCACAGCGTAGATTGACGGTGCTTCCAATGTCGGCTTCAACTGATCCCGGTCGATGTTTAAAGATAGGGCCATCTTTAATTGGAAAGGTTTTAGTTGAGATCAAGGATTTTGCTTGATTGATTTCTACTTACAGCTTATATCTAGAGTTTCGCTTTCCTCACTCTTACCCACGGCATTAAAAACTTCACACTTGACAATTGCATCGTGATATAATCTTGATATGTTGTGAATAATCTACAAGAGGAATTGACGTATTAAAAGTGTTCGTGTGTAATGGTTTGACTTACCATTTTAGTTGTATAGTCACCGGTAACCAGTTCATCATTAATAAACCATTTATAGGTAAGATCTTTTGGATTAGCGTCAGCTTGACAGGAGAGAATGACTTCAGCGCCTTCAGGGATTCTTCCACCAGCCAAAGATCCACCGACCACAGAGACAGATACTTTTGGCGCATATTTTACCTACATATTCATAAAGAATAGGTTTTAATTTTTGCTCGGTTGGAAAGAAAAGATTCTCTATTACCTCTAGTAACAATTTTGCAGAACGATAGGTCCGATCTGCAGTGTTTTGTGCTTGACAAGTGAAGGTAGTGTTGTGGTGTTCCTTTTTTGGAGCAAGTTTTAATATTGATTTGGCAGTGGATCTTCGCGAATCAGCTAATGGTTCTTTAACGTATTCAATGCCATTTGTTAGCACATTACCAAGACCGTCTATCCAAGTTATCTGTTGGGTAAGAAAAAAGTTATTTAAGTCAACCTCTGTTCTACAGGTAATCAACATCGAACACAAACACACTTTCAGAGTGGTAAAGGCTTCCAAATGTTCCAAAAGGTTAGACCACTACGAGGAAACTCTGGATTTTACCAACCACTAACCAATTAATAGACCGCAATATTTATTTCTTTCGATCTTAAAAGTCGCAAAGATAAGATGCATTTTTAATTTTATATATATTTTTTAATTTTTATTAAATTATCTTAACGAAACGGGTTTGTTAGCCACTGTAATGAAAATTAATGCACTGTATTACCGACGCCATAAAACTGCAGTTTCTCTTTGCTCCATATTTTACCACACTTCCGAAAAATTATAACACTTTCTGAACTACATTAGCATATACTACAACCGTATGTGGGTGGGCATGGTTCGTGCATAGACTTAACGACTTATTCCATGAAATTATCTAATGTCACAACCTACAGTTTGACACACAAATTATAGTTCTTACCTCTGCCGCTGGCTTCCCACCAATTGACACGCACTCCAGCTCAATCTCTCGGTCCTCTGTGGTCACCAGGTAGTCTCCTTGAAGTATTTTCGGTGCCTCTGGCGGCACCAATATTGTAAGTTTAGCGAATCTCGATCGAATTCCGGGTTCGCCTTAGATTACAAATTATACACATATTTTAATTACGTTACGTTGCGAAATTATTCGTAACTTACCTTGAGGGCCGGGACCCACTTGACACTGATATTTCGCATCGTCATCCAACATAACTGGATAAATGTCCAAAGAGAAATCGCCTGAAACAATTAAACCCACATGTAATTTTGCCAGAGGACTCCTTCTTTCTCCCTCTTACCTTCTTCGTCACTTCCAACCATGGAGTAACGCTCGAAGCCGCTTAAGTTACGGTGTTGACCTAAGCCGAAGTCATCCTTTGTCCACTGTAGCGCTCCGATTTTGCCCATGACACGGCATGGCAGCGTTACGCGGGAGCCAACGACCGCCGTTTGATCTTGTGGCTCCATGGCGAATCGCTGTCCCTCCGACGAGGCTGTCGCTGATGATTTCTCGTCGCTAATACTCGTCACTTTCAGTGATTTCACCTCAGTCGCTGGGAGGAGTAGAACCACCGTCAATGCAATGACCAACCAAAGATGCAGCAACGGAGTCCTCGTGTTGAACGAAATCGATCGGTGATTATGTGGCATCGTTAAAAGTCAGCGCTCCTAGTGTCAGGCCACTGTCTTTCTCCCTGAAGCCTGCAAGAAGGAAAAAAAAACAAATTAATTTCGGGACACTGGAGTGCGCATTTAATGTAGATTGCGTCTCGGATCCAGAGTCCGATTTATGGCCAAAATAAAATGAGCAAAATAATACGATTATTGCTTGTTGTAGAGGGTGTGCCTGTCCAGAGTGGTTGCGGGGCATTTGCTGCATATGCAGCTTTGTCTACGACCATCCGATGCCAGACTATGAGGTTATCGATATCAAATTCATTTATCGGAGTTGGATATAATGTACGAGTCGAGGATACACAAATAGAGTGCTTGGGACCAGGCGAGGCGACCAGCCATTATGGGTGGGTTGGGGTTCTTATCGTTATACTATGTAACTTGTGTTGTTTGCTTTCAAAAATTAAGTGCGAATTATATTGACTTTGACATGCTTGCTTTCTTTTATACACACGTGTGATGAAAGGAATGACTCGCATGGAATATTGCTTGAAATGGTTTTATATTGGGACTGTGCAAATGGTTGACATTTCACATTCAAGTGGAAATGATGTAGTCACGTGTCAACGTATCTTCGGACAGACCACCAAGTATTTTAGTGGGCAAGTCAGAAAGAGTCGGAACATAATTCTAGATTTTAGCTTCTGTACCAAAGATTATTTTTGACAGTCTGCTGCGTTAAAACTTTACTTTACTATCAATATAATAACTCCTATCTTTACTTTACTTTACTTTAGGTAGCGCTACACCGTGGGGTGAACCTGGGGCTGCTTCTCGCCGCCATTTATGTGTGCATGTTATATTTGTGCACGAATCGAAGAGACCTACAGTTTTTTGCCGACCCCGAAAGCCAAGTTGAGAAGCTGATTGACAAATGGATACTCTTTGATTGCTCGCCAGACATTCGAAAAACTTACAATCTAAACTGCAGGCCAAAAGTTTCGCATGATAATGCATTTTGGGAAGTTTTCTCATAAGATACTTCATAACTTCAAAAACCAGCAGCTGATTCCTACTTATGTATATTATAGATATGTAAATACGAAATGAAATAAAATGTACAACTTAGCTAACTGTCAAAAGTCTCGTTGAAGTTGAAAATCAAACTTTTTTTGACACTTTACGATAAAAATTACGGCAGCAATATTTTATCTTGAAATATAATATAAATAACTGTTTCTAAATCTACAAACAATATTCTTTCGATATCTGTATCATACAATAACTCTGAAAGTATATAACTAGCAAGTCAAAATTTACAGAATTTCCATAATGTTACCGACTACGTAATTTTCTATCTATTCAGTGTATTAACCCTTGTTGACCAAGCTATGAAAAAAAGTTATAATCTCCATTTTTTTTGAAGAATTTTTTAGTTGAGGATATTTTAAGATGGAAAACTAATTTCTGAATTTTTCAATGACTCATAGGGACGAAATATGAAGGTCAGTCTCCAAAGTACCGTTAGGCTATAACTAAAGTTATAAAAATAAAAAAAAAAATGTTAAGTTTTTTTTTATTTAACTATGATATTTTTTGCTTTCGAATACATAACCATTTAATAAAATTCAGGATCGAAACTGTGTAAAAACACCAATTTAGTTTGTTAGTACCGAAATCGACTAAAATTAATTTCTTCAAGGTCTAATATGCTGTCAGAAAAACCGTTATATCTGTGGCTAAAATAGGGTTAAAAATACATAAAAAACAAGTTCCATTGAGGCTATATGATACTTAAAAGTCTTGTTAAGTCTAGGTGTCTAAATATGTTCCTATGGGGATTGCATCTGAAGTTAAACATGCTGGTACTTATATGTACCGTCGCGTCGGTCAATAAAGGATGCACATGAAAAACGAAGTGAATATTATAGTACGACTTCTTAAGTAAAAAATAAAACCAAAAACATATGCGATTTACAACATTTCTAAGAAATATTTATGATCAGGTCTGGTACTACCACATTCCATAGTGCAACGTATAGACATTTTCAGTGGTTATAGATCCACATATTTTCAGCGGAAAGTAAAATTGGTCACAAAAACCAAATTTTACAGGAGACGATTTTTAAAGTTTTAATTTAATAAATAGCCACATTGCTTGGCTCTTTGATTATTCATGTAATTTTTTTAAGTTCTCTTTCCAAATTTCTTTTTTGAAATAAAATGAATCGCTAAATAACTACAGTCGAACTTTGATAAGTCGAATTTCGATAACTCAAATGAAATTGGTTGGCAACAGCGCCAAGACTGAAATGTGCATACATGTAATTTTTATTTGATAACTCGAAATTCTATAACTCGAATGTCTTGATAGCTCAAAGAGATTATTTGGCGTCACCTTCGATAAGTCGAATTCTGAAGGGGAATTCCCAAATTCTGCGTGTTTTTACATGTTCGTTTTACATATATTGCATCGCTTTCGGGGCACTGTGTTTGTATGGCCTATGACCTAGTATGCATAAATGTTGAAAATCGTGATTTCGTTATGTGTGAGTAAGAATATATTGTCAAATTTCTTGTTAGTAGGGGTTAGAACACACACTACAAAGTTGGTATATTGGTTGATACGAACTCAAAGCTTAGTTTTTTTTTTTTTTAAATTCAGATGTGAATGTGACTCCGAATCTGCACAGCTCGACAACAACGATGACAGCTACAGTGATGAATGGAGGAAGATTTGAAGGACGATTTGATTCAACCACCTTCAAACTTCAAAGTTGGTTGCAAATTCGTTAACCATTTTGCGTTTATATTTACAGACAAATGAAAAAACAACCGATTCTGTATACGTATACCTATAATTTGAAAATCAAAATAAAAAATCCACACTTCAGTCATGTATAGCAGACTATTTTAAATAATAATTATGTTCCTGTACGTTTTTTGTGTTATATATGTTCGCAAATAAATACATATTTATATCAATTTTCTATTTTACTTGATAACTCGATTTTTTTTTTGCGGCAGGTGATGGTTCGAGCTATCGAAGTTCGACTGTATTTACTATTTTTAATTAATTTCAAAAACAAGAAACACAAAAATGGAGATAGTACTCATTTCCGTACACTAACATGGACATAGAACAAAATATGATAGTTAGACCAATTGGGCACAATATTGTGTAACTAATTTCGGCACTGCACCAGCGCTGCCACTGGTAAAATTTAAAAAGTGTCCAAAAAGGTGTCCCGGATTAAAAAAAAGAGTCCACATGCATAATTCGAATAGGATAATCGTATTTATCAAAGGAAAAAAACGCTTCTTTAAAATTTATGAAAAATACTATTTTTACTACATACGAAGGTGGGTCAGTAAGTCCCTAAATATTAAAACAGATGGCGTTGCCACCTCAAATCCAACGAATGTTTGCCTCGTTTCGTAACCGTGAACGAAACGTTGCTTCTTCACAGTCGAAACCGTGGACTTCTCCAGGTGAATCGAAGCCAAAGATGGCCAAGATGGGTCTGTCGGCCAACAAGGACATCGATTACCTTGAAAAGGGTAAAACGATCACTGATTTGAAGCAAAAACGACCACATTTGGCGAGGAAAAAAGGACAACGCACTAGCCGGTGCGGCGCACAGATCCGCAGTCGCAATGGCAAAATTCCATGAATTAGGCTACGAATTGCTGCCTCATACAGCATATTTTCCAGATTTAGCCCCCTGCGACTATTTCTATTTCGGCTCGGCGCCGGCGGTAAGAGATAAGAGTCGAATGAAGAGGTCATCAATGAAACAAACGCCTATTTTGAGCGCCTCGAGAAATTGTATTATTTGGAGGGCATCAACAAATTGGAAAAATGTTGGACGAAGTGCATAGATCTAAAAGGAGGCTTTTCGTATATTGACAAATAAAATGTTCTTTTGCCGAAAAGATTGTTCCTTATTTCAATGCTCAGTGACTTAATTGACCCACCCTCGTACGTCGTGCATATAGTACATAAATGTATGTATGCTTTTATCTGTAATTTTCTGTTGCCATGATTGATTGAAAATATTTAAATAACGCAGACGTACAAAAAGTAATTTGATAGTTTTTATTGAAATATTAGAAAAGCGTCCAAAAGTGTCCACGGTTTTCAAAAAGCGTCCATTTTAGCTAATTATCAAAAAAAGGTGTCCAGGTGTCCCGATTGCTAAAAAGCGTCCCAACGGCAACGCTGCACTGCACTCGTTTGAGATAGACCAAATGAGAATTCTTTGTCGCTTAGAACAAAAATGCTTTACCAATCGAATGTTCAGTATTTAATTTCCAATTGGTCTAAGTGATGAAATTCGACATTATTGAATGCTGAAAGTGTACGGAAAACTATTCTATTCCATACAATAATGTCTCTTCGAACAATTTGGCATGATTTTCACTTTAAAAATTTGGCCGTTAGAACAAAGGGAATATAGATCATCTAATAAACAGAATGAGTTACACCAAAACGGATTTCAGATTCAGAAAAAGCATCCTCAAATTAGTAAAACTGTAATGCAATGCACTCATTTTTGGAAAAAATGCTTTCCGCTGACGATTTGTCGAGATAGAACTGTGCTAAGTCTAACACTATTTGGGTACTACATATGAAACGTTGAATTTGTCTGTGTACCTCTTTGATTGTGGCAGTTGGTTCTTCCGGCATAAACGGAGCTGGTATACGAGTACGTATAGCCATTAGGAACACACAGTTCGTTTGCAGAGCTGCATTTTTGAGACTTTCCGGGATAATATTGGCGGAATTGAAGACTCGTCCACGGCAAGAATCTCGTCAGAAGTTTGAGTGTTCATGAAATTTTTCTCTAGTATTTTCAAATGCCCGATGACTTTGTCGAAGCGATTGCTGCCAACTGTTGCATTATCCGCGAAATGAATAAATTTCAAGACAAGCTGAAAATAATTTCACATCACTTGTGGAACAAACGTGTCTTGAAAAATGTATCAAGTCTCCAATAATCGCTGATTGAAGGGTATTTGACAATGACGATTTGACATATACATAACAAATCCGGGGATTTTTTTTATTTCACGAACGTTCGTGTCAACACATCTCTTGATGCCCGAATTTTGAGCGTTCAAGTTTGTCTGCAAAGCTATGAGCTTATAAACATCTTTAATTACTATTATGGAAAAGCAATCGGAGGGAGTAATTTCATAATTCTGATAAGCGCCGGATGCGGTGGTTTTTTCAAAATGAAATCTTTTCAAAGAACGGCCATCAACAGGAGTCCATGGATCCGAAAGAGTATTCAGCCTCAGATGATACAAATTTGTTTAATTCATTTGAATCGCTGGATTGTTCATCAGAGGGAATGTGTTCTTCTGAATCGGACCCTTCGAAGTCAACTTAGTCGATGCCAGAAACTACATGGGCAGAAGAAATTCCATAAAATCTTTTCGGATCCATTTCTTATCTCACCAAAAACTTATATGAACTAATTGTAAACATAAAAACACACTTGGCACTTGGGTAATATTTTTGCATTTACACGTGGGCAGTCGACGTGTTAACCCAAAAATGGATCGAAATTCATCACATATTACCATTGGCCAACTTTCGCAGGTTATTTAATATGAGAGACGAGATGAAGTATGAAAAATTTGTGGCCAAGTTCCAAAACAGGCAGGTGGACAACGTACATATGTACATACAGTTAAAATCGCTTACAACGACATCGGTTATAACGACATATCGGTTATAACGACCAAATTCTTAGGTCCCGATTGAGCTCCATTACAATCCCATTGAAAAACAAATCGTTTATAACGACATCACTTACAACGACATATCGCTTACAACGACCGATTTTTCCCTTTTTTTAGAAATAAGATATTGGTTATAACGACTGAAATCGACACAACTATTGGTGCCACTTACTTACTTACTTAGTTGGCGCTACAGCTCGAGGTGAACCTGGGCCTGCTTCTCGCAACCATGTTATGTGTTATATTTTTGCACGAATGGAAGGGACCTACAGTTTTTTGCCGACTTCGAACGGCGAGTTGAGAAGCTCAATCGTGACAAATGATACTCTTTGATGCTTGTCAGGCATTCGAAAGAGGTGGTACCGTGAAAAAACTCTTTTAGGTGTTAGACCCGGCCAGGAGTTGAACCCGGGCAGCATTGCGTGGTAGTCCAACGCACTAACTACCACGGCAACGGCGACCACACTATTGGTGCCACTGCTTTTTTTTAAATGGTAAACTGTCTGTAGATGCGATATATCTATGTACACATAATTTCGTATATGTTACAGCTTACGGTTTGTTGATGTTATATTTTTTTTTTGTAGTAGAAGTATGGAGCAGAGTATGTAAAATTACTTAGTGCTTGTTTCAGTGTAACGAGTGGTCGTAGAAGTTTAATTTTGTTCGGTTCGCATAAAGTTGAGTTGGAAAATGGATCAGAAATGAAAAATCTTTACAACTGAAGAGAAAGCAGGTATAATATTTAGATTGGAAGCTAAAGTGCAGAATAAACCTTGCCAATGAGTATTCTGTTTCACACTCCACCATATCCACAATTCTAAAGGATAAAGAAAAAATTAAAAACAAAAAAAACAATTTGAGCAAACAAAACTTACAGTAAAAAAGAGTTCATTGCACACTGAGGTTGAAAAGGCTTTGCTAATATGGTTTAAGACACAGAGAAGTTCTAGTTTACCCAGCAGTGGACCCATTTTGCAAGCTAAGGCAAATGACTTTGCCAAGCAGACAAATAAATTCACTCGAACATACATACATATGTAAGCCTCAAGAATAAATATAAATTATGAAACAAACATATAAGGGTAGTTACTTGAAAGCAGATTAATTAACCTTGATATCGGTTATAGCGACCTATCGCTTATAACGACCAAATTCGTCGGTCCCTTGAAGGTCGTTATAACCGATTTTGACTGTATAACGTTATTTAGAGAAACATTTGTGTGCAATTTTCGTGGTGCAGTAAAATATTGGCCAACTTCGTCGGGTGGCCTGCTTATAAGGGTGACCAACTAGACAGGTTTCACTGTACATATTTTATAAATAATATTTTAAGAGAAAAAAGCCGATAACCGATAACTGAAGTAACGCCCCCTTTAATAATGTGGACTCGCCCTCTATCGTTCCATCGAAATAATTAAAACGCAAACTACCGTCAAGTCGCTTTGATTAATTTCTGACTTAACCAAACTGTCACAAGTAATCCCATCTTATCACGTATTTATTGAAGCAGCGATACGAGGATTATCCCACTGCACTCCTGATAAAATACCCATGTCATTTGTCTATCATTGCGCCGGTCAGCTGGAAATGAATTTATTGTACTCGTACGAGTATAAAATTAAATGCTTTAAAATGAAACTTTAATTTATGCAGCAAAAATCCAAAGTTAATCCATGCACAGGCACACGGCAAAGGTTCTCTCATTGTTGACCAAGCACGCATGTGTATGCCAACATAGGTATACCGTACACCTACCTGCCTACTTAAAAATAAAAAATTCAATCAAATCGTATTAAATCCCTGGACATTGTACTCGTTCCTATATAGGCAAAGGTGGCAAGTTAATTATGAATGACACCGGTCACTGCAGCCTATTATTTATTTCGTACATAATTATAATAAATTTTTGATTGATGAAGAGCGAACCTTTAAGCAGACATCCATATCATAGTATCCTTCGATTAGTGAATGGCTTATAGGGAATTACATAAATGTCCCTTTACAAAATGTCGTCCTTGTTCGTCAGATTGAATGTTTGTGCATATGAATGTACTTGTCATGATAATCCTTGGAGATGCTTCTTGCAACGTATTCCCCTGCCGGTCGGTGCCGGCACCTCAATGTCGAAGAAAACTCACACTCTGTGAGAGTGTGTTTGAATTAAATGTGGTATATCGATTTATGTATGTACATATATCGAAGGATACGTGCCTTAATATGGGAAAGGAAAAAAGTCCTCGTCCTTATAATCATTGTCGCCGTCGCCGTCGCCGTCGCCGTCACCGTTGCCATCGTCATATTCGTCTTCGTCGTCGTCTCCTAACCCCTTCTCAACCTCGACGGTAAGGATTAAATGACACTTCTCTCATTTGGAATCGATTTTTGCGCGATTGACACTCTTCTATTTTCGATTTCTTTATTTGTCTGAATGTTTACAATGTGTGCTGCTATGGCATCGAAAAGGAGAAGGAAAACGGAATTTGACATAACAATAACATGTACTTCCTGGAATGGGACTCGGTAAGCGGTGGTAATGGGTAACCCATCCCCGAATTAAGTACATACATACGAGTACGAGTTTAGTTTCGATGTTTGCTCTCTTGTCTGTTTACTGAAAAACTATCTTTGTAGGTTTTTCTAGCTGTGAACTCCTTCGTTATTACTTCCGCATGCCACGACCACGACATTGTTTTCTTTTTGGTCTTGTTTTGGTTAATTGCTTTCGAATGATTGGGGAGAAACGAGATGCATTTTCATTTCTGGTTCAAGTGACAAATTGTTTTAGTTTTTCTTTTTTTTCCAACAACATGGGTTGACAGAATCTATTTAGTCATTGAAAGAGTGTTTCCTACATTTCAATATTTTTTTTTTTACTTTTTAAGAAATGTTCTCCAGTTGAATGGAACCGCTGGATAATTAATCAAATATTAATGTATTTATTTTGTCTAAGTTTCCCATTAATGGCGAATCGAATCGGAATGAAGTGAGCCCTTTCTTTTGTTCCTTCGGACTTCAAAACGCTAATGGAAGATTCGTGTCTTGAAACAATAGAACCAGGCCGATGAATTGAGATCGACTAACATTAGGTATTCTCATGGCCTTGCTTGAATATTTGACGAATATATTCGTAGTGAACCGGATTATTTTCCCTTTCTTTTGAAAATGGAGCTGTGCACTGTTCGAAATTAATTTAATGGCCATCTACATTGATTCAAAATAAACTCATTAAGGAGATCAAGTTATAGGTTAACATCGATAACAAAGGACATGGATTGTTGAGCTCGATATTTTTAATCCATGGTGGTCTATAGTTTGAAAACGGCCTTCGGTAGTCACTAGTCAGTCATTTGTATATAAGAGGAATAAAAAGAAAGTAGTAAGTATATTACAATTTATTGCTCGTCAATATCTTTTTATAGAATTTGAAGCAGTTAACCAATTGTAGAAACTGTCAATGTTGCCACTTTTCTATTATCTTCGACAGCTAAACAGCGTTTTAAATAAATAACTCCAAAAAAAGTATAGGACTGCTTTAAACAGTTGGCAATAGAGTTCTCTTGATATGGGTGCCAGGAAACAGTGGCTTTGATGGCAATGAGAGAGGGAATCAGCTGCCAAGACCATTCGGTGGCATAACTTCGTGAAGGACTCAATTGACCAATGGCTAGAAGAAAAACCATTTTATAAGTTGTTGTTTTAAAAGTTAAACGCTTTTTCAAATCAGCTGCAAGACTCTTTGCGTCAAAATGATATACAATTGGGACCGAAGCCAATTCTCTCACCACGGTAATTTACAGTCTCAAATAGACAAAAACGATTTTTAAGGAAAACTCTAAAAATATAAGTTTCGAAAACAAAATTTCGAGTAACAATTCTACTTCTACTTTACTACTTAGTTTTTGCGGTTTAAAAAGTGTAAGCAACGTGGTTCCTGATGCCTTGAGACATTAATTTGGCGCAAGTATAAAACAGTATAGAAATCAAAAATCTTGTCACCAACGGCTTATCTTTTTAGGTGGGAGGTACATCTAGCCTCAATGATTTAGGTTTAAGGCTTTTTTTGTTAATAATTTTCCATTTTTAAAATTCTAAGATGTACCGTTGGCTTTCTTTCTTAACTTCATCGAATTTAATAAAAAAAATTTCGGAATCGATTTTTTTTTGATTTTGTAAGTTTGAACTGATCGCCGTGGCCGTGGTGGTTAGTGCGTCGGAAAAATTCTATCCCAATGAGGTCCCATATAACAGGGCTAAATTAATAAGAGTGGATAATTTCCTGATCAAGGTGACTCGAAGGAACATTGCAAGAGCAATGAGTTCGATGAATAGCCTGATCTTCGGGGCTTACTACCCCAATTTCACGTATCATGAAAAGAGTGTGCCTTAACGGCTTTGTTCCACCAGAAGCGTTCTTCTATTTTGACCAACAGGGTCTGATCCAGGATAGATTAGCGGTGCCGCTAATCTTCCATGTTGCTCGCACGATTGAGGATAGGCGACTCAACTACGACAGAGACGTCGCACAGAGCCGAACGGAGCGCCTCCGGTTTAGTAGGTCGATTTCGGGGTGCGATGGGTACGATGTTGAGCAGCAGCATCAGAAATTCTGGTGGCTGTTAGAAGCAGATGGAATTCCCTTGTCGCTTCCGTTCGATCCGGGGTAAGCCCCAAGGCAAAGTTGGCCGCTTTTTATGTTTATTTTTGTAGACATGCCGTGGCCAGCTTACATAGGTTTAACCTGTGACACACTGGTAGTATGGATACCATAGTATACGGATGTACTATCTATGTGTCAGGCATTACCATGGTAACACCACATGAGCAAAATGGTATGATAGGTGTATGTATTTAAGTTTTATAAAAAAAAAATAAAAAAAAACAAAAAAAATAAAAAAAAAACAAAAAAAATAAAAATAAAAAAGAAAAAAACGCACAGCACTTGCACACAAAAAAATATATAAAACCAATAAAAAACCACAAAAATTTTTAAAATAACTAAATAAATAATAAATAAATTTTAAAAAATAAATACGTATTTAATTACGTAGCTAGAGCTAAGATAGGTTAAGTTGTTGAAAGTTTTATTATTTAAGGTAGTTTTTAAGCACAAAAATAAATGTCATTTCACTAAGTTTTTTTTCAAAAACATTTTTCTTAGTTTTAAAATTGTAACTTTAATTAAAATTCAATAGCATAATGTAGTTTACGTCGAAAGACATAGTATAAGTATTAAGTTAAGCTTAAGAGCCCGTGCGGGGCCAGTAAGTTAGAGTAAGATAGTCAAGTTAGCTAGTTTTAATCAATTTTGTCTAGCATTTAAGATTTAATTGAATTGATAAATAAAAATGAATTTAAAATGAATATAGTGCGTTGGACTACAACGCATGCTACCCGAGTTCAATCCCAGCAAAAAACACCTTAATGTTTTTTCAGGATGCCACCTCTTTCGAATGTCTGACAAGCAATCAAAGAGTATCATTTGTCATGAGAAGCTTCTCAACTCGCCGTTCGGAGTCAGCAAAAAACTGTAGGTCCCTTCCATTTTCGTGGAAAAAATAACACGCACATACAAATGGTTGCGACAAGTTAGGCTTGGTTCTGTAGAGGACTGCTGAAGCCGTATATTTATTTAATTATTAAGTCTTATCTCGATTTTTTCTACTTATAGATGAGGAATTGCTCAACCTTCTTCTACAGCATCTGCAATATGCTGATTCGAACGAAGGTCTGTCTGTCTCTCATTCTCGTCCTTCATGTGCTCGCGCTGTGTGTAAACATTATAAGGGTATTCATATCTCCTTTAGCGTGTGTAGATTATAAAAAAAGGTATCGCCCACATACCATGCATTTCCTAAATGGGAATGGTTTGAAAGCCATTATAAGGATTCTGCGTTGTCATTATTTTTCCAGGTACATTCTAAGATCAACAGCGATAATTCTACTGCGGGTGACACCTTAATACTCAAAACGTACGTCTCTAAAACATATTTTGTCAAACTTCTTAATGCTACCATTCTGACTGTGCTAACACTATTACCGAGCGAACCTGAAGTAAGGCTACGGCTTTGGTTTTGTAGTTTCGATGATACTAGAGTCGAGGTGAATCAATGTCCATTTCTGCATGCGTGATATGTATACTTTCCGCAGGACTTTCACTCTTCTAATAAAGTTTTTTTTTTTTCAGAACGGCGCGGCGAGCTGTAAGGCATTGTGGGCGGCCGTGGCGTAGTGGTAGTCGTCGTCGCCGCTTGTCACGCGGAAGGTTCACGGTTCAAATTTAGATGTCGCCGAAACATTTATTTCTCACGAAATAAAAATAAGTTGATCAGTTTCAGAAGCTAGTATCAAAAACCTACTGCGAAGGCATAACACTGGCAGTAGGATGGTATATCTGAATAAATTGATCGCACAAACTACAACAGGAACCATCTGGTAAAAACTTCTGTGAATCATAAGCAATTGCATAACTTTCAATAATATACAACTCTCCAGTTATCTTGGACACCACCTATAGAGTTAGTTGAAACCTAACATCTGAGTTTCCTATAACTACGTCGATCTGTCTGTCTCTCGTTCTTGTCCTTCATATGCTCGCGCTGTGTGTTAGCATTATAAGGGTACTCAACTCATATCCCCTTTAGCGTGTGTAGATTATAAAAAAAAAAAAAAATCTGACTGAAACTTTCCAAAAAATTTTGCTGGGACTTGAATATGTGAGATCATAATAAACATTGAGCCACAATGTTTTCTTAAGTTTCTTAAATGGGTTCTTTAGTTTGCATGAGCCATTCAAATTTGTAGAACAGAGATAGAATTTAATATCCATATCATAAAACGGTACTAACATGTGCAATAGTTGCCGTACGCCTTTCTCCGGAATGAGTATTGAATTCCAAATACAAACTTGTACATTTTTCGAAGGAAGTTTGTCGAACTTTTGGTTCTATTCTTAACTTAAGAAGGGAATATCGTCAGTGCAAACATTGAGGCTGCTCTTCAAGTCACTCTATACGTAGAACGATAATAGAAAAGTTAAATATTCATATCCACTACCTCCTATTTTTCCCATACATTTGTATATCTATCTACATAGATATGTACTTTTAAATATTTCTTCTGTAAATCGAATGAGGTCACATCGATTTTAATTACCTTAAGTCCTATTGTTTTTTTTTTTTACGTTATGTATCAATTTTATGTAGCACATAAGAAATAATATTCGACTTTGCCTTTAGCCTCTCTCGGTTTATTATCGTCATTAATCTCCCCGGTGATGAAAAATAAAATGAATTCACGTCTTAATCCCAGCCATAGACCATAGAGTGCTCATCTTAAATAGGCGTTTCTTTTTTATTTATGTTTCGATTTTATATCAGCAAATAATATAAAAAAAAATAACAACTCATCGTGTCATAAGCCTCATGTAGTTTTAATAATTTGCTCGGGGACATGCCTTAATCTACATAAATATGTATTTCGTATCTCATACTAGACCGCCGTGTCGCAGTGGGCGTCATTTCCCATCTAAAAGAAGCCAAAGCAGCGCATTATCAAATGAATAGGCAAGATGCAGATTCATGAATATACGACTTACCTGTGTGCGAAATGAAGGTACGAGTGAGCTTTGCATAAAACACAATTCAACTGGCAAATATGCATTTATGAAATTTCATATTCATATGCTTTCGAGATAAAACTAAAATTTGACAAAAACTCATTGTTGCAAAAGTTTTTGTACGGCGCACTCGGAATTAGCTTGCGGATGGGAAGACATTAATATTATTTTAAAATTAATTATTAAAACATAATTATTAACGGTGTTAACATTCGAGTACCACGAAGAACGAAGAATGTTACTGGACAAACATACGAGTGTTAGATGTCACGTATGCAAATATTTTTCAAAGATAATAATTATGACCGTTGATTGATGAGAAGGGGAGGTTAAGTAAATTAATCGTGTAGAACTTTGTACACTGGTCCCTCGCTTTGCGCGGGGGTTAGGGGAATAAAAAGTCTCGCGCAATGCGAAACCGCGCAAAGCGAAACCGCACAAAGCGAAGTATGAATTGCATGTAATTTAGGGTGTTGCGTTCCTGAAAAATGAAATGTAAGCATTTATTTAAGCCGCGCAAATCGAATTTTGGAAGGCAAAAGCATTTCGAGCAAAAGTGAAACCGCGCAAAAAGATGTCGCGCAAAGCGAGGGACCAGTGTATTTGTTTTCCAGTTAACTTCATTCCATAACCCCCGTGACCATCGACTTTCTTTGTGTGTCACCCCGCTTCTCCACGAGACAGAAGGTCTGATTGTTAACTTTTTGTAGTCAAGTGGGTTAAACCTGTCAAAAAATAAATAATTTTAAAAGAGGGAGAAAATTCTCACAGAGAATGGAAAAATTGCAAGAACGTAAACAAACGCGTTGAACCACATTTCTGACACTTTGTGGGTATAAACCTTTAACTTATTTTTGTTTCACCCTTTACAATGAACTTATGACAGCTAATTTCAATGACAGAAACTGCAAAATGCCTGGTTTGACATGTTTTACCCATTCTACCCAAAGAAAGATTTGGTGTAACGTGCCAGTCGCATGTTATGTTATGTTAGTTTAAGTTGAAAATGAATAAAAAATAAAATACAAATACAAGAATTCGTTTATCTTTCAGTTGAGGGGAAATTTTCGACACTCTCATTCTCATATTTTGGGTTAACAAACAGGAATTTGTGAGAATTCGTACGAATTTGTACAAAGTTGCAATTTACCAATCAGACCTAGTATTCAGGACAGACATAAATGGCAATCACAAAAACAAGATGACGGATCAATTGTCAAATTTCGCATGATATGCACTCAATGTCTGCCATTTAATTTCAATTCAGTTCAGCGCACAGCGATGTCGATGGAGCAAAACAAACATAATATATGCGGTGCATTGTTGCACTTAAAATGTTGAAGGAGTTAGAAAAATAGTCGTGCTCATCCTCCAATCACTCGTGTTTATTAGTTTTCATTTTCTTTTCTATATTCATAATTAACAAAACAAATTTTACTTTTCACTTCTCTTGAAAACTTTCATGAAGTTTAAAAATTTCAACCAAAGTGACAGCTCATGTCAAACCATCGATGGCAATCCGAAATTCGTAGCATAGGATGACAGGGTAGAAGATCCAGTATGTCTTATCGTTTGCTGTATGCACTAGACATTTTCCAAGCATGACATGAGCGCTACCATGAATAATATTTCGTGGAGACGCTGGGTCATGTTGGATGACAGATAAAAATGCTTCCTTTCGAACTGTTGCAGAGGAAACGTCTAAGCAAGGAATGGTCAGATTTAAATGAATTAAATGCATTCATATTGTTGCGAGTGCTGTGAATTTATTTTCGGTTGATAATAGTTGGCAAAGACCCAACAAACGACTTTGACACCTTCGTTTGTTTTCGTGTAAAAGAATAACATTCGGTCCGATGCGCGTCGCAGACTCGCAGTTTTTTTTTTAGAGCTTCCAGAAAAATTCTTGTAAATTTGATGATATAAGTAAAATTTATAGTAAAATCAAAATGTTGTCTCAAGTTTTCTTTTAATTCGACAACATGCAGACGCCACACTGTAAATCAATGTCCTTCACCTAAATTGCATCAGAAAGTTTAAAATAATATTAACAGCAACATCGTCGTTGAAAAAGAAATTAAAAACTGCAGTTCTTGGATGTTGGAGGGTGTTTTAAGTTTGAATAACACCAATGGAGTTAGTGGGTGGGTTGGTATATACTCGTATATGAAATAAAAATTAGTGATTAGAACAGGCAAAATGTTTAAGAAGTGATGAAATTTTTGAGTTTAGATGGCCTTCATCAATAGGCGTCTTTTTCTTCTAATCTATATAGGCTTAGAAACAATTTTCAATGTTAAATATAAATACACTAACAACTAAGCCTATATAAAAGTACGAAATCTGGATAGTTATCCAGTTTTGGGTCCTTAGCCTGGATAGAAAAATGTGCTACCAAACTATTTTTTGTCTATTGTTATCGAAAATGTTATCGAAATGTCAAATATGAATATGCGCGAAAACATGTATTCTAAAGAGAAAGTGTAAAAAAAATTTACAAAATGGAAGCTAAAATTAATGATTTTATTATTTCTAATCTAATCATTTTATTATTTCTTTAAAAAAAGTGTGCTCAAAGTTTCCTTTTATGTTTATGAATTGAATGGATTTGACAGCAGATGTCAAACTGACAAATGTCAATTATCATAGTGCTGCCAAGTCGCTGACGAGCATTTTATTTCTCATTTTTAGTTAGGCCTATATGGATTAGCGAAAAAAAAAATACGCCTAATGATGCCGCTCAAAAAAAGAAAGTCTTTTCTCGAATCGCCGTTTTATGTTCTTCCCATTCGTGCAAAAATATAACACGCACGCACAAATATTTGCGAGAAGTAAGCCCAGGTTCGCCCCGAACTCTAGCGCCACCTAAAGAAGGAAAGAAAGAGGAATCTATCTGGCTTCCTCTTCGAGTTTAACGTAATGGCCTTTTGTTCATACAACGCAAACCGTGCAGATTTTATGGACACCTTTTTGATAAATAAGCACAATTGATGTGTAGTAACAGTTACAACACTGAGCTTAGCCAAATTAAAGCCAACCAGTGCCTACCCTATTTCTACAACATCCAACCATCTTTTTTTTTGATTTTACTTAGATGATATCTCGATCACTTCGACCAATGAGTGTAAACACCGGATTGACCATCAACGTTTGGACAAAGATACCTTGGACTACAACCTTTCAAGTAATCACGGATTATCCAGAGCTGAGCTAAGGAAGTTCTTATGATTCTACCACGCAATTACGTACAAGGTTTTTTCACGTCGTCGCAGCAAAGCAGAAACCATTGAGTAGAATGGATTCAAATTAAGTTCAAGTGAATTGTTACTATTTGTCTTATTCAATTCAGAACAATTTTTATATCTTATTTTGATTGTGGGATTCGAGATTTACTCCACGCCTTCTGTCTAATGAAACAAATGATTCGATTCTGATGAAACAGCTCGATGGAAGGATTCTTACCAGCGAAGCCACTTATGTCACTTTATTGAAAGAACAAATATAGGCACAATTTAAGTTGAAGGTGAGACTGACAATTGACTTTTGAAGAGTTGAAGCGCCCTTTGGGATATGTAACCAAACAAAATTGGTAAAAGGAAACCTGGGACATGTTTTTGTTTTTGATAATTGTAGACATCTCGAATATCTTATGGATTGTCATTGACGGTTTGAAGTCTGTTGAAGTTCAGTTAGCTATAATTAATTGCTAGTCACTGAATTAAGCCTAGTTTTCATCCGAGGTGAGCTTTTGTCCTATTAGGCTCTGCACATTTCCGCAGATTATGATATGGAAAGTTTTTAAGAGCATACAAATCTAACATTTACGATGGTCGCTATTGTCTGACAATTCCCAAAGACTCCTTTTGACCTTTAAAAACTTGTGGGATCCTGAATCCTCGCAAATCCTAAACCAACAGCAGTCATTGTTAAGGCCTTCAATTCAAATACAGGATACTGATTCGAACACAATAGAGATAAAACTATTTTCGTAAATAATTGAACCATAATGAAATACTTGCAACAATCGCATTCTTAACCGAGATAACGAGATTTCCTTTAGCTCGTACACTCGAGTGTTCCTCATTATTATTTCCAATAAATAATTGCTTCTTCCTCGAATAAAAGTTTCTCGTTTATTCAAAGAACCCAGTGTTAAACGAGATTATAGTGGACATGTCCACCACCCTGTACCTATTCAAAAATGTTACAAACTTAAAACTACTTAGTAGTCCATAAAAAATGTCATAGAAGCTTTCCTTTTTTCTGATCCCTGCTGACATATTGCATGAATACAACAAAAGGGAACTATTTATATACTCGTCCATAATCTCTGTCTCTGCAGCAGGACGTTAAGCTAGCGAACATTACACAAACACACAGCATAGAACTCCCACGACCTTTAGTTACAAAAAAAAAATTCACTGCTGGGGCCCACCCCAACAAAAGGAAAAAAAAAACAAAATACGAAAACTTTTAGTAAAGTCTCTTGGAGTATTCATTTTTAATGTCAATTTTATATTGCTTTTCCGGACGAAAGTGTACGGCAAACCCCTGAGTGGAACTAAGCATGCATGCGTATTCCAAATGAGAAGACCTACCTAATAGGATGTGAGTGAATTTTGTTTCGAACTTATCCATCCCCGAGTTATTCTTCAAGTAAACTGGCGTTGCTTTGTTATCCGTAGAAAAGAAATTTGCATTTAATTGGATTGCATGAAAATTTCACTAAAAATTAACATGTCCTGAGGTAATGGGAGGTGTTTACGGGTTTTATTTGTTGATTTTCCTTTTAGTTTTTCAAACTCAAAACAAAGTATTGTTATTGTGAATATTTTAACAATTTTACTTTATAACAATTCAGCTTCAAGTCATTCTCGATTCTGATATAAACTTCTTCAAACTGTGATGTTTTTAGTCAGTGCGGAGAGACAATGAAATTTGAAAATGATTTCCCAATGGTTTTCCATTCGAAAATGGTTTAAGTTGTATGTATGTATCTACATAAATGTTTGTACATCGAGAAGCGTTGCAGAAAATAACGACGCAAATCGAAACAGCGTTAAATCGAACCGAGGAGGGGCTCAACTATGTAGTAATTTTTATAAAAGGACCTTTTTGTTTTTTTTGGATTTAAAACACAGAGTACACACATATGACGGTATATATATTTGTATGTAAGTATGTATTGTACATACATACAATACATATGTACTACAGTCGAACTTACTTCCCTATAACGAACTTCTATACAACGAAGCTTTCCCTATTGCGAATTTTTTTCAAGTACGCAGCTTTTTCGTTCTACTTTTAGTGTGTTTTGATAGCCTTATAATGCATTTCCATACAGCGAATTTTTTTCTACAACGAACAAATTTTGTAGCTGGAAATCGAGCTCTCATGCGTTTTTATTTCCATATAACGAATTTTTCAAATAATTTTCTGTCTCGCGCATTAATAAAACTTTCTACCGAGAAAAAAGTAAGACATAATTAGGGGATTCCCCAAAAGTTGAAATAACAACAGAAAAAAAGAAAAAAGTCGCATCAGCATCAATTTTGGCAGCAGTTGCCTGTGTTCAGTGAACAAACTGACTAATGCGTTTGAATCTCTAAATGTATTAGAAGATTTAAAGAACTAAAATTACTGCAATTACTATTAATAAAAGTTGATAAAAAAAAAAAATCGTATTTTCTGTATAACAAATTTTCTATATAACGAAGTGATTTTCTGGTCATTAAAGTTACCATAAACGGACACTTATTATGTGTTCATGACAAAATAAAAGATTATCCACTTAAAGAAAAGGTATAGCAGTTTATTTATTAGTTAGTTTTGGTTTTTAAATTGTATTTTTTATGCGTTTGCACTTTATCGTTATTGGAAAGTAAACAACGTCCGCTGCCCTTGGTTGTCGATTTGTATGTGTCAAATAATTGCAACTGTCAGTAAAAGTCCTTTTAGAACGCCAACTCTGATTGGTTGGCCAGTCAGATATTAGCTTTTAATTTATTCGACTACTGGACGACAGAGGCCACTGTCATAATTCGGCGACGACAATTCGACTACTGGACGACAGAGGCCACTGTCATAATTCGGCGACGACATCCCACCCTCCGTGAATCCTAGTGGAGATTCACCACAAATTTGAATTACTGCTAGCTTCGAGGCAGGACGGCGAAGGGTTCCATTTAATGTCTTTACCTCGGCACTTCTTACCTGACCATCTTTGGCCGGGTACACCTTCGTTATCCTCCCGCGTTGCCATTTACTTCTTATTCTAACTGGAGTCCCACGGCGATTTACAAAATTCCTCAGGCATAATATGAGGGCATCATTTTGATGGTGGAGGAAATGATGGTAGTGATACACTATGAGTTGCGTTAGTGTATGTCTCTGCGGCAAAATAATTGGACGTCTAGCATCAGCAGGCAGGCAGTAGGCAGCATCGATGCGTCCTTTTAAACGTAGAAGTCCTCCTTCATCCAAATATGGCGTGAGTTCGTATATGACACTGGATTTCGAAATAGGTTCTTCTTTCTTGAGCGATGATCTTTCTTTAAAGAACTCTTCCTTTTGGGCTTGTTTGCACAGAAAGTACTCGGCAGATAGAATCTCTTCGGCTGTTAGTTCTTGTCTTATTGGAGCACGAGTGATTTGTTTGGACATCGGCTCTCCATTTCGCTGTGCAGCAATTCTTTCTCTCGCACGGCGCAGTGATTGGAGACATCGCAACATCCAGGCTACTACTCGCCTTAACTTAGAGTACGATGAAAAGTTGGCAACATTTACTAGAGGAGCACTTGCCTGGCCAATGTGAAATATCCTTGGACGCAGTTCTTCATCAAGCGTGTCTGGAGCAAGAGCATCAGAGCAACAGGGCCATAGATGTTCTGGAAGGCGAAGAAATTCTGGCCCTGATAACCATCGGCTATTTTTGACGAACTTCGGCGGATTGATGGCTCTGGTGGCATCATCTGCCACGTTTAAATCAGTCGGTACCCAACGCCAGTCTGAAGGATCCGAAGCGTCCAGGATTTCAGCTATCCTATGAGCCACAAATGGTTTGAATCTTCTATGTGGAGATCGAATCCACCAGATAGTGGTCTTTGAATCGCTCCAATAAACGACTCTTGATATTGCAAAGTTATGGTTTGATCGAATGGCTGACTGAAGACGGCTTCCTAGGACTGCGGCCTGCAACTCCAGGCGAGGAATTGAAAGTAGCTTCTTTGGTGCACACCTTGTCTTTCCGAAAGCGAAAGCAACGTCGACTGTTCTTTGGTGCTGGATTCTAAAGTATCCTACCGCGGCGAATGCACTCTCACTGGCGTCCGTGAAGATATGGAGTTCAATATCTTGGGCAAGTGGAAGTTTTGGTGAGTAGCAGCGATTCAATCGAAACTGTTTAACATTCTTCAATTCTATCCACCAGAGTTTCCATCGGCTATGAAGATTGTCTGGCAGTGGATCATCCCAACCGATCCCAGTTTTCCAAGTATTTTGAAGTAGTATCTTGGAGAAAATCAGAAAATCACCCAAAAAGCCGTACGGATCAAAGACTGCCATGACGATTCCCAACACTTCTCGCTTTGTTGGTGGTCTTGATGATTCTAGAACTTCTTTGGAAATTCGATGAAATTTGAAGCGGAAACGGAATGTATCATCTTCAGTATGCCAATACATTCCGAGCACCTTTTCGCCACCTTCATCTGATTCCAAGCTTACTGCTGATTGAACACGGCATAGTGGATCATTCAGCTTTGCCTCTACTGCTTTTATATTGGAGACGAAGTTTCGAAGCATGAATCCACCTTCTGCATGAATTTTTTTGACTTCCAGACTGATTCGTTCCGCTTCGACCTGGTTGTGGAAACTGCATACGAAATCATCCACATAGTGGTTGTTCACAATTGCGTCGACAGCTTCGGGTGAATTCTTCTGAAATGCAGTGGCATTCTTGTTCTTTATGTATTCGGCTGCGCAGGGCGAACATGCGGCACCGAATATCATAGATGACATAATATATATGCGAATTGGCTGATCTTTGTTCCCGTCTCTCCATAGGAATCTCTGTGCATTTTGATCTTCGACTCGAATCTTTACTTGTGAAAACATTTCCTTTATGTCAGCAACTACTCCGACGACTCCTTGGCGGAACTTGAAAAGAATTGTCAAGAGCGGCTTGGCTTGCTCTGGTCCCTTTAATAGCATCGAGTTCAAAGAGATCCGATGGACTTCGGCTGCAGCGTCGAAAACGATACGGAGTTTGTCTGGTTTGTGTGGGTTAGTAACCCCAAAATGTGGCAAATACCAGATTCGGCTGCTGTTGGCTTCTGCATCGTTCGGTGACAACTCTCTAGCGTAACCTGACTGAATGTAATTAGCTATTTGGCATTTGTATCTTTTGGAAAAATCTTGGTCTCTTTGCATTTTCGCCTCAATGTTGAACAAACGCTTTGATGCCATTTGGTAGCTATCAGGCATAGTGAATTCATCGTTGCGCCACAACAAACCGGTTTCAAATTGTTTATCAACACGTCTGGTTGTTCTTTCTAAAATTTCTCTCGCTCGGGCATCATCGATGGACTCCACAACAGTATCTGTTTTATGCACGCCGAAGTTTTCAACTGTGAAGTAGGATTCCACCACCTTGTCGAGATTACAAAGGATTTCGGTTTCATTGATGTGTAGAACCATCGGATTATCATTGGCATTGGCACATCGTGGTCCATAGGCAACCCAACCAAGTTTTGTGTGTGCTGCGATTGGTTCATCCTGGCCACCCTCGATGGACGTACCGGCGAGACCCAAGTGGCAATTGTCCAATCCAATTAGGATTACTGGGACGGCATCTTTGTAGTTGCTGACAGGAATACTCCGCAGATGTTGTGCGCATTCTTTATTAAAAGATTGAATTGGTAGGCTTAGATTCTGCACGGTTCTGACATTTCTCATTTGGAAGAACCGAGATCCCTTTTCAGCTCCACTTATTTCCAGGGCAACTTTTCTGGATGGCTGTGTCACTACCTTGTCTCCAAACCATTGCAAGGTCAAAGACTGCATTTGTCCTTGGAGTCCCAATTCTGTCGCTATTCCATCCTCCAAGATTGAAATCGACGATCCTTCGTCAAACATGGCATACACTGACTTTTGTCCTCGTGGACCCAACAAAACCACTGGCAAAATGCGAAAGAGCTGACTATTGTAGTTTTGTGTACGACAATTCTGAATCCTTTCTGGAGCTTGCGGCGAAACTTCTTTTTCTCCTTCATGTAGAAGTTTGTGATGGAACTTGCGGCATCCATTTTGGTCACATCTTCGTCGACTACGACACGTTGCAGCCCCATGTCCAAATTTAATACAGGAAAAACAAAGGTGTTTGGTTTTTACGAGCTTCCATCGATCTTCTGTGGCCAATCCTTTAAAGGTTTTACAGTCACCTACCTGATGGCTCTCTCCACAGCAAATGCAGACCACTTTTGGCGAATTCCTTATCTCACCAAAATTCTTCTCGTTTGCGTGTAATATTCTGCGTGGCTGGGATGGTTGCCCTCTGACTACGGAAGTGCTCGATTGCGGCACAAGTTGAACTATTTTTGCCAGTTCAGTCAACCATTTTGCAAAATCCTTGACGGTGGCGTACGGTTCTATAGTCGATGCATGTCTTGCCCACTCAAATCTTCTAGTCATTGGCAGCTTCAGTATTAATTCCTCGAGAAGCATGGGATTCGCCAGATGTTGTTCACATTTAGCCGATGATAAAAATGCAACCACATTTTCAACCATTGTTGAGAAAGAAATGAGGCATTCGACTCGAGCATCACTGATCGTTGGAAACTGTTGAACTTTCGTGAGTTGGGCTTTCACTAATAAATCCGGACGACCAAAACGAAAGGATAGTACTTTGATGACTTGTGTCACGTTGTTGGGATAAATTAACAGAGATGAAACTGCCTCCCTGGCTTCCCCTTGTAGGCACTTCTGCAGGCGTATAGTATTTTCCACTGCAGAATATCCGAAATTGGCGGTCGTTTCTTCATAATTCGCCAGAAACAATGGCCAATCATCTGGCTTTCCCGAGAATATTGGCAGATCATATAGTTTCTTGTATGGCTGGGCTACCATTCCAACGGCTGTAGAATATGTTGATTGCGTACCCGACGTCGACTGGGTATCCTCGGCATGATTCGTTTTTACAATATTTATAGCTTGGGTTCCCCTTTGACGATCGATTGCTTCATGCAAACGCTGTGTTTCGGCCTGGTTGACACCGGTATCATTGCGAAGCTGATCCACTGACTGCTTAAGGGCGGTAATTTGCGCTACCAAAGCAGTTAATAACTGATTTTCCACTGGCTGTGGCGGTTGTGGCTGTGGTGGTTGTGGCGGTTGATCCATTTCGCTGGCTAATATTTGTACGACTCTGCTTTCGGATTGTGATCTGTATCGTACCGGAACTTTGCCTTTATTTGATCGGGAACTCCTGCGAGGCGGCGTTGGCATATAGCGGCGATGAAAAGGTGACTCTTATTGAGAACGATGGCTAACAGATTCTTGCTGACGGATTTGGAGGCACCGGCGAAGTGGTGTTAGTTAAATTCCGTTGCTTGAGTTTCCTTTAATAAGAATTTGTACAGCATATGTTTCTTATTAGGCAAATTTTGGTACTTACAGGGCTGCTGCAGCTCAATTTAGCTGCAGCAGTTAGCACAAATACGGCAAAATGTTGACGCTGAATAATTTATTAAGCGTGGCGGCATTAACGACGGCAATAAATTGGAATTTTCTCACTGGGCAGCGGCGAAATTACACAAAAAAACACGAATTCAGTGAAATTATTGAATTTAAAAAACTTTTGTTCATGACAAAATAAAAGATTATCCACTTAAAGAAAAGGTATAGCAGTTTATTTATTAGTTAGTTTTGGTTTTTAAATTGTATTTTTTATGCGTTTGCACTTTATCGTTATTGGAAAGTAAACAACGTCCGCTGCCCTTGGTTGTCGATTTGTATGTGTCAAATAATTGCAACTGTCAGTAAAAGTCCTTTTAGAACGCCCACTCTGATTGGTTGGCCAGTCAGATATTAGCTTTTAATTTATTCGACTACTGGACGACAGAGGCCACTGTCATAATTCGGCGACGACATTATGGTTCCGTTAAAAGAAAAAAAAATTAAAAAAACCTTTTTTAATTAATTTTATTATTCAATATTTACTGTTCAAAATAACATCTTGCAGTTTGCTTTTGTTGACATAACACAATAAAATTACTGCGAAAAAAACAGGAGGAACAGGTACAATACAGGAACGCAGGAGGAATCCTATAATACGCTCCCAACGTAACATCCCTCTGTCCGGGTATTAGAGCTTCGCGTCCGGTTACCGGATATTTTCGATAGATTTGCTTGTGAGTATTAAGAAAAAGAGAAACTGTAGTGAAAACAGATCCACTGCATCCTTCTGTTTCAACTGTTTATATATGAATGCGTCCATTTATGAGAGACTTTTTATATGGAATGAGAAAGAAAATGTGTCCGCGTCTCTTATAGAGATGGCTCAGCAGGTTAATATTCACCTTTGCTGAGTGCCGGGGCACAGAGACATTCCAGCGAATTGTAAAGCTGATGAGCTTGATAAACCAGGAACAGCAATACCTATTCTACCCGATAAGAAGAATATAGGTATGCCTCTCCCTACTAACAAGCTAAAATTCACACTTGACATAGTCAATATTAGCAATGCTAGATGGAAAGGTGAAACTACCTGCCTTGCGTCCGGACAGATCTGGATTAACTACCTTTTGCCCCCTGAAAAGACTACACATATCGGTGACATTACAGGACACTGCCTTATAGGCAAGCATGCTTCAGGGATGGCATCATTTCAAATGACTTCTGTAGAAGCTTACTTACTTACTTAGTTGGCGCTACAGCTCGAGGTGAACCTGGGCCTGCTGCTCGCAACCATTTGTGTGTGCGTGTTACATTTTTGCACGATTGGAAGTGACCTTCAGTTTTTTGCCGACTCCGAACGGCGAGTTGAAAAGTTCAATCGTGACAAATGATACTCTTTGATGCTTGTCAGGCATTCAAAAGAGGTGGTACGGTGAAAAAACTCTTTTAGGTGTTAGACCCGGCCAGGAGTTGAACCCGGGCAGCATTGCGTGGTAGTCCAACGCCACCACGGCCACGTTGTAGAAAACTATACCTAGGAGAATACTTCTTCAACGATCTTAGTGACCTAGCACAAAAAGACGTGGAAAGCCTTTTTTGCTTTATACAAAGCTTCAATTGGTTCTCATGAATAACGGAGTTAAATATCCACAAGATCCCGGCCTAAGTGTGCTGGTACTCGCTACTGCGACCACTGCTTCCCAACTTAACTAAGGGAATTGTACGCTTATCGGAGCTGTTCGCAAGCAGAGCATTCAGTTCAGATGTACATTTAAGTGATCTCCGAGCGGTGGAGCCAAAAAAAATCTTTATTAAAATCAAAACGGTTCTAAACTACTACAGGGTTGAAACAAGAATTAATTAATTGAATTTTTCTGCAGGTATCTTTTAAGAATTAAGAATTATGTTTTTGATGACAGTGCATCAGGTCACTGTGGGAATGGAATGCAGGTGTCGGATGTAATTATGTTTGCGCGTGTAGCACAAAAATGCTGAGTGTGCGAAAAAATGGCCGCGCGTGTTTGCAACGGGCATAACGGGACATGTGGGCTGCGCTTGTTACTTATTATGATGGGAGGAAAGGGAAAGATGGCAGTTTACGTTAGTAATTGCTGTTATCAGCGAAAAACGGTAAATGGTAAAGTGTGTGGAGGGAAGTGGGCGTGTGGAAAGGAAGTGGATTCTCTGATGTAACTGTACATATGTACCCCGCATAGGAAATAAAAGCTCAACTTTCTGCAAAGCACCCATTTATTTTTTTAAAGCTGCCGACGTTAATCCAAATACGATGGTATATATTTCTACGACGTCAATCGAGGTGTAACTGTAGTGCATTTACAAGTACATATGAATCTCAAGTAAGAACCAACCAACACTTTCTCCTTCTTTGCGAAAAAAAACTGTACGTTACGTACATATGTACATGTGGTTTGCCTTTACATCCAAGTCCAATCATCTTCTCAGTTTTGCAAAGTTTAATTTAAAGATTGCCCACATCTTCTTCAAATAGCTGCATACGGTTGCGGCAATGAAATCTGTGTAAAGTTTTAAATTGTATGTAATTCCCAAAGTTCGTCTGTAGTTATTACCATGTATGCTTAATTAAATATCACATTACAAATTTCAAAAACTTCCTCTTTTAAATCCATTCAGCTGTTGGCAAACGAAGCCGAAAAAAATCAATTACATTTTCTTTTTGTAAAATTAGTAAACATTTTATCTAGCAAACAAACTTTCAGGTAAGCTTCGCGAAAGAGTGTTTTCCTTACCGATGTAATTATAAATTTTCACCGAAAAACACAACACAATGAGTTTCATTTCACTTTGGTTTTATTCATGGTTTGTAAGTGCATTTCAGTTTTCCAGTGAAAAAATACTTAAAAAAAACTTACGAAATAACAACCGAACAACCGGCCAAGTGTGAGTGAGACTCGCGCTCGAAGGGTTCTTCCGTATTCTTAATTTTGACGAAGAAGTAAATAATGGTTTTGCTTTTAGCAAATATAAATTTGATGCATCACAAGATCATAATAAAGAATGAATAAGAATATGCCTGTACGTAGGTACTTCCAAGCTATAAAATAATAAAAAAGAATCTGAGCGATACAAATTACAGTCGGCTAAATCCTGAAAAAGGACCAATTCAATTACCTTTGTAGGTGGTGAGATCGATACACAGAACAAAATCACTGCTAAAATCATGTGCAGGCTACTGAGCTAGTATTACAGGTTCGAATCTTAGCTAAATCACTTTTGTTTTATTATTATTTTTGATTTAAGTGGAATTTTTGAAGGCCTAGGAACTTGGTCGCTGTGGCCGTGGTGGTTAGTGCGTTGGACTACCACGCAATGCTGCCTGGGTTCAACTCCTGGCCGGGTTTAACACCTAAAAGAGTTTTTTCACGGTGCAACCTCTTTCGAATGTTTGACAAGCATCAAAGAGTATCATATGTCACGATTGAGCTTTTCAACTCGCCGTTCGGAGTCGGCAAAAAACTGTAGGTCCCTTCCATTCGTGCAAAAATATAACATGCACACACAAATGGTAGGGAGAAGCAGGCCCCGGTTCACCTCGAGCTGTAGCGCCAACTAAGTAAGTAAGGAACTATTGAGCGAATAGTAATAATTTCATTTAAATCGGTTCAGTAGTTTTGAATTTCTCGAAAACTATATTACTTATTATCATCGCTATAGTTTTCATTCATTGTTTAACTAAACATCAACAAACCATGATTTTTATGTAGGCACCGAAATGCATAAATACGCCAAAGTTCAAGTTTTGAGGCCGCACAATTTCTGAGATACATACACTGCCGGCCATAGGTTTCAAATCACTTTCTTATCTTATACTTTATTCGAGTTTTTGAAGTTGAGTTTTTGAAGAATGAGTTTCAAAACAAATATCGTTGATGTCGAGAATCTTGACTGTAAATTAGCTTAAAAAGTATATGGAATATGCCTAACCAAGTCAATATTATCATACAAAAATTTAAAAATTAGATGGTGATTTCAAACTTATGGTCGGCAGTGTTTATAAATGCCTGTGACAGATATTTTACTACTATTTTCAAAGTCGGTTGTGTAGATTTCTCGAAAACTACTGAACCGATCTTGAAATTTTACACACGTCTTCGAGATATTATTGAGAAGGACTTGGAGGAAGGATTTTTTTTAATGCAACTATTTTTAAAAAAAATCCGGTCAAGTGCAAGTTATACTTGCGCAATAAGTGTTCCGTACTGTATCAGTTATTTTAACTACATACATATGTATGTCATAGATTTATGTTGATAGATCTATATGAACCCTTTCTTTACGATACGATTTCTACTAAAGATACAATGATACTTTGTTCGATACTCACATATATGTACAACCATAAAAACATATATAGGTACATATATGTACATATGCACTTGTATATCTGCAGACACAAGAAAGTACATGTGTACCTACATACATAGTTTTATGGTGCACAGCACATTTCAATACAAATAAATTGAGCACAATTTGCGGAAAATAAATTCAAATTTGTACCTACATAAATGTATACCAACAAGTAAGTTGAACAAATTACCTACATATGCATGTATGTATGTACATATGTCTCTGATGTCCTTTCTCATCTGCTCAGAAGAATAGTTATACACACACACAAAGTAAAAGAAAAAAAAAACAACAAATAAAGCATGTATATACATACATACATATATACCCAGGGCCGGTTTTAACAGTTTTGGCGCCTGGCGCAGGAAAAAAAATAAGCGCCCCAAAAGCAACTTAAAACATGTTTGATCTTTTCCACATCTCCCGAAGAGAGAGAGTAATTGACGCGTTGACTTCAACATAAAATTCAACCCTAAATCTTTCTTGATGGTCTAAAATTACCTCATTCCTATCCTCATAGGAAAACTGAACTACTTTTTTTCGGGACCGTTAAGTTGAAATTACTGGAAAAGGAACTTTAATTTCATTTGCTATAAGTCTCGCCTTATCTACAAATTCAAAAAAAAAACTTGTCATTAGTTCTTAGTTCGACTAACAACTTTTTCATTGAACACAAAATTTCAACTGCAAGCTTAAGGCAAAAACTGCTTTGTGTCTTATATTGTGTACCAAATAACGACACAACAAATAAATTTAAATTCGCTTAGCTTACTACCAAGAGATTGTGGCATATTTTAGACTCTTTGATCATAATTTTCTGAAATTTCAACAAGAGCCTATAAACATCTCCCAAGTATAGTTTTAGTGGTTTTATTGCATCTATTCTGCTTAAGGCTGCGGTTATATAGCAAGCGTGTAATACAAGTGCTTGCTCGCGCTTTAAATTAAATGCATTTTATTGGAGCATGGTGGTTGGTAACAAATTTTTACAAGCGCGAGCAAGTGCGAGATAAAATGCTCTGATAATTTAAAACGCGAGCTAAGCGCTTGTATTACACGCTTGCTACATATATAACCGCAGCCTAAGAGTCAAACTACTAAGATGTTTTTTTTTCTAAAACGACCATCTGCCTACAGAACTTGAATAGAAAACATAGATACTCTCAACTTTATCGAAGAATGCAACTGCATCAGTAGAGCATTGAACATCATCAAAGCTCTAGGTTCCAAAACCTTAGTTCTCGTTTGCATACCACAATGTTTCCCTCTCATATAAGTACCATTATCATGCCCTTGTCCTCTACAATTCACTAATAGAATATCCAAATCAGCAAGTTCATTCAAAACTAAATCAGTTAAGCCAGACCCAGTTGTTTTTTTCACAACAATCCCAAAAAATAATCTCTAATTTTAAACTTTTTCGTATTTTGGTCCACTATTCTAACTACTAAAGTTAATTGCTCCTTTCTACTTATGTATATCAAGCGTACAATCTACTTTAATCGAAGCCAAGGAGAATCAAGGCATTAAATATATTACATACTAATTTTCAATATTTTTAAAAATGTGCTATCTACCACTTAAAGTGCTAATGTTCTGAATTGAATAATTTTTTTTGTTTTCGTAACCGCAGGTTGCAATTTTTTTATGTAGTCTTGTTTTGTTATCAATTAAATGTTAAATGCACAACATATAAGAAGGAAATGATTTTTTATTGGTTGAAAACACGACAATGCAAAAGGGATCCAAAAAAAAAGCAAATGTGCTATCTTTCTGTCGCGATCTGTACATATATAATGTAACAATAAATTTTACTACGTATGAACTGAGTTTGACTCTCTTTCTCTTCAGTCAAATCGAACGTTTTGATATATCGAACAAGGTTGCGAAACCAAATTTGAAGTTCGCATCGTTTTAGGTAGGCGCATTGCCTTGGCGCAAAATTTGAATCCTGCTCCACAACTTCCGACATGTTTGATGATTTGTATGGATTTTGGTAGGCGCAAATGGAGCGGTATGATAAGACTGCTCCACAGCATGTTGGCAGTGAAAATTTCGTTTTTGGCAATGGGCTGAAGGGTCGACTGGATATTTAATATGAAACAACAGAGTCTACTATGGTTGCAGCAGAGACAAATGTTTGCCTCTGGTTGTAGTTGGGTACAGATAAAAATTCTGCTAACTGGTCTGTTATACCAATTAGCAGCTATGGTGAGAAAGAGAATGAAATGTTGTGGGAACGGGAAGGGATAGAAAAAAGACATTATGTGCATATTTATATGGAAATTTGGTGATTTTAATGTGTGTGGACTTTTTAAAGTACAGTGATTGAAATGTGTGTATTGTTATTTGAGAAGTACGGTGAGAAATATTAGTTTGTGAAGAATATAAATACATATTAGCAAACGAGTAGATCTGTTTTTTGGATAGTAATTTTTTTAGTTTTTACGCCTCTTGCTTTCTGGTGCCTGGAGCGGCTGCGCCACTCGCTCCTATGTAAGGTCCGGCCCTGTATATACCTACATAATATGTTCATATGTATATGTATTTACAAGAAATGTACGCTTGTGCATCAGATTTAATTTTTCGTCTCGTTATTCGTTCAATTGCATTAACTGCGTATTTTGCGATTTGTCTCCCTCTCTGTGGCTGTATATACACAAATTCAATTTTTTCCAATATAGTAAAAGTAGAGACACCTACATTATAATAGGAAACCATCAAGCTTCCTTTATGTTTATATTATGTATCATTGGTTTAAGTCTTAGGTCAATAGTTATCCGGTAGGAATATGCCACGAAAATTCGCTGCGGGTATAACACTTTTGCCATCAATTATTCAATTTTTACTCTCGTATCTACTTTTAGGCGTTGTGATATTTTTCTGGGTATGTAAACAGTAGGGTAGTTGAAATTAAAAAATTAATTTAAAAAAAACGGTTGAAGTAGGGCAGTCGTGAGAATTATGTTTCCATCTACACTTTATTCTCAATGTTTGTGATGTTATTCAGATTTTTCTGAGCGATATTTTCGGAGAAAAAGCTCGGGACAGCAAGTTGTAACGTTTTGTGAAAATTTGTTAAGAAACTACCCCCCCAAAGTCGAAATTCAGCTTTTTAAGTTCTGGTCTGTGTTTAGGCCACTAATTGCTACAACTGTTCCAAATTTCAATAGTCTAGGTTAAGTAGTCTCTGAGAAAAAGGCCTGTGACAGACAGACAGACACCGAACTGATTCCATTAGTGTTCCGTTTTGTTACGGACGGAACACTAAAAATGTAGAGCAAATGTTACCGAAATTTGTAATTTTTTGTAAAAAAGTTCTGCCAAAAACCCAATTTTCACTTCTTTTTTTCCTTCGTCCAAGTTGTAGTAGGTATTAACTAAAACACGTATTTTTGTTTTGACTTCAGTTGATCCTGTCATGAGTTCTGCTGTCAACGCGCAAGCATCTTTTTACCGGGGGGTCACTGGAAATGACGTCACAATGGCAGAGTTTTAAATATTTTTCTACAAAAGTTTCAGAAATTCTTTGTCGAATGTGTATATATAAGGCAGTAAGAAGTTTGAATGAAATATTTAATTTTTTATACAAAAAAAATTGTTAAAAATAAGCCGTTTTTTACCCGAGGAAACCCATGTAACCCCTTAATAGGGGTATCGTATAGCTCGCGGTTTTTTTCTCGCATTTTGTTATTTCGTTGCGATCATTTCACAGTTTATTATTTGGAATATCAACAACTCGTATTTCGTTTCTTCGCATTTTTTATTTCGTAAACTTTTATTTCGATTTGTTATTATTTCGGCATAGGTTATTCTGCATTCGTTATTTCGCTTTGTTTTATTTGGAAAAATATTATTTTGTATTTTATCACATGTTAAAATTTCGCGCAAAATTCTTGACAAAAGAAGTAAAAAAATTAAAAAAATTAAAATGCAAAATAATATTTTGCCCAAAACCTATTAAGCTTACTTACTTAGTTGGCGCTACAGCTCGAGGTGAACCTGGGCCTGCTTCTCGCAACCATTTGCGTGTGCGTGTTATATTTTTGCACGAATGGAAGGGACCTACAGTTTTTTGCCGACTCCGAACGGCGAGTTGAGAAACTCAATCGTGACAAATGATACTCTTTGATGCTTGTCAGACATTCGAAAGAGGTGGGCACTGTGAAAAACTTTTAGGTGTTTGCGGCAGGATTCGAACCCAAGACTGCTGGCTCAGTAGTCCGACGCACTAACCACTTGCGCTACGGTGCCCTAAAACCTGTTAAGCTGCATACAAAAAAACTTTTGTTTCCAGTTTTTTTGTAAACCTGTTAAGCTGCATACAAAAAAACTGGAAACAAAAAATTAATAATAATATTTTTATTTTTTGATTTCCTTTACAACAATTTTCTAAAAAAAAAAAAAGATATTCATTATAAATAATCCTCATTTACATAAAATTAAACTCAAACACAAGGAAACAAGCGGCTAAAAATAAAAAAGCATTGCGCGAATTAACCGTTTGCCGGATAAGCAAAGGCAAAAACACGAAAAGCCGGCGAGATGAACGCAAGACGAAATGACAATGTGTCACATAAGTTCTGCGAAATAAAATAAAGGGTGATTTTTTAGCTGGTTTGGTTTTGGCAACACTGGTTTTGACAGCTGACGTGTGTTTAGTACCTTGTGTCACTGTCAAACAGCTTCAGTTTGGTTTGCAATTTAACCATGGATCGTCTTACAAATGAACAACGTTTGCAAATTATTGAATTTTACTATCAAAATTCGTGCTCGGTTCGAAATGTTCATCGCGCGCTGCTTCCATTTTATTGTGTTCAGCGATGAGGCTCATTTTTGGTTGAATGGGTACGTAAATAAGCAAAATTGCCGCATTTGGAGTGAAGATCAGCCAGAAGCATTGCAACAGCTACCAATGCATCCCGAAAAAGCCACTGTTTGGTGCAGTTTATGGGCCGGCGGCATTATTGGGCCATATTTCTTCAAAGATGATGCGAATCGCAGCGTTACTGTCAATGGTGAACGCTACCGAGCGATGATAACAAACTTTTTTTTGCCCGAAATGGAAGTTCTTGACTTGCACGATATGTGGTTTCAACAAGACGGTGCCACATGCCACACAGCACGCGAAACAATGGCGCAATTGCGAGGCGAGTTTGGTGAACAGTTAATTTCACGTTTCGGGCCGGTCAATTGGCCGCCTAGATCGTGCGATTTGACACCATTAGATTATTTTTTGTGGGGGTATGTCAAGGCTAATGTCTATAGGGACAAGCCCGCTTCGATTGACGCACTGGAAGCCAACATCCATGCATTCATTCGTGAGATACCGGCCGATATGTGTGAAAGAGTATGCCAAAATTGGACTCAGCGGATGGGCTACCTGAGACGCAGCCGCGGTCAACATTTGCATGAAATTATCTTTAAACATTAAATTGCAAGGTTCAAACTATCGATTCAAATAAATATTTCATTCATTTTTTCGAATTTTTTGTGTTTTTTTTTTAAAAAAAGTTCTCAACCTCTTAAAAAATCACCCTTTATATTTAGACAGTCGCGAGATAACAGTTTGCGAAATGAAAACAGCAAATTGTCGGTTACCCTGTTAATATGTAGGTGTGTGCTCGATTAGATAAGCTGCCAACTGCATTGTAATTGACTAGTGTCTCTGCGAAATTTCGAGTTCCTTGATTGGAAAACATCAAAATTTGGTCCTAAATTTTGCATAGCGAGTGGAAACGATAATAGATATGGAAGTCTATCATCTCAAATCTGTAAAAAGCTTGCGACATGAAAATGTATACATATTCATATTATTTCACGATATAAGTTATGGAACACTTCAACCACACCCTTAAAAACAATCAAACGGTGATCCCCAATAATCAGCGAGAGTAGAAACTCGCATTAATTCGATTGCTGGTTTCTCTGCCGAATGATTTACATGTAAGCAATAAAGCGGGTGGACATTCTTTGTTCTCACATAGTTACATGTAGTGGCAAGAACAACGAGCTAGAGTACGGGTCAAGTTAGTTTCTCATAGAGAAATTTGTAAAGGATTGAATTAATATGTAAAGGATTGAATTAATAAAAATCGTTCTTGTGTAAAGTTGTATTCAATTATTTATATCTTATATCGAAGATGCAACGCCTGATGGCGATATATTTTTCATTAATTTATATTTCTGTGGATGCTTCTTCTGCAAATTACGATACTTATCTACAATTTCTCTGTAAAATTATTTTCTAATACATATCTCATTTTGTAAAATACATATGTTTACATTTACAAAACAGTTTTTAATGACGTATATAATATAGGTTATGTATGTATAGTCGTTCGAGGTAAGAGTGCGCATTTTGGACTTCGGGCTTAAATTATGGAAAATTTACAACAGGTAGCAAACAAAGGAGCCTATTATTTGGTAGCTCTATATTTTAGGAACAAATTTACGCAAAAATATTTTACTTTTTTTTTTTAATGTTTCATATGTTTTGATCAAAAAACAAAAGTTTCGCACTCTTTCCCCGAAGTCAGGGTAAGAGTTCGCAGATGTATGGGTAAGAGTGCGCAGCCATTTTAAGTCACAGTTTTCGTATTATTAAAGTTTTGAAACTGTGCTTTCACTCAAACTAAATTCTTCGGCAGCCTTCCATGGGGCTACTTCTATTTTAAATCAGCTCCCTTGCAGATTTGCTTTTGGGTTATCAATTTCCTTTCCGTTTGTCTTTAGTAGATAAGAGGCATTTTTCAGAACAGGCAAAAACAGAAAGATAGAGCTACAACCTAACACCTACGACTATGATGTGCTCGTTGCATCTTACGACAGAAGATAATAGCCCAAAAATTGTTATTATCCTAATTGTATTCTATTCAGGAGATAAAAAGTTAAGTACTGTGCATTCTTACCCACAGAACGACTGCGCACTCTTTCCCTAGACGATACGTTTTTTCATTGTATTGAAAATCTAAGAACGAATAATATTATCCACTAAAATTGTATCCTAAATCGAAAACATATATCCACTCTTTATGCCTACATACTACTTATGGGGTATTGACTATTGAGTTGCCACGCTTTTCTGACACACTTTTAAAAATTGACTTTTTGTTTAACAAAATCCGGCTTTTCTTTTCTTGTTGTTTTTCTTTGTACTGTGAATTGGAATATTTTCGTAGAAGTTGTTCTTCATTGGCGGTTAGTGAAGCACACATTTTCTCATTTACCGATTTCTGCTAATTCTTTCACAGATGGAAAAAATGGCACTGCGTACTCTTACCCGCTGCGCACTCTTACCACAAACGATACACTTTATGAAATACTGTGGTGGTGAACAAATAAAATTTGCCACTTTAAAAATTGTTTAGAAACTTAGGCCTAGGATTAAAAGTATATACAATCTTTCTGCTTTAATAAATTAAAATTTTATTTTAGGTCAATACTGCATACATAAATATAGATTTTCCATGCGTTTTTTTAATAAGCAAGTGGTTCTATTTGTCTATATATGTATATATGTACATGCATTTCATATACATATATTATACATTCATAGGTATAGGTTTACACTACGCAGCTAGACCGTTCATGCATTTATGTACATCTGTTACGTTTCGGTCTTTTTAGATTTTCAGGTTAAAAGGTCAAGTTAAACAATCTATGATTCAGTCTAAATTCCAACCCTATTTGTTGGTTTTTGCAATCAATTATTTTCATATATTCTGTAACGGCTCTTATCCGACGTTGTTAGCCAAGTTAGCTCTAACCTCATGGCACTACACCAAATTTTCACTAGTTTCCAAAGATTCACGAGAAAATCGGATTTTTTGTTCTTCAAATATTTTAGTTGTTGTATTTCTAGTTCGTTATACTTTTTCCTTTTTTCACCGCAACAAATAAAAATAAAAGTTATTAGGTACATTATCAGCGTATTGAAAAAATACAAAAAAGATTCACGAGATATGCGATTCAAAAATTGTATTGGTCCGTTCCCTTACCGTCATACAATAGTAGGTGCGCATTAATTGGATTAAGGCCTCTATCATGCAGAAGAACGTACTTTTGTGTTACATTTGCAAGAGATGTCATTTCGGGACATATCGACTGTGCGGCTCTTTTAGCCTTATTTGGTATTTATGCTCCTTCTCGAGCTCTTAGACCTAGGATTGAACTTTTTTTTGTATATTCCTCGACATGTGACAAACTATGGTCGCAACGAACCAGTCACTAATGCCTGCATAAATTTTAACCGTTATGCAAATGTAATTGATCTTGATTTGAGCAGAGATAAATTTAAATGTATTATTCTTGAAGCAATTAATTAAACTTATGTTAATTTATATGTAGTATAATTTAGGTAATTTTGTAGTCTAAGAAAGTTGTTACTTATAGACGTAAATAAATAAATAAATAAATTATGTATATATTTATGTATATCGTTTATTGTTGTATTTAAACTGGCAACGCTGTTTAAAATAAAACCGCTAAATAAATGTACTGCACATAAAATGACTGTGTAGCAGCAATTCTGTGAAGACTTTGAAATTTTCAGAAATATTCTCTGAACATGAAGAAGACCCACAGTTAAGCCGCATTCCATAAAATTAATTTTTTTTTTCCCTTTGAGGTTAAAAAAAATGCTCGAGTATAACCACCATACATTCTCTTGGCAAGCATTTTGAAAACAATTCGTAGAACCAGGTACACGAATGTAACATACACGCACATATTTTTGACATTCCACGATTGATCAGATCAGAATCTCTGGATCAAACATTTTGACAAAACCAATAAAAATTAAAAAGCAATTAGTACAGCGCTGACCTACGTTTACTAAATAAAGTACTCCATAATTTGTGGTGGAGTTAATATACAAATTACTTTTTTATTGTTCCACAAGTCAATTCAAATTTATCGAAGGAATTTCTTTTGACTTCCGATTGACATACTGTCGGGAATCACTGATAGAATAATCAATGGGGGCTCATGCTTCAGCAACTTCTTCCTTAATTATATTTGTACTAAATTTTTTGTTGCTATGCGGAGAACAAAGCATCCAAAATCAGTTATGTATGGCTGGCTCCAGTTTATTGATAACTCGCCCTGATATGTTAAACAGAGAGATGCATTCAGATTCAAATGTTAATGACTTAAGAATAAAGTTGTCAGTCATTCGATTTAATGATTTTATATTAAATATTTTTAGTGGAGTTTCGTGCCACAAAGGGAACACTTTGAACCCACAATAGAATTTGATTCAACAACACAACCCCGACTCTTATATCATTAAACTCCGATCTACTAAAACTAACCACTTGCTTACAGTAATGTCGGCTTAAAAAATCAGTATGGGTGCGCAATGATCCATAAAAATTGGGGTAGGTTCAAAAATAATTTAATTCATTTCGATAAGCCGCTGGGTTTTTATAGTCAAGTCGTAGTTAATTTTATTATTATTATATTATACATACATTAACATAATATTAAAATTAGACGCTAACAAAACAGACAAAGCACAAGCTGCAGCGGCTGTCGGCTTGGATTGTTTAATAGTCAAAGATGAGTCTTTTTGTTATTTTAAAGTTTTCGTATAAAAATTGTTGAACATAAAATAAATTGCATAAAATTGTTATTTAACTGAAAAGTAGCGTGCCTAATGTGCAATGCATAAAACAGAACAAAAAACACAAAAAAGCTTAACAAACTTTTAACATAAATTTTTACTACAGAATAAAACTGAATCATTTGAAGTTTCGTTTAATACATTGTTTTTTTTTTATAGCTAAAGAAATAAAATGAAAAAGAAGATGATGCATTATAGCAAACACTGGGCCAACTCAATCAAAACTCTTCATTAACATATAAACTGGTTATCGAAGAGAGCACTGACCACTTATGAACCAGCCTAAGAAAAGAGGAGTACCGAAAGTTTTCGTGGATTCTGTGGTGACGAGAAAAGAGTTCGGAATACATACATACACATGACGTACTCTGTCAAGCAGTGACAAAAGAAATTGACTTCAAATCGGTGCTGGGATTTATTAGAAGCCTCCATGTGACTCTCGACTAACGAACATATCCAATAGAATACCGTGAAGACAATTTTAGAGGGTCTGAGTGATGGAAACAAGGAGCGATTTTACTCGCAGGTTAATGGAGTATTGTATTAATGCTTTAAATGGTAGGGATTACAGCTTTGCAATGTGTGTTCTGCAAATGAAAAGTCACTAAAGACTTCAGCTGCCACACCCTTTGTGGCCCCGAACCCTTCTGCGGCATAGGGGAACAGACCATAAAAGAGGAGCTCCGATCACTGCAGAAGACAAACAGGACAAAGTCCTGGACAACTCAGGGTCTAAAACATGCGAAGTAACGGTTGGGTAATTACAACCTAAAGAGATTCAAAGCCTGCATCCACCTTGACAAAAATAAACTCCGCATCCTGACAGCATTTCTTACGAGGCATTGTATGCTCTGAGGACATCTCAGGAAGCTAGGTCTATCAGATGAAAACTCATGCAGATTTTGAAATGAGTCCAGTGAAACTCCAGAACACATACTGGTGGAATGTGGGACATTATCCCAAAAAAGATTCAAGTGCTTGGGTAAATATCAAATTACAGCAGAGGATCTACCACTCACAGCACCCAATCTCATGCTGCAATTTCTTAGCCGAATTGATCTGGATGAGGTGCTGTGACCTATGGAATTCTCTCTTGGACTAGGTGTGACGAAGCTCTCTCTAACCGATTCCAATAGGAATAATGATGGGAGGGATGCTCCATCGTCTAGGACTTGTAGGGGGCATACTAGATTTTAAGGTCGCGGAGCATCTATTATAATAATAATAATAATAATAAAAATAATAACTATAATACGTCAGTCTAGCACACATTAAGAGAAAAATCGACGCGTAGGTTAAGCTCGATGCATATGTACGCAGACGATGTCCAACTCCTATTTAGCTGTCCTCTTAACAGCCTAGATGTAGCCGAGACACTAATAAATGAGGATTTGCTTGCTATCCTTCTCTGGTCGCAAATAAACTGTCTGTGCTTGAATCCAGCAAAATCAAAAATCATTGCCATACACCGGAAAATGCCAGATTTATCTCTTTGTCCACAAATCAGACTCGGTCAAGCCATCATACCCTACGTTTCTACTGCCAAAATTTTAGGAATGGTCTTTAACAGTACTCTCACTTGGACTGATCATATCAATGCCACACTTGGCAAAATATATAGTGGCCTTCGAGTACTTTGGACTACGCAAGAGTTTACACCAACACCGGTCAGGATTGGGGTTTCAAAAACACTTCTCTTACCAATTTAGCTTTACGGTTGTCAAAATTATCTGGAACGTTGATTACAATAGTAGAAGGAAGCTTAATGTAGCATACAACAACATAGCTCGGTATATATACGACCTCCGAAGATACGATCATGTCTCTGCCTTTTCGAATCGAATAGTCGGTTGCTCATTTGATAGACTAATACAATTTCGCTCATTATGCTGCATGCACAATATTATATAATCATGTCAACCTGAGTATCTCTATAGCAGATTAGAATTTCCCCAATCGCGAAGGACTTTCACATTAATCCAGACTAGATATCTGTGATTAACCTCTGAACGACAGTTCTTTGTACATGTTACTCATCTGTGGAACTCCCTACCCGTTGAGTTAAGAAGGATCAGAAACGGCGGAAGTTTTAAAAGGCGTCTCTTGAACTACTTGGCCAGTGAATATATGTTTTAATTTATTTTCTTCTGTTAAATTACTTACTTTTTATATACATTTATCTATTTTCTTCCATCTGTTTTAATTTTAATTTGTCTGTATCCAATTGCATAATATGTATTTAAGGCTTCGCTATTTTATAAGATTTAATCTTACTGTGTAAGCTCGAATTGAATGTAGTTAAATAAATAAATAAATAAATAAATAAAATCCCTGTATCCATTGTTTTTCTCTTGAATCAGTTTGATTTCCTGTCGACTGCTAAACGTGTGATATCCTTTAGAAATACGTATTTGTTTATACGAGAAAAAAAGAGAAGGGTCATACAAACATACAGCATATTTCTTCTTGGCATAAAAAAGACCGAATTCGAACTAGTTAGCCTAGTTCCAACATAAAGAATGTTCACCGAAAGAATCAACCAAACAGTACTTTATGTGGAATTGCCATCAAGCGCCTGTATTTGAGATGTTTGTTCGACAAAATGGCAGAAACAACCCTGACTGTTAAAATGCATCACTTGCACTGCACTGTCATCTATCAAAATGAATAAATGAGTGCATTCAGAACATTTAAAGAATGGAAATATACAAAGATAAACATATCTCAGTGTAATAATGTTATGCGGGTAGTAGATATTTTACTGACGTACGCGCCGCGTTGAAATAACAACTAAGTTTCGTGGAAAATAACTTTTCCAACTTTTCTCAACTTTCTTAAGAGTTCATGGGAAACTGCAAAACACACAGTTTGATTGTGAAATTTCTTCTAGCTATATTTTAAAGTTGTGATTCCGTTGGACTTCTAGTTGAAGTTTTCTAATTGGCAATTTTTGAACTAAAATGCGTAGCGAAATTAAATAAAATCTACGACGATACAGTACAACAACCTCAATAAAAGTAACTAATAGAAATTCAGGCAGTTGCTTTTAATCAGATTGTTGCAATAACCGAATCAAAAAATATTGGTGTCACAAATGGAACAAAATGCTAAAATTATTATTTCGTCTTTGTCATAATCAGTGTTTTGATACAACAAATGGTACCAGCACTTTCGTATTGCGCTGGACTGCACCTTGACTCGTTCAATAGCCAAGAGGCATATGGCATGCTTTAAATGAAATGCCTTAATTTTTATTTCCAGATCTGACCCTTTGCTTCCGCTTTTGACCAAATGTGCCAATAGATGTTTTTTTTTTATAATAGAGAATAGAGAATTGCGGTGAAATTTGTTAAATAACTGCCCAGACATAACATATTAAGTGAACAAAAAGGAACAAAAGTTGCGTTTATTGAGTCACTTTTTTTTTGAAGAGTTGCAATCACTGAGTTAACAAGATTTTAAGTGATGCTTTTATCGAGGAGTTGCGCGTATCGAGGGTTGCTTCTATTAAGGTCGTACTATATTACTATTTGCTTTTTTTTTATAATTTACTCACATTAAAGGGGTTAAGAATACCCTTATAGTAGGCGATATGAAAAACGGCTATTGTCACACACAGCGCGAGCCAATGATGGACAAGAATGTGAATGGCGTAGAATGTGTGAGAATTATAATTTGCTTAAAATATAACGAGGTGTTTTTCTAACTACAATGTTGTGTAAGAAGATACAGTTCCGGGCATCTATGTAGTTTTTCAAAGTACATCCTAAAGTATTAAAAGAGTGATGAGATATTCGGTCATAACTCCTTAGCTCATGTACATATCTTACTGAGTTATTGAATGGAACTTGGAGCTTGTGCTGCGATAAAGAATCAAGACTACTGTAGACCACTTCGCAGTATGAAATCATAGGGAGAATCAATGTCAACACCAATTTACGTCGCATTTCAGGAGGAGTGAAACTTGAAGTCAACCACAGCTTTCTTAGACATCCATAAATATGACCAACAGCGGTCTTAATATGATCATAGCATGATAAGCCTCTCTTTATATTGAAGCCTAGGCTAGTAACCGAGTCGGCATAAATAAGTTTTGAGTTCCCAAGAAATACACCAGGCAAATTAAATTCAATTCTTTTTTTAAATATTGGAATTATCTGCGACTTACTGGGATTTAAGACAAGCCCATTTGATGACGTGGTGGCCGTGGTCGTGGTGGCTAGTGCGTTGGACTACTATGCATGCTGCTCGGGTTCAATCCCAGCCCGGGTCCAACACCTAAGAACTTTTTTTCATTTGTATCATTTGTCATGAGAAGCTTCTCAACTCGCCGTTCGGAGTCGGCAAAAACCTGTAGGTCCCTTCCATTCGTAGTAAAAATAGCACGCACACACAAATGGTTGCGAGAAGGTAGGTGTTATGTATTAATGAAGTATATAAGAGACATATACAAGAATCATACTAACATGCGTTAGTATGAGTCATGTGTATAGCAACATAAAAGTCAGTCGATTGCCAACCACGAATGAGTTAACACTCCAATTATAATTACTCTCTCAACCCAAACTGTACATTTAAGTTACTAAGCAATATTAATAAATGAACTATTTCCTATGAATTAAAAAGTCAAGTCTATTATTTATACACAAGTGAAGGTGCAACAAAGTGGCGACGAGGAAAAACAAAAAAAAAAAAAAAAAAAGCAAGCACGTGAATGTCAAAAAATTAATAACCTCAAAATACAGTTGCACGATGTCTAATAGTCACAGCATGGGTAAATTAGAAGAGTTTGAGCCGGGTGAAGATTTTGATACGTACAGAGAACGTCTAGAAATTTATTTCAAAATAAATGGTATTGAAGATACCAAAAAAGCTCTCATTTTATTGAGTCTGATCGGCAAAAACACATTTAAAATACTCAAATCACTCGTGCAACCGAAAAGTCCATCAGAGTGCTCTTACAGTTATTTAATCGAAGCTCTTGAAAAGTATTTTGCACCGCGATTAAATATTCGGGCGGAGCGCTACAAATTCAATAAAATCGTTCAAGAAGAAGGGCAAAGTGTACAGGAGTTTATCATTCACCTTAAAGAAGTTGCGCAAACATGTGGTTTTGGAGATTTCGCAAAGGAAATTAGTCTGACTAGAACAAAGTGCTGTGAAAATATGGAAGAATTTAAACCAATACAATTAAAGTCGTTTGCGTTGGATGACGCCCTGACAGATCGATTTATAGCAGGTATAAGGAATGAAGAAATACAACGTGCCTTATTAAATGACTCTTCACTCAATTTTGAAAAATGCTGCAATGTGGCGCTCACTATGGAAATGTCCACGAAAGAATCCAAGGCGATACATCCGAGAGTCTCAAACCAATTTTCTGTCAAAACATCATCATCAAGTCCGCAGCATAAACATCATCGCGAAAGTCATCAGTCAAAGTCCAACAATAATAGTGGTAAATGGGGAAAATGTCAAAGGTGTGGTCGTCATCATGATTGCAAATCTTGTCCAGCGAAGAATTGGAAGTGCTATAATTGCAATCGAATCGGACATACATCCGTGGTCTGCACTCATCAAAAGTCTAACACAGTTAAAGTCATCAAAACAATTGCGAAAGTCGAGTCTGAATGTGTCATTCGGAACATTATTGTCGAAGGTCAACCGTTAGCAATGGAACTAGATACTGGAGCTTGTCATAGTCTAATAAGTCTTAGTGAATATAAATCGAAATTTTCGTATTTAACATTGCAACCAGAATTAAATACTCTTATTACTGTTACAGGTCAAAAACTGGATGTTCAAGGGAAAATCAGAGTCCGAGTGGAGTTTCAAGAACACACATATGATTTAGAGCTGATAGTGGTCGAAAGTCCCCAAAATTTCATACCATTAATGGGTCGAGCGTGGCTACAAATTTTAACACCGTGTTGGAAAGAAAAGTTATTTGGAGATTGTCCAGGTTCAGTACACAAAGTCGAGGTAAAATTTGTTGATTTTATTAAAACTAACTTTCCGAATGTGCTTACGTCAAAGCCAAATGAAACAATTAAGAATTTCGAAATAAGTATCGTTCTTAAGGAAAATGCTTCGCCCATTTTTCACAAAGCATATTCAGTGCCACTAAGAATTAAGGATAAGGTAGAACAAGAGTTATACCGCTTAGTTCAAAATGGTATCCTGATTCCGGTCAAGTCTAGTGTGTGGGCAAGTCCCATAGTTTGTGTCCCGAAGTCAAACGGAGACATACGAATTTGCATGGATTGCCGTGTGACAATAAATAAATTCATTGAATCATATTATCATCCATTGCCTCTAACAGAGGAAATATTCGCAAGCTTCGCGAATTGCAATGTGTTTTGTGTAATTGATATGTCAGGTGCATACAACCAGCTGCGAGTCGCTCCGGCTAGTCGACAGCTATTAACTATTAATACGCACATAGGATTATTACAATACACAGTGTTGCCGTTTGGTGTTTCAATGGCACCATCTGCGTTCCAGAGTACAATGGATGAAATTCTAAAAAATTTAAAAAATACGCGTTGCTTTGTGGATGATATTGTTGTCGGGGGTAAGGACGAAGTAGAATGCAAGCAGAATTGCATTGAGGTGTTAAAGAAATTAAATGAGTATAATGTCAAAATTAATCTAAGCAAGTGCCGATTCCTTGAGAAAAGTGTACCCTATTTGGGCCACATATTGTCAAACGGGAAAGTGTTTCCAAATCCCGAAAAAGTTCGAGCAATAGTGGATGCTCCAGCACCTACTAACTTGCAACAACTCCAATCCTATTTAGGATTATTAAACTATTATGGTAAGTTTATACCAAACCTATCTTCGCATTTAAAAGATTTTCATTTTCTTTTAAAGAAAAACACTGATTTCATATGGTCAACAGAGTGTCAAAAAGCATTTGAAACCAGCAAGCTTTTAATTACAAAGAATAATGTCTTAGAATTGTTTGATCCAAACAAACTTGTTATAGTCGCGACCGATGCGAGCCCATACGGTGTGGGTGCGGTTCTTTCACACTTGATTGATGGTGTCGAAAAACCAGTATTGTTTGCATCGAGCTCACTCTCTCCAGCTGAGAGAAATTATTCACAGCTTCACCGGGAAGCTCTAGCAATTATATTTGCCGTCCGAAAGTTTCATAAATATATTTTTGGGAAACCTTTTAAAATATACACTGACCATCAAGCGCTTAGAGAAATTTTAAGTCCACGTAAGGGAACAGCGGGTGTTGCAGCTGCACGTTTGCAAAGATGGGCTGTAATTCTGTCCATGTATGACTACAGCATTGAATATCGTAAAAGCTCACAAATGCAACATGCTGATGCTCTATCTCGCTTGCCCCTTACCGAGTCAACGAATGTGGATAGTGTATGCTTAATTAACTCAGTGAACTTAGAGTCGCCTAATGAATTAATCATTGATACAGAACTTGTGCAGAAAGAAACTGTTCGGGATGAAGTTTTATCATTGATATATGATTGTGTCAAAAGTAACAAATGGCCAAATAAACTACCTAGCCCATTAAAAAATTATTTTAGAGTCAGAAGTAGTCTTTCTTCAGAGGAGAATAAGTTGTTTTATGGAGATAGGTTAGTCATTCCTATGAAGTTAAGGAACGAAGTCCTGAAATTACTTCACAGTATGAACCATGTAGGCATGGTTAAAATGAAGTCAATTGCAAGGTTTTACGTCTGGTGGCCTTGTATTGAAAAAGGCATTGAACAATTTATAAAAGAATGTAACATTTGCCAGTCAACAATGAACACTCCAAAGGAAAAGGTCGAGTCAAAGTGGTACGTATGTGAATATCCATTTCAACGTATCCATTTGGATTTCTTCTATTTTTCAAAATTTCAATTTTTAATAATCGTGGATGCATTTAGTAAATTTCCAGATGTGGTACCCATTCGCAGTAACACGGCGGAAAATTTGATTAAATTATTGGAAAATTTTTTTGCGACCTTTGGTCTTCCAGGGGAAATAGTCACCGACAATGGCCCACCATTTGGGTCATTTAAATTCGTCAATTTCTGTAAAAGCCTTGGCATTAAGGTTAGTAAGTCTCCTCCATATCATCCACAAAGCAATGGTTTGGCTGAGCGTAATGTACAAACGGTAAAGAAAGTTTTAAAAAAGTATTTTTTAGAAAATAAAAACATGGATATGCAGAAAATAATCTCCAAATTTCTTTTTAACCAACGTAATACTCCAATAAATAAAAATTTGCAAACACCTTCGGAACTGATTTTCGCCTTCAAACCAAAAATTTTATTAGATAACTTAAATAGTAAAAAACAAGATAGTAGTAAAAAGATTCCTAAAATTGTACAAAAAGTAGACAATAAAATGTTAATCCAACCAGAAATTGGTTTAAAAGCAATTAATTCATTTAAAAATATTAAGTTCCTGGAGGGAGAAAAGATTTTGTTTCAAAATGTTTTTAAAAACGATTACGTAAATTGGATCCCAGGCACATTTTTAAAAGAATTAAGTGCTTTAACTTGTTTGATAAAAATAGAGGGTACAGTTCGATTTGTTCATTTTAACCAAATAAAAAAATGTGTAAACAGAAAAAATAATACATATTATAGTAATCCTTATTTACAAAATGTAAATGAAAATTCTAATGTAAGTCAAGATAAACTGTCTTCTCCAAGTTTAAATATATCATCCTCATCATTAAACAATAAAGCTGAAATAAAAAGTTCAGCACGTATAAAAAAGAAATATGCTAAATTGAATAGAAATAAACACTTAGTAAATGACAAACTTAGAAGATCTGAACGGTTAAAGAAATTGGGGAAAGTTAATTATTGAAATAGTGGATGACTTATTTAAAGTGGGGAAGATTGTTATGTATTAATGAAGTATATAAGAGACATATACAAGAATCATACTAACATGCGTTAGTATGAGTCATGTGTATAGCAACATAAAAGTCAGTCGATTGCCAACCACGAATGAGTTAACACTCCAATTATAATTACTCTCTCAACCCAAACTGTACATTTAAGTTACTAAGCAATATTAATAAATGAACTATTTCCTATGAATTAAAAAGTCAAGTCTATTATTTATAGGCTTGGTTCTGTATAGGACTGCTGACGCCGTATATTTAAACATTTTAAACATAAACATTATTAAATTTTGATGCCAGGTGATTCAAATCGGGCGCTTCGGGCGCAGATAGACAGATTTGGACATCATCAGCATATATGTACATATGTATGTACATAATTGTGTGGTGACAAACAGACGGAAGATGATTTATGAAAACACAGAATAAAATTGGAGCAAAAATTGAGCCCTGAGGTACACCCCAACTGACAGTCTTAAGCTCAGAATGATTATTTTCTACCACAACCTTTTGTTCTCTATCGCTGAGCAACAATTTCATTGCACTTGCACTTAAATTGAAGTATTTATCCAGTTTCCAGCAGAGAAGATCATGGTTGACGGAATTAAAGGCCTTGAGAAATTGAGTAACCTTATATCTTCCATAATGTTTACATTTGTTGTGGAGTAGCTACATATGTCCTGCTCTAAAGTCAGACTGTAATGAATACAATAAGGAATCTCTATCCAGATATTGACGGATTTGCGAAGCTATGATTTTTCCAAGAACTTAAGATAAGCATGGAAGTATACTTATAGGCCAAAAAGTCATTTGATGATTCTGCATTATGTATTTTTGCGACAGGAATAATTTGAGCAAGTTTCCAGCAGCGCGGGAAGGTGGATGTCATTTAACAATAATTTTTTAAAGAAAAAAACTAATCTTATTCTGCATTCAAGAACTGTTAAGTGTTACAATATGACTTCAAGAGTTTAAGCTTTTCTTTTAACCATTTCCAGGAGCTTTTGTAACACCTTTATAGAATGACTAAACGGTGTCAATTTTGGCTGTTTTATTGGTTTTTAATTAATAACCCAGAAATGTGTCTGATTGTTAAACCGACGAATGGCTTGGCCACCCTCTCTCTATATGCGTATGCAAATGTATGTACAGTACTTGTATCCATTACCGGTACAACTTCCTTAACTCTATTTGCGTACGATTTGCAAGAGTAAAATCCTATTCATTTAGTGCAAAAATTACCCATTCCATTGGAACAACGTATCGAAGTGAGACAATCATTGTAATCCACCCTTCTTCCTCCTGTATCTAGACTCCAGTCCAGAGCAACGTTAACGAGCAAAGAATAAAGTACCTAATGTTGTCGCCCAGTTAATGTATGTAATCGCATGTCTGTGTTGCTCAACATTTTGTCTTTGGCACTAGTTCGGCTTTTTAGGATAAAACTTTGCGAGGACTCCCCGCCTTTAATAAAAGATTGATGTTTTTGTTTACTTCACTTTAAGTGTGTTGTTCAGAATCCAAATAAAAATAATATGTCAACTTATACCAAGTCCAAGGAATGTCAATTTCACCGTTAGGCAACTTCGAAATGACAACAGCAGTTTTTTGTTTCATCACATTATCTATTGACTATTGTCTTTGAGGAAGAATGAAACTTATCAAGGAAATACATACTACCTAATCGATATTAAACGTAAAAGTCTCAAGTGCGTGTTACTTCAAAAAAAAAAAAAAAAAAAAAAAACCGTACAGCGTACACAATTATACAAAAGGAGGCGGAACTTTGATACTCGTACATAGGTCGTATGAAATTTATTTGATGGAAATAAAATCTCCAACAAAAGAACAAATATTCAGTGGTAGGTAAATACACATATTTTTCAACATACAAAATTCTGTTTGCATATTATTTGTGTTTCCCATGTTATAAATCATGTATCCTCCCTTAAATGTCACGACGACGACGAAAAGAATGTGTGTCACGTATAAAATGTGTGCGCAACAAACCCACAGGTTTTGTTTCCTTTTTTTTTTTTTTTTGGAATTCTTGTAAAAGTACGAGGACATACCATTACCATGTTCATGTGCTGGAAAACCTTAATTATTTGAATGTCAGAAAATGTACACGTGGTATCTGATGATACGTACTCGTAACTCGTTAGTTTAATTAAGATATTCGCACACTGCACTGCACACAAGAACAGGTATTTCTGTATGCAAATCTGTGTTTTTTTTTTATGGAACCTATAAAACGGTATTGTACGCAGCTGATTGAGTGGAAATATATCATTGCAATCGAATTCGACCAAAAGGGGGCGTTCAAAAAAACATTAAAATATCTTATCAGTCGAAACACATATCCAGTTTGACCACTTGACGTGTCAGTCACCACTAAACCAACCACCCCCGCTTACCATAAATTTATTTTGTATCCAATATCCAATTCGTTTGTTTCACGGTTTCTTATCTTTTAATCCAACGGAACGCTGCGAATTTTATGCACTGTAATCCTTTTTATTTTATTTAAATTTCACTGTGGTTCGGATCAGATAAACGTCCATCCACAAACAACAACAACGCTTCAAACAAGAACCAAGAACTTAACTTGTATAATTTTTTTTTTTTATGATTCTGCGTTTATTCAACCACAGGTAAGTGTGATATGCATCTGTATAGGGGTTCACCGACGACAGGTAAATCCTGTAGAGTGGAACAGGTTTATGCGAGTAAGACCGACCGATCAATTGAATTTTCCATTCACTTCGGCGATGGACTGCTTGCTACTCGTACTTGGTGGTGATATGTAAGAACCGGACCGCACGCACGCACTACTAAAGCTCTACAGGACAGCACACAATGAATGAGGATGATGATGACACCAACACTGTATGCGGCATTAATTTGTATCCACTGGCAGCGATTTACTCGTACAGAGAGCCTGCTCTCTCTGGTGCTAGGTGTTTTGCTGTATATCTGGAATCTAGGTGCTTCCACTGGACGCACTCACTTCCACTGAATCGCATATTCAGCGGATTCCACTGAACTAAAACTACTAAAGGACCCCAAATGGAACCGATACTTAAATTATGCACTTGAAAATGCTCCTCGGAAAATTGTTTTCTTCTTACGGCCGGCGCGGCTACTGCAATACCAATGGGATTGGGTTTTATTTTTTTTTTATTTTCACCTTTCGATTTTTGTTTATAAATAAATAATTTATTTCCGCTGGTATTTGAAGGGGGTATGATATGTGTGTACCGTGAAGTACGAGGACTCGCTAGAACGAACTGTTTTCGGGCACGGAGGAACACGTACTGGCTGGATAAAATTGTTGCCTCTCCAAGTTTATAACACACACATTCGATGGAATTTCCCGAATCGAATAGTCGAATATGCGATGGCGATGAGTTTCCCCGTTCGGTAAGGCGCGTGCCCGAGCACACTTCTCCTCCTACTCACAGTCGCAGTCCTCCACGGCTGCTGGTTTTCCGTTGAGATTTTCCTCTGTGTTCTTCTTCATTGTTTTATCATTTGGTTCGCGTACTTCCAGAGTTATTTTTAAAACTAGATGCGATTGGACTGAGTACTCTCGGAATGTGGTGGGCATCGGTGGATTTTCTTTCTCTTTACCAAAGAGCACGATGATAAGAGATTTATATGTAATGCTATCAACAGAGTGAACACATAGGGTACGTGTGAAGAAAGTGAATGCGGTACGAACGCAGAGAACTGTCGGTGAAAACACTGATGGGGGTGGGGGTTGGCGAAGTTTTCAGAACAGCAAAGCGCTGCGTGGATCGAGGGTGGTTCGGATAGTCGAATTTGCTCCATTTGGTCAACGAATAAATTGACGTACAATAAATGTGGAGGAAATCTTCTGCATCTAACTAGGGATGAGGTCACACACTAGGCAATATACGGGTCGAAGGTGGTAAGTCCCGCGATCTGGTTTCCTTCCTTACAAAAGAAATAAAAAATCTGCTGGCTAGGAGCTCTATAGAAAGTTGGTTTAAAAGCTAATTGTAATATGTTTGTCGTATTTTTATAAGATAACAGTTTATCCAAAACTTCTGTAAAAGTGTGACCAACTGAGTAGGCACTGAGATCTTATGTCACCAAATCTAATTTTCTCCGACTTTATTTTTTTTTCGTCATAGAGCCAAGTGGGCGTGCCATGCCCTTTTTAGTGTTTTTTTGGTTTTGTCTGTGAAACTGCTGAATGACTGCATCGAATTGCGTCTCTTAAAATCATATCACAGTACTTACTCAAAGAACTACTGAAGATTGTTCAACAGTGTTGATCATATCCAAAATAGTAGAGGAAGCTCTCAACAGACTGAACTAGCTTGGGCGATGTAAAAAGGTCACACTGGTCTAAGACACTCTGGTATCCCGGGAACGAAAAAGCTGATGAAGAAGCCTAGATAAACGCAATTCATTGATTATTATCATAATACACAAATTTTATTTTCGAGTTCAAAGGTGCGTTTATCAAGGTCACACTGTACCTATATGAATGTTTGTTATATCTTTGAATTAAGTCGTGAATTAGCCTGACTGTTTGACACTGTGCGAAGTGTGTTTAGCTACGTACAGTATCGGACAAAACTAAGGGAACTGAAACGAATGCAACATTTGGACGAATTCAAAATAAATAAAAAGCTAAATTTATTACTTTTTAATATTGCAAAATAAAAAAGAAAAAAAAAATGGAATTCAATCAACAATTCGTAATAAAATATTGTAATACAGTGTTGCTAAGTTTTTTTCAAACTTTTCTAAGCTCTAAAATTGTAACTTCAATTAAAATTCTATATTATAAGTTAGGATACGTCGAAAGACATAGTATAAGTATTAAGTTTAGCTTAGAGTGCCCGTGTGGGGCCAGTAAACTAGAGTAAGATAGTTAAGTTAGTTAAGCTAGTTTTAATCACTTTTGTCTAGCATTTAAGATTTAATTGAATTGATAAATAAAAATGAATTAAAAATGAAAAAAAAAAGATAGTAATACAGTGAACTCTCTCGTAACCGGACACTGACGGTACCGAGAAATTTGTCCGGTTATGAGAGAAAAAAATAAATTGACGTTCTTTAATCAGTTTTGAAATAACAGATTTTGGGATTCGGTTTTTCACTTTTATAATCGTCGATTATTTTTAATTGTAAGCTCTCATTATACTTTTTATGTGCCATTGTATCCACTTACTAAATAAAACACATCTTATACTTTCAGTAAACAAATATTAACTGAAATCTTTGATACAGGTTCATCGTTACTCCGTGCAGTAAAAAGTAACGGAGCATAAGAAGAGATACTTTTGTGGAATGAATTTTATACCTTTTTCCTGTTTTTGTTATTTTTTTTTAAATCCTTATCCTTACTGTAATAAAAATGTAACTTTTTTTCGACTGCAAAGACTTTGTTCCCATTTGTCTTAAAAACGACTGCAAGAAATTAAATCCGGTTTTCACAGTTGGTTTGCTAAATGTCTGGAATACAGGCATAGGATATTTTTTTTCGTTATCTGCTATCCGGAAGTGGAAATCTAAGCTGATATCTGGGCAGAGATTATTTTTATGAATACCTTCAAGCTCCTAGCTTTAGAATGCCCTGGCCGATGGGAATGGAATTTCTTTTATTATAAAGTTACTATTTTGTACAAACATTTTAAGATATAAATCATCTTCGTACGTTATACAGAAGTTGAACAATAAGCATTAAATTAAAATTAGCGATCAATTAAAAATGACATACGATTCAAGAAAAGCTTAGATCGTTGGATTTTACCAACGACCAGTGGAGATAATTTCGTGTGTGCGCAGATTTTTTTTTTCTGTGCTGTTTCTTTTTTTTATTTTGAAACTGTTTGAATGCACATAACGCAGAAACTAATTGACGGATTTTGACGAAACTTGACATAGTGATTGCTTATGTTCTTTTTATCCCCCAGAATGATCTGGTTTTAGCAAAATATTGAAAAACACTGCATATCTGTAAGGAAAATTATAATTATTCAGCCCTAGCTCATTAGTAGCTTTACGGATTGAAAAATAAAAAAATAGGTGAATTTAGTAAATTTTCCACTGATTCATTTGAGGTATAAATCATCCTTCTGCGTTATACTGAAGCTGAGCTATGCTCAAAATAGTTCATGAAATGTTCGCCAGTAATTTTCCATCAGTGGAGACCGCAGACAACAGCCGTGCAGCTGTGGGTGACGTCAATAAGTATGTACCTATATAGGTATGTCGTATGTATATTAAAAGTAATGTTTGTGTGTTCGACTTTTATGCGTGCGCGCATCCCTCATCCGTTTGCGATAAAACTTGGGGCATGTGCAAAAAAAAAACATTGTTGTTGTGCGCACCCAGGGGAAGGTTCCTTCTACGTTGGGGGAGGGTTTCCACTTCATTGCAATTCCATTTTTTTTTTTTTCCAAAAGCAAACGCATTCATCATGATCTGGAATCTGCACTCGGTGGAGACAATAATATTATGTACAGTCGAATCCCTTTATGTCGAATTTTCACGGGCGATTAAAATTGGTGCAAGTTAGAGGGATTTTTGATAAAATTCGAGCTAGAACGGTTATCCCTTTTTGTTGAAAACACATTTATTCTAAGATCATAGTGGAAGTTAAAAAAAAAAAACAGAAAGAAAAAAAACCTTTAAATGAACATTAATTAATAACAGAATAATTTGTGATACAAAGTAGGTACCAGTCAGTTTCCGATTTCCTGGTATGTTAGAAAGTTAAAAACATGTTTTTTTTAACACTTCAGCTTCGAAAAATCATTTCGACTTACCGCAAAAAGCATTTAAATATGAGGAAATATGTAGGCCAAGTTTTGAAAATCAGAATAAACATGGGAGGCGGGCGAAGCAAGGCGAGTACGGGTCAGCTAGTAAATAAAAATAATTTAAATTTAGTTCGGTGGGCATCGTAGCGCAAGTGGTTAGTGCGTCGGACTACTGAGCCAGCGGTCTTGGGTTCGAATCCCGCTGCAAACACCTAAAAGTTTTTCACAGTGCCCACCTCTTTCGAATGTCTGACAAGCATCAAAGAGTATCATTTGTCACGATTGAGCTTCTCAACTCGCCGTTCGGAGTCGGCAAAAAACTGTAGGTCCCTTCCATTCGTGCAAAAATATAACACCCACACACAAATGGTTGCGAGAAGCAGGCCCAGGTTCACCTCGAGCTGTAGCGCCACCTAAGTAAGTAAATTTAGTTCGAAATTAATGCGTAGTAGGTAAGTAGGTATATTGTTCTACTGAAATACATTCAATTCAAAAATGTAATATTTTCCGTTTGTAAACAACGTCGTTGTTTTCCATAGTTTCATCGTTGTACGCAGACTTTTCTGGAACACTGTATTGTATGTACATTCAGAAACAAAAGTGGGTACAGTAAAATATGTACTTGTTTGGATGTAGCGTACCAGTCTTGAAGGATCGACAAACCCAGTGAATATCCGGAACAATGTGAAACTATTTTGACATAGCCTTTTCTGTTTGTAGTTTCCACAGGAATTGAGATGACACATGGAGGCAGGAGTGAGACTCACTAATAAATAAAGTGCATATTCGCTGCAAATTTCTTAATACAATTTATTGAAATATTTTTAAAGGAAAATCGACTCGCCGGCTAATTCTCCAGTAACTTATTATATGTATCCCGACTGGTGTTTTACTTATCTTCAAAATGTGTAATGTATGGGCATTTGACATTTCCCAAATAATTTCCAATGTTTATTTGTGGTCTTCGCTTATTTGTTTCTCAGTCCATAAACATTTCTAAGGAACGTCTCCATTGCCTCGTTGAAATACATTCAATCTCGAATCGTAATCTGGTGGTATTGTTTGACAACGGCTTCTGATCGGCCACCGAAAAGGAGTTAATGACAGCCAAATTATGGACCCCTTTCTGGAGCGGAGATTAGAAAATCGAGATCACAAACGCTCCCTTATCCGAAGTGAGTGTGGGTGAATTGATAAAATTCTGTAAAAAACGAGAGCTAAATAAATTATATGTTTTTCGTTGCACAAGGTCAAGACAAGCGTCTCGAATCTGATCGTGATGATGAGGCGTGTATATCTTTAGAAACGTCTACTAAAGCAACACGTGTTGAACATTCGAATTTGATCACCATCGGATGCGTTCCTTCATCGCGTCGACGGAATCGGAATGTATTTGACGCTATTTTTGTGATTTTTTGTGGATGGCTCTGTTTTTTGTTTTTTTTTTTAGTGCGGGACGCCATGCATTTATTGTTCGTTTTCCGTGAGGTACTGAATGTTCGTGGCACGTTGATATACCGATGACTTCCGGGCAGGGAGTGATGTCTCGGATATTGGTCGTGTATGTGACAGAGGAACAATGTTGGGAATTTAATTGTGTTTTTTTTGTTGTTTAACACAATTTATACTTGTAGATGTTTTTATTAGGGATTCGAATCACTTCGTTAAAAAAAAAGTCGTTTCCTTCAACTACCAGATGCTACGTGAAATAAACGACCCGACGAAGACTGATTAGATTCGATTATTTCCATATGAGCACCGTTATGTATCTGCAGACGTTTTGTATCTCTTCTATGTCAAATAAGCTGTATCAATTAGCTGACTTGATTGTTTTCCAAGATATCTTCCAGGTTTTTTTTTATACTTCACGTGCGATAAAGGGGTTATGAATATCTTTAAAATGCCTTGCACAGCGCGAGTCATAGGGAAATTTAGGGAGGATGAAAGAGGAGATACCGATGCGCATTGGTCTTAAATGTTTGTAGATCGTGACGGGTGGGAAAAATCGTGTTCGGTAAAGTGTCCATAGTTTACTGTACGTCCGAAGTTGGGCTTAAGGGTAAACTGGTGGGCATTCCTTGCGAGAATATTTATGATCAGCACCCGACCAGATATGAGCACTGTACTCGAGCTTGGGGCGAATAAACGCCTTATAAATTGTAGCTGAATCAGAAGGGGTGAAGAATTTCTAATATTGTCAGTCATTCCAACGTAGGTTGGCATTAGCCCAAATGGAAAGCTTTTCCATTTCAACCAAGCAAGAGCTGATGGGTAAGATTACGCTTTAACGACAGAAGACAGCATTGAGTTTTAGAAGCATTCCAGTCCACTCTATTATTTATACCCCATTTGGTTATGCTGTCTAGGTCGGAATTTAATGAGCTAAACGTACGCGACCGTTCCAGAAGACCACGGACGTGAATCTGGAAACGAATATGTAAAGCTGAGGGTGCTATCGTTAGCGAAGGAATATAGCCAACAAGACCTTATTTATGAAAATAAGAAAGAGTGTCGAAGAGAAAACTGAGCCGTAGGGGACACCAGTATTTATAGGCTGAATTGCAGATTTGAAACCATTCAATACAACTTATATTGAACGGCCCGAAAGGTAGTTTCTAATCCGACAAAAGAGTGTTAGCGAATCTGGCAACGTCGAGCCTTTGACGAATTCGGCGAGAAAAAGCGAAGAGAAGAGAATACCGATAAGAAGGAAAATATAAAGAAGAACGGCGGAGTTGGAATTTGAAGTCGGAAGGATAGAGTTTTGGTCGCGGAGATTAATTTTGTTTGATTAATTTGAAAACGGAATTGTTTGTTTGTTAAAGTATTGAAGTTTATTGTTTTCTCTCTTAAATGTTAATCGACTTTTTAAAATTAAAATAAATACAATTTAAACATTGAAGACGGGCGTTGAAATTATTCTTGAAAGTTGCTTAAGGACAGTGGGTATAAGATATAATTTAAATATCGCTAACATTTCAGAAGTGGGATGGACGGAATTGTATCCTAATATTTCGAACGTAGATAAGTACGAAATATTACCACGCGCATATAATAATTAGTAGAAATTTGTGTTTTTGAGTACGAGAAGTTAACGGTTGTTGTCCATCAAAAGAAGCGTCATGTCGGATCGGGATGAAAGAGCAGCAGAACGTGAAAGGCAGCGTGAGCGAGAAGAAGAGTTGCGGTTGGCAGGCGAACGCCATCAGCAACGTGAGCGAGAGGAAATGATGGGGTTGGCAGAAGTACAAAATTAACAAGTAGAGCAGGAGGATATACGGACGGCGAATGAAGTACGACAGCGAGAACGAGACGCGAACAATGGACGGATGGATGACAACGGCAGCGAACAAGAACATTTGAATTTTAACCGGCCAAATTCTGGAGAAAGATTTCATTTACGATCGAATATGGCGCATCATAGTGATAGCAGTTGGGACAGAATAATTAGCCATATGATTGAAGAAAACCATTTGCGAAATGAACAAATTAATAAACGCGACAAAACCATCGACACACTTATCGAACAACTCCAAAACATAACAAGAATCATACCGAATGCTCGCAGTACTCCGAGATTAGAAGAAAATACAACATTTAATTATAATGTAATGCCGGACGTAATGAAAAACATTGAGCAATTCGATGGAGAAGATGACGGAATGACGGAAAAAATCTTGGATTAATACAATCGAAAATATGCGACAACTTCATCATTGGTCTGACGCTTATGTGTTGGATGCTGCAAGGACGAACTTAGTGGGTGGTGCAAGACGATGGTTCAGAACAAGAGCGGATGAAATTGTGACATGGTCGGACTTCCAATCAGCGTTCAAAAAAACATTTATTATACAAGAGAACCGGACGAATCATTGGCAACGAATGGTCAACAGAGTTCAACAACGCAACGAGACAGTTACCACATATTTCCACGATAAGTATGATCTTTGCCATTATCTTAAATTGAGTTTTGACGAATGCAAAGAATTAATTTTGACGGGACTATGGTCTAGAGACACTGCGAATGCGCTTTTGGGTTGCCGACATTTGGATGCGGATGATTTACTACATGCTATTATTAAACAGGAGAAAATGTCGAATCTACGAGGAGAACGCATCGGACTTTCCAGGGCGGAACAAACTGTCGAAGTCAGACGTAAAGATGATAATCGCAGAGAAAACAACAATATTGAACACCCAAAGGATTTTAAGTGCTATAACTGTGGCGTGGATGGTCACTTATCACGAAACTGTCCAAAACCGAAACAAGAACCAACATGTTATAGATGCAAGAACAAGGGACATCTTTCTCGTCAATGTCCAGATCTGCAAAACCGTATAAGCCAATTAACAGGATATCCCAAGAATGGAGCGGAAAAGTATCTAAAGAAAGTGCGTGTGGATGGTAAAATGTTCAATGAATTCATTGACATGGGTAGCTCCGAATGTTTAATTAAAATGGAAGCAGCATTGAGGAATGGGTTCCGAATTCATCACGGAATTTTAGAGCTGAAAGCATTCGGTCCTGCAAACTTCAAAATTGTATCGCCGGGATGGATTAAGGCATCGCTTATGGTCGACGATGCATCAGCGAACAGCGTCATATTCAGGGTAGTACCAGACGATGTGCAAGCATGCGATGTACTTATTGGACGCACTTTCCCTGAGTTGTCTCATGTGGTATATCAGAAAATCGGCGATGACTTAAAATTTCTAGAGAAGGAGGAATTTCAACCATATAAAGAAATTGAAATTAACGAAGATGACATCATAACCATAAACACAGAATCGCCACTACAAGCTGGATCAGTAAACTTTTTAAGTGCAGTTCAAGATAAATCACTTTTGCTACCAATCGTAAATATCAGCGATGAAGATGTTCCTGAAGACGAAATACTTACCATCAAACAACAAACAAAATCAACAGAGACTGAAAAGATAGATAGTGATAACATTAGTCGACTTGTGCAGTTAGAAGATGTTTGCGTCGGTGAAGAGCAGCCTCCACAGGTAGTCAGCGAATTGGCTAGTACTTTAAACAATGTCCGTGACTGTTCATTAGAAGAGAATGAAATTGGGTGTCATGCAGATTTTAACATAGTGATTGAAAAAGTTCCAGGAAGTAAATCAGTACAATCGAAAGAGTTTCCAGCAAATGAGTTAAAGAAAGAAAAGCTACGTTCCATCGATAGTGATTGGAGAAAGCCAGGTGTGGTGACTGGTACAAATTATACGTATTCCAGTCCAGTTCTATACGTACGCAAGAAAATCGGAGATTTCGGATTGGCGGTGGATTATCGACGTCTTAACAATCAAGCAGATAAGATACCAAATGATAGAAAGGATCGTCATAACACAGCATTGATCAAATCGGAGAAGACGGATAAAGTTATCGAACCGGCGGGGGAGCGAAAATTGCATGCTATCGAAGAATATTCTAGGCCAAGGAACAGAACCATTAGCAATCCTGCCAAGCGACTCATATGTACGTTTTTGAAAATCATTTATCAGTTAATTTTTTTTTTATTGCTGTTTGTGCTATTAATAACCTAACATATATAACTAATGTAATGAAGTGAATTTTAATTTACATGTTTTTGCGAGTCATTTATCAGTTAATGTTTTTTTTGAAATTGGAAAATGGTTTCACATTCAAAGTGATTCTTTTTGTATTGTTTATGTTATTATAACTTTGTTTAGAGCTTAACTGAAATTTAATATTAAGATATTGCATAATTCGAGGACGAATGTAAGTGAAGGATGGCCGAATGTTAGCGAATCTGGCAACGTCGAGCCTTTGACGAATTCGGCGAGAAAAAGCGAAGAGAAGAGAATACCGATAAGAAGGAAAATATAAAGAAGAACGGCGGAGTTGGAATTTGAAGTCGGAAGGATAGAGTTTTGGTCGCGGAGATTAATTTTGTTTGATTAATTTGAAAACGGAATTGTTTGTTTGTTAAAGTATTGAAGTTTATTGTTTTCTCTCTTAAATGTTAATCGACTTTTTAAAATTAAAATAAATACAATTTAAACATTGAAGACGGGCGTTGAAATTATTCTTGAAAGTTGCTTAAGGACAGTGGGTATAAGATATAATTTAAATATCGCTAACAAGAGCTTGATGCCAAACTCTATCAAAAGCTTTTGAAATATCAAGTGCAACAATCTTACACTCACCAGAGTGACGAAGAGATTTGTTCCACTTTTCGGTGAGATATGCCATCAGATCACCAGTGGATCTTTTGCTATGGAATCCATATTGCCGGTCATTGAGAAGCTTTCGTGATTCAAGATATTTCATTAGCTGACGGTTTATCAGCGTTTCCATGATCTTGGAAAGAAGGGACGTAAGTGATATGGGTCGGTTACTGGGGAGTTAGAGAAATTCGGACGGGCTAGACAAATGCTGCAGGAAAGCTTACGAAATGGTTTTGCGTGGAAGAACACTGTTTCAGAACTATGGAAGATACGGTATGGACCGACAGATTTGTGAATGTTAAGATCTTTGAGTACTCTTGCAACTATACGAGTGCAAAAGTGGATTTGTCCCATGGAGTATTCAACACTCTCAAGTACAGGCGGTTTGCAAAGCGCAATCTGGAAGCTCTGAGCTAGCTCCAAAATGTACAGCGAGCAGATTTGCTTTGTCCAAAGAGCTGACAGCTGGAATGTGATTGTAAACGAGCGTCGGAATTGTTGTCGAGACAGAATTCTTAATTTTTTTTTTTTACAAATAACCAGAAATGTTCACTACTCTTGGGACACTGTAGTATTTTTTGCCTCAACTTTTGGTCATGTAAGAATTTCACATGTCGAATATGAGCATTGGTTTACTCACAAAACCCTACATTCGCGTAATTAAAAAGGTTTCTTAAACTAATTTGGCGTGTGTCACAAAAAAGAGCTCACTCATCAACGTCGGACGAACCAGAATGTATGCTATCTACAATGTTGTGAGTGTATCCTGAAAATTACGTCACTTTGTAGTGACTAACCTAATGACACGCAAATTCAATCAGTTAGTCAAGTTTTTCCGGTATGACTAATAAACGCGGAGTGGTTTTATAGTTTTAAAAACGGACGTTGAAGTTGGAAAGCGCCATCTGTCATACATTAGTCAGTTATTTTGCTATGAAAGTTTTTTTGGTTGACAAGAAGGGGTGAATATTGAAGAAAAATGTTTTTTTTTCAAAGGAACAGTGACTAACTGAAAAGGGGTGGCGGTTAACATTTACAAAAAAAAGGAAGAAAAATCTAATTTCTTTAAGTAACTCCACACTTCACCGTCACCTTTTGATAAGTTCATCTTCAATTACCATTAAAATGGCGGAAATAAATTTCATTTCAGACAGACGCAAAAAAAGAGAGAAAGAAATTGTGGTTTCCTTTAACAGGAAAACCATCCCAAAGTAAGCGGATGTACACAAATGCACGCAAAAGCCTCATATCCTTTAATCCTTTTTGTGACTGAATATTGATGGCCAGATTTAGGGTGGCTACTATGTATACCAGTGTTACGCATCAGTAGAATTTGGTTGGGGGATAATGTCTTTGCCCACCTTTAGACACCCATACACCTAAGTATCGAAGGATATATCGTCATTGCGGTTGGGGGGACATCAATTCAAAATGAAATAACAAAGACGATATATTTTGGGATTTCTGCAACATCAATCGCCTTTGCATGTGAGGAAGGGGCACCATTTATTTTGAATACAAACCAGTTTTGAAGTCAGTAGGGACAAATTGAAGTCGAAACAAGCGATAACCATTTTTTTTAATACATAACATGAAGCACCTCGTCTGTTCTAATAATGTGCAGAAAAAATTAAATAAACTTACTTAATTTATTCACGCACAACTTTCAGTTTCTCATTACTGAATGATTAACAAGCAAATGCTACCAAAGCAGAAAAGTTTCAAAAATCGATTGTGCCATTTTAAACTCCTGTGAATATCATTTTAAACTATCGACCGTCAGAACTAAGTGCGACTGCAATAAGGAACTAATGAAATAAACGAAAACTTGACGAAACTAAACAGGGTTCTTATCATGCTTCAAACGATCGATTAAGTAGCCTAAAGTTCTGAGAAAGCAGCACAATTAGCACTCAGAAAGTGATGAGAAATATCACAAGCTACAGGTAGGTAGGTAGGTTTCGGTAAAGCAAACCCAACTAGCGCAAAACAAACTCAAGTAATGTGTGGATCTTTCGTATCTAAACCCTTTTAAAGCCACTTCTGGAGTCCCCCAAGGTAGCTACCTTGGACCGTTGGTCTTCATACTAACTATCAATGATGTCGACTGTATCATAAAAGACTCCTTTATATCTGTCTACGCAGACAACTTGAAAATCTACAGGCACAACATATGTATCATCTCCCACCGACTCTCGTCCACTTCAAGATGACTTAAATAGATTTTCAATCTGGTGTCAAAAAGAATTTTCTCGTACTCAATGTCAGCAAATGTAAACCAACATGCACTCTTGTAAGCCTCCTCCCAGACCTTATCTCATCTGCAACGAGCCTGTTCCCTTTGTCAGCACATATGTATAATGCGATCTGGGTGTTATCTGCGATAGGGAACTCAACTTCAGGTACCGTATTGATGGCAATGCCAACCTGCGCTCCGTTTTGTGAAGCGTTGGTCCAAGGAGTTCTCGAACCCATATGTCACGAAATTCCTTTATATAACATTTGTAAGAGTTCTACTTGAATACGCGAGCCAAGTATGGTCCTCTTACTACGAATCTCATATCAGGCGAATCGAAGCCTTCCAGCGCAGGTTCATCTGCTTTGCACAACGCGGTGTTCCTTGGGCTGACAGCTACAACCTTCCACCCTACAGTGATCGCTTAAAATTGATCACCTTACAGTCTCTCGAAAAATGTCGGGAAGTCGCCGATGTACTCTTTACTCATCAGCTCTTGACCGGCAACAAGCTCAGGTCTGTCTCTCTCTTTCATACTAGTTTTCACCGCACTTTGCAGCCCCCCCCCCCCCCCCCCCCCACCTCTTCCTGACCTAGTTCCACCGTCTTACTACTGTCAAACTTAGTCTTAAGCAGTTTTTATATTATTGCTCAAATACATTTCTGGTGCTAAAATTCGCAGCATGGATAAATTTCTTACTCTCTTGTGAGCACTCTCTCTGACACGAAAAACTACGAAAAGGTTGCGTACTCGTAGTTTTGGGAGATCAGATGAACAGCCCTGCGGAGTTTAAGAACAGGATCAGTTTTCCTTTCCCTTTTCCAGTTTTATCCTTTTCTCAGATATTTCTTTAACGTCATCGAAAACGCGCTGCTTGGCTCTCGCTACAGCCAAATATTTGCACTGAAAATGAATAGGCGACTCTTTTTCATTTTCGTCATTGCAATTGTTATGAGGGATCGCTTGTTTAGAATTATTGCCACTATACCTGCGATGTTTAAGCGAGTAATTTATAGCAGCTCATTTGTTTTTGACCTATTGTAGTTTGGCCATATCTTTCTTGATAGGATACATTTTGTCAGGCTAGTCCACCTGAGACGTAAAAGCTACAGACTCCTGTATATCAGAAGCAAAATAGGTGTGTAAATGTATTCAAACATCACATACGATGGCCAATGCAAAGAGATGAGTATTGTTGCAAAATCTGTAAGCAAAGTCAGAACGTAGCAAGAGGAGGAAAAATCAGGATCCACAAGGTTCTAAATGGTGTTTTAGGTTTTGGGTTTTTAATACATACATATCTTGCCCCATCAGAGGACCCCAACATATTTTAGTTCTTATTTTATTTTTTCTTATTTTAATTAAAATTATTTTTCATTGAGATTACACACTTAGTCTTATGATTAAAATAACTTAAAGATCAGAATCGAGGCACTCCTGGCACACAGTCCGGCCATGTTCGCCGCAAAGGCGCAAAGGGGATTTCGACAACTACCACATCTGATTTTCGTTCTCCGGCCATTATCCCTTGGACAGATTGCACAATATTTTTCCGTAGTAATAGCAGCATTTGACTCAACTAATGGCAGTTCCTTTTTTGAAATATCTCTCAAGAGAACCTGAAGAGTTGCAGGTAAAGTCGGCCGAGTGAATTGTTCTTCAATTTGTGACATGGTGAGGTCCTGTGCAAGGATAAAGCGATTTTTTTGGGTTGATTTGATGCCATAGGAGTACATATGAGTTAACTCCCACTACAGTATTCCTACCCTGGGGTTCAGGAGACCCGAACGTTGTTATAAAAACGACATGCAACATGCACATATTATGAATAACTGATTACTGCCTGTCTACTGACGTTATTTGAGATTACCTTGAATGGCGCCATCGTAAGTTTCGTAGTTTAAGAAATATTCACTAAAGATTAGTTTGTGCATCGCGCTGGACCCCAGGGTAGGGTTTAAGGGTTAAGATGAGTGCGAAATACTGCCAAGATTGCGAAACCTCTCGACCTTTATGACTTGGAAGCCAATATCGACAAAATGCTCTTTCAGTTGCCCCTGTGTAGAAAGTATCTTACTTGTAACATTTTTAAGAAGAAAACTGTATTTCTTTCTTTAGACAGGTTTCTGAATCAAAAATTGATCTTCATAGATCATCCTGTCATCGTGTCGATTCTATGTGCGTATTAATTTCGGTGGGTATACGAGTTCTACAGATTAAAAAAAAAAGACAAAAAAACAAACCAAACAGAAAACCTGTGTTACTTTTGATAAATAAGCTCTGATAAGCAGTCTGGTGGTAGTAAATAGGTGAGTTTAATGCCTAACACTAATTCCAAAACATGAATAATCAGGCCTTAATTGTATGGAAAAACGGTGTAAGATATGGAACGACGATGAATACAAATACGTGCAGTATTAGGGTAAAGGTTTATACATATGTATGTAGGTGCGGGCTCATTTGGGTCTAAGAATTCGAATCTTTGTATGTATGTTAGTATATCATTGGTCTAAATGTATTTTATTAAGTAGGTACATGATTTACATGCATTATATCACATAATAGTTAAGCGTTTTTTTAATTTCACTATAGGTATACACTTACTGGCGTAACTAAAGATAATTTTCAATTAATAGATAGCGAAATATTTAATGGAGGTACATTTCCCTAAATCTGACATTTTAAGTACGATCGATTTAAGTTTATTCGACAGGGGTCAGTTGGAATGTAATAAGGAGATTTTACAAAATGTTATCTGTCAAATTGGAGAGGGGCTGGAGTACATAAAATAGAGAAAAGCAATATTTAGATACAAAATAAGATGTCATCTGTCACTTATAATAGTGGATTGTCGGGAAGAACAAAAGTCGATACTAAGTAGGTCCTTCGAATACTATCGATTTATATCGGAAATAATTCCTCGGGCGAAATATAAATAAATATATACCTACATCATATACCGTAGTGGCCAGGTAAAAGTTAACACCTTGTAAAGATCTCAAAAATGGTCAGTTTTTCTATCCTTATTCGCTTCAGGAAAAGTAACTGATTTTTCAAAGGGCTGTTAAATGTTTCCATTATCATTGTGATTACTCACAAGCACCATGATTTATTCCCTGTTCAGTTTTAGGGAAATACGGCCAAGCCTAAATTGTGGGCAATATGAGTCGTCAGTTAAATAGAGAGGAGAAAAGTGTGATTCACGCCTTGAATAAAGAACATTTATCTGAAAGGTCTATTGCTGAAAGAGTTGGATGTAGTGTACAAAATGTTCTTCGTTCATTTTGATCAGAGGGGTGAAATGTTGGGACCGGGATGTGAAATAAGAGCACATACCAAAGAGAAGACCGTTTGCTTACAAATTTGAGTATTGAGGAAAGAAAAAAACATCTAAAGAAATAAGTCTTGAGCTCAAGGAATACATAAATGTAAATAGAGATAAATTCAAAAACAGAACGAAAAAGATTGTGGTTTATCAGTTAGGAGGCCGGAAAAAAAACCGGTTTAACAATTAAAATTAGGATTTAAAGGTTATATTTTGCTGAGGCTCGCCGAAATTGGATGAAAAATAATTGAAAGAGTGTCATCTTCGCAGAAGAGGCGAAATATTTACTCAATCAGTCCGATGGAATTCGGTACATCCGTTGAAGATACGGAGAAGATCTAAAAAGTGAGTGCACTGTCACTAGAAATAATATTCCGGTTATGTTCATGCAAAAAAAAAAACTGAACTTTTAACTAAGCCTTTGTTAACGGTTCGATGAGTGGAGACAGCATTTTTAATATTATTGAAGAACATCTCATTCCTTCCAGTTGTATTCGACCCTATTTTTCAGGATTACTCTGCGCTATGTTATCGGGCCGGGAAGTTAAGTTTAATTATTTTGATAACATTGAACATTTTATCTATCAAAAACCAAAGTTTGGTGTTGATCCATTAATTTGTTTTAATCAAACATGGAAATGGCAATCAACGTTCCCTTACAATAGCGTAAAAGAGGCAGGCCTAAAAACTCAGAATTCAAACGCAGAAACACCAGCATTTGATTGGCCTCAATGATGAAGTGATTCAAAATCGGGAGGCCCGCAGTTATTTTTTGAGGTCGAACCAGCCTATGGGGACCAGTAGAAGTGCAGTGAAGTGGGACGTGGGAGGGTTGTGATCCCTATAATTCTGATCATAACCTGGTCGTTTAAATAGAGAGAAGTAGTTAAAGAATTTCGTAAACGAAATCGGGCTTGGAACTCTTGATTTGTGAGGAAACATCCCTGAACCTTAACGGAATTGAGAATTGCTGGGCAATTCTTAAAAAGAACTTCGAGATGTAGGGTAGAAAAAATAAAAATTCCTGGAACAGTTGCACCTTCACTTTATTTATATTAACGATTTGTTAGAACATGATCTTCATTTTCATCAGAATCACGAGTTATGATTTGAAAATTAGTTTTCACTATTTGCCAAACGATTTCATTAGATGCCAGTATGTAGTAATTTCCGTGAACGCTCGCAGCTCGTTTTGCTGTACTGAAAGTGCAATAATATGAAGAAATGTCTTCTAGCGAGATTTCTTATACGGGTACGCTACTACATATGTACTTATACAGGTATATGTTTATATGATTCTTCGTAAGCTGATCCTCTCGCCAAGATTGCGTCCATCGACTTCTTGATCAGACATCTGCAATACCTTAAAGTCATCAGAAACCATTTTAACTTGGTTCAAATTCAGCTCAATAGCAGCGGCAGCGTCACATATTCCAGAAAACTTCTTTTACCTATTTGGTAATGCTATGCGACAGAGAACAACATTTGCATTCCTATATTGATAACATACTCCATAGAGTGCGCTTGACTTCGTTTAACTCTTCGCCAAGGAATTCCCTCAGACTAGTTATCTGTCTAAGAGATTTCTTTCGACACCATCACCAGTGCGAATTGTGAATCTCTGAAAAATGAATCTATCGTCAGACTCTAACTTTAGGTTTTGTCTCTCTAGATAGAGAATAAGGAAATCACTATGCAGATCCCTGCGCTCACATGAATCAAAAATATATGCTCAAATATACCTGAAAAGGGTAAAAGGCTTTTCCTATCTATAGTAAGCGTCACTATCTTCAGTGAGAGTCCTCTTCTAGAACGTCTTTTGGATGATACCGCAGTACCTGAGCTGATAGAAACTATCTCTCCCTTACATGGTGTTGAGTCTTGTTAAGGGATCTTTTGTACCTAAGTAACTATGTACTTTATCTCAGGTTCGCATGCCTTGTAAACTACACTCTATTCACCAAGTGTAGCAAAAGGTTACTTGTAAACTCTTCTATTTCGGGCATTTCCATGAAGAAACACTAACCTTCGTAGCTTCAAAGATCGCCTGTAAACTTCGTATCGCATGCCTATCTTTCCAATCGCAGCGCATGTTTCACATCTTTAACCTAAGCCACTACATAAATACTTTCGAAAAGCGATTTAAATAGCTTGTCTTGTCTAATACATGCTGAAACCTACAATTTGTGAAGAATCTAAATTAGCTCGCAGCGTCACCGCATTCGTTATCCTTTTCGTTGTCTTTTGCTGCCCATCAGCATATAGTGATTCATACGTTCTTTAAGGACGTACGACTAAATCAAGCAGATAATTAAAAAATAAAATAAAATAGAGCGGCTCTTGCATACGATTACGAGTATGCTCGTAACTGAACCAGTTTCAAGCGCGCAATTTTATTAAGCAATCATTCGATTCCTGTTTAAGAAGCCATCAGTGAAACAAGTTACAAGAGTGCGTCCAGCGTGCCTGTCGTGAATGTTCATACTTAAACATACGACTAGTATGCATGTTCATGGGTCAGCATCTCACAAAGTAGAGGAACATACCAAATGGGAATCAATATCAACTCTCATCAAATCAATAAAAAAAGAAAAAGAAGACCATGATGCGGCACCCGTAAAAATGGAGGAGTAAAGTTTTACACTTGCTCAAGCACAAATTTGATCTGCAAAAGCACTTAGAGGATATTTCCAGTCGTACTGCCAGTCGAGCCCCATGATGCAGAAAGGACGTCGCGACAACAACGACGACGACGACGACGACGAACAACGGGCAAAATTATATTCTTTGATATGCTGCAACTTCAAGACCATAAAGCGTGAATAATACCCATCAGCCAAGCCGTACTTTCGCATCGAGCGCACATCCTTTAGCTGCATTGTGGAGTGCTTTGCTACCTATGTTTTGACAGGTAGCTTACACAAAAGCCGTTTTCTCTTCACCGGAAGGAAAACATGTCCTCCTGGAGTTTGTGAACAATTGCAGCACCTCCTCCTCCTCCTTGTCGGGCATGTCAGCCCGAAATTGGTTAAACTTTAGAGTCATGCACTTCGTGTCGGTTTGGTTTTTTATATTTTATGAATCTGCATGATTTGTGTCTTTCGAGAGCGAGGAATCAATTAGTTTTAATCTTCGAGTGGAAGCTGTCACTGGTATTCGGAGTACATCACCGGTGCGTCCAGCTGCGAATTCATAAGGTGCGCTCAGCATGAAAAGATACGGCAATCGACCCTTTTGAGAGTTACAGTGCCAGAAATGTTAATCGTAGAATGCGTCAGCTGAGCACGACGACGATAGGTACAGTAGGGCTCTATTTCTGGAGCTGGAGTAACGACATCATGGGGGAGTCCGAAAATAACCCGGGGAACCCTCCTTGGTATACAATTAATAAAGGTGTGACATTGCTTCGTAATGGGGCAATTCCCTTCGTATGTGATGCAGGGGAGAAGTTCTAAAAATACCCACACGCACACACATGACGAAGTTTAAGGGCCCCTTTATGCGTCGGTTTAGTAAGTTTCCGGCGGCATCTTTACTTCCTGCTTGGATTAAATGAAAAGCGGGAGATTTTCAATGGAAATGGAAATTTACGTTTGTCTATTTCGGTTTGCTCCGGGCGTAAAATCCATCACCTCTACTGCGAGGGTGGCAGTATGGCGGCCAATTAAACGTTTCGGGAAAAAAGTGCCAAACATACTCATATGTCGTATTCCTTACATCCTGCCACAGCCTCAGCCAGTATCAATCAACGCGGTCACAAAATTACGACATTCTCATGACCTGGGTAGGAGTTGACATCCGCCGCCGCCAATGTTTACCCAACATTTGTTTTTCTAGTGCGCATAGGCCTAATTTAATTTTTTAAAATTGTTCCTCTCAAGGTACTAATGCATTTTGTATATCGGGTTACGAATGGAATTCAGTTTAAATGGAACACGAGGAGTCAAGCGCCATATGAAACGCTGAGAGAGCACTCGAACATGCTGTCATCTGTCAGCGCACTTGAGTTTGCAAGAAAATAGTCTACACTCTCGGTGTAATCATTATCCCTAAACGACACGGCGATGGAAGTACGCGTACTTAAGTGACCATATGAGAAGAAGGCTCTGCTTAAATATGACTCCTTTTGTCCTTTGAGGAATTTTCTACTTATCGTTAAAGTACTCGTAACTTTCAGTGATTTATTTGTTTCTTTAATGGGACTACGAGTTCGACGAAATGGAAAGACCTGATAGTGTGTGGCATTGGCGTTTCGGCTTACCCGCAAACAGCCCTAAGGTCTTGAATAGCCAATGGATGATGATTTGAATTTTATTATCTGTTAGATACGCATGTACACCCACGCCGCACCGTACTTCAATGACGATTAGTGCACTCGCCTTATATAGGTAAACACTCGTTATGCAATGAGTCAGATATTTTTTTTTTTAATGGCAAAATGGAGGCGGCATTGCGTTGACAGCACGAATTGAAATACTTATTTTTTTATTTATTTTTTCTTCTCTAATGCGGACACTGGAGATAGTTAAGTTTTTTACGAGTATTTACATAAACTCACTTTGGTCATTATTTGTGTGCCATTTATAAACGAAACGTTTAAGGTGACATAATCTTTTTGTTTAAGAAAATATTTGCTTTGTAGTTAATTTATTTATTTCTTCTTTTTTTTCTATCTGAGTTTTTTTTTTATTTCCCACTCTTTCTCTTTTCCGAAAGACATAATAACCGCAGGAATGTCTTCTTTCATTTTTTAGGCGACAGTACTGACAGATGGTGGAATAGAGTTTTGACAAGCAAATCAGGGTCTTATATATAAGCTATAGATTATTGTTTCCCGATTGGATGACAAACGGAAGAAAATGTAATCCTAACTAATTCTGGCATGGAGAATCTACGCCGCGGCCGTCGGCGTCGGGGCTGAGCCCCAACAGCTCCAAACCGGTCTCAATAGACTAGACTGATATCTGGTTTATTCCAAACGGAAGTTGTAGTTCCTTCCAGAATTGAGACCACACAATCGAATGCATATCGCTCTAAATCAAAGGAAGCAGAGTTGTCGAATCAGTTTTTTAAAAAAAAAATGTTGGTGACAATGCCAGTTCGCATTTAAAAAAAAATTAAATAAAAAAAGCCACTTTATGTCTTTAGAAGTATCGCGTCGCGTCGTCGTGAGAAATTCACAATTTTTACCACAATTTGCAGAAACTGTTCATTTTGCAATCGAAACAGAGAGAATAATAGATCGGCTAGGTAAGGTGGATATCCACCACATTCGGAAGGATTCACTTAGACCAAAGTAGATGTTGGTATGGTGTTGCCACGTTAGCCGATTCTTATCGGTACTCTTGGAACTATTTTGAAAGTTGGATACATCTCCATATTTTATTGACATCCATTGAGGAAGTATCTTTTAGATCTACATATAAAGAAATATTCTTCCAGAATCTTTTCTTAAGTAGGAAAGTGCTGGGCAGCTTGCACAGGAGGTGAAAGGGAGATTCCTCCTCTTCTTAGTCCATGCAGCTGTGACACAAGTCATTGGCGAGGATTCCCAGCCTACTGGCGTGTCTGCCTATTGCACAATGACCTGTCAATACCCCAACTAGGGTATCGGTATTTCCTCTGCTTATTTTCAGCAGACAGTAAGTTTTGCGTCGATTGAGCTGAGGCCAAGTCAGTTTGATTTGACTAGGACTAACGTATCAAGATTCCGCCATCTTTCATTAGAGCTAAAAACACACCGTTATTAAGTATATAAGAACAAGAGAAAGAACTGAGGGAAAAGATAATGTGCGATTTTTGGCTAAAGACACGTTATGATTAAAAAAATATAGGGAGTATAAAAAATAATTTTTTGAGAAAAAAATAAAGGTGTACTGTTAGTTATAAAATAAGTAATTAGATAGGTAGCAAAAATTATAATATCAGTACCAGCGTTGCAATTGCAGTAGATCTACTGAATTTATTTCGAAATTCGAATCTACTGTCAAAAAATTAAATCTACTGCATTTTTGTAGTATACTTTGTGTGGACATTTATCCCTTTTAGCACAAAACTTAAAAAACAAAACTTTTCAAAAATGTCTAATTTCGTATCTGAACTTTTCACTTCTCACTATCCATAAACGAATCCATTCACATTTCATAAATTGACTTTATCGTACTGTTGATTCTGTTTATTTCTCCCAAAAGGAGGGTTCACACAATCCGACATATCTGACAGACTTGGTCGTATGGATGTTGGACAGACTAATGTCATTAGCGGTCATATTGTCCAACATATTGTTTGACTTCAAGATGTCACACGTACTAGTAGCAGCGCTTATAATTGATAAAATTTTCGAAGAAGTAGAAATAGAAGAAGAAAAGGAAGCGAATTTGGATATAGGAATATATAAAACAAATCGACAAAAGTTTTATTCTGTTAATTTGCTAATAGAATTACAATCGAATTCTCCAGAGGATAATCCGAATTTTTTTATTTCCAAAAATGCATTTCAGAAATGAAATTTGCTCTAGGTCGGACAGGCAAGTATTCACATTATCAGATATGTCCGTCCGACCACCAAAATATCAAAAACAAAATTGAAAACCATCCGATATGTCTGTCCAACCGTCGTGTCGTTTCTTGCGATCACATTGTCCGATTTGGTCGTTGGATCATGTGATCCCCCTAAAGAAGAACATTACAAAAATTCGTAAGTAAGTTATTTCTTTAAAAGTAACTAGCTTTTATACCTATTGGCAAGAGTATCGGACTTGGTTTGTGTATGCCAAAGTTTATTATTTTCTACATATACATATACCTACATATTTAAAAGCATAAATGATGCTGCGGTTGTATGAAATAAAATGAACTAAAAGCCAAAATAATAAAAAAGAAACAGAAACACAAGCCAATTTGTGTTGCAATACCTTGTTTTTCTGTTGAAATACCAATCTACTGCGAAAAAATTCAATCTACTGCATTTTTTAGAGAATCTACTGCACAAAAATAGTCCTAAAGTGGCGACGCTGATTAAGTACACATTTCAGTGAGAGGTATTTTTTTAATCAATAACAAAGAGCTTTAATAGATGTAAATCTTAAGCTCCAAAAAGCGCCAAGCTGAAATGGAATAGATTTAACGCATTGAACCTTCAGCTTCACAAACAAAAATAAATTAGCTGCGGAAACTTGCGGTTCTTGTGACGGCACGCAAAGTGTTACTATTTTTTTTTAAATATCTTCTCATGAAGGTGGTTAGATGCGTCAGTGAACTAAATTGCTCAAAGCGGTATTTTCTATCACTTCAGGCTCCATAGAAACCATTATTGACAACTAACAAGAATCTTTTCTATGAATTCGAGGTTGCCTTTTTTTTTAAAAAATATTTGTTTATGATTTTTTACTTTTAATTATTTTAAAAAAATTCAAATACTTTGGTGCAATATTCATCAAAATCGTTCCAGTACTTCAAGAGATATTGAATTATTTCCTCGATTCCATACAACTTGAACCACTGTGTGCCGCTTCGCCTAGGAATGCGCTCTTATATAAATACGTTATTACTACGGCATGCGATCATGGCTGAATTTCAAAGGAAGTGGTTATATTGTTGCCAGAAAATAATTGTCAGCAAAATATCATTTGCCTATCGCTGCTATTATTTGGTCGCATATATGTGCATCCAGATGAAAAGCTGTATGTCATATTTCTTTGCGACTGAATAATCGTGCGACAGAATACCACAAGTGCGTGCATGGTCATATTTTGTTGCTACTACGATTTTTTAATCACAGCGATAGAAAATCGCACATGCCTAGATTTTGTCCCGTAATCTAACTATGGGAAACTGTAGATCTTAGGATTCGAACCCGAGAATCTACTTCAACGGGATCTATTCTTACAGCTATACAATTGTATATATTTTATGCATTCATACAAACTCACATTTATTATGCTAAGCTAAGTATGGCGCGCATACGCAATTTTCGATTAAAAAAAATCTTGGTCGTAAGAAAATATGACCATGCACGCACTTGTGGTTTTCTGTCGCACGATTATTCGGTCGCAAGAGAAGGGACATTCGGTTCTTAATATGAGTTCACGCATTTGCAACCAAATAATTGCAGCGATTTACAAACGGTATTTTCTTAGCGATTGTTTTGTTACCACAACACAATACTTCCCTGTGAAATCCATTTTTATACTGACAAGACTTCGTATCAATAGTCGCAAGTGCGCGTAGATTCATGCTAATCGATATGAGCCATTTTAATTTGCGGCAAAACAATCGCCAATAAAATAAAGCTTGTTCCATTTTTTTAAATCGCTGCGATTATTAAGTCGCATATATGTGTGAACTCATATTAAGAAGTGAGTGTGTCATTTTGTACGACTTAATAATCGTGCGACAGAAACCACAAGTGCGTGTATACCAATATCTTGTTGCGACTACGCAATTGTGTGGAGACACTTGTCAGGACGTACGACTAGGAGTATGATTAATTTTAACTTCCCACAATTAGTGTGACCATTAGCTTCTCTCAAAAATATTCCACTTACTACGAAAAGTGGAATATTTATATTCCACTTCAATATTCTTATATTCCACTTGGTACAGTACGACCTCAACAAAATCAACTACTTACTTAGTTGGCGCTACAGCTCGAGGTGAACCTGGGCCTGCTTCTCGCAACCATTTGTGTGTGCGTGTTATATTTTTGCACGAATGGAAGGGACCTACAGTTTTTTTCCGACTCCGAACGGCGAGTTGAGAAGCTCAAACGTGACAAATGATACTCTTTGATGCTTGTCAGACATTCGAAAGAGGTGGGCACTGTGAAAAACTTTCTAGGTGTTTGCGGCGGGATTCGAACCCAAGACCACTGGCTCAGTAGTCCGACGCACTAACCACTTGCGCTACGGTGCCCACACCGAATATACAGAAAAGAGAATATATGCGGGACAAAAGTCCACCGCGATTTGAAACGGACTACTACAGTATAGTGCAAAACGAACACATGCACAGTAAAGAAGCCTGTTACTGTACTACGGTTACTTCAGAAGCAAATAAACACAAAATAGTGTTGCTAGAGCTCAACACTCCGTGAATTTTGTGACTTAGAAGTAATAAAATTAACTTCAATGAAGAATTTAATTCTAATTTATGGAGAGTATTTTTTTTTATCTAAATATTCTTTTTGGAGACAAAAATATTCCACTTTTATATGCGCATATATACTGAAAAAAAATATATTCTCTGCAGGTCTAAAATATTCCACTAGTGGAATATTATATTCCACTATGGTCACACTGCCCACAATAACGTTGAAAGCAAAATGAGACATATCGCAGACGTGCGGCGGAAAACGCTATTGCGCGAGTTACTCGCACTATCACTCATTAAGTAGTTCGAAATGATTGAGTTGTATAGGTTTTGTTTATAAATGTTAAGTTCTTTATTTCAATGTTTTTATTTTTGTTACATTAATAACTTATCACTAATCATACAATATTTTTATTATTTTTTATTTTTATTATTTGTTATTTTTACATTTATAATTAATAATTTTTATTTTACTGTATCCAATATTCAATTTTTACTCTCAAACAAAATATACATTTCTATTACAAGATCATTAGTAAGCAACGACTAATCCAAGAATGACGCTTAGATGTTGTTTTTCCCAAATCGATGCATGATGTGTTGCCAGAGGTGAAACGGTTTCCTATGTACATGGTGACAGCGGTCAACATGTTTGACTTCGTTGTTGCAGGATGGTAGCTTCTTGTTGGCATCGTGTGTGACTCGGCGTCGATGAGTTTTTATGTGTAATTACGAGCTTAGTTAATGTGTTGTCAGCGGTGAAGCGGAATCTTATTGAATGCACGACTTAGGCATGGTTACAACGGCAAGCATTTTGGGGTTCGCTTTCGATGTCCATTTATATGATGTTCTTGTATGTTCTTGATGGTTTAATGTATTATAAATATATGTATGTAATGTGTAGGTTGACAGTGTTGACGTGTAACTCACGCCTAGCCTAAGATCAACTGCCTCCAACCACAGTTACAAGCCTAAACTTGTACTTGTACTAATCTGCAGAGTAAGGGCATATTTTGTTCTGCATATGAATACATTTCTTTTGTAATCTTTGCCGGTTAAAATATCGTCTAAATGGGAGCGATTCCCTGCCCGGAGAAACAACCCTAAACCATAATCCGCTATACGAGTATTACACCGTCGTTTGTCAATATTTTCCCTTTGGCATGAGCTTCTGATGTTAATTTTGGACTCGTTCGACTGTGTAAAGTTAAATTTAAATGTTCCTTGTCGCTAGATGTTAGGTAAAGTTTTAAACCATAACTGAATGGATTTTTTCAGTGTTAGTTTTGCGTAGCTGGGTCTAACAATCTCTCTAATATCCAAACAGCTGTGTTATTTTGACTAAAAAATATTGAAATATTTCACAATAGATGTTCTGGAAAATTCACTCACTCCGTTCTGATCTAGTAAAAAAAAAACCTCAATGAATCTGAGTATCTGACCAAGCAGAATTCTTGAACCCTCATTGAGTCCAACACGCCATTAACGGAAAGTATGTGGAGTTATAAACGAGTTTCAAAGAACTACCTCCCCAACTTAACTATAATACCAGATGGGTTTTTATTTGATTAGTCTGCTTTCGTTGCTGCTACACAAATCGACTGTCAAAATGATGTACCTACCTGTGTATCTAAATAATGAGCGAAGGGATCCACACATAAGCTACACGTCAATTATAGGTGCATTTGCACTTTGTAATTTCAGCCAAGCCAGAGTGCGAAAACGATGAGCGTACTTATGAAGCTCATCGTTAAATGAATACACATTTTCACGCTTGTTTAAGTACTCAAATTGGTCACTACTTGGTGGAAGGAATAATGCTTATTTACACTGTGGTTCGAGTAAATCATGAGGATTCTGCAGTTCAACAGTAAAGATCCCAATGCTTAAAAAAACACCCCGATTACGGTTATCGTTTATCATAAGCGACTCTACTTGTGGTTTCCTTAGTTATGTAGTTTTCAAATCATCATTACGAAGCATAGACGACTCGGTGAATTTGTAGTAGATTTGTACACGACTCAAATGTGGTGTTGTAGTCGACACTTCGTAATGAGTATTTAAAAACAACAACATCCGTAATCAGGGTGAATATAAAATGTTGTTCGCGCTTGTGGAACGTGACTCAAAGATGGCGCGGCGATCTCACAGAACTGTCAAACATGTAAGCATTAGAATATGGATGAAGACCCTTTTAAAAGTCAAGTGGAGGGCAGTGGAAGGCACTGCAGGAACAATACACAGAACATCCAAATATTAAAATTCAAATTTTTCACCCTACAAATCTACGAATAAGTATACCTGCTGAGGACAATGTAACTATGTACATTATACATTATTTTGTCATGATGCATGTCAGGTGATCCTGTAATTTTTTGTCAAGCCGTGCCTAGTTCCTCATCGTATTATTCATATTTAACTATAATCATTACAAACTGATTGCCCGATTCCTTTTTAAAAAGCAGTCAAATTGCGGAAAGTCCAACTAGAAAATTGTTTGAAATGAAAGAGGAATGGGTGAACGAGATAAATTTCTAAGAATGATTGCGATAGTAAGCTCCACCATACATGTACGTGTATATAAAGTATGAAAGCCGTCCCTAATCAAGGTGCTCCCACTACTAGTGATTCGCCCTTAATGAAATCAAATCACAAAGCATTTCCATGAATAGGCTTCCAATAGTAGATACTCGCATCGCAATCTCGATCAGTGTCAGTGCCAAAGCAAAATCGAATCCCATGTCTAGTGAATCAAAAGAATTGTACACCTACCTAACCTACACCATGTAAATAGAACCAACAGCGTGTTGCCCCAAGGGCACACTTACATTAATCAAAAAAAAAAGAAAAGGCGAAGATGAGTGCTTGTTGGAACACCCTCCAGGTACATTCTATTTACTGTGTCGAGTGCGGCAAAAGGCAAAATAACGGTCATTCGATTTGGGGCCCGTCTGGCGCAGAGTATTTTTGGCACACACTCTATAACCCAAACGTTGACCCTAATCTTTGGAGTCGTACGAGTATATAAGGCGTAGTGCGTTGTCCATTTTTCCGGAGTCTAGGTGTGACGGTCGAATTGAAAATGACTAAAATCTCTATTACGGTATTATTTATGTTAGTTTTGGGCTCTATCGTCCTTGTAACTGGTAAGGAGTCAATAATTCTCTTCGATTACCGCCGCAATCAAGCCAATTTACTTCTCAGAAGGTCGATCAGCGTTAGCTTTAGATCAGGAAGAGACCTTTTCGGATGACACTGAAGAAGAGGCCACAGAAGACTCGGAGGAGTTTCGTTTTCTCACCGGCATAGGGAATGGCGGTTCAACAGCTACCGCCATCAATAATTGGATCACCCAGCAGCAACAAGCACTGGAAGCTTTACGACCTCAGGGCGGTACTTCTTCAACTTCGGCAGGGGCGAACGTGATCTACGTTAATGCGGGTGCATCAACTGGAACTTCTTCATCTTCCGCAAGCAGCCTTCCTGGTCCTAATGTTGCGGGTTTGATTATACCGCAGGTGATACAGGCAGCCGTGGGTAAGAAATGGGTTAAATTTTCAAGTGAAAGTGGATTTTCAATGACAACTTCTTTTTTTAGGAGGGCGACGAGGAGCTCCTCGTAGGAGACGTCGTCCATCAAACAATCGCAACCGAAACCGAAACCGCAAACGTGGAAGCCCTCAGGTCTTCCTAGTTCGTCCTTAATCCGCCGCATCAATCAATAGGTGACATTCACCCGAACTTTTGTCATAATACCACAACACGTAAATAAAGCAAGTGAATAGTTTATGCGGTATTTCCATTATTTCCAGGGAAATGTTGTCCCATGTCAATTTTTCAAACAATCTAATGGGATATACATTCGACCACAGCCATCGGATGGCGATGCCATGCGATGGTTCTGGCCGTTCCTAATGAACTCATCATTTGGGACTAATTGATTTATCCACAGATTATTTCGGAACCGGTTTTTTTAGTGTTCTTTTAATTATAATAGCTTTATATGTCACCCCCCCTGGTGGCGGTCCATGTGCGAGTATACCCTAACGAATCTCGTCTCGATTTTCTATTTCGAGTTGGATCAGACTCGCGTATGTTTACCTGAAATCAGCATTGAGTACCTCGAAGAAAATAAAAAAATAAAAATAAATTCAGTTTCGATTCAGCAGGTGTTTTCCCTGGCTGTGTTTACCTACCGGTGTCAATGCCGCTTCTGGAAATGATTCTGATGCTGATGTTGATGTTGATGCTGATGACCTCGTCGTTGTTATTGTTGATGTTAGGTTGGGAATGGATTTATATGTACGAGTATGTTTGAGGCTCTTTCTCTTTCTCTCTTCGCACATATTCTGTTTATTCGGAAAGGTAAAGCGGATAGATTCTGGGAAAGGGAGCGAGGCAGGTATCGGGAATGATTTATTGATGGAAAAAATATTGTGGGGCCGCACTAATTATCTTGTCCTAGTTTGGTATCCGGAAAACTGGGAATCGCTTGTCCTCTTCAAATCGGTAGCTATACGTAGTGGAGGACTATTTTTTTTCGTGGCATTAGCAAATTAACCTCTGGGTTTGGTTGTACCTATTTATTTATTTTTTGTGTGCGGGACAAAATTGGTGTGAGTAAGTGAGGCGGCACAAACAAAAGCCGAGGAAGTGATCTTACAGTTCTCAGCATTGATTTTCTGGTTACGAAGAAAAAAGGATGTAGGTACATAATTATAGGAATCAGAGGTAACAAATCAGTTCTAAGCTATTCGATTGGTTGAGGAAGGCGAAGGTACCACAATCAATGGAAAGGGTGATGATACATCTCGATTTATAATGAGTTGCCGAACATATTCTATATAATTAATGAATACGAATATATAAATGTATCTGTACATGTGTCTATAGAAGCGTTTTTTTTTATAAGGAAGACTGTGTTGAAAGGGGTGTTCCGGAAAAGTCACCTTTCGAAACCTTGGAATTTGATCAGGTAAACCATGTTTCTCTCCATACTTTGGACATTTGTTGTGTGATCGTCTTGCCTCTTCCTGGGGAAGATGACAGATTGTAGTACTAAGCTTCTTGCTTTCAAACTTTTAAAAATATTGAGAGAAATTAATTCGTAGTGTTTTTTTATCAATGAAAATTGTTTAATGAATTTGAAAAGTTATATTATTCAAAGTATGTATTGCCAATCGGTAGCCTCTACTTTCAAGCAGAATACGAATATCATGTCTCAAAGAACGCCCCATCTTTAGATGCAATGCACAAATCAATTCATTTTTTGCAATCTTTATAAGAACTAAGCTTCTGCTCGGGCAGCCTAGATGGAGAAATGTCTGGAAAATACGGCGGGTGGGGTAGGACTTCCAGGTATGTTTTGACCGGTGTTGCGACATGCAGATGAGCATTGTCGTACTGCCAAATCACTTCGCTGAGTCTTTTGAAGTATTCCGTCCGTTTTTCCTTTAATGTCTGGCTCAGGTGCATTCATTGTAGTGCTCTGCAGTTTCATTCTGTGTGAGCAGCTCATAGTAGACCACAACATTCTGATCCCACCAAATACAGAGCATGCTTATTTGGATTCGCCGCGCCGCCGTTGATATTGATGGTAGGCCGGGCATAACCCATGACTTTATGCACTTGGAATTGTCTTAATGGATCCACTTCTAATCGCAAAAATTCGAAACAAAAATCCTTTCCTATTCTGCCGTTGAAGCAGCTGTTCACAGATGATTCGGTTCCCTGTCATATCGAACGCAGTGGACGCCTAAAAGAGGCTGTTAAGGACGAAAACCTAAACAAAATATACACAATGATTTTGAGTGACCGTAAAATGAAGTTGATCGTGATAGCTGACACTTTAAAGATATCAAAGGAACGTGTTGGACATATTGTTAATGAATATTTGGGTATGCGAAAGCTCTATGCAAAGTGGATGCAGCCCGAGCTCACAATCGACCAAAAACAACAACGAATTGATGATTCCGAGCAGTGTTTGAAGCTGTTTAATCGTAATAAGCCCGAATATTTGCGTCGATATGTGACAATGGATGAAACATGGCTCTATCATTTCACTCCGGAATCCAATCGACAGTCAGCCGAGTGGACTGCACGCGGTGAACCGAAACCAAAGCGTGGAAAGACAGTCAACTGGCAAAGTTATGGCGTCTCTATTTTGGGATGCGCGTGGAATAATTTTCATCGACTATCTTGAAAAGAGGAAAACCATCAACAGCGACTATTATACAGCGTTATTGGAGCATTTGAAGGACGAAATCCCGGAAAAACGGCCCCATTTGAAGAAAAAGAATGTGCTGTTTCATCAAGACAATGCACCATGTCACAAATCAATGAAAATTATGGCAAAATTGAATGAATTGGGCTTCGAATTGCTTCCGCATCCACCGTATTCTCCAGATCTGGCCCCCAGCGACTTTTTCCTGTTCTCAGACCTTAAGATAAAGGACGTCCCTAAAAAAAAACTGAGTCCTACTACAGGAAAATAAATAAGAGAATTTAACTGTCCCAAGACTCCTTACCTTTGCCTTTCTTTCGACTGTCATATCTCCCTTCGCTGTTGATTTAGCACTTCTGTATTCTGTATGCTTAAGTTGCGATCCAACTCGCCATTGCGTCATCGGCGCATCCGGTCATTATAGGTGTGGCTATGCCTAGTACCGATCACTGATTGGATTCTGCGGGTTGCTGGTTCCTTGGCATTAAAGCCTCCCCATAAACACCACCAGTTTAGTAAAGGAGTTTAGTAGTTAGTGTCAAGAGTCTCATTCAGTTATGGTTTCTGAAGAAAAGACAAAAAGAAAACCCCATTTACTTCATACAGAATGTTCACTTGAGACTGGGGGGCATTCTCCATTTGTACGCGTATACAAAATGTTCACATGTGTACTTTTACAAAAGAAAATGGTAAATGCTCGTCGTGTATGGGGCCACGGCATCCTGGAAAACTGGGTCACCAACATCGTCAATTGATAAGTACGACCCACAAAGGAGAGCGCTGTAATTAATTTACATCTCCAGAAGCAGCAGCCGAGTGTGTGGAAATGGAAACTACCTAAGCCTAAGAAATAAATTGCTGCAAATGTACGAGGGTACGAAACGAGGCTCAACTTGTTGCATTGTTTTAATCAAAATCCATGCCGCTGCATTCCATAATGGTGTACATATGTAATGTGTGTTCAATTCCATTGTGCTACGCTTTTGATTTCGTTTCGCAGAGGTGCAAGCTGCAGGCGATTATTATTGAAATCATGTTCCCACCCTCCACATAGCATTAGCATCTACAATTGGGTCCCAAACCACGTTAATCAGTTTTCATTTTCATTTTCCTGGTACTGGTACTTATGCAGATCTGGGGTGAAACTGATGTTTTATTGTGTGACCGCTCAAGAAAGTCACACTATTGTTACGTTACGCTGGAATGCAAGCAATCCCGTTGCTTGTCGATGACATACTAGGTTTTGAGGTGACGTGACACTACGCCTTGGTATGTCCCACGCATTCACACACACATACACAACATATGACAGCCGGGAGTGGAAGGAAACTAATAACTTGACATGTGTCAAACTTCTTCAACCGCCCATTTACTACCTCTTCGCGTGGCCACTACCGATGAAAAGAACAAAAGAAAATTGCACCGCACGATCAAGAAGTTTAAATCACTGTGGTTCTCTTCACACACAAGCAACAGCACAAGCAACAGCAACATTCCTTGGCAGCAGGTGTTTAGCATAAGTAATTGATATTCTCTGGCTTGCTATAGAATTTCAATGCTTTACCACCTAAGCGCTGCGCGTTGTTGGACGTCGTCGATGGTAGTACCACCAGATCTCAGCTGTGTAATGGAGTAAAACCAGTCCGGGGAAATGCTCCTTTTTCTGCTGGGGCTCCATTTGCAGCAACAAGTCGAGCGGTTAATCTGGACTGGATACTTTCCTCGATTCAGTTCTCTAGCGCCCTCTCACTACCACAACCAAGCCAATTAAATCAGAAGCTTATGTTCCCATAAAACCAGAATTAAGTCGAACGGCTCGCGATTTCTCATAATTTTTAACTCCATTCTCCATTCTCCATCTCCGATGTCCGATGTCCAATGTCCGATGAGAGATTGGACTGCCGATGTGTGAGTAGAAATTTTGTTTCTCTGTGATGACGAACGATGACGTTGTACAACCAGCATTGCCAGTGTGGCAAAATTTATGTCACTGGTGATATATTTTAGTATTTACAAAAGTGACATAATTTGTCTTTCAAACTTTTTATAGAAAAATAAATTAATATAAAATTTGGCAATTTTAATTAAATTTTAAGGGATTCTTCATCGGATATTGTAAAAAGGGTTTGGGTGACATCGATCCGAGATTGTTTCAAATGTAGAACATTTTATATGTGAATATACACCAAACATCATGATAATAGAGGGGATTTACATGAAAGAGTTTGGAAGGAATTAAATTCGCAATGCAAATCTGAGTTCTGCACTTTATTTTTATTACGATAGTGCTTAATGGCACAAGTTTCAATGGAACAGACATGCACAATTGACGTTTGTACTACCTACTGCATAGGAGAGTAATGAGGCTTCGGCATAAATAATTTCAATCGCTGTCACCATTGAATTCATTCTCGAAGGTAGAGTGAAACAATACCAACGCAGCCAACATCGCAGCAGGATGTGCATTTTCATCGAATTTCCTTAAATATTTGTATTATTAATTCAAAGTACCTTCTTGAAGGTATCTACTTTTGAACACAGCCCAATGGGCTTAAAAGTCACATACAAATTTAATTTTCTTCACTGACAGATAAAAAACAATTACAGTGAACTCTCGATAATACTAGGACTTCTTTTGCTGAAGTTGACCGAATCCCTCAACAGTTTGCTGAGGATACTTTGAAGATGACGATCCAGCACGAACTCAGCACGTCGCAGTCGTTAAAAAAAAAAAATAAAAAATTGAAGAAAACCAAAAAAAAAAAGACGCAGGTAATTCTTAATTAAATTATTTTATTAACTTACTAAAGTTTAATTTTCCTTTGTAGAATGCTGTAAGCCGTTGGCCTTGTCCCGTTGGGAATAGTTCCGTTGTTGTAGTACTAAGTTCTATAACTAGAACCGTAAATCTGTACCGTAATTTTATTACGGGAACACCAACATTTTTCGCGTCGCGTGCACTTACCTATATATTTAAATTATCTATATTTTCGTTGAAAATAAATTCTTTCACTTTTTATTTTAAAGTTAAGCGAAAAATGTAGAAAATTTTAATTAGTTAATTGCCCGCTCAAAAGGCTCGAAGGACCAATGTTGTTTACTGGATTCGTTGAATCCGTATTTATAAACGTATTTAAAAAAAAAAAGAAATATATTATATGTACATATATTGTACGTTGTACAAAAGGAAAAGGCTTATAGTTCGTTGAACGTTATAAAGTGCACGTTGTGCCGATTTGATGATTTAATTACAAGTAAAAGATTTCTTACAATTAGATTGATTTAATGACATTTGACATCTAAACAAACCATGCCCCATAGTGGGTCTAGTAATACCAACTCTATTGTTTTCGTTTTAGTACTGATTGCTTAAAATAAATGAAAGTAAATTAAATGTAAATTAATTTTTATAAATTATTAAAACAATTTAACCAAAAGACATAGAATTGAGTCTTCTCCAACAATCAATGAATGTACACACAGGGCACAGGCGTGTTGGTTTTCATGGCCTACTTTCGTCACAGACGCATTTGAACGAACTTTTGAGGAAAAACAAAATTAAATGGACTTGTAGATGTTCCAAAAGCCATCACGTTCGAATAAGAGAGGTTTTCAAGGTATTTTGTACAGCAGTAGATTTGAATTAACGAAGGGGACAAATTGCATATATTTTCTCTGATTAACATAGATTTTCTCATGGGACTCTCATGGTTCTTCTATTTATAGAGGTTCGTATTCTAAACAGTTCAAAATAGTTAATTTTAAAATAATAAAACAGCGTGTATTTAAAGTGAGTACAGAGAGAATATAACCGTTTTTTGTGATGCGAAAAGTGAGTTATTACTGAGTTGAGTGAGTACCCAAAAAACACGCCTCGGAGCGGAGGAGAGCAGCAGATTAGAGAGGGGCGCAACCTTTATCATTTGATCGAAAGTGTAGAAGAACGGATCAGAGAAGGATTTAGCATTTGTTCATAAGAGAATTTATATTTTATATTGAGTAATGTCATAATTTGTAGCAAAATAACTACTTCCATAAATAGCGACGGCACTAAAGCTTCGTGGAGAGCTCCTGAGGCTCAATTTCATAACTCGCCTTACAATAGGCTTATTTTGGTAAGTGAAACTGGAAATTACTTAAGATTTTTGTTCAGTCAACAGTCAAATGAGTTGTGATGATTCTGTTTTGATCTCCCACTAAAACACACCTGATACAGAGAAAGCCTTTCAAATGGAAACTTTTAGGGACCGACCATAACACAGAACAACAAGTCAATAGTTACTTGTAACACTGTAACACAGCGAAAATCTTAACTTTTATCATCTTGGAAAACTGCAGATAGTATTCAAGGATTTTGCATTGAGTGTCTTGATGGCATAATTTTACTTATCTTTGATTCAAATAATCCGGAACCTCTCTCTCGATAGGGCCAACAACAAAGAATAAAAAGCACATGGCACGATGAACCAGGACTAAGCCACAGTTCTAGGTTCCTGCCACACGGCACAATTTAAAACTCTGCTGGGTTTCTGGCCACAAAGGTCTGTGGCGACTAATTTTATCATTCATTCACTTTTACTTTCTAACATCACATCTTTATAACATTTGTATTCAAACTTATGTCAGATCGCTACTGCGCGCAAAGTAATGATTTCTGAGATTTACGTTAACCTTTGCCAGGACTGGACGCCTCCTCTTCCGCTTCGCTTGAAACTTATTTAATTGTTAAGTTAAAGTTTAAGAAAAATAAACGTGAATTGTATTGGAAATATTTATTTTCACAACTTTCTACAACTGAAGAACTCGCCAAAAAAAGTCTCAGCGTTAGATTTAGATCCAGCTGATCCTATAATGAGAACCCCATGATGCATTCTCAAATTAGAGATAGAAAAAAGAAAACTCTTAGAAGCTTACAATAGACAGGAAAACCAAAGCTCTTGCGTTACAACAAAAAAAAAGTCATGGTCATGCTAATATAAAAACAGAACTTCCGATATCCTGCTCAAGGATAGGGGCTCTAAATCAATCTTATGTCGTTATCGATTGGGCTTTTCAGATTTTGCTCTCAGATTTCGGATTTTTCGTGCTGGTTGGAAAACAAACGAGATTGATCTGTTTTTCTGCAATTGTATTAGTGTGACATTTCACATCTTGTTCGTGAAAGAAAAAAATAATAAATACGATTTATTTTCTAAATATTCTACACAGTTTCTGATAAATATTTTTGTTGATTGATATTTATTTTGATGTGCTGCGTTGACATTTCATTTAAAATCTGCTGGTGTTAGTGCAAGTAGGTGTAAATCTCGAGCTGAATCCGAGATTCACAACAATTGATCTAGAGCAACAAAAAAAAAGTGCTTTTTTGGTCGGTTGGAAAATGAAAATTGTACTAGAGCGATAAAAATTGATCGAGATAAAAAAAAAGTGCTTTTTTTTGCCCAATCGAAATCGACATTAGTAGATATAATTACTCGTCACATACCCCATTTCTTTTGTCACTTCCACTGTAGCACACTCTTTTTCAAAATCTGGGGAAGCATTTCCTTCAAAATTTGAAGAAAAACTATTCACAACGAAAACTGATTCATTATTTGAAGATCCATCAAAGTCGATCGCACTGCAAACTTCCGGCATTTCTTTTTTCTCAAAAAAGCCTTGTATAGTAAGGTACTCTTTAAGGCCAACGCACTTGTTTCTGAAATTCGACTTCATTTATTGCAAAAGATACTTTTTTGACTTGTTGCTAACACCATGAACGGCGTGGCCAAATTACGATTAACCTGGCGCAAATGTTTGAAAATGTGATTTCGTAGATTTCGGTGAAAAAAGAAAATGCCATTTAGTAGATCTCGGTGAAATAAGCATAAAATATTGTATGTATTTATAAAATTTCTTTACTTAAATTGTTAAAAAATATGTATGCAACACTTTCGTTTGTACAGGAGCAAAAATGATTAATTTCAATGAGATTTCTATAGGAAAAAATTAATTTTTAAACCTCGATATCTCCTAAACTAAGCGATTAATCAATTTTTCTTACTTCATATTTTATGCTTATTTCACCGAGGTCTAAAAAATGGCATTCTCAAACCTTTGCGCCAGGGTTATCGTAATATTGCCTTAAACCAATCAAAGGCTAACAATATTTTCTCGCTTTGGTTTTATTGGCTGGCGAACGTTATTTATACGAAATACATTCAGTACGATAATCAACAACTTGTATTGTAAAACGATGAAATCGGACTCGATTTAAAAATTCTTCTTTCGTTAACAATTTGTTTATTTCTTTGGTTCTTGCTGTCCTTGTCCGATTCAGAATCAAGAAAAACCTTTTGAAAATCAAATTATTATTATCTAAATAAATTTTAAATGGTAATCGTTGGTCTATTTCAAATATCCGTCGCGTCATCGGTTAGAACTATCTAATGTGAAATCATTGATGGCAACACTGTGTGTCCGACGTACAGCGTACAGGTATTCTTCTAAACGACATGATTTGTTTGTATGGATGAACTCGGTCCTGGACAAAGTTGAATTAATCGAGATCAGGATGCTAACTAGTCATTGGCGGGGTACAATTATTAACAACGTTCTGCGGTCGTAAATAGTTGAATGTGTTCTGGTTTTTAAGTACCGTTGATTATGAGAGGGCTCGCTGAGCGTTGTTAGGCAAGGACTGTGCAGAGGATATGCTCGATCACTTAATTGGTTTTTCCAAATGCAATTTGTTACTTAAGTAAACCCTTTGTGTTATTTTCTTTAGTACAAGTATAGGTAAGGTACTCCTATCTGCTAAGTAGGTATCGTTCAATGCACTCTTCCAGGGTTAAACCATAAATACTATCAACAGGTGTGTTTGTCTAATATTTATGTGTTTTTTTTCCTTTTTTAAAATATATTAAGTGATTGTCTTTCAGCAAAATTCGTTTTTCTGTGCGTGTTTGCTACTGTTTTATTTTTTTCCATAATTTTGTTTAATTTATTCAAAAAATCAAAACAAAATTGCCACGAGCTTTACATTGACACATGTATTTAAAAAACAGGTTTTGATTTTATGTATAGAAAAGCATTGATTTAATTAAAACATATACATATGTAGATACCACGGCTGCCGTTTTGAAAATTCTAATGGGAGTATTTTAGACGTTTACAGGGGAGCACTTTGTGTCAGAGAGGAGTACCAGGTACTCGTGAAATTTGATGTGATGCGTTTGCGTTACCATTCGCGGATTGTTTTTACCGTATAAATAGTGGCATTGTCTTGTTGGAAAATAAAGTTTTCAACCGCTGGAATTTCTCCAAACTCTTCTAGAACATATTCGAGCATCTCTCTGCCTGTTTTACCATTCATTTTGGGTGATAGCCACATCAAAGTGATATGTCCATGATACCCAAAGGGACCTCAAATCATTGCACTTCCACCTCCGGAGTGGCAGCTCATTTTCACTGCTTTTTCGTCTCGCAAATCACGGTAGTAAAAGCTGAAACCATGAGGACACTTGCTGCACACTTTTTACCGGAAGTTCCAACTTGCGCCTTATCTGACCGACATTCAGCATGTTTCGCCTGACTTCGCGTGAAAAAGCATTTTAGTTACGGACGCTAAGGAGGCTTGGTCGACCGGATCATCTAGAAGAGCCATAATTTTCACCGAAATTGAGGAAATTACACACAACGGAAACAGGCCGTCGATTTGACCGATTTGATAGGTTATGCTCTTTATATGTAGCAACAATTGTCCTTTCCAGACCAAGACCACCAATCACGGGTCTTTTCATACGTCGGTATTAAATAGTTCGGCCCACTCTATGTTAATATGGGAGTCATAAGCCAAAGAGATGGAGAATGCTGATCACTTCTAACAGTTCGTACCATCCACATTGAGATCGCCCATAGTCTATCAAGTGACTCGTGTATCCTGGGAATTAAGCGCTTCATCGCGAGAAGAGGTACGCATGAATTTTCGGGGCCTAGCGAAGAGCTGAAAGAAGCAATGAAAGGGCTTGACGTGAAGGATTTGGCAAAGAGTTCGAAATGCGGTTAAAATGGAACTTCATACCACCACAATCTCCCTATATGGGTAGAAGCGCCTGATTCGCTCGGTTAAAAAGACTCTTGGCGAGATCTCTCCGACCAGAAATCCAGGTGACGATCTTCTACTCAGTATGATGGCGGAGGTGGAAAGCATAGTTAATTCTCGACCACTGTTCCAATTCCAATTTAGCGCGACGGCGATGAGGCACTTATCCCAAACCACTTCTTATTGTGCTCATCAAGTGTATTCAAAGTAAATGGCGAGATGCTTAGCGATCGACGGGGCGATGATGGGAAAAAAAGTGGCTCTTGAGTGAAAAATATGCCAACTCCTTCTAGAGTCGATGGGTCCGTGAATACTTGCCGGACCTGACGCAACGCAGTGAGTGGTTCAGCTCACCCTAACCAATAAAGGAAGGCGACGACGTCGCGTCGTGATCATAGTCGACCCAAATAGTCCACGGAGCAATTGACCGATGGGAAAAGTTCTCAAAACCATATGAAGTGGTGAAAAAGCCGTAAGAAATGCAATGGTACAAACGTCATCCGGAATATACCCTCGGCCGGCAGTAAAGTTAGCCGTATGGGATCTGCAACAGTTGGCAGCACAGCGGTAGATGGGCGGATGGCAGCACAGTAGAAGATGGTCGGTTGACAGCACAAGGGCATATGGCGGGCTTTTTCCGGGTTTTCATGTTGAAGGGAGCACAGGAGTACAGTGTTTGATAGGGTAGTACGAATACTTCCTTAGTACTCACCTCGGTAACCCTGGTACGTAATCGTACTATGTTGGAAAATAATTTTGTATTAATTTTAAATGAAGTGTAATTACGTCATATATAAAGGGTGATTTTTTAGCTGGTTTGGTTTTGGCAACACTGGTTTTGACAGCTGACGTGTGTTTAGTACCTTGTGTCACTGTCAAACAGCTTCAGTTTGGTTTGCAATTTAACCATGGATCGTCTTACAAATGAACAACGCTTGCAAATTATTGAATTTTACTATCAAAATTCGTGCTCGGTTCGAAATGTTCATCGCGCGCTGCTTCCATTTTATGATCGGCATTCTCGACCTTCTGAGCAGTCTATTCGGAAGATTGTGACCAAATTTCGCACCAAATTTACTTTGTTGGACATTAAACCACCAACACGTTTACGTACTGTGCGTAGTGAAGAAAATATTGCGGCCGTATCAGCTAGTGTGACAGAAGACCGCGAAATGTCGATTCGGCGCCGTTCCCAGCAGTTAGGCCTTTGTTACAGTACTTTTTTTTTGCCCGAAATGGAAGTTCTTGACTTGCATGATATGTGGTTTCAACAAGACGGTGCCACATGCCACACAGCACGCGAAACAATGGCGCAATTGCGAGGCGAGTTTGGTGAACAGTTAATTTCACGTTTCGGGCCGGTCAATTGGCCGCCTAGATCGTGCGATTTGACACCATTAGATTATTTTTTGTGGGGGTATGTCAAGGCTAATGTCTATAGGGACAAGCCCGCTTCGATTGACGCACTGGAAGCCAACATCCATGCATTCATTCGTGAGATACCGGCCGATATGTGTGAAAGAGTATGCCAAAATTGGACTCAGCGGATGGGCTACCTGAGACGCAGCCGCGGTCAACATTTGCATGAAATTATCTTTAAACATTAAATTGCAAGGTTCAAACTATCGATTCAAATAAATATTTCATTCATTTTTTCGAATTTTTTGTGTTTTTTTTTTAAAAAAAGTTCTCAACCTCTTAAAAAATCACCCTTTATTATTTCTGTAGTATAGGTACCATTTGCGGCTCTCACACTTAACCAATATTAACAAACGAGGTGTCAAAAGAAAGAGATTTTCCTGGAGCACTGACGAATTGTACTTTCACTTTATAAATTTTAACAAATTAAAAAAATCTATCAAAACAAATACTCTACCCAAAATGAACTCCCAAATGAATAAACACTTCCCGCATGATTTCAATGGGATTTCCATAAGTTGACAGATTGAAATCATATATTGGAATTTTGGATGTTGGAGTTTGGATTTTCTGTTGCGAGTCCTCGCACGGGTACACTAGTTACGAGTGTAAATGCACATGTTTAAACCGTGAAAAGTTAATGAATACATTCATGCCAAGGAAGAGTGGGATTAGAGGCGGAGAATTAAGCGAATGCAACTTCTATATTAAAATGTTTTTGTAAATAAATAAATAAAGTATATGAGCAAAACGCAAGTCAAACTGTTAAAAGAAAAGAAATCCACGTTTTGTACATAAATAAAAAATAAACTGGTTACATATTTAAAATCATAAACTTTTGCATATTTTTGTCTTGGCATATATATTTCATTTTCCATATTATTTAAATCGAAATAAATATTTATTGCTAACAAAAAAAAAAAAACTGCACAAGATTTCTGTTAGAAATTAGTATGTAATCTATTTTACAAAATCTAAATTGTTTTTTTAATCCGAATATTGTGGAGATTAACATATTTCATCGTTGTTGCCGCTTATTCGCGATTTCGATCGTTTTTTTTTCTTTACCTGAAATCCACTTATAAATAAGCAAATATTTAACTCATCGTAGAAATTATACTATCGTGTGATAATTTATTCCATTAAAAGTTGTTAGGTACAAAAATGGTAATGCATTCAATCAAGAGATGTCGTCCCAACAAAAAAAAAAAAAAAAAAAACCAAGAGGGGCCAAACTTTACATACTATCATGTACATACACAGATACATACATGCGAGTAGATTGAAAAATCGAAATTTAAATTCACGTTGCTATTGCACATAAATTAGACCCTAAATAACGAAAAATGCGAAACTCTTTTAATAAACACGTTATAAACCTAAGAACGCCCACATGGCTTTTTAGAAGCCACAAACCACACGTTGTAGTGGGGCAAAGGTCTAGTGGGGCAACAGAAACAAAACAGCAATAGCAACAACAATAAAAAAAAAATATCAATGTCTTGTCAAATAATAAATAAGTAGATATTCAGAAGGTCGTCGTAGATGTTTTGCTACCACTACAACATTGATTTGCATTACAAAGCGAATATATTCCTCCTCCTTCTACAAAACAAAAATGTCTGTTGTTTTTGTTAGACAACAAATCAAGGCACTGACGCTCCGCTCCGGAAGTGATGATAAGATTGACGATGATCCTTCCTAATTGAAGGCGCACAGTAGTAGTAAATCACATGACTCATGGCATTTCTAACGTAAGCTAATTACACCGAGCGAGTCTCCCTCGAAAATGCCAGAATCCATGGCCACGAAAAGGCACAGCCCATCGTAAGACGTAAAGTAGAACAAATTGTGTAGGCTGTGTTTGCTGGTGGACAGCGAAAAGAAAAAGAAAATCACATAACGAACGAACGAACGTTGCATACTCGTAAAGTGTCTACAACCATGCGTCGCGTATCTACAACCGCAGAAAAGACAACATGCGGCGGTGTCGGGAACTTGATCGACTTCGGCTGTTGGCACACGATCGGTTTAAGAATAAGACAGAGAAGGAGTCCATGCTGTGATACAGAAAAATCTACTTAAAGCCGAGTGAATCTTCGGCTTGATTCGGGCACGCGCAATCGCTACCTATCCCTGATTCTGACCACCTCCTCCACCACAGCCAGCTCCAGCGACCTTCATGGCTTCATCATCATCATCATCGCATCTCATCTGACGCTACGCTACGTACGAAAGCTACGCCACTGCGGATGGAAGGAAAAACGAAGTAATTTGCAGAAGCCAGGGTTCAACTGCATTTAAAAAAAAACCGGATGGATACTTTTCTTCTTCTTCACCACCATCATCATGGATATTAATAGATTTATCATGACTTTGCGAACGCGATATTCACCTTTCCGGATCCATTACGAGGAATGACAAGCTCTAACTGCTAAACAAATGCAAGTAGCGATGTGGCGAGGAACGGCAAAGGAATGTAAGCTGTAAGTAAGTATCTCTCCAGAGGATAGGATTGCGATTACGAGGGGAGGACGACAAAGCAACAAAACAACCGAGCAGATGCATTTGTAGCAAATTGTGAGGATAAAATAAGATTTCTTGCTTTGTCAGATGTGTTTCATTTATTCCTGGAAGGCAACGCACACGTACACATGCACACACTTGAGTGCATTTAACATTATTGACATATGAGAGGCGAGGCGAAAAGCCAACGCCAGCGCGTTCTTATGGATAATTTTCCACTTACAGAGAAGACAGTGGCTGATTGTTTTTTTTTTTTTTTTCATTATTTTAATAATTATGCAACAATGTTATTTGTTTATTAATTTATGTCGAGATTAATTGAGCGAGCCTTATGCAAAGCTTCGGAGGAGACAGATGATGTCACATACTGTGTCGACGTCGATTCATCAAAGACGCGATAGGTGGTCCGACAGCTGGGGTTGGCTATTATTTCCGTCCGGTTTGAGAGTGGGTGGTGTTCGATGGGTCCCTGGCTAATGGCTCAGGTTTAAATATTTGCAGGAAATCCCTTCGAGATGAACCGAGTACTGTTCGTGACTTGAAGACCATTCCTGTACAGCCAAGGCAGTATTGTTATAAATTCTTTAGTATGAAACTACCGAAATCAATCTAATGGAAAGCCTTATGTATCTTCAGAGGTGGCCATGCACCTCTAGGTTTGTGGACTCTAAACTCTGACCAACTAAACCCTATTCACCTTCAGGCAATCTAACTTTGGCATTAGGTACTTTGGCCACTTTGTCTAGCACCGACGGGACTGGTGGACGTAACAGGGTTATGTCCTGCCCTCTCTTCTTTATCTTCAGCATATTATATTTACACGGACGGATCGAAACAGGACGAAGGCGTGGGCGCTGGAGTCTTCAATCCAAAATTTTGCTTCAAATTGCCAGATAGTTGCAGCATCTTTCAGGCTGAAATTTTGGCGATTCAAAAAGCCGCAGAGCATCTAAGGAACTGCGAAGAAGGCTCCTACATTAACATTTATGTTGACAGTCAAGCTGCGCTCAAAGCACTAAAAAGTAATGTGATAAAATCGAAAACAGTTTTAAACTGCTACGCTTTACTTCAGGAACTCAGCAGAAGTAACACAGTCTGCTTATATTGGGTTCCTGGTCATCAAGGTATCATAGGCAATGAAAAAGCTGATGAACAGGCTAAACAGGGAGTTCTACTTAGTTCAGAACCCGAAATCATAGTAGCACCGATCCAGCACTACTTCTCAAAAATTGATGCTAAATTACAAAGCACAGCTGACAATAAGTGGAATCAATCCACTTCTTGCAGAATAACGAAAATATTCTGGCCGCACTGCAGTAGCCATAGATCCAAATACATCCTCTCGCTATCAAGAGTGGAATGCAATTTACTACTAGGCGTCATCACAGGGCATTGCCTTATAGGTTATCACGCTCGTAGGCTCAAACTAGTCTCGTCGGACATATGCAGAAACTGCAATGAACCGGGTGTGGTAGAAACATTAGAGCACCTCCTGTGCGCTTGTCCTGCATTGGCAAAAAGAAGGCACAGACTAATGGGAAAATTCTATTTCAAGTCACTCGTAGAAATGGCAGACATAAAACTTCACCTTCTTATTAAATTTGCTCAACAGACAAACTCATTTTGTTTAAACAAAGCAACAGAAATTAACTGATTACTCTGAGGAGTTGTGGTATCACTATGGATCAACACTGGTCTATGTGAGGCTAAGCCGCCACCCCATAACCTAACCTAACCTTCAGCACTTCTTCGATGAAGGAGAGTATTTGGGACTAACTTTCTTCTTTTGAGCCATTATCATGATTATGTTGTCTGGCGTGATTTCACATACCGTGCGCTGATTCCAGTCTGTGACTCTCTCGGAGCCATCTGCTGCATTTAAATATGGTATGATTTGCGTCACTTGGGCTGAATCGCCATACTGACATACTGGTGAAGTAGAAATTCAACTCTCCGTGCATTCGATTGTGTACAATCTGCTATGTTAACAATTAGTCTTGCAGGTTGCAGTCCATCTACTCCTAGCTTCTCTGCTCTTCCCAGATACACACACGCTTATCTCTATGGCGTGTCCTGTCGTGGTCGCCGCTTCCTTTTCAATGGTTCTTTTTTTCGTTTTTCTCTCCGCAGCTAGGATGCAGACGGCTACTACGAGAACTGCTGCTTCTCAGACCGTCCGGTAGGAGCTTGCTGACATTTGCTTTATACATTTTTCTTGTTGGAGCGCATGAGCCCAGATCTTGCAGCTATATACATATATATGTAGATCGCCAGAGCACGTAACTGCGGGTTGTGCTTGCTTGCTGCTAGGCCCTTAGCTTAACGCTGAATTGGTCTTTGCAGCCCTTTTGTACACCTGCTTGATCTCTAAGCGTCGATAGAGTAGCTAGATGTGAAGAAAAAATATTTCGTTAGGATCCACAGATTAATTTTAGGCAGTTTGTGACTAACTTATGAAGAAAAGTAGAGGTGAAACGAAGGATAGCCAACTACACAGGAAGATATGGAATGAAGTAGCCCATATTGTTGGTTCCAGACATAATACATGGGCTGAAAAGTCCTGGGATTTTGAATGTAAACAGGCGTTTTTTAGGCAAAGTTATATTTATACCGCAACATAGTTGCCTTAGAGAGCAATACACTTGGAATACCGAGTTTCCAATATTTGGTAGTACGAAACGTCCAAGCCTTCGAAATACGCCTCGGTTTCTGCAATGACTACCTCATTCGATCTTTCCCTGGAGCCACCACCAATTCCAATTTGGTCATCGCTTTCAAAGACGTCTGTGCCGGTGCGTTATCATGAACTTTTTTCTTCGCCATATGAGGCCGTTTTTTTTTTTATTTCATCGTTCAGTTTGTCCAATAATGCTGCATAATACTCTCCTGTGACTGTTCTTTCTTTCTGCAGATAATTGATGAATATTATGCCATGTGCATCCCAAAAAATGGAGGCCAAAACCTCCCCGGCCGCGCTTTGGTCAGCTTTCTTGGCTTTCTTGGCTTTCCTGCCACTCTGCAGACTGCCTATTGGACTCAGGGTAATGGACCTACGTTTCATCCATCGTCACAAAATGTCGAAAAAAGTCCGCTCGATTACGCTGCAACAACGCTTAACCGGCCGATGAATCATCAACGCGCTGCTGTTTTTGGTCGACGGTCATCAAACGCGACACCCATCGCGCCGATAGCTTTTTCATCTTCAAAACATTGTGCAAAATGTATCCCACCCGTTCTTTTGAGATACTTCACTTTTCGATCACTCGAAACAATTCGATGTACTTGCTGGACGATTTCCGCATTCGTAGCCTCTACGACACTTGTACGACACATTTTAAATTCACTAAACCACCGATAAACTGTTCTTCTCGAAGGAGCACATATATAAAAAAGTTCAAAAACCACAAACCGAAGTCCGTATTGAAAAGATACAAAAATTTCAACGTAGATAGCAGTATCTGTGCTACTACAGGAAAAGTGGCGAGTCTTTGATAGTTAAGTCATAAAACGATGAATCTGTGATCGAAGTTAATGAGATGCAGATCTGCTAGTCATTTTATGCGGGTGAATCTCAATCAACAGAGCGTGACACTAGCCTTGTTTTTTTGATAAATGTGTCTTTGGCTGCAAAATACAAAAAAAAAGACGCCAGCGGAATCTTCTGGTATACATATTTGTTTTCACTTTGAGGTGCAGATTCGTATAGGAATACATAGATAGGGTAATGAAACACTTCTAATGGCTTACTCTATTTGTAGGAAAGTTTGTGTGAGTCCTTTGAAGGAAGGAAGAATGCTTTGAAACCTAAACATACGCAAGGACATCTGGTATCGGTGGTTGAATGCCATTTGTTTATAAAAATTAAAAGTAAGATTCGATGACCAACGTATAACCTAAAGATGACAAACAATCACTATAGGACCGTGTATTAATGTTTTTGTTTTCCTAGTAGAAAGGACGAGTATTGTCTGTAGAAAGGTTGAATATCATAGTATGAACGACTTGTGACCCCAAATCATAGATGACACCCTGCTTGTTGCTCCAAAACAGAAAGAGGAAGAAGAAAGTATTTCTTTTTGAAAATAAGCTCACGGACACTAGTATGCGAAGGAAGCATTGGAAAATCCGGAAAAGCCATATTTGAAACGGCACGAAACCACAGATCACATTTTATATCACACAAGAAGGACATTTTTAGGAAGTTAACTAATGCGGAAGTGTTAGTTGCAGTACTGTGTGTGGGTTCTCGTTGATCTGAAGGTTGTCGGTTCGAAGTCAAAAACCAATGCGATCAAACTCCCAGCTGATGGCTAAAAATAGAAGCTGCTGAACCCAAAAGTCGTTGTTATATTTTTTCTTTTTTATTCGCCAACTCCTACGCAACTGAATAAGTATTTGGACATTTTAAAGTTATTGAATATTGGAAAACAAAGTAGAGTTATACATTTGTATGTTTGTCGAACTCTTCGCGACAAAAAAGTCGTCAAACTTTCTCAAACACACATAATTGTAATATATTTCTTAATAATTGTATGCATTGCAATCCCAGGAAAGCCCTCTCAGAGCATAATGTATAACGTTTCGTTGGATGGCATCCATATGCGATCATTGGCTGTATGAGGGCCATCGAGTTGGCTGCTATAAAAAAGTCTCTTTGTCTGGCTCTGGCCAGAGCAGCATCTATATGTTTGCTAAGATACAGATACTGGTCTAGCCAGAGCTCGAGGGATCTGACTACATTTCGACATGCAAGTGGCCGCCCGTGTCGTCCAACGACTGTGAACTTTCGCCAATTTTTTCTGGTGTCCCTAGAGGCCCCAGACAACGGCGTCCGAAATAAGTTGAAGATCAACTTCCAGTCGTTGCAATATCGCTGAATCTTATCGAAGTCACGTTGCAAGAGAATTGCAATAACTTCGATCTTTGGTCCTGATCTGTACGCGATCAAGTCATCTGCGTACGCAATAGCGTGGTGAAGAGACCCTATGAGACCTAAACGTTGAAAAGGATCGGCGAATTAACCGAATTAACACCCTGTTCCAGACCATTTTTAATTGCAAACGTGCCAGCAAAGATCACATTTTTCACAATGTCCTTACCCCTTTTAGGGATAGGATGCACTACTGCTGTTTACAGCACATTATTAAACAAAATGCAGTGAATGCTACCACTTCTAGATGGAGTTGTCTGAGCACAATGTTCGATATTCTGTCGATTCACACTGACTTCCTTTTAATCAATGATTCGAAGACCGCTTGCAGCTCTACCTTCGATATGAACGGGGGATGTGTCCCTTCGTTGGCGATGGCATTGTTTGCCCTATATTGTTGTCATTGAACTCGGTAAAACCGATGTTCTCTGATCGCCACAGCTGTAGTTCATTTTGAAAGTAGAAGTAGTGCACAAGGATACGATTCTCTAGGTCATGGTTCGGGCATGCTGCCCGGGTTCAATACCAGCAAATACCCAAACGTTTTTGTACGGTGCCACCTTCCCCATATGTCTGAAAAGTATTTGTCAAGCTGAGCTTCTTTACTCGCCGTTCGGAGACAGCAAACACTTTGTACGTACTTTCCATTGTATTTTTTTTTAAAGGTTCTGACCCGCCAGCTGCGGAGCGTAGAGGGCAGTACGACCTGAAAGATCGTTTGTACTGCAATGTCAGTTTAGGGGACCAGAAGAGGTTTAACTCTTTTGATGAAATTGAGGATCTCACTGGTGGAAACTTTAAGAAATTCATCGGTAGTTAAGATTTCTCTATGGAAATGCCATCTCCTTAAGGCACATAGTGCCGTGCAGTCTCATAGAATATGTTCCGCAGTTTCATTGGCAGGGACGACATTTAGTTTCCTGATTGAGACGTATTTTGTTTAGGTGATAGCCTTTAGATATCATTACCACTGAGAAGGTAGGTTTTTTTTGGGATTTATTGACGCTGATTACACGACTCTTGTTTTCGTTCGTTTCGTCTTTCGTCTTTTTGACAGATAGGGGGAGGGGCATAGAAACGAGAGGGGAATGAAGTAACGAAAGCAGGAATGAAAATTCTGAGATTTTTCCCGGTTGATCTTTGACATTTCTCGTTTGACAACCAAAACAAAGCAGAGAATTTTTATGATGAATTTTAAGTTGATTTTGGAGCTAAATTAAGGGACATTTTACATTTGCTAGTAAACACGCAATTATAATCCTCTATAAAATGTAAATTTAGTGCTATACCAATTGAAATTTCACTATTCCCTTCCTAAATATAATGTGAATTTCAATAAATGTCAGAATCACGTATGCACGTATCCACCAATTATTAGGAAACGTGTAATCACTACCATACGTACCTGTCAAAAAGACGAACGACGAAACGAACGAAAAAAAGAGTCGTGTAATCACCGTCATTATTGGGATACATACATTTTGTTTTCCCAACCTTTTTTAAACCTTATAGCTGAGTACGGAATATTGCATCCATTCCATATAACACGAATAAGCAAATGGTTGCAAGAAGTAGGCTCTGGTTCACCCCCAACTGTAGCGAAAATGAAGATCTTTCGATTTGTTCCAGTATTAAGAGTGGTTTTAATCTTCTATCATCTTTCCATTTGTCGATTGTTGGGCAGAGTATCTCAAAGGCACCTCGAGCTCAGGACTGGTCAACGGGCAGCAAGCGGCTCTGCTCGGCAGACAGCCAACGCGTTCAGGATCTTCAAAACCCTCGTGACATCGTGTCTAGATTCAGATCGTCCAAAAGTTACGTCCCCCATGAACTTTGGCCATATTGAATACGGTTTGACGGTCTTTAAAGCCGTTTGGCTGCTCGAAAAGATGTATAAATACAGGCAAACCTTGTGAGGACTATATTCTGAAATCTTTAGCGCAAGATCATCCAGAAACGTTCTTTTGATATCTTAATATCCTCTAAAGTCGAAAATAATCGATTTTGAGTTCTGCTATATTACTTCACAGAATTGTGGATGCCTAATGTGGATATCTAATCATAATTACAAAACGATCATTTGATTGACCTGAAATCACATACAAAGTGTTTTTTTTTTATCTAAGCTGAACTAATCATTTTAATGCTTGTGCGTTAGGCGATGCTATCGATGCTGCTTCATCACAACCAATCGATGATCTAATGTAGTTTCTTTCAAGACCTAAGTTGAGATAGGCCGTGTATCTCGATCTACAAGAGGAGAAAGTGCATCTAAATGACGCCATAATGCGTTCAGATACGGGTACAAAACATACACACATTTCGTTGCATAATTCAATTAGATTTCCAAATGTATCTTCAGAGACAAACAAGTGCATGCGAGTACATCAAACAGATAGTATCTCAAGTCTTTGATTTGTTTTCCTAACTTATTGAACCAGATCGATCAACCTTCGCTCTCTTATCACCGAAGAAACAGAACAAAACACAACAAATCCACTCCCTTACAAGTTGTCTCTTCGATTTCTTAGATTTTTTCATTCTCAAATTGTACTGATATCAAAACCACTTCCAATATTCCAGTCTAAATCACTGTAAAACACACAAAGAGACCAGATTAAGAGAATTTCCCTTCCATTAGAGTTGCGCAGCATTTAACATCTCTCTTCACTTCTTTCATAGCACAACCGCGCCGCGACCATGCTCAGTGCTGGTTCCAAACAACGGTCTACCAGCAACTCCAGCCAGTTGAATGGATACTTGCCAGTTAAATGGTGCGAAGCAGTTGCAGTGCGTGTGCCGTGCGGAATGTTTTCTTATTATTATTGTTGAGTGTTTTTGTTTCACCCAAATCGACTTTGCATTTTGAATTAATTTTAATTTGATTTTTTCTTTGTGGCCCACATCAAACGAAAATAAAAACCGTTTTTTAATAATTTTCTTTTTTTCATAAAAAAAGTGACCACATGCAAAACGTAGTAAAACTCCTTTTTCATTGAATGAACTATCATCACCCAAGGGACCGACCAAGGATACACGGATACTGAATTGTAGTATAAATCCTATTCTTCATCTTTTCCCAACATCATCATTTATTCATCATTTGTCAGGGTAAAGGAAATTCCATCGAGAGAAAAAGAAAATAAAAGCAATTAATTATATATAAAAAAAAAATAAATAAATTCTAAAAGTGAATGTGAATTAAATAGAACGGAAGTGTGTGTGTATAGAGGAGAGAATCCAGTCAGTAAACAGGATATGAAATGTTGCTTCCTCTGAGATTATTGAAAAGTTTTGAAATCCATCGGAATAATCGTTGGGTCATTCGGCATTGATCGGGGACTAACGATTAACACTGTGCTTGTGAACATCACTTGGAAGAAAAGGATATAACAAAAGTGTGTGTGTGTGTGTTTAGATACATATATTTTCGCCGATGAATCGAATTGGATTTTAAATTCAGCAACGGTAAGCTTTTTAAATGAAATAAATTCTCTAAATTCGGATTATAAACCCTTTTCCCTGTCACATTTCCCATAACTGTGAGCATATTATTAAATGTTATTGAATAAACAGATGTAGACATTTTAATTTGAGTTTAACTGTCTTCTCTAATACTATATGATTGCATGTTTTGTGGTAGGGATCCACTAAGTTTCTAGGTTTTCAAGCGTATCTTTTCTTGTCAAAGAGTCTGTGAATACTTAAATGTAGTTGTCCATAGAATCTAGGGCTATAGCTATGGTCAAAGCTTCTATTTAAGCCGTCAGTCCAATATTTAAAAGGTTCTTTGAATTCTTTTTTGAATAGGTACTTATTTTTCAAAGAAACGAAAGATCAGGCAATAGTTCTTAAAGACCTGTTTGCCAATGGAATAAATGTCAAACTTGTACTGTGGCTCCATCCAGTGTTAAGGAATTAAAAAAAAAACAGCCGTAGACTTGGTGCGATTAATGAGTATATCAAGGATTTATCAAAATGTGGTTTCCTGGTCCATGAAGCTCTAGTTAGCGCCATACATACGAGTATGTAACTTTACGACGCGGGCTTTGTAACTAAATGCTTTTCTTACTAGATGCTATTCAGTCATTTGCAGGGCTGGATTATGTCATAAAATGTTGTCTGTCGAGTCACAATCTCTTTTTTCCTGAAAGAATAATATTTTTTTCTATTCATTCGTATCTGTGTACTGTACATACATATGTAGGGTCAAATACAAAACAGACAGTCAGGTTGTCGTTAAGCTTTTGGAATCAGAACGGCACCATGTCTGCACTCTGAACCCAGCTTACGCTAAGAACACATAACTGCTGTCTTATGCATCCTATACCCCAGTGACAATCACTTAGTGACAACTGAACAGAGTTGCTATCAACAAAAATAAACAATTAAATCTGCTCTCACAACCTTTTAAAAAAAGTTCTTAGCTTAAATAAATTTTTAATTGCCAAAAGAGCTGTGCTGTTGCAAAGTATTTCCAGCTGGAGAAAATATTTCAACTTAAATTATGCCACCTTATGTCAATATACATATTCAATTTCATTTCAATGTGACATATAAAATGCAATACTGGCAACGCTGCAATTGACTTCTTCAAAGTTTATTACATATTCCGATCATAAAACGAAACCGGATAGTAGGTAATTTGTTTTCAAAATCTAATTGCATCCTTTTTCTTGACAAACAAGGACGAAGCTGTTCGAAATACGAATTTGTTAGAAAAACGCTATGTAATGCTGTACAATATTAGTAACTGCAAAGCAGACTTGAATAGCAATGAGAAATGACTGACATTTTGCTTTTTGTTTTCACCTACAAGCACTGCGAAAACTATTACCAAGTGTCATACTAAATGTATATAATACACATACATGCTGCCTGTCAAAATATAGAAGGGCAAAATGTTATTGCTTTGAATAGAGACGTGTGCTCATTGACACGAAAATTGGAAGATGAAAACAAAAAAACAATGTCATTTGCAAGTTGACTATGAGTATGTGTAGGTATATTTCAATTATTCATACACCTTCGGCTGAGTAATCCTGGGAAAACTTATATGTAGGAGTATGTTGTGCCGCACTGAGAAGCATTACTTTAATTAAAAATGCTAATTTCAGAATACAATACTGTTAATGCTGCTGTTTTCGCATTCTGTTGCTTTAGTCGTCACTTTGTCTACTCGTATACTGGTTTTTGGGATTTATACTTTGCTCAGCAAAAATATCTGTCAAAAAGTTTGGCCAAATTTGGGACAACATTTTTTGTTTTATTGCATAATCCTTCAGTAGCTCGATGCATGCAGCTTGCTTTAATTTGGGGTAATTGGACAGATTTTTATGAAACATTTTCAACTAAGTTTGTATTTGTGCGTCATTTGTGGAACAATATTACTCTCGTGGAATATTGACAGTATTTCCACTTAACATACTTCAGTAAGTTATATTTTCCAAATGTTTTGCTGTGAGAAAAGAATTTCGACGCAAATATGCGTAGCTACGCGTAACAATCTTCTTAGTTCCAAATTCAAGAAATTTTAATTATATCGAGTGTTTTTCTGCGAGAAAATAATTTCGCCGGATATATGTATGCGTAGCTACGCGTCACAACATTCTAAGGCCAACATTTGAGAAATCTGAATCAAATTGGATGTTTTGCTTTGAGAGAAGAATTTCGACAGAAATATGCGTAGCTACGCGTGACAATCTTCTCAGATTTAAGAAATTTTAATCAAATTGGATATTTTGTTGTGAGAAAAGAATTTCGACGCAAATATGCGTAGCTACGCGTCACAATCTTTTAAGGCCGAAATTTATGAAATTTTAATCAAATTAGATGTTTTGCGAGTTTCGACGCAAATACGCGTTGCTACGCGTCACAATCTTTAAAGGCCGAAATTTATGAAATTTTAATCAAATTGGATGTTTTGTGAGGAAAGAATTTCGACGGAAATATGCGTAGCTAAGCGTCACAATCTTTTAAGGCCGAAATGTAAGAAATTTAAATCAAATTCTATCTATTTTAATCCTACTCCAGTCGTCCTCATTTCTTCAAGGAATTCATCTGTCACTTGACATGTCGTTCAGAAACTTCTACCTTAATATGCTGATGTGGTTCATGTGTCATATGACATTCAAACTAAATTGAAAAAAAAAAGGTGAAATAGAATAAAAACACCTACTCCATAACATTCGATTTTCGCGTAAAACTGGCGCCATTTATTCGTAAGTCGTAAGTTTTACTACGAAACTCAGCCTCTCGTGCGCGCATTAGCATACACCTCAGAGTCTGAACTTGTACTCATAATGAATAACTAAATGGAATACTAATAAATGTTGTCTTCGTTATCATCTCAACTTGTAGCCGATATATTGTGTGTATAAATCAATATCACAATTTTACTCGATTAACATAAATCCATTTGTGATCTAGAAAACATGTTTTCCGCCAGAGCCACCAGACCACGTTACAGCGCCACCTATCCGCTAAGAGTAATCTTTATTTGTTTTAAATCATTCCACTTTAATGTTCAACTATTAATTAATAACATTTTCCGTTTTGTGTTTCGTAGCAACGATACACAACTTTTTTAATACGCATACTCGTCGTATATGCGTTCGTATAATCTAAGAAAATAATTAAGACTCGTCGACGACCACGAGATATTCGTAGCAAAAGAACAAAAGAAGGAGGAGCAGCAGCAAAGCGACGAATAAATTTTTAATTAATTCGAAATCCGTTGGATACATTTTTTTTTTGTTATTTTTCTTTGTATATATAAATGATAAACCTAATTCGGGTTAATTAAGAATTCATTTTGGAATATTGCTGCTGCCCATGTTCACATATCGATGATGGTTATAGGTCCCGAATGCTAGTTTGCCGCTTGCGCGCTGCTGCTCCTGATTAAGTGGCCACAGTTTCGAAAAGTGGCTCCAATTCAGAATTCTAATTGATAGATCACATGGGGTTACGAACGACTTGAGATAGTAATTGAAGATATTAGTATTTTAGCAATAGCCACGCTAATTAAAGTGGGACAAATATTTTTAAGTGAAATGTGGGTTTATTAATTGTTAGCGATTATAGCGGAATACATATTACAAAATACTCAAAAACACATCTCCTTGACGAATTTAAATAAATGGTGGCTGTTTTCGGTGTGGTACTGGATTCCACTTAAATGTGTAAAATTATACATTCACTATTCTATAAGGCTAGGCGTAGATACCGCCCAGATGGTGAATAAAAATCCAATAAATTCGTCTTTAATTGGATGTAGACTCACATAAAAACAAATAGCCTAAATTATTTTTTATTTTATTTTGTAAAGCATGCAAGAAGATTGCTATATTATCTAATGAGCGGAGTTCGAATAAGAGGTTCTATTTTAATTCTTTGTTTTATTGAAGTCATTAGTTATTTAAAGGAAAGGATGGTTTCTTCGATTTTTTTTTTTAGTTTTGAATTCAATTTTAACAGTTTCCAGTGTAATTTTACTTATTAATACCCAAGCAATAGAAATAGAATAGTATAATACAAACAATCTGGTTTTATCGGACAATAGTTATTCAGAGGTGGAGACCGAACTTTTTCTCTGTTCTTTTGAAGCTTGTACGAGGAACGAGTGAAAGGGATTCGGGTTTTAGAGGTCTCCAAGGAAGACTACTGTGAGATACAAGAAATGCATGTGTCAGAATAAGTTGAATAAGTAAGAATAAATACAATCACTAGCAGAGTCCAAAGAAAATCAGATAGATACCCATCCCTTCAATATATCGTCGGAAGGTCCTTAAATCATCCCAACAAACACTATTAGTTTTGAATTCCCCTGACCTGCCATAGTTCTGAGAAAAATCTTAGCCCACCCTGTTTCAACTTTCTCTATCTCAAGGTATTTTTCTTAAAATTGGAAAAAAAAACTCTTAAAAAACCTACAAAAAGATAATAGGACTGAACCAGCCCATATCGGCCAACTATCTTGCACAGAGTAAAGCTACGAGCAGACGATATGCAAAAGTCGCATATATATGCGAGTCTGGCGTAATTATTGCATCATCATATGCGACTAATGCTCGCATATCCATCCATTTCGCAAACCAATTTGCGACTTTTCCGCATATCGTGTGAACACTTTCGCATATCATTTGTGACAATTTGCGAGCATATGCGATCATTTGCAAGCGTCACAACCATATGCGACTGGACGAAAACCTTACCCTTACCCTGCCAGATGGCTTGGTTTGACAGAGTTCAACAGTCTACCCCGAGGAAAAGGTCTTGCAGATACTAGCAGATAATTTATAGCAAAGAGAGAGCCAAATAAAAGTAAAACAATTGAGAGCCATGCAACTGTCATGATTCTATGAAAGTTTCCAAAGTATTGCGAAAACTGTCGACACACCAAACAGACCTATTATTAGTGGAAAAGAAAAACAAATTGATAGGTTTGACCAAGTGTTATTTCAAAAGCGTTTGTTTACTTTTGTGCAAGTTTTCTGTCTGTTTCCTAGTAGGTCTGTTCGGACAGTACGGGAACAGACCTATGATTCTATAAAAGTTAACATAGTATTTCGAAAACTAGCGTGTTACCAAACAGACCTAGTATTCACTGGAATACCGAAAAGGTATTACAAAGACTGAATATTTTCGTCAGTGGACAAGAAGCGCAGCGTCAGCAACAGGCTATCTGATGCGGAAATGTTTAATCGCATGTGCGTGTCCGCTTTTTGAATTCGCGGTTTTACCAAACTTAGTAGATGATCAAATTGGTCGGTCGATATGCGAACGAAACCGTGATATAATTCCGGTTCATCGTCACGCAGTTCTAGCAACAATTTTGCACAAAAGCCTTCAGTCTCGCGAGGTCGTACCCAATCTTTGGCCCATACACGACGAATCCTTTGCACTTGCGCACTCGCTTCTTCGTGGCTTCCTTCTTTGTCGTAATTTTCCATCATATCTATTACCAAAATAGCAATAGCAGCCCATTTTCTTTTTGACATTTTTAATATATCTACGCACTTTAAATTGTTATAAATCACCAACACAATACAGAAAATACAAAATGTCAAAAGATTGATAATGCTCGCAAGTCTGCATATGATTGAAAATATGTGATCTGCAAATTGTGTCGCATATCGTGTGAACACCTCGCATATAGGCCACATTATTCAATCAATCTTTATGGGCGCACATTGTACAAACAGCATATTGCACCCATGCTTTTGCCCCCTTATCTTTAGGAAATAGACTCAAGCAATAAATGCATTTATCAGGACTTGCATCAGATAAGTCATCAGATAAGATGAAGTAGATTCTTCAGCACGTTGATTTTTCTTGCGGAAGTTGTTTTCAATTTGATCCGGGCCATATTACAAAAACCTATGGTGGGCCATATTGCCGACACAAGGTTTTCTCACTTTTTCTTTTAATTTAAACACACTTTCTAAACTTTTTTTGAATTTTTGATTTCATATAGAGAATTGAAAATGTTAATACCACACAAACTTACCAAAAAATTACTACGCAAAGTGCAAAAAAAATAGCCAAGTGCTTTACCGCTCATATATATTAGCCAGACTCACTTAATTACAGTGAGTCAGAACCAGTTGTAATATGTTTGAAATGGATGCACAGTGGGGTGTCTATTTTTTTCAGTAGCGAGATATTACGGTGGGCCATATTACCCACATGGGCCATATTTGCCGAATTTATTCTACCTAAGTTTTTTGAAAGCATTACGTCTGACACAATGCTGGACTGCATTTTTCCCAAATCAACACGCATTTCTTCAGGGTGGTAGATACAATTCCACTTATTTAAAGGAACTTGTCTCTAGTACCCTAGATATAAGAAGGTGCCAAGGAAGTTGCCATCGATCTTAGCAAGGCCTTCCACAAAATTTCACACGAAATCATCCTCAAAAAGTTTAAATCGAAGATCGTCCTCTTTTGATCTTCTATATCTACCTCCATTTATGCCGCTTCTGGAGGCATTCAAGGCTTAGTCTTCAAATATTCTTCTTTGCAATAATTAATACTTTCGATTACATACAATATAATTCACGACTGTTGAAGATATTGCATGCAAATCTTTAGGCAGATTACATATAGCCACCACAGATTCTTATCTAGTGTTAAATGACCTGAATAAGTTATCCGAAGATCTCTGTTAGACCATACTCTTACATGATAAATCTACCAAAATCAAATTCTATACAGGCAACCTACAGGAGCTTACAATAAGAGGCTTCTCTGGACTTCGTCAAAATCCGGATCTTTCTTGCTTAGACTGCATTATATTTTTAGTTTCGTGAGAAGGAGCAATGTCTGGAGAATACGACGCGGCGTGGACCGACCCCATACATTTAGAAGTGCCCCTGTGCGGAGCGGCGCACAGGCGGATTTTCCAAAAAACATGGCCAAAATTATTTTTTGTTTATGATAGTTAATTATTGTATAACTTTACTTTAGTTGGCGCTACAGCTCGAGGTGAACCTGGGCCTGCTTCTCGCAACCATTTGTGTGTGCGTGTTATATTTTTTCACGAATGGAAGGGACCTACAGTTTTTTGCCGACTCCGAACGGCGAGTTTAGAAGTTCAATTGTGACAAATGATACTCTTTGATGCTTGTCAGACATTCGAAAGAGGTGGGCACTGTGAAAAAACTTTTAGGTGTTTGCGGCGGGATTCGAACCCAAGACCGCTGGCTCAGTAGTCCGACGCACTAACCACTTGCGCTACGGTGCCCACAATTATTGTATAAATTTATTAGAAAATAAGTAAAAAATATATTTTTAGTAAATTTACATGAAATTTTGTAAAATTTTATTGTATGTATTAAAAAAATTACAAAAAAAAAATAAAAAAATTGTATGAAAAATAAGAAAAAGATAAGAAAAAATAAAGACAAAAAAATTCAATTTGATTTAAATAAATTATAAATAAAAAAAAAATGTCTCATCGCTTATAATGTATAAATAAATACAAACTTTACTTGACGATATCTTGCAACATCGCAAACTTTCGCAAACTGTTTATGATGATTCCCGAATAAGCAAGTACATTTAAAGCTATTTTATGTTACCGGAAAAGACGGGAAAACCAAACTTTTCCTTTCTGAAACAAAAAAGTAAATTTTTTTTTTGGTCTCAAAAGGCCTTATGTTTAGACCTTTTAAGAGCCCCCGCACACTACAGACTTTCTATCGGCCGATAGTTTGGTCGGGTTGGGCTGGTTAGTGCGCACACTGGGCCGATTAAATAGTCGGGTTGGTAGTGAGTGCGCGCACTAGACAAACAATCGGCCGACTGTTCTCGAACGATTTGGTTTTGCTAGTCGTTAAAAACATTTTGCAGAGAATAGTCGCTTAATGGTAGTTAGTAAAAAATGTTCCAGAGAGGTCATCATTGCATATAATTCCATATTTAAATACGACGAAATATCCAGAACTTAAAGAAAATTAATTTAAAATTCAGAGCAAACTGAGCTATCGAAAAAAATCGGCCGACTTTATAGTCTGTAGTGTGCGCACGTAGAAGAGCGCCGTGCTGATTAAGTAGTCGGCCGATAGTTTGCCGATACTTAAGTTTGAAGGCAATCGTGTAGCCTATCAAACTTATTTATCGGCCGATATCGAATCGTTGTAGTGTGCGCACTCTCATATATTTTCATACTGATTAAGAGCCCGACTAAACTGTCGGCCGACAAAAATTCTGTGGTGTGCGGGGGCTCTAAATCTACATAAAACTTCAAATTACTTAAAAATTTTACATTACAATTATTCTACCACAGATTCCAATCTTATTTATTTTATCAATGCACACAGAAAATTAAAAAAAAAAAACAAAGCAAATCAACCAATTATCAAACATCACAAAAGCTTCCACTTTAGAAGCATCAACCGACGCAATGGTTGCAATGAATTAAGCGGGATCAATCAGATAATATGCTTAGGTAATATGTTAACAAGTTGGCATAAAAAAAAGCAAAAAATTGCATTTTTGTTTTTTAGAGTTATGAGTTATGACCATGTTTTTTGGAAAATCCGCCTGTGTGCGGCGGTTGGGGTAGGTCTTCCCATTTCAGCACTCAAACAAAATTGGACATTGGCAGCAAATTAATACGATGAAAAATGTCAAATGTCTCTTCCACATGCGTGCCCCAAATAAATCACCGAAAGCAGCTTTGCAGCACATCTGTTTCTTTCTTTAGAAGTCACGCATCAACAAGTATTTCTATAAACAAAAAAAAAACCTAAAAAGTGCTTAAGCTGAAAATTGGTTTTGAACCTAAAATTGGACCAAAAATCGGCTGTCGGGCAACCCCAATCAACCATCCACCTTTTCGGTCGTTAATCCAACACATTTTTAATTAAATTGTGCATTAAATCCATCCAATCGACATGAATCACTGTATAATTAAGCAACGACTTGAAATTTTCAAATTCTAAATTAAGAAAAAATGTTGGCCGTGTTTACGCTCGGCCTATTAATTTGTAAATTAGAAATAAATAAATAAATTTAAGGCAACAGCGCTTAGGTCTCATGAATGTTAAATAAATAAATTTCCCATCTTATTTGCTGTTCTTCTTCCATCTCGGATACAAACAGAAAAAAAAACAAAAACTTTTTTCTTTCTTTTGTAATTCGATCGGATTCCGGAACGAAATCATCACTTTTCATTGTTTTAAGTTTGAGGCTACCTCGCCCAGAGGTAATTTGACTCGCGTAATAGTCCCACACTTCTCTAGATGGACTTTTTACCCATTTTCGGTGGGTAATAAAATGTTAACCCAAAATGCAATGCCAAATCTGGAGGTACCCAAATCTTAGACGCACCCAAGGAGGGGGAACTAGCAATGTGTTTTGTGAGATGGGCCGGCGCCCATCAATGATTGATTAATGGGATTCTCTTCGATGTCAAAATATAATATTTTGAGCACTACTCGTTTTGTCTGTATGTATACATCGTACACCGGCACTTGTGCTGTGTGGTAGTCGATTTTATAACGACTTTGCCGCACACACCCTGAGGGGCCAAAAACTTCTCGTGGAACCAACCATCAGGTAAAGGTTTGGGCATATTGTGTGTAGCCGTGCTGTGGTGGATTATACTACTACGCCCAGGCGGATATTCCGAACAAAATAATTATACTGTTGGCTTTGCTTTCATTAAGTAATTTGGAAGTTTCTCCTCGTTGTTGTGTGTCAGTGTTTATTTGGCCCCCCTTTAGCTGTGCTGTGCAGCGTTTACTAATTCAACAATTATATCTTAACCGTTTACGAATGCATGTATTACTTACTGATTATTCTTGGCATTTCCCGCGAAACCAGAAACGAAAACGAAAAACTTTAACGAACAATTAATTACTTTAGTTTTTTGTGTTTTGTTATTTGCCTTTAGATACAAAATAGTATTTCCGAATAAGGCAAATGGAGGAAAAATGGATTTTAACGATCCGTGCCAATAGTTCTAGAGGGCATTTGGCAAATGTCTTTGAATTTTACACATCCTTGTACGGTACACTGACATTTTCTGTGAGGTTTTGACAAGGAATAGTTTATGGCGCCACCTAATGCTGAGTGACAGCAACATAATTGAGGTAAGCTTACCATAGATGGCGCCATTTTAACCCAATCTATAATCTAATCTATCGAATAAAATTATCATCATTGCTTTCATTTAATTTAGTTAGCTAGATCAAAAGGATCCTCCTAATTTGGTTGTCATCTATACATATAATAAAACTGTAGATTAAAAACTGTTTGTTCGCGCATCACGTTAGAACTACTTGGCGGATTTTGATGAAACATTGACATAGTGATTGCTTATGTTTTTGGACCATATCATTTATACTTTTTATCCCGGAAAATGGCATGGTTTTAAGAAAATATTGAAAAAAACTGCATATTTCAAAGGAAAATTATAATTATTCAGCCCAAACTCAATAATGGCTTAACCCTTAACGGATTGAAAAACAAAAAAACAGGTGAATTTAGTAAATCTTCCGCAGATTCATTTGAGGTATAAAATATCCTTCGGCGCTGTCCTGAAGCTGAGCAATGCTCAAAACACTTATTGAAAGCAACACCCACAATTTTCTTTCAGTGGAGAGCACTGCCAACAGCCGTGCAGCAGTGGGTATCGCTGCAATAGTATGTGTGTGAGTATATGTGCGCGCTCTGATGTGATCATTTGTCTTGCACTTCAATGTGCTACAATCATCATAAGCATTTGCGACTCTCACACTCAACCAATCTTAACAAATGAGGTGTCAAAAGAAAGATAATTTTCTAGGGCAGTGAATTGCATTTTCAGTTTATAAATATGATTAACAAATTTAAAAAAAATTACCAAAAACTAATTTTCTACCCAAAATGAACTCCTGTTGTTTTAAGAGTTAATTTTGGTTCATATATCGCACTAATAATGTATATGTATTTGCTATATGGAAATCATCTAGGACGCATTTGTTGTCCATAAGTACGAAGCCAAGGTAATATTGCACTTGGCTGTGGCGTCATCAGTAGTTACGATAGTTGTTGCGTTACTCCCGGTCGGTAGTAAAAGTTCTCATGCAGTGTTTAAAATAGCCATTCAATTAGACGTCACTAAAAGTCCCGTTTGCAACATTCCCCTAAATAGTGATAAGCTCGAGATTTACGGTAAGAATAAAAGGTGAGTCCACCTAAGTTATGTAATGGCAGCCAATTTATAGTTACAACTCTGCAACGAAATCTGGTGGAAGCGAAAGAGTTGACGGGCTGCAGTGCCGGGGAACATGTATTTATCCCTCGTAGTCCGATCATACCTAACATTTTTCCGTTCCAGTTGAAGCGTGTACACTTTCCCATCAGTGTCCGCTGCACGGTAACGATAAATAAGGCGCAGGGACAAACACTGTGTACGGCAGGCGTGGACCTCACCACCGGCTGATTCTCACACGGTCAAGTATACGTGTCTCTTTCCCATATCAGCGAAAGTAAAAATGTATTTGTTTATGCACTAGGCAACGCAACCTCAAACTTTGTAAAAAAATAGTTCCCTAATAGAATATAGCAATTAACGACATTAGCCGTGTTTTTTTGAAACGTAGCTAGCCAGTAGTTGCTAGCAAAGTCAAATTTCACACGTAAAACAAATACAACAACCAGCTGGCTACAACTCTTGATTTTATCCGCAGCCAAAAGCAGCTGGCTCGGAATGTTGCGATATCCCATGGCAAGGTGGCGCTTAAAGCGATTTGTAGAACATTTGACAGACTGCCGTGTACGAAAATTATATAATTTCAATTACTAAATGATGTTTCACAGAAATAATCCACTATATTATGATTTCATATCACTTTATGTAAATTATCCATTGAATAAATTACCGAAATTAATTGTTTTCACAACAAATAACAAAAAATCGATTTGGTTGAATGCCGAATACTTTGACAGTTCACACTTAACAGCTGATCGAAATCACACACATATGACCGAAATCACACACACCAACTTGGAGGTAAGTCAGCTGGGTTCGGCTGGCTGGGAATCGTTTTAATGAACGACTGGCTAGCTACATTTAAAAAAAAAACACGCCTATTGATAAAATGCAATTACATAATCAACAAAATTTATTACAAAATTTTCTGGACTTGCACAAATACCTTAATGTCTCCTCGCTTCCACTGATATTTCATATTTTGTATGCATGAGAAAGCCTTTAGAGTGGGAATGCGAAGCAAGCCGAGCACGGGTTCAGGTAGTTAATAAAACTGTTTGTTATTGTGGATAGTTTAGCATAGGCCCACAAAATAATTTGTGATCGTACTAGAGCATCCAATTTCCTGACATATTAGAAAGTTAAAGAATATGTTTTCTTAGCACTTCAGCTTTAAAGAATCATTTAGAATTTTTAAAAAATCATTTAAATACGTTCTTGAGGAAAAAAGGTCGAGTTCTACAAATAAGTAAAAAGTTGCAGGCAGGCGAAGCGAGGCGAGCACAGGTCAGCTAGTTATTTAATAAATTTGTTATTTTCAAGTTGACATGGTTGGGAAGTCTAAGTTTCTGACTTCTAGCTACTTTTCTGACTTCGTCTTCAACCATTTCAACTTCTAGATCTCTATGTACATGTAGATCGGCATTTTATATGTACTTACTTACTTAGTTGGCGCTACAGCTCGAGGTGAACCTGGGCCTGCTTTTCGCAACCATTTGTGTGTGCGTGTTATATTTTTGCACGAATGGAAGGGACCTACAGTTTTTTGCCGACTCCGAACGGCGAGTTGAGAAGCTCAATCGTGACAAATGATACTCTTTGATGCTTGTCAGACATTCGAAAGAGGTGGGCACTGTGAAAAACTTTTTTAGGTGTTTGCGGCGGGATTCGAACCCAAGACCGCTGGCTCAGTAGTCCGACGCACTAACCACTTGCGCTACGGTGCCCACATTTTATATGTACCAGGATGCATTTATTATGATACGTAGGTAGTACTTTATTTTGGAAAGTTTGTATGCTTTGTATATTTGTTTTGCTAGTGCATGTCCATAGTCTTTGTGTATGAACTGACTTCATGTCCCTTAATTTTATTTGCCATTTTTTAGTCCATTTAGATATTTTGTTTACTGATTTTTGTAGCTTCTTTGTTGCTATTTCGACAGTTTCCCCCACAGCAAGTACAGCAGTATCATATACTTCTTCACATTCTGGTAGATCGCTGGTGAATACTAGATACAACACAGGGCCTAACGCACTGCCTTGTGGTACACCAGCCCTAACTTCCCTTAATGTTGAGTAGAAGAATTTCTGATAATTGCTAAGGCAGATACTTTTGTGGTTTATGGATCAGACCTTTATGACATACTTTATCAAAAGCTTGTACTACATCGCGAAATATTGTTGAGCAGATTTTTTTCTCCTCAAATGGTTTTTTAAATTTAATCAGTAATTCTTTGCACTTGATCGATCGTCGAGTGCTTATTGCTATAACCAAATTGATGTTTGGGAATTATTGATTTTCCTTCAATTATTTTATTTAAACGTTTCATCAACATTTTCTTAAATAATTTCGACAGCATAGGCAGAATCGATATTGGGCGATATAATGCTACTTCGCTAGGTGGTTTGCCTGGTTTCGGTATCATAATAAATAACCTCAGCAACTTTCCACATGCTAAGTATATATCTTTTCCTGAATGCAGCGTTTATTATTTGTTCCAGCTTTTTTAAACCTATCTTCGAAACTTTTTTTTTAAGGTTTCGCCTGTGATAAGATCAAATCCCGGAGCCTTTTTTATATAAATCCCATCTTTTATTTCTTTCGAAATTGCTTTAGCTGTTACCTTGGCGATGTACATATCTCACCTCTTCGCAAAATTCTTCCTTTCCTTGATAATCATTATCTTCATATGGCTGGAAGATATATAAAGGGTGATTTTTTAAGAGGTTGAGAACTTTTTTTTAAAAAAAAAACACAAAAAATTCGAAAAAATGAATGAAATATTTATTTGAATCGATAGTTTGAACCTTGCAATTTAATGTTTAAAGATAATTTCATGCAAATGTTGACCGCGGCTGCGTCTCAGGTAGCCCATCCGCTGAGTCCAATTTTGGCATACTCTTTCACACATATCGGCCGGTATCTCACGAATGAATGCATGGATGTTGGCTTCCAGTGCGTCAATCGAAGCGGGCTTGTCCCCATAGACATTAGCCTTGACATACCCCCACAAAAAATAATCTAATGGTGTCAAATCGCACGATCTAGGCGGCCAATTGACCGGCCCGAAACGTGAAATTAACTGTTGACCAAACTCGCCTCGCAATTGCGCCATTGTTTCGCGTGCTGTGTGGCATGTGGCACCGTCTTGTTGAAACCACATATCATGCAAGTCAAGAACTTCCATTTCGGGCAAAAAAAAGTTTGTTATCATCGCTCGGTAGCGTTCACCATTGACAGTAACGCTGCGATTCGCATCATCTTTGAAGAAATATGGCCCAATAATGCCGCCGGCCCATAAACCGCACCAAACAGTGGCTTTTTCGGGATGCATTGGTAGCTGTTGCAATGCTTCTGGCTGATCTTCACTCCAAATGCGGCAATTTTGCTTATTTACGTACCCATTCAACCAAAAATGAGCCTCATCGCTGAACACAATAAAATGGAAGCAGCGCGCGATGAACATTTCGAACCGAGCACGAATTTTGATAGTAAAATTCAATAATTTGCAAGCGTTGTTCATTTGTAAGACGATCCATGGTTAAATTGCAAACCAAACTGAAGCTGTTTGACAGTGACACAAGGTACTAAACACACGTCAGCTGTCAAAACCAGTGTTGCCAAAACCAAACCAGCTAAAAAATCACCCTTTATTTTCATCATGCCTTCTCTTTCTTTACTTTTCACAGGTGGAATGTGGGCTGTTAGGCTTTTCATTTTCTTTGTCGCTTTCCAGAGGGAGTGTTCGGTACTAGCATCATTTTTCAGATTAGTGAGGCGCCATTTAAAAAAAAACCTTACGCTGTAAATGTAGCTGAAGCACATTGACAATTATTTTGAATTTATTTGTTCCCACAAAAAAAAAATAAAACAAAATTATTTTCCATCCGATAAATTTGAATTCAAATTATCAAAGTTCACGTTTTAACCAACCAAAAGCAGGGAGTGCTATGGTTTCACCCAAGCACCCATGTGTTCCCTGTTCACTGCCCACGTTCGATACACTTGTTGTTCGTAGCATATATGATTTTTTGTTTTTTTCTTTAAGTGTTACCCATGTCCATGCCTATAATAATCTACTAAAATATCAAAGCAGAAATACGTGTTCAGGTCAGATCAATTTAAGAAAATTTATAGATCGCTCAGAGAATAGAGATAGAGTTTTTATGGCCGCCCGATACCTACCATCCACAAAGAACTGGTTTCGAAATTTGAATGCACCTGGAGTGGCTTGGAATTGGTTATGCCACGTTCGGTTCTAAGTGAATACTAAGCGTTTTGTGTTTACAACTGAACGGTTTTTTTTTTGTTGTAGTTCTTTTTATTATGGTTTTAATTATTATTTTATGGATGTCAACAGAGATTCTCTGTGTTTTCCTAATGGAGTCGCAAAAAAGTGCTAAAATTTTCTATAGTTTTGGGAGAATGTGCTAATACGCACCGTTATACTGGGATAGGAAATGCGATGACCTCGCAATCTGACGTAACCGATATTTTGGATACAGTTTCTTTTGTTTTTTTTTTTTGGTAGGGGATTTTAAAAACAATAAATTGTACTTAATATTGTTGTTTGGCATTAATTACATTAAGCAACTTACGCTCAAGGTGGTTAATGGATTCTTATTTAAACTATTATTATTCTGTACTAATGTGTTTGCCCTTAGGTCTGATTTCCATTTGCGCGTCTAATGCGACCCATCGATTAAAGTTTCTATTTTTTCGTTGAATCTTTTTCAATCGATTAACATTTTAGTACATTGGATTTCAGTGCATTAAGTCTCCCGGGGCAGAAAAGGGTCCAGTTAAAACGGGTTAATACGAAATACTGGCCTTCTATTGCCCTGCTTTCGTGTTCAATAATTTTGGACCGAAAAGCGTTTCTTTGAGAATTTGGTTGAGGTTCGAAAACAATAAATATTCAAATGAAAAACAAACAAATTTAAAAATGGTTCCCAGCCAGTAAATTAGAAAAGGGTCCGAAATTAAGTCGAAAAACGGTCCTAGCTTTATAAAACATATGTATGTAGGTCTGCCACTAATGCTGTTTTAAAAAGTGTTACCAAATCAGTGTCGCTACGAGTGGTGGTGCCATGACAAGGAGCGTCAGAGATACTCGTACATATTAATTTTTGGTAGCCAAATAAACTATGCTTAGAGGTTATACTCGATTCAGTGCTGTTTGCTTTTCTTATAACTAGGAGCATGATATCCAAAACCAAATACTGAGTAAGTTATTGAGACTTGGCGGCATGACCAACGCAGAATTTTAATTTGAGCATGAGACAATGACAAATGAGTCATTTGTTTTGAGGTTGCAAATGTTTGATTCGCGATCTTCGAATTAAGTTGAAAGTAAATACAGTAAAACCCGGATAAGTGCATTAGCAGAACTGTCCAATGTCGTGAGGAACTTATCCGGTATGTGTAGTTCCGAAATCCGTTTAGTTGCTTAGGCGAAAAGGCGAAAGATCTTCTCAACCAACAATCGAAAAGTGACAGCCTAGAGAAAACTTCAAAGTCTTACTAAATTACTAGAACTCTAGAGAAAAAAGGTTAGGTTAGGTTAGGAAGGGTATGTGATTGAACGAGCAATCATTTCCACTCGGAGATCCGAAAGTCCATAGGGAATCCGCTCATCGTTTGGCAGTACGCCCTCTTTTTTACCAACCCCTAAACCAGTTTGTGCTCTTGGTGAATTTATATATCTTTAAATTTCCGAGCTCTGCTATATCTTCCAAAAATCTATGACCTAAAGAACGGAGGCTTGGAGACTTGGCGCGGCAGTAGCAGAGTGGATTTTGGATCGATTCGCTTTCTTTTTCATCTCCGAAACTTCTACAGATATTGTTGGACTCATGTAGAAATTTGCTTGTCTGTATAGAAAGAAAATATTGTCAACTGTGGAATAATCTTTGTGGAAACTTGCTTAAAACTCGCTAAGTAGGTAATTTGCGCGTATCCAATTTGTGAGGCGTTTCAAGATACATAATTTCTGTAAGAATGTATTTTTAAAGATTGGTTTCATGGCCTACTTTCGTCACATACGCATTTCAAGGAACAGTTGAGGAAAAACAAATAGAATTGACTTCGAATTATAGAGTTAAAAAAGCCATCTCGTTCGAATTAGAGCGGTTTTCAATTTATTTTACATAACAGTGAATTCAAATTAAAGAAGGGGAAAAATGACATAGGATTTCTTCTAAATATTAACTGAGGTTTTCTAGTTGGACTCTCATGGTAGTTCATCTTCTGCCAAGGAGGGTACCTTAATTGATTATTTTGATGGGTTTTCCAGTGAACACCGCAGCTTCATGGTTACTGATTTGGACAACTACGCATGCTGCCACGGGTTCAATCCCAGCAAACACCTAAAAGTTTTTCACAGTGCCACCTCTTTTGAATGTCTGACAAGCATTCAAAGAGTATAATTTGTTATGATGAGCTTCTCAACTCGCTGTTCGGAGTCGGCAAAAAAGTGTAACACGCACACACAAATAGTTGCGGGAAACATGCTCTGGTTCATCCCGAACTATAGCGCCACCAAAAAAAAGGAGAATGGGTTTTCCCTGGAAACGATTTTCAATTTAAACAAATATTCAAGAAAATCCTAATTTGTTGAACAGAAGTTGTTTTTTTACAAAATATGTATTTTCTTTTGTCAGTATTGGAAAATGTTGTGCTCAAGGATGATTTGAAAAACATATCATTGAACTCACCACAGGAAACATTTAACAAATTGTACAGCGGTTCTGGGTCAAAAATACGCGTATTGATAAGGTGAACAACGCTACTAAGGTGCGTTCTTTTATGGAATTTCTATCACTAAACGCCGGAATGAGCGGGAAAAAATACTATGTTAATAAATTTCAAATCGGTCCCTTTCTTGTAAAAAAAATTGTCAAATTTGTTCCTAAATGCATAATTTGTAAAAATTTATTTACTCTTTTGTGCAAATGAAGGCGTTTCAACTGATCGCTATCGTAGTTTCAACTCTAATCGGACTTAACACCACAAATCAAAAAACAAGAAAGCTGAGTAGATCCACCATCCATTATAGCTTTTGTGGTTTATGCTTTATTCAACCAAAAAAAAAAAAAAAGATTTAATCTCTCTGCCAATGTAATTTGAATAAAATTTGGTGAATCACTAAGCCTTAAATTTATAGTCTCTGTAACTTAAGTTTTAAGTTTTCAGCTTTTCAGTTTTATAGATCTGTATCTGTCCCGTGAGATGTGTTCTTTCGAATTTTACTTTATAGTTGTTATTGTAAAAAGTAGACCGGTCTTGCAAATCAAATGGGGTATTCCGCTGACAGCACCCCCGCAGCGATAAACGCTTATTTTAACACATATTCGTATATGAAAACCACTCGAATATTTATAAATATTTAATTCTTTTTAAAATTGACAAAAATTTCATTTTAATACGTTTTCAAATAAAATTTGAATACACCCATAAAAGAGCACTCGTGTTTCCTTCCATACCCTCCGACAAATGGAGATTTTGTGGTTAACCATGATTCGCCATCTCTCAACCCATCTCGGCATCGGCACCATCCGTGGATGTACATAAAAATAAAATGAAAATACTACATCCAACCATACATAGATTTGGATACACATGAGTCGGAAATGTGTTCGACATGTATTTTCCGATGTAAACATGTGAGTAAAATAAAAGGTTTCACATGATCCAGGCTCGTTTAGAGACCAAATGCTCGGATCAAAGGAACTTACTTATGAGCAAGGGCAACATGAATAAAAACCGTCCCCCATAAAATGGGGGGGGGGGGGAGAACGTTTAACGGATCCTTGTTGGGTCATAGTCGCTTAATTGATATTGTTCTTTTTTTACGCATAGATAGTAGGATTTTTATTACGATTTAATTGTGGAGCTGCGTAGCGCCGATTTCGGGATAATCCTCAAAATTTCACCACCCTCCCAGCGCCCATAAGGAAATCGTTTTGGGCATCAGAGGCGGGAAATTATCTTCTCATCAAATCACCAAACTTTAAACTGCATCGCATCGCATCGCAGTGTTCATTTTATTGATTCGAGATATCAATTTATTGTCGTTTCTTTTTTTTTTAGTTTTACGGCGCGTCGGTTGAACTCCAATCTCTATTATTTATCTCCAAAGGAATAAATTGAAATCGTTGTTTTAAAGCCCCCAATAAAAATAGAGAAACAAAAAAAAATACGCGAAAAATTCCAAGTTACTCGTAGCATTGGAATTAGAGACGCCGTTGTTGTGTCACCTCGGCGCGCGCGCGCTTGTTACAAAACTGGCTCGGATTCGAATCTGGTTTTAGGCGACACGATGCGTAGGCGTCTGTTTAATTTCATCTGGCATCATTGGATTTCAACAGCGAACGGAGAGGAAAACCCATCGAAAGCTCTTCGATTCGAGGTGAAAAACGTGTTTAGACTCATAGCCACATAAGATGTGTGGCAACAGCAAGTGCTCTCGAACGGGGCTATTTGAAGGGTCATAAAAATCAATGTTCACTCACCTGGCATCGCCAGTCATTCCATCAGATTAAAAGTAGATAATTGGTGGCACATTTAATCATTTCACGCAAGGCGACTACGTCGCAGTCAAAGTTGGCTTCTGGTTTTTATTCCCATGGAAAAATGGATGGTCGAATGTGGATCGCATCAAGTGGAGGCAAATGTACGTTTGACCTTTTGCTGCTGCACAACATGCAATCGAATGGCCGTACCCTCCTAGTTAGACACCCATTCCCAGATGCTGCGCCTCGAAACAAATCCAATTCGATGTCACATGCGAGTGTACTTACATTTTTTGAAACATTGCGCTTGCAAAAACAAATCAACATAAAAAAAAACAAATACATCGGTGCTACATGTAGTTTTTGGATCAAATGTGTTTACCTTAAAATTGATTGTTTGATATCTAAAAGGCGTTCCAGTAGTTGCAAGACGTGTGCCAATCAGGTCAAATCAGAACTATCCGCTGGTAGATTCATCAATCATATTGACACGTTGAACTGCCGCGCGCCACCTTCATACAACAAAAAATATTAACCAGTTGTGTTGGCCTTGAGTCAGCAGGTGCTAATTGTGGATACCAATAGACTCTGTCAAGCGTGCACACCTTCGAAAAGACTGGCGCCTAAAAATTAACTTAATGCGAGTGCTTTGCAGTTGGGTCCATAGATAATGTCTGGACTACCTTGATCGCAAAGTTTTTTAATGGCTTGTTGCGTCCAAAAACCGGTATAGTCGTCGCTTGTGCTAATATCATTGTACATTGTTGGCTAGAATTAGGTGCACGTAAGAATTTTTTAAGACAATGTGACGGTATCACTATTGTACGCAATTTCAATCTCCATAAGAAGGGAAGGGCAAGAAAAGAGCAAAATCCCATCTCTTATTTGCTACTCGTCCTTTCTGGAACAGTACCGAATGTAAGTTCGACGCGGAATCTCTTTAGTCAGTAACTACACAGAGATACGAGCAGACCACGCGGCTATAATTGCCGGAAATGACTTATACTATGGACAGACACTTGTCTTAGGAAGGCATCCCAACGACCACATCGGTTCTCGTTAGATCACCGAAATCAAGCAACGTTGGGCGCTGTTAGTACTTAGATTGGTGACCACTTTGAAACTCCGCGTGTTGTTGACATAGGAGTGGGAGTGGGGGAGTTTCGATAACCGGCTCCATGTGGTAACACAATGGACCTACTTTGGTCTAAGTGAATCCCACCGAGTACGGAGGATAGCCACCCAACCTAACCTAACCTAAGGCATCCTAACCTAACCAGTGGTGGTGATTAATGAATATACATACTAACTTTATCAACTTTAGTCTGTTTTTGATGTTCGTCTGATTGAATGCAGTCTCAAACAAGTCGAATCATCGAAGGTTCAACTTAAAAGCCACACTTTCAGTGCCAAATGTGGCGTTTCGGTTGTCTGCCAGGTATTGACTTTCATTCGGCGCGACGTACGAAATAGGTTTCCTTTAAGCTTAATTGACGATTTTTTATGCCACATGAAAGGGTTTAAATCAAAGATTTCTGGATCATTTTTAATATTGCAAAATGTGTCCATTTTTCAACCCCCGCACTTATCAACGTACATATGTCTATTGTCTACGACCTTCTTTGTCAATGTTCAATGAAACTTGGAACTTCAATTAGGGAAAAGGAATGAACCTTTATTCTATTAGACGCCAAACTGTGGGGTCGATGTCTCGAAAAAATTGGTTGACAGAGGACATAGTATCAACATCTTCCAGGCAAGTCTTGCGCTTTGGGTTTTCGCTGATACTCATGTTTCTCACGTGATAGCCACGGACATTTCGGCATTTTCTGCGCCCTTGACTAAGAAAAGTCCTGCGGGTCCTATATCTGCCTTTTTAAAAAATTAATGAATATTATTCGGCGTCAGCAGTCCTATAAAGAACCAGGCCTAGTTTTTCGCAGTCATGTGCCTGTGCGTGTTATAATCACATACCGTGAGCACATCAAGGACAAAAATGAGACACAGACAGATCGGCGTACTGATAGGAAGCTCAGATGTTGGGTTTCAAGTTTCAACAAACTTCATGGGCGGTGTCCAGAATAACTGGGGAGTTGCGTATTATTGAAAGTTTTTGTGCTTGCTTATGATTCACAGAAGTTTTTTCCAAATGTTTCTTATTGTAGTTTGTGCGCAATTTATTCAGCCATACCTCCATTCTACTGCCAGTGTTATGTCTTCGCAGTAGGTTTTTGATATTAAATTCTGAAACTGTTCAACTTATTTTTATTTCGTGAGAAATATATGCTTCGTTTTAACTTCTAATGTACAGAGTGCTCATACTGAACTCTGTAACTCTGCACTGGGTAGGTCTGTTCCCGTTGTCAAAATGTATCCTAAATCCTTAGAGGAATACCTCTACGTTAATTAAGAAGCGGCGCGGCGTAGCTAATAGGAAATGGATTCCTTTCCGAGTTTTTATTTGTTTTAAATTCCATCCGTGGCTAAGCTTTTCATCAAAGCGGGAATCCAATCAAAAGTTGAGTTCCAAATTCCATACAACTTTAGCCAGCTCTCACAGCCTGTCATACTAACGAGTAAAATGCGGGAAAATTGCAGAAGTACTTATTCAGTGATTATCTTGAATCTACGAAAAATTCCCACCATAGGCCTTAAGTCAATTGGCGCCTTCGTTGTCGTATAGTGCCACACTGTCAGCATAAGCACTAAAAGCTGTGATTGTCAGGCGCGTATTCTCTTCAATTGTTAACTACGCTGGCTGGCTATTTGGAAAATATTTCCTGCTTCGCAAAACACTCCTCTTGTGCAACTCATGTAACGCACCCTATAAAGTATGGAGACAAATATTAATGTAGTTGTCTACCAAGTTTTCTTTACTATTATTTTTTTTTTGCGCATAACCACCATCATCTCAGTGCTCACTCCATCGCGACCGTGTGTGTTGTAGAGTGCTGATGCTAGAAACTGGTAAATGCAGACCAAAGTGGGTTTACCAGTTTCTAATCGCCCCGGCCATGTTGGGTAATCGTACGGCGCCGGCGCGTACGACGAAACAAATCCAACATTCAGGTCATTTTCAAATCGATGAAGCAGCATACACCGGGGATTGGATTGGGAGATCTCAAGGTGTTGTACGTTCTAAGATTTTTAGATTGTTTTTCGTTTTTTTTTTTTTGTTATGTGTAGTATATTTCTTCCGTTTGCAATTGAAGCAAATAGCAACGCATTTTTGAACGCTACACCGCTCACCGCACCGCGATGAACGAGTACACAGGTAGTTCGTTAGTTGCACCAATTGGGTGTCAAGTTGACGTATAAGTGGCTTGTCACATTCCTCAGAAGAAGACGGAGAGAACAAAACCACACAAAAATCATTCCAAGAAGTTTTTGTGGTAACTGGTGACTCGTACTCGTATTTTTAATGCAAACAAAACTTCTTCTCGAATTGCGCAACGTGTAAAGGTATCCGGCCTGACACCCTGTCTATGGTTGGTTATGAATATTAAATATAAATTAATGTTTGTGTGTTTTTATTTTTTTTTAAAGGGGAAAAAGCATTCCTTCGGGACTCGAGACTTTGTTAAAGATGGTTTACAAAACCGCGCTGCTGTTAACCAACATCGTTGACGAGAGGAAGCCCCTAAACGTTGTATAGTCTGCCTCTGAATGCAGTGGCGACGTTGATGATGCTGATGATGGTTTCAAAACCAAAATGCTGATGATGCAGATCTATTTTATTAAGCACACGTATTTATGCTTGTACACAGTTTTGTACGAGTATGCTTTTTGGTGAAGAACACTTTCACATGATGAAAGCTGCTCGTGTGCGCCACGCCGACAGCCACAATGGGGATTTTCTGCATAATATGCAGAATCCTGAAAAAAGGACTCCATACATCCGACCGCCGATGTGAATACTCGTATGTGATGCTGCTCACTTATGCGGTCGAGTCAAATTTATTTAGTTTACAAAATACATCCACCTATAGAGGGTCGGAGGGGGGGCTGCATTAAAGTGTGTTCCAATGCGGTTCATTGGGTTCAAGCCGATCCTCCTCTCTAGATAGGCGCTTTCATTTATTGAAGTGAAAATATGTAAATGAATTGACTGCAGTCCCTTGAAATTTGAATTTATAAACAAACGAGTACTAACCGCACGCAGAGAGGTACGCATTGGACTGTCTACCGTCTTTGGAGGTAAGCACCACACTTGGATTAGATCTGTGCGTCGACTTCTTTGGTCAGATTTGAGAGAAGTTCCATAAATGGTTGTGTTTGCATTTGATTTGGTTTGTCAATGATAATAAATAATAAAAAAAAAAAAAACATTCAGATACATACGTGTAGATACATAGATACAGCTTTAATGCGCGGCGGCAAAGTAATTTCTGCGAGTTAATTGCGGCGCAATGAGATGGCGGGTTTACTGGTTACTGGTACTTAAATTGTTTTTTCTTTGTAAAGTTTTTGCGCCCCGCTTGGTGGAAATAAATTAAAATTACACACACACACACATTCAAGTGTGAGGAGCTGACCATAGTGGGATAATTACACACCTCAATGCATTTCCCGTATGTGTTTTTTTTTTGTTTGAATCAAACCACACTGATTGTATGGCTTGGAAATCGCTGCACATAAACACCTGAGAACAGGTGCTGACGGTAATGAGATGAGCTCCATTGGTCATTAAGCGAAATTTTGCGTTTTGCATCGGGACAAGGGAGTGCCAGTAGGAGTGACAGCATAACAAATATAAAATTGTTTTATTGTTATTAATTTTTTTTTTTATATATAATTTAGCGCTCGCCTAGAAGTTGAGTTACCGTTAACATTCTGATTCAGTTGGGAATTTAGGATGCGTATCTTGAGCTTTGGCGTTATTGTTGACATTCACTGAAGTACACGCAGCATCTTCCAATTTTGTGACACTACACGGTATACGGTGAAAAAGTTTGAGTATGCAAGACAAGACTCACGCTGATTTCACTCGAAGGACCAAATGTTTAGACTTACACTGATTTCACTCGCGTTGGTCGTAGGTAAATATGCTGTGGAGAATCATTTTAATAAAAACACTACCTTTTTTTAAAGGTTTATCCACAGCATATCTACCTACGACCAACGCGAGTAAAATCAGTGTAAGTCTAATCATTTGGTCCTTCGAGCCGGATAGTGGCAGCGGGGTAGTAAAAATGGATAGTAAATATAGTGCCAGTGAGTGGCGTACGCGCAGTAGTACGACCGTGGTGAATAAAACACTATACATGACTACTGAACAGGATTACATATAAGGCCATTAACATACGCACAGTAGTATGACAGTCGCAGACAAAGATATACACAGAAATACAAATACAAAATAAACTCGTATGCATCGCATACGATACAATAGCTATGGTGGGTTGCTTAGTCGGGAGTGGTAGAATGAGATAGTGTAAAGCAAGAGGAGGTGATCATCCGTGGAGTTAAAATACATTTAATATGCCACCTCACTCCACTTAAATACAACTTCTAAACCGTAAGCGAGGAATTTACAAATGGGTTGTAGGTGGATCTTCTTGAAGATGATTAGTATATAGTTACATAGGTACCTGTGCCAATGTTCGGTACTGGCTGGAACATCAGTGGGTTGGTACCTGTATTATGAATCACAAACAAGGGAGAACCGTGAAAAATGCGGGAAGGACTCTTCAGCTTGGATCGTGGAAGAGAAACGAAAAGAAACAATTGATGTGGTCTGTCTCGAAAATTTCTTAAACTGTTACTCTTAAAACATGTCTAGGTTTATCTTTTTTATAATGAGATACATTTATTTCTCATTATTCAAGTCCTTTTCTGTAGAAATTACAATTTTGTCCTTTGTATTAAAATATTCGCGAAAGGTTCCAGTAACAGGTTCCTTCTTCTTCGCTTTTGTTTTTCAATAATAGCTTAAAAAAAGAGTTTTTTGTTGGGCGCCATTTTTTACTATCGAATTTATAGTTAAGGATACATACACGTTAGTTCAGTACAAATATACTTAATATGAATTAAAATCATCCAACAATCAATATGCAACCTCTCCATTAATATTTCCCCCCTACTCAGCATCAGATTAGGATGCCTACCTGATTTACTGCTCAAAATGTTAACACACCCGCGCTGTAGAAAACAAAAATAAATAGGTACGAGTAGCTCATAAATTCTCCTCGAAAACCGCTGTTCACACCGCAGTTATGTACCATATGTACATATGTACGGGTATCAAAAAACGTGAAGCCGTCTAGAGAAAGTGTCAAAGCGTAGCTACGCGGCGGTGACATTTACCCAAATGCTGCTGCACTCGAAGGCTGAACACCGCCAGGATAAGAGACGTATCTAATTTTACTCCTTCTCAACTCTATGTAGGCAGTAATAACGCCTCTATCCACCGCAAACAGAGCATTGTCTGTTGAATTTATTGTCTGATGGATACGGTACGGCTGCTCTATGCAGCATACAATTGTTAATTGGAATCTTGAATCTATAAATGTACCAGGGGCTGCTAGTAATTTGTATGTTTCTGGGAGGCGAATAAATTCCCAAATATACTCAGGGAGCATTTCACACCGGATGCGAGTTCGTCTCTCCTTTGTACGACGGCATCATCATCCCCATTTGTGAGTTTGGTTTCTTTTTCCAAAGAAAACGTTCGCTGGTCTAAAAATACTCGTACATCGCCGTTCTTCCAAGGACAAACTCGGAAAACTAGGGAGCATGTCATAGTCAGACTCAGACCATGCATGGCAATGTACGACGCGCAGCAGTTTACATGTGTATTTACTTTGGAAGGTTCCAAAAATAATAACAACTCGAACGATGTTTCTATGACCGAAAATAGAAGGAGAAGACAGAATGTGCTGAGGCTGTTTATCTTTGTGGATTCGACTCTGGAAATAGAGCTGACGAAATCGCGCAACGCCTTTGTCGTGCCATCTTATAGGGTGCAGTGCAAGTGTAAGTGCCCGTTACTAGTACCAGACGTCTGTCTGCATGTCAAGACAACGCAACACGATCTCTTTCCTTTTTTTTTTTGCAACAGGCGACATCTGAACTTTGGCGCAACCAAATAATTACAGTTGCAGCATCGGCAGGCAGATGCCCATGCCATATGGTTACGTTGTTAAAGAAAATTACACTTAAGTGACCCTTGGACTTCCACTTACTATATACCAACGTAGATGAACGAAAGAAATTTGAAACCACACTTTGAGAGTTAAAAGTACGCCACAGCCACACAGGCTTTTTGGCCGAACTCCTTCCAAATTCACAGGAATTCGTTTACGATGCACGCATATGCCTAATGAATAACTGTAGATACAAAGATCTATTAATAGATGCACTTCGGAGTTCTTCACCTCTGCCGCCGCGCCGCACCGAGGATGTCATAAATTTTATACAAGCAATTCGATTGAATGCATTAAGATGTAAAGCAGAAGCCTGCCATACCCCCACATGGCTTGAGGAAGGGGGCAACTCTTTTACCCACCACCCGAGGAGCTATGGAACCGGGAAGTGATACCGATAGATATACGAGTAGATAGGGAAGGGCATCCATTCTACTCTCGTTCAAAACTCAAACTGTGAGACGACAGAGATTTATTTGTGTGAACTTTAATGGAGCAGGTGGGAGTTCCACGTTCCACGTTCCAACTTCCAAGTAACAAAAGAGAAATATGTAACTATGCCAACGTATAAATCGATAGGTGGGGAGGAAAATCACTTCAACAAATCCAAACCAGCAAACAGGTGCACTGTGTAATTATCATCAACGACGAAGGAGTGGCGCGGCGGTGGCGGCGTCGAGTGGGCATCCATTATTCGCATTGCTAAATGCCTCACCGCAGCAGCAACAGCATTGTCCAGCTGCGGAATCAATTTGATTAATCTGTTCTACGCAATGAATCCTCCACATCCGATGCGATGGATGGATACGTGTGCAGAGCGTATAGAGTGGGTACTTAGGGCGCTTTTTCTTTCGCTTGTACACACACACACACACACACACATTCACACGCACGGATCAATGGAGATGGCGGCGCGGTGGCGATGATGACGGTTGAGCTGCTGTTGTGGCTTCAGATTCAGAGACTCAGATGGGAACAGGTTCCGAATCTTTTCGCGGCTTATTACTCGTACCGATGTGTGTGAACTTCCCCCCGATGGATGTGCGTGCGGCTTAAGACTGAACCCAAACCGAAAGAAAGAAGAACGATTGAAAACGAGCGTGTGGCCACCTGGACCATTCGGCCAATCACGGTTCGACTACAAGCAAATTAAAATCGTTTTTTTCTTCCTGCTCGGTCTGATATGCAGTAAGACTGGATCCCGTCGTCGTCGTCGTCGTCATCATCATCATCGTCGAACTGGACACTGTTTCCAGTCCTGTAATTTAATTCCAGTAAATCGAAGTTCTCCCTGCTTTACGAGTATGCCTGCTGGTGGTGCTGCATTCAGAGGGGTTGCTGTTGCTTCATAAAAGACCCCAACTTCTTCTTCTGGTGAGATTTTTTCTTAGTTGACGCTGGGATTGTTTTTTTTACGAGATTTTTGTTGTCTTTACTGGGCCGAGTTGTTGTTTTTTTTTTCTGGCTTTGCTTTCTTTTTTTTCATTCTTCTTTTCGACCTGTGTCCACTCTGATTAATTTTTTTTTTTGTTGTCGGCTGGTTGGCAGTTGGTTCTAACCTGTTATCTACCTACCTGCCAGGCGCTGTCAGGCTGCCTAGGGTCTTCGGATGATGATGATACTTAAAACCCGTTCGTTAGCTTCTTGTTGATCTCATAATTTGATACCTCTTCGTTATTCGATTTCATCTCAATATGTGTGTACGAGAGTACTCGTAAGATGTACATAAGCATATCTCGCTCCCCTTTTTTTGTTTTTGATTTAAGCAGGTATTCGTGTGTAGAGTTGCAGTTTTTTTTTAAAAAAGATTTTGGGTTTTTTTTTTTTTTTTGGGATTAACTGCGTATTTAAGGGTAAGGGATGCCCGTAAACCACAAAGTGTAAAGTTTCAGCTTTCAAAAATAGACACCCAGAAAGGATACGCTGCGCGGTTGTTGCTACAAATGTACACTGCCGTCCATAAGTTTCCGGACAGTGCATTCTGTCAGAGAATTTCATATAAATATATACATATATATAAATATATTGTAAATACTCGAAGCTTCATTAATATTCTGTGTATCTAGCCAAATGAGCAAATAAAGTGAACCTAATAAATAAAAAGACTTACGTTATAAAAAGGAGTAAGACCTGTTTTTGGTCAAAAATAGTAGACTTGGAATTTTCCTATAAAATGCTTAGATGAATGCCTTTTATTCATACGAATCTGAGCAAACGTCATTTTCGAACAAAGCAAATGCTCAAGTAAGTTTTTTCGCATACGAATCCGAGCAAATGCTCGCAATTTCGGCAATTGCCTCATATTTGTGTAAAGTCAGGTTATATTATTATTGATCCATCTGATAGCTCGTCGATGTGATCAAAGAAGAATTTGCCCAGTGTTCTATTTCTCAGTTGACAGAGGTTAGGGCAGAGACAGAGAAAATAGGCTGTGTCCACATGTACCTCTTTGTCACCATCATTTAGTCGTAATTTTTTTATGTGGTATCTTAGAGTGTTGTGCTCAGTTAGCACTCCTATAAGCACTGACTTCCTGTCTTTTTGTAGGAGTTTCCTTTCTGGCCACAATCTTCTTGATACCTCGCAGGTGGCTAGTGATCTCCACCTGTTGTTTTCTTCAATTACTGATTTTGTTTCAATTTTGGCCCGAAGGTTACAGAGGTTAACCATCCCATCTGCTTCTTTTCTATCTAGGGCTGAGTCCTTTCTGGCCAGTTCTCTGCGGCTTCATTGCCTGTTATCCCGCTGTGACCAGGGACCCAGCAGACCTTTACACTGTGCTGCGTGCCAAGAACCTTCAGCTCTTCGTGGTAACACTTTACAAGCTTCGATGTTATTTGTGTAGCAGCTATTGCTTTTATGGCTGCCTGACTGTTAATGTAAATATGCATTGATACACATGCAAACTGACATAGTATTTTCTGAAATGATTTGTCAATGATTCTTAGGAAATGTGTTCCGCCTAACTAATGTTATTGATCAATAATGTATTGATTGTCCATCAAGGTACACACAGTATTTGAAACACAAACTTGTGGATAAACTAAGAAACGTCTAACTGTTGTAATTCAATGGAGCAGCACTGCTTTGTTGCGGTGATGATTCACAGCACAAATGATGCCAAAGCAATGCTAATTGAATATTTTTTTTGACGTTTTAAGTCACTTATAAGAACTCTAATAGGGGGCATGGAAATTAGACCGCGTGAAATTAGGCCGCGCATGGTTTTGTATGGGCGGTCAAAATTCATTTTGAAAATGAAATATGGCCGCGATAGTGAAATGAAATTAGACCGCGCGGTCTATATTCATCAGACGATATGAATTTAGGCCGCGATACGAAAATGAAATTGCTTTTTAAGAATTTAAGTAAAGACATTTATAAAATTGTAGTTTTTGAGGATCAGACTTTGAAAAAATAAAACTAAAAAAATCGGGCGATTTTTTTTAAACCTCGATATCTCCTAACCTAAGCGATAAATCAATATTTTTTACTTAATATTTTCTGCTTATTTCACCGAGATCTACAAAATGGAATTTTCAAACCTCGGCGCCCCGGTTATCGTAATACTCCCGCGCGGCTAAATTTCATTTTTTGATCGCGGCCTAAATTCACGCGGCCTTATTTCACGGAGCCCTCTAATAGCAATACTTTCCGAACACTGCCTCCTAAAAAGAATAGGACTTTCAAACACGGATGAATGTAGTTATCGCAGTAACATGGGTTCAGCGCAGGATGTCGAACATCCTTTCTGAATGTTATGCCATTGCTCGTTCTCAAATTAGTTTTTTAGGAAATAACCTCTTTGATACACTGAAAGAGGCTGGCCACACTGGTCACAACCAAATTTTAAGATTTTGCAGGCAAATCAAATGCTTGGACGGAAATGTTTCGGTTGAGGTACCATCAGGGGATCGTGATGGGCCCACTATGGTACCTGGTGTTTCTTGGTGATAACCTAACCACCCATAATTTTGTTTTTCAATATATGTATTATAAAAATTATACTCATAAATTCAAATAAGTTATTGAAATATGACCTTTTGATTACCTACACTTCATTTGTTTTATTTAGCAATTTGCATTGACCTACTTTTTTCAAACCGCAAGCTCAGAGATATCAACGACTATTCAAAAATTTGACTACTGCTATCTTTGTATGTATGACATTGAAAATTGTACCAAAAGTTTGCATTTGAATTTGATGATGGTGATTGAGCATCTTTACTGTAGTTGTCGTTTCTGAGTTTATCCGGTTATTCTAAAATGGCATATAGTCGAGAAAGCAACACATTTTGACAGCGGTTCAAAGGACCATCAACAGAGCAGTAAAATACTCCCTGGCACTGATAAACTTAGCTTGCCACGGATTTTAAACAATTTGCAAAGTTATTTTACCTGCGAAAGCAAATTGAACTCATTAACGTTATCCAACTTTTAATCTGTCAGTCGTTCACGAACATTGATTATCTGCTACCAAGTGGGATTTAATTCGCAAGTTGCAAATTGCTGTTCTCATTTACAATCTCTTGTGGATATCTCGAGTGCAAGAAATTATAACATTTAGTGTCCCAAAACTTATTGACTGGCTTTACTTTTAGCTATCCCCAAACATGAGTTAAAGGAGAACTGTGTGTACTAACTTTGACTTTGAATAGGCTGACATGGGTAGTTGTTGAGGTTCTTCGGGGGAAATAGTTTCTTAGAGACCGTCTTAGACCTGCGCATGTGTCTGGCCTTACCGACAGAAGAATTGCTTTTGACATTTACTACACCGAACTTACAAAAAATTACCTAAACAAACTGCAGCAGATTACAAGGTTCCCAAAGTTAGCAGAAATGGACACAATGGACTTAATTCAACGATCTATTTACCTAGCCTGATCTTCTGGTTCAATTCCAAAGGAAAGAGAAATTTTTGTTACTTTCTTAAATAGGTGGTGCTACAGTCCGGGTAGGATCATGGCCTCAACCAACAACCCCTTCCAGTTAGCCCACTCCAGCTGCGCACTTCAAGTTGGTTGAGGTCCCTTTCCACTTGTGCGCGTCATCTTAGGCGAGGTCGTCCTCTGCTGTGCTAACCATCTGGGTTGGATTCCAATAGTCTGCGGATCGGAGCGTTGATGTCTATTTGCTCTACATGCGCAGCTAGCCATGCGCAGTTTTTTGACCAGATCGATGTCGCTGTAGGAAGGAAGATCGAACCTCCGCTTTAAGGACCAAGCTACCGCGGATGCCAATGCGCTTGGTCTAGACAACTAGAAGCAGCGTGACCGGGATCAAATAGAGTGGAAGGCTGCCGTGTCTCAGGCAGAGACTCTTCATGGGTCGGGAGCCCGTTAAGTAAAAGTAATTTAGATGTCCCTGTACAGCTCGTAAAGTTCGTGGTTGAATCTTCTCCTCCAAAACCCGTCAACCCAAACGGGACCGAATATCTTACGCAGGGCTTTTCTCTCGAAAATACCAGAGATATCTTCATCCGCTTTCGATAAAGTCCATGCTTCAGCTGCATATAGCAAGACTGGGATGATAAGAGTCTTATATAAAGTCTCCTTAATTGGGGGTCTCCTTTCTTGTGGATCGGGCAAACGATGCTGCGATTCCACTCATCTGGCATACTTCCATCTGATTTCATCTACTTTTTGTTGGGATTATTTTTTAACGCGCTCTGTTCTCTTTGAAACTCTGTGATTTTCGAAATTAATCCACAGAAACTTTTACGCCCGTTGACTTCGCTTCCAGATGTCTTTTACATAAGCTCTCTGTCATCAGAAGTGAATAGTATAGACAAGTGTTTCTTTAACACTCTCAAATAAGAGTTATTTGACAGATCACTCTATTGGTTACTTCGATTGGTGAATACTTATTATTCTCATAAGTAAAACAATGAAAACCGTATTCGAATGGAATAAGTATCGGGCAAACAAGATACAGCGAAGACATCTTATCTGTCAGTTAATTTTTATCCCTCAGATAATTATTCGGTCATTAATTCGAATTCAAGGAAATTGCGTGCGAGAGTCTAAAAGCAAAGGGTTCCTTAAAGTTGTTCGACACCGATGATGATCTTCTTATCTTAAAAGGTCTGAAAAGACACGATTTCATCTTTATGCCCATACCATTATTTACTACTTTGACATTAAACTAAAGCAACTGCTGTTGCTATCTGTCATCTAATCTAGGGTCGATCGGCGTCGGTATTGTTGTTGTTCAGCAAGTGTTTTTGCAACATCGGTTTTCTTTCTCCATATTGGAGAACCCTAGTTCACTCGTGTGAACAAATTATTCAGTTCCTCAGTATTGTGTTACAGATTTTATCCTCTTTTTATTTTTTAGGGATTTGTACTCATTAAAATCAACAAATTATACCGTTTCGATAACGCCAGCCACAAGAACATCGAACCTGGGAGCAGCAGCACACGGTTACACGATTTATGATTTTCAAAACAAAAAAAAAATGTTAATGTCACCAACTGTTTGCAGACAAAAAAAAAAAAAAAACAACAAAAACATATTCAAATACGTTCAAATGAAATATTCGCCCATAAAAATGTCCACTTAAGTATCACGAAATTCTTCCAAACACACACGGGAAAAGAAAAGAAACGTGTTTTGAAAAATGCCTGCCCACCGAATTTAAATATCAAGATCACATATCTCAAACAATCGTCAGTATCGTCGTCATGATCGGGGGAACAGGAATTCCAGAAATTGATGCTTCTCCATCTTTTAGTGTCTTAGGGCCCCGAACGCGCCGCCGTACTTTCACCTTTCTCGCATCTTATTGGATTAACATAAATATTATGGAAGCGTGTGCATTATTTAATTTTCATTTCAATCTGAGGCCAACATGTATACGTACACCCACGCGCCAAGCACTCGGGCGCTTATTAATTTAGCAAAAGGCGACATGTAAATTATTTGACTTTTCTTTGTTTGAAGTTCGTTCGTAATAAACAAACCACTGGCCAAGGTAAGACGTGTGTGCAATGCAGCAAACGTCCAGGAGGGAGCGAGTCAGATACTCGTAAGTGGGTCATGTATACTATGTACTTGCAGAGACGGTTAACTAAGAGCTCTGTAGCCATGGGAACAGAGTCAGCTTTTATGATGCGAAGCTACTGTGAGTAAAATATGACTTGGCCAAGTGAAAGTCACTTTCGTGTTGATTAATTAGCCTTCAACTAGCATAACCCTACGAGTATCTCCTCCTCTAACTGATTCTAAAAAAAAAAAAAACAAAACACATGTCGATAAAATGTTCGATTGTCGATTTTCCTAAAAAAATACAAAGTAACCACATGCAGATAAGAAGGAGGTCGCCACTTCGAAACCATCCCTTGTCAAGCGGCGCACTTAAAATCCCAATCACATGAAAACACCAACTCGTACTCGTACTCGTAAAAATAAATAAAAGAATCTGAGAGAAACGACGATTCTTTGGTTCACAACAGATGGGCAGACGAGTGTTCTTGGTTCTTGGGAACTAAAAAAGAAAGAAAAATCATTTTATTCAAAGGAGCAACCACGACTACAATGACGACGAGTGTTTATGGTTCATAATTATGCTTAATGGGCATCGTATTATTTGGGTAATGACGGGGTCCCACCATAGCTCTGATAAACAGCGCTATGATGTCCGATTTCCGAAGTTCGTAGCATCTCTAGGTTTTCTTCGGGTTGGCAATCATCTTCGTTCTTGGGAAGGTCATTTGGACGAGCAGCGCAGCGTAGGTAGTACTATATACACCTGACCTGAGAAAAGAGAGAGATTGCTGCTTCCGTGGAAATTTCGTTTTTTTTTGTTTTATTACTTTTTTTATTTGGAAATTGTCGACTTCCCTTACGTTACGTGTGACTTTTCATTAGGTCGGGTCGACTGGGTCAATTTCTTAAATTTCTATCTGCAACGAGAAAAATCCACAGATGAGTGCGAGTGTGAGAAATACGAGTATCTGTGTGTACCTTCTAGGATTGTCGCCTTTAGCAGAACGCTTGCCATGCAAGTAAACTGAAAGTACTAAAAGTAGCGGAAATGCATGACATATTACTGTCATTAAATAGAGAATTATATAATTATGCGATACATGGAATGTTCTCAATTTTTTCCCCCTGTCAGACTTGTCGTGTTGCTCGTTTTCTTTCGTACGTACGATTGACGTATGCGATTCCAACTGTCAACTCTAGATGGAGTGAGTGAGAGGATAGAAAATTAAAGAAAAAAAAAAAAAAACATTATCGCCCTTGAAGAAGGTTGATGGTGAGAAACGATTTTTTGCTACTCTCTTTTTTTTTCATTCACGTTCCCATCACAGTGCATAGATAGAAAAGGATTCCCGAAGATGTACTCGATGACGACGAAGTAAGTTATCCAGTCGGGAATGGAATGTACGAGAGTTGTAGATTGGAATGGGACGGGAACCGTGCGTTTTATTCCCCGCCCCTCTGTCTTTTGCCACGACTTCTTCAATAATGCGAATTCAATTCGCATCGCAGACGAAAGATGAACTCTGGGTCACATCTGTACTGCAGATGGGCAGAATTATCTCTGAAATGGAATTCGCTCGTCTGGGAGTGCGAACAGAACACAAATGAAAAGCATATCCTGTCTTAAAGTTTACAAAAATCAATTTAGAGTTTTGAACATGCTGTCATTGCCAATGCATTAAAAATGGATATATGTATGTAGCTATAGGTAAAGTTTTATTTCGAAACAGGCACGTACGCTGTGCTGCATTTTAAGCTACATATGGCATAATAAATCCACTCAAATGTGCATAAAGGATTTGTCAAAATGAAAGTCATGAGTCATTATTTATTGAATTTATTCAATTCTGAATGAAGCTTAAGCAAATTTTTAAGAATATTTGATTTTGTACTGAATAAAGGAAAAGATGGTGTTCTGCTACAAAAAATAAACGCCCAGAGAAACGTCAAAAACGTATGACGGTAGATAATTTATTTCGCTCTACATAAATGCAATCTGCCTTCGTGAAAAGACAATAGGTTAGGTACCTACCTACTTACAAATGGAATGTTAAACAGTTAAGAAAAACGAAAAGAAAAACCCTAATAACATTTTTATGTGCAAATTACGCTTTATGCAAACTGTTTACAATCGGTTATGGTGTGGATTGTCAAATAAATCAAAATAAAATTATATGCGAAATATGACAGCTGCTGGTGCTTGACATTTCTGACATTTATATGATTTCAGTGTTTTTTTTTAAGTATAATAATATTTATTGTAACCAAAAAAATGCAATAAACCTTTAAAATAAGTACCGTAAAATAACCACAGTCTGTGTAGCCATTTTCGAGAGAGAAATCTTATTGGCATCATTTGATTTAACTTAAAAGAAAGAAGAAAACACCACTTTATTGACAATGGTGAATTCTGCGTATTAAACATAAAAACCAGGTTAAATTGTAACCTAAAAATAGCTTATTCATGAGTAAGAAAGTAAAACAAAAATAAAAGATGATAATGAATGCAACTTCAATGGTCATTAAAAAAACAGCGACTGTGATTCTGCTGTCAGCAAAGCGACCAATTTAGCGAGATTTATGTGTCAACGCCTAATTTGCGTCAGACTTTTTTTTTTATATATGACAACTAGGTAATAGATATGCCATTAGCAGTAATTTTGATTTCCTGTGGCGATTGTACTAGAAGAGATGTCAAATGTAATACATACATATGTATGTATGTAATTTGCTTATAAAATGAAATATGTGCTATAGAATTGAAATTTGGTACTATTTTATGTCTCGCTTACCTTTATGTACAGTGAAACCTCCCTTAGGCGGACAATTACGGTGACAACAGTTGTGTCCGCCTAAGGGAGTTGTCTGTTCAACGGACAAACAATTTTTTTTTAAATAAATGATCTTTATTTATCAAAACATAAAAAAAACTACTGCAACTTAATTGGAAACGATTAACACGACAAAACACGAAAATAAAACAGAACAAAGATTCGGAATCCTCGCAAATGACTTCTGTCTTAGCAACAAAAATACGGCATACACATGCAGTTGCTTATACACATATTCAGGGAGTAGTTTTACTACACTCATTATATTTACCGTGGCGCGCCGCCTAGAGCCAGAATGTACTGTATCGCTCTAAATGTGTACGTTATTTTATTTCAGTTGTATTTTGTCTTTTTATCTGCATCTGTTGCGACTGTGAGCAAGTATGTATGTTTCAAATTCAAAACCAAATTAAAAACAAAAACTCGGTGTGAAGCTACGGAGGATTTTTTCGTTTTTGTCCGTCTAATGGAATTAAATTAAATAACTTCTGAAAGATATGCACTCCCGCATACGATCAAGGGAGTGTCCGATTAAGGGAACGTAAAATGTGTGCAAAAACACCTAAAAGTTTTTTCACGGTACCACCTCTTTCGAATGTCTGACAAGCAATCAAAGTGTGTCATTTGTCATGAGAAGCTTCTCAACTCGCCGTTCGGAGTCGGCAAAAAACTGTAGGTCCCTTCCATTTTGTGGAAAAAAAAACACATACAAATGGTTGCGAGAAGCTAGGCTTGGTTCTGTATAGGAGTGCTGACGCCGTATATCTCAAATGTATGCAATCTGAAACATGAAACCTTGGTTAGGAGAATTTGTCCGTCTAAAGGATCGCAAAGGGAGATTTCATTGTAGTACAATTATTATTTATCTATTGAGGTTTCATATGAAAAGTGTGTATTACAGATCGTTTTTTACGATTGTCAATCTTGGAGCTTTTGACATGGGGTGTATATGTATGTATCCTTGAATCCGATCTATAGAAACGATTACAGGGAATATAAAGCAAAATGACTAATTTTAAATATTTTCAGATAATAGGTAATAGCATCTTAAACGGAGCGCTCTTGACGTGTGAGTTCTAAGGTGCGAGGGAGAAGGAGTATAAGTCATTTGGTCAAAATGAGTTAAGTACACCATTATATATGTCATGTTTGGTAAAAGCGGCATAAGTCTATTGCACACACAAATGTTTAAAAAAAGGCAGTGGTCGAAGTAGCCCCACTGTTAAAAAAAAATCGAAAAATCGAAAGTTTTATTAAGTTTTTTTCCCTCTTCTGAAAAATTGCAATTTTTGACTTATACTCCTTCTACCGCGCACCTTAGAGTTATACTCGCACTTGACCGGTTTTTTTTTATAAACTGTTCCAATTTATCTTTCGGATATGACAAGCGTGGATGAGAAATTACCAACGATAAGTGTGTTCAGTCACCATCTACTTCTCCTTCTGTCTAAATTTACGATCGTAAGCTATTTAAACAGTGTGGGTGGGTAACAGAGAGGATCTAGATTTGGTTATAAGTGTTTAAGGCCATTAACAAATCTTAAATGATTCATTTGTAAAATATACAACCACTATTTTCGACAGAATTAAATATATTTGAGTGTGAAAACAGGATGATTACTCACATCACTTGAATAAGTAAATTTGCGTACAGAAATATAAACAATTTATTAAAAATAGAAATCATTTTTATGATGATTTCCAGAATTGTATATTTTATTCTAATTTCTAAAAAGCGTCTTGAAAAAAAAAAACTCAAAACACATTTGTATTCATCAGTTTTGGTTATATAAAGTAACAGCAAAATAATTTAGAACAAAATAAAAAAGAATAACATTTAATGCCATCGAACCTTTCTCCATTGATTTCAAAGATAGAATTGAGCAATAATCATAAACTTAATCGATGCTTGTTGAAGCGGAATCTTATCAGCTGAATAAAGTGACTTTCGGAAAACCCCAAAGAACAGGGTCCGACCAAAAAACCGATGAAATTGGTTTTTAATTTTTATCAGGCAACGTTTCCATACGATAGAGAAACAGATTCCGTCCGTCCGTCCATCAGACGGAAGAGTAAAACTCGTATCTCCTATAAAAAAAAAAAAAAAAAAAAACAAACTGTCGTACATGTAAATTAATGTGAGGAAATAAAAATAAGTTATCAGGAGTAATTATTATTTATGTACCTACTGCGATAGTAGAAGTTCTTTTTATTGATAGCATTTTTTCTTTATTCAATATTAATCGATTTACGACAGTTTCCTTTATGAATACTTTTAAATGGCTGATCCATTACGTTGACACTAAACGACTGGTTTAACTGAATGAGAAAAAATTAGCAATTTAGTTCAGTTTTTTTATAATGTAAATTATTTAAATGTTATTAAGTGGACTATTGCTATGAGCGGCCACTGGTATGCCCACACAACGAATAACTCTCCTTCAAATGGCACTTAACAAACATACGCACATATGTATGTGTGTAGTCATGGCCAGTGATGTCTATACAGTCGTCGACTGTTATAAGTTAAAATTAAAGGGGAAACTTCGAGAACTGTCGAGAATTACAGCATATTTTTTTGCTTTTTTGTGTAATATGCTCAACGAGCCTGATCATTTTATATATAGCGCTAGTACATGACGGAAAAGACAAACGGATCAGCTTAACCTTAGTGGAAGGAAACTCGGATAATGTTATTTTTTAGCTTACTTTATGGGTGGCGTCCAGGATAACTTGGCAGTGATTTTGATTAATTTTTTTTCGTTGCTTATGATTCGCAGTACTTTTTTGCAGATGTTTCCTATTGAGTGGCGTGTCTTTTTCGTAAGCTGTGCAGGGCATGAGTCCTTTTCATAGGCGCCCTTCCCACCTTGTATGCATTGTCTTAGTGATCAAAATATAAAAAAAATAAATATTTGGCTTCAGCAGTCCTAGGTAGAACCAACCGCAACCATTTGTGTGTGCGCGTTAATTTTTTGCACGAATGGAAGGGACCTACAGTTTTCTGCCGTCTCCGAACGGCTAGTTGGGAAGCTTTACATGACAAATGATACTCTTGAATGCTTGTCAGGCATTCGGAAGAGGTGGGCACTGTGAAAAACTTTTAGGTGTTTGCGGCGGGATTCGAACCCCAGACCGCTGGCTCAGGAGTCCGACGCTTGCGCTACGGTGATCAAAATTTAAACGTTTCAAAGTGGCCAGCACAATTTCCTGAGCCAAACTCGATCAAGAACCTACGAAACGACCTACGAACCTACGAGAATTGTGGGAACAATAGAAGTCGCCGGGAGGTCTATCCCAAGACACATTGTGAGGCTTTAGTGAAGAATCTTCCGAAAGGATGTGCAGCTGCGCTCAAAAATAAAGTTTTTCCGACAAAATACTAGCTTTTAGGCTTTGTCCATAAAGGTATTTACCTAAATTTCTTATCTTTGGCGTAACGAAACATAGTTTACTATTTATGTGGCCAGGTATGCTTTAACAAATATGTGTATACTTTTCTATTTTGAAGAATATAATCGCATTTTTTGGCTAGTTAAATTGATAGAAAAGTCATTTGTTTCATTACATGTTTTTCAATAATTATCTTTATATTGAGAAAATTCAAATTGTGTTATTTATATTTCCACCACTGTAAGTAGGTTTAAAAAAAAACACGCATATAATTCGACTTAGAAGAAAAACACAGAGATACATATTTTCAATCAGTGAAAACGAGGAGTTTTAAGTCCAAAAGCTGAACAATACAGGTGCTGGTCTTTGGTATTTCCAGTATGGTTTAAGCGGTGCAGGGAAATAACTTCACGGGCAATAATTTCAAATGGGAACTAACTTCACCTCTAGTGGGAAATAAATGCACATTTTTGATGTGAAGTTATTTCTCACTGAAGATGGGAAATAGCTTCACTTTTTTGTGGGAAATAATTTCTCTTAATATGTGAAGTTATTTCTCACTGAAGGTGGGCAATAACTTCACATTTAATGATTATTTAAAAATTCGCGCAAAATGTTTACTATTACTCTATCCTATGCTCTAAAACTAAAGATTCCATTTAAAAATTAGATATTTAAATTTAAAATTTGTCTTGGCCATGCAAACTAAACAATTAAATATCTAATTTTTAAATGGAATCTTTAGTTTTTGAGCATAAGATAGAGTAATAGTGAAAAATTCGTGTAAATCTTATAAGTAGATAAAGCCAAAAGCCAAATTGTTCTTCATTTGGCCTTATTTCCACTTAAAAATAGGATAATGCCAAATTCGGCCTTATTTCGCTCGACTATATTCCACGGTACCCCTGTGTTTTTCGAAAAAATCATAAGTGGGAAATAATTTCACAAAATTTCTGGTTGAATTATTGCCCACCTTCAGTGAGAAATAACTTCACATCAAATATGTGCATTTATTTCCCACTAGAGGTGAAGTTATTTCCCATGTGAAATTATTGCCCGTGAAGTTATTTCCCTGCACCGGCTTAAGCTTAAATCTTAGCCAAACATTATCATGTCAACATGACACAAATTTTATCATTCTGGCAATGCTGTAATAGAGCAGGCTATAATTACAAGCCTTTTTTCGAATGCGTATTTAGTGAAAATATGGGTCTTGAAAAGCCGCGCGACTCTATTTAAGAACTCAAAAGTGGCGGAACAACTGCCTTTTTAACTGATTTTCTTCTTGCATTTCTTACAACATAATTGGCTTATGTGACTATATCGAAGGGGAAGGGAAACCTTTTGAATGCAATTATGAGATCGAAGCGCCACTTAATGCAATAAAAAATAAACACGGTTATTATTGCTGCACAGTTTCAAGACATGACAATTTTTTGTCAAATACACAAATATTAATAATTGCATGTGTCCAGTAAACTGGAATGCTTAATCTTCCTTACACTTTTTTATTTAGATATGTAAACAAAAGCAAAAAAATTAAATTAACTTTTTCATCCCGGCACGTATCAAATTAACACTAACTGCAACAGTGTCGATTACACATCCTGAACTTGAAGCTATGTACCTAGTGACGCATAAAAGTTAAAACTGAAACAGGATCCCCCACTTTCTCTTCGAAGGGTTACCTACTATTTTTGAGACGTGCCAGAAGCAGGTGATTGTCTGCAAAAAATATATGCTCCTGTAGTCGTATCGTATCTAAAATTGCAACCCTCGAAATCATAGCGTGTGTCACTTAGTTACAGAGCTATACCCTTGTCGTCCGCTTTAATGAGTCAAAGTGCTTAGGAATATTGGGGAACGCTTTCTTCTCCCATTTTTGTGTATTCCTCCAAAACGTGACTCACTTTATTTAGACCTCTCGAAATTACACGCCCGCTTGCAATTGAAGACAAGTCTCCTTACAGAACCCTGTACTGTATTTTAGATGACAGAATAAGGGAGAGCAAACGGTAATAGGTTGCAGAACAAAAAAAAAAAACGCCTTTAGGAGACATTTTAATTGCCAGCAGGTATACAAGTACGAGTATTTCTCTATACGTGGTGGTGGTCGTTCCACAAAGGGTGCCAGCCATTGACTTACATAGTCAATGGGGTCGTGAAGTAGTCCACCCTCACTAAACTTCCTAATTTGAATTATTTTCTAGTTCCTGTGCAGCGCATTGTGTGTGCTTACACGACAGCCCTCGTCTTGTGGTGGTCCTTTAGTCTCTCAATTGAAATCAGACATGCCTAATTAGAGGGAAGTCGTTGTCGTGACTCACTTCAATGAACGCATTCTCTCCGCCATCGGGTAATTTCCATTAAAACCAGCTAAATCGAACTCTTTGATTCCGTAGAATTAATTGTCTTCAATAATGAATGCGGAGCGAATTCCAGTGTATGGCAGTTAACAGTTAGCAAAGCAGCCCTTTGCCTTAATTCTATTTATAGTGGTGTTCAACTTTGTGCATTCCATTGGATTCTTTAGATGCATTAAAATACACTGTACAGTACTAGTCTGACATAACGTTCAGAGTGAATACGACTACGACTGTTCCGTTATAGATGAAAAAACAAACAAAAAAAAAAAGAACTTCGATAGACAGAGGGTGGCTTACATAATGCATTCATTCTATGCTATTAGACGAGATACCACCATCACCATCGCCCCTTCGTCTCTCGCAGTCACTGCTTTCTTTGCTAACCAAAGGTTGTATAACCAAGGGGTGGCAGGGGCTGTTTTTCGAATCCATACGATGACAAAAGTTTTATAGTGCACGTTTCATAATATTTTGTTTCCCCCTTTTTGTATCGCGCTCCCTCTTTGGGTCGTTTGCTTCTTCATCCCCGATAGTTTGCTCGCATATAAATCGAACTTACCCCCCTTTTGGCAAACTGTCACTTTTGCCCATGCCCACTCCACAATAAACAGAGAGAAAGAGCAAAGTGAATCGAATGAATGACACAGAAGAAGGATGAATGGGTGACTCATAATGAATTGATGACGAAGATTTGTTTTCTTTCTAAAATTTCAACAGCGGGGCTTTAGCACAAGTTTACGAGCTCAAGCTTATTCGTGGGTCAGGTCCTAGGGTTTTTTGTCTCATTATCTTAATTACAAAATTATGGCTAAGAATATGTTATGCACAGCTGCAGCGCAGCCCTGTCCAAATGTCAAAAGCAATGAAACTTCAAACCAAAAACAATAAATATCGATCAAAACTTATTGATACAATTACCCTTCCGACTGCCACTAATGACGAGGACATATCCGCCTCCGCAGCACGGAAGAGGGTTGCGCTGCCGCTAAATGACAAGCCAAATCCGATTATAACCAAATAATATGGAACGACATAAAAAGACGGTGGTTTCCATCGCAATTCGCATGAGATACGAGAACGAGCTTTGACAGTTGTCTGTACATACATATACTGACGTTCACGTTCGCGAGGTTTTCATGTGTCTTTGTTTTTTGTTCCCTTCCTTCTTACTTCGATTCGATTCATCAACATCGCACAGGTGTGTAGTGGCTGCAAGAATTGATTTATCGCTACACTATGGAGCTGTGGCTGTGCATTACACGCGCAGAGCACCTGTTTTTCGTTTCTGGTCTTCCTTTTGGTCTTTAGACTCGCTGCGCTGCTCTGCTTCTTTATCCGTTTTATTGGGCGCTTGTAGCTAATTTCATTGCCCTTCTGGTTGGTAGTTTGCTGTGGAGATTTAAGGGCGCATTAAAGCAATACAGAGATGAATCTACATCTTCCAATATGAAGTTATTGCCTGTAAACGTGTTTTTCGCTCATGGTCGTTATGCCAAACGTAATGGATTTCTGGTGGCGGGCATCGGCATCGGCATCACTTCTACGACTTCTTTCTTCGCCTTCGAAACCGAAAGAAAGAGGTAAAAAGACAAAAACAAAAAGAGGAGAAGAAGAACTGGTCTGCTGTCCGGCCGAAAAAAAAAACAATCCAATCACAAACATTGAACACCTGATATTTTTATCTGTGTCATTAAAAAGCCAAAAGGGGCGCATATTTTTTAGGTCTTTGCTTTCCCAAGAAGAGTTTGAGTTTTTTTTTTGTATCTTTTTATTATAAATTTTTAATTCGAATCCTTTTGTATGCGTTGTGCAATTAACATGTTATTTTCATGATTTTTTAATGCGTGTTTAGGACGGCTATTGATTTGCGTGCTTGTAATTTGTCCATTGGGACGGATTGGGACTTCGGAGGAAGCACTGAAGCAGTAGTTAAAGTTCACTTGCTACGCCCAGAGCGTTAATCCTCCGCCCTATGTGAGTACCTACTCCTGTTTTTTTTTTTTTTTTGATGAGGAAAAAGTCCTCTACTGATTGGCCTAAAGCATATCCCTTTGTCGACGTTGTGTGCTGATTTTTGACACTGACATATGTCCAAAGATTTCTCTCGGAAAAAAGGGTTCTGCATGTACGATATTCAAATTCAAGTACATACAATTCTTTGTCGTCTCAAAATGATGAGATACTTATACTCGTATCGTACATATACAGGCGAACAAAAGAGGATTGACGGCAGTCACGTGACTTGGGTCTATGGATTTGGAAAGTTTGAGTGGATTCTGCTTTTTTTTTTTTAATATTATTTTATCTCACATCATTTGTGAGATCATGAAGTCGTCGTCTTCCTCTTTTTTTTAAGGGGAAAATATCCTCTTTAAGATGACGTATTGGAATATTTACTTCTTTAACAGTAAGGACGTGTTTAAAATGAAAAAAAATCACGGAGGGCTGTTTTTCGTTTGCTGTTTAAATATCCGGAATAATAAATAAATATCTTCAAAGAAAATATTCAAAGTTATAATGAGTATCATTTCCGCATTGCAAAGTTCTACTACATAAGAGCAGATTTACTATTTCTTTCGAAAATTGTATAATGTTAGAAACATAGCATAACAAATATATAAAGATGAGCTGTTCGTTTGAGACCTTAAAACTCGTTAATTAACCATCCGATTGAGCGTGCCTTTGCGTTATTATCACGTTCGCGGTCTCGCGGACACATTATTTACGGTGGAGAACGCTAGAATGACACACGCATATCTCCGACATTTTGAGAATTTTGTATAAAGAAAAAATGATTCCGCTGGTCACAGTGAAGTGAAAATTTGTCTCTGGTAGGATAAAATAATGCCGGAATATGGAAGTACAGAAACTGTATTTCTCGTCGGGGTATTCCGTCTTGTCCTAACATACCGAAAATTCTTTGACGGCATATACCATCATGACCCGCTAATTTCCTTAACCAATGAGGGCATACGTCTTGTCCGCGAATATCCAAGAACTATGTGCACTTATAAATCCCGTTGCCCTTTTTGAATAGGCTTGTATGTTAAGTGTATGTACATATGTGTAATTTCAAGCTTGATTTACAAAGACAGAAATATGAATTTTTCGGTAATTTGTGTTTATCACATAAAAATGAATTCATTTATAAAATAAAACTAATACCATATGTCTTTTAATTGTGTTTCGTTGATGTCAATTTATTTTTTTCCCCTATAACCGAACACCTCACATAACCGGACACTGTAGCGCAAGTGGTTAGTGCGTCAGACTACTGAGCCAGCGGTCTTGGGTTCGAATCCCGCCGCGAACACCTAAAAGTTTTTCACAGTGCCCACCTCTTTCGAATGTCTGACAAGCATCAAAGAGTATCAATTGTCATGAGAAGGTTCTCAACTCGCCGTTCGGAGTCGGCAAAAAACTGTAGGTCCCTTCCATTCGTGGAAAAAATAACACGCACACACAAATGGTTGCGAGAAGCTAGGCTTGGTTCTGTATAGGACTGCTGACGCCCTATATATATATATATCTCATAACCGGACACCTCTCATAACCGGACAAATTTCTCGGTACCGTCAGTGTCCGGTTATGAGAGAGTTCACTGTAATTATTAACCACTACTCAAATCTATGTACCTACATACATATATAAAAAAAAGAAGAAGTTTACTGTCCAATTATAGCTTTGCGGTAACACTTGTGTGCATATTTCCCTATAAATCCATTTTTACTTCAGCATTAGGTTTCTATACTTTTAAGGACGTAAGTTCTTAGTGTAGAAGAAGATTAAAAAAAATAATAAAATAATTTAAAATCAGGTAAAATTTCAATTTCATAGCAAGAATTGGATCCTGTTCTGGTTCCCTATATTGACTCTGGGGTGTCAAAGATCTACCCTTAACTTTTTCGTGAAAAAATGTTGAAGAACTTCTTTACTCGCAGAGCTTTAGACCCGTGTTTTAGAGACTTTTATTTTGTCGTGGAAATATGTATGTCGTTTTTCACTTTCGGTAGATGACTCCGATGGACGGGGAAATCCTGGACCAAAAGTGTTTTTCTATACATTAAAGGCCCAATAGTATCGGAAATGAACCTACGTATATTTTCAGTACTAAATAGAAAGCGCATGAATTAAATTGAAGTTTTTTGTCTGATAAAATGCAAGAATTTTGTTTCTCCGATGCTCCGGTGCTGCAGAGCTAATTTGGCGGACTGATCTCTTTTGATTTTAATTCATTTCGATTTTTTCAATAATTATCGATTTTCTTTTATTTTTAACAATGCCTATTCGAGAATCGTTTTTCTTAAAAATTACAAAGAAACGGCGAACAAAATTGCATCATCCGATTTTCTGATTTTGTTGTTGGAACTGAGATTTAAGCTGCAGGGTCATTTCTGATACTTATCTGGATAAGGAAGAAAAATGAGGGTCGGTTGAGGGTTAAGGTCGCAATGCAGGTCTAAATCTTTAAAAAAAACCTTTGGTACCTAATCACTTATACTCTCATTTACCACTAGTTATAAAATTGTCTTTTAGCCCGCACTTTTAGGTTAATTTACCGCGATCTGGCAGCACTGTCATACTCGTATGTAAAGGGCCGAGTTTTAGTACATAATACATAGTGATAAATTCCCCTTAAACTTTGATATAACTTTCCTGAAAACGAGAAATATGTAGCAACGGGTATGAACTTTCAAAGTCAGCTTTTAAGGACACCAGGAAATGGATTAAGAATTAACATTACAAAAGTTTCAACAAACCTCCAAAGGGAATAAAGAATAAACTAATAAACAACGTGGCGTCGAGTTTGTAACATCCATTAGTTCCAAACAAGTTACAAATTTTCTACTCGATTTCTGTGTGTTTTCCTCAGTCCAACGTCACCTCAAAAACATGTGCTTCCTTCCTTCAAAAAATAAAAAAAAAAGTAAAGAAAAACAAAAGAGCAACATATCCATGTAACGTTGTACAACGATCTTCTGTTGAAACTTTCCTCTATTGTCTTTGGCAAAGCATTTACGACAATTTTCTGTGTAATTGTCACTGCAGGGAGGCTATTGTCCAGAATGCCACCACCCTAGCAGAAAGTTTAATCTGTTTTAGTCGCCAAGATTCCCATATTATCTATTTTATTATATACAACCATAGATAGATACCCAACTGACCCATGCTATTCGCGTAGCTGGGCGGCGACGGCGGCGGCCTTAACATTTTCAGTCGTTAAAAAAAGTGAAACTAATTTGAAGCGCAAAATTACGAGTATTTCGTATAATGAGAATTTAATTTACACCGCGGGGACCGGTTTCGGTGGGACTGCAAAATAAATAGTTTTAAGAAGAAAATGCAATAATTACGTGTGTTATTAAAAGAATCAGGTATATCGCACGTGAAGCCACCAAGAAAAAAAGGGGGGAATACCCACCCGAAAAAACGGAATGATTTTCATTTATTTTTTTTTTGTATATTTCCAGGTATCTTATCCACCCAACCACCCACAGCGAGGAATTTTCAACAGGATTTGCATTGGATTTCGGTACAATGAATGTGTGCGTCCACACAATGAGAGGAACCAACGTGCCAAAATCAAGAAAACCACAACAGAGTAGATGCACAGCCTTAGCCCTGGTCATGGTCGTGGTGCTGGTGCTTCCGGTTGATGGGAAACACACTCACGGCCATGGGGGCTATGTCAACTTTAATAATCAGCGCTTCGCCATGCAGCCACAGGACCAGACTGCTGTTGTAGGTGCTCGTGTTACACTTCCTTGCCGAGTCATCAACAAACAAGGCACATTACAATGGACGAAGGATGACTTCGGTCTGGGTACCTCTCGCAATTTAAGCGGCTTCGAACGCTACTCCATGGTGGGCAGTGACGAAGAGGGTGACTATTCCCTGGACATTTACCCGGTAATGTTGGACGATGATGCAAAGTATCAGTGCCAAGTGAGCCCTGGTCCCGAGGGTCAAGCGGCCATTAGGTCTACGTTCGCCGGCCTCACAGTACTAGTGCCACCGGAACCCCCGAAAATCTCCCAGGGCGACTTCATCATGACTACAGAGGACCGCAAAGTGGAGATCGAATGCATTTCGGTGGGCGGCAAACCAGCCTCTGAGGTGAGTACCCTAGTGGAGGCCGCCTCCTTGACTTGCATGGAGCGTTTGCAAAATTTTGTATTCACAGATAACCTGGATTGATGGCTTGGGAAATGTAATCAATGACAACATCGAGTATACGGTGATTCCGATGCCCGATTCGCGGCGCTTCACTGCCAAATCGGTACTTAAGCTCACTCCACGCGAGGAGCACCACAACACAAACTTCACCTGCCAGGCGCAGAACACCGCCGACCGGACATATCGATCTTCGAAAATCCGCATCGAGGTAAGCTGCTCAGCGATGAGTGTGAGTTTGGTATGCCAATCTAATGCGGTCCCCATTTGCAGGTAAAATATGCCCCCAAAGTCAAAGTGAGTGTAATTGGTGGCGCTTTAGCAGGCGGCAGGATTCCAGAGTTCGCACAGGTGCGATTGGAATGCAAAGCGGATGCCAATCCTTCCGAAGTCCGTTACCGGTGGTTCATCAACGATGAACCAATTATCGGCGGTCAGAAAACTGAAATGGTAATTCACATTTTTCATTGTCTTCCATTCGACTTCCGTTCGTTCGGGTAGCTGGCTCCCATGCCAACTTCTCATACTCAAAACGTGCTCTGTTTGGTGTCTTAAATTAATTTTGTTTCCTCCCGTCTCTACAAACACCAGGTTATCCGGAATGTAACACGTAAATTCCACGATGCAATTGTGAAGTGCGAAGTGCAGAACTCCGTGGGCAAGAGTGAGGATAGCGAGACCCTGGACATTAGCTGTAAGGATTTTTTTCTTCCTTCTTATAGTCTCAGTAGCAACATTTTTTTTTCTTTTTTCCCTCTTCCTAGATGGACCGCAATTTCGCCAGCGTCCGCAGTCAATGGAGGCTGATATTGGAAGTGTGGTTTCGCTGACGTGCGAAGTTGATGGGAATCCCATGCCAGACATTGTATGGATTCAACATCCCATCGATAGGGTAGGTTTCCATTAAGCAGCTCCTGTCGAAAAAAAATATTTATTGAACCTTTTTTGTAGGTTGTTGGTGGCAGCTCTAACCTAACGTTTAGTGTGACGAACGAGACTGCCGGGCGTTACTATTGCAAAGCCAACGTCCCTGGGTACGTAGAGATATCGTCAGATGCATACGTTTACCTCAAGGGTTCTCCGGTGATTACATCATCGCGCTATCAATACGGTCTGGTTGGGGATACGGCGCGGATTGAGTGCTATGCCACTTCTGTGCCGCGGGCCAGGCATGTATCGTGGACGTTTAATGGCCACGAAATAAGTTCGGAATCAGGCCATGACTACTCAATACTGGTAGACGCTGTGCCCGGGGGTGTGAAATCCACGCTTATCATCAGAGACAGTCAATCGTACCACTATGGCAAGTACAACTGCACAGTGGTCAACGACTACGGCAACGACGTGATGGAAATCAACTTGCAGGCGCAAAGTAAGTTCAACTGGTGGCGGTTGTTTTCATTCGATCTTATTCACCCCCTACTCCCCTCCTCTTTTTACAGAAAGCGTGCCTCTTCTGATGACAATCGTTGGTGGCATCTCATCAGTGGCCATCCTGATGATTCTAACAATTCTGGTGATAATCTACTTCAAGTGTAAAAAGCGCAAGCTTCCACCAGCCGACGTGATAAGCGAACATCAAATTTCGAAAATCGCCGCCAAGGAAGCCGGCGACCGGACATCCAACTACAGTGACCTGAAGGTGGACATTTCTGCCGGGTATGTGCCTTACGCTGACTACACCACTCACTACAGCCCGCCGCCGCAATACCTGACGACATGTTCGACCAAATCCGGTAATCACATGCAACAGCATCCAGCATCCATGAATGTGCCAATGACTTTCATCAATGGTGGAGGTAGCCTCACGGGCAGTATCATCGGATCACGAGAGATTCGTCAGGACAATGGTCTTCCAAGTTTACAGAGCACGGCCACAACCGGAAGTGTGGTAAGTTCATCGCCTAACGGCAGTTGCAGTAACAATAGCACCGCCACTCATGTAGCACAAAACTCGTTGAGCGTCGATCCAAGGTATAGCGCCATCTATGGCAATCCCTATTTACGAAACTCCAATTCATCATTGCTGCCACCGCCCACAGCTGTCTAGGGGGCGCTAGGTATACCTAAGAGAAAGTAGCAATATTCGCTTTCGAATTTAAACGTGTGTTAGGCTATTTAAAAATACAATATGGACTAACAACCATCTAAAGACTGATCTCAACGATTTAGTAAAAAAAAAAAAAAAAAACAATGGGTTACAACTTAGATACTTTTTTTTATTACTTAAAAAAAAGAGAATGCTGGCGTAGAGAAGGTGTATGACATTTATTTATTTTGATTCGGAATTCAATCAACTCTGCCTAAGTGCTACTGAATTATTAAACACATAAAAATGGTAAACCAGCTAAAAGCTTTCTATAGAAATTCATTAGCAAAAGAAGGTATATCAGGTTTAATAACATGAAAGACAGTCCCTTAAACTGGTTCAGTGGTAGATAGGAGTAAAACATCTCCTGAAAACCATAAGGGAGCAGTTAAAGTGAAGCCTGTCATGTAAGAGGGTTTTTTTTCTAAACGTTTTTTTTTTCTATAATCAGAAGGATGACATTTGAGGACTTATTTTTGTCCTTTGTCTGTATTTTTTCAACCTTGAATATGTTCTAATGAACATGTTATTATGTAAGAGCAAATGGGATTTGTGTGTGGGTAAATTCCAATTCAGGTGTGTTCATTACAGTTTAGAGTAGGCACATGGTACTGAGAAATCTCCTGGAAGTTTCTACCTTATAGCAAAGCCTACTGGGCGAAGTCTATGTCGTTGTTGTTGTATCTAAAAACCTGTTAGCTGGTGTTGAACTACTTCAGTTTGAGTAGATTAAGCCACATATTCGGCAATCACCTCATCGAACCTAGTAGATCGATGTCAGAAAAAAATCAATCGCTTGTGCAATCAGACTAGAGTCACGCTCCCTGGATTCCAGGACATAGCGCCATTGAAGGAAACGAAAGACCCGACGAACTTGCCGGGCGAGGGTCAATAGCTCACTAACGGAAAACGTTCATACTACTCACACTTTTTAAAACTAGCCGGTCTCAGGTGGACCAGTCTGACAAACTGTGTCATATCCAGAAAGATATGGCCAAGTTCCAACATGCCTAAAACAAACGAACTGCTACAAAGAACACGCGTAGAAATCGCTAGAATAGTGGCAGCCAAACTAGCAATCCCTCACTACAGTTTCTGCCGTAGCTGAAAAGATGAAAATGGAAAAGAGTCACATATTCACTTTTTGTGCAAATGTCTAGCTCTAGCGAGAGCCAGGCAACGCATACTAGGCAAACTCTTTTTCGACGACCTTAAAGAGATATCCGGGAAAAGGATTGGAGAGCTGATCCTCTTTTTAAAATCCACAGAGTGGTTACAAATATCTCAACATTACATCCGAATAAACGGGTCGCCTGAGGTAGTGGTATCAAAACGGCGCGGTGCCCTCTACGCGCTATTTGGGTTTTCTTCCATCGAAACCAACACTTCTACCTACCTACCTACCTTGAGTAGATTGCTTTGGGAATTGCTTGGATTTCTTCGATGGTGGTAGATTGGTTCATCAACATCATCAATTTTCTGATAGAAACTTTAGCATAACCAAATGGACGGGCGCTCAGAAGATTATTATTTTGCATCCCCTGTACACGGACATGGATTCCTCATCCCGTTGTAAACAATGAGCGCGTGTTTCAAAAGTACGCAACACCTTCTTCTCAATCTAATCTCTAACAATTTCCAACACCCTTATTTCTCTGCGGATTAAAAAAAGTACAAAAACTTTAAACGAAAACCCTGTTAAGTACGGGAAAACATTAGCAGCAACAAAACCAAAACTACCCTTCTTGCACAACCCAAGTTATGCGACGCGTCGTACGTACAGGGTAGCATTTTTCTCTCTCCCTCTATCTTCATACTTCTTGTGTGCATGTGTAGCTTAAAAATCGATTTACAGGTGGCTGTTATCGATTGCTTTTTGCTCAGCATCTTCTTTTTTTATGGCATTCTTATATTTTGTTATTCTTATTTTTTATTTTTATTTTTTAAACTTCTACCAGGAGACATGTCACGATTGTGCCATAAAGACACGATATCTATAAAAAAAAAAGAAAGTAGGTGCACTCCACCTTCTCTACGCCACAGCCCCAACTTGATCAATCGTGCTTCTTAAATCGCTTTACAAATCTAGCGATAACTACATCGAATAAAAAAAAATTGTGTACAACTAATTAAGCTTCATTTCATTAAAAAAAAAAATAAATAATATACTACAAAAATTCTAACAAAATTGCGTCCCACACCAACTCTCATTATATAAACATTTAAGCATTACAACCAAATTGCAAAACAAAGCTAAGAAAAAAAAAACATTTTCTATAAAAAAAAAAACGATTTTCACAATTATAAAGGTATTATATATTATATAAAATATATTTAGTATTTAATAAATAAGGATTAACAGCTGAGAAATTCCTCCTAAGTGTTATACTACGATCAATCAATTCGAATAGCTTTTTTGACTAACTAGAAAATATTTAAAAAATATAAATAAATAAAAAAAAACGGGCCATGTAAGCCTCTTCAGTACCTGATTAGTAAATAAGTTGTTAGTTAAGTTAATTAAAAAAATAAAAAATTAAAATAAAATTTAGTTAGTGCTTCTTAGTGTCTTATTCAACTTAAATTAAATAAAATATCTAAATATAAATGTATTTGTATATTTAAAAAAAAAAGAGAGAGAAACATTGTTGTTTTTTTTAGTTTTGTTTATTTTAAGAATATTTTTTAAGTATCTCGCTACTATTGTCAAAAATAAAAAAAAAAACGAAAAACAGTCCAAATGCTAAACGAGTTAAATATATTTATAAAAAATAAATAAAAAAAATAAAATAGATAACGACTCCAGAGTGCTTTCTTATTAAGCTGTTAGGTTCCAATACATGTATATGTATATTTTTCTAGTACCATTTTGATATAGATAAGTTATGTACTTAGAGATAATGAATATTTGTGCGTGTAAAAGCTTTTTTTTTTATTATTTATATGTACGAGTATTACATATGAATAAAAATATTTTTTTCGATTCAATGGCAGCGCACCAGAAACGGTTGAAAAAATACTCAGACGGTTCAGTGGCCTCCTCATTTTATGATGGGTTGAGAGGCTGCCAATGTTGAACTAAGAGGTAGCGTTGCCAGAGTTCGAATGCTAACCTAAAGTTTTTTTTAAAAAAAAATTGGAAAATGTTGGAATTATTTAATTTAATATACAACCCTGTTATATGATAGAAAATTTAAATACCGTGCTGAATAGAATTGTCAATTTTAACTGTTCGCCTGGTCTGTCAAAATGATGAATGCTTTGCCAGCTGAGTTACCAATGTTGACGTTTAATATATTTCTGAAAAAAATAAATAAATAGATAAATAAATACTACAGAGACTTTTGACAGGTGACAGTTTGGTCAACTTCTCTATTCAGCACTTGAATAGCATTTTGTGTTTTTTTTTTTATTTTTAAATAATTTTCGTAGGATAGACCGTAAGTTTTAGACTGTGTTATTCTCTAAAGATTTACGATGATATTACATACAACATGAATATACCTATACATACATTATATATTATATTTTTCACATTGTAATTTAGAAATTAAGAGACGACGACGTAAATAAAAAATAAAATCATTATGAAAAAAAAAAATTGAAAGTGTAGTTTTTCTTCTGCTATCCTTTGCTCTGTGGTTGGAGGAGTTCATTTTGTTTACCATCGCGGAAGGGTGTGGTATATGCAAGTGTGCTGTGCGAAGCCGAACAAAATATATAACATACACGCCACCACCACCAAACACACACCACTCTCGACTGGGGGTTGATCATGAAAATCCCTGTTGGCTTGGACGTCCATATACAAGAAAATCGATACGCGTACCAACATACATTTAGGAAAATACAAAAAAAAAAAGGTAAAGTATGAGTCAGTCAAAAATGACATTGAATTTATTTAGTGTGGAGGGTCTCTATAAAACGGTTTTGTGTTACAATAGCACGCGAAACGTCTGTGCGGAGTCAGCGGCAATGGGAATGAAAATAAACCCTTTGCTGTGGATGTGGCTGTAGCTTTTCAACAACACGGTGGATGATTTACATTTAGTATCCTTGTATAGGGGGCTAGTGGAACAAAAGGACAAAATGTGACTTTTATTTAATTTTCTCGTCGCAGATATCGAATTGCATGGACTTGTGTTCGTCTGGATGACAAACTTACTATATACTAATTAGAGGTAAGTCGTTTATTCGAGGCAACACCCTGTGCACTAGTGGGCGAGGGTGTGTTTGTTTGTTTATATACGGGGTACGCCACTATAAAGTGAGTCGCAATAATTGAATTTTTTTTTGTTTGGCGTGGGGGTTGCAATTTGTCTGAATGCATTCGAAGGTGTCAAGGACTTCATCGGCAATCTGTTCGAGTGGCACTGGCAGAAGTACCTTAACTACTCGTGAAGGTTTTCATAAGATACGAGCCTTTTATGTAAGTATGATGTTAAATCAAACCAGATATATATGTAAGTATATACGTACATACAGTTACGGACAAAACAGTAAGACAAGTAAAGAACATACAGTGTATCAATCTCATATTCGTACACCTGATGTGGCAATATTTATTTAAGGAAAAATCCAAACAAATTGAACAGATACTGCAAATTTTTATTGATTTCAGTAAGAATACATACAAATGAAAAAATTAACTTCAATTAATTCCAATATTTCAAATAAAGTATTGAAATTTTTTCATAAAAAACATAAAATTAAGAAAAATATGGTCAATTTCGTATTCGTATACTTTGATACTAAGTCAATTTGTTTACATTTTATCTAAAAACTAATACTTTGAATCAAATACTTTGTTAGCTAAGACCTATTTAAGATGGCTGGGCATGGTTTGGCTAATTTTTCTGTAATTTAAAGGGTAATTTTTACTCACTCTTCAATAAACCTTTCCTTCAGATCATTTTTGATCCTTATACCAAATTTTCTTACTCTGCGGCCCAACTCGTCGCACAAATTCTTTATGGAATTAATATCCGGTGACTGTGGAGGTGTTTCCAATACTTTTCGAGAGTGAATTGTTCCAGAGCCCCTTTTGAACAGCACTTTCTCCAGATTTGGCTTCGATATCTCAATATATTCCTTATAGTCCATTTATTCCTTAGATTATATGCAGTCATCCCACTCTAGCTGCGGAAAAACACTCCCACACCATTACCGAACCACCATCATGTTTGACTGTCCGCCTTGTTATGTGAAAGATACCCGGTAATTGTTTTCCGACAAACCATTTGTCCGCCATCCGATCCATGATCATTAAATTAAGACTCGTCTGTAAATACTACTGTATTTCAAAAGTCGAAATCTTTAAATTGGTGTTGTTTAGTGAATTCTAATCTCTTGCTTCTGGTCATTAAACTATTGCCAGGTTTCTTACGCATAACTCTTCAGTTGTACCCATGTTTTCAGATGCAATTTCTTGGCATTTCTGTTCAGAAACCTTTATTAAAAGTTCGACAAAGTTTTCTGCCCGTTTTGATGCACTATATGTAGGTTTTTTTTTTAATTTACCGTATAATTATTCTCATGTAATATCCACTTAATACATTTTTAGATGTATTTTTTGGTTTATTTTCGATGTGGTTTTCATGTTTCAACCGAATAACGATTGTTTGGATGGTTGATCTTGGCCAACCTACCAAACTTGATATCACACTATAAGATTTTCCTGCTCCGTTATATCTGATTATCTGTTCCCGCAGTTAATTTGATATCTCACCTTACGTTCTACCCAGTTTTCCAAGAAATCTCGAATAACCTTAGAAAGTAACTTTTTTTTCATTAACTCACTTTGAAAAATAATGATTCAATGCAAAAACCAACTTTGACAAGCAACAGATTAGTAATTTTTATTTTTTTGTGAATAATCGATCGGTGTACGAATACGAAATTGAGCTCCTTTCTGTCTATTTTTTTTACTTTTTTCTATTTAAAAATCAAAGCGAATGTTAACTAATGTCAAAACTAAATGGAATGCAATTGTTCAATATCCAGTAAAAATACTATACTATATTTAACTTAATATCTCAAGTCGTTTTTGATCAGTAATTCAATGTTATTCTTAATAGCTGGTGTACGAATATGGGATTGATACACTGTAGTCAATAACTTTCTTTTTCTCGTAAAAAAAAAAAAATAAATAAATAAAAAAAAACAGTGATTCTAACTAACTGTGATATATTTAAAAGTGAAGAAATGGGTGAGAAAACAAAAACAAATAAAAAATAATGGCAACAAACGTGTCAAGACTACCAAAACGTGTGGACAAAATAATACGAAAAGGCAAGAGAAAAAAATTGAATTTTATTCTTGAAATATAATACTGTTAGTACAAAAAAAAAAAAACTGCGTATACTATTATAGCAGTTTATTTAAACATACTGAACGGGCCCGGCATTACTCCCAAACTGAAAGAACATACAAAAGTTCTCAACGCGAGGTGGCCAAGCTTATTAGAAAATCAAAAACTTTTGTTTCTAAAGCATTGCTGCCACCGAAATTCGACATTCCAACTGTTTCGTGGTGGCCGTGGCCGTGGTTGTTAGTGCTTTGGACTACTACGCATCCTGCTCGGGTTCAAACCCAGCCCCGGTCCAAAGTTTTCTACGGTTGCCACCCCGTTCGAATGTCTGAAAAGCAATCAAAGAGTATAATTTGTCATGAAAAGCTTCTCAACTCGCCGCTCGGAGTCGGCAAAGAACCCTTCCATTCGTGGAAAAATAACACGCACACACAAATTGTTGCGAGAAGCTAGACTTGGTTCTGTATAGGACTGCTGACGCCGTTTATTCATTTATAACTGTTCGGTCAAGAAGAACACCACGCAAAGATGATGCCCTAATCACACGCCTGTCTTAGAAAACCCTATTTAAGTCATCTGCAGGCATAAAATGTGAGTTGTACCAGTCTCCTCCGGAGCCTTGAAGATAAGCATCTCTTATATATACTTTGGTTGGATGAAACCAAAATACACTTCGTAATACATACCAGATGGCAATATGGGTCAGCCATCCAGAAAACCCAACCTACAACCCCCATTGGCCATTATTGAAGCAAAATCATCAAATATCGAGGCGGAGTGGTACAGTTGTTTGGGGGTGTTCTTCCTGGCGTGGTGTGAGTCTAATAGTTTTCATCAATCAGATCCTGGATCAGATAACACGCGGGATAACACCTCTGAGCAAACTGCGGTTAGCTGCGGTTAGTTAAAAGGTGGATTCAGGAGCATAAAATTGATCTGATGAGTTGACCCTCCCAATCTCCAGACCTAAATCTCTTGGTAAACTTGTAGCTGATTGTAAAAAGTACACATGGCGAAGAAAAATCACGATACAAAGAAGAACTTTGGAGCACGATTCAAGAAGCTTGGTACGCGATGCCCACAGTTACATGTCGTACTTTGGTTTAATCTTTGCCAAAACAATCCGCTGAATAGTTAAAAATAAGAGGTAGCTATGCTACAAAATACTGACTGAAAACCACTTTACTATTCAAAGAAAGAAAAAGAAAAAGTTTTGTCTATCATTTTTATTTGGTACTAGCTGTCCCGCCCGGCTTGGCCCGTGTCTAAAAAATATAGTGTTACTTACAATACATACATTGTCATTTAGTTCGAAGAATCAGAAACAGTGCGAACGCACCCCGAGGTTTACAATCTACCAATATATACAAAAAGTGACATTTCGCAAGAAAGTGGCATTTGTTAGTGTTTTTATTTTTCCATTAATTTAAATAATATTGCGAATAAATTAATTTAAAAATTGCCCTATAATAGGCACAGGATGTTAATGAACTGGAATACGAAGTTTTACTTCATTGTGTGTACTAGTTTTTGTGTTTATCGAATCGTAAATTTGACAGGTAAGAGCGTCACATTGAGATGTATTTATTAGCAGGGTTCGGATTTTGTTGACCAAAAAAAGCCCAAAAAGGCAAAATAATACCGCAGAAAAAGGCAAAAAAGGCATTTAATAATAAAGGTGCATTATTATTAACACTGCAACCCAAAACATTTTGAAGTTCTCTGGTATGTAACAATCGCCTGCGATTATCTCTTAGGAAAGCTTTGAATAAAATAAAGGGCCTTACAACATGGGCAGAGCCTAGTGGAGCCAAGATAAGAGATGTCACGTCCTTGACTTTAATATATATATATATTAATTTGATTTCGTTAATTTGCTGAAAAAACCGCGTACAATTTTTTCATTCCATCTTCAGCTACTGGCCCTTCAGCTTGTTGTTGAGCCCGCCCAAAGTCTTTAACACCTCTTCTTCTAAATATGTAATACGCAATGCACTAAGATCAAGTGCTCAAATTAAAATACATACAACTACTAGGAGTCACCTGTAATTTGAAACTCTTAAAGATGCGGTCTTTCGGGTCGACTAAAAATCTTTTTTTCCAATTTCACCACAAACTCAGTCTTGGGGCATTTCCACTTTCAATGACAAGCAAAAAAAATATTTTGGAAGCAGCACGCATTTAGGCACACGCAATATTCAACAGACCAGCACTAAGTTTGACCAGTCGCAGAATATGAATCTAGAATTTAGATGAAAAGGCGCACAGTTACGAAAAAAATACTTCCCAGATGTTTAACGGTTTTTGTCAGGTGAAACTGTGGCGAATGGCTGAGATTGCACTTACGGCAGAAGAAGCGCATGTATATTGAGTTCATACAATTAAATTTAGGGTTGTATTGGTGTGTAGCGATTTTTTTTATGTACGCCAGTGTAAACAGTAGGTACATGTTGTACATGTTCATAGTTCATACAAGAGAAAAACCTGCTCTTATACGTGTGGACACTGAAATTTCTTTCGTGTGAGCAAGGATAAATCGTAGGTATAGTTAAGAAGAAAGTGCACAGCTACTTTGACAAATAGTACCAAAAAGGCAAAAAAAAGGCAGTATGAGTAAAAAAGGCAAGAAAAGGCAATATGAGTAAAAAAAGGCAAAAAAAGGCAAAGTCAACAAAATCCGTTCCCTGTTTATTAGTATGATAATTAACTAATTTTGTTTTTTAATAAAAATTTAATGTGATTATTTGGATTTGCTTTATTAACTAGCTTACTCTTTATGATATGGTTAACGATATTAAAAATATTTATTCAAAAATGTTTGAAAAATTGACTTTTTTAGTTAAATTTCCAAGAGTTTTTCGGTAGTCTTACTGTTTTGCCCGTAACTGTATGTATGTAGATGGATAATCTAAAAGGCGTAAGAGTAACTTTACTTCCTTTAAGCCTTTAAGGAAAGAATTGAATAGATGTGAAGTGTCTGTTTTAGAATGTTGAACTTTTTCAATACAGTTAGATTTGAGTTAATTTTCGGTCTCAGCATGACATTTGCGTTCAGTATCCTCTGGAAAATCATCATAGAAAGCCTGAACTGCATCGAAACAAAAGTGAAAAATGGACAAAACTCAGGTTTTTACTCCTCCATCGCATGGCACTTTTTCTTACTTACATACATACCTACATAAGTAGCAGTACAACAGTTCGGGGTGAACCAGGGCCTGCATCTCGCAACCGCTTGCGTGTGTGTATTAAAATTTTGCATGAATGGAAGGAACCTACAAGTTTTTTCTGTCTTCGAACGACGAGTTGAGAAGCTCCTTACTACAAATGATATTATTGAATGCTTTCACTGGCAAGCATACGGCAGAGCACATAATAGAGGAATGTGGGCCATTAACCCAGAAAAGATTCAAGTGTTTGCGTAAATAAAATAACAACCTACAGCAGAGAATCTCCTACAACTTATTGAAATACATAGTGAACATTCAAACGGTGAAAATATCGCGGAAACCTTTCGTTAAGTTCGTATACTGCTTTTGGTCACCAACAAGCGCCTTCTCGCACAGCTATCGTAAATTCATTCGATAAATTTGAACGTATCGGACAGGTAACTAATGTGAAGGCTCTAACCCGTGTTCGCCCGGCAATGGCCAGCTTAAAATATCACCCCTGTAGCTGATAGTGTGACTGGAAACCCGAGAGTGTTCATCCGTGTACGTATTTTTATGAAACGTGCTACTGTAGTCAAACACACACTAACACCTCAGACCTTAAAGGTTTTAAGTAGGCTATACGGATAGATGGATCAGTATATCGCGAGCAATGGGAACCGCTGTTTTCAGGTGTGTGCGTGTGCTCCAATTTCATCCTTTCATTAAGGATTGGAATGGATTATTCTTATACAGAAATCCAAATGGATAGTCCAAGAAGAACGGATGATACCCTCTTCACACACCATGCAGAACCCTGTAGTATCCGGGCATTGCCTTCTGGGCAAACACGCCAAGAGGCTTGGACTCATAGACACGGATAGTTGCAGATACTGTATGGGTGAAGCAGAGGATATCGCACATATTCTGTGTGAATGTCAGGGTCGCAGCTACAAAGCTCATATTCGTTCCCTGGTTTACGTCCCTCATCTTTGGGCGTAGAACTGGAACGGCAACGTATGTTAAGCTCATTAAATTCCGACCTTGACAGCATACTTCCAAAATAATACATACTTCCAAAATACAATGCTGTCTTCTGTCATTGAAGCGAAACCTTATCACCTCGCCATTATCCATGAATGGCACTTGCATCGCTGAAACCGAAAGACTCTCCATCTTCGGTATGTGTATTAATGACAACCTTCGTTGGAATGATCACATATTTGATATCGCCAAGAACGCAACTCATCGGCAATCGTGACATCTCGAAATCGCTTGTCCCTCTTAGCCACCGCCGTAATGTATCCTGTCTTACATTGTTTTATCGCTTCTCCACCATAAGTGCTCAAATGAGATAGCCAGTTGCATTCCCACCCTGGAACATTTCAGCCGCAATACCCGCTATGCCAGGAATGCCCATCAGTTCACCCTAAAGCCTGTTTTCGGCCGTACTGCGAAATATAAAGATTCTTTCATTTGCCGCACAACACGAATGTGGAATGCCCTACCGCACTCTGTTTCTCCTGACCATTATAGTTTGCAGACATTTAAGACCAATGTGCATCGGTTTCTCCTCTTTTCTAATTCCCCATTTCATTAAAGCCCGTGCTGTGTTATACATTATAAGGGTGCTAAAAATCCCTTTGAACGCGCAAATTTTATAAAAAAAAAAAGCACTAGGTTCAATTCTGATTGAATCCAAATCAGTTCTGCACTGCTTCCAAGACCTCTCCCATAAGAACAAAGTCAAACTTTGGTTGAAAATGAAAAGCCAGACGAATTGCTTGATTCCTTGACCGGCTTTGAGGTGTTCTATAATGTTCCAAACTTAGGCCTTATCTCAACAATCACGAGTTGAGCAGGAGAACAAAATGTATGTATCCCACTGGGCAACCCTCCATAACAAATCCAAAGAATCCCTATGCCTCAAATGCCTGGTTGAAATTCTAACTGGGCACTACCATGATCGGTATCACCTATGTACATAAAAAAGGGCTTATAAAGGAAATTGGATATCTATCATCATTAGACTTTTTAATCGCTGGGGAAATTCTCCTCAATTGTATCAATAGATTTGAGCCTCTTTTGGTTTCTTAAAACTGACTCTGCAGTCCAAAAGATCTTTGAGGTCACAGTGCCCTCCACAATTGGAGGGTCATGAATATTTTTGCTACGCACTGGTAGTTCACAGCTCGTGATTTTCAAGGCAGTGTTTCCCAAAGTGGGGTACGCGTGCCCCATGGGGGACGGGAAGGGTTCGGTGGGGGTACGCGCTGCATCGGGATTTGGCTGTGCCTGGTGCAAGAAGCAGCGGACTTTTTTAGAATATAGAAAAATAATAAAAAACTTCGTTACTTGTTAATACACTGAGAGAAAAAAAGAGTATAATTGAGCAGAAACATACTTTGATTAACAAATTTCAAACACTGTTTCATCGCTATCGTGTTTATACTATAATTAAGTACGTCGGATTTGAATCAATCATACGTCATTCTTCTTTTAAGTAATTTCCTGCTCAAATTAAGAACGATCAGCTAATTGCAATTTAAAACCAACGATTCTTAAATTAAGCATCCTGACAGCGTAACATTATTAATTTAAGATCTATGTTCTTGAAATAACAAAGTACATTCTTATAAATTAAGAACGTTTCTACTTATTTTAATCTTTCAAATTGCAACGTTGCATTCATTAAACTCATATGCAGTCAAATTAAAAATCATACGAATGTGAGTGTTTTTTTATAGAATTTTATTTCAACAATATAAACACAATTTTTATAAAGAAAAACATAACAATTAATTCATAAAACATATCTGGGGTCTGTGGGACTATACCACAAGGCCAATATGGAATTTTCATTCTAGTCCCAAAAATTAAGGTACCTATACTTCATTTGGGACCGATTTTATAAAAAGCAGATTTTATCGAAAACGGCTCCGACGATTTTGTTAAAATTTCTAATTTAGGTTAGCTTAGATATATGCTGTCAAATTTCATACCAGGTTTTTGCCCAAAAAGTTGTACAACGGTACTTGAGTTTTTAACTGATTTTCTAAAATTGCCTTTTTTCGGCTGTTGCTCAGTCCATCGGTATTACTGTTTAAAAGTGAATTAGCAATAAGAACTACGATGTAATGTAAAAATAACGTCGACGTGTTTGCATGTACATATATGTACAATTGTACAATTCACCCTTTATTTTCTTAACTTACATATATTTTTGCCCCATTAAGCTCTTTAAAAATGTTCGTCGTTTTCGACGGGGATCAGCTTTTTTTTTACTTTTTTTATACAGACTACTTCTATAGCTCATATTTGTTTGTATATTGTGTAAGAAAATCCATTGTTTAATTCATATATGTACAAGCATTGATAAGCTATTAAATTCATTAATTTTTTTTTGCCGACTTTGTGTGCATGAAAATGACAATCATATTTTATTAATTTCACCTAGTACAAATATTTCATCCTGCGAATCAAAAAGAAAGCCTAAAAGTTGGAAACATTGATGTTATTTGTCCTACGACTTCATCGAAATTAGATGGACTCAAAGTGATTTTGGCCATAGATACTGTCTCCAGTATTATGTTAATAATGTCGTCCCGATACTTATTAGTAAGCTGTTTTGTAGTTCTATACAATTCTAGCAGAGCCTTTCCTCTTACGCTGGCCAGTAAAAGAATTTTCACATCCTAATATATCAAATTTAAGAAATCTGAAATAACTATTTTCACAACTGTAGATCTTACCATGCAGGTGCAGCGACAAGAGGAATTACTGGATTGGCCCGGGTTGTTAGAAGAAGTATTAGCCGATGAGTTTGGCCTGGAGTCTGTTGTCAAAAGCCAAGAATTAACTTTAGAGTTCATAGAGATTGTTTCATCATCAATGTTGTGCTAAGAATTCCAAGATGTTAGTTGTCAATAATCTATACGATTCATAAAACGTACTTACAAACGATTTTTTCCAAATGAAAAGTTTTTCTCGAAATTCTGCCCTTAATCTCGTATGCTGTATACATAGCTAGTTAATCTTCCTTCGATAAATATGGAAGGCTTTTATTTAATGTAAAAATAAAATCAGATAAGTAGCTGATGATACACATGCATGTATGTCCAATATGAAACAGCACCAATTAAATTCAATTGTACTTACCAATCAAGTGCTTATGAATTTCTATTAAATCAAACTGTTTTAATAAATCCACAAGCTTTTCACTGTCATCACTTTCTTCGGTGTGAAATTAATTTATATTGTCATCCTGTACAGTATATGTACATGATTTCGCAGTTTTCATCCGGTTGTTCCATTTTGCCACCACACTCGAATAAATTTGCCGCAATAATGAAGAAATGTGAATGCGTGTTAGATTTCATGCAAAACTAACAATAAACAGGAATATTACTTCTTCGCTTAAACAGGTATTCATTTTAACACCGCGCGTTCTTGAATTGAGTGCTTTTTGGGTAAAATAAAATAAAACGGAGTAAAATTGAGTATGCTATCCTAAGAAGGGTCGCGTTCTTAAATTATATCTAAAATTGCTTAAATTTAGAATGCGATTTTTCTCTCAGTGTATTGCGTATTCCCCCACTTCATGGCCCCAACAACAGTGTCACACAGAAAACTTCAGTACATGCAAGAAGATAAAAAGTGAATTTATGCTATTTTTTAGGAGAAGCTTTTAAAGTTTTTTGATTATAACTTTTTTTCTTATTAACGGATTTTTAAGCCGAATGCTTTATTGCTCTCATAATTTTTATACAGACAAATGAAAGTTTCGTACACCTCTTGAAACATGTGTTTCACTAAATTTTTTAAAGGAGTTGGACACCTTTAGAGCCCTTTTTCTGCGATGATTTCATCGCAAATGTAGCACTTGGCTTTATGTGAGGCTTTTTCAACAACATTCAGCGAATATAAAACTATACCTACCTACACCCGCTACAGTTATTTTCTTTTGGTCAAAAAGTCCCCACTGCCTTGTTCTGCATTCGATTTTGTAAGACTTTGTAAGAATTTCATACCTTGCCTCATCCAAAACCTTGCTTTCACATTTCATCCTTCCTTTTGGGGAGACGTAATGATTTCCTAAATTTTTCGAATAGGTATTTGGCTTGATTTCGTTTCCAAAATCGTTCATATATACAGTAGACTCTCGTTAGCGTGAACACCGGTTAATGTGAACTCTTGATAACGTGAACATATTTGTTTTAACATTGACATCTTTAAAACGTGAACAAATCCTGAACACTCTTAAACGTAAACTACAATTTCCGTTCAAAATAACTGTAAAATTCAAGCAAGATGAAACTTGAAATTTGTTTTTCTTGGTAAAACATCTTGTCGTGTACAGTTTAAGTTAGCTACAGGTCAGTTCGTTCGTGTAGAATGCAAAGACACTCCTCGGTGCTATTTTTCCTGAGGTTTGATTCTTATATTTTTAAGATTTTTGTCTTAAATAAAATCGTTTACCTAGGTGGGCTGTACAATTGAAGACATTCATGAATGGAACGAGGATATAGACGACTCTAATGTCGTGTCCAAAGTAACTAACATCATAAGTGATGGAGAGACCGATGATGGAGATGTGCTTGAATTACCAAAAGAAAAAATTAGGCCTAGTGAAGCCATTTAAATCTTCAACAATGCCAAAATGACTTTAATATCTTCTTAAGACGCCTAAAGGAAAGGGTGGTAGGAAAGCTTTTGGACAAAAAGAAAACAAGTAAATAGATGACCGACTTTTTCTACTAAATTCCATAACGTTATGTCCAAAACTTTGTATTTACGTTCCTTTGCCATAACTTTTTCTTAAAAATCGATTAAAAATACAGTTATGTAACAAATGAAATAAATATACATAAATAAAAAAGTTTTTAAATGAATTTCTTCTGTGGGATTCCTATTCTTTTGTTAAAATTCAACGTTCGCAAACGTGAACTCTCTCGAAAACGTGAACTGGCTTGGTTTTTAATTGTTCACGTTATCGAGAGTGTACTGTACATATCTTGATTATTATCGAAATACCTATGTAGTATGTATGCATTTTTTATTTAAATTTTTGACGAGAGGTACTCAGTGTTATGAAAATTATAAAAGGGGTACATAGATGTCAACGTTTGGAAAACACTGCTTTAAGGCGGCTTTCGTTGAACCATCGAGACATCGGTTCTATTGGATCGATAAAAATGCAGAAGACGTATAAATTTCCAATGCTGCGGGCATGATCCAACTATAACCTCAAAAATTGATACAAACTACAGTTTTTTAAATAAATTTATGGTGAACCTGTTTCCTTGCGTCTTCCATAGACACCGTCTGAATTTTAATGCCCCGCGATATATTTTAGGGGAAAATAAAAAAAAATTACATAATTAAAATAAATGCTCACAATTTATTGAATGAATAAACGAGTTACGAGTATAGGATTACATAAAAGCTACTGAAAAACACATATAAATGCACATTTATTACATCTCGAATAAAAATGGAGTGCGATGCTGCTCAATATTGTTTTGGGTATGATTTTTTTTTAATCAAAATTTACGACAATCCACCGGTCACCTCAACAGATGCACCATTCACGTATGAAGCTTTCTTCGAAGCCAAGAATGAAACAACTTCAGCGACTTCTTCAGCTTGGCCCAATCTACCTAAGGGACACTTTTGAGTCACTTGCTCCTTGATGTGTGCCGGGACAACAGCAACCATTGGTGTGTCGATATAGCCGGGCAGAATCGCATTGACACGAATATTAAATTTGCCAAATTCTTTAGCTGCGACTTCGGTCAATGAGCGGACTCCAGACTTGGAGGCCGCATAGTTTGCCTGGCCAATGTTGTTCAATTTTGCCACGATACTCGAAAGGTTGACAATTGAGCCGGTGATTTTGTATTGCACCATAGCCTTGGCGAATTGTTGTGTTACTAAAAATGAGCCCTTCAGATTTACTTTGTAAACGTCGTCAAAGTCGCGTTCCGCCATTTTCAATAGATAACCATCGCGGGTTATGCCGGCTGAGTTGACAACAATCGATGGTGGCATCTTGTATTTCTCTATGCAAGTGTCAACGGCCTTGCGAACACTATCGAACGAAGAGACGTCAATTTCTACGGCACTCGATTCTGTCAAAGAAAGATTGGGTTTAATAATAATCAGAAAGTCAAGAGTTTTGGGAATAAAATGGAAATCTGATCTTCGGAAGTAAAGAATAGCAAAGCTAGATGAAACAGAACTATGTATGTATGTACTTTCAATCTTTGAATCTCATGTAACGACGGTACATAGAACAATAATTTAATCTCCACAGCTTATTGCAGGTTGCTTCGATGGAAACATCGCAAGAATAAAAGAACACACTCTTACTCTTAGTGGCTGACTATGACTACACAATCATTTCTATACCGGTAGATTGCATGTATGTGAGTTAAAAAGAGAAGGGTTGATTTTACCAAAAATCACCGAAAGTCTACTTTGAATAATAATACTCGCTGGAATATGCATATTCTTTTCTTAAAGCGTTTCATTTCTGATACATTATTTAATTTTTTTCCGACCATGGTGGGAGGGTTCACATCACGGAAGACTCAAAAATAGAATTTTCTGTGCAGGACGGAGCACGTAGGTCGTGTGTTCTGTTTTGAAAGCATTTCCATCCATACATTTTGTGTGTATCCACGGGTAACTTTTCAACGGCTTTTATGCCCATGACCGTGTCGCAACTGTCATAGGATGCGAAAAACTGACGATTTTTTTTTTGTTTCATTTACCAAAACAAAGATCGTTCTAAGGCGTCAATTTAAAGCATAGGTTCTTATTCTTATTAAAAGTACGACCACCAATTTTTTAATCTTCACTCTGAACAATTTTTAAATGTGTGCATCCAAATATATATTAGGTATTTGTAGTTTTCTTCGAAAAACCTTGAGAACATCCCTGGTTACCTTATCACAAAATCAATGGCATACTTTCAGGGTGCACTGTAATACTAAAAATACACTTTGACACTTGCAACTTATCTGTCAATAATGGAAAATGAAATGGCTAATGTCATAAACATTAGAACTTACCTGCACCCAGTTCCGTAATAGTTTCCAGTGCAGTTTGCAGGTTTCTGTCGGCTGCAATGATACGAGCCCCATCACGAGCGAGTACCTTACAAACGGCTCTTCCAATACCAGATCCGGCACCTTGAAGTGTGAATATACATTAAAATAAGGCATCGTACCGTACTAGTGACTTACCAGTTACAATAGCCAATTTTCCAAAAAGGGGTCCAGGCATTATTTATTTTTTTTTTAATAAATTACAAGATTATTAAAACCGATATAATATTGCTCGTATCACTTGCGCCTTCGGACTGATTTCCCGTACGTTAGATAACCACCAGACACAGACTACATTGATTAACGCCGAACTGATCGTCGCCCGCTCTGGATTTGGTGAACGTTAGACGTTACTTGTGTGCGTGCGTGTCTCTCGGACTCTCCAAAACCAATCACCGGTTTTTGGTTAGAAAATCTTTCTCAGCTGATTTCTTTTTTTTGTTCCTTACCCTCGTGGCGGGGGTGTGTCAGTACATACGTATGTACAGACAATATAATCACTTTTGTTGGTGTTCCTCTCGTCAATATTAACGGGAAGTACTTGACCTTGATGGGGTTTTTTTATGGCTTTATGCCCAAATGCGCATCTGGTCGGATGTTGCTCTTTGGAAGAAAATTTTCTTTGACTATTGATTTCAAAAAAAAAAAAAAAAAGTGAAAGTGCGCCGTCGAATTCAATTCTATTAACATTTTCCTTGTGAATTAATTTTGTTTACCATCAACTAGGGATGAGCGATGTTCATCGATGTTCACAAAACATCGATGTTGAGAGACTAAACATCGATGTTTTAACATCGATGTTGAGGTACGTAAAATATCGTATAATCGATGTTAAAAACAAAACATCGACCATCGATGTTAGCAACTCAACTCAAAATTGAAGATTTTGCATGTTGTTTTTAATTGAAGGCTTAGCATGAGAAATTAAAAAAAATCGCGAATTTTGAACTATTCAGCCTTATTGTGAGTTTCACCCGAAAAATATTTCACGCGAAACATTTTTGTTCGCCCGAATTTTTAAAAGCTATTGTGAGTTTCGCCCGAATAAAATGTTACTTCTTTTTGTTGAGATTTAAAAAATGTGAGTTTCTACTGAAATTTCTACTATTCTTGTCTTAAAATTAACAAACGAATTCCGTCTTGTTGTTCTCTGTTTCGTCTACTAGATATAACTAAGCGAAATTTGCAGCTGTCACCTATCAATGGTGTTTCATTTCGCCCGAATGAGGTTTCGGGCCGCTTCCATGCAAGTATGTTGTTTTTTTACGTCATTATTCGGCATTCTATAAATTCATCCAATAACATCGATGTTTTAAAACATCGATATTTTGAGTTCGATTATTATCGATCATCGATGTCAATATCGATGTTTTACCAACATCGCTCATCCCTACCATCAACACAGCGGAACAAGAAGTGTCAGTGTACAGTACGAAATGCTGACAATGTAGCACGAGCACCTAAGGGTTGACTATGTTTTTCTTTTAATTGGAAATGAAATAAAATGATATCTGCTTTTGGGGTGTTAATGAGTAATAAGCAGCGGATGAGAAGCCATTACGATTTCACCGGACGTTTATTGTGAAAAACAGCATATTTTGTACTTAAATTTTAATTATCACCGAGATGCAAATAAAATATACAACCACTTACATGGAAAAGCACTCTGGAGGCTGTTTTTTTTGTAACGAATGTCATGTGGCAAGGGAAGGAATATTACTAGTTTATATGTCCTTATTGTAAATGAATGTTGGGATTCCATTTGGTTAGGATTTTATTAAATAATGGTACACGGTTGTCAGCACAAAGGAGCTTAAGGGGTTTAGAAAACGACGTCAATTACTTAGGTTACACCGGACAAAGCTTAGGTAGTTATAGTACTACGAATATCATCACTATAAGAACATCGTCCAAAGGACTAAGTCATTTAGATCGAGTATCTATGTAATATAATTAGTGTTGGCTTAATATTTACACACCCATTATTGTTGCTTTATCCATTAAATACTTCTAAATATATCATACTTGGAATTTTAAGGTTTCATTTGGCTTTAATTTCTTGTGCTCAATTTTTTTTAATGGATCCCAAAATTCTTTGTTTACATTCGAATCGTCGGCAACAAAACCCTTGCAATCGAAATAACTTATATTCCCTCCCTTCCAACGGGAGCCATTTTATGTATGTTATGGTGAAATTAATAATAAGCATATATATTTTTTAGTTATCACACTATATTTATAAATGCGAAAGTAACTCTGTCTGTCTGTCTATTAACTTTTCACGCCTAAACCGCTGAACCAAATGTAATGTAATTTGGCAGAGAGATAGTCTGGGACCTGGAGAAGAACATAGATGAAAAAGCCGCCCGCAGCTTCCATTTTAATTAACCAAAATAAGTCATATTCACATTATATATGTATATGTTGGTATAGTGCCTAAAGGGAAAACTGCAAAATCTGGACTCAAAAGATGGCGCTGGAGTCGAGTTATTAACAACTTTTACATTAATTGACCAAAATGTCTCATATTCACAATATGGGTTGGTATAGTGCCAAAAGAAATAATTACATAATCTGGACCCGATAGGTGGCGCTGGAGTTAAGTTATTAATAACTTCTGTATTAAGTAAACAAAATGACTCATATTCATAATTCATGTTTGTTTAGTGGCTAAAGTGAAAACTACAAAATCAGGACCCGATAGGTGGTGCTGGAGTCGAGATATTAACAAATTCAATATTCAGGGAAACCAAAAGCAAACAAAAAAAATTGGATCTAACGGACATGTTTCTTTCATGTTGAATGGTAAATAGTTTTCTCAAATTCTCAACTGCAAGACGGAGAAGGTATGCTCTAATTAAAGAATATTAGCACCGAATAGTTACCTGTTGCGAAAAGTAGAATATGTATGGACCTAGGCAGTGGTTGGATGTACATATGTACACACAACTAAAACACATGCCCAATTCCTCTCTTCACCTTGGAAAGTTTATGGTGATAGTCTGATAGACTTTTCATTTCATTAACCACGAGAAACGATAAACCCCATACAATCTTCTAAGGAAATAGTCATAGGTAGTGCATGCAATGGCATGGTACGATACTATTACATGTCAATGCTAAACCCCATGCCTTACGTGTAACAGTACAAAAGCTCTTATATTCGGGACTGGAAATTCTTTCCCATCCAAGGTACTGTTTCAGTCAGTCTTAAGTCATTTAGCCATCAGAAAGTCTTCCAATGCCAGGCAAAAGCCCATAAAATCCTTTGAAGATATCATTGCGTTAAAAATTCAGAAACTCTTAAAAAATTAATACTTGACATTTGACGTCGGAAGAGCGTTGTAGATGCCAATGCCTCATATTATTTTGATTAGAGAAAAAAGTTTAAAAAAGTATTATTGGCTTTTAAATGTTTGCTCCTAGATCGAACATTTCATGTGGTACAACCAAATAATAGCAGAAAAATGAATCAAGACAAATCAATTAAAAGTATACTAACTTTGTTGTCTTTTGTTGTTTTTAACGGGACGTGACTAGTGATGGGAAAATACCCGGTAAATACCATTTGAGGGTAAATACCCAGGGTATTTACCGGGTATTTACCAAAACGGGTATTTATGTGGGTAATTATTTCAAATGAGGAATTATTGTAAAAACATGCTCATTGGGTATTTTATTTTTATATTATTCGATTTAAAAACGAAAATGCAAAACATAAACAAAAGATTCTTTGAATATTTACTAATCTGAGTCGCTGGAATTAGATGGTATTGTAACTACAATCTTATCAAAAGAGATGAATTCTGCCAATTCAGTAGATTTTGATGTGCTGGGTATATTCGCATTATAACTGCAAATTGGTTCATTTACTTCTGTTTCCGAACTTCTCCGCGTGTTCAGTAGTAAAGCTATGTTAAGACGATTGCCAGATCTAACAATATTGTCAGGTCTACAAATGTGCTGAAAATTAGCTGCAAATGAGCTGACAATGACAAACTACCTCACAATGTGGAATTGCCAGTTCACATGGTTGCCAGGTTTTGTCCCAATTCCTGACAATTTATTGACAGGCGGTTGGCCTGCAAATGTTCTGACAATGTTTTCTCTGACAATATTGTCAGATAAATAATTTTCAGTTCACACGGTTGGTAGATGACTGTTTACAAAAAAAAAAAAAACTACAAATTCATTGCCCGACGTTGTCAGACTCATAGCATTTGATAGAAATTGTTTTCTTCGTGCAAAAAATACCTCTATGCATGGAAAACTATATGCCCTAGGTAAAAACTTTGTATGGTAAATTTGTAGTTAACATTACGGCGCACCAAAATATAAAAAAAATAATTAGATAGTATTAACATGTTTTCCCGAAATAAATGCAATTTTCTTAAAATTGATTAAAAAAAAATTAAAAAAATTGTGTTTGAAGACCAATTGCTCGAAAATTAAACCACGGATGGTAATAGCCGTAAAAAACTGTGGTAGACATCCATCAATTGTCTATCGAACAAGCCCACCTTGATTGCTCTGGCCTTCATAGACGACCCTTCATAGGCGTTGAAGATAGACCCCCCCCCCTTTCAATATGTTTTGTTTTTCCATAAAATAAACCAAGGAATCAGAATATTTATTGTCTGTGATATAAGTACGTCTTTCCGCAAAATTTGCATTTAGCCATTTTATCCATTTTATCGAAATATTTCCACACGGAACTCTTATTTCTTCCCATATTAAATAAAAAAATAAACTTTAATCACTAGCTAGAAGACTGCACCAATTGCTTTAAAAAACTTATGTCTATTACTAAAAAACCATTAAAGTAGTATATATAAATCGTACATAACTGTAAAAAAGGGTTGATTTACCAACCGTAATAAATACTTCTTTGGCATTATCATTATTTACTAAATGTAATAAATACCCGATTTTGGGTGGGTAAATATGATTTTGGGTAAATACCCGGTAAATACCCGGTATTTACCCATTAATAAATACCCACCGGGTAGGTAAAAAAAATCTGCCCATCACTAGACGTGACTAGCTTTACGGACTTCAGCTGACTTCACCAAATAATGCTCATTGACGTATAGTGAATTCAAAAGATTTCAATTGAATTCACTGACTTCAACTTATTTTCACTGATTTCAACTGATTTCAAGTGAATTCACTACTGACTTCAACTCACATGATGTGAATTCAATTGACTTCAAAATGATTTGATGAATAAATAAATACAAAAGAATGGTGATTTAACATTGTTTAAGTCCCAATCTTTTTTGAATTCGATTGCATTAATCAAAAATTTGAATTCTTTTTTTACTGTACTGTACTGGCACCGCTCAATTACAAACTTCAAATGATGGCACATCGAACAAAATTGGTGATGATTTGATTTGCCTGAGTCGAATAACTGTATTTTCATTCCAGGAATGCTTTTGAGAGAAAAGTATCTTACAAATGTAATGTAACGCCTGGTAATGGCGTCGATGTAAAATTTCAATAATATTTAAAATACAATTTTCGATGCGCTAAACCTTCGCTTATTAATCGTTACTTCGGTAATATATTCACAACAGAAGTCTGTGAACTCATCCAATCCCGAAATCGACTTTTTTCTAGGTGGCGTAGATACAAATGCGCAAGCATTTATGATGAGTTTAAACGTACTCGTAATAAAGTAACTGATCTGATTCGCAAGAACAAAAAGATTTATTATGAAAATATATTCAGATCTAGCAACTCTAGCTCTCAATTCTGGAAAAATATCCGCCACATCGGAATCAATAATGAAAAGCATGATCTTCCTAGCAATATAAATCTTGATGAACTAAATGCACGATTCATACAACCAATTAACTCCGTATCTGCTTTCGATATAAGTGCTCCCACGAGAAATATAGGTAGTGGATTTTCATTATCAGGTGTTAATGATGTATGTGTAGGTGAAGCAGTCTTAAAAATCAAGTCTAAAGCTATAGGCCCCGATAAAATTCACCCAGATTTTATAAAAATACTTCTTCCTGTAATTTTGCCTCAAATCACACATATTTTTAACACAATTATAACTACATCCATATATCCTAATAGCTGGAAGATTGCCAAAATTATTCCTCTGCCGAAAGCTAATAGCAGTGATTTCCGCCCTATTGCTATACTTCCCTTAATTAGCGAAGCGTTTGAGGCTGTTGTTAGTAAGCAAATAAAAAAATATTTTAATGAAAAAAAGCTTATTACAAAGCTACAGTCAGGTTTTCGTGCAAACCATAGCTGCACAACAGCCTTACTTAAGGTATGCGAGGATATTAGGGAAGGTTTGGACAAAAATATGATGGGTTGCATTGTCTTTTTGGACTTTTCTAAAGCCTTCGATTGCGTAGATCACAATATCTTACTGCACAAGCTTAGGATACAATTTGGTCTCGATGAAACTCTGTGTACGTTGTTAATGTCATATCTTACCAACCGATATCAATACGTAACAAACAAAAATGAATGTTCCGCTCCCCTCCCCCTCCACTCCGGTGTTCCCCATGGTTCTGTCCTGGGACCGTTGTTATTTACATGTTTCATTAATGATATCTCGGACAGTTGCGCGGTATGTAGCCATCACATCTATGCAGACGATGTTCAGCTATATGCGATGTTTCCACGAGCACAAATTAATCTAGGCATCGCAACAGTAAATCAAGAGCTCGAAAAAGTTTATTCCTGGTCCAAATTAAACAAACTTCAGCTAAATTCAACCAAAACGAAAGCTTTGATTATTAGTAGAACCAATATAAATTGCGATGCGCCTCAACTTTACCTTAACCACTCTCCTATTGAATGGGTCCAAAATATAAAAAACTTGGGTGTTTATATCACACATAACTTCACGTGGAAATATCACATAAATAAGACTGTCGCAAAAGTTTACGGTGCACAAAAGTATCTTCCAACAGATGTTAAGCTTAAGCTAGTCAAGTCATTTATTGTACCTATAATTCTATATGGATGTGAGATTTTTTCAAACATGGACTCTGAGTGCCACCGAAAGCTGAATGTTGCATACAACAGCTGTGCAAGATACATTTTCGACATAAACAGACATGAACATATTTCCGGCTACGCCAAAAACATTACAGGCTGTTCGCTAACTGCTCTACTAAAATATCGAACCATTCTATTCTTGCATAAAATCATTACCACCAAAATGCCGGAATATTTATTTGACAAAATTAAAATGGCGAGAACGCAAAGATCCTTACAATTAATTACACCAAGATATAAATATTTGACTACCTCACGACAATTTTTTGTATATGCTATTAAACTTTGGAATATGCTACCCCTGCACATTAGGCGTTCATATGATGCCAACACGTTCGCTAAAAATGTTTTTGAACACTACGCAGAGAATTTCTAATGCATTGACGTCCTTCTATCTCTCTTACTTTTTCTTTTTTTTTTCTCTTCATACTACTTTGCCGTTTAACTAACCCTTATTTAAATAAATTTTGTATCATTGTTTTACTGTTTTATTTATTTATGAATACTATGTTACTTTTAAACACAAAGCCACAAAAAAGCATGTACAAGTTATTATAAGATTTATCTTTTTGTATCATGAATGTTTTTTAATAAATTAATTCTAATTAATTCTAATTCTAATATTACATTTTTAATACCTATTGTCTGTTAAGAAATATGCACTTACCATGGATGCATTTACAACTTTTCCCACTGGGCGCCATACCATACCATGTCATATTTGTTTTGGCGTCTATCTTTTAAGGACGGAACCGAATAAAATCTGTAAATTTTAGTAACAGCTATACCTCCTATGTGTTAATAATTAAATACCATTTTGTTCCCAAACTGTCTTTCATACTCTATAGTTTCAGTTTACATTTGATTTTTGTAAAATGCAGTTGTAAATATTTATAAGCGATGAGTCAGGGGGAACGCCGTAAAAAGATCATCGACAAATGGCTCGAAAATCCTTCGCGACCAAACCATTTTATTGCAAAAAAAAATTGAACGTAGCACGCAGTACAATTGATTCTGTTATAAAAAGATATTTGGGGACGTTGACTACTAAGCGAAAAGAGAAAAGTGGAGAAAAAACGGAGCACATGATAAAAATTTGGATAAAAAAAATAGTGGGTGTCATCGTTAAGAACCGGGCCATGTCATCCAGGGATGTTGCTCGGAAATGTAGTACCAACCAAACAATGGTACAAAGATGCAAGAAATGGGTTGGTATAAAAACGCGGAAAAAAACAAAAAATACCAAAAGTTTCCAAGAAGCAAAACAAAGGCCATTAAAACACGAGCCCGAAAGTTATACGACTTGATTGGGCACAAGAAAGCCTGCTTGATTTTGGACGATGAAACCTACGTCAAAGCCGACTTTAGTGCTCTTCCAGGTGAGCAGTTTTATAATTCTTTTGAAGAAGGGATTCTCCCATTATCAGAAACATCGATTGGATTGAAAAAGTTCGGACTCTTTGCCAATGTGGACACAGAAGCACATCGTTTTTTCCAACTGGCACAATTACCGCGGAAGTGTAATCAATGAGTGACTGAAAAAACAAACACGAGGGTGGGTCAACATTATTTTGACCAGATTTGGCTTCAGCTCACAATGCTCAAGCGACGCTAAACTTGCTTGTGGCCAAAAACATAGATTTTGTCCCAAAAGACATGAACTCACCTAATGTCACACAGTGTCGTCGAATTCAAAGGTATTGGGCCTTGGTTAAGATAAAATTGAGGAAAAGTGAGCAGTGTGCTTAGGACCCAGCAGATTTTGCTATTAGATGGAAAAGAGCATGCAAAAAGGTCACGGACGTCACTCTCATCAACATTATGAAGGACATTCGAAAGAAGTTGCGAAAAGAATGGGAGCCTAATAAATTTTCTACTTTGATTACTTGTAAATGAATTTTATAAAATATAGTTGTTGAAGAAAATAAAAATTATTAACATGAACTATCACAAAATTTTGTTTTTTCGCTTTGAAGTTTCCAAATTTTATTCGTTTCAGTCCTTATTTAGGTGTCAAACTGACAATTCTCACACAGTTCTGTTAGACTGCTCGTTATTAGTGTGTTCTGAGCAAAAAAGGAAAAAAAAAAAAAAACAATTTCAAAGCTCTAATGTGCGTGAGATAGGAAATGTACAGAAATGTCCAAGTTTAGCCCAAAAAGGCACATATTTTTCAAATGACTTCCAATTTTTTTTTTATTGCCTTGCGTTATCTACCCTTTATTTTTATTCTTTTCAACTCCAAGTGGATGTTTAACTGAAAGAGAAACCTCCCCCCCCCACCCCACGAACGTTTTCAAGGCTCTTTTAAACTAACGAACAGTTTACCATAAAAGCTTATTCTTTTTTCCGATACACCATCTCGTGTTAATTAATAAAGCGAATGATAAATATTTAAAATGCAAATATCCTCAACAATCCGCACACATGCAACACCAGGTTGGTCTTGTTACGTATCCTTTTTGCGAACATCGATTCGTCCCCATTAAAAAGAGTTAAAACGAAAACGGAAATCACATAAGAGTGTCATAGCAACTTCGTATGGAACATGGAAGTAAAAAAAGGACATTGAAATGCGAGAGCTTCCCCGCAGAGCACTGCATCGATAATAGCGTGTGTACCGTAGCGCACATCCCTTATTCAGAGTCGGGCTGAGCTGCGGTGCAAATTGTACGTATCCATGGCGATGTATACGAGAATTTCGTATATCCTCACCACACCGCACCGTTTCAATTACACAATTTAATTCTCCATGATTCACAGTCACACTCACAAAGGAAATTTGCGGATATGATACTCGTATCTCCGCCAGCCCGGAGTATCGTAACTGGGGCAGACAGACAGGCGTCGAGAAAGAACACCAAAGTCGAAAAAATCCTTCCACTGTCTCCGCGGGTGGAAGATAAGTTATGTCCTCGTCGAGACACACAGGCGCCCGCTTGGAACTCGGAACTTATAATGATCATTATTAATATTTCGTTTTGGGATGTGACATTCAGCACAGCAGAGCGTGTGTAAAGATGTGCTCCACAATTGCACGTAAATCTGTCAATTAGGTGCGGAACAGCCCGGGCTAACAAATGAATGTCATGTACTGTGGTGGTGGATGGGGTATGTATTCCCATTCCCGTCTTTCCCACAGCACAGCAGAAGTGCGTTCGCTTTAACCTATTTCCTTCGTCTGTCAAGACATCTTGAAACAAAGTATCTACTCCACGTGTTCTCAGTATCGCTTACGGCACAGATTGCTCAGCACTCCAAAGACCGTTGTGTCTATTCTCCTAACGCAAAGGCGTTTACGTCCATGCTACTCGCTACCAGCAAAGCAAGACGCACGCCAGTGTGGAAAGTTGCCCGAGGCGCATTGCTATGGTTCATATAAGAAGCCGCCATGATGTTTACATTTTCAATTAAACGTGTACTCTGGAGAGCACATTGTGGGTTCAATGAGCTCCGTTTGGATAGAAATGCTGTCGTTTGTTGGATTCGTTAGTTGCATGCTAGCGCTAAGCAGTGCATTCGTTGTAGGTGAGTGAGTACATAGAAACATGGTGCGATGCGATATTGATTCCTATCCTATACCACTTTTGTAGCTACGCCACTTTCTCTTGCCCGATTGGACAGCGGAAGTAAGTCTTTGTGCGCTCACTCGGATGAGGATATCTCCACGGGTGACCTACGTCGGATTCTAATCAAGAATGATTTCGATTCTGACAGAATCCACTACCGTGGATTTTTGGATAATGAAGAGGACGGCGAGGATCGGTCCAGTCTGGATTTAGAGTGGAAGAAAATTCGGCGGTACATTAAGCGGCAGCTCAAAGTGCCAAAGCGTTACTTGAAGAAAATTATACGCACTCTAAGTAAGGCGACCAGCTTTAGATCGGATGGGGATGATGCGATTGTATCCCTTATTCCTGATGCCGGTGAGTCGGGAAATATTTTGCAGGAGCGTTCAATCGGCCGATTCGATACGAAGAGACTGCTGGTGGTACATGATCCGGAGTCGGCGGAATATTTTGCGATTATCGCGGCACCGACAAAGCAAATCTATCAATAAACAAGGAATAAATAAATTGCAGAAAAATTGCTGTTTTTTCTTAAGAAAAGGGAAAGTCACTGGGAAAAACCGCCCATGCAATAAAGAAGCCGTTAATGAAGAGCAGCGCAGGTGGCATACTCTACTTAGAAGGTGTACTACAGTTACAGATTTTAATTTATTCTTGCTCACGTAGCTTCTTCTTCCTTCTTTCTTTTAACTCCGAAAGGTGAGTTGAGCAGCTCGCACTGGCAAATGATTCCCTTGAAAAATGGCCAGACATTCGAATGCAGCTTCGATACTGTGTCTTCTGGTCATGTTTCCTATGATGCAGTATTCGGTTATAATATCGACAAGCACTTGGATTCGACTTCTTCCAAGTGACAGTAGTGTTGTTGATCTTGTCTAGTCGATTGCGGGACACAAGCTTCGGGCTATATGACACAATCACAAGATTTTGTGGTGACACGGTTTATTAGGTTCTTAGCTGTGTTGAAGGCCAGGTAGTAATATATGCATTTCAGAGCCGTTCCTGGTCAGTTCGTATACGTATGCTGTTTCGTTCCTTACCAATCCTACATATGTACATGTCCGTGTCCGACCGAGAGGCAGTCACGAAGTTGATGCTCAGTGATTTGTATGTTACGGTCAGAGTATATCTAATAATGAGTAGGGACACTCTTTCAACACATGCAACTGCTACTAGTACAAAGAAAAGCGTGAAAATAATCGCCCAATAAGTAAAAGTAGCTCAGAAGGATTGATTTCAACCCTTACCTGCGATTGCACATAATGAAAAGAGTCGGCAATACTTTTCAGCAGCACCACCACATGCGGCTAGCTACGTAAGATAAATTGCGTGTCGTTTTTCCATAATGCTTTTTTTAAAGACCCGGCTTGATCGTCCGTGTGGTGGTAGGGCGTAACCTGTCATCATAAGGTATGATGTGACCGAATTTGCTGCTGGGAATATGGGTTCATTTATGGTTTTTATTAAATAGGCTTAGATATGGATCTCTAAAATAAATATTTCAATCTGAAATATGAAAATTAACATTCATACATCTATAAATATTATAAAACTGTAGAGGTTGGTTACCTAATAGCGTGAAAACCGCTGGACAGATTTCGATAAATTTTTTTTTGAAATGCTTCTTAAGTACGCGGGATGATCAAAAGCTATGTAATTTTTTGCTCAGGCTACTGGTTTTTACATAATAGTCAAAATAACTGTATATCGGAGTGGAATATTATCATTATACAGCCCTAACTCAAGAATGGCTTATCGGATTGAAAATCAAAAAAATAGGTGAAATCAGTAAATCTGTCGCTGATTCATTTGAGATATAAAACGTCCTCCTGCGTTATCCTGAAGCTGAGCAATGTTCAAAACAATTATTCAAAACATCGCCCACAATTTTCCTTCAGCGGAGACCACCGCCAGCAGTCGTGCAGCAGTGGGTTTTGTTGCAATAGTGTATGTGTGAGTATATGTGCGCGCTCTAACATGATCATATGCTTTGTACTTCAATCTTCAATGTGCTACAATCATTATCACAATTTGCGGCTCTCACACTCAACCAATCTTTACAAATGAGGTGTCAAAAGAAAGAGAATTTTCTAGAGCAGTGAATTGCATTTTCTGTTTATAAATACAGTGGTGGTCCAATATAACGAATGATATAATGTTCAGTTGCATTCGCTATATTGAGAAATTCGTAGTATCGAACACATTTTCCTTGTACTTTCGTACATTAAATAAATGTACAAATACTGTTTCTAATTCATGACACTTTATTTAATTTATTCATAAAGTCAACAAAACAAGTTAAAAAGTAGAAATTTTTTTAATTTCTTTCCTTTCCTTATCCAAAAAGCAATCGCCAATATGGATATGCTTTTGCAAACGTACAACGCAGAAATTTGTAGCTATTTCCCGTAGACTTATTAGAACAAGTTGTTCTATTTGGCTCAGTTAATACACTCTCAACGTAATCGAGTGGGCTGATACGCGTATCTTCTTGAAGAAACATTTCAGTATTGTTTCAAGATTTGGAATCTTGGAATCTTAGCTTAACTAAGCGAATGGTTGGATCAAGGAGCTTACCTTCGGTTGCAAGTACAACACCCATTTTTCCATCGACCGTTTCCTAAACGTTATTGTTTTTTCTTAGGTAAATTTGTCTCTTTCTATTTTTTAAAGCATGTAGGGTAAAGGTGTTAACAGTGGATCAATTTTTACTTATCGCGCCGTTGAGCTCGCATTTAACATAGTATAGCCATGATATTTTTTTCACAGCTTTTTCAATGTTTTGTCTTCATTTTAAGCCCAAAATCTCAAAGCTTTATTAATGTTGAGATAGTGAAAAAATTGTTTGAAATTACCCTTCCCATGTGATCCACTGTGTACTATGGGTGTACACAGTGAATCAGTACATGGTACACAGTGAAACAGGGATTTAAAATCAATTTATTTAGTAAAAACATACGTTTTTTTCATAACATATATATATTTATTAATTCGTTTTATTATTTAGGGATAGACAAAAGAATAAAAACGAAAATAAAAACACTTCAAGTATTAATACAAAAATAAATAAAAAAAAGCTTAACAGTTCTTGTAAAAATATCACAAAACGTTACTTTTTGCACGAAAATAAAAGAAAAATGAAACTGGTAATTCAGTTGCTCATAATTATTGCTAGCGAACATACAGATTTAAAAAATTAACATGGATTGAAAATTTTGAAATCTGGAGCCTCGAAATGCTACCATGTTCATGATTCACTGTGTACCACTTTCAACTGATTCACTGTGTACAATGTTGTCATTTCGCAAAAACATGTTAATAATTTATAAAATATTTCACCAAAGTAAACAAATCGACAAAAATTATTAAGTATATAAACAAAAGTACGAATATTAAACTCAAATGAAGTTACAATACGCACTTTTTTAATAAGATCAGAAATAAAACAGAAAAAAAAAAAAATACTTACCTATGCAGAAAACACAAACACACGAGGATAACCACCTTCGATAATGCGATCGCGCAGACCGTTAGTCTGTTGCGAGGGGAAGTAAAAATGTGTTCTTTTCTCATTTCCAGATTCATTTTAAAATAAAAATAGACATTATGAGAGCTATTAATTCACTGTGTACTCTGATTCACTGTTGACACCTTTACCCTACATATACAGATATTGTAGCAACATTCGTGATTCGTTATATCGAATATCATTTTTTTGTTCGTTCGCTATATAGAGCCGATAATGCATCTGAAAAAAGTGTACGTTATATCGATCATTCGTTATATTGGCATTCGTTATACTGGACCACCACTGTATTATTAATAAATTAAAAAAAAAAAAAACGATCAAAAACAAATATTCTACCCAAAGTGAACTTCTGTTGTTTTAAGAGTTAATTTTGGTTCATATATGTATGTATGCACATATGTATTTGCTATGTGGAAACATCTGGGATGTTTGATTTACAGTTCTATTTTGCCGAGACTTTAGGCAAACGTTATCAGTATTTGTATTTAAAATTGATGGAGGAACGCTTCCGGAAGAAAATGGAAAAGTACATTTATCACAAGGTTTAAGGTGATATATCACAACTAAAAAAACCGTAAGAATTCTTAGCTTTGTGAGCGGGCTATTTTGTTGCCTCGGAATGATTAAGCTCCAGCAATTAACAGCGAGATATTTTCACGTGTTGATGGTCAAAGTGCAGAATGTATTTCAATCACCCGGGTTGTGGACCAAGAAGTAACAACCAGATATCTGGTCGAATTTGTAAACTCTCGCTTTTGCTGCCATCACATAAATTAAAACTAAAAGTGGGTGTACCTACTATTCTTCTAAGAAACTTGAGCCCACCTAAATAATGTAATGGCACCTGCCCCAAGAGACAATTTTGCAATGACATCTGGTAGAGGCGGAAGTGTTGACGGGCAGTTAGGGGCTGAAAGTTACACATTGAAACGCTTTTGATAAAACGCAGTTAATCAACAAAATTTACTAAACACTTTTGTGGACTTAGAAAAATACTTTGATGTTTCTACACTCCCACTGAAATTGCATATTTGTATGCATAAGAAAGCCCTTAGAATGCGAAGCAAGGCGAGCATGGGTTCAACTAGTGTAGGAATAAAAACAGAATGCGCGCCGATTATAATTCAAATAGTTTTATTCAAACGTTATAATTATAATGATTAATTACAAGAAATATACAAAGAAAAAAGTTTTTAACTTCAACTAGGTAAACTACTTAGATCTTAACGGCTTGACGGCTCAGCTGAATGTGTCGTGTAAAAAGTCATGCTACATAGAATGCGAAATTAAAGTGAGCGAATTTAATTTAGTTAAAGAGCGAATTCATGTTAATGTTAAGCTGTGTTTACACTTATTTACAGTATGTGTAATATGTTGTTTAAAATAGGCAATTGATAATAATAAAAGTAAATAGGTAATAATAAATGTGTGTAATATAGTATAATGTTGGTACTATAGCGCCTACATACATTGCAATAAATTCTCTAAAGCTCATATTTAGGTCGGCAATTACCGACCGCTCATAAATCGCTCTTAAAGTTAAGAGGCTCATAAGTTAAAATTTCTGGTTGGTATTCACCGACCACTAATAGGTTTTTGTCTATGCTGTCTATGCTACTTCGACTTTGAGAGATCTCAACTTTCGGATTTCCGAATGCGTTCTCTTTCGAATATTCGTAGTCAATGGCGATCTTTTTCGAACATGTCAGTGACATTTGGCAGTGTAAATTATGGGGATGATGCAACACAGCTGTAGATGGTGAAATTGATGGTGGTGGTTTTTCATGAAATTCAATTCAATTAAATAGTAAAATAAGGAATATGTTCACTGAACTCATTATAATTTTCTTTTCCTTGTCGGATAAATTGGGATTTCTTTCATTTTTACCCATTTTTAAAATCAACAGAAATAATTTAAATTTGAAATGACAACAGAGTTCGAATTATTTCGAAGTTATCTAAGATAATTACAGGATACAATAATCATTGTCTCTGATATTTGCGCTCGTAACTTAAGAGTGGTTGGGACCACTCATAAGTCTTATGAGCGCTCGTAAATACGCACTAATAGAGGTCGGTGAATAGGTTTATGAGGCTCTTAACTTATGAGCTGTTGGTGAATGCCGGCCTTAGACTTATATTCAACACTTTTTAGAAGCTACATTTAGCATATCACAGCATAACATCTTGTCACACTACTTGTGTAGTCACATTGGGGTGGGTTTTGTTTACATTTTTTATACACGTATTTTAAAGGCGAGACTTGGGTCTTATATCAGTTGAGCGAAAGGCAGAAAACAGGAAAAGAAAGGGTGACACGTTTGAGTTTGAGTTAGGTACATGCATGCGGCAAATAAGTAAATGGTTTTATGGTCAGGTATAAAAAAATAAAATCGGGATCTCTGTTTTCGGGATTTCCTATTATGATGAATGAAAATGCACAGCTACGAAATAAGGTAGCCATTAGCGTAAGATATTGACTAGGAAATTGCAAAATAGATAATTTTTATTGAGAGTATGTTTATGACGTTCGAATAAACTACTGTCGTTTTCTATCTCTCTTCGGCTCTTCAGATTTTGCTCTGAGATTTCAGATTTTTCGAGGTGAATGGAAAGCACACGAAAATACGAGATTGATCTGTTTTACTGCAATCGCATTCATGTATCATCTGACATCTTGTTCGTTAAATTAATAGAAAGAAAATAAATCAAAAAAGAAAAATAATAAATGCAATTACCAACAAAAAATAACCAAATATTTTACTATGTAGTACTAAAAAGTTTTGGTGTAAGTTGAAGTAGGTGTGAATCTCGAGTTGGAATCGAGATTCACGAAAATTGATCTCGAGCAAAAAAAAAAAAAACCATTTATTTATTGAAAAGTAAAAGTTGAAGTTCGTTTTTAAAAGTTAAAATTTTTATAAGTGCTTGGCGGTAGGAAAACTTAAGTTCAAGTGTAAAATATTTTAGCGTATACTGAAATATTGTGAGATTTAAGCAAAATTACAAAAAAATAAATGATTGTAATAACCTGTGCGCATACTAAAACTTTATTGTCCTTTTCCATTTTTTAGATGAGCGAAAGTCGTTCCACTGTTTTAACAAACCATCTGCGAAAGGCATTTCTAAACAAAACATGTATTTCAAGTGTTTGAAATATTCGGGTACAACTGATTTGGTCATTTAAAAAAAAATAAAAACCAAGATCGAAAGGCAAAAATGTATACTAATATTTTTTTAACAATAATGTGTTACAAATTAATTTTTTCGGATTTCTTAAAGAACACCCTGTTTCAAATTCTGAAATTATTTTTCTTCTCTTCTATCTCTCTTTCACGACAACACTATTTCTCCGTGTCTGTGTTAAGAAAAATCGAGCTGATAAGAAACACGTGGAGAATGTCCCTACTCATTATTAGATATACTCTGGTCCATTGTTAGAAAATTCTTAATCTCAGATTGGAAAACGCTACAGTAATCGATAGTCTATAGAACTGGTTTATGCATAGTTCTTCAGTTCTGTTTTTCAATTTCCACTCCCATGCCTTTCTTTGTGTTCGAACCATCTGTAAAGATGGGCAGTATCGGGGTTGTTCCAGACATTTCTGTCCGGTATGGAGATCTTGTAATTTCTGGTAAAGTCAAACCGCGGTTTGTTCTTTTTTCAGGTATTTCGCTTTATTTCAGGTATTGAGGCACGTACCTTTCAGATACAAGATGGGATTTTGTATCTTCTTGTAAACAGAACTAATACTGTCTTGTTGACGTTAGATAATGTTAGGTTGGACTCGGAGCCGGAGGATTCACCTTAACCAAAGTAAGTTCACGATTCCTATCGATGTTGTTGGAACCATTTTGAAAGTTTCCATATTCTAGTGATATCCGTAGAGGAATATCTTGTAGATCTTACTTACTTAGTTGGCGCTACAGCTCGAGGTGAACCTGGGCCTGCTTCTTGCAACCATTTGTGTGTGCGTGTTATATTTTTGCACGAATGGAAGGGACCTACAGTTTTTTGCCGACTCCGAACTATTAAGAAATATTGAAAAAATATTGAAGAAATATTGTCCCAGAATCTTTTTTCTTAAGGAGAGTGCGCGGGGAGTTGCACATGTAGTGAAATGGAGACTCTTCCTTTCTTCCGTCTTCCGTAGATCGAATGACAGTCTTTTTACTTTCTGGGTTATAAAAAAATTTCTCGACAAAGATTAGTTGTGAGTTGGGGTGAATAAGGTTTCTCAGATTTTCTCGGGCTACTAAAAAGCAGTGCCTAGGTACAAAGTCTATGCTACTTCGTGCGAGGTCATACAGAGGTGAAATGGCAAAGAAGTGGAACTCACCTCAGTTTTTGGTTACGAGTAGATATGCAGCTAACCTGTTTCGTAGATGAAATCGAATAGTTCTGCTTTGAAAAGCTTTGCCTTTCCGACTATCGGCTTTATGATAAGGATAAGTAGACTAAGTTACTCGACAACTCTTTTGACAAACATTTCACGCAGTCAGGTGCTGAATTAGCTCCGCGTATGTCATAGAATACTCTTAGTAAAACATAGTTGACCATTCGTATAACACGTACACACAAATGGTTCAACATAGAACTGTATGTACTTATTTTATATATGAAGATTATAGGTCCTAGGTGGTAACTTTGTGGGACCCCCAATGTCACTGTTCGAGGGCTGGTTCGGTTGATAGCTACCGGCCTTCATATTTCTCATATTTGACATTTCGATCAAATTTTCGATAACTATCGACGGAAAACAGTTTGGTAGCACATTTTTCTATCCAGGCTAAGCACCTAAGACTGGATAATTATCCAGGTTTCGTAAGCCTATATAGGCTTAGTTGTTAATGTAATTAACATGGAAAACATTTTCTAAGCCTATATAGTTTTAAAAAAAACAACGCCTATTATCAATGCAACAAATGCCCATTTTATAGGGTTTGAAAAATCATATTTTTTGGAAGGGTTAACAAAGTTGGGAAATCGTTGGGAAAAGTGTATCGCGCTAAAAGAAGACTACGTTGAAGAATAAATTAAATGTTGGCAAAAAAGACGAGTTTTTAGTTTCAAAGTGACAAGTGAATAGCCTACGTACGTCTAATTAGGTTTGATATGAGAGATCTATTGGAACTTTTTTGTTATTGTTTATCGAAATAAACTTCAGCGGGAGACCGTACACCTTACAGCTAAGGAGTAGGATCTTGTAAGTTATCATATTAATGATCTCCCGGATTCCTGTAATATACAAATGTAATACAAATGTATGCATACGACGTCCTGATTTACCTTTGTCGTTCCGTAGAGCTGATGGAAGATCTAGTGGCAAGGATGAATGAAGATCTAGCAAGAATTCAACTCTGGTCTGATCTCAACAAACTTAAACTTAACCCCTCTAAGACTCTAGCAATGTTATGCTCAAGAAGAGAATTGGAGGCTTCAGAATTTCCCTGTGAAATTATTCCATACGTTGATAGAGTTAATTATCTGGGTTTTACGGTAAACAACAGGTTAAGCTGCTGCGACGCCATTTCGACAACAATCGGGAAAATATACTCTGGTTTGCGCAGCTAAAGATGCTCTGCCTATCTCCTTCCACCGAACATGAAACTGCGTCTAGTTAAAACCCTTATTATGCCCTATTTTTTGTTTAACTGCTCTGTATATGCCACATTAGACTACGAATGCAAACGCAAAATAAATGTAGCATTCAATGACTGTCTCAGATTTATTTATAGCGTTCCGAGATATACCAGTGTCTCATATTTCAAAACTTCTCTTTTAGGCATCTGTCTAAATGATTACTATGACTTTCGTAATTTGCTCAAACTCCATGCAATTATTCATAACCATTGTCCTGTGTATCTGAACGAAATGCTACGATTTGCTCAATCCGGTAGGGGTCTACGTTTAATCTTACCCCGATTCGCACACACTATTGCTGAGCACACACTATTGGCGAGTAGAATACAATACGATATGACGTCATTCTAAATTCAATATGGCAGACGCCCCCCAAGATGGTGGATTTCCGTTATCTTTGCTACATCCCTAACATGGGTATCAAATGAAAGGGTTTGACAAGTAGAACACGACATTGCTTACTTATACATATTCTTTGAAACTAAAAAGTCATAAATAAAAAATTAAGTTTAAAAAACTAAAACCCGACTACGGGAGAAACCAACTAAAAAGTACGAAACAAGATGAAACGAAACAATGATTTTCAGAGTACAGCCGTAGTTGCATGCCGCTTTGTCCAAAGAATGCGTAATTATATAAATACGTTATTATACCGGCATGCGACCACGGCTATACTCTGAAAATCATTGTTTCGTTTCATCTTGTTTCGTACTTTTTAGTTGGTTTCTCCCGTAGTCGGGTTTTAGTTTTTTAAACTTAGTTTTTTATTAAGAGTTAAAAATAAATAGAAAAGATATCTACGAAGACGCAACTAATCAGTTAATTTTACAATGTTCCAAATTTTGTAGTTTATTAAACCGCAAGACTTCCGGTTCAATGAAATCAAATTTCAAAGTGGGCCACGCACTCGAAATTGACTCTATTCAAGTGTTGGATTGCCTATTTAATCTTCTCTGTTTAAATTGGTAGAATTATATTGAAGGCAATTAATAGCCTTAAGACACTAACTGTAAAATTCGTATCCGCTAATATTAGAAAAAAATATTAAAAAATGTAATTTGGGAAACATTTCAATTTATTTATGGCTCGAAAATACATTAGCTATTGTCAGAAGTTGAAAGTCGATCATCGGTGGTCACCGTTGATCATTTACTGTGAAGCAAATCGATGCACTGGAGACCTCGCACGTTTCCTCTTAATGTTGCCATTGCTAGTCAACTGAACCTTCCGCAGTTTGCCGGCACCTTTATTGTATACACCCGGATTGACAAGGAGTGTGTTGGGATTGTTTTGGAAGTAACGCATGTATTTCTGTGGCACCATGAAGCTGACGCCTTGTTGGTTGCCCTTACCCTGCTTGAGTTTGATAATATTGGGCTGCTTGTTGGCGTTAGCTTTGCCGTAGACCAGCTGATCGTCGTAGACGTCTTCCTCGCCAATAAGATAGTCGTCAGCTTCCGCCCTACCGGTTGGACTGGTGGTGACAGTACCTGTACCAGTGATTGTTCCTGTTGTCGTCACAGTTTGCGTAGTCCCGGCAGTACTTCCAGTGCCAGTGATGATAATGGGAATGATGGGTTGCGTACTTTGACTGCTGCCAAACATGTTGCCGAAAAGCAGCAGTTTCTTTAGGAACATCCTGCTGCTCGATGAGTCGGGCTTAAGAGCTTCAGCGGGCAAGGCTTCGATTCCTGCAGCTTGTCGTAGTTCTCCAGCCACTGGTTCTGCATTAACGTCGTCATAGTTACTCTGGAGTCGCAGGAATTGTTCCACGTCCTCTGCCCTCAGCTTTGCGTTAGCTGGCAGGTTGAAAATCGAAGACCGTCGAGCTGAAAGAGGCAACAGTTAGAAATAGTCTAAAGTCGTAAGGATCTTAATACATACCTTTCAGCTTCTCAGCAATTGACAAGCTTAGGGACATCGCGGCCAGAGCTAACAGAATAGAGAATCTCATGGTGGATAGGATCGCTGCTTATGTTCCCAACAAGCAATTGATGTGTAATGCATCGATGTGAATGACCAAGCCCCTTTTATACCCAGTCTATAACGCCCGTTCTCCCACTTGTATCTGAGTCCCTACACCGGCAGCCAAAAAAAAGAAACGGCAACCAAAATCAATCATCGTGTCTTGTTTGCGTTTTGCCAAAACTTAAGTGTTGCTGTGTGCCTCTTGAGGTGTGTTCTGTGAAAACTGTGGAAAGCAATCTGTGCCCTTCTCCCTGCGGGCGTCATGGATGAACGGCTTGCTATCGCCAACAAGTGTGGAGTTTTTTTTTCTTCTTGTACTCATCTAATGAGATTGGGATTGAGAATTATTCTTGTACGGCCAGAGTACGCATATATGTGGCGATTGGATCTTTATTTGGCTTTCTTGTCTGCCGTTTTTTTTTCGTATCTACCCCGGGGGCAGTGGCGACGACGCACATCTTGACGAGATGTGTAGGTCAATTGTGCTATGGAATTGACCGCACTTAATTAGTGTCTACGTCTAGGTTGGTAATTGCCAAGTAACCACTCCATTAGGGAAATCTCAGAAATTTGGCTTAAGTAAATTTACCAGAGTGCATGTGTATTTCTGTCCTTCTGGGGATGAATTTGACTTTCATGTGCTTCGGTTTTGCTGGAAAAAAAAAACAAGTTAACTGTTTGTAGGCATAAGACAACGCCACATAATTTTATCTGAATGAGAAAGCGGCAATATGAACGGTGACCGTAAATCTACTGTGTCCCTGTGTTCTCAGATAAGAGTTATCGCGATAGAATCTGTAGGTTGCTTTTAGGCTCAATTCCGAGAGATGTTTTCTGAGCCGCTACGGTATATTGTACCTAGATACTGATCGAAGGTCTGAATCCATACATGAAAGGCGGTTTGGCGGAAACATTCTTCAGTAGCTAAAGATGCCGAAAAGATGGATGGTGAGATGACGTCGGGTTTCTAGAATGTCATAAGCCTCCTGGTTGCTTTGGTTGGTTTCAGAGCGTGAGGAGAGAGCTCTCCTCTTCACTTAGGTCGCGAGTCGGGTCCATTGTGTTCCCCTCAGAAACCGTGCTGAGAAAGAAAGGGTAGCGATTTGGTAAGTGAAGGGTTTTTGAGTGGGGGAATTCCAAGGAATATGTGGATTCAATGTGTCGTATAAGCTCCAGTGTTTTCGATAAACCTATAGATCTAAGCGATTTCAGTACAGGTAGGATAAGTCTTCCCAGGTATATTGGCCTTATTGAGCATAAAGTACGACAATCGCGAATGAAGGAATACTTCCATCCTCTTCTTCGCAACCCGGCCAGATGTATGTTGCACTAGTCCCAGTCTGTTTGCATGTCTATTCAAGTTTATTTGTCCCGTTTATAGGCCAATCATCAGTTTTATTTGTGGTCTACCCATATTTAGTACTTTCCTCGTGCGTTGTGGGGTCGGATAATAAGCCTCCTGCTAATGGATGAAGTGAGATGTGGCAATACCTCCATAATAAGTGACCATCTAAATTGTAGGCCGATTGTTCGTAGGTGTCCTGAATTAATGTTGGCGATTAATCATAAACCAGCTACTTCGGATTATAATCGGCGATTTTTTGCAAAACTTTAGCCCCTTATTGCTAGAACAAAAATCGTTGCGAGAAAAATAATCGTAGCGTAAAACGTCAAAATTCTCGCACCTTCACTGTGAGAAACCATTCTTTCTCGCAACGATTTATTTCTCGCAACGATTTTTTGACATTGTTTTCAATGAAAGAGGAAACAATTGTATTAATTTGAGTAGCATAAAGGGAAACTACACATTTTCGCACCTTCAAACGTCATTTCCTCTTTAAAAAAAATTAAATTTGTTGTTCAAAATACTCTTATAATACTCAATATGAGTGATAAGAGGAGGAAAATAACACAAAAAATAAAGTTCTCTAATGACGAAGAAAAATGTCAAAACTTGAACGTCAAAAATCTCGTTGCGAAATTTGAAATTCTAGGAATTTACCCTCAAAATCTCGCACCACAAGCTACGATTTTTGTTTCGCAACGATTTTTTTTCTCGCAAGGATTTTTGTTCTGGGAACAAGGGGCTTTATAATTTGCCATTGTGACTAAATCGATTTCAAGTCATAATCAAGACCACTGGAAGACACCGGGAAAATGTTTTCGAACTGCGTTCGTAATCTGGGACGCACACATTCCATAAGTATTCCAAAAGCACCCTTTCTATGTTCCCGTTCGATGTTTTTTTTTTAAATAACTTTTCAATGGAATACAATTTTATAATTTGTATGTTATTGATCTTATGCATACAGTGACTCCCATATTTTATCACATGCTTAAATTTTGAACGTTTTTTTCTTACGACGCCGTTTTAAAGTTCCGGTATTCGATCGTTTTATGTTCAAGTCTGGCGAATATGCAACTGATAATTTTGTTATGGTAATTGCAAAAGTACAGCGATCCAGAGAAATTATGTGGGCGTTTTGATAAGAGTGGAACAGATTACAATTTATGCGCATTTTGGTATAAGTGATCAAATTTTAAAGGAGGATCTACAAGATGAGGGCTGTATCAATCCAGATGAAATAAGGCATTGAAAACGACATTACAAAAAGCTTAGGTCATCCAGGAATAGCCAGAAAGTTTAAATGCTATTAAGAATTCATTAGCAAACTAAGAAAAACACTGACCTTGCAGCTTCAACCAAATCCAGCTGGGTGAAAGCTAAGCCTATCCCAAAATTCTCAAGGAAAACTCGTTTGAACTTTAATTTTTGGAGTGTAGTCATGCTCTAAAGGTAGGGTTAACACAGCAAGCAGTATGCTTCGAATAGAATAAAAAAAAGGTCAAAAACCCTCTACTAACAAAATAGCATATGGCCCTCCGAAAATAGTTTGCCAAAAAGTACAAATCGTACACAAAAAAGAACTGGGTCAATGTTTTTTGATCAAAAAATACGGTTTAGAAAATCGAAGGACGCATGACCGCTCAGATGTAGTACGTGGCCAGTTTGACATTTTGCCTATGCATGCACCTAGTAAACTCTATGCCAAGAAGAGTAAAAAGTGTTTCGACCGCATAATGAAGAAAAACTAATTCGATATAAATGTAAGCTTTTGTTTTTGTCCAGAAATTTGCATTCAGCTAAGGTCCAACGAATTTCTTAATTTTGAAAATAATTTAATTTTTATTTCATTTTACGAAAAACCCACGTTAGCTTGTTATCTTTGAAAACATGTGAACAATTTTGTGAGTCACTGTATATGGTCTTTAGCATTTGTGGGCAAGTGGCCGCCTCTGGATAAGGTGAGCTCTTTTAAGCACATTTTACATAACAATTTCGCAGACTTCTGCAATTTGTTTTCAATGTTGCCCCTAAGCATCAAGGTTTTGGTTGGTTTATTGGTTTCTTTCTCTGCAAGTTTCCCCCACAGTGTGTATCAAGTGTGTATCAATTGAGGGTGTTTGGTGCCCAATAATGGCTATTCTTTTGAAGCCAAGACGAAATGTGCTTCGTCGCTGATAATGATTTGTAAAACTCGAGCACCCCAATTCTTGATCTCTACGACTTTTAAATGCCAACTGACAAATGTCATCCAAACCGCAATGGCGGCCTAAAAAAATCGACCTGGAACATAAAAAGCACCATGTATGAAATGTATTTCCAAAGAAGGTATAAATGCAACAGTTGCATATCTTAAGTTTATGATATGCATTTGGGCATTGCCTTCGTCGCAGTCGTACTATCTGCAGTTTCCTCTGAAACATTTGCGATTTCTCGATATTGGCCGCATTAAAATACCCTATGATGTCATTCATCGGCGTACAGTGGCCAAATTTTTCGGGGTGGAAAAACAAAAGTTTGAAGCTCTAGTATATAATCGAAAAAATTGTATCTTTTAGATAGAGCAATAGTTTTGCTTGTACATGAAGGAACCAGTCAAAGTTGAGAAATTTTTGAGGTCATCTAAAAATTATTTTTTTTTTAGGTTTGAGTGTAAAAACAAACGGTTACAAAAAATAATTTCTTTTTCATTTTGTGTAACATATCTGTTCATTTGTAAAATCAAAAATGCACGCATCTTATTTAATGTTTTTTTAATTACCATTTCCGGCACACTTTTTAGGCAGTGGGTCAAAATGAGGTCCCAAAGGATCTGACGTAAACTCAATAGAATATTAGTTTTTATAAATATATGTACTAGGTTACTACTTAAGTTTCGAAATATGGCAACACCAGTGTGAATATGTCAAATCTGCCATTGTCATCGTAAAGTTTGACATTTTTAATGGTAATCGTACTCAGAACCTTTTGTCATACAAGTGCTATTTTCGTTGTTTACAGTTACCTATCGTACTTGAAATATTAATTTTGGTCACAAAATTGAGTTAAATCGTGAACATTTTCGTGCGATGATTTTCTATGACTTTCGACGTGGGCTAAACCAACAACAGTGTGCCCATCAACTCGCTTCGACTTTTGGTAATGAAGCACCATCTCGAGGCACCACGATTTGCTGTTTTTCCAAATTGAATCGTGGTTGCATTTCGCTACAGAATGAATTTCGTGAAGATCGTCCAAAATCGGTTGTTGTGCCAGAAAAAATCGATGTTGTGCGTGAACTGATGTTGCGAGATCGTCATGTGACATACCGTGAGATTAAAGCATGCTTGGGCATTGTTAGCTTTGGAAACCGCATAATTTGACAATCGTTCAAAAAAGGCTCGTGTCGATTGGTGTACAGAAATGTTGAAAAAATTCAATCGCGGTGTTTCAAAAGACGTCGAATCATGGATCTTTGCATGTGAAGCCCAAACTAAACAATAATCGATTGTATGGGCATCCAAATTCATCTAAAGTTTAAAGGTCGCCTGTTTTTTCGGAATAATTGGATATGTCACCACCGTGCCATTAGAGCAACGTAGAATGGTCAATTCTGAGTGGTACACCACCATTTGTTTGCCAGCAGTGTTCGGAAAAATAAGGGGAAACCGATCGCAGAAGACGAATTATCGAATTGATGGGTCATCCTCATCCCCCGTACAGTCCTGATTTGGCACCCAATTATTTCTTCATATTCCCGAAAATCAAAAATAAAATGCGTGGTCAACGTTTTTCGAAGCGGTTGATACGCTCAAATCACATGTTTTGGGATACTCGTACCTCAATCGGAGTGGATAAAATGCCTCGAAAATTGGTTCAAACGCATGCAAGAGTTTACTGACCTTCATGGAGAATATTTCAAAAACAATAAAGCCATTTTCGATTACTTACTTACTTAGTTGGCGCTACAGCTCGAGGTGAACCTGGGCCTGCTTCTCGCAACCATTTGTGTGTGCGTGTTATATGTTTGCACGAATGGAAGGGACCTACAGTTTTTTGCCGACTCCGAACGGCGAGTTGAGAAGCTCAATCGTGACAAATGATACTCTTTGATGCTTGTCAGACATTCGAAAGAGGTGGGCACTGTGAAAAACTTTTAGGTGTTTGCGGCGGGATTCGAACCCAAGACCGCTGGCACAGTAGTCCGACGCACTAACCACTTGCGCTACGGTGCCCACTTTTCGATTAGAAATATTTATTTTTTAACTTGTCTATCTCAAAACTAAGATAAGCACAGATGGTAAATTGCCTGTAAAAGTAAATAAATATTCGGCATCAGTAGTCCTATGGAGAACCGAGCCTAGCTTCTCGCAACCGCGTTTTTATATTTTTATACGAAGGTATAAGTTATTTGCCATTTTCGAACGACAGATGCAACTCTTGAATACATGTCAGACATTTAAAAGAGGTTTGCACTAGGTTAGGTTAGGTTAGGTTGAGAGGGGTGTGTGATTGAGTGAGCAATCATTTCTACTCGGAGACCCGAAGGATACATTGTGAATCCCCTCATAGTTTGGGAGTAAATCCTCTTTTTACCATTTCGTAAACCAGTTTGTACTCTTGATGAAAAGTAGAAGATCCGATATCTTAGAATTTCCGAGTTCTGTTATGTCTTCCAGGAATCTATAACCTAAAGTACGGTGGCGGAGGGACAGTGGCAGAGCAGATGTTGGATCGATTCGCTTTCTTCCTCATCTCCGCAGCTTCTACAGATATCGTTGGACTCAGGTTGCCATTTGCTTGTCATGTGACCTATGGCACAGTGTCCCTTAATTATTCCGGTGATTAAGCATATGGAGGATTTATCCAGATGTAAGATCGTCTTTGTCCTATTAAGATCACGTTCCGGCCATAAAGAGCGAGATGTGACGCAGTCGATTCGTATGAGCCACAGAGCGTTGGACTCTTTTTCAATTATATGGTCGATTGTGCTGAACAGTGTTTTAATCGGTAGCAGTATGGAGGTGTCAGCATCACTATTGCTCATGGCTGATCTAGCTCTAGCTAGTTCGTCTGCTAACTTGTTCCCTTCAATCTTGCTATGTCCGGGTACCCAGTACAGTCTAACATTGTGGTGCCTTATGGCATTTAGTGCATTGCGATATTTTTGGACTGTCTTTGATTTTATTGTGCTTGATCATATTGCTTTCAGAGCTCGCTGACTATCCACCAGAATGGCTATCTCCGACGGAGGGAGGTCGCTTTCTTTTATGAATATTGCGGCCTTTTCGATCGCTAGTAGTTTCGCTTGGAAAACACTGCATGTATCCGGTAGTCTGAAGAATTCCCGTTTATTTAGTGTTTCTGAGTAGAACCCTGCTCCAGTACCTAAATTCATTTTTGAGCTGTCGGTGAAGAATGCTATTTCGCCGTCTCTGATCACCTTGTTCGACAGCCAGTCTTCCCTACTGGGGAATAGGATTGGTACGTTCAAGTTAAAGTCATAGTGAGGAGTAATGTAGTCTGAGGTCTTGGTTAGAATTTCAGGATTGCATCTCCTCAGTTCCTATATTTTTCTGAGTATCGCCGCATGTCCATACGTGATATGTTTTAGCAAATCAGATTCTCTTAATCTGAGGGCTCCTTTTGCTGCTGCGCCTTTGATGAACATGTCGATGGGAAGTTAATGAAGAATCATATCTAAGCCCGCCTGTGGCGTACTTCTTATTGCTCCTGTCACGCTGAGTGCTGCTAATCTTTGCACTTTGGCGAGTTTGTTTGTGTAGCTTTTTACTTTTGTAGCAGTCCACCATACAGTGGACCCATAGGTGATGATGGGCCTGATGATTGCAGTGTACATCCAATTAATGATATAGGGTTGCAGTCCCCATTTGTTCCCGAAGGTCCTTATACAGGCGTAAGAAGCATTTAATCCTTTCTTCATTCTCTTTTCGATATTTTGACTCCAACATAGCTTGGAGTCTAAAATAGTTCCTAAATATTTCGCGTCCTTTGCGAGGTTGATTGTGGTTCCTTCGAGTTGTAGTAGGGGAAAGTCTGTGATCAAGAGGTTTGCACTAACGACTGCGCCAGAGGAAAAGAGATTAACAGTATTTCACGATATCGAATATGATTTGCTCTGTTCCGAAAATCTGTTAATCTTTTTTCAACATTTTCTGAAAATATGGCAAACAGGTCTTCAATTCCTATCATAAAAGTGTCAAAGCCAGCTGGACGACACAGGAGCTTATATAAAAGAAAACCAGTTCTATTTTTTGAATTCATTTTTATTTCTTCCAGTTTACACTATTTTAAGTGTTGTCGACACACCCTAGGCTCATCCTAAACTTGAATACGAACAATCTTGTTCTTGCGACCTCTGTACCTGCGCAGACGGTTTAGCTTATTTCGGTTGCGTGCGCGACGTCTCATCGACATCAGCTTATTACGGCGCCTGCGTTGGGCGATCCTCTTCCTGCGATTTATGTTGTTCTTACGACGTCGAAGTCGGTACCTCCGGTTACGATTAGTTTTCTTGTTTTGTTTAATTTTATTTGCTCGGATCTTCTTTAAACGACGGATACGATTCCTACGCCGCCTGAGGGCTTGCCTGCGTCTAGCCATGAGCTGCTTGCGCTTTTTGTTGTTTCGGCGTATAATTTTGTTCCGACGTATAATCTCATTGCGGAGCTTAATATTCTCCCAGCGGTCTTTTTCGCTGGCACGTTCCGTTTCTGTTAGGCTCTCTGCTTTGTTGGTGCCAATTTGACGATTGGCCCTACCGCCTTTGCGTCTTGAGATAAAAATTCCATTTCGCTGGGGCACGGCTATACTGTTGTTATCCACTTCGTTGTCGTCAGAAATTTCATACTCATCGTCGTCATCTTCGAGCTCTACTTCATCCTCGTCGTCGTCTTCGGCGTCGTCGAAGGAGCTGTTTTCATTTTGATCGTCTTCAAGTGAGTTCCCATCGAGCTCCTCACCTTCGTCGTTGTCGTCGTCCTCTTCGTCGTCCTCGTCGAAATCGAGTTCCTCGTCATCTTGGAAGTCGTCGTTATTATCGCGGTTGCGCAAGTAGAAGTTCCTGATGGAGGAAGCTCGGAATCTGTCATCCGGTGCACTGTCTGGGACTATCGGTGTTGTGGTCGGATCAGTTATTGTTGTGGGAGTTGTTGTGGGTGCTGTTGTGGGAGCTGTTGTGGGTGCTGTTGTGGGTACTGTTGTGGGTGGTGTTGTGGGTGCTGTCGTAGGTGCTGTCGTGGGTGATGTGGTTGGAGGTGTTGTAGTTGGCGAAGTGATTGTTGTTGGCGTCGTTTGCGTGGTCGTCACTGTGTTTGTTGGAGCCACAGTTGTCGTTGTTGTTGTTGTTGTAGTCCATAGCGAGACAATCTTATCCTTAATCGCCTGGCTGATCCTTCCATTGGGCTGAACATTTTCATACTTTCCCACCGACAGACGCTTCTTGTAGAGCCGGTATCGTTGGTCATCGCCGTTGACTCCTCTGAGTTCTGGAAAAAGTACGAAGGGTTATTAGATCCAAAACAAAAACTGGAAAAAACCTTACCTAATGCTTCAACTACTGCCGCTGTGACAAGCAGTAGCACAAGACAAATATTTAGGGTTCGCATGTCAATCAGATGCTTTCATATTATTCCAAGATCAGGCGCTAGAACACACTGAGTTCCAGAACTATGCCGAGTCTTTTATATACTGATATCTTAAGTAAGAGCGATTTGGAGGAATTTGCATTTTCGTTGGTTGTGATAACCCTTTGCATAATTAATCGATCGCCCCAAGACTAAGAATGTCAAAATGTCAAAAAGCCTCGGTGCTAACCCGTCGCAACCCATGGTTCATTACAATGACGAAATATAAATCAATGTAACGTTTGCGTTATGAATACTAATTCGGCGGATTGTCTTCGCGCTAGTTCTTAGTCAATGACCAGAGATGAACTCTTGAACCGTGGAAGATCTGTGACAGCCGAAGAGGTTATTGAAGTGTAAAAAATAAAAATAAAATACGATAAACCCCGAAAGACCTTTTGGTAAATAGTCGTATTGATGCTCGAGCTTCTATACGTGCAGATGTTTCAGGATGATTAGTAGGGCAACCAAAAATATGCCCTAAAAAATCAATTTTAAGCGCTTATAATATGCTCTAAATAGTGCCTTTCATGCCCTTAAAATATGCCCTATAAATTATTATAGCAATAAATGAATTAAGTTAGCAAAAAGAACTAAAGACTAGGTGCAAATCCTCCTTCACTGCAAAGTCAAATAAGTAAAATAGACCATAAAAGAAGTCTATTCAAATTTACTTGTGTTCGTAAAAAAAACTAGTCATCATTAATTTTTCTTGAACAGTAAGGAAAAACACACACATGGGACAAAGTATACAATGCATTCTCGATTTTTGCAACCTCGATTTCTGCAAACCTCTATATCCATAAATGGATTTAATTTTTTCGATTTTTGCAACAAATCCTAAAAAAATCTCGATTTTCGCGACTTTGAGAGTTGATTTTCGCAACATACATATGTACATACTTATGTTACAAAATTTGTGTGTGTAAATTTTACCATGCAATGTTGCAAGCATGAGCAAACCTCTGCCGACATCATAAATCGTCTTGACGCAATGTAGTAATAACAACGTGTCGAAACAATTATAAGAACTCCTGGATCATTGGGAGGAAGAAGACTGTGTTCCTTTACTCTAATTTGGGATAGAACTTTGTCAGAAAGGCAGCGATGACATCTCGGAATGGATCTCCAAAGAACTGTAAAACGTAGAAGCCCGAGAAAAAGAAAACGTTTCTGTTAAAAGTGCGGAAATGAATATTAGGCGCGTTTTCTTTCAAATCTATACAGACTTCGGAAAAGCTTTCCAAGTAAAAATAGGACTGGATAATTATCCAGGCCTATTGTTGATACGCAACCCAAAGATTAGATTAGAAGTCGCAATAAAAGGATCCACCACATGCTTGCAGTGGGCAAAATAAAATTACCTTAAAATTGAAGAAAATGCGCGATATGCTGTTGCGAAGCGATCTACTGCAAAACAAGTGCAAACCAAAATTTCTACTTTTTTTAAAACATAGGCTGTATATAAATACATGTGTATGTACATAAAAATAAAACTCCTAAGAACATGCCAATTTTATTTTGATAATTCAGAGAATAGCGTGTAGACCTTTTTAAATTGTTTTATTTTTCTGTTCGATTTGTGCAACTTTTCGATATTTGCAACAACGTCTGTTTTCATTAGTGCAAAAATCGAGAGTGCACTGTATTTCCCATAGACCTGCAAGGGTTAAAGACATAGTAGGTACTCGTAGCAAAGAAAAATTGTAGCACGCGCCGGCGCGTCGGTGGCATAAATGGTTTTTATTGAGTTGCATTTGCGTATTGCGGTTGTACATATGTATGTACCTACATCTGTAGGTAGCAAATTGCAGCTTTTTTTTTAATATGCCTGGTAAAATCCTTTCGGTATGCTCTGAAAACCAATGGGTTCACTTCGTGTTTGGGAGGTTTTTTTTTGTTTATGACTTGGATTTGAAATTGGTTACCGGACTCATTTGCTCAAATGCGCTCAATAAAGTACAAACAATTATTACATGTTTGATATATGAATTTTTGACAAAATATGCAATTATATGCATTTATACTGAAATATGCCAAAATATGCCCTAACAAATGGCGCTCAAATGGCTTAGTTTCTCATGAAACGGATAATTAGCTTAGTCAAGTGTCAATAACATTGCAAAAAATATATGCTTGTGCATGCTTTTGGTTGCCCTAATGATTAGTAACTCTGTGGAAAGTGATGCGTACTTTGAATCCTTGCAGTATCAATAATTGCAAGATAAAGTAGATGTTTTACATTTGCAGCGAAGAATTTTTAATGTGCTGCTATGGCTTTGCCTAACTGCCGTAGCCTCTTATTCCGAAATGTTTAGAATCCAAGGAGAAAAAACCTCAATTTGCGACTCCCAACATTAATTAATTGGTAGATCTACAAATGTAGGAAATGACAATCTGACCACATGTGATTAGCTAAATCCTTCGACAGAGCTCAGTACTTAGTTTTGATGCATAATGTGCAAGCTAAGGGATTTCATCCCTTTTTGTCGACAGTTCGTATGCATTAGCTGACTCAATCTCCACAAGGTTTTGAACTTGTATTTGATCAGAACCTAATATTTTCGTAAATGATGCTTTATTATAGGGACCTAACTACTCTGCGCCGTCTTATAATAGTAGTTAGCTTAACGAGCCTTAAATCTAGGAGAAATTACTCTTTTGTTTTACCGCCGAAAAACATTTTAAAAGTAATAATTAAATAACTTGCGGACAAACTCACTGCAAAATGGTCTGTAAAGGGTGACTGATAAGTTCCAAATATCCAGTGTATATCCAAATCTGTATCAGAGCCGGTTTAATACATAATTCTGTCGTTAAGTTTAAAGGTAAGGTCGAAGCAAATGTAAGGCATTTAGAAGTTTCCGGAAGAACTCTCCGCAAAGTGAAAGAGACAGTCCTTCAAATGGCTAACATCGAGCGAAGATGATCATCGCCAGTCAGTCTGCACTACAACAAAACATCACGAATATCGAATGAAAAGCGAATAAGAAACGTAATTAGCATAGAAGAAGTCCTGAACCTGTTTACTCGGGCACAGTTATAGCATAACTGAGAAGATACCTAATTAAAGAAGGATCTTTACTTCTTTGTACACTGACACTGTTTTGTGTCGAAAACTACTGCGATCGTATTTAAGAATAAGAACTCGGTTTCAAAATATCCAGAATACCTTCAAGCTTATTTCTAAGGCTAAGGCCATGCACTGAGCGACTGGTCGACGAGCAACGATCGTTTGAGCGACGTAACAAAATTAAAACATATGATATCGTAGGGTTGTGGCCACGTAGTTCCTGAGCGATGAGCGATATTTGTAAGCGACAGAGCGGCGTCGCTCTGCTTTCAATTTTGTTTCAATTTTTTGTTCATCGCTGAGCGACGAAGTCAGAAAATTTAGCAAATAAGCTGGAATGCTTGATTCCATAGATTATACAAATAAAATTATCACAGAGTCTAGATATTCGCGAATATTTAAAAAAAAAAAATTAAATTCATGGTAATCTGTCCCAACTGTTACAACTGTATAGAACTTGACAATGACATTTTCACTACTAACCACTCAAGCGACATCGCTCAGACAACAGGTAAGTGTATAGGATTAATGTGGTTCTTGCCTTAGGTAATATTTAGGAAAATTTCTAGGAGCAACCACTGTATACTTTAAGGAGTTAAAAACATCACGACAAATATATTTACACATCAGGTCTGTTTCCGTACCCGTCTGAAACTGCGAAAACTACGAAAATCAGTTGAATGTTCTTTATGTGTTCGATACAAACTTCTCTGCTTCTATTCTTCCTTTGTCCGATTACAGCTTAAAAGTCTCACTTCTATTACACGTTACTTCTTGCCAAAGAAAAGTTACTGTGGACGTCCAGTTTAACGAATATCCGATTTAACGAATTCCCGATATAACAAATCAGATTTTTTTTCCATTGATGGCTGTATAATACGAAAGATGCCAAAAATGTCCGGTTTAACGAATGTGGGTACTTCAAAAAGTGTTTGAAAGCCATTATAAAATAATGGTCTAATCATTAGTTTTAGCTTCCATTTTGTTAACTATTTTCATTTTCTGTTTTGGGTCCATGTTTTCGTCGCCGCAATTGTTTACAAATATCCCACTTACATGTCAAATTTGACATTTCGATAACATTTTCGATAACAATCGACCAAAAATAGTTTGGTAGCACATTTTTCTATCCAGGCTAAGGACCTAACTATCCATATTTCGTAATTCTACGTATATATAGGCTTAGTTGTAAGTGTATTCAACATGGAAATATTTTTCTAACCCTCTATACATACATAGATAAGAAAACAAAAACACCCCTAATGAATGCCACATCAATGAAAATGTTGCTCAATTCAAATGAACCACAGTACTTGCTTCCAATATGCACTGTCATATTTCAGAAGCATTTTTAATAAATACTCAGTTATCGTAATTAAAACCGTATCATTAGGCGTGTTTTTTTGGTAATCTATGTATATAGCCTTAAAAAAGTATGTGCAAAAAAAAGCTCTTCGGTGATTTGGTGGCACTATGCTAATTTACATTCGACATTTGAACATAATTTTTTTTATTTTCTGATTTTCTGACTGTTAATATTTCTTCCTCACTTTTCCACTTGTTTTCCAAACTCATTTGCATAGCATCACGTTTTCATCGCTGCAATTGTTTTCAAATTTGTCACTTACATGTCCTATTTGACATTTTCGATAACATTTCGATAACAATCGACAGAAAATAGTTTGGTAGCACATTTTTTTTGTCCAGGCTAAGGACATAAGACTCGATAGCTATCTGGATTTCGTTATTCTATATAGGCTTAGTTGTTAGTGTATTTAACATGTAAAATATTTTCTAAGGCTGTATAGATTACGAAAAAAACACGCCTATTATAAATCTATACCCTAATATTCAATTGGTCGTTAGTGTAATATTTATGTTTTCATCCAAGTAAACACGCGTAACCAATTCCAGTGAAAAGTCGACATAGCCCGAAGTTTGCCCATCACTGCCATCCATACAGCATAGTAAGCTGATGTCTAAAGAACTCATTTTGGCGGTATACCCCGAGAAACCACCAGTCGTGTTGATAAAAAAATTATCATCCAGACTAAAAAAAAAAGGATCCTTACATAGACGTCTCCTGTAAAGGGTGGTTAATGGTGAGCTTTCATCAAAAACACTTTATTTCTGGAACGAGTAAAGTAAATTGGAAAAAGATGCTCTTCTCCGACAAGTCCATGTTAAATTTAAAGGGATCTGAAGGATTCCGTCGGATTTCGGAAAGTTCGGAGACCAAAGGGTAAACGACTAGACCCGCGGTTCACTTAGGGCGATGGAGGCAATATTTGGGGGATATTTTTCCATCTCACTAGGACAATGGATCTTGTCATGTACCGAGAGGTTGTCCAAAATGTCATGGTTCCTTATTGTGCGAAGCTTGTGAACATAAGTGGTATAAGGAGAATATAGGTATGTACCTCGCTATTTACAAACTAATACCCAAACTTGACACAGTCAATAAAATTAATGCTAGATGGGAAGGTGGAACCACCTACCTTACCACCAAAGAAATCTGGCCTAGGCTAGATCTAAACCGCTCCAAATATCTCCTGTCCCTTAAAATACAACACATTAGCACGACTATCCTGCCGCTATTTTCGTAAAGGCCCTGACTACATTTTCACATTTTTCGAGATGTAGAGGAAAATATTGAATTTCCTTCAATATTGCTGTGTGCTTTATTATTTGAAATAGTTACAAAAGAACAATCGGAGGCAATGCCTTAACTCCAAATGTGCATTAAACTCGAAATAGAAAAAATTGTAGATAGGGCCTTTACGAAAATAGCGGCAGTATCGGGGTCATTACAGGACACTGCCTTATAGAGGCAGGCATGCAACTAGGCTTGGCATCATTTCTAATGACTTCTGTAGAAGTTGCAGAGACGAAGAAGAGGAGAAGAGCCCAACACATCTCCTCTGTTCATGCCTTGGCTTTTCCCGTAGTACATAGGAGAATACTTCTTCGACGATCTCAGTGACCTAGCACAAAAAGACGTGGGAAACCTTTTTCGATTTATTCAAAGGTTCAAATGGTTCTCATGAGAAGCGGGGTTAAATATCCCCAAGATCCTTGGTATCACAATGGGCCTCTTTAGGCCTACATATGCTGGTATTCTGTACCGTAAGCCACTGCTACTCAACCTAACATAAGTGGTCTAGAATTTGTGCAGAATGCAGCAAAAAATACGTAGAAAATAAAATTCTTTTAAAATTAATAAATTACGAAACATTTTACTTGTTTATTTTTAAAGGATTGGTTGAACAATATTATAAAAGAGAATTTCAGTTGCCCCTGCGTTGGTTTGGTTTCCTCTTTGTAGTCTTTTTCTTGGTTTTTGTCTTCTTCGGGCTCGTCTTCCTTTGTGTGTATCCGCGGCGGTTTTGAGTTTTAATCTTTGAATTAGCCTTTCGGCGGGTCTTCAGATTGCGCTTGTTAGTATTCTTTTGGCGACGAGACTTCTTAAGGTGACCTTTGGAGTTACGCCTGCGGAAACGCTTGCGTCTGCGAATAGCACGTTCCTCCTCGATCTCATCGGATGTGTCGTCGTCATCGTCCTCAACGCTGACATATCTGAGTGCACGAAAATCGTCGGATTGTTGTTCTTCTGCCATACGAATGGCCTGACGGAGCAAGTAAGTTGGAATGAAGCCAATCAGTTGCTTTGGTACACGGTTCTAAATAAACAAAAACAAATACAAACACAATTAAATGCTGAAGGAACTCTTTTGGATTTACTTACATTCGCTGGCGACGCCATTTCTAACGTATCAATGACTTCAGTACTATTTAGGCCCTCTTCCAAGCCATTGCCTCTAATTTGCTTATCAGCAACCGCTTGCACAAGTTCTGGGATTTGCATTAGGACCTTTGCCACTTCAGGTGATGACACGGTGAAGGGCTCTTCCGCAACCGTAACCTGCTGGTCCACATTATGCGGCTCGTCCTCCAGCTGCGTCAGACTTTGTTCTACAAAAATAAATTCTTCGGGCTCAAGAATCGCACATAGACTCAACACTAACCTGTTGCGTTTTCGTTGGCATACGCCAAGGATAGGAATGCGCAGCTTAGCACTGCAACTGTAAGGGGAAACTTCATTTCGAGCCCTTGACCTTTGCTCGTACAGACGCTAAAATAAAATGCGGCAACTACGCCTGAGTGCGAAGCTTTTATCGACGAATTTCCAGCAATCTTCTGGAGATCGGAGAGAATATTTTTGTTGCGCATAATATATGCTAATCGGATAGCCCGAAGGTTCAAAATTAATTATTCCCAAATCAATGCTGCTGACCCTAACTACAGTATGATGGATCCCCACTCAACGGGCATAGGAAAAGATACTATATTTGAATTTTAGATTGTTTGCCAGGAATTTTTCGTCAATGTAATGATGTATGCATGTAATGCCACAGATGTCGTGCTCTTATCAATTTCTAGTTCATACGGTGCTTTCACGCAACATAACTGGTCTTGTTTTATAGTGGCAATTGTAAGAGTCGATTTTACCACTAACTATGCAGATGGCGCTGCAGTCAGTTATGGACCTTAACTTCAATCCACAATCTTGATTCTTAGTTTGTGGGTTTCAGGCAATGAATTTAAGTCTTTTTGACTATGCCAATACCCATTGGTCTCGATGCCCAGGGCAACTTTTTGGAATCACCGTTGTATAAGGCATCACGGCCAGGGACGCATTCAGCAACAATGGCGCCCTTGGAATAAATTAGCACGCATAGAAAATAAAATAAATTCCGATATCTAAGTACTACTGATTTGTGACATCCATTAGCTCCACATTTGGATATATGTAGGTACATATGACTTGCAGTTCAAATAACCTTAAACTAAGAATTATCAATTACTAGTTATTGGAATAAGAACGGGCTCAGCATTTCTCTAGATCTAGATTATATAAATTCGGAAAGATTTCATAGCCAAAGTAAACGATTTCATCAGATCTACTCAGGCGTATGAGTTTTCGTACCATGATCACCGCGAAAGTGTAATTTTCCATTTTCTATTGGAGTATCATTTATTTTTCAAATATACATATAATAAGTGAGAGCAGGCGATTTTGGGAAAAATTAAAATCCCATCGACTGTAAAGTATCGGAACAGTTTAGAGGTGATATCAGCAGTATTAAATGCCAGTGCAATTAAACTACATACACTGAGCCCAAAAAGTCTCCGTACAGGTATCACTTCTTACTTCTCAACTCATAAAAACATCAAAGCACAGCGATTTAAGACAAAATTTTCACCCTAATTTGAAGAAATACATTTGCCGAAATAGTTTGTTAAGATAGAAACAGTATTTTAATAAAATAAACATACAAAAAAAGAAACAATTAATTAACCCGAATCCTCCTGAACGTTAATTTTTCGAATTTTTTAAAAAAAATTTAGGAGCACTTTTAGTAGAGGAAATATAGATAAACTGTGTCATTAGATTTTTAATAAATGTCCTAGTATCCTCAAAAAGTCCTGTTGCCATATGGCAACGCCAGGAGCAATAGGGTACAGGTCTGTATCCATATATATGTAAAATCGGGATTTTCATACATTTTCTGATAGCTATGAGCCACTGAATAAAACAGAGAGAATTTATGTTATCTTTTTGACATTTTATTGATTTCATGGCCAATTGGTGATATAAGTTTGGTACGAATATGTAATTATAAATCTACAGTAGGTATCACACTTTGAGCAAGGAGTTCGGACAAATTACTCCACATGGATCTGTAATTGCTTTGTCCAGTGTATCCACTAACAAGCAAAGTACCATTAAAATCGCGAAGCTCTGGAACGAAATATTAGCTTAGCTGCAGTATGGAGGGACGAGGACATTACCATCAACCGTTAACAGTAATCTTCGGAAAAAAATTTTCTTGGCAAGTGGCATTTATGTACTGTACATACATATATGAACATACTTCCGAACAATCGCAAATGTGCTTAAGCTATTTACCATCTATAATTTTTTTGAGTTGCTCGTGTAGTTTTAAATTATGACAGTACTCGTTATTGGGTTGTGAGAAAATCGGTATCATTGCGCCAGATTTATCTACTGACCAAGTGAACGTATTTTTTTTATTAGATGCAGGCAAAAGACAGCTGAAGGTAGATTGCTCAGCACGACGCAACTGGAATGAAGGTGGCTCATGAGATACGCTAATAACTTTAGTTACAGCTAGTGAACCAGATAAATTCCAAGACATCCCGTAAAACACTGTATTCGATAGCTTCATCCATATTCTCTGCGGGCGCGTCAAAGTCTTCAATACGTTATCCGTTTCCAAACCCAATTTTACAACCTGATCTCAACTGCGCTAGGCAAAAATTGTCTGGAATATCGCCATCAGCCCGTCTTCTCCACTAAAATTACGGTAATTCTCTGGCGGTTGAATATACAAGGCGTGGATGTTGCTTAAAAGACCATTTTCATCATCTGAACATAGCTCTCCTAAGTAATTGAGATCTTCTTGCAGCGTCAATTTTCTCGAAAACCAAATGATTTTAAAAAAAATGTCATGAAAACGAATTTTCCAGCAAAAAGAATCACGTTTTAGTAAAAAACATCAATAATGTTAACCTGCACCCTATCGCTCCTGGCGTTGCCATATGGACACGCTGGCAACAATTTAAGAAAAAAAGTACCACAGAAATATTTTTTTCACGCTGTCACTTATTTTACTCTTTGTATATCTAATATACTAACAATTCTGCAATACAGTACTTATAGATAACGTACACTGTAAATTACATTGATATAAATACTTTTTTGTTGTGCTCAATTATAAGATTTTTTTAACTTTGTTATTTACGATCGAATTTGAGACGCTCTCAGTGCTTGAATAAAGCCAAAAGAGTCTCCGTGCAGTGGTTAATTTTCTTAAAAATATAAATAAATATGAAAAAAAAAAAACACAAATTAATACGTAGTTGGTCGGCTTCTATTATGGATAACGTTTTTTAATTGGTTTCACATAGAATGAACCAGCTTGGATGTGATGTCTTGGCCATTAATTTTTTGTCCATTCATACATTAAAATTGTTTTGGCTAATTTTTATTGCTTATAGAATGCTGGCAACTTTTATTTTAAGTAATTCCACAAGTGCTCGATGGGGTTCAAATCAGATGACTGTGCTGGGTGTTTCAGCTTCCTTTGAACATTGTCAAGTAACCAATCTCTGGGGTAATTGTCTGGTTGGAAACAGAAAATTGTTGCCAGACCTGGATTAAGCTGTGCTTAAATGTAGATTTTCTCTGAGTATATTTAGAATTGCACATTTATCCACTCAGCAATCGACGAAAACGAGGTTTTCCACGCCGGAGGAGGCCATGCAACCCCAGACCATTTCGTATCCACATCCGTATTTTACTGTGGGCTTTAAATGTTTGATATCCGTTTCAGTATTGGGCTTTTTCCACACTATACGACGACCATCCGATCCAAAAATGTTGAAGCTGCATATAACAGTGTCTCAAAATGAATTATCCCTGTTAATAGTCTTAATAGCGTACTGCAATTTGGCTTACTAGTTCTAAATATTTCTTGATGAATGGTTTCCTGCTGCTGACCCGACCATTAAAACCATTTCGTTTCAACCCATTTCTTGGACAATTCTTATTATCTATCCGCAAACATTAATTTCATCACTTGTTTGAAGATTTGCAGCTATTTCACAGGCACTTGTTTTTGAAACCTTGTTCACTACCCTCATAATTCTCTTCTTAAGCGATGGTAAAATTTTCTAAGTCGTCCAGGATCTTGGTTTATTTGTTATAGTTTTGTTTTTTTTTGTACTAACTGGATGACATATTGCACCGAAGAACCCATTTTGTTAACAATTTTTTAAATTTTAGCTATAGATTTACCTTTTTCCTCTAGATAAATCATATTTTTTAGTTGCGATAGAAATTTGGTTATTTTTTTTATTCCATATTAAAAAAAAACTCAGTTTTTTAACCAAAAATGGGAAAAACACAATTGATCGTTTCCGAAAAACAACTTTCAGCATGACTAATAATACAGAAAACACCGTAAGATCTTTGGAACGGTAGCTGTACGGAGACTTTTTTGGTCTTCAGAAACGGCCGTACAGGACGTTTGCGTTCATAAACTTCAAGTTATAATGTGAAAGTAAATGAAATTTGGGAGAAATAAGAAGAAAAGATTCTCTTTCATAGAAATGTTTCTTTTTTCATTTAAACATTGTATTTGGATCTCATTGAAGCATTTATTTCGGGCATGTGCCAGTGATGGAAAATGGGTTACAATTGTAACTTTTTGGATACAATCAGAAATCAAAGTTACAGAGTTACAATTGATAAGAAAAAGTTACAATTTACCAAATACAAAAAATCTTTAAAAAAAAGTACCAATTTCAAAGTTTTGGACTAAGATTAGGCTTATACAAAATGAATGTGGTAATTTTATGTTAAACATACATACAGAACCTTGTACCCTGTGCATGACGAGTAGACAAACAACACAGTAACTCGGCATATAGACTCTGCAGTCATCACGGACGGGTCAAAAACTGCAAGAGGCACAGGGTCTGGTATCTACTGTGTGGAACCAGATCTAAAGGTGTCCTTAAGACTCCCGGATACCTGCAGCGTTTTTCAGGCAGAAGTTCTAGCCGTATACTTGCAGTTATTGTAATGATCTAGGTTTAGCAGAGGATATCACACATATTCTGTGTGAATGCCAGGGCATAGCACGTAGTCGCAGTAACATTTTAGACAGGAACTTCATTAGCAACCTGGAGGAGGTAGGCCGAATCAACCATAGACTCGTTCTAAAATTTTGCAGGGTAATAAAATGCTTTGAGGAAATTGTGACGGTTTAGGTGCCATCCTTGGATGGATTCTTAGGGGAAAGCGATGTGGCCACTCTGGTGTCTAGTGTTTTGGGATGGCTCAGTCTCTCAGCCCCTCTCAACCTAACCTAACCTGTATATAAAATAGGTCAATACTACATTCTTCGGCCTGTGTGGTAATAATTTTTTTGCATTAAAATGAAATAAAAACTAAGTGTAAATCGGCTACAGGTGGTTACTTGCTCAGCTGTGATTGAAACAAAAATTCGTTGTGAAAAATTAAGAATGTCATAATTTCAAAATTGAAAAAAGTCTTTTAGACATTAATAAACTGATAAATGGTAATATCACAGATTATCAAAAGAAAAGTTACAATTCAGTCGTAAAAGTTACAATTTCAGCTTGGGAAAAGTACAATCTAAAAATTTCATTTTCCATCGCTGGCATGTGCCGCTGTACGGAGACTTTTTGGGCTCTGTGTACATGCTACACAGAATTTAGAACTGATTGAAGTGATGAATGTATACTGTACATTACCGGCGGCCTTCATTTCTGTTCCGAACTGATGTCGAAGTTCGAAGCTACTTATTTAATTCAAAGCGAGTGACTCGATATGGGTCTGTCTTATTACAATGTCATTTCGGTTCTACTTACTAAGTACAGCTGATTTACATCTTCGGAGCCATTGACCCCTTTTACCTATCAATAATTACATAATATTGTTTCTCCTCAAATTTATCATTAGTGCCCCATCTGAATTTCTTGTTTGGGGTGTGTGATGGCACATTGCACATGAGTTATAATTTAACTAACTCTCTCTCTCTCTCTCTCTCTCTAAATTTAAATTGGTCATCATTGATTTCTTGTCCTGAAATGAGTTTCTACCGTATTGACTGTTTTATTAAGTAGCCCTGCCGCAGGGTTACCTCTGAAAAATTCCACAGAGGGTCCTAAAAGGGGTACTTGGCGAAAAAATGGGGTCCCATATAAAATTCAAGAATGAGACGGGGTAAGGACTAGTCTAATTTTATTAGTTTTTTTTTATTTGTAATTCAGTTGCTTAAAAAATACGTAAAGCTTATACATACATACATATGTACATATGTAGTCATGTAAATGCGATGAAGTATGACGTATGAGAGACGAAACGCACTAATAATTTGAATGCGTCTGTTTTTAGGGCAAATTTACATTATTTGGCGTTGGCAATAACATATACATCGCAAGTGAGATTGCTGTCGATTGCGATGTCAGTTAAAAATAGTGAAGGGGTTTTCGGTTGAATGTGTCAATTGTATTCCAATTTACAGAAAGTGTCCAAAGGGGTAATTTTTTTCAAAAAGGGTCAGATTTCGAGGATTTTCAAAAAGGCGGGTCCTGGGGTCCATGCCATCAAAAAAGGTTCAATTTGACTCCAAAGGGTCCCAAAGGTAATCCTGCCCTACCGGTTGTTAAACAGAGAGGGAGATCGCTTCACAAAATCGATATTCGACACATTTTGACAGTTCTCATTTCTGCATCGTCGCGGAGTGTTTAGTGTTTCGCTTTCATGGGTTTTTATTTAATTTTCGTTTTGTTTTTTATCTCAATTTGTGTTTTGTGCATCAAAGCTAGTTACTCGTAATGTCGCTGTTATATTGTATTCGAAATTTCTGCACTCGAGTAACTAGCCTCCTGCCAAAATGCCTCTTTGTCCCGTTCCATCTGCGCTCGTACCTCTGTTCTTGGATCGCAACATTTCATTGGAACCTGCCCTTTACTGAGCAATCAGAAGATCCTCTAATGAACTTTAATAAATTTATAATATCTACTCTAGTGTAATGACTACAAATTATAAACGATTAAGCCATTTAGAAAAATATCGGTTAAAATGAGTTCATTCTTAAAGATCAGAAAATCTCTCCTCTCAGCTTACAGCTAAGTCATTGCTTATCATTGTAAATCTTGTAACAATTGAACTTCTTTTGCATTTAATAACTACGACCGGAGAAGTCGGTGAACTCAGGTGGCACACGTTTCGATAATGGTCAAGCTAACGCAAACAAAACAAACAAAATGCTCGAAAACTCTGCATATTTTGATTGGCTAATAAAAGAAGGTACAATAGAAATAGACCACCTGAGCAAGCCAAATAGCCATCGGCGGTATGAATTGATGATGTGCCGATGCTATAGGCCAGCAAACAATTAAAAAAAAACCATCCAAACCGTGTGCGTTACGGTCGGCGCGGCGTTTTGATTAATTGGAAACTATTGAAAGATGCGCAACCGGCCACTGACTCGTCGAAAGCCGCCAGATGTGTCATCGCTCTCGCGGTTTGTTTGCATTATTAATTATCAAAGTGATTCCATCTACAACCTACGGCGCGCGCTTAGAGCTGAATAAAAAAAAAACATTTTGAGATTGTTTAGGTTAGCGAGCAGCTGATTTCTCAGAAAGCGCTTCACCTGCCATCGCTGTCAAATAAGGGAGATGGGTGTTTGGAATATATGTAGGTATTAGGTCTATTTGGTGTGTGGTAATTTTACGTAAAATTACTGAATCTGTCAAAAATCAAGAGAAGAGAGAGCCAAATGAGGTGTCACAAAATTGAATGAGACTGGCAAATAATTTCCCATCTTGTGAAATCGTGCTAAATCTTCATCCATGGAGTCACCGAGGGACATCTATCGAACAGCCATCTGACAATTTGTGAAATGTCAATCACTATTTCATAGAAAAATAAAAGAAAATTAGTTTTTCTTGAAAATATTTAATAGTTAAAAAGGAAGAAGAGATATTTTTCCCCACTTTTCAAATTACATATTACTATTTGACAGATATCCCATTTTGATCACAAAAAATACACCAAAACTACGAAAATCTACGAAAAATAACGAAAAGCAACGAAAACCCGTTCGTGTAGGAAAAAAAATGATGCGACTGTATCCAACAGTCCCGAGCTATGTGTAAACATCACGTGGATGGGGTGTGTAGCTCCACTTCATTGGAAAGAAAGTAAAATATAACTAGTCTATGTTCGATAAAATTCAAGTCCATCGCATATAAAATACTCATCGAATCCACTCCATTGCTCCTGAGAGTCTATTGCCTGCACCGATTTCAATGATTCTTCATCAGTATAAATAATTTTGAAAAAAAGCATATGCATGAAGTTAATATGGAAACACGTTATTTCAACGTAACTACGTTCACAAATAAGGTGTCGTAAGAAAATAATGTCTCTCTGATTTTATAAATATTATATAAACAATTTGTTAACACTTAATTTTAATACTTATCAGGATCTCTATCACGAAAAGTAGCTCTTATTTTTCGGAACAAGATGCCACTAGGACACTAGAGGCCAGTAGGTAGCAATTTTATTCGTAAATAGGTTGTAAGTTTTCTACATGCGATATTGTTAATAATATTTATAAACTAAAAATCCAAATCACTGCTCTAGAAAATCCTCTTTCTTTTGACATCTTATTTGTTAAGATTGCTTGAGTGCGAGAGCCGTAAATGGTGATAACGATTGCAGAACATTGAAATGTAAAGCATTATGAATATGATCATGCTAGAGTGCGCCGCGCACATATACTAACACACACACTATTGGAACGAAACCCACTGCTGCCCGACTGCTGGCAATGGCCACCACTGAAAGAAAATTGTGGGCGATGCTTTGAATAATAGTTTTGAACAGTGCTCAGCTTCAGGACAAGGCAGGAGGATGTTTTGTATCTCGAATGAATCAGGGACAAATTTACTAATTTCACCTATTTTTTTGTTTTTCAATCCGATAAGCCATTATTGAGTTAGGGCTGTATAACTATAATTTTCCCTCCCAATATGCAGTATTTTCACTATTTTCTGAAAACCATGCCATTTTCCGGGATAAAAAGTAATATATAAAAGTTGACCAGGGATATAAGCAATCACTATTTCCATATTTCATCGCGCTGCTATGAAATTTGAGTTCCAAATTTCGTAACCGTCCGGAATTCCGTCCCCGAAAACGCGGAATTTCTCCCCGAAATCACGGAATTACGCTAACATGCGCTTAGATGTTTACACATCAAAAATTTCGTGGTTTTTCGTAGAAGAGAGTGCCCACGAGAGAGTGAGAAATTTCCCCATGCTACGAATTTTACCACAAGAAATTTCTTTGGTGTAATATATGAAAACTGTCAAATCCGTCAAATCACATACATTCATTTTTAATTTTTTGGTGCTTAATGTGTTCGTTTACTTTTTCGTAGTTTTTCTGCGTCTCTGAGAGAATTTCACCCCCAATCTTCGAAGATTAACAGATAACACATATAAAAAGTACGCGAACGGACCTTATATGACTGGATGGGACTATTTTTTTTTTTTTTTTTTTTTTTTTTAAAGGGGTACTGACCCGCCAGTTGCGGAGGGCACCGCGACCTAAAAGATCTATTGTACCATGAAGTCAGTTTAGGGAACCAGAAGAGGCTCAATTCTTTTGATGAATTTGAGGATCTCACTGGTGGAGATTGTACGAAGTTCCGTGGGAGTTAGAATTTCTCTGTGGAACTGTTGTCTCCGGAGGGCACAAAGTGCCATGCAGTCACATAGGATATGTTCTGCAGTTTCGTCGTCTTCCATACAAAGACGACATTCAGTTTCCTGAATAAGACCTATTTTGTTTAGGTGATATCGAAGATGGCAATGTCCTGTTAGAAATCCCACTAAACTTTTGATATCATTTCTACTCAAGAGCAGATTTTTTGTGGATTTGCTTTGGAAGGGTTTTATGGCTCTTTTAGCCTGTCGAAGACCCTGGGAATTTTCCCAATAGGAGATACACATGTTGTTTTCCCAACTTTTGATGTTAAAGTTAATAGCTGAATTTGGAATGTTGCAAAACGGCTCAGGGCCGATAAAGGATTCAGCCGAACCTTTCCTAGCCAGTTCGTCAGCTTTCTCGTTTCCATCAATACCCTCATGACCGGGCACCCACCAAAGTTTGACTTTGTTTTTATGGGAGAGGTCTTGGAGAGTATTGAAGCAGTTCAGGACTGATTTGGAGTCAAACAGGTTTGAGCCTAGTGCTCTTAAGGCTGCTTGACTATCCGTGAGTATATGGATGAGGACACCTTTTATTCCCGATTTGAGGATGACGTTGGCGCACACTTGAATGGCATGAATTTCCGCTTGGAATACACTGGGAATTTGTCCCATAGGTATTGATATTCTAGTGTTTGGTCCAAAAATACCAGCACCCACCCCGGTGTCCATCTTTGATCCATCCGTATACCACTTGTTACCTTTAAGGTCTGATGTAGGATTTTTATATTTCCATGCTTCACGGCTAGGAATCACTATGTCGAACCTCCTGCCGAAGCATAAAGTTTTTGGTAAGCGGTCATTTACCGCGCAGATCATGTCAAGCTCTGGGATTTCGGATAGAAGATTCACCTGATCTGTGTGATCTATGCGGTTTATCTCTCCCGTTTGTAGTAGTCTGACAGTGCTGCTGATTGCCAACCTTTTTATGAAAAGGTGGAGTGGCGTTAAACCAATGAGTGCTTCTATAGCTGCTGTGGGGCATGTGCGCATAGCGCTTGTAGTGCCGAGGCATGCTAATCTTTGTAGCTTTTGAAGCTTTGAAATGGTGGATTTTTCTTTAGTTTTGTACCACCATACTACTGATGAGTATGTGATGATAGGTCGTATCATTATTGTATATATCCAATGTGTGACCTTTGGGGTTATTCCCCAGGTCTTACCGTACATACGACGACAGGCCCACATGGCTTTTGTTGCTTTGGTAATTTTGTAATTAACGTGTGAGTTCCAATTCAGTTTATTGTCGAGAACCATACCTAGATATTTAACTTCATTGGAATACTCGATAGTAGTGTTATTAAGTGATATCTGGTCTAGACTCAGATTTCTTTTGCGGGTAAAAGGTACAAGAATAGCCTTACTGGGGTTAATTGAGAGATTTTCTTTAGTGCACCAGTCATTCACTATCTTGAGAGCTGTTTGCATCGTATTGCAGACGTCTTTAGCATTATTTCCTTTTATGGTGATGACTAGGTCATCGGCGTAACCAATTGTATGGTGGCCAAGGTTACTGAGCTTGTCAAGTAAGTCATCAATGACTAGAGACCACAGAAGGGGTGATAGTACACCTCCTTGTGGACAGCCTTTTGCAGCTGAAACTGTGACCGAGGATTCCCCAGAGGATGTGGAGATTTTTCGGTTTTCGAGCATCGCTCTAACCCATCGGTTAGTAGGATGGTCAATACCCTTTCTGGACATAGATTCTGAGATAGAGTCATATCCGGTATTATCGAAGGCACCTTCAATATCTAGGAATGCACATAGTGCGATCTCTTTGTGATGGAAAGCCTCTTTGATCTGTGTTACCAGATTTAAAAGAGCACCTTCCGTGGATCTTTCTTTCCTGTAAGCGTATTGTTGTGGGTGCAGAGGTGAATTTCTATCTAGAAAGTCTCTAATGTGTATATCGATTAGTCTTTCCATAGTTTTGAGAAAAAACGATGTTAGGCTAATGGGTCGATAGGATTTAGGTAGCTTACTCGGTTTGTCTGGTTTGGGGATAAAAACTACGTTGACCTCCCTCCAAGCTTGTGGGATGTATCCCCAGTTGAAGCTAGACCTAAATAAAGCGGTTAAAGTTGGTAAAATCTGGACCAGACCTTTTTGAATCAGAGCTGGGAAGATTCCGTCTGTACCAGGTGCCTTGTAGGGTTTAAATGAGCTTATGGCCCATTTAACTTTGTCTAAACTGAACATTTTTCCAGATAGGCTGTTAATTCTGTTGATGTAAGAGAAGCTTGTGGCCTCAGAATTAACAAAGGGTTGGTTATTTATTAGAGTCGATCCTGGGAAATGAACCTTGAGTAAGGTTTTTAAAGTTTCCTGTCGACTCGCCGTATAGGTACCATCTTCCTTAAGCAGGAGACCTAGGCTATTTGAACAATCTTTGGAGAGAGCTTTTTGGAGACGTGCGACCTCTGGTAGCTTTTCTAGGTATTCACAATTCTTTCTCCATGTGGCTCTCTTAGATTTTCTCAATTCCTTATTGAAGTTGGTAAGTGCGGACTTGTAAAGATCCCAATTACCGGTGCGTTTTGCTTTGTTAAAGAGTTTTCTCACCATTTTTCGCAGGTTTTCTAGCTGAGTATTCCACCATGGTACACACCTTTTAACCAGTTGGTGTTTTACTTTGCAGCTGCTTTTAAATGAAGAAATTATAGCTTCATTTAACTGATCGGCTACATCATTAATGTCTCCGATAGACAGAATAGATGAGGGCAGTGTATCAGTTTTGATAGCGAGGTTTTCTCGATAAGTCTTCCAGTTCGTTAATTTTTTCATATATCTGGTCTGACTTGCATCGACGCTGCACCTTATATTGAATCTTATGTGCATATGATCCGATAAAGATGCCTCATCTGATACGTGCCAGCCTTCGATATACGAATGTAGAAAGGGAGACGAGAGTGTAAGGTCCAGTACCTCACCTCTCAGTGAATTTACGAAAGTGGGTTTGTTACCTCTATTACATATAAGTAGGTTATTACTAATAATATATTCAGAAAGTGACTCACCCCTTTTGTTGTTGTCGCTGCTACCCCATATGGTGTTGTGGGCATTGGCATCGCATCCCAGAACGAGATGCCAGTTGCGACGGCGGCACTCTTCGATCAGCTCCTGTACCGGAACAGGGGGGACCGCATCAGTGTCTCCGGGAAAGTAAGCGGAGGCACATACGAACTCCTGAGGCCCATTTTCCTGAGGACTTTCGATTATGGCTGCCACTAGGTCTCTTGTGTTGAAATCTGGAATGAGAAGATATTTAATTTTGGAGCTGATCAGTAGAGCAGCCCTTGGTCTAAAATCTCCTCGGGCATATTCTAATTTTCGCTCACTGTTATTGAGGCCAAAAATCTTACCCTTAATAGCCCAAGGTTCCTGTATGAGTCCGAGGGCGATGTTCTCTCGAGCGCATCGTTGGATAAAGGTGTCCGAGGCACCTTTAGCGTGGTGCAGATTTCCCTGCAACACCTTGAGTGGAGCCATCATTGTCTGCGGCTGTACTCAGGATTCCGCATGCGGTTTGGCTTGTTGTCGCCTCTCCGCCTCACGGAACCCTCGTTGAGGGAGTGGCCCCTAGGTCTCGCTCCCGTAGCGTGCGCTACCTTGTTGCCTGTGTGCTTCCTCGGTAAGGGTACCGGAACCCTACTATTGGGTCCACGTGCAGCTGTTGTGGGTGGCTTCTGGTTGCTGGTGGTGGGGGGCTCCCGTGCTCTCTCACGTTCAGCTGATGTGTGTGGTTGATGTTTGCTGGTGGTGGGGAGCTCACGTGCTCTCTCACGTTCAGCAGTGGTATTATTTCCACTATAAGTCGTTTGTCCTTTCGACAGACGTTTGGTGTTAGGTTTGGCAGCTGAGGTTTTGTCGTGGCTCTTGAGAATGAGCTTCAGCTTGCCGAAACGGTAGTTTACATGACCGTTTAGGTCATTTAGCCGTTTCATTACGCTATCATTAATAGCAAAGATCATGTGGACGAGATCTTTCTCTTCCACTCTTTGTAGGACTCTCCAGGTTCTGGTGATGAGACCGGAGTTCTGTGCGTCCAGAGACGCAAGTATCTTCTCGCTGGCTAGCCCGATACTTTGCGGAAAGAACCCCCTTATGATATGTGGTTTCGGGAATGAATCCTCCTCCACTAGTATCACGTCCAATCCGCATTTCTCCTTGATTTTTGGGAAGTTGCTCCTCATCCACTTAGCAGTGGTTTCATTGGAGCAAATGAATTGGAGCCAGCCAGCCCTATAGCTGGAGCTGTCAAAAGACGGCTTCACTTCTTCGTCTCGAAGCTCGATCGTCACATCGATTACACCCTCTTGTATACGAGCCATTTGCTCTACACTTAATGGGTTGCAATCAATGTCCGTAGGCACTACACCTAGCCTGACACGACCCACTATATTGCTATAGGGAGTTTTATCGACCAGAGTGTCTCCAGTTCGGACTCTCTTTGCTTCTGACGTTGGTGGGGTGGAGTCATCAGATCGGGTTCGTTTAGCATCTGTGCCATTGTTGTCGATCTTGGCAGTGGCAATCACAAGAGCACGTTCCCTTGAGTTGCCTTGTTTCAAGGCTTGTTTGAACCGTCTCCTCTCCGAAGGTCGAAGTCTAATGTAACCAGTAGATTTCAGAGACTCATTATCCGAATCTATGGTTACGTCGTTGGTGACGGATGGTGCAGCTATTTCATCCGATAGCATGCTAATTGTGTCTTCGCACAGGGTGTCTGAGTCCGAGTCACTCAAAAGGGACTTATTCCCTTTCTCGCTTCTCATATCAGCGTCATCGTTGGCAGCAACAGTCCCACTGACGGTTTCAGCTGCGGATTGCACGAGTGCAGCCCTCGAAGTTGATGGTGTTATAGAGTCATCAGTCTCTATGAAGTTTGTATTTGTAAGATCTATTTTGATTCCCACGAGTAATCGGGATAGGAAGGTCACCTCTCAGCAGAGCCCGTTTTGCTGAGAAGAAGGCTGGGGGTTAATTCGGATTTCGCCCGGTGTCCGAAGTTCGCAAACTAGAGACTAAACACTCTCTTAGCCATGCATCCCTTGGCGTTTGCTGTTCCACCTTGGATTAGAGGATTTTTGTGGATTACCCAAGGAGTTGACCTTCTCCCCGCCCGCTATGTTAGCCAATCCACCAGAAGAAAACATGATTCAACTGGATGAATTGTTACCGGTAGCCACCACGTGGAGGTCATAGCTGGACTTCCGTGGGTACAATAGTTACGGCACGTGTAACATAAGTTACTACATGTTATCCCCCTATTGCACACCACAGCAGGCTACCTGGATGGGACTATGGTGGTGCCCTCTATAAATATTCTATTTAGAAGTCCTGGAGTTCGTTGCCCCGGAAGCTGTAAATTGCCATAAGTCGCTTGTCACACTGAAGGTTCACTGTTCAAATCCAGATCGGCGAAATATTTATTTTTCACGAAATAAAAATAAGTTGATCAGTTTCAGAAGCTAATATCAAAACCTACTGCGAAGGCATAACACTGGTAGAAGGATGGTGGTATGACCGAAGAAATTTATTGCACAAACTATAACAGGAAACATCTGGAAAAAACTTCTGTGAATCGTAAGCAATGGCATAACTTTCAACAATACACAACTCTCCAGTTATCCTGGACACCACCCATAGAGTTAGTTGAAACCTAACATCTGAGTTTCCTATCTTATTCTTCATGTGCTCGCGCTGTGTGTTAACATTATAATGGTATTCATGTAAAAAAAAAAAAAAAATAAAAAAAAATAAGAACGTGAGGGTACCTGAAATTAATTTCTGAAATCAACGTTTTTTCCTGCAAAAGCTATGTTGTTCCTCTCGTAGTGACACATCATGGCATGAGATCTACAATCATGACATTTGTATCTACATTCAACGAATATCTCCTGAGTGTCAAGTCAGCACTTGTCAGATCGTGGGATTTCGGGATAATGCATCATAACACGCATTTGTTAGTCTACTTTTTCTTCATCAACTCGTACCCCCACACAATCAGGAGAAGGTAAACGGAATAGTATGTACTCGTTTGTAGAAAAAAATAAATAAAAACGAATAGCAAAATTTCTTTCTTAACAAATAGCGTTCATTTTTTATTGTCACAATGCTAGGATCATATATGTAATAATACTAAATTCGGATTACATTAGGTACACGGCGCCTACGATTGCCGCTATACCTTCGTACTGGTGCACGGATGGGCTTTGGCCGGATCACACGAACTGGTCTCCTCCTGTTTCCACCGCGACGACGACGACGGTTGCCTCTCTTGTTACCGCGACGGGGACCCTTGCGCCTACGGCGTACAATAACTTTATTGGCTTTACCCAAATCTTCGGTGTCGTCGACCAAAGCGACAACAGTGCCATCTGGAATTCCAGCTAACGCTTCACGTGGCACGAACAGAGCAGTCTCACCAGTCTCCTCGTCGAGAATACCCTGTCCCTCCAGTTCGATAATGCCATCGGGAACCATAATTGCACCAGCATTACCTCCATTCTTCGAAAGCAATGATCGCCAGTAGTTCTTTCCCATGGCGCTGCCTCCTGCTAGTGGTACAATACCAATGATATTGCTGCCATTCAGACCAAGATCTTGGTCGTCTTCATCGTCATTGGCAGAGCTGTCATCATCGAGCTCGTCATCAAGGGAGCTCTCGTCATCCTCTTCGTCGTTCATCCAGAGCAACGCTTCCTCCTGGTAATCGTCATCATCATCATCGGCGGCGGAGAAGTCACCAACCGAAATAGGCACAGGCACCTGAATCGTCTGAGCACCGGCGTTCGACTTGCTTCGTGGTCCACCCAAGAACCAGTAGGGCTGGTTGCCCGCGCCTACTGCCCTTCCAATATAGCTTCTCTGAGGAATGTTTCTTTCTGCGAAAAAGATAAAAGATAAAAGTGTCCATTTGAACATGACGCTTTAGAAATACCTGCACATGCAGCTGCAACGCAAAGCAGTACTGCCACTGCAACGACAACAGTCTTCATGATTTCTCTTTGGGTTTTAATACTCAACTAAGCAATTAGCATAGTATGGCGAAAGACCTAATTGTAAGCCCAGTCCCAAAGAACTGTATGCTTTTGCTTGAGTCTCCGTGGTTTTTATGCGAAAAATTCTTCTCCTCAGTTCATCAACCGAAACGCAAGACCACGAGGTGGTCAATGGCTTCCCAGCTTCACACACATACACTGCCAGAGGGTGGGGATGCTGATTCTGATTCCGATTCTTGTTCTTACATTATTCTAATTCTTACTCTCATTCATAAGAGAGGTTGGATTGGTCTCGTTTGATGGGCTCTCGATTTGATGGAGTCATCAAGTACCCTTCTCAACAATCAGTGTTAAAGGACTTATTCTATTAGTCTGTCAACAAAAGGGGCATATCTCCATCTAGGTAGGTACACAAACACAAGAGCTCACCCACCGACCGCCTCTCCCGACGTAAGATACAACTAAAAACAAACAATAAATATGTTCTGCGTCCTACTCCCATATGCAAGTGTGTCACCTATGTTAATGAAATATTCCAAATTAGGTAAATCTCTTTCATCACTTTTATGAGTGCGTTGCTTTGCATAATTAAACTGTTATCCAACCTCTTTGAACGCCGAATTAATTAAGGCGTCAGCTTGGGACAAAAAGCCACTTCTAAGTGTGTTTTTGTTGGCATTAGAATACCGACTAAACGGGCCTTGTTCTATGAATTTTAAATTAGTTTACACTGCAACTTTTTACTTAAGTCGTTGACGAAAAAAAGAAGAAGAGGGAGCACACCTTCTGACCCTGTGATACTCGCAGAAAGGTCAACAGATTGGCTGCGGGCTATTCGCACGCAACATTCTATAATTTCATGGATTCTTGTAAATTCCGCCGCCGCGCCCGACCAAAGACCTTTTGGCATGGTTTCTCTTCTTTAATTCCAGAGTGTAGCCCCGCCGTTCTATGTTAACGATGATGGTGTAATCATAAGTTGAAAAAAAAAAAAATTGATCGTGATATCTTAACTGATCGTTCACCCCCGGACTGTTTATACTTTTGGCCATTCATCTGTGTATGCTTCGGGGCAGAGTAGAGAAGTTCGTTTTTTTTTTGTTATTTACTTGTAGCTTTGGTTTGACCCCACCGATGGAACACCATGTCGGACATTTTCTAATCTTTGGAAATTATTGAAGAGCTGATGATTAACAACCATTCGCTGTGTTTTGCCGGAGGGTGAAGGCATGAATGGAGCGTAGCTTTTCTTAGAATTTTTTTATAAAAAAAGTGCCTTTGTAAGGGCCATTCATGTGAGAGTTAGCAGCGGTCATTTGCAAAATTTGAGATTTAAATTATTTCGTAATTTTTTTTAGGTGCAACGACCGACGATTTCCAGTTGTTATACACAGCTGGTCAAAGAAATAGGTTGTTTTTTTATATATTAATTTTTTTTTAAATTTTAAGTTTCTTTACTTAGTTTTAGCTATTAACATGGATATTAATAAAATTATACTTATTCAATAAATTTAACAAACTAATGCCCAGTTTCACAGTGAGAGTTTGACCCATTTTGAAGTTAAGCGTCTTATAATTTTAAAAGTTTTATTTTTTATGGCATGTTCTCTTGTGACTTTTATCAAAATAGTGTAAATTTAATTTTACATATACAGTAGATGCTCGATATAGTGAACATCGATATAGTGAACAATCCAATATAAGCCGTGTTTTATTATTCGCATGATCCTAATCCGATCAAGTGCTTAAAATAAAACGATCCAGATCATCTCAAATTTTAACTTTTAAAGATTGGTACAACTGCTTGACAGGCTTTCGATTTGGTGCCTCAATAATGACCTTCATTTAAATGTTTCTAAATGTCAAAGCCTTACTTTTTGTCGTAACCTTTCGCCAATTCCTTTCACATACATGATCGGTAATGTCTCACTATCCTTTATTTCCTCCAAAAAAGATCTTGGAGTTATTTTTGACAATAAACTTAGTTTTGTTAAGCATATTGAGTTTTTAGTGGCCAAAGGTAACTCAATGCTAGGATTTATACTACGCAATTTGTGACCATAAGGGTAGAAAATTACTTGATCTTGCGGATGCATACGACTGCAGTATTCTAAATGGAAGTTGCGAAGGCGATTATTGCGGAGAGTACACATTTATCCGTGGAAAGGCATGCTCAGTAATTGACTACTGTTGCATCTCTGGAAATTGGAACTTCCTCCTTAGTGATTTTCGGATAGGCATGGAGACTTTCTCGGACCATATGCCACTCGAAGTTAATTGTTTAGTATCTAGGCCTACGACTGAGAGGAGTATAAGGCAATTAGGACTCTTACCAAAACTAGTGTGGAATGACCGAACGCGAAATATGTATCGCAGTAATTTAAATGCTGAACTTGAGCGATTGCACACAGTGGATATTTTACCGGATGTCAATGCCCTTACGAGTATGATTAAAAAAGCAGATCCGAACTTGCCCATAAGAAAAAATAAAATCCCAAAACAAAAGTGGTTTGATTATGAGTGTCTGGGAGCTTGAAATAACTCTTTCAAACTTCTAAAACTTTTTAGGGAATATAATACCAGCATCTTTAAGACATTTTATGGCGAAGCAAATAAGAACTACAAGCGCATTTGCTATGAAAAAAAGACAGCATTTGAACAGCAACGTATTTCTATTATAAACAACTCCACATCTTCAGCGGAATTTTGGAAAGCTGTAAAATATATAAATGGACAAACGAATAGCATCGCCTCGTCGCTTAAAGCAACGCAGCTAATGGACCACTTTAACAATCTGCTTAATTCCCCACAGATATCACCACCACTCCAATATGCAGCTCCACTAATTATCGATGACTTCCTAGATAGCCCGTTTTTATTAGAAGAAATCAAAGAAGTCATTAATAAAGCAAAAACGAGAAAGGCTCCCGGAGACGACAGAATTCCATACGAGTTCTATAAAAACTGCACATATGAATTCATGTCTGCGCTTACAGGGGAATTCAATAGAATCTTTGAATCAGCAAATATTCCAGAAAGTTTTAAAAAGGCAATTATCTATCCACTGCACAAAAAAGGTGACTATAACGATCCTACAAACTACGGAGGAATATCTTTCCTGAACACCTCTGCCAAGCTGTTTGCCGCCCTTATATACAACAGACTTACCTGCTGGGTTGAAAATAAAAAAGTTTTGCAGGAGTTTCAGGCAGGATTTAGAAAGAATTACTTGACAGTCGATCAAATATTTGCATTACTTAATATTGCGGAGATATATAAACAGAAACATAAAAAACTATATGCCTTTTTCGTTGACTTTCGAGCGGCTTTCGACACCATAGCGCGCGATGCTCTGATCTACAAACTATATAATATAGGTTTCTCAACGAAAATAATCAACATTTTAAGAGCAATGTATGCAAATAATGTGGCGTATGTATGGGATGGGGAGTCCATTTCTGGAGAATTCACAACAACGATGGGAGTGAAGCAAGGATGTATCTTGAGTGCGTTACTGTTTATCCTTTTCATCAACCACATATCAGATACTGTAAAAGGTGGAATCGAGTTTGGCAACATACAAATTCCGGCTCTTAAGTATGCAGACGACATCGTTTTTCTTTCCGACACTGTAGATGGGTTGCAGCTAATGATGAATAGGCTCAGCGTTTACTGCAAATACTGGAACCTTAGCGTGAACTTGAATAAATCGAAGGTAATGGTGTTCAGAGGCGGCGGTGGCAGATATTCTCAAAGTGAAAGATGGACGTATCAAGAAGAAATGGTGGAAGTTGTTCGCGAATACAAATACTTAGGAATTTTGGTGTCTTCGAACTTGAATATGAAGAAACATCTAGAAACCAAACTATCTGAAGCTAAACGAGCAATCTCATCGGTATGGGGTCGCTGCATCAACAACAAGTATTTAAGCCATAGCTCGAAGCAGAAACTCCTTCGCACAACTTCAGCTTCAGTTCTTTTATATGGAGCGCAGGTGTGGGGATACTGTTCCTTTGTTGAAATAGAAAAGTTTCTTAGGTATTTCTTAAAGCGAATATTTCGTTTACCAAGTGGTACGCCGAATTATATGCTGCATCTAGAGACTGGTACACCGCCTATGTTCTTGGAAACACTGAGACTACATTTCGACTACATAGTAAAAGTTATGGCAATGAGTAATGACAGACTGCCAAAAGTTGTACTCAAGAGTGTAATAAGAAGTAGAGCAAGCTTCATTCAAGAATGGGAACGCCTTGCATCAGATTATGGAGAAACCATAACGATAACACCCGATGAGCAACCTGAACATCTAAAAGCACAACTCAACGTCTTATTGCAAAAAGTAGGTCGAACTATGTATGATCGATTTGTAACGGAAGCACAGTCTTCCCAGTATAGGACATATTACAGCAAGTTGAAATACGATCTAGCAGAAGGAACTTACTTTTTAAACTGTAACTCAATAGAAAAGATCAGCGTAATTTTTAAAATCAGAGGAGAGCTATTAAATTTGAATTTCATTCCACACCGTCCAGAGCTACCTGTCTTGTGCAATCTTTGCAATATGAAGATACGAGAGGATATATTTCACTTCCTTGCAATATGCCCAGTTTTAAAAGAAATTCGATTGAGATTCTTCGATTCGTATACCCTGGAATTAGGTGAAGCAATTGAAATCTTAAATGGAGTCCGAGGCTGGGATTTACTTTTCAACTACTGTGCAAATGCTCTTCGTTATAGAAAATGTATAGTTGAAGAAGATTTTTAATGTATATACATTACATATTGCCTTTTTCTTTGTTCTCTGTTAAAAACAAAAATAGAAATGTAACTATTGTCAATCTGGTAGACGGCCATAGGCCAAACCATAATAGACTTAGAATTATATTGAATGTTATGAATTAAAAATGAAAATAAAAGTCATATAAACTAAACTACTACGCAATTCTAAATACTTCCAGGATCCTTATACTCTTAAATGTCTATTTTTTGCATTTGTCAGATCAAATCTTGAGTACTGTAGCACCATCTGGAATCCATTTTATAACATACATGCCAACAGAATTGAGAGGATCCAGAAACGTTTAACAAGGATTGCATTGCGTAGATTACGCTGGAATATAGAAATGCCTTCTTATGAAACGAGGTGCAAATTATTTGGAGTTTTGCCTCTTTTCGTAAGAAGGCAATATTTTTCTATTATGTTTATTCGCGATTTGATTAACTGTCATATTGATTGCCCTTTTCTGCTTTCATTAATTGGATTATATGCTCCATCGAGAGCTCTTAGAAATCGTTATTTATTTTATGTACCTTATCATAGAGCAAATTATGGTTACAATGAACCAATTTCTAGATGTCTAATTATTGTAGTCTTTTAGATTTTCATCTCAGTAGGAGTTCATTTAAGAATAAATTAGTTTTAGAGCTCCATTTCCGGTGGTTTAGTCAGTAGTTCTAAGTTTATATTTTAACTGTACCAGTAATCTAAAGAGAACAGTTGATGTATACTCATTTGATGAAATGGAATAAATAAATAAACATAAAAAAAAATAAACAACTGCTTTTGTACTTTGACATTGACATTTCTCATAAATTAAAACAATGGACGAGAAGCAGAATTTGATTTTTCTTTTATTTAGCCTTTTCAGCTTCGTCCACCTTGAAATTGATCTCAAAAATGTATTATGTATGTTTGTATGTGTGTACATACTCGTATGTTGTAATTTTCTTATCTGAACTTCGGATTTTCGGTCGTTTTCCATTGTTTACTTCTGGATATGTTTTTTTTTCTTTTTGCATTTGACAGTTTCGTTTCTTCCGCGAAGTGAAAAAAAAAAACGCGGAGTTACTATTTGTAATTTGGGAATCTCCAAAAAATATTTTCTGGAATTAAGTATCGTATATTTTACTAAAAATATACAAAATATAATGCCTATTTATTACCAATTTAATTGAAACATCAATAAAGGGGCCGCTTTCCAATAAGTTAACCTTCGGATTTAAACAATTTTTTTATCGGCCCAAAATGACCTCTAAAACACAAAAATAAAATAAAATTAATGTGAGGAAATAACAAATAAATCCAAAAAAAAATATGTATTTGAAAAACTTTCAGTTAGGTTTGTAATTATTTCACCATAAGATATTCTGTATTCACGCAAAAACAAACAAATTGCAAACAAATTCAAAATTCAAAATAATATATTGCCAAATTCATTGCATTTTTCGTAAGTTTTTCAGCACAGGCGAATGCAAAAAAAAACAGCCTGTCAAGTCATTTTTATGTCAAATTTGTTGACATTTCTACGGTTTTTGTGCAGATTTGTATGGTTTTGTGAAAATTTATTATTGTTTTAAACACAAACAAATGTTTCCTCACATTAATTCATATACAGAACATCTTAGAATAACATATATTTACCAGAAATAATAAAAAAGGTGAAAATTCAGGTTGACCTATTGGAAAGCACAGCCCAACAATTTATAAACTATTTTGCATTCTATTTACATTTTAATTTCTGATCTGGCAATACCCATGTTTGACAAAACCTTTGACAGCATACCAACCCTCACAAAACAAAACGAAACCTAGTGGTGAATAGTGTGAACTAAAAACCAGATCACGTAAAGAGATCCCGATAAAAAGGAAGATCTTCTTTTGTTTTTGTAATGCGTGTAAAACGATGATCCGGATAGGATCATGAGAATAATAAAACACGGCTATAGTGAACACACAATATTTTATACAGTCTATGCTAAATAGTGAACAAAAAAAAAAAATCTCGCTACAGTGACCTATGTTTTTTTATTTTCTTTGAACCTTTCAGCATGCAAAAACACGTCTAAAACTCATTAGTGCAGTCGGCAGTATCCATACATTCGTCAAAATTTACCGTTGGTTCTACTCATCGTGTTGTGCTAGAATCTTGCATGATTATGTATACATATGTGTATGGATTACACGGATGTTTTGGTCCTTAAAAGGTTACAAGAAAAGGCGATATTGATTGACATAAATTCAAAAAAAAAGCAAATGGAGATGACTTACTAGTTTAGCACAGTTTAAGTTTGTTGCATTTTTGTTTTTTAAGTACCTACCTACATGGAATGTATTATTTTTGTTGCGTTTTAAGTTTTTTTACGGATGAGTTGTTTTTGTTAAAAATAAAATATTCTTTCTAATAAATATTGGCTTATTTTTTTAGTAATTCCAAGAAAAATTGTAATTTTATTCTATTTTCGATTAATTGTATGTAAAAACATACACATTTTGATGAAATTTGCTTCAAGAAGTCCTCGCTCGTAACACTGAACAATCTCGCTCCAGTGAACAGGCCTGGTTTTTATTAGTTCACTATATCGAGCGTCTACTCAATGTTCAGTTTAATTCGTCGTTTTAGTTAAACGCCAGTACTTTCCCATTTAAACTTACCTTTGACATATATATATTTTGACAGCTGCCAGAATATCAAAAAATGGGTTTCGTACCCATATGGTAATACGGAACCATTATAAGTTCGCTCTAACTCAAAAATGTCTGTCACGATAAAAACATCAAGAACCGTTCTTCGTAGAAACTTGAAATTTGGCACACTTATACATTACGGTTGTCCACATACATGGACTATATACTACTCAAAAATATTGTGAAACAACTAAACAGGGTGGGTAAAATATAATCTCAAAAAAAAAAAAAATCTGAAAAAGATATCATGTGGGACATTATTTGATTTCAAAAATATTTTTCTTAATTTTTTCTGTTAGAAACTTTGGGAGTTATTGCCAATAAAGTGTGGAAAATATCATACAAAAAGCACCACACATTTTTCTCAGAAACTACTTAAGTTACAAATATGAAAAAATCATAGTTTGTAGGTGAATAACTATATTTTTGAAGAAAAATATGGCGAGGCTTGTAAGTGGTATAGTTTATGAGAAATTCACGTCGAAAAACTCAATTTCTCAACCGATTAACTCGTAAACTACTGGACCAATAACCACTATTCGATCAACAATAATTTTGGAAGTATTAAGGGCTATCCAAAATTGTGCAGCCATATAAAAAAAAAAAAAAAAGGATTTTGCCAGGAAACGAACCTGAGACCGCTGAGCTCAGTAGTACAGCGCAGAAACGGTTAATGGACGCGCTACGCACTCAGCCGCGTTCTTAATGTTTATCCAATTTTCTCATAGTGAATAATATTACTTATTTGAAGTTTTTTAAGTAAATATAGAGGTGGGACGTTTGTTAACGTTTGTTTAAGCAAATTTTTATGACTAACTTCCAAAATGCACAAAATACTCTTGCAACACAAATAAATTGACCGCTGAGCAGTACACTCCAAATTTACAATAAGCTTGCCGTCATTTTAACGGGAACGACAGTCGCACACAGGCGGATTTTCCAAAAAACATGGCCATAACTATAAAAAGAAAAATGCAATTTGTTGCTTTTTTTTCATGCCAACTTTTTAATATATTATTTAAGCATATTATCTGATTGATCCTGCTTAGTTCACTGCAACCATTGCTTCGGTTGATGCTTCTAAAGTGGAAGCTTTTGTGAAGCACGCGCAGTACCATATTGGGTGTTTGTAAAACTGGTATAGTTGCTTTGTTTTTTTTTTAATTTTCTGTGTGAACTTATAAAATAAATTAGATTGGAATTTGTTAATAGTGGTAAGTAGAATAATTGTAATGCAAAATTTTTAAGTAATTTGAAGTTTTATGTAGATTTTAAAGCTCTCGAAAATAAGGCCTTTTGAGACCAAAAAAATAATTTGACTTTTCTGTTTCATAAAGGAAAAGTTTGGTTTTCCCGCCTTTTCCGGTTATATAAAATAGCTTAAAATTCACCTAAATACTTGCTTTTTCAGGAATCACCATAAACAGTTGCGAAAGTTTGCGATGTTGCAAGATATCGTCAAGTAAAGTTTGTATAAAAAAGTACATTATAAGCGATGAGACATTTTTTTATTTCATTTATAGTTTATTTAAATCAAATTAAATTGTTTTCTTTTTATTTTTTCTTATCAGTTTCTTATTTTTCATACAATTTTTTTATTTTTTTTTGATTTTTTTGTAATTTTTCTAATATAATAAAATTTTACAAAATTACGTGTTAATTTACTAAAAATATATTTTTTACTTGTTTTCTGATAAACTTAAACAATAATTAACCATCAAAAACAAAAAAAATATTTTGTCCCTGTTTTTTGGAAAATCCGCCTGTGTGAGTCGTTTGCATAAAATGTAAATTCGGTGCAATTTTCGATAGTAAAGCAACTATTATCTACCAACAAAACCAGACATTTGATCACAAGTGTATGGAGCGAGTTGGCAAATTCTTAGAATGCAAATGGAGTACAGATAGTTCGCTATACAAAATGGCGAATTGAAAAGTTCAATTATTCTGACATCCGCATAGGGCTCTGATGTGAATGGCCCTTATTTATTAATTGCTCAATCAATAAGATATGTAAATGTCTTATGTCGACTAAGGCTGAACAAGATTAATATTTAATATTTGAAGAGGCCACACAAATAGCTATTAATTTTTTCTAATTAACTTGTTTCCAGCTATCCCGTTAGTTTGTTTTTAATTTGAATAAAATGGCCTAAAGGAATTTGGGTAGGCCTCTCGCAATTACTCAGATACTCATCAACATATACCTCAAAATGAATATTAATTATTTTGTTGAATATTTAAATGGGCCTGGAATAAATTTCGATTAGCTAATTAGTTTTTTTTTTCGTCAAATTTGTTATGTACTTTGTTTCAATATTGCCTAAGGCTTGAAACTACTCTTCAGAAAGACTATAAGTAAAACAGAGATTTGTAGAGATTTGACAGAAGGAAAGTGCCATATTTTTGGTCTCCTGTAGAATATAGTTGTCTTCCACAAAAGTAATAAAAATGTCCGGATTGCTGACTGTCAAAATTACCAGCTTGGATAAATGTGATTTACTTGAACTAAATCATTGGTTAGCTAACGAAAACTTTAAGTAGGGCATCCCATCTTCGGTCAGATCTGTCGGCGAACATGCTTGAGAAAATGCTCCCAAAATATCAAACATTGCTCGATTTTCGTCCGACAGACAACGCCCTCCACTGTCAGATTCGTCTGATATAATTCAATGTTTGATAGATTTGTCGGACCTGTACGAAACTGGGCAAGGGATGCAATAACAGCCGTTTTTCTTTTTTAATTCAGGGCGGTGCCTGCAATGTCAAAAATTTATTTGTGTTCCATTAGGCGTTTTTCTTTTTTAATTCAGTGCAGAACGTGAGTTGTCAAAAAACTGAAAACCGAACTCAGAGCGTGCTCTATGCGCTCAGAATACCAAACATTTGACAGATAGGAAAAAATCGAAAACCACTGAAATCGAAAAAAATTTAAATGGCGGACAAAGTTAGTTAATACAATTTAATAATGTAATTAATTAATACTAATAATTAGTTTGAGTATGAATAAACTTAATTTATGGTTATAAATGGATGAAAAACACTTTTAAGGCTATAAACGTTTGAAAAATCATATGACAGCTCAGTGCTCAAATGTGAAAAAACGGTTGTGAACCAAGGCAAAAAAAGTATTTTAATGTTGACCAGTATTATTAACCATTAGCCGTGTCTTCTTGCATGCATTGTAAAAGTGTACAAAAAAACGCCTACCGTCGCTTAACGAAATAATGACAAAAAATTGGCAGCACAGACATATTTATGACAGGTAATGACACTTGAGCTATTGTTGTTGACAAAATTGAAAGAAAAACATATTTTGAGGAATAAAATTATAAAGATGGAAAACTCAGGAAATGTACATACTAATATGTATGTATATTTCCGAGTAGTTCCGATAAAAATATTTCAATTTATTATGATATCATGGTCAATTTATTGCTTACTGACCAATCCAATCGTCGCGTCGGCAAAACAATAAATTAGAGATCGAAGAATTGTTTTCGATCGTTTTTTTTACGTTTGGGTTTCCCCGGTTGTTAAAAGAATAAATGTTTTCATACGAATTTATCACAAAAGTAGAAATTTAGACTTGGTATCACTGTGTTTACATCCGCTTAGCTAAGCGGGGATACTAACGCCGCTTATTTTACTTTTGTTGTATTTTACATGTAAATATGAAAACGTCATTTGACCGTCAATTTGATCGTCAAATGACGATCAACATTTGCAACACAAAGGGTTTTGTATGTGCAGTTTGCGTTTAAGAACATTTGGAGAAAAGCAATTTGATGCAGATGACGTTTTCGAAAACGGCCATATTTGCTTGTTTTTTTTTTTTGTTGAAAAGGTTGTGAAGAGAGGCAGTCAGTGTTGCCATGAAAATATTTCGACAAATCTGCAAATATGGAAAAAAATCTGCAACGCAGATTTCTATCGAAAAAAAATCTGACTTCACAAATATTTTTGATTTACATATACAGTACGACCTCAATAAAAGCAACAAAGTCCATTGATGGGAAATGCAGATAGCTTAAATTGCAGCCTCCGCTTTCGATTTCTTTGGCTTCCAGATTTCTGCAAGTCGGTTCCGGATTGTTTCATTTTCTGTGAGTTAATTGTTTATGCCCTCGTCACAGCCAGTTTCCAGCTCTTTATGCAAATCATTAATTAATACAGTTATTCCGTCTTTGTCTTAATCAGTGTTTGTATACTTCAAATGTTTCCTACACTTTCGTATTGCCCTACGCATTGACCCATGCATTATCCAAGAGGCATATGGTCTTAATTTAAATGCCTTAGTTTTGCTTGCTTCCCACCAAATGTGCCAATAGACTTTTTTTTAATAGATTTTAGTCAAGTCGATTACATTTTGATCCATTGCCTGAAAAATTGCGGTGCAGTTGGTAAAATAAAATAAACTGTCTAGATATAACAAAAGTGAAGAAGAAGGACGATATACAAATAGGGAAATATGTAAGAATTTATGAAAGAAAAGTTGCGTTTGTCGAGTCACTTTTTTTTGCAATTGTTGCAATTACTGAATCAATAACGGCAAGATTTTAAGTGTTGCTTTTATCGAGGAGTGACGCGTATCGAGGGTTGCTTTTATTGAGGTCGTACTGTATAATTTAGTTTAGTTTATTTAGTTTATTTATTTTATAACGACTAGCTTATACACAGTAAGATATAATATCTTATAATTGAGTGATAAGTACACAATATAAAAACAATAGAAAAAAAAAAAAAACGTATGATTGGAAGAGAAAGCTACATGAGCTATTAAATGAAGAATTCAAGTTAATTATAAAAAGAATGTAAACATAATGAAAAATTTACAGAAGCTAAGCAGAAAGAAAAAATCCGGTCAAGTGCAAGTTATACTTGCGCAATAAGTGTTCCGTACTGTATCAGTTATCTTAACTACATACATATGTGTGTCATAGATTTATGTTGATAGATCTATATGAACCCTTTCTTTACGATACGATTTCTACTAAAGATACAATGATACTTTGTTCGATACTCACATATATGTACAAACATAAAAACATATATAGGTACATATATGTACATATGCACTTGTATATCTGCAGACACAAGAAAGTACATGTGTACCTACATACAAAGTTTTATGGTGCACAGCACATTTCAATACAAATAAATTGAGCACAATTTGCGAAAAATAAATTCAAATTTGTACCTACATAAATGTATACCAACAAGTAAGTTGAACAAATTACCTACATATGCATGTATGTATGTACATATGTCTCTGATGTCCTTTCTCATCTGCTCAGAAGAATAGTTATACACACACACAAAGTAAAAGAAAAAAAAAAACAACAAATAAAGCATGTATATACATACATACATATATACCTACATAATATGTTCATATGTATATGTATTTACAAGAAATGTACGCTTGTGCATCAGATTTAATTTTTCGTCTCGTTATTCGTTCAATTGCATTAACTGCGTATATTGCGATTTGTCTCCCTCTCTGTGGCTGTATATACACAAATTCAATTTTTTCCAATATAGTAAAAGTAGAGACACCTACATTATAATAGGAAACCATCAAGCTTCCTTTATGTGTTATATTATGTATCATTGGTTTAAGTCTTAGGTCAATAGTTATCCGGTAGGAATATGCCACGAAAATTCGCTGCGGGTATAACACTTTTGGCATCAATTATTCAATTTTTACTCTTGTATCTACTTTTAGGCGTTGTGATATTTTTCTGGGTATGTAAACAGTAGGGTAGTTGAAATTAAAAAATTAATTAAAAAAAAACAGTTGAAGTAGGGCAGTCGTGAGAATTATGTTTCCATCTACACTTTATTCTCAATGTTTGTGATTTTATTCAGATTTTTCTGAGCGATATTTTCGGAGAAAAAGCTCGGGACAGCAAGTTGTAACGTTTTGTGAAAATTTGTTAAGAAACTACCCCCCCAAAGTCGAAATTCAGCTTTTTAAGTTCTGGTCTGTGTTTACGCCACTAATTGCTACAACTGTTCCAAATTTCAATAGTCTAGGTTAAGTAGTCTCTGAGAAAAAGGCCTGTGACAGACAGACAGACAGACAGACAGACAGACAGACAGACAGACACCGAACTGATTCCATTAGTGTTCCGTTTTGGTACGGACGGAACACTAAAAAGAATAAATAAATCCAAATTTCAAGAATTTAAGGAGTTTGAAAATAGATACGTTCTGAGTTCATTTTTAAGTTTAGTTGAGTTAGTTACCCTTCTGAGAGGGCGGGGCAAGGAGTTCCACAACCGTGTGGCGTGAATGAAAAACTGTCGCTCAGATATTAAACAAGAGTGCCGGGGGGAATCAATTGTGCAGATCTGTTTGAAGATATAAGCAGGTTGATGTGATAACAATTACAAAACAAACAAAAAATATATATGAATTCAATAAAAACATCACATATGTACACACATATTTAAATTACGTTGGGGTTTGAGAATTCGAAATCAAAAATTGTTATTTTGAAAGGTTACTGCTTTCATTCTCTTTGAACATTTCAAGATAAAAGTAGAGCTGAAAATGAAAATGACAGCACACAGCGAAGACAAATGGAAAAAAAAGAATTGTTGAAATTATTTTTTAAAAAGAGCAAAATATATTAGTGCGTATACAGACAAAATCTGCCGTGCAGATTTTTGGACTTCAAAAGTCTGCAGCTGGGTTGAAAATCTGCAAAATGCAGACAAATCTGCACTTATGGCAACGCAGGAGGTAGTGCAGTGTGTAATTTTACTCCAACAGGTAGAAACCAGGTGCGTTTCTCTTGCACAATTGGTCTAATTTCGACCACAGGCGATACTAGTAAAAAAATTAAGTGTCGTGAAAAAGTTTCAATTTAGGCAAGCAGATCAAATGGTTTATTGATAGTGGAGCTGTAATCGTGTGGAACATGTACTGATGAGTTCCAAAGATACTTACTTAGGTGGCGCTATAGCTCGGGGTGAACCTGGGCCTGCTTCTCGCAACCATTTGTGTGTTATATTTTTACACGAATATAAGGGACCTACAGTTTTTTTTTGCCGACTCCGAACGGCGAGTTGAGAAGCTAAATCGTGACAAATAATACTCTTCGATTGCTTATCAGACATTCGAAATAGGTGGCACCGTGAAAAAAGCTTTTAGACGTTGGACCCGGGCTGGGATCGGACCCGGGCAGTATTGTATAGTAGTCCAACGCACCACGGTGCTGTTCGAAAGATACAAATATTATAAAACAGGAACAGAAAACGTATGTTAAGGTATAGCTAATCATATCTGAAAGAAAGTTCAATACTTTTTACTACAAAGGCTTGCCAGGAATGTTGTACATAAAATTCAGCCCCTCTGGAGCCCTCTGTATGCCAGTGAACATCGTATTCCAATTAGTGTTATCAAAGACCCTACCAGTCTTCAATGGAGGAAGTGGGTATACCTTTATTTATGTACTGCCTTGTTCAGCAACTCAAAATTTAAGATCGATATGCAAATTCAAAATTACATGTAACTCCGATCTTCCATTTAAATGAAGACATTGCTCGTGTTTCAGTGAATGGAAAACATACATATACCACCATCGAATAAGGCATCCATAGTTCCACAAAGTGAAATACCCGACCACCTGCAAAAGAAGGCCTACAGTTTGCCAAGTCTTTTATAAAATGTAAATACTTGAAACTCTTAATCTTTATTTGATGACCTTAATATATACAAACAATCTTATTGTCTAGGATGGGAACGAATAGATTTCTACTGTAGTAATGGATTACCAGTAGTCGAGATATCCTCTGACCCCAGTAGGAGGATTGTTGGTGGTGCATTTGCGTTTGTCTCCGATGAGCTTTCGGTGGTTATATCAGCAGTAACCGATTTTTTTGGTTTGATTGAAGTGATTCTGCTCTCTGGTCTCGTCTGAGGATCCAATTGCATTTGTCTTCCCGATTTGAGGAAATATCTTCCCTCATTCAGGACATCGACATATGGCTTCATGCCACCGATGTGCATGAAACGTTTAGACATCGCATGTCTGGGCAGGGCTTCATCATTAGATTCCTCGTCACCTACAACAATGTAGGGCTCTCCATCGTCCTGAATGTTATCGTCATCGACTTCCACCTCTGCCTCTTGTTGGGAATTCAGCGCATCTGGGCTGACGGTTGCTAGTTCATCTGATTGCATTTCGTTGTTCATCGCAGGACGTTTTCGCTTTCCTCCCAAGGTGAGTCCTTGGTTTTCTTCTTGTGGCGTTCTGGAAGGTGGAATCTCAGGAACCCTGAACATGTCTCTGATGTTTTGCTCTGTTAGGCGGGTAATCACATGGCCATTTTTTTTATGATTTTGAAGTGGGCGCCTCAGCCGTTTCCTTAGAGGTTTTGAAGCAGTTTGCGACGACGGTTGCGCCGGACGTCTTCTTCGGTTTGAATTTTGTTGAAGGAGCTGCTGTGGGATGTTCACTATGATTGGTGCCGCTTGCTGTCCATTTTGAGCGTAGTCCTGTTGGGGACTATTAATTCCAAGCTTCGCCCATGGAATGGTGATGTACTGGCTTGGCCTTTTCTGGCTGTTCTGGGACGACAGACCTTGGGGAATAGGAATCACGATCTGGTTGGTTGTGTCCGGTTTTTTGATCTTCCTCCTCCTCTGCTTTTGGCCGCCGGCATTTGGTAGTTGGTTGTTGCGAATTGGGATCAGCTGGAATGAACCTTGGCCGGGAGAAGGACGTTTTCTACGTTTTCCTGGTTGGTTGGTGGGATCTTGCACCAATTGCAGCACCTGTCCATTTTGAACGATCCTCACTGGCCGGAAACCTGGTGTGCCTGCTGTAGTCGCGCCATTTTTTTGTTTATTGCTTGAAGAATATGGAAATTTGGCCAATTGTCGGAAGCGATTTAGAAAACTCTGCTGTTGCTGTTGCTGTTGTCGTCCTGAATGTGTATTGGGCACGTCGTAGTCGTAGTCTTCATCATCGTCGTAGTCGTCTTCTTCTTCTTCGTCGTAATCGTAGCCCTTCCGATTATTTCTCGGTGGCTGCCTTTGATTTTGACTTGAGTTCTTTTTCTTGTAGGTTTTTCGTTTCTTAGCAGGCTCTGTCTCTTCTTCTTCCTCCTCTTCGTCTTCGGCTTCTTCCTCTTCCTCGTTGGCGTTTTCATTACTATCTTCCTCATCATTGTTACTGGAGTAACGATTTGAATTTGAATTGGAGACTACTTCCTCCTCCTCGCCCCCTTGTTCTTCTTCACCATCTTCATAGTCATTCTCTTCGTCCTCATCGTCATCCTCATCCTCATTCGCGTCAGCGTCATCATCCACCACTGGACTGATGCGGTTACCCTGAGTTTTCCTCTTCCCGTCGATAGTTATCAGTGGCTTCTTGCTCACCTGATGGCTCTGCACTCTGACAACCACTTCCGGTGGCCTCGTGGTTGTACTTGTGGTTTGTGGGCCCAATCTATTCAGCCAGCCAGTCAGTGAATTTGCCGCAGACCCCAGACTCTGACCAGCGTTGAACCAAAGATTCGAAAAGGGTGGTGTCGGCGCAGAGTCCGAACTGTTCTCCGCTTTGCCCAGTGGCAGTCCAGCAATCTCCTCCTCATCGCCCGGGCTAAGCGGCACTTGCACCTTAAACGCTCCGAGCGGCGCCTTAAACAGGTCAGTGACCGCCTCCCTCGGTGGTGGCGCCTCTGTTGTACTCGTCAGCTCCACAGGCGGCTCTTTAAGTAAACGTGTCTATATAAATACAGTTAAGGGTTGGTGTATAAAAATTGTGCATACCACTAACGGTTCCGTTCGATTCGACAGCGGCGCCATCGCTCCCAGCTAGGACCACCACTCCAGCTACCATCATCAGCCACAGCATTCTGTGCGTCATCGGCTGCCGGTATTTCATAAGACGTTGGTCTACGCGTACACTCGGTGTCGGTTCCTCTATTGATGATGTGACTTCTGACATTCGAAACTGTTTACCAACTGGTTGGCTAGTTGCGGCATCAAGAGCTTTTTATCACTCGGTGAACGGAGTCGAGTCGGGTCAACGGATGGTTAATTATGTTGGTTTTACTCTCCAGGGCACAACGAGTGAGATGGACAAAAGGTTCGCTGCGCGCGACTATCATCTCGTTCCGAGGAAACGTGTGTTGATGTATTTTCCCATTTGGATTAATTGAATTAGAAGGTCGTGACGTGCGCTGTTTTTTTGCGTTTTTTTTTTCTTAAAAAAAAAAAATCCTGAGCTTTGTTAATTGCTCGAGAACAACGCAAAAAAAAAATCAACGAAGAAGAAGAGGCAGCAAGATTTATTGGCCAAAATTTGACCGGAAGGTTGACACACATGCACAGTGGCAGAATAAATGATGACGGGACTATCTGTCCTTAGCCCGCGGTGCTATTATAAATCAAAATTAATTCGAAATTTCATATTTCTGTGTGATTAGGTTGTATTCTTTTTTTGCGAAGAGAAATGGGTCAAGAAAGAGAACCAATCTCATAGAGACGATGATTGAGTCTTTTTTTTTTCTCGTCTCAAAACGTAGAATCAAATGTTCGGCATGTGTCACTTTGATTAGCATAGCCATCAATAAGCACACGCGGTGAATGTAAAAAAGTTGAAATGTTTGAAATTAATTTGCGTTGGTTTCGCTATTTATTTTTATTTTTTATTTTATTGGGAATCTTTAACCAGGTTCCAAGAAACAAGCTTTAAGTGTGCCCTCTGGAATGTTTGTAATGCGATATCAATCAACTGTCCATCTTTTTTGAGTAATCTCTTTCTAGTAATTTCTGGAAGAGCCTATGTATGCTCCGTTAAATTCAAGAAGGCGCCATCTCATTTCATAATTTCTAGCGGTAATATGGAACTGCATATAGTGACAGCGGTCAAAATCTGACCATGTTGGACTATGGTGTTGTTGAATGTAGCTACTGCTCATCACAGGTGGCCAGGTTATAAGGAAAAAAAAATTGGGGCTACCCTGCAGTTTTGCAATGCAAATGTGAACAGTAAAACCCGTCAACATTGTTGTGGATTTTTTATGTTTAATTCAGAATATGTAAAAATATTCACAAGAAAGCCAAGAATGTACAAAAAAAAAATAAAACAGTTCACACGGCATACACGTGATGTACGTGTTAAATTTGAAACTAGAACATTTTCGACATCAATGAAACGAGAATTAACATTTGCACAATGATTAGAATTTTACAGACGTAAGCACACACTTGTTAATCTTGTTTAATTGTGTGCTTTAAAATTGTTTTAATCAGAGAATGTATGGATTTCGGTTTATTGGTCAACAATTGGCCCCGAAGGGAATAAATGGATTGCTGGGACCTTTTTTTCTTAATTAACTGGATCCTGCCACAAGGCTCACACTGCGAGATCTATTGTATCATAGTATCCTATATGAATTAGTCCAAGAGGCAAATCACCCTTCTAATAAAAGCGAGTAAGTCCTGGGTTGACGCATTTTTGAACTCATAAGGTATAAGAAGTTCTTTGTGTACGGTACGTCGTCTGACCCCGACAAGTGCCGGCCAATCACATAGGACGTGCTTGGTTGTTTCGACCTCTTCTAAACAGAGTCGACAATCAGTCTCGCTAGACAGGTCTTACTTGTTCAGGTGGTATCGTAATTGACAATGACCAGAAGGGAAATTTTTTAGATACCTAATATCCTTATTACTGTGGTGTAGAAGCACACGGCGTCGCTGCACTCCCGTTCCACCAAAAAGATCCAAGCAAAGTTTCAAACACTTCTTTTTCTGCATCTCGCACGTTTCGCCGACTTGATTTTCACATTTCTAGCAGTTTTAAAGTGATTTCCGAATCTGGCGTATCAACGGCAATTCAGAGGTTCCAAGCTTTCACCGCTTTTAAAAATCAATTCTTTTTTTTATGAGGACTAATGTGGAACTTGAAGCCTATTGGGAAAATATTTGTGGAATCGACAGATTCTTCTTCTTTAGGTGGCGCTACAGTTCGAGGCGAACCAGCGCTTACTTCTCGCAACCATTTGTGTGTGTGCGTTCTATTTTTGCACGCATGGAAGGGACCTACAGTTTTTTGCCGACTCCGAACGGCTAGTTGAGAAGCTCAATCGAGACAAATGATACTCTTTGAATACATGTCGGGCATTCGAAAGAGGTGGCACCGTGGAAAAACGTTTGGGTGTTTGCTGGGATTGAACTCGGGCAGCATTGCGCACTAACCACTACGTCATGGTTCCACGGAGTCGACAGATGGTTTTGTATAAAATAAAATGTTGAGGTTAAGTATTTCAGGCATGGATTGTTCACATTCATCACGCAGTCGCAGCTGGTTTGCGCGATTACTATATTTTCTCTATAAATAAAGAAGATGACCAATGCAATGGCTAAATGTGACTAAAAGCCTGATTTGGATTTTTTTTCAATATCCGCTGCAACGGAAGTGTATTATTGTCCGAAGGATCGGCACGTTGTCTCCATCATTTGACAGACAACTAACTATACGCTGCTATAAAACTTAGCCTCTGTGCCATAACTTCCAGATTCAAGCCGATATATATATATTTTTTTAATTTATTAATTTAATTAATTTTATTAGTTTCAAAAACTCTTGATTCTAGTTACAAAATTATGTCTACAAAATATTATTTTTTAAAATAAAGTGTACTCTTGTTTTGAATATATTTAAATTAACACTGTTCTTAACGTCTCTGGGAAGCAAATTAAAAAGTTGGAGCCTTTATAGAGTATGTTGTTTTATGTATGTGTTCTTTTGTACAGTGGTAATCGAAAGTCGCCAGCATCTTTCAGATTATTCCTCGCATTTGTTATATATTCTACGTTGTTCTGTTAGTATTCAGGATATACATTTAGCCTAATCTTAGAAATCATTACTAAGACATTGTATTTAAATCGCTGGGTTATAGTATTCATTCATTTCATTTCTTCAAGTTATTTTCAAAAGTTATCCAAGAATTCAACCTGTATCCTAAATTACTCACTTTCAACACTCAAAACTAGCTATTAGCTGCTACACATATAGACATGTTCCTTATCATCTCTGAAAAATGAAATTTTCCATTGGAGAGTTTTTTTTTATTATTTTCTTAAAATAGGTTAAAATAGAATTTGTAATTGAAATGTTTATTTATGTATATCTTAAAAGGGTAAAAGAGTCTACAAATATTTTGAAAAGGGTGGAATATGGAATTTTTTGAAACCGCGTCGGGTAATTGTCTCTTGGCGTCTAAAAAGGGTCGACAGGTTCTTGTCTCAGCAGGTCTTGTTCTATTATTTCAAACAAATTGTATATACCATATCAATGAAGTAAATGATGAATTATTTAGATTAACTGTGTCTAGCATATATTTTTGTTCATATCTTGAAACTAACAATACACAATTTCGAAAAACTTTTACTCACTTAACTTGTCGCTGTGCGCTGCCACATGGAAGATATTACTTGGTTAAAGACAATAAGGTCTGCAGGCCCTTCATCTGCAACGATGTACAATGGAATTGAAATGCTGATTCCAGCATGTCCTTGTACTGTCAAAATGCATAAGAAAAACTGCAGCGAACAATTTGCAGTAATAAAATGCAATTACCTTAACCAGTGTTTTTTTCCGGGAACTTTTTATCTGAAACTGAAAAAATGAATAAAAGAAGCACTTCGGTGGAAAAATAAATATCCGCTCAGGACTTTTCTAGTGTTCTTTGTGCAAATTCGAACAACTGTGTGAATTTACATTTCTGGACAAAAAGCACACAGGAATAAAAAAGAAGCCAGCGCATTGTTTAAAAATATTCAACTCGGACTTTCGTAGAAAATCTTGCAAATTATTTCCCGCGGCCATGACCGTGACCCGTAGACCAGGTCCACTGCTCATATTTCAGGTCCTCCTTCTGCTCTTCTTTATTTATCTTCTATCTTTTCTCTTTATTTAGTTTAATTTTCCCTTAAGATTATAATGAATTACAATCTTTGCAATCTGGCGACTGTGCAAAGTTTCGTACGTACCGCATGGCGCTTAATTTAACGCTTTACTTATGGTTGCAACCAGGGTTACACGGTCGACAATTACAAGGATAGAGTAGGTTGCGTATAATATATTTATTTATTTTCTTTCAAAATGAACTGCTTAAACACAGCAATATAAGCAACAAAATGATAAGTAAGAGCTACACAAATTATATAATAAATTTAATAAAAGTGGAAGAAATCAAAAAGAAAAGGCAAGAAAAATATAAATAAGTTCACAAATATACACTGAGAGGCACAATTAACCGCCCACCCAGTTATTTTACGATTTTAGTAGATAATGTTTCAAAATAGGAAATTTTTTGGATAGTTTTATTGTGAGCATGGTTTGGGTAATAAAAACAACAATTTAAAATTTCAGTGTTCTGGATTTATTCAACTTTATCGCTATTTATTGTTTTTTTTTTTAATTTTTGATAAAATTAACATTTTTTAATTCTTTTTATTTTGGCATTTATTTAATCAAATTTTTATAATCAATAATGCGTATTTCCTCCTCCAGCTCTAATGACTTCTTGGAGCCTATTTGGAAGTCCATCCAATAGGGTTTGAATATCTGACTGGGGGATATTGTCCCATTCCTCTACTACAGCCGTTTTGAGTTCCCTTATGTTGGTTGGCGCTGGTATCCTTGCGCGAATCCATCTTTTAAGGTTGTCCCATACGTGCTCTACAGGATTCAAATCCGGGCTACGTGCTGGTCAAGGCAAAGTTTGAATACCGACTTCTTCAAGATATTCTTTGACCGATCTGGCGACATGACAACGTGCGTTATCTTGCATAAGCACAAACTGCTCTCCAATAAATGGCGCGAAAACTAGTGCCGAGGAAGAATTATTTGAGGAGGGAAATCAAATTTTATCATACAGATAAGCAGGTTGATGAGTAGTTAAAATGTCAGAGAAGAGAGTTAGCATACGAAACTGGAGAAGCTTATTGAGAGACATGTTAAACAAAGACCGAGAGTAGCGAGAAACTTGATCAAATCTTCGCAATCCAAAAACGTATCTTATAATGCTATTAAATGCCACATTAAGTTTCCTTCTAGAGGCATAGCTGCAGTTGGCAAAAATCTCACAACCATAAGTGAGAAGAGGCACGATTAGTGTTTTCGCGAGCAAGGAGCGTGTCTTCAGGGGAGGAAGGGAGTGGGAAGCCCACAATGTGCGGAGAACTCCATAAGTCTTACCTACTGCAAGATTGATTTGGTTATCCCAGGTTTAACTACGGTTGAAAGTCATACCGAGTTTTTTAGCTTATTCGACAAACTCAATAGGTGCATTATTCAGGGTGATGGAAGGAAAATAGGACAGGTCTAAAGTCTTTCTTGAAATAACAATGCACTTTATTTTTTTAGGGTTTAGAACTAGACCATTTTTGCTTGACCATTCTGATATTTCTACAAGATCATCATTAATACAGCAAGCAGCATGCTCAATTAGACCCAAAGGGCAACTTAAAATGAGCTGGACATCATCGGCATACATATGTATTGAACTATGTCTTATACGAGCAGGAAGTTCGATAACGTACAATGAGAAGAGCAACGGCCCCAATATGGATCCTTGTGGGACGCCACTGACTATGGGAAGCGAATCCGATAAAACACGATTTATCTCTATTGCTTGTATTCTGTAAGTCAGGTATGACGATATTAATTTTGTTGCAGAAGGCGAAACGTTATAGAGTTCGGACAGCTTATGGCACAAAGTGGAGTGCACAACAGTGTCAAACGCCTTAGAGAAATCAAGTAGGACAAGAAATGACAACTTTCCTTCATCCAAAGCGATACGTATTTCTTCTGAGACCCCTATTACGGCGGTGGTACAGCTGTGCTTCTGTCTAAATCCCGATTGTCTAGGAGATAACAAATTGTGAGTGGATTGTGGATAGATACGCTCTGATTTGTTTTTGTAAACATTTTTCCAACATTTTTGACAGAAATGGCAGTGTCGAAATCGGTCTATATTCATCACCTTTAGGTGTTTGAGGGACAGGAATGACTTTAGCCGATTTTTATTGCATAGGAAAGATACCGGTGGTTAGCACAGAGTTAAAAATGTGTGTTATATAGCGCAGTATACAAGGTAAGATGATTTTTAAGAAAGATGGATGTATCAAGCCCAACCGCACTAGATTTAATACAATATACAGCATTATCAGCATTATCCAGGGTGGTGAAAAAGAAACTCGGATTATGAGCAGGGGGAGATAGGTCTTCGAAATTTTGGCAAGATCCAGTACCACACCCAGGAGTCTGTGAAGATATAAACTTATGATTAAGTTCATTAGGATTAGCTTCAATTATACGGTGACTTTTGGGTCTATCAATGCCAATATTACGAAGATTGTTCCACAAATTCCTACTACCTACAGAAGCACTGAGCCGACTAGAATAAAACTGCGATTTGGCTGCTCGAATCTCATATGACATGACACAACCTTTACCACATGACACAGCATTTAGCATTTTCAAAACGTATGTACTTCATTGGTTTGCTGACTTTGTCTATTTTATAAGTTGATGGTATATCTATTTCACTCTTTCCCAATGAAGATTTGAAGTATTACACTAAAAACTAAATTTTTACCAAAAGCTTATTAGTTAAAAATTCAATAAATGGGGTTGGTGAAACAGAATTTAATTTAACGGATATATGCTAGAAGCAGGCCGAGCTATAGTGCCACCCAAAGTAAAGTAACATACACATTTCCTTATAGTACATAAGCTGCTTTTAGGCGATTGTGATAGGGTTACGTCATTTTTGGGTATGTAAGCAGTTGGGTAGTTGAAATTAAAAAAAAAATAATTTAAAAAAAACTGTCGAACGTTGGGCAGTACTGATAATAATTAATGTTCCATCTACAATTTATTCTCAATATTTGCGATTTTATTTTGATTTTTCTGAACGATATTTTTGGAGATAATGGGGGACAGGAATTTTTAAGGTTTTTTTTTTTTGTTGAAAAAATTATTAAGAACAGAGAAACACGAAACAATGTTTTATACATTTGTGAATTCGTGCTTTAATGAGTTTTCATTTGACACCCCACACGATGACCTCAAAATTGATTTTTTTTAACTTCCAATTTGACCGCCCAAAACTAGCCCCCAAAGTCGAAATTCAGCTTTTTAAGTTCTGGTCTGTGTTTGGGCTACAACTGTTCCAAATTTCAATAGTCTACACTCTACATCAAATAGTCTCCCTGACAGACAAATAGAAACCGAACTGATTCCATCCATGTTCTGTTTTGGGTACGGAACACTGAAAAGCGCCTTAACTCTTGAAGTTAATCACAAACTGAAGAAAAGGAACTAAAGCTTAAACTACAACAAACATTTCGCTATTTTAAGGCTGTGTCTAATAGTTTTGTTAAGTGGCTAACCGAAAATATGGAACAAAATCTATTACATATTACTCTTGGGCAACTTTCGCAGGCCATTTAATATAAGAGATAATCTCAGGTCCGTTCCCCTCTTTCATCTTGTCTTTCATCGTACCAATTATGGTTTAAATAAACGAACCAAGCAATGTCCAGAATGCTACAAAAGGCCAACATCATGCCAAGCCTTTTTAACTTCCATTGCAGTAGATTAACACCTCAGAACGCGCTTTATACCTCCACCTGATCTACTTACCGCCTCACCATTTTACCCTCTACTTTCTTCGCACAATCGCATCGTTAGCTCTTAAGCTCAATACAAAAAATACCTTACTCTTAAATTCTAGATTTAAGTACTCGCTACCTTTTCCCTTAAGTTTACTTTTTTAGTGTGTAAGCTAAATAAATAAATAAACAGTATGAAAGCACTGTCAAACAATTCTTAATTCTTTGTACTTAGATCTTTCATTGCTCTATCGAATGCTACGAATGCTTTTTGTTGTCCATTCATCCCAAATGATTATCGCACATTGTTGCAAGACTTTTGTTATTCCGGATGATTTAGTGATGTTACACACTTAATGTCAAAGTTTTTTTTTTCAATGTTATTAAATGTTTTTGTAGTTTTTTTTTGCCTATCACCTTTGTACCATAATTATCTACAATTTAAAAAAAAACAACTAGATTGGTTGAACACTACGGGCGGTAGAGGGAAACTTACGCAATTCGCCACTTAGTTTTATTTTTATATGTAGATTTAACCGATGTCGTTGCAAACGACTTTGACTGTATTAATACCGATAAAGAAAAACCCATTTAAAAAGAGAACAAAAAGACTCAATGTCTAAGTTTTTGTTGGTAATGTGCTTGAATGCTTTTGTAGATTTTTTGCCTATCACCTTTGTACCATTATTATTTACATTTAAAAAAAATCCAACTAAATTGGTTGAACACTACGGGCGGTGGAGGGAAACGTACGCAATTCGCTACTTAGTTTTATTTATATAGATTTAACCGATGTGGCGATGTCGTTATAAACGACTTTGACTGTATTAATAACGATAAAGAAAACCCCTTTCAAAAAGAGAACAAAAAACTGTTTACGTTTAATTAAATTGCAATTTTCTCACAAGTTTGAGTTAACTCAACGCTGCTGATGCAAAGATTAAACTCCCCAAGTTCATATTTTCTTACAAACTGAAGTGCGGATGAAAAAAAAAACAGCAATTTTCAAATTAGGCGTAACAACGATGCTACGTTCCGCCAGTAATACATTCGAACAAAAGGAAACCGTTAAATCCACACATGCCACCCACTTTCGAGCAACGACGTTGTTCGAAGGTAAGCGACAAACCATTTACCACAACAGCTGCATAACTCAGATGCATCCTGGCTTTAGGTGGTTCTCCGGGTTTGAGTTTGGGTTTCTGTGCAGCTTAACTCTCATCCGTAGCATATTCGTTCAGCACTCTTGTGGTATCTACCTATCCGGACCAGATATAAATCGGGGTGAATCCGTATGCATGCACTTGGTGTGTACCATTTCAAAGGATACTAATTAGATGCAGTCTAAGCTCCCTAAGAACAGAAGCTGTTGGGGTATTTCATGCGATATGTGAATATTGTTCTTTTTTTTGCATTCGTTGTCAAAAGTGATTTTCAGCGAAACATTCTGGTCGCATTTAGTCGTCTTTTTCGTTCTTCAATTTGTAAAATCAGACAGACCAGGTACTCCACTCGTAGTCGTAGCTAGGCAACGCGTCTGGTTTTGTGTTTCATGTCAAATTCTGCTGACAACCACAGCACCGCGCCCACCCATCGACTTCCGTTTCCAACCCTTGGCTTACTCGTCTCTTCCTGCGACACTTTGTTAAATTGCAAAGTACACGGCGGAATGAAATTTCAGATTACGTCTGCGAAATATCTGAAATTTTTGGAAAATGTTGCGTATTTTTTTTTTGCCTGTATCCGTACTGCGTCTATAGTTTGGTGTTCTCGTTTTACGGTGGCTTTCAACTGATTCCTCTTTTCTGATTCCAGAGATCTGTGTGTCTTGGCACAGCGATGAAAAGTTCTAAATTTAATTAGGAAATTCTTTGAGGCGAAAGAATTTATACTTTTGTACAGTTTCTAGGTTGTTAAATGGTGGAAGTTTCAGATCAAATTAGAGCGGATGAAGGGTAATAAGGGACAAATTCACTGGCATCTTAGGTATGCACTCACTCGTCTGGTCGGAATGGTGGTGGGCACGTGCTATGTGTTTTTAACAAGTTTAATTATTCTCTGAACAAATAAAATACCTTCTCATTTTTATTGTCGAGAGTAATGCTTTAAAGTTGTCAATTTACCTAAAGGACATTTTTGCGTTTAATTAGCCACCGTTAGCTTATCGAATGTTCTACTATTTCATTTACCTTTCTTTCTTTATTGTAGCAAAAAATTTACATAATTGGATACTATTGCACAATTTACAGAGATGTGGTATTATATATGTATATATATACAGCCGAACTTCGATAACTCGAACCATCACTTGCAACAAAAATAATTCGAGTTATCAAGACTTCGAGTTATTAAGTAAAGCACAAATTTTTTTACAAAATTGATATAAATATCTGTAAATATGTAATTTTTCATCAAGAGATAATGTTTTTTACGTACGCTTTTCCTCTTTGTGTTTTTTAAGGCTTGTCCAGACCGAACGAAACATTTCAGAAACATTGCTAAAAAAAATGTTCCCCGATTGTTTCCCATTTGATTCAGAAATGATTTTGAAATGTTTCTGATATGTTTCTTTTGGTGTGTACGCTAATGAAACATATCTGAAATGTTTTTGAAATGTTTCTGAAATGTTTTTTTTCCCATTCGCAACGGAAAATTATTTTTGTTTCTCAGGCAGGAAGTTTGTTCTTTTGTGCAGATAAAAATGAAAATGCCAAGAACGGCGTGGAGTAATGAGGATAAAATTATTTTAATTAATTTTCTGATACATTTCGAGCTCTGCGTTGCCTTTGTATACAGTAGAAATCGGTTATAACAATACCTGATATAGCAGTACCTTCAGAATAACTTGAGCCCAGTAGCTTCTACACGATTTTATGAGTTGTTCGATGTACACAAACAATTGGGCCCTTCTCGTTCGCGTTAAAATAAGGCTACGTTCATGTTTTTTTTATTTATTTTATAGTCTCGTAAATATGTCTACAATGCAATTTGAAACTATTCTCAAAGATTATGATGCTATTGCTTAGTTCTATGTAGCATATTTAATTTGGCAATTATTTAAAGTTAATATATTGTTTATCAATCAAACAATATTCCAAATTAGTTTGTCTCTCGTATCCAACCAACAATTTAAAAGTAATTTGTCCATTTGTGCACATAAACAAATTTTAAACAACTCATGTGTTTCGACATACAGTCGAAAAACCTGATTATAGCAATGGTAAAAAATGGTTATTGAGAGCCATCCAAAGCACACTGTTTTTTGATATACGGCCTTTACAGCCAAAATCGATGTATTGTTATAACCGATTTCTTCTGTATACATAGGCTAAGCAGAGCACTTCCTCTGCGATTGTCCTGCTCTATGTTCAATAAGACATAAATACCTGGGAAGACACATCCTACCCGGGCTGACATCGCTCAGATCTATCGATTTCTCGAAAACACTGGAGTTTACACGACACACAGAGCGTTTTTCTTGAATTCATATATTCCTTCCAACCTTTTCCATTCCACTACTCTACCCCTTTCACTAACACACACCCCAACCCCTTCTTTCTCAGCTCAGTTCCAGAGGGGAGCACAACGGGCCCGACTTGCGGCCTACGTGAAGAGGAGTAATCCTCACCCTCTTTAACCTAACCTAACCTAAGCAGAGCATGAAATGTGTCAGAAAATTATTAAAAATAATTTTATTCTCATTACTCCACGCCTTTCTTGACATTTTCATGTTTATCTTCACAAAAATCCAGATTTTCCGCATGAGAAACAAAAATAATTTTCCATTTCGAATGGGAAATAAAAAAACATTTCAGAATCTTTTCAAAAACATTTCAGAAATGTTTCATTAGCGTACACACCAAAAGAAACATTTCAGAAACATTTAAAAAATGTTTTTTGTTTTTGAAATGTTTCCAAAATATTTCTGAAATGTTTCTTAAATGTTTCTGAAATGTTTTCGAAATGTTTCGTTCGGTCTGGACACACCTTTAGGCGCCTACTCTTTTTTTCAAAAATAAAAACTAAGCTTTGAGTTCGTATCGACGAATATACCAATCTATAATAGTAAGAGGTCTGTTTGGTAGCACGCTACTTTTCGTAATACTATGTTAAATTTTAAAGATTCACATGAGTCTGTATTCGTTAACTCGAAAAAATTATAATACATCGCAAGCAGATAGCCAAATTAGAGCGTAACAAATATAGAGGGATGACATTTTATGCGACATCTTTTTTTTGTGTTGTGTTGTACAACTCTGTCAAACCCAGCCATCTGACAGTTTGTGAAATGTCATAATCAGGGAACGGATTTTGTTGACTTTGCCTTTTTTTTGCCTTTTTTTGCGCATATTGCCTTTTTTTGCCTTTTTGGTACTATTTGTCAAAGTAGCCTTGCACTTTCTTCTTAACTATACGATTTATCCTTGCTCACACAAAAGAAATTTAAGTGTCCACACGTATGAGAGCAGGATTTTCTCTCGTATGAACAAGCGCATAACTGCATGCGTTGTTTAGACTAGCGCGCATAAAAAAAATCCCTATTCACAAATACAACCCTAAATACATTTGTATCAACTTAGCATACATGCGCTTTTTCTTGTGCCGTATATGTGCAATCTCAGGCATTCGCCGCAGTTTTATTTACCATCTTTTCATCTCACAAAAACCGTTAGACACCTGGGAAGTATTTTTTTCGTAGCTGTGCGCCTATTCAGCTAGATTCATATTCTGTGACATACTGGTCATACTAAGTGCTAGTCTGTTGAATATTGCGTTTGCTTAAATGCGTGCTGTTCCCAAAATATTTTGTTGCTTGTCATCGAGGGTGAAAATGCCCCAAGACCCTGTAAAGATTCGTCAATTGCAAATGTTTGTGGTGAAATTGGAAAAAGATTTTTAGTCGACCCGAAAGACCACATATTTAAGAGTTTACAAAATTACAGGTGACTCCTAGTAGTTGTATGTATTTTAATTTGAGTACCTGATCTTAATGCGTTGCATAGTATTTAGAAGAAGAGGTGTAAAAGACTTTGAACGGACTCGAAGGGAAATTACAACAAGCTAAAGGGCCAGTAGCTGAAGATGTGATGAAAAAATTTTACGCGGTTTTTCAGCAAATTAACGAAACTCTAAATTGGACTCAAATATTAAAGTCACGGACGTGACATCTCTTACCTTGGCTCCACTAGGCTCTGCCCATGTTTGAAGGTCCTTTATTTCATTCGATAATCGCAGGCGATTGTTACTAGAGAACTATAATGTTAGTAATAATGCATAAAAACCTTTATAAATAAATGCCTTTTCTGCTGTATTATTTTGCCTTTTTTGGCTTTTTTTGGTCAACAAAATCCGAACCCTGGTCATAATCTTCATTGTTAGTGGAAAACAAAAACAAATTGAAAGGTTTGACCAAAAGTGTGTTTGGTTACTTTTGTGCAAGCTTTCTGTCTCTGAGAGGATTTTCCCCCACTTTTCAGATTAATTACTATTTGACAGGTCTCAATCACTTGTGCTTGTTCCATTTCTTCTCTAGCGGTCAACCCTGCGTCCGACGCACTCTCTCCAGTCATAAATTTTTGTCGCCTTCGACGCCGTTCTGTGGCTACATCCCATTCCTGGCAAAAATTGATCCCCTTTTTAATGCCTCGAACTAACCTCTCTCTTTTGAAAAATGGTCTCCTTGACATATAGATAGATCAATATTTATTTCGTTTTAAAATACAATGGATTACTACCGCACAGTTTACAATTCAGAGATGTGATATTACTGTGTATTTTTCGATTGAAACATTATCTTATTTTCTAAAGGTGTGTCCAGACCGAACGAAACATTTCAAAAACATTTCAAAAACATTTCAGAGACATTTCAGAAACATTTCAGAAACATTTCAGAAACGTTTCAGAAACAAAAAACATTTCTGAAATGTTTTTGAAATGTTTCGGGAATGTTTCTTTTGATGTGTACGCTACGAAACATTTCTGAAATGTTTTTCAAATGTTTCTGAAATGTTTTTTATTTCCCATTCGTAACGGAAAATAATTTTTGTTTCTCAATGCATAAAATGGGTTTTTTATGAAGAAAACAATGAAAATTTCAAGAAAGGCGTGGAGTAATAAAGACAAAATTATTTTAAATAATTTTCTGACACATTTCGTGCTCTGCTTAGCCTATGTATACAGTAGAAATCGGTTAGAACAATATCCGATATAGTAATTCATGTCATTCTTTGATATTTTTATTAAAAATGTCAAAATAAAGCTATAAAGGGACTTTTAGTGTTGTGTTTTTGGCTGTAAAGACCATATCTCCGATGGGGGCATTCTGAAAAACAGTATGCTTTGGGCGGCTCTCAATAACCATTTTTTTACAATTGCTATTATACAATCAGGTTTTTCGACTGTATGTCGAACAACACACGAGTTGGTTAAAATTTGTTCATGTGCACAGATGTACAATTTATATTTAAATTGGGATAGGAAATGCTCGCGCTGTGGTTTTGGAATATTGTTTGATTGATGTGGAGTAATTAACTTAAAATATTTGCCAAATTAAATAATATGCAACATAGAACTAAACAATAGCATCATAATCTTTCAGAAAAGTTTCAAATTGAGTTGTAAACATATCTACGAGACTATAAAATTAAATAAAAAAAAAAACATGTATTTAGCCTTATTTTAACACAAACGAGAAGATGTCCATCATGACAGGAGCTGTTCATTGCAAAATTGTCCCCTTCTTTTAAAAATTGGCACTTATCTTGTCCTATTTGCTACTTGTTTGCAGATATGACAGCTGTTCATAGATGGAGGTGGTATGATTTACTGTAAAAGTCAGGCTTTGAGCAGTTCGTTATTTCTTTTACACTAAGCCAGGTTAAAAGAAAGTCGATTTGGTAAACGATCAAAATGTCACCATATAACGACAGATACAAAAATTTAGTTGTAAGACAGGCCATGTAATGAAAGTCAAGGCCTCACTTTCAGACATCTCATTTGAGCCTGCGTAAAGTCAATATGCATTTAAAGCATTAGCTTCCAAAGAAGTTGTACTATTCCAGGATGCAGAGACAGTATTCGAAATTCGTGACCTTCATGCTTTCTGACATCATAAAAAAACCTCCGTTCCTCTATGAAATATTATATGTACATATTTAAATGCTTAAGAGAATTTATTCGAATTGCGACATTCGGGTGTCTAAAAATTCCCAATTGTTTGTGTACATCGAACAACTCATAAAATCATGTAGAAGCTACTATTCTCAAGGTACCGCTATATCAGGTATTGTTATAACCGGTTTCTACTGAATAGTGTATACAAAGGCTAAGCAGAGCACAAAATGTGTCAGAAAATTATTTAAAATAATTTTATCCTCATAACTCCACGCCTTTCTTGACATTTTCATTTTTATATTCACAAAAAAAAACACACTTTCTGCATTGCGAAACAAAAATAATTTTCCGTTGCGAATGGGAAATAAAAAACATTTCAAAAACATTTGAAAAACATTTCAGAAATGTTTCATCAGCGTACACACCAAAAGAAACATTTCAGAAACATTTTTGAAATGTTTCTAATATGTTTCTGAATCAAATGGGAAACAATCGGGAAACATTTTTTAAACAATGTTTCTGAAATGTTTCGTTCGGTCTGGACAAGCCTTAAGTAAATTTGTTTAATTTAGATTTTGTTTTGAGCGAAAAATGGGCAAGTGAACATGAAATGAAAATGCAATACAATTTTTTGGTTAAATGTACCAAAATGTGTCACAAAAAGCTAGGCATAAGGAACATCGTGTCTGAAAGAGGGCGGAACGTTTATAAGTTCGCTCTAAATCTAAAATGCCTGTCACGATAAAAACATCAAGAGCCGTTCTACATAAAAACTTGATTTTTGGCACACTTACATAATGTATACATTACGGTGGTCCACATATTTGAGACAACTTATTGTTTGATTGTTCTTTATTGTTTCTTTAAAAACGTTACAAATAAATATGTAAGCTGCAAAGGTTAAGGCTTATCTGCAGGTGATCACTCTGTATCGACAAGGAAACTAGAACACAGCTTACAAGTATGCTTCAAAATACTGTAATACATGTACAAAATGAACATGCTACGCTTCTTGAGCGGATTCTGAATTGAAATCGAGAAGCGAATTTCTCTTTTTAGAATCGCTAGAAGAGAAATTTATGTGCCAATCAACGATTTCATTCGTTTGAATACTGGACGCTCCCGGACGTCTAATGGAAAATGACATTAGTATTGCGGTAGTTCCAATTTTGTCTACTGAACTGATAAGTTGGTGGCTGTACTGAGTTTTTTTTTTTTTTTGATTTTTGAATTTAATAAGTGGCGGTTTTGCGCGCCCCCCTTTGAAAGGCGCACAAAGATCGTGCCCTACCTGCCCCACCGGTACCCGGTACCCAGTAAATTGAAATGGAAGGAGCATATTAGGTGAGGAGCTAAATATTAGGTATAGAAAACTCTATTTGTTGCTGGGCCATAACTCAGTAATGTCCACCGAAAATAAGATCCTATTGTATAATCAGATATTAATACCTGTCTGGACGTGTGGTATCCAACTATGGGGTTGTACAAAAAAAAACAAAAACGAATGCACAGATAATTCAGACATTTCAAAACAGAATACTTCGTGGAATAGATCTTTTGTCGATCTTTCTTTGATTGGTCATGATTTAGGAGTTGTTTTTAGTGCGATGAAGTCAGAAAATTCCAGATGTTAGTGGTTTTTGAAAAATATAAAAAAATTTAATTTTTGTATAGTTTGTTGGTCCATTGCACCTCATTAGCTGATCTAACTTTTTGTTGCTGACCTATAAGGTAATTTTCGCAAAACGGGATAGAAATGGCGATTGTGCTTCATCTCGAATGATGTTGTTGCTAAGAGTGACCTTTCTGACCCGAGAGCGAAATCACTAATAATGTGTCTTGTCATTTTTCAGGAACGATTCACAAGGACACGTTCTTCTGATACCAATATTGCTAAGGTGCTAGTACCGTGAAGGTTTTTTGGGTCGCTTGAAAAGGAATTTGGAACCTGCAGCCTGCAAATGTGCCTGTTCGATTTATCATCCAACATCGATAGCCGTGCTGTTCGGCTCGACTTACTAGAGACCAGACAGGCACATGATGTTATGTAGAATTGTTGTGTTATTATGTGTTGGGACGTTAATAGCTGCATTAGGAGGTGTTGCCAAATCCTTTTAGGACTTCTAGCGGCTCTAATCTATTTCTGTTCTGAATATTAAACGATCACGGAACATGACCAATGTGGTTTTCAGATTCCTAATATGAAATATTGCGTTTCCACCACTACCTCCTTCTATAAAGCTAATATACTACCTTGAAAATATTTACTATTTTAACACATAAATTATTCCCTCTAACTGAAAACGTCATCTATGAGTCAATCAGGACAATTTCGATATACGTTGGAAATCCAATTTAATGACAAACGACGCTTGTTGAAGAACGTGCTCAATTCTCTTCTCCGTGCACAAAATCGTTGTTCCTTTAAAGGGGGAGTACATGAAATGGAATTACTTCCCACACATACACATCCATAATTACATTTGAATTAATTTTTAAATACCAACGATAAATTTTTAAAGAAAACTCATTTTCATTTTTATTTTAAGACCATAATCCTGTTTTGATGTCGCACGCCGTGCGCGTACAAAGAACTCCAGCACAAAGCATCGAGACGACACAACACGTACCTGAAGCGCAGCAGATGCCTGGCCTATGCGAGAGCTGGTTCCTTTACGGAAAACCTCAAAACCGTATCCGTACATAATGAAAATTTCCTTCTTCCTGGGAGCCCACATTACTATGCTGACTTTGGTGTGGTTGTATTTTTTTATTGTTTTTTTTTTTCTTGAACGTGAAAACCGGAGAAAAGCAATATCCATGCGCCCCACCACCCTCGGAGAATAGTGTCTACGTGGCTTCCTTTTGCTTTCAGTTCACTGCTAACTGTGCGTAATACGGCGCCAGCTTTTAATTAAGTTTTTACACAGATAATGGCGATTCATTCCTCAAAAGGATGCGAATTGTTTTCACAAGGATTTGAGTGTTTTACAAAAATCCGGAATGAGGCGAATAAAAGTTGGCTCTTGTTCCGTGGAAAGTTTCTCAAGTTTCCCCATCGCCATTATCCGTACGTAAACTGTCACAATGAGAGCAAACGCTCAGACATTAATGGCCACTACGGCCGACGATGAAGATGCCATTCCATGCTACGCAGGTAGATTGCCAAATAAGGACCAAGCTCTGGTGTTCCTTTTTTTATGGAATAAATCTAGAGCCGATTGTTAGGAAATACCCGTATAATCCGATTTCTTCGGATTGCGATTGCGATGCTTTGAAATTAACAAACGATTCGCAATCAGGTGTAGATAAGGGATAAAAGTTTTAATTGTTTTTCTCTTATTGCCTAGCGGAGAATAGAACAAGCGGCGCGGCGCAAGTACATCTGCAATGGCGATGTTCGGTGGCATCGTGTGGCGAGTCGATAACAATGCGGCAACCATAACTTCGGATGACCACAAATAAATTCTAAACAATTATGTTGTTCTGAGGTTACAAAGTGTCCTGCGTCCTCTGTCTGTGTAGTTGGTTAACAGAAACTGTGTCATAAATCGAAGGAGCCGGACATGGAAATATTGTTCACAGTTGAGAACAACAATTATGATTCGCAGAGACAAAGTGGTTGGGTTCGGAGGTTGCAAAGTTGTTGGCTACCTTAGTTGTTTGTTGCTCCGCTTTTTTATTGCTTCTGTTATTACTTAAATTAGAAAAATAACTCTGATTGCGGTTGTTAAGGCGGCTCTCAGCGAAATTGCTCGGTTGGAGGTAGGACGGGGCTTTCTGTTTTATCGTACCAAATCGACTTGGTATTCGGGACTAACTGAGCCAATTTTTGGGGGCAAGGACTTGCCGAGGTACATTTTTTTTCTTCGAATTTAGGTGGAAATCTTACAAATACACTATGAGGACCGCAGGCGCCTGCTCATAGAACTCACTAAAAACACCTCCCTCATATAAAAATTGGTTAGTAACTGCAACTGAGCTAAGACTTGTCAAGCTATTTTTTTTTATCACGAAATAAAGGCGTTTGACAGGTTTCTTCTCAAAGAAAGTTCATGGCTTGTTCCACTAATTAAACGTAGTTAAAAAATCCTTTTAATTGTATTTTGTGCTTTCGCTCAAATAATTTAGTTTCATGTTCGATTGTGCGAATCCGAGATCTCTGTGTAAATCGTCATTTTGTATGTACCACGGTCCAAAATTGAACACCATAAGTCACACCAGCTTTAGTACTTGCTTATATAAGGGCAGCTTATTCTCAATTTTAGATTTGGAATATAACCAGTACATTACTCTTTATTTAATTTCTAGTTCCTTACGTTCCTTTTTCTGGCCAAGAACGCTTCCTTGCGGTACACCAGCTAGAATTGCGAGTACTCGTTACGATTTCTGACACGGGAGAGTCTATTTCCGAGACATGTCAGTATATTATAAAGATGTGCAGGCAAAATTTGGAGTCACTTGAACTTCAAGCCTTCATCCCATACCTTCTTAAAGGCTTGTGAAACACCGAGAAATAGGGCGGAGCCAGCCTTTATTTTCTTCCAGGGCTTTCTCAATGACGTCAGTGATTTTATGCATCTGGTCAATGGTTGAGTGTTTGCTTCTGAACCCAAACTGGTGAACAGGGATATGATTTCGTTCCTCAACAACCGACTGTTAGCGCTTGAGTAATATCCTGTCGAAAATATTTGATTGATATCATTGAGATAATTGGGGCGGGTCTATACAACTTCACGTCACTCGGGAGTTTTCCTTTTTTAGAATCATTCGAACTTCCTCAACCATATCTTCATTAACTCGGAACGTATTCCAGTATACGTACTCCAGCGTGTGTTTTTTGTATAACCTATATTGGCTATGAAGAAGTTCGCATGAAAAAACAATTATCGCGGCTTAACGTTCTTCAAATATAGGTACACATGTTCACAAAATTATTCACACAAGTACTTTTTAGCCATTTATGCGATAGTTCTGTTAATCGATTTTTTTATTTGTTTACATACTGTTTGTACTGCTCTGTATGTTCGGCAGACGAATTCATACTAAAAGATATCGAAATCGAAACTAACGGCCAACCGTTTTTTGAATATTGACTGAAAAAAGGAGACACAAGATTATCCGCATAAGCACAACAGTCTTCATCCTGCTAAATGACGTAATCGAGGTAACAAACATTGAGTGTAGGATATTTGGCAAAATTTAAAGTGGAACAGAATTGATAAAAATCGATATGGAAGGAAAAAAATCGGAAACATCTTTGGAAGATCTAAGCTTGTCGTTGGACTGGCTTGCCAAGGAAAGACATACCGGGAGACCGGTGTTGGAAGATCTTATACCGTGGTTAGGGATATTGTCTATAAGCTTAGGAATAATGGAACTTCGGAAAATAAGGGAGGAAGGGGACGAAAAAAATATTTTCAGCGGCAAATGAGAGGCATATCATGAAGAAAATTAAGCAAAATCCGAAGACACTTGTAAAATTACTCTCTGTCGAAACTCCATCACTGGGTTTTATATCTTTAAAAGACAAAGTCTTAAGTGGTGCAGAACATTTTAAAAAAAAAAAAAGTAAGACGGTTATAAGATTTTAAGGTTTTAAGTCGCACGTCGCAAACTTTTAATTTCTGACATAAATAAGAAAATACGGCTTGTTTTCATCAAATAACACCAAGTAACACAGTCTTGGAAGTCTGTAATTTTCTGTGACGAGAGTAAGTTTAACCCTCACACGGGCGACAATTTTTGCCCCTTAATCAGTACCTTATTAACCCAGGTTAATATTTTTATTCCCTTCCTCTTTCTATGGGCTCTATAGTCTACAAAACCAAAATTCTTACTTCCTGCCTTCCTTTTAATTGTTCTTTGTTGTTTTTTGAATAAATTTTGCAAATTATATTTTTTGCGCACCTGGAAAATAACAAGGAAAATTCCCCATTAGTACGATTTACATTGGAAAATTAAATTTTATGTGAATTGAGCGAATTTCCTTATCAAATTTGTTTGACAATCATATTTAATCAGTACACTTGTGAATCTCATTTGTGTGAAAATGGATCAAAATAAAATTTAAATTTCTTTCAAGTGTGGGCATTATCCATGTAAAGTATTAACACATCACATACAATTAAATAGGTAGATTTAGGGTGTGCAATTTGATACATGATATGATTTTTCTTCAAGATTGGCACACGAAGTACAACAACAATACTTGAAATCGATTCTTGATACACTTCATTCTGATGATGAAGAAGATAGCATACAGTCTTTAACAAAAGGAGGTGTGGATGTGATTAATCAAATGCTTGGTCAAAACACAACTAAGATGAAAACAAACCACTGGCTCTATTTTACAACATCATGGACATGCACACATATTCATATGTAGCTGACTTAATCTTCTGGTCCAATAATACGATTGTCTAAGACAGTCGAGCCAACGCAGAGAGTTTCTTGAAGAGTTGAGGAAGCATTGTACACAATACCTAGACCTTCTAGCCATTTTTGCCTGATGATGCTTCTTAGGATGAATCTTTAGGTGGCCAAAAAATTTGAGGTTCTTGCTTCATATTATGTTATCAGAAAAAAAAAAAAAAAAATTGAAAAGAGCAACACGAAAGAGTTGCATACAATGAAGGAAGCCTAAGTGCGTAGTTTGACAATAACGAAGTTCGAAACTACTAATCTAAAAATGTAATATGTACAATGTACTGTACATAGTACCTTACCTATGCATGTTCATAGAGGTACTGAAATGTAATAAACAACAAATTGGTTTCTTTCGTTCACAATTTTGAAGATGTAGCTTGCAGATACCAACCAACTGAAACTGTATGTGCAACATACTCATATGTAAAAACATCGGTATATACATATGTGCATATATATCTATGTATGTATGTATATATGTATGTAGCTATTTTTTCGAAAAATATCAAATATTTAGTCACTGAGTCTGAATGAAAAGACATTTAGTTCAAAAGTATCCAAGATATGATATAATGAAAGTGCCCATATTAACCCCGGTTAATAAAGAACGTGTGAGGGTTAAGTTGTTTGGCCATGCTGGAAAGCAAACGGTTTGGCGACGAGTTAATACAGAGCTAGAAGTACCAAATCGCCATGCAATCGTGAAACATGGTGGTGGTAACATCATGATGTTGGCGTGTATGTCTGCAAGCGGGGTAAGACAAATGGAGTTTATTAATTATAAAATGCAGTAATATGAATACCTGAATGTGCAAAAAAGAAATCTCCAACAAAGTGCTACAAAATTCGCTTTAGGGTAGGGTCAGACTACATCTTTCAACAAGACAATGACCCGAAACATACTGCCTAAAATGCTAAAATGTGACTGCTTTCTAATGCATCCTCGCAACTGAAAACACCGCCATAATCACCTGATATTAATCCCATAGAACATTTTTGCGTAAAGCTTGAGAAAAAGCAGCAAAACTTCTCAAAAAAGAGCAGGAATGGGAGCTTATAAGGCCAAATTTTATTAAAAAAAAAACTTAGTATGCCAACACGCTTAGGGCCTGGCCACACACTGAGGGGCAAGCGGCTGAGCGGCAAAACAATTTAAAACATATGAAATTCTTTGTTTGTGGCCGCGCGCTCGCTGAGCGACAGAAAGAAGTCGCTCAGATTTCAATTCTGTTCTATTGTTTTAAGGTAGGGCTGAGCGGCAAGAAATCATCAAGGCAAAAATAAGAGAAATTAGTTTCTTTTGTTTTGTAATAGATGAGGGGGCTTTCAGGGTAGCTCGAAACTTCTCGGTTTCATAGGAGATGCGCTGGTTTCTTGGGATTAATTTGGGGGGTTAAAAATTGACGGGTGCAATAATTGAAAAATTGTAGTTGATGTGAAAAATCAATGAAAAGAGAAGTATGAATAAGAAAAATACGTTTGGGTTGAACACTTTCGTTTATTAGCGAACAGGTCTTACCTCTACGAGAGTCGGGAAAAGAATAGGAGGAAAGCTTACTTTAATTCACTTAGCTTCCAGAGCGCGCTTGCCGTCCGCCTGTACTCGTGAGCTTTAAATACTTTGTAATCGTTCTTACATTTGGTATATTCGCCCATCATTGGAACAATTTCACGCAATTCTACAACTAATTCTAAGGCGCATTTCCACCTCAAGCTCCAGAACCTGGCTGGATGCTCCAAAAACATCACTGCACCTGATCGATATAATACAAAAACGCGCGATAAAACTAATAGGGGATATAAACATCACTGAGTCAATTAACTCCCTCGAATACCGTCGTCATATTTCTTGTCTTTCCCCGTTTTATCGCTTTTTCCACAAACAGTGATCCAACAATTCCTCCCATTCAATCTTTTTTACGTAACTCGCGTATAGCAAGGTATGCCCACCAGTTTACACTTTAAGTTTAAGGCTTAAGCCCAACTTCTAACGCACAGTAAAATCTAGAGATTCATTCTTTAACCACTCAACACGAATGTGGAATGCTTTAACGAACACGATTTTTCCCTCCCATTACGATTTACAAACATTTAAGGACAATGCGCATCGGTATCTCCTCTTTCATCCTCCCTAATTTTACCTATGGCCCGCGCTGTGCAAAGCATTTTAAGGGTATTCATAACTTAAGCCGCTTAAGCTTGCCGCTCAGTGTGTGGCAAGGCACTTAGAATATGTAATAAAGGCCAATGGTGGCCCAACTAAATTATTACTGATATGCCCTAGCATCCCTTGAATTTTGTTATTTTATATTTTTATTTGGGTTTGTGCGAATAATTTTGTGTCACATTATACAGAAGTTCGTTTTTTTTTTTTTAATATTATTATAATGAAGCCAAAATCATTTCTGAAGTATCAAATTTCTTTATTTAGTGGTTAAAGTGGTTAAGTTTTGATTTTTTTCGTATATAAGGTCTTGTGCAAATAATTTTGTGAACATGTGTATGTATGTATATCTGGCAGCACTAGACATATTGACGTAAATGACACTTTAGTTGTAATGTTCATTTCCCTTTAAAAAAAGCAAATGTGTACTAATATATTTTTCAATTAAGCTTTTATTTTTGATTATTTACCTTTTCTCCTTTGAAGGCATCCTTCTCTGCCAATTTTTTTTTTATAACTTGACGTCTTTGCAATTTCGATAATATTTTCCCGAAAGGAACTTGGAAGCACAGGTCGTATCGCGACTTCTCATAATATCCGATTGTTATTCAGGCTATACTAATTCTATATAGGTTTAGTTGTTATTATATTTTATATCGAAAGCTTATTGTATATGTAGGTTATACAAAAAGCATGCCTAATATAAAGGGTTTTTCAATAAGAGCGCTACAAAAGTTTTTTTTAAATAAAACAAAAACGGTTTTGGATATCAATGAAATTCTTTATTCCTGTGAAAGTACGTTCGATGCCATTATGAATGGAACTCGATTTCTTTTGCATGGTCACCACGGGCACGCTTGCAGAAGTCCAGACGCTGAACCCAATTTTCGACGGTTTTCAAGCATAAATCGGCCGATACTGCTGCAATTTCACGTTCGATATTCGTACGAAGTTCATCAATCATCGCTGGCTTGTTGGCATAGACCATAGACTTGACGTAGCCCCACAGGAAATAGTTTAACGGCGTCAAATCGCACGACCGAGGCGGCCAAGCGACTGGACCATTTCGTGAGATAGCACCTTACTGAAGAGAAATGTCAAAAGAGCGGCAAGAAATATGGCGTCGTTTGCTGTCCCTGTCGCTCTACTTTTGTAGCATCCCTGTTGAAAAACCCTGTATGTAGAGAAGCTTAATGCCTTGCTGGGCAACATTTTTAGAATTTCTTAGGTTATTAAGTCGTAAGCACGAGCTTTCTGAAGTTTTCTTGACTTCGCTAATTTTGCTGCTTGGTCCCATATCGGGCAGTGCACTGTACTAATTGCCACTACTCTTGTGATGTCTACGCTGGTTCTCACCGTGAACTAAAAAAATCTTCTCAAATGCAATATTATCGGCACTTCTTTTGATTCCGATTTGGTGTCCATTTGAGTCACGTTATTAAATTGCGACAAAGTTCTTTTTACGTATACAAAATGAATGTCATGCCTTAATCCTTTGCTGCCGTTCTTTGAAAGTTAAGATATCGATATTTTGCTTTCTCCATAACTATTGATTGGAAGTTATGTTGAGCATTCCTGGAAATCAAACGTCCAGTGAACTTTTAAATTATTTATAGGTACATAAATTGTCACTGATTTATGTATGCGTCGCTAGAAGTGAGGAATATAGAAATGAAGATGATAGATGGTCCCTTGGTAACACAAAGCACTACTGAATAGAATTGAACCCAAGTGTAAAGAAGTGATGACAGGTCCCTATCCAATATGTTGGCCTGGGACTTTAATAGTTCCCCTTTTCATGCATTCCCAAAAAAGCAAAAAAAAAAAAGTCGAGTAACTCAGACACATTCGTGAAACTTTTTCTATCTGTGATTTTGTGCCCATTTTATACTTATATAATATGTATGGACGCATATGTGTAGGTATGCATACATATGTACCTACATTGAACATACATTCATTACATATATGTAAAAAAAACACGACTTTCATAACGTTGATCCAGAACTGTACGCAGTTTCATATATATTAACAAACATGAGTTTAAGCTAATGGATCATATTTTTTTACAGGGAATTTATAAACTAAAAGTGTTCAATTGAATAAAAATGTTTCCACTACATTGGCTTATGAGCCGAATACAAAAAATATCAATTTTATTGGAAAAAGCTTAATAGATGCAAAAAACGCGATGTTGAAGGATGAAGCACGTTAAGTTTGATTTTTGTTAAAATCAATTTTAACTCATGATTTATCATTGGCTTACATACATATAATGTATGTACGCACAGAATAAAAATATATAGATAAATGTTTTTTTTTTTAAAACAAGCTTTAAAAATTAAGACCAGTATTTTACAAAAATTGACTTTCAACTTTAACATATTTTCAGTTCTTTTTCAAACTTAGAAAAGTAATTAGATTGTAGACTTATATTTGGCTGCATTAATTTAAAGACTGTTTTCAACTAAAGTACAAATCTTCACAAGAAAAAAATAATAACAAAAGTGAACAATTACACTGTGTGACATTTTTCAGGTCATCATCTCGGGCCTAAGATCCTGAAAGTACTTACCAAAACTAGGAACTCTGCATCATTCGTTTTGCCAGATTGACTTTTTGGTTTTTACTCATGGCTATATCTTGATTAACCGTAAGGATTTTTTTTCTGTCTTCAGCAAAGTTATAGGTATTGATTAGGAGAAAAAGTGCAAAACAAACTGAACCAAAATAATACACTGCATCCAGGGCCTCAAAATCGTATAAATGCCCAGAGAAAGAAAATGTGTCAGAGAACAATGAAAAAAGAAGAAGAAAAAAATTACGTATACGCCACATAGTCCACAAATATATTGTAACAATAATTATGTTTCAATTCATTTTACATAGAAAATACGTTTTTTTTTTAGTTTGTCAACTATATGCAATAAAAGGCTTGGGCTGCTTTTATTTTCAATAGATGGTGTTAGTGCAAATACGTACGAGTTATACGTCGAAAAATGTGAAAAAATGGTAAAAAAATTGGCATTTTAACGATTTTGAGGCCCTGGATGCAGTTACCTATAACTTTGCTAAAAATGGAAAAAAAATCCTTACGGTTAATCAAGATATAGCCATGAGTAAAAACCAAAAAGTCAATCTGGCAAAACGAATGATGCAGAGTTTCTAGTTTTGGTAAGTACTTTCAGGATCAATGCTCAAATCTTAGGCCCGAGACTAGTAGTTGCGCTGTGTTATCCTAACGGTCTTAATTTTTGTACAGGACTGTACAGTGTACATACAGTGAGCTCTCTCGTAACCGGATACTGACGGTACCGATAAATTTGTACGGTTATGAGAGGTGTCCGGTTATGGGGTAAAAATCTAACATATGTACTTTAAAAAAGACACACAATATGTAGACATGATATTAATTTCATTTTACAAAGGATTTAATTTTTATGTGATAAACACAAAAAACACAAATTACCGAAAAATAATAATTTCTGTCTATGGCAATGAGGAAGTACACACGATCAGGCATATCTTACGGACTTGGTGGGATGGATGTCTGACAGACCGATGTTATTAGCGTTCACATTGTCCAACATGTTGTCCAACTTCACTTTGCAAGTGGATTTGAAAGATGTCGGACGTACTGAGAGCACAGCATTGATAAAATTAGAAGAAGAAAAAAACGAAAGAAAATGGAAGCGAATTTGGGTACAGGAATGGATGAAAAAGCGACCATAGTTTTCTTATGTTAATTTGCTCACAAAATTACAATTATTGAATCCCCCAGACGATTATCAGAATTTCTTATATTTCCAAATTTTTTGCTCCAAAATTTAAAATTTCAAAACACAACCATTCTTAATTCTCCGACAACAACCACACCCCTTAAAATACATTTCAGAAATGAAATTTGCTCTATGAAGGGTAGACAAGTGTAACATATTATCAGATACATATGTCCGTCCGACCACCAAAATATCAAAAAATTGAAAACCATCCGACATGTCTGTCCGGACGTCGTTTCTTGCGTTCAAATTGTCAGATTTGGTCGGACAGACCAAGTCTGCCAGATATGTCCTCTAATCAAGCTTAAAATTACACAAGCATACACTTAACATACAAACCTATTAAAAATAAGCAACGGGATTTATAAATGCACATAACTGTTGGATAATGACGCAAAGGCAAACTCCACGGTTTACATTTTCATTTCATTTCTTTGCTGTGTTAAGTGTATAGAAGAGGAAAACAAAACAAAAACAAAATAAAGTATGTTAAAAGTTTGCCATACGTAAAAGTGTTTTGTCCATTTAAGAGAGAGCGACATTCTATTGTTGTTACGAAAATTGGTGTCCGTATCCGGTTATGGGAGATTTTTTTTATATGAAAAATCGTGTATTTCTTTCCGTTCTTTGAAATCTGTCTGGTTATGAGAGGTGTCCGTATGGAGAGTATTTATTTTCTTCTCTTCGGTATCTGCAGGATTCTACTCGTCAAACCCTTTCATTTGATACCCATGTTATGGGGGTTGTCCACCATATTGGATTAAGAATGACGCCACTTAACTAATCGAATTCTACTTGCCAATCCCCTTTATTTGATACCCGCATAATAAGGCGCTCGTGGAGATAACGGTAATCCATCGTCTTAAGGCGTTCGCCATATTAGATTTACAACGTCATCAAATATACTATATTCGACTTATACACGTGTGCAAAATTTCAGCATGATCGGATATATGGAAGTGGGTGTAAAATCGACACCCAGATTTTTCCCTCGCAGAAAGTGAAGTTAATATAAAGCTTGTAAATAAGGTGGACAAGTGCGAGTAGATAGTAGTAGTTTCCATATCCTTATGAATATGTATTACAGATATACTTATGTACTTACTTAGTTGGCGCAACAGCTCGAGGTGAACCGGGGCCTGCTTCTCGCAACCATTTGTGTGGGCGTGTTATATTTTTGCACGAATGGAAGGGACCTACAGTTTTTTGCCGACTCCGAACGACGAGTTGAGAAGCTCAATCGTGACAAATGATACTCTTTGATGCTTGTCAGACATTCGAAAGAGGTGGCACCGTGAAACAACTCTTTAAGGTGTTAGACCCGGCCAGGAGTTGAACCCGGGCAGTCCAACGCACTAACCACCACGGCCCCGGTGACCACCATACGAGATTACAGAGATACTAACGCAGAGAAATTAATGATTTTCCGGTTTTTTCCGATATTGGTCTTTTGTGCCAAAGGTCAACGGAAAGTTCCTTATATAAACATTCTGACTAAAGTTCGCTTAAATAGATTTATCATCTGTGCGATTTTATTAAAGCAGAGGTCTGCCTTTCCATTTTCAAAACTGGGCAACACGTACACGCACCTAATTTAGCTGTTGGTTGACGCCCAGTGCCCAGATCCACCCTGGACTGTAGCGCCAACTAAGTAAGGTTTAATGCTTTGATTGACATACATATATAACGTTACACTGGTACGTCTTTACATTTTTTTTTATGTGGCGCAACAGTTCGTTGTGAACCAGGGTCTGCTTCTCGCATGCATTTTCGAGTGCGTGCTATATTTTTGCGCGAATGTAAAGGACATACAGTTTCAGATCGAGCACCACATGACAAATGATAGTCCTTGAATGCTTGTCAGGCATTTGAAAGAGGTGGCAAACGTGAAAAAACGTTTAGGTGTTTGCTGGGTTTGAACCCGGGGCGGCATGGGTAGTCCAAAGTCCAAAGCAATAACCACTACGCCACGGTGTGCTCACATTCCATTTGGTGTAAAAAGGCGATATTCATCGGCAACTTAGAGTACGTACCTACTTTAGTTTCGAATTTCGGAAATATGCATCGTTCCACATTCCAACTTTCTTCAATAATTTCAATACTCTTTTACTCGTATGAAGGAAATTGGATTCGGTAAGTGGTAAGGAAAGCGAGTGAAAACCGTAGCACCTGACCATTTTCCTATAGCCAAAGCGAACATTATTCTCATTTTTAGTGCAAATTACTACCATTTTCTAGCATTTTTTACACTTTGCTATAAAATTATGCGCTGTTCAAACGACCAGCAATTTTATGAAAAGTTATAGTACAGCGGGGGAGTAGATAAGAAATTTACGTACATAGACATACATATGTATGTATGTATAAAGATAAACACTTAGATTTGTTACGACATATACATACAAAACTCATCTCAGCACATCTCTGCCGATAGAAGTTACTTCATTTTAAAATTTGAAAGCATGCATTAAGTATTCCCTAAGGAAAGGGTTGCCAACATACTTTGACGATGAATTCGATGAATTTAAATATACAAAAATATGTGCATATGTTAGTTCTGATTGCAAAAGCGAGATATAAACACTAAGATTTCGTGCTGCACTAAGCTTTTATTGATGTCGTATTATATTTAATATACAAAAAAATATAATATGGCAAATATAACAATTCAAGAAATAAATGGAAATAAGTTAGTAATGTTCATTTAGGTACTGAAAAAATAAATGAAATAAAACTCAGAAATTGTATGTAGGAGCATAAATATGCAAATTGAAATATTAATGAAATAAACAAATTTCTTTTTTGCAGTAAGTTCAATTGTATGTCGTGGGCAGTACGACACTAAAAACCAGATTTGGACATTTTTTTTTTCAATAACTAGCCGTAACCCACCTATCTTTTCATTTTCCATTTTTTAATTTTTTTTTATCCATCTGTCTGTCTGTCTGTCTATATGTCTGGTCGAGTTCATAAATGTAAACTGTTTACAGTAAGTCTTACTTACTTACTTAGTTGGCGCTACAGCTCGAGGTGAACCTGGGCCTGCTTCTCGCAACCATTTGTGTGTGCGTATTATATTTTTGCACGAATGGAAGGGACCTACAGTTTTTTGCCGACTCCGAACGGCGAGTTGAGAAGCTCAATCGTGACAAATGATACTCTTTGATGCTTGTCAGACATTCGAAAGAATAGGGCACTGTGAAAAACTTTTTTAGGTGTTTGCGGCGGGATTCGAACCCAAGACCGCTGGCACAGTAGTCCGACGCACTAACCACTTGCGCTTTTATGAACTTGTATACTTTTGTGAACGGAAATAATTCTGTATTGTTGCAGTATTCAAATATCTGTATAAATTGCGTTCATAAATGTATATACACTGATACTTTTCTAAAAAATGTGTATAAAAACTTCTGAGTTTGCTTTGTGTTTCAAAATGGTGGGAAATTTTCTTAATGGTCCAAATTAAATTTATCAGTACTCTCAGTGCTAGAAAGGAGAAAAATGATAACACGCAGAAGTCGAAAATTACTGTTAAAAAAAAAAAAATTAACACAATCTCGAGGAATATTCCAAAATTATTATTTGTGATTATTGCACTGGAAACGAATTCGGACTCCATTGGTAAGCGCACCGAGACAAGAAGTTTTCCCAGACAATTTTTTTGTTCGTTATCTTCTCCGAAACAAACTTACATATAATAAAAAATGTTCACGAATTTGTTTGGTAAAATAACTTAAATCTATCGAAAATTCCCATCACTCCTAAACTTTGACATCAGTAAACTTTCTGCAACCAAATAAAAACAGATACAGCTTATACAGTAGTACGACTGTAAGTTTACATTATTGAACGCAAGTGTTACCAAGCGTAAACATTAGTTATACAGTTTTTATACAATAATGAACGCAATGGCTGCAGTGTTACTGTATTTTTACATTTATGAACTCGACCTCTGTCTGCCTGTCTATTTGTCTGTCTGTTTATCTGTGTATCTATCTATCTATCTGACTGTCTGGCTGTCTGCCTGTCTGTCTGTCTGTCTCTCTGTCTGTCTGTCTGTCTGTCTGTCTGTCTGTCTGTCTGTCTATCTGTCTGTCTGTCTGAAAATTTTGGGTTATAGGTATTTTCTGATGCCAAATCTAAAAAACAATACAAAAAAAAGAGTTCGTCAAAAAATAGAAAAAAATGTTCCGGATGGGGACACCCTAATGACCTAACAGTATACATGAAATATTCTATACGATCTAGTCTCATACATACATACCAAATATACACAAAAAAATTCATAAAAATCGGTCGAGCCGTATCGGAGGAGTGCGACCAAAAACACCGTGACACGAGATTTTTATATATATTAGATTTTCCGTTATTTTTTTCCTTTTAATGGTACTTTTCTTTTTTCTTTATGAAAAAAAAACTTGAAACTAAATACAAAAGAAAATAAAAGACAAGCAATCATTTTTAACGAAGACGGTGTTGAAGTTGGATTCTGCGAAGCGGCAAAGCGTGATTAAACGGGATATTAAAAAGCGTGTTTCCGATACGCTCCCGCTAAGAGCAATTCATTGAAAAATTAAACTGCCATGGCGCATCGAAATTGTCTGCAATACCAAAACTTTTTGAATCAATTGTATAAGATAACCTGTATTTTAATATTAAGGAATATATTTGTAGTGCGCAACATGGCTTTGTATCCGGCAAATCAGCTACAGCTAATTTGATGCTTTTTCCTAAGTACGAGTATAGTCTGTAATTGATGCTTTTTAATCCGATATTCAAGTTTATATTGTGTGTGTAAAAGTTTTTGATGCAGTAGTACATCATGATATTTTAATTGCTTAATTATATTTATTTGGAATTAATGGATTGATTCTTATGTGGATTTCCAGCTTTCTTAAGAATAGAAAGCAAATTGCTTACATTTCCCAATCTTCGAAAATAATAAAAGTTTTATCAGGTGTTCCGCAAGGTAGTCATTTGGGTCCTCGTCTATTCAATATTTTCATAAATGAAATTCCTTCTTTGCTTATAAAGGGTGATTTTTTAGCTGGTTTGGTTTTGGCAACACTGGTTTTGACAGCTGACGTGTGTTTAGTACCTTGTGTCACTGTCAAACAGCTTCAGTTTGGTTTGCAATTTAACCATGGATCGTCTTACAAATGAACAACGCTTGCAAATTATTGAATTTTACTATCAAAATTCGTGCTCGGTTCGAAATGTTCATCGCGCGCTGCTTCCATTTTATGATCGGCATTCTCGACCTTCTGAGCAGTCTATTCGGAAGATTGTGACCAAATTTCGCACCAAATTTACTTTGTTGGACATTAAACCACCAACACGTTTACGTACTGTGCGTAGTGAAGAAAATATTGCGGCCGTATCAGCTAGTGTGACAGAAGACCGCGAAATGTCGATTCGGCGCTACCGAGCGATGATAACAAACTTTTTTTTGCCCGAAATGGAAGTTCTTGACTTGCATGATATGTGGTTTCAACAAGACGGTGCCACATGCCACACAGCACGCGAAACAATGGCGCAATTGCGAGGCGAGTTTGGTGAACAGTTAATTTCACGTTTCGGGCCGGTCAATTGGCCGCCTAGATCGTGCGATTTGACACCATTAGATTATTTTTTGTGGGGGTATGTCAAGGCTAATGTCTATAGGGACAAGCCCGCTTCGATTGACGCACTGGAAGCCAACATCCATGCATTCATTCGTGAGATACCGGCCGATATGTGTGAAAGAGTATGCCAAAATTGGACTCAGCGGATGGGCTACCTGAGACGCAGCCGCGGTCAACATTTGCATGAAATTATCTTTAAACATTAAATTGCAAGGTTCAAACTATCGATTCAAATAAATATTTCATTCATTTTTTCGAAGTTTTTGTGTTTTTTTTTTAAAAAAAGTTCTCAACCTCTTAAAAAATCACCCTTTACATGCTCAAGTCCATTGCCTTATTTATGTTGATGACATGAAAATATTCCTGTGCGTTAGAAACTTGACTGATTGCTCAAATCTAAAAATTGATTTATACCTTATTGTTACGTGGTGCCAAAGAAATTATTTTCCATTAAATATAAACAAATGTCATGACTTAAATGCCCATCTTTGCTGAATTCCATAATTATTTGAATACTCAATTTTAAACACTGTTCTGTTGCGTAAAACTGAGGTAGAAGACTTGGGAATCATTTTTGATACAAAGCTTACCTTCTCTTCTCACATGGACTAGATAATTTCAAGAGCTAATTCGATGTTTGGTTTTCTAAAATGAAATTTTTTTAAAATTAGCTCATTCGTATGTATCAGTTTATTCATGTGTCGTTAATACGTCCATTGCTTGAATATTGTTCTGTTGTTTGGTATCCGTTTTATTCATATTGAATGAATACAAAAATAATTCACAAGATTCGTGGTGAAACAATTGAATTGGAACCTTGACTATAAGCTATCATATTTGACGAGATACGCTTTTATTGGCCTTGAAACGTCTGTTCAATGTGTAACCTGTTTGTATATATGATGCATTTTCTTATCGCATTAAATGTCCTGAGATTGTTCATGTTTTCCAAAGAATAATGCGTCATCGTAATTTTCTTTATAATCCAAGACATAGGTTTAATTACGGTTCCAATGAACCATTCATGTATTCAACTTTTTAATTCACTCTCAAGTGAGGTACATAGACATGAATCTTGTCAGAACTGAATTTAAATTATCACTGCAGCATTTAGTTGATTAGTTTTACCCTAGGAAGGGCAACTGGGTCTGGTCAGACCAAATTTGACTTTATAAACATAGTTTTCTGAATCGAATGTAGCCATTGTTGGGTCAAAGCGGATAAGTTTGTGGTAGAACCTTTTTTTCAATAAAACAACTGCTAAATAGACCACTTGGTCTGACTGGACCACAACAATTTTTCTAGAAACATATTCGGGCATATGTACATACAATTATCATATTTTACGTAGAGACATATCATATATCAGGTTTGTGATGATTGCCAAATTTAATTAAATAATTATTTTCGATATTTTATCAATTTCCCACATTATCTGGCGGGACTAAACACCATTTTGTACAGAGTCAAAAATAACAAAAATTGCTTTCATAAATTTTTTTTTTTTTTTTTTTCTTTAATTTTCAAGAATAACCAACAGCCGTGTTAATTCTAAAGCTGTTAACGATAAATACAAACATGTAAGTCCGAAGCATAATTGTATCTACAGCTGGCAAGCCAATAGATGTTTACATAGGCCACATCTCATACGAAAAAAATATTTGGTCTGGCTGGGCCAAGTAGTACAACTTACCGCCCACACAGTAAATAGTTGCCCATCCTATAGGATTGAGTTATATTGAATTGTCAGTCAGTAACCTGTTTAGAGCTAAGCTCAGTTGATGAATAAATAAATAAATAAATAAATAAGAAATAAATTCATATACGGTCAAACAGTCAAAAGCTTTCAAAGTATAATAAGGTCTAAGGATTTGTTGTAGTTTACATTGAAAATATGTTGCGGAAACATGTTAAGCCCTGGTACAGCGACAAGGTCCATTTACAAGTTTTAAAGCATGTGGTAACATTTTACCCCACAGATAAAAAAAATTTAAGTTAACAGTAAATGAGGGGCAGATGTGGTAAGATTATTCACATAAAATTAAGCGTGATTATTTCTGTGGCAACAAGGAAAAACAGCGTTAGTTTCATTAGCTGTTCGAGCATAAGAACATATGTCAAAAGCTTCTGGAAAATCTTTACTTATGCTGTTTTTCCATGAGAAAATTTGCGGGAACATTACTCATGTTGATTTTTGGTGGTCTATAACTCAGCAACCGCTAGAGATAAAAATAAGAAAAAAATATGGCAAATATAATCGAATATTGCGCATCCGTTGGTTTAAAAAACTCAATTTCGACAAAAGTCGACTTATGTCGTTTTTCCTTGTGGCCACAGATTTTATAGACAACATCATACAAAAAAAATCGTCGCCTGGATGCTATCATGTTCAATGTCCATTTTTCAAAATGTTGGGAAATCGATTTTTAAAGTTTAGATTGAAAATTTTTGATTATATCAGAAAATTTTTGATTGGTATTGATTTTTTTCTGAAAGCCTTGACAATTTTGTTTTTAAAACAAGTCACAGAAATTGTTTTTCTTTTATTTTGAATTAGTTATAAATTAAATCAACGAGGAAGTCATTTTGGATATTGAACAAAGTTATATGAAGTACAAGTTGGTAAACTTTTTGGATATTGAACAACAAAACTCAAAATTGAACAACATAGAAAAAAACATAAAAAGAGAGGAAACATAAAGTTTATTATGTTATATAGATCAAAAAAATAGTTTTATTGTTTAAAGCTGATTTAATAAAGAATTTTGAAAGAAACAAGAAAAACACATAATGTTGCAATGTTTTCTTTTGGAGCGAATCAAAATCATGTGGGTTTATGTAAAAAGACTTATTTGTTTCTGAATTCAAATCTTTATTTTAGCAAAAAGTTAAAAAAAAAATACATTCTTCTTTTAGGAACGAAAATTCGGAAGTATTATTTGCAAGCATCGGTTCACAAAATTATCTTTTTGGTTTTTGGAAGATCTCTTAAATCGTTTTTTAAAATAACGGTGAGGCAAGATGCTATGTCATTTCCTGAACGACCACTTAGCGTTTCGTGCCAAATTCCACAATAAGTTATTCTGTTATTTTGACAAAATCCGGTCAAGTTATAGACAACATACTTACGCCTATAATAGTAGCTTGAGACGTTTGCCTAAGGAAGAGAAAAAACATTTTGAAGGGCATAAACAATAACTGCCGTATCTGCACGATTATTCTTTCGATCGATATCGCGCTCAACCTTCGCTTCATTATAATAGCTGCGATGTGTATTGTAATCTTGTGTTTCAGTTGCATTCGGATTTTTCGTAGCTTTAAACTTAGCACATTTAACGTAAATGTCTTTTTAGGTTTGAAAAAATATAAGTTGAATGACTCATTTAAAAGTTTTCGGTAAATAAAATAAGGCTTTTTAACTTTCTCAACATACATTTTGTGCATTTTTGTCAATGAAAGGCCAGCTTCGAGATATTGTTTTTTTTTTGTGTTTGTTCGGCAGTAGTGAGAATGCATCATTGGGAAACTTTTTATATGTTCTTTTACTATTTTTAAATCTTCTTCTAGTATAACTTTGTTAATAAATTTTCCATGTTTAGGAGCGGAATGAGTATCCGTTTCATTATATTTGTCGAAAAGAAGTAGTATATGCGTTGCTGAGAAATATCAAGAGTCGACAAAAAGATTTTTTTACAAACATCAAATACATCAAATTCATCCAAAAATTTTGTATAACAATCATGACTGGTAGTAATACGCATATTGAACAAAACATCCAGAATTATGGATATTGGACAAGATCACAAGATAGAAATTATGAAATAGTTTTTTTTTAAAATATACTAACAATTGTTCAATATAATACAAAAAAGATGAAAAGCAGTTTATTGAACGAAAATGACAGGACAAATCGTTAAAAATGTATCATATTGAACAAAACGGTTGTCTGTAACTTGAAAACTAAAAGAGATAGAATAAAATGGGCTACGCCAAATGAAAGAGCGTCCCAAAATTATGAAGACTGCATACCTAACTCAATTTCGTAAAAAATGTCCTTTTGAACAAGATAGCATCCAGGCGACGAAATATAGATAGACAAAATTAAACATTTGAAAACAATGCCGATGGCATATTATTCGATTATTTGGGCATTTTGTCGCATTGTATTTTGGACTTCTTGTCGGCTGATCAGATCTTCGAGCAGTTGTTCAATTTACAACTGGTTTTCTATTCCAAATTCTTCCACTTGGTGCGAGATACTGATTGACACCACAATTTGTATTTTCATTTTCATCTTCATCAAAACTTCCATCGTCTTCATCTTCATCATTTTCAAACTCGGTATTATCTTCATCAACCACAATCCCGTGAGCCACATTTGTAGTGGATCCAGGAATCAATTCTACATCATCACAGTGATGGTAAAAAGACAAAAATGTAGCATCTAAAATGAAACAAATTCAGTTGACCATTGGCAATGAAAACCAACAATCAATCATATCTGCACGTACATTTTCTGAAATAAAATCAGGATCCATTTCATTGTCATTATCAACGTGAAAGGGATCTTCCTCTTCATCTGATGAGCTCTCATAAAGCATATCGGTAATGAATGGTGCACGTTCTTCAGAATTCATTCGACCGCAATTGAATCTGCGTAGATTAGACAATAATTGCACAGTTGCAAGACAAATATGGTTCCTTATATTTATAAATGGTAAAAAAAATCAATTCTCATACCTGAAATACACTTTTTTCTACTTTTTCACAATATTAAATAAAACTTTAGCACGAAATGGACTGTTTTCAAGAAACAGTTGCCAACAAAAATAGCATACCAAATAATACACAGACACATAAAAATAAAATAATTAAATGAAAATAGCGTGGTGTAAAATGTTACCCCAGCAACCAAATTCGTAGACTTTTGAAAAAAAAAAAAAAATCTGCACGGGACCAGAAAATCACTGCGTTATAAGTATGTATAGAAAATTCGTTATACAGAAATTAGGACTTTTTTATCAACTTTTATTAATAGTTTATTTTAGTATGGATTACGCTCTTCCATTTTTCTTCCTCAACAAAATGTTCTAATACATTTAGATATTCAAACACATAAGTCGGTACGTTACTCCTCATCGCCAGAAAGGTTCGAAATACGTCAATTGATGAAGAAATCCAACCCAATGTAGGTAACACTTTATCAGAATCCGCCAATTCTTCTTCGCCGGTCAACTTTTGGGGAATCCCCTAATTATGTCTTTCTTTTTTTTTCGGTACAAAGTTTTATTAATGTGCGAAACAGAAAATTATTTGAAAAATTTATTATATGAAGACAAAAACGCATGAGAGTTCGATTTCCAGCTACAAAATTTGTTCGTTGAAGAGAAAAATTCGCTGCATGGAAATCAGGAGATCAAAACACACTTAAAGTTGAACGAAAAATCTGCGTACCTGTTGTTTAGAAGTTCGTTATAGGGATGTTCGACTGTAGTAGCACAAGAATTCAGCTTTTAAAATTTGTCAGAAAAAAAGTTGCCCGATCGTTCCTGTTCCGGTTCCTGTACTAGGGTTAGTCTATACAGATTAAAAAAAATGATGCGAATGTATCCAACAGTCCCGAGCTATGTGTAAACATCACGCGGATGGTATGTGTAGCTCCACTTTATTGGAAAGAAAGTAAATTATAACTAGTCTATGTTCGATAAAATTCAAGCCAATCGCATATATACTTATCGAAGCCACTCCATTCGCAGCAGTCGACGCCAGGAAACGAGCCTGGGACCCCTAAGCTCAGTTGTATACTGCGTCAAAAGTAGGAAAACCGACGCGCTACACACCCAACCGCCGCGCCGCCCGGCCGCGGTTATAAAAAGCATATGAATGAAGTTATTATGGAAAAACATTATTTCAACGTAACTACATTCAAAAATGAGGCGTCTAAAGAAAATAATGTCTTGGAGCAATGACGAAATGCACTCTGATTTTATAAATATAAACAATTTGTTTACACTTAATCTTAATATTTATCAGGATCTCTATCACGAAAAGTAGCTCTTATTTTTTGGAACAAGGTGCCACTAGGACCCTAGAGGCTAGTAGGACACTAGAGGCCTGTAGATAGCCATTTTATTCGTGAATAGGTTGTAGGTTTTCTACATGCGAGATTGTTAATAATATTTATAAACAAATCACTGCTCTAGAAAATCCTCTTTCTTCTGACACCTCATTTGTTAAGATTGGTTGAGTGGGAGAGCCGCAAATGGTGATAATGATTGCAGAACATTGAAATGCAAAGCATTTTGATCACGTTAGAGCGCGCACATATACTCACACGCACACTATTGCAGCGATACCCACTGCTGCCCGACTGCTGGCAGTGGTCACCACTGAAAGAAAATTGTGGGCGATGCATTGAACATTGCTCAGCTTCAGGACAACGCAGGAGGATGTTTTATATCTCAAATGAATCAGGGACAAATTTACTAATTTCACCTATTTTTTTGTTTTTCAATCCGATAAGCCATTATTGACTTAGCAGCCCTAACTCTTAACTTATAACTATAATTTTCCCTCCCAATATGCAGTATTTTCACTGTTTTCTGAAAACCATGCCATTTTCCGGGATAAAAAGTAATGTATAAAAGTCGACCAGGAACATAAGCAATCACTATGTCCATATTTCATCGCGCTGCTATGAAATTTGAGTTCCAAATTTCGTAAACGTTCGGAGTTCCGTCCCCGAAATCGTGGAATTAAACCCCGAAATCACGGAATTACTCCACTATTTTGCTAACGCGCGCTTAGATGTTTACACATCAAAAAAAACACGGGCCGACTACTGAATACTCAAGGGGCCGACTTCTGGAGCTGACGGGGCCGACTACTAAAGAAACAGACTTTGATTTGAATTTTTCTAAATATTTTTTCTTGTGTAGGAAATCCACTAAAAATGCTAAGCATTCTCCAATCTACACATTCCAAATACATATTTAGATAAACTAAATAATCAATTCATTATTTGAGTAACGGAATTTTTAAGACCAGTCAAACGTAGAAAAAAAAGTTAAACGGCCGACTATTAGTGCCATCACTAAAAAAGATGTTAGCAAAAAAAAAAAAAAACATGTGAAAGCAGATCCAATTTAGGCATAGAAATTCATTAATTAACTAGAAGCTATTATTTTGCGATGCCTGAGGTTGAAGTTTCATTTTCTACTTCTTTATAGGCCATAATTATTTAAGCCCTAATTCTCTTATTCGCTACAAATGAAAGTGACAGTTCTTCTGATGATGTCATTGTCGTTCGGACAGTACCAATTTTTTTTTCAAAACTTTTAAATTATTCTGTATTGACTTTGGATATTCGTAAATTCGATAGACAAGTGTCCAATGTTTTATGGTGTCCTTTTCGTTCATGATCCAACCAACTCCATTCTACTCACGTTCTTGCTGCATTCAAATCAATAAGGAGGGGGACGGCGTGTATTTTAGTGTATTCTTTATCCTCAGGACCTAGCTGATACAATGAGAACATTTGATAGATTGTCGATTTTCACAGGCTAAAAAAAATTCCACCAATCCATTGGACTTTGTTCGTGTCAAACAAAAAAAAAAAAATCAAACAGGATTATACCTGCAAATCGTATATCTTTCTTATACTCGTACGTATGAATAACTGTATTCACAAATTTACGTCTACCTCCATCTCTCCATTACTCATCAGAGTTGGAGCCATAGCCGTAGCCGGAGCCAAAACTATAGCTAGAGTCCCTGAACGCATTAAAACGGATATTCTACACACAAGCAATTTTACATGTGACATTCCTATCCCCCATTCAGCTAGGATAACAGTAACATGCAGAGTGGCACAGAGAAAAAACATCCTTTTTGGCGTACCCACTACATGTTGCATATAAAATATTCAGCCCGCGAAGAACAACGGTGGCAACAATGTACACCATCACAGTGTGTGGGTTTAATACGACGTCACGTGATGTGTAATAATGTATTACTTGACACTCACGGAGTGTGGGGGTCGGGCCAGTGGATGAATGGTGCGATAAAAAGAGAAATACAGCTTCCTCTCTGGCACGGGGCGAGGACGAGCTATCGGTTCGTCCTTATAGATTTTGCATGAATGCATGAATTTCCGGTTGGCTTGGCATCCCCGCGCGCCGCTGTCTGTTCATGTTACATGCAAATGATACGAGCACCCCCATTCCAACTCTCTGTCGTAAATTCCTCATAAATTATGAACTTTTCAATGTAAATGCGAGTGATGTGGAAGGATGCTGGATGCCTCAAGTTTGCGTACATTCAGTCGCCAAGGTGATCACGCATTGTTGATTCCTCACTCACGCCGCACCGTTCGTCTGTGACACGACACTAAAGGTATTATCATCGAAAATTTCTCCGATCAGTTTAGATACTCGTAGTCCCATTCTTTTGCATTAATTCGGTCAGCAACCCTAGCCGCTAGAAATTTGCATATTCGAACGTTGTTCTGGGATTAATATGCGACTTTTGATTAGCATTTCGCCATGATTAGTGGGTCTTAGCCTCAATCCGACTCCGGCGATATTTTAATGCAATTCTACGCATCGTATAAAATGTCTTTGCCGGCGATGGGAAACAGGCATTCGGAATATTCATTCGGTCGTGTTCAGTTAAATCAAAACGATGGTTAAGAACTTATTGGCATTCTGCTGCTTGGTGGCTTTGGCATCACAAGGTACGTTTATCCACCGCACAATTTGGTATTTACTAACGTTTAGAATTCAAAAGCTTACTGTCGCAGCGTAAGACCTGTGCAGTCGGGATTCGTGGAGCGCAATTCAGACATTGATTTGCTGGCAGAGGCGTCCAAGAACAGGATCAAAATCCATAACCCTCAACAGGGCCGTGTCTTCCCCAGTCCCATTGTGGCCAAGAAGCTCCTGCTGCTGAAGTTTAAGAAGCTGATTCCCATCTCGTTGATTCTCTTGAGGTCAGAGAATGGAGAGGATGCCGAGTTGGTTCCAGTCTACGAGAGCTCTTTGATTCCATCGAATGTGGAGTTCGTCAACACCCCCGGTGGTTTGAACGGTCACGAGGACGTTCAAGCTATCGCCATTCCAACCGATCTGGCCAACAAGAATGACATTACTCAGGCGCTTCAGGTTGTAGCCGCATCCAACGACCAAGCCAATAAGGGTCCCGCCGAAGAGGACGAACCACTCCAAGTCAACGAAGAGGACGACCAGCAGCTTCTAGTCGTTGATCCAGCCAAGCCATCCGCTCTGCGTTCGTCTTTCAGCACAAAGGAAAACAGCCCCTTCGAGGAGACCTCACTGTACTTGTATCCATACCAGGAGAACCGTGGAACCAAGCAAACTCGTCGCAACCTCAACCGTTATCACAATTAATTCATATATTTAATTTAAATTCAATAAAATAATTTATTTATTTATTTACATTCATAATTTGGAAATTTTTACTTTGTTACTTTTGAAAGCCTTTCAGCATTTGAAGAAAACTTTAAGTTAACATGAACTCCAGTCGAAGTTGAAATATGTATGTAGGTCATGTGAAAGTTCTTTAAAAAGAATTTTTTTCTTTAAGAAGAAGCAATAAACTAAAGGTGATAGTGCTGTCAGATCGTGGGATTTCGCCCATTTTTTGGGATTTTCGATCCCTAAATGGGCGCATGTGTTTTTGCATAAAATCTTGGGGTTTCTTAAATCAATTATGTGCATTGAAAAATTTAAATGTAAAAAGATATGAACTATGTTATGTATCCATTATATACATACTAGCGGATACGCTGCGTGCGTTGCCACGCTTCACAAAAAATACATATTAACAGCATCGCCGTGCGCGCCGCCACTAAAAGGGTTGGTACCTACCTGTCACTGATCTGTGTACCGTCGACTCCGCTTATCTAAACTACACTTAATTGAAAAACTCGGTTAACTGAAAAAAATATGACGTCCAAAATTCATAAATTATACTAATTCAGCTCCGCATAACTAAAACCAAATTATTGAACGCGCGAGAATTAGCTCGTAAACATTTATGTTGACTTTTTATGTTTTTATTTATTATGCGTTACGTTTAATAAAACTTTTATTATTTAAATTAAAATGTTGTCAAATCGTCACCTCAGTATTGGAGTGATCTAAACGACAAATCCTAGTTTTGAGAAAACGACGTTTGAAGTTTGAATGTGAGTAAAACAAAAACCTTAAGCACAACAATCATAGACAAAATTTATTAAAATAGTGGCAACTGAGCTGAGCTTATACTCCATTTTTTATTTTAATCGGGTCATTAGTTTATTTTTTATCTTAATTTGAAAAATTATAGGGCATGATTTTTTTTTTCAAATTGTGCGGATTTGTATGGTTGGTGGCACTTTTTGACCAACCTATGTGTCATTTAAATACTGAACGCGATTGCGATTTATGGATGCATATGTGTGATATTTTCAGACAAAAGTATAAAAAAAAACCCATTTTTTAAAATAGGTGTAACTTTTTTCCCCTTTGTTTTTTTTTTATTTCGCTTAACTTTTTATAAAAAAATAAAGGTTAGTTAGCATTTTAAAGAAAAATAACTAGTAAAAATAAACGCGTTTGATCATAACGGAGATCTAAAAAAAATAATTTTAATAGCTTTTTACAGGTACGGAACAGAAGGCGTGTTTTTTTCAAATCTATGTAGACAAAACATGTTTCTGCAGCATGTTTCTGCAACATGTTTCTGCAACATGTTTTCAATGTAAAATACAACAAAACCTTTCGAAAACGACAAAAATACACTTATGTCACTCCAATACTAAGGTGACGAAATGTTTATTGTAAATGCTTCTTGGATTTTGGAATGAAATTGTTTTTCATCTATTCGAACTTCAGTTAAGTTCTTTCGTTTCATATAAGCGGAGTCGACTGTATAGAGTAACTTCGGCTATTGTGGTATACCTAACGTGACCAAAATTTTTTCCCTCAGAGCGGGACGCCTGTACATTTTAATAACGAGAACACGTACTTTTTTTGTAATTTTTCCCTATTTAATTTTTTATCTAATAAATATAGCACTAATCTTAAGCAGTTGGTGGGCTGGTTTTCTATATTTTTCAGATGAGCAAATCTGCTTAAAAATATCAGGTTTGGTGTTTAAATGTGAATGGAACTATTGACATGACTTGTTTATGTTATCCTTTGTTATCAGAATGGCTTTCAGTACTGAGTCTCCCAACTAAGTTTTTTCACTAGTCTATATCTTATTCATTGTGGGCACCGTGGCGCAAGTGGTTAGTGCGTCGGACTACTGTGCCAGCGGTCTTGGGCTCGAATCCCGCCGCAAACACCTAAAAGTTTTTCACATTGCCCACCTCTTTCGAATGTCTGACAAGCATCAAAGAGTATCATTTGTCACGATTGAGCTTCTCCCCTCGCCGTTCGGAGTCGGCAAAAAACTGTAGGTCCCTTCCATTCGTGCAAAAATATAACACGCATACACAAATGGTTGCGAGAAGCAGGCCCAGGTTCACCTCGAGCTGTAGCGCCAACTAAGTAAGTATATCTTATTCATATCAGAAAATACACTTTCGACAGGTGCGTAACGCCAGGCAGTTACAGACATAAAATGTACTCTACAATAAAACGAAAATTCGCATGAGAGAGATCTTTAGCATTAAAGTGTTAAATACTTCCAGCTGAGGCTCCAATTTTCGATGACGCGTTCGAGCATTTCGAGTGATATTTGGCGAATGACAATTCCTAGATCGAAGATTCGAAGCCGGTTTATCCATGTAGCCCCAAAAAAAAAAAGTCTAGAGGTCTGATATCACATAATTTAGCCGGCCAATTCCCCGGTTCGAAGCGTGAAATTAACTGTTCACGCGAATTGTGCCCGTACATAAAGCGGATAAAAATGCTAATCTGAGATATGTACTGCATAAGCAGACCAAAAAAAGAAATAGAAAACGAAAGGACTTAATCAAGAGAAATATTGGTGGCTCGACTGGGCTGCTGCAAACTCTTCGCTTGGGTCCGAGTAGGCCCCAACACGTGGTTTTTGATCTGCCAATAATTGGGTGAGCGATTGAACTCTCTCAGGCACTTCCTAATTATTTATTATTTTTATTGGAGTAATTTTAAGAAGCAAAAATAACCTCTTAACACAAACAAAAAACTAAAAAAACTGTTAAAAATATAAAAAAAAATAAACATACATATTAAATACATAAAAGAAATATACTATAGACGTAAGTTAGTTTAAGATCCAAAAAAATGAGAACCATTTAGGTCACTAACGAAAGAGCATTGTAATAATTGTAGTTATTTAAAGTTTATTTAAGCAAAAAAAGTACATTTGTTCGAGTTTAAGTGGGGAAAAAACAATACTGAACAAAAATACCATGACAGTTTGACACGACTCACGCGTGATCTGTCATAAGATCCCTACTGAAAAAGGAACTCTAAATGAATCACCAGTTATAATTAGTACCTAATTGAATGGAAAAGCCTCCTCAATTAGTAAGTTCATCACTATTTGAACTTCCTCCCAAGAAGTGATCCTTATAAGGCTTCATATTCAAAAAATGTCTACTTGTCTGTTGAACTGGCACACCTTGTTTCAAGTATTCTTTACTTCTTATAAAAATCAGACGCTATAGTTTTAACGTTTTTCCCATTGACAGCACCAGTTTAATGTAGTTTTGCCATTATACTAAGGCGTGGATTTTATTTTAGGCTAAAATTGTTTTATAGTTGATAAATTCCATCGCAGTTTATTTCGAGTTTCGAGGGATTTAAATGGTTGATGGGTGACTGAGCGAACTTTTTTCAGCGGAAGGTACACTTTTTATCTAGCAATGTGTGATAGGAGGACGTCTGGAGTTTCTGGTTCGATTTGTAAAGAACCGAAAAGATATGTTCCTGACTTAATGACTGAATGCAATGCAACAGATTGTACTTTTTTCAAAGCGGGACTTTTGCATTTCTTTGGGGACAGCGGGACATATTGCTCGAAAGCGGGACTGTCCTGCCCAAAGCGGGACGTATGGTCACCTTAGGTATACCCATTCTAATTTTGGACTTAACCCTGGAAAGATAATCTGCGTCAAAATGACTCACTCGCGAGCGAAATATACCGCTCTTTTTCTAATTATTATGAATCACGGGATGGGCGTTCGTGACTTTCCAGCCAGTAGATATCCAGAGCAGAACTCTCAGGTGTCATTGACTTAAGTCTCATCAATTTGGAAATACTCACAACCCTGTGAGTAAATTTTATACATGAGTGTCATTTTATACATCAAAATATGATTATCTTTCTAGGGTTAACGGACAAAGTGTAAGATTTAATGCATCCAAATTTCGTAAGCTTCAATATAGAATTTCAAACTACCATTTAACATCTTTTAGCAGGATTCTAATCGTTACCATATAGTATTTTTACAAAATTGTGCTCCAACCTCGAACACCTCATGTTGAAAAAGTTGCGGGTAATGTGATATACTTTCGGTTCTAATGTTGTACATGGCTAAAATAAAATCAAATTGCAATTATTCTACGTAAATGAAATATTGCTTTTTCCAAATAACTGATCATCTGGTTTCAAATAGAATTTCTCACAGAACATAATAACTTTTTTGTTTTACTGAAAAAAGAAACTCGAATGCACACGAAAACAAATTTTGAACAATTAAGCGAAAACATGGCCGGCATTTAACTATATTAAATACGCATGCTCCTCTCACTACAGTCACTTACCGTTGATGTAAAAAGAGTTACCAAACTGAGCATAGTTTTCGAGAAAACCGACTATATCACAATACCCGAACTTACTCTATACATACGTACATACATATGTACCCGCTTTGGTTGGACCATTTTTATTCCTACTCGTTATATACTTGTGTTCATAAACATGTACATATGTATGTACATACATGAATATACGTATTCCAGTATAGAGCTCAGCGTTGATCAGTTTCAGAAGCTAATATCAAAACCTACTGCGAAGGCATAACACTGGCAGTAGGACGGTATGGCTGAAGAAATTGATCGCACAAACTATAATAGCAAACATCTGGAAAAAACTTCTGTGAATCATAAGCAATGGCATAACTTCCAATAATACACAACTCTCCAGTTATCCTGGACACCACGCATAGAGTTATTTGAAACCTAAAACACCTGAGTTTCCTATCATTACGCCGATCTGTCGGTCTCTCGTTCTTGTTCTTCATGTGCTCGCATGTAAAATATTCTTTTTGGGCCACGCGTTGCAACACAAAATGAGTTTTTCATGCGTTTTTATATGGGTATAAAACGCAAAATTTGTAGGCGACATGAAGGTGCCGACAGACAACTGTAACCGATCATTAGACCCAAAAACATTACATTACATTTCTTGCAGATGTGGGAATATACGTGGTAAGCAATTTGCTTTGTTATTATTATGACATTACCACGTCGATACATTATATATCTCATCTATAAAAACTTATTATCTATTCGATTCTCCAAGTAATATATACCGTACTTTCCTGCTGGGTACATACGTAAATCATGAGCGTCGACCCCACGGTGACGATTCACGATTGTCAAAATCGTTAGGCTCTGGTTGTTGATCAGAATGAATGGAGGATGGGTAAAGTTTATGCCTTAACTTTATGTAAGTATGTAGTTTCGGAGATAAGCGCGGGGAATGGAGTTTTTCACACATTTTCGGAAATAACTCCCAAAGTTTCTTACAGAAAAAAATAAAGAAAATATTTTTGAAATCTGTGATTTGAGCCCTTTCGAATGGTATCCAACATGTTATATTTTTCAGAATTTTTTTTTGCTGAGCTCAAATTTTGGCCACCCTGTATAGTTGTTTCGCACTATTTTTCAGTGTTAAGTTGTCTCAAATATGTGGACCACCGTGATGTATGATTGAGCTAAATTTCAATTTTCTAGGTAGAACGTTTCTTGATGTTTATATCGTGACAGATATTTTAGATTTATAGCGAATTTATAATGGTTCCGTGTTACCATTGGGTACGGAACCTTAAAAAATTATGAAAATACAAATATAGGTAAATACATTTATTTTTTTTTTTTTTTTTTTTATTTATTTATTTATTTAAAAAGAATAACATTCTTATTATCAGTACTTAATTCTATATTTTAATAACAAAAATATCAAGAGTGCATTTATTATAACAATTTAATTACTATTTTGATTCAATTTAAGAATTCAAAGTATAATAGATAATTCAAAAAATTCAATGAAAAAAGTTCACTAAAAAAGAAAAAAAAAAAAAGAATAGAAAGAAAAAGTAAAGAAGAAAAGAAGCGAAAGAAGCGATCTAGAAATTTCCTACGAAAAAATACTATTATTGTTGCTGTTTATGACATATTCGTATATAGCCCTACTGAAACTTTTGTGAGTTTTACACTGACGGACGGATAATGGCAAAGAATTCCAAAGCTTAATGGAATGGAAGAAAAATAATCTCTTGCTTTCCAGATAGTTAAAAGTGGGTAAAGTAATATGAAGAGTTCTGCTAGACACACCGAAGTTAATCTTTTCAAAGAGATAAGTTGGCTCTTTATTGGTTATTACGTTGAAGAGCAAAATGCAGCTTCTGCAGTTTAAAAATTCTTTGAGAGACAAACCCGTAGTTCTTTTATTAAACATAGATACGTGATCAAAGCGTCGCAAGCCGAAAACATATCGTACAATAGTATTGTATGCGACTTGCAACTTTCTCATTGAAACTGAATCGAGACAGCTGTAAACTGCCGCACTATAATTTATTATTGGAATCAATAAGGTTTTAGCAAGTCTCATTCTTGTGGCTTGAGGTGTAAATTTGGCAGAAACATTTAGCTGTCTCACACCACCATAAATAGATTTGACAATAAAATTCACATTATCAGCAGCCGTCAGCTGAGAATTTAAGAAGATACCAAGACTTTTCACGGAATTTGAATTTATTTTTATAAAAAATCAGTAATATTTATTCGTCAGATATTAGTTTTTAGCCGATTTTTAATGTATTTTTTTTATTTTAAATTGTATTATATAAAATTTTAAATAGTAGTAAATAGTAGTAAAAAAATACAAACACTTTGAAAATCATCAAAATCGGTCCAGTACTTTAAGAGACATAGAATTATTTCGGCGGTTCTATACAACCTGAACCACTGTGCGCCGCAAAGACATTTTTACTTTCAAAAGGGGATTTCTATGTACAAAGCACAAATTGTAAATGAAATTACAGACGATCTTTCATGTGTAGAATTTTTTCAATAACTGAACAAATTTGTAAAGTACTTTCATTTGGTGAAACAGAAAACTACAAAAAATATCAATTTTAACAAATTTGTAACTTGTAAACTACAAAAGAAATTGACTCTTGGTGAAACGAAAACAAAGATATTTCTACAAATTCCCCTTCGTAAACTACAACCACAATTTTGTAACACCAAAATTTGGTGAAACCGAATTAATCGAATTCGCATTTTTTCTTACCTATCAGAAAAATAACAATAATGAGATAAGACCCAAAAAATATTTTTTGGGTCTAGTTTTATTCTCAGAATTTGAGGCCTTAGTTCATAATGAAATAGCACCCCAATTCTAAAAATGAAATAATGCCCCAAAAATGAGATTACACCCAAAATATGTCATATTATTGTTGGTAATTTCGCAGCGCCTGAAGTATAATAGGCAGTGTTTCTTTAAAATTGTTCCTGAAGCGATAGAATCTTTTTTTTTTGAAGTGAAACTTCTTACTCGACTTCGGAAGGTTGCGTTAAACGGTCGCGTTAAATAGTCGCGTTATGGTTGCATCAAGCATTTCACCACGGTTGGTTGCGTGGTATGTATGGATGTCAGTGGTGTGGGGAATAGGTAACAAAGTGCTTAGTCGAGTAAGAAGCTTCTTTAGTTGTGCCCCCCCCCCCCCCCCCCCCCCATCTAAAGAAGCTTCTTATTCGACTTCAGTTGGTTGCGTGGTATGTATGGATATCAGTGGTGTGGGGAATAGCTGCTTAGTCGAGTAAGAAGCTTCTTTAGTTGTGGTCCCCCCTATCTAAAGAAGCTTCTTATGCCAGAACTACATCGGAACAAAAGTGATAAAAAGTAGAAGTGTGCACAGTGCACACACTGAAAGCTCACTCAATTCCAACTGACCAACAGCGCCATTAACGGATGAAATTATTATTTGTTTGACATTTGAAAGCTCCAGGAAATGTATTTCTCCGCAACCATGCACATTTATTCGTTAATAGTGGATGAATAATAAAAAGGAAAATTGGTTTCAAGCCTAAAATTCTAAAAAAAATGTACGGGAATAATAAAATCGGTATTTGCTTTCGTGAATATACGTCTAAAATCATCTTTTAATTATTTCATCGGAAATCAGCTGGTATGCAAAAAAGTGAAGAAGCGCCTTCTATTGTCGAGCATTTTATACGAAATCCAATTATAACTACTTGAATTGGTTTTTGTATTTGGTTGGAAGAACTACTGGAAAGCTTTTGTGCAACATCACCGCGGCGAAAGCTAGGGTATGCTCTAGCTTTAGCCGCGATGAGTTTTATTCATTTGAGAGGAAATGATACAGATGTGCCTGCGATGGAAGAGTACAACCTATTGTTTTGACTTCGTTGTACTTTTTATCACTTTTGTTCCGATGTAGTTCTGGCTTTACTTGACTTGACTTGACTTCGGTTGGTTGCGTGGTATGTATGGATATCAGTGATGTGGGGAATAGGTAACAAAGTAGAAACAGCGAAAATTGATTGAGTGGAAAGTACTTTTGTGCGTGCGAGTAGTATTCCCACAGATCAGAGTTGCAATATTTTGCATTATTTTGCCATATTTTGTTTTATTTTGGAGTATTGTGCATTTATTGAGTTAACTTTAATTTATTTGGTACAAAATGTAAGTAAATGTAGCTTGATTGAGTAAAATTAATCAAAATAAGGCAAAATTATAATGCAAAAGAATGCAAATGAATGCAAAGAATGCAAATGCATTTATTAATTATTGCATTCAATTAAATGGTACGTAGAAAAAAAAGAATGCGATCTTTTGAATGCTTAAGAATGGTGATTGCATTCTTGTTATTGAAGTCTCGAAATGCAGTCGATGAATGCAATCACAAAACTGGCATTTTTAAAGAATGCATTCCAAAATTAATTTGGATACCCACCCAATGAATAGGTATGTTATGTACTTACATATATAGTTGGTAAAATGGAAATCAAACACTCTTTTCTTAAGGAATTCATATTGCCAACAAGTGGTTCGTGGCTAAATAGACACCCGAACCATTTGATTCCCTTTAAAAGCTTAGAAAATTTCTAATGAAAAATACATTTATGTAATTATTATGTGTCATATGGTATGACGTATGACCCCATTTCGTAAATTTTTTCAACAATTTTTTGAGGAGAAAAAATGGAGAATATTCTTTGAATGTCTAATAAATTCGAAAATTGTATGAATGTCTCTTCCTTTTGTCACAAATTCATTTTCCTTTGTCCACGATTATATGTACATATGTAGCTAAGAAGTTTCACGTCGGTCGCGCGTACTTCTACACGTACCATTTTTTTCACTTAATTTTGGCATTTGTTTTTTTTTTGTGCGCGAATGGGAAAATCTAAAAAAATGTTTAAGCAGATAAAGTAAAGTCTCGCTAATCCGAATCACCTTTAATCCGAATACCACGCTTTTTTCCCCATTATGTATACTATAGTCTGAACCTACTCAATTTTTGTATTTGACAATCCGAATTCTACAAAAATTCCCTAAGAATGCAGATGGCTTTTACAGTTATTTTGTCACATTACTCTTTCCACGAGTATATGCATACTAGACATTCAAAATACATCTGAACATGTTCATACGTGCAGCATCTATCTTTTCTCGTTGGTTACACATGTGCGTCTGAGTTTCTATTCCAACAGATTTTAGTGGAAAATGGCTAACAAATATTTAATTATTTAATTTAATTTAATTTTTGTATGTAAAGGAATAATAAATATGTGGTTAGTTTTCGTAAAAAAAAAAGTTTTTTTTTTCTAACCTATGGCTAACTATGTATACTCCTCAATCCTTATAATTCGATAATCCGAATACCCCCTTGCAATAATCAATTCGGATTAGCGAGACATTACTGTATATTCAAAACCACCTAAATAAGGTTTACGTTTTAGATTCGTATGAAATGCAGCACAATTTATTTCACTTCGTTCGGAATTGAATTTCTTTTTTCTTACTTTAGGTGGCGCAACAGTTCGGGGTGAACCAGGGCCTGCTTCTCGCAGCCATTTGTGTGTGATTGCTATATTTTTGCACGAAGGGAAGGGACATACAGTTTTGTACCGACTCCGAACGGCGTGACAAACGATACTCTTTGAATGTCAGACATTGGCACCGTGAAAAAACGTTTGGATGTTTTCTGGAATTGAACCCGAGGCAGCATTGGTAGTAGTCTAAAGCACTAACCAATGCGTCACGGTGCACATGGAATTGCATTGAACAATTCAAATAATATTAAATGAGATGTTTTGAACACTGAAACTTGAAAACTACTTAAAACTTTTGATTTTAAAACCGAATCCACTTTGCGGATTTTTCCAAAATTCACTACCCATCCACAATCTTCAACTTTTTTTTTTAACTTTAACATAAGATACGAGAAGTTGATTCACTCCATGCGGGACATTTTTTATTAGATTAGCGCAATCACAACTAGATGGACAATAATTTCTAATATCATTGCTGCGACACCTGCCAAAACAAAGATCTTGCGTAACAACAGTTTCATACTCATTCGAATAATTAATATTAATTACATTCATATATTTCTATTTACAGTTAAGAAAGTAAAATAAAAAAAAAAACAAACGAATAGAAAGTAAGAAAATAATACTGCTGAAACAACCTATGAAGTATGGCATCACAAGGGCGAAAGGTAAAGCAATATAATACGTGGGGGATGCCAACTCAAATAGATAACATTGTATCCTGGTATATCCTGGTTGGATGGAAAAGTTTTCGCCCCAAAACTTTGTTCATATTTCTTCTTGGCTGCCTGTTCTTCGGGTCGAATGCACTGTTCACTGATAAAGAAACTTGTTACTCTGTGCTCAGCTCTGACAGTGGAACAAGAGACCAAACGAACCGTTTCTAGGACAATGAATGAGATGCATACTCTTAGGCTGACAAAAAAAAAAAGGAAAACGGAACAGAGAACGGAAATAATAATACGCCATTAATCGGAGTATAAATTTCATGTCCTTATCACAGGCGTGGGGCGGGTTGTGGACTTAATGGTAATTGGGCTGCTTTGGATGTTTTTTTTTTGTGTCGTTTTTGCGGAAGCATCTTGTTGCATGTCAGCCGTAGTAGTAGTTGGGTGGAGGAAATGGTTGGCCAATACCACGACCACAGGGGAATGCGCCAATTTGCGGTGCACATGGAACGGGCGGCCTTGGATGGTACCATGGAATGAACGGCGGCATCGGCAAGGGAGGTGGTAGCGGCGGCCGTAGTGGGGGAAGTGGTGGTGGTGGCAATGGTTGTGGTAGAGGCTGCGGTGGAAAATTGCAGCATTGACGGCAACATTTCCCAGGATATGTGGGCCCATAAACGCCGCACTGATTACAGCTTGTGGAGTCGCTGAATAGTCCCTGAAAAAGATTGAGAATCGTATCAAATGTACGAGGCTCCACGTTTGGCTGCGGAAGCGTCCTTCTTCTACGGAAACCTAGAAATAGATAAGAAGCTGCTTGAGTTGGGCGTCAGTTACAATGGTCAAGGTCAAAATGTGCTGTGCAAGAAAACAAAAAAACACTCCAAACAAATTGTGTGCGTAAAGGAAAATTTTATTCTTCCCTTGTGCTCTAAAAAATAACATTTTAATTTAATTCCAACCGAAAGCTTGGCCGCCAGCAAACGCTGGTTGACGTCGATTTCCTCCGCCGAATCCGCTCTGAGTCAATGCATTGCTTCCAGCGCCGTTGGTGTTTGCCAAGCCTTGGGCGTTAGTGAAGGAGCCATTGGGCCCGAATCCTGAAGATGATGATGCTGAAGCCGAGGCAGGACCGCCGTTGTTTGAAAAGCTTGCGGCATTACTGGAAGCTGAGTTCGTCAATTGTCCATTGGGCCCTTTAATGCTCTCGCTCTTGGCACCAGTATTAGCGCTGTTCAATTGACCGTTAGTTCCCTGAAACGTGGACTGGCTATTGGCATCACTCTTCGAACCCTGTTGGCCATTTTCGTTAAATACCGCCGTGTTGGTTTGCGCCGTATTTGCGGCCGTGCCAAAAAGGGTTTGCTGATTCGCTGCAGCCGCACTGTTGGCCTCATCTCTTTCTGAAGTTGCGGTCTTTGTGTGGCTGGTGTCAGCATTCGAGGAAGCCGCCTGCGTCGAGTCTTTGTCGAAGTTCAGCGATTGACTCTGGGCGGCATTCTTGTTTCCGGATTCTAGAGCAGTTTGGAAGTTCTGTTGAGCGGTGTTCGCTGCGCTCAGCTGACCCGCGGAACCATCAGTGGCAAGATTAGATGAAATACTTGAGCCGGTATTGCCTTGGAATTGACCCAAATTGTTGACTGTATTCTGGGATTGGGTATTGGCTCCAGCTTGCTGCTCGAAAAGAGGGTTCTTATTGTTGGCGAATCCCTGCGCATTTGCATTGTTATTGGCAAACTGTGGACCTGGCTGGCGATGCTGTTGTCGCTGGGGATTACGATTCTGGCGTCGTACATTTTGTTGGAATGGATTAAATCCCTGGTTCGGATTGAATCCCTGATTAAAGCCAGGAAAGATGAAGTCAGTCTGACGGGCGACCCGTCGGCGGCGATAGTTTCCTGTCGCTGCAAACGATGGCGCACCACCAGCAATACCACCAGCACGACCGCTAGTGAATCCCTTTAGGACGGATCCTAATGCATTGGACCTTGAGTATGTTGAAGTGCTGGAGAGTTTCCCGAACTGCTGAGTTCGACTGTCAGTGTTGCTGTTGGAATTTGCGATGGCTCCATCGCCTACAGCCTCCACCTCAGCGTTTGTTGCAGTTTGACCCGTCTGCGGTTTCTTATTACGAGATAAGTCAATATCCAATAATCCCAGATCTAATTCCAGTCCACCGTTTTCGGAGCGCCGAATGCCAAGCCCATTTTTGAGGTTGTCCCGTGAAAGACTACTGTCGATGCCGAGTTTGCCAATGTTTAGGTTCTGCGCAAGGCCTCTAGATACTTGACCATTATTAATTGCCTCTGATCCTGTCAACGTACTCGATAGATCCAACTTGCCGAGGCTAAGGCCTTTTGTAAGTGAGGCGCTCCTCGCTGCATTTGTGGCGCCATTTTCTCCCTGAGTCAACGACTGGGATCGGGTCAAGCCTCCGTTTAGGCCTAATCTTCCCAGCTGCACGTCGCGGTTATAAGCTTCGCTGTCTGCAGTTGAAACAGAACCTTGTGGATACTGCTGCTGTTGCGGTTGATATTGCTGTTGTGCACCTCTATACTGCTGCTGTGGGTAGAATCCTTGCTGAGGTTGGATCCCCAATACTCGAGCAAGAAGTTGTGCATCACCTGGAAAGAAAAATGAGGTCATTCGAATTAAGGTATTTGAACAAACTACAAGCATACGCAGGTGTCTCTGGTGAGAAGAATTTTCCCTTTAAGCATTTTTTCAAAGCTTCCACTAAAACAAAGTACATAATACCGTTTTCAGTGGGGGAGCGGAAATTTAACGTTTGCCCCTAGAAATATGTGAATAATTATGCAAGTGGTTGTTAAATGAAGAAAAAAGGACTGTTCGCTTAAAGTTCCGAATTGTAATGCGATCCATGGCATGTAATTTGCTATTTTAGAAAAAGGAAGACTGCGTTTAGTTTTCAATTTTTTCACTTATATTATGTATGTCCGCGTGTTGCTGCCATGCCATCTAAAGAAGAATGCCTTGATATACAACATCTAGAAAGTTTTTAAGATTTCCATGGATAAGTTTACTATTTAACCCTCTACTGCCCACTACCGCCTTTAGGCGGTGTTCATTAAAATTTGTAATTGTTTAACTAAAAATCATTATTTGTTATAAAAAACAATAAATATAGGTTGACAACACTTTATTTGTCTACATGTTAACTTGTTTTTGACAGATCAGCGGTATTTTCTATTTTATCGTCAGTCCAAGTTCTCTGTGCATGCAAAAACGCGCAATTAATTATTTTGCAAAAGGTGGTGAAAATAAAAAAATAAATAAAAATATTTCTTGTGACAATATCAATTAAAAAAAAAACTATAAGTGAGTACATAGTGTTGTGTTCTTTCAATTGAATGTGTTCTAAAAAAATAAAAAATGTTGCTCCACGAGCCTTGAAAGACAGACCGCCTTTTGGCGGGACTGGGCAGAATAGTAAAAAATTATTTGTTTTTTTTCATAGGAATGGATCGTAGGAATACCCACAACTTTTCTAAGATCACTGATAAAGAAAGACAAGAAATGATGAGAGTCGTTAGATGCTGATGTCGATACGGCTCCTTGAAATTACGCCAAATAGTATTTTGGAAAAAGAGTCAAAATAATTATGGCGTAAAGTTTTTGGCAAAAACGACAAATAGGAAAATTCGCCAGAATACAAGGAAACTACCCCATATTTTTGGAAAAAAAAGGCAGAAAGTAAAATGGAAATAACGCTAGAAAAAGTTTACCTTTTTTTATTTAATTTCCAAATTTGGAAATAAGAAAGTTTACCTTTTTTGATTGAATTTCTAAATTTGGAAATAAGACCAGAGAAAAACTAATTTTTACCGGCTGCATTCCCAAGTTAAGTTATTTTGGGCTATGAGTATGATTGGACTGAATATGCTGGGGAGGGGGGATGGGGGGAGACGCCAGGTGCGGCCGCGTGCCGTCACGCTGCCAATTTGTACTTTAGAATTTGGCCAGCTTTATATTGCAGTATTTTTGAAGTTGTAGGTAAAAGCATGTGAATTACAATTATGATTTTCCTACAAGAATGCTCTTGAAATTAAGCATGTATGTTTGTAAAAACATGTGAAGTTATGTTATTTTGCGACAAAACCATGATGAGTCATAGAATGCAACTTTCTGGCGCTTTTTGATGTGGAAACATCTTAGCTCTCGGTATGGGCCTCACGCGAATTTCTCGCCGTCATGCGTAAATAACCCGTAACCAATCGTAGTAGTAGTATTAGTGCGTAACCAAACTTAGTGTCAGTGCGTTCTCTGTATATGATTCTCTTATTATTAGTGCATTCTCTGTTTATCCGCCATCATACACAAACGTATGTTGACACATCAAATTTCACGAGTACATGGTACTCACGCCTTTTTTTTCTTTTCTATTTGGAAAAAAGCCAACCACTTTTTTGGGGTTTTCTCCTTTTTCAATTTTAAAAAACGACCAAACAATTTTCTGGCGTCTTTTCCAAACAATTTTTTTTTTTCATATTTCAGCCGATTGAGTCGTCGATACTAATGGCGAGACCGATGGCAAAGATGACGAAGAGACTGCTTTTATAATTTTCATCATAATTAAAACCTGTTGTAATTATAGTTCTCATAATTCTTCTTCCTTTTTTTGTTTCAAAAATCTTTTTTTTTAATATTAAAAGCGAATAGAATTGAATATTATAAACGATTAAAATTAACCCGCTTATTAGTTTTTATTGTGGCATTTATGCCCAGTACCGCCCTTTGGCGGTCTGTATAATTTCGTCTAAAACAACAATTTGTTCAGTTTTTCTTAATTTTGAATATCGGATTCGTGTTTTTTGCTGCAAAATACATTTGTAAAAGTTATTTCAGCTCAATCAAAAATTTGGGCAGTAGAGGGTTAAGAAACGTCTGTTAGAAAGTTTTAATGTCAAAAGCAACTAATTTTTAGTAATTTCAAATTAAATTATACAACAAACTGTGTTGATACAATTAAGTGCTCAAGTTTCGAAAAAATTAATCCAAACAAAGAAACAATCAGTTTGTTGCGAATTGTAGGCTACACCCTGTACCATTAACAGGCCTTATGAGTTCAAGATCATATTGCGGGGTTTTTTTTTCTTTCTTTCATATAAAAATCAACGAATGATTTGTATGACATGAGCTCCATCACTGTTTCCTGTTCTATTGCTGAACACGCCTGTTTTTTTTTTTTTTTGAATAATGAAACAAAAATATGTAAATTCGGTATTTAGACGTTTTTGATGATGCTTAGGAATATTTAAAGTTCTTCGCAAGAATTTTATACCCATGACCCAACAGTTAAAGCTGGATCGATAGGAATTTGTCAGTTTTACATAAAGCGTAACTTGTATTGGTGTCAGTCATGCATAGCTAATTTGTTAGTTAAAATGTAATTACATACATATTTTTTTCAGCTACGCGTAAAAGAGACAAGAAAAGTTGATTGCCAAAGGGAAAGAAAGCAAACAACTGTCAAAATGCTTATAGGAGACACTAAAGTTTTCTGTAAATACTTTATACCATCTTTGTTTCAGTTTTACCTTTGTAGGCATAAATTACCGGTGGGTTGTAGACTACAACTTGGAAGCTGATTCTACGAACTGATCTACGAACTACGGCTACCCAAACAAACATATGTATGTGTATATTTGTAATCATCTCTGAGATATCTTCTAAAAATATAATATATGAGATAAACTCTGTCGTTCTAAATTTAAGGTATTTTATATGTTTGCATGTTTTATGACCAAAATAATAAGGTTTTACATTGGGTACCTTACAAAATTATCTATCCGGACTAGGTCCCTAACCTAGAATTTAAACATGTAATTTAAACATTTATCGAATAAAGCCCTTTTTTTTTTTTTTTTTTTGTTCACATATTTCTTAGTAGTACATGCTACTAATAGAGGTTAATACTCAGTCACCATGTTCTTCCTTTTGATACATATGACACATTGCCTTTCAAATAAGAAAAATTGCTATGCCAATAAGCACGTCATATCATGTTGTTGAGAAATTAGTGAGCCAACGAATCAACTCGTACCTTGGCGAGCTTGGTCTTTTTACACCCCTTCAATCCGACTTCAGGCAAAAGTATAGCGGTATTAAACCCTGCCGAGGACCTCCGAGTAAGTAGAAATACATAAGAGCTATAAAAATTCTCCGTTACCAAAGTCGGCCTTTCACGACGATCAATAATGGGCCCTCTGCTAATTTGTATATTTAATAATGACCTCCTGTCAGTGTCCATCCAGTGTTCTGTCCATCCAGTGTTCTGTTACCTATGTAGATACTTGCGGGGGTTCTAAATCGCTATAATACACTCCGCGCCACTTGAATAGAAATAACGATATTTCTGACGATTTAACCGTTTAGCGCTTTGGTAAGCTTAAAATGCAGCTTTATTGTTTATTTTTCTAAAAGGGAAATCCATACCGAAAAACAATGCATACTCAGAATAAGGCAAAAAGTCATGCTAGATTGTTGCAATTTTTTCGGCGAGTGTGCGTAATCCCCTTACCATTTTAAGCTTAAACTTCTATTTTTGCATTTTCTGCAGAAGTTAATGCATTTACTCGGCCCATTTTTGCACTAAATGAAAAAAAATATTTTCAGTCTGTAGACTTATTACTATTTTTCCTTTATTTTCATCGTACCGTATCATAAAGAAATGCAGCGACTATCGTTAAGCGAATGTTTCTATTCAAGTGGAGCAAAAAAAAAAAACAGTGTTTTTTCGTATGAATGCAAAAATGCATAATATAACAATCTAACATGACTTTTTGCCTTATTCTGAGTATGCATTGTTTTTCGGTATGGATTCCTCTTTTAGAAAAATAAACAATAAAGCTGCATTTTAAGCTTACCAAAGCGCTATACGATTAAATCGTAAGAAAAATCTTTGGTTCAATTCAAGTGGCGCGGAGTGTAGTACTGTAAGGTTCACTTACAATTTCAGTCGAAGAGATTACATTCGCGTCCACGTTAGGGAATGGACCTTGAAAAAAACATATTGACTTTTTTGGACTGCACTTTGCATTCGCAGCTAGAAGCGGTGCACTTGTAACTGTGGAACTCACTTACAGTTCATATAAAAAAACAATAGGCATAAGTGATTTTCAGCGACAACTGAGACTACATTTCAGCACATAAAAACTTAAATTTAAGAATTAATTTGATTTTTATTATTTTTTTTTTTAATTTAGATACATAGCTACATATTTTATTGATTTGCTTGCATACTGATCACTTTTAACCTTGAACTCACAGGCATAGCGCCTTAGCATACACCTAGCTCTATTTGCTTTGTTATTTTTTATGTATTCAACGTGGCTTATGAACAAAAATTTAGTGTCCAGAATGACACCCAAATCTTTAATTGCAGTGACACGAAGAACAACTTTACCATCAATAAAGTAAGTGTGCATAAATGTATGCGAGGCTGTTTAGGCGTGAAAATCTAATAGTAGAGCACGTAATGGAATAAGAGTAAATTTGCGGCTAGCATTATATGGTATGTAAAACCACCTGTAACGGAATTAAAAGCACTGCGGGCGCGGCTTAGATATCACCTGTAACTGAATTTGAAAAGTATTGAACCAGGCAATTTGGGAAAAGATCGTACGCTGTGCCGATGTTACACCCGCAAGTTCTTCGCAGCCTTCCCTCTCCTACGCTGCCCTTAGAAACCAAGACTACAGGACACACAAAGGGCCCGTCCGGGCGAGCATTTACCAATATTCAAGGACATATACCGCCCTGTTCTGCATTCCACTTTTAGTGAATTCAACCGCCGAATGTGGAATTAGGTGTTCTGTATTCCGAACGAAATTATGAATTGTGGATTGAAGGTTCGAAAGTGAATATTTTGGTGTTCTCCATTCTGTGAATGGACAACTGTAAATTAGTGTTCTGTATTCCAAAAATCCTTTGTTTTTAGTGAATTGAATTCACTTGAGTTTCTTGAAGTGAATTGAATTCATATGCCGTTGCAAAGTGAATTAATTAATTAATTTGATGATCAGTATCATTTCGAAAAATGATTTGATTTGTTTAATAGGGAAAAACCCAAAAATCAGGAGCAACAGAATATTCTCTTGAATTACATGGAAGAAAATCAAGATTTTGTGAGGATTGTTGTTAAAGGGGACAACGTGTATACTAAGACTTGCGGAGAAAGTTAGTAGTTAGTTTAGTTTAGTTTTAACTGACTTTTATTTTCATTTTAAGTATATTTACAAAAGCTATAAAAATTCAAAGTCGCTTGGTTTGGCTGATGGCCGTCTACACAGATTGACGATTATTTGAATACTTATTGTACAAAATAAAAATTGTATTTTTAATTAAATATATATATACATAAACGTACAACTTAAAAGCTCTCCTCTATTACATTTTTTCTATTTCTAGAGAAAGTTAGTATAACGGTTGAAGAGTAGATGTCTTCCAACGACTGGATGGAAAAATATAAGAAATTGTATAGTTAACAATTTTTATTCAAATTAAAACCTATTTTTTAAGTGGTGAAGGATAATGTTTGTACCATCCAGCAATCCATAGTCCCCGGAATCCCTTATTTTTCAAATAAGAACAACTTTTCTTCTTCCATCTGTGTATTTTGCCGTTTAGTGTTTAGTCCACTTCGAACAGAACTTATATTGCAAAATGTTGAACATTTCGCCGATAACTTTGCTGACTGTGGATCTACCAATGCCAAGATCAAAATCCTTTCCCACTGATCTTGGGTAACATATTTCAGCCTCGCGGTTTTCACCAATCATGTACAATAAAATAGAATCCATTTTTAATAAAATAATTTTTTTTGTAAATTATTAAGTCACTTTCACAAAACAAAAACAAGGAACTGAAAATCTCAACCAAATTTGAAATGATTTTACAGCTGATTTTGACATTTCAAACAAATGAATTCGAAGTGGATTCCAAAAATTCGAATTCACTCGAATCGAAGAACACTGAATTCCATTTCGAGTGAATTGCAAATTCGATTTCAATCCACTTTCATTCGAAATGCAGAACAGGGCGGATAATTTTATGAACACCACAGATTAAATTTTTGGAGATACATATTATATATTTGAGCATTGGAAACAACTTATTTCATTGCCTGACACATATGTGTATGTATCTTAAAATTACTTAGATACACAACTATAATACATCGTTAAGAAATATGATAAACAGGAGTGGGCCTATATGGCTCCCTTGGGGAACGTCAGAGGTAACAGAGATTTTTTTGAAATTTGGGCACGAAAGTGTACATATTGAATTCAACTCCACAGTAGAAAAAAAAATGGAACGTGTAGAAGTACGCGCGACTGAAGTGAAACTTCTTAACTACATATAATCGTGGACAAAGGAAGATGAATTTGTGACAAAAAGGAAGAGACATTCATACAATTTTCGAATTTATTGGATATTCAAAGAATATTCTCCGTTTTTTTCTCCTCACAAAATCCTTAAAAACTTAACAAATGGGGTCATACCATTGGACACATAATAATTATGTATTTTCCATCAGAAGTTTTCTAAGCATTTGAAGTTTTTTGCGTTAAATGTTTATCCACTGGCTAATATTTGACGTTTCCACCAGAGGTGGATACAATTTTAGCTTTTTACTGTGTCGATTAGATTAAATGGGATTTTTTTAGTGCTATTTTTCATTAATTTCCCACTAGAATTGAAAAATTTCCCTTTCATTTTATTCACATCAGATTTTATTATAACTAAAATTACCAAACTGTTTTCCCAGGTTTAAATAAAAAAATAACATAAAAACCATAACTAATAACTATTTTCCGTGTTAATGCTTTTGTTTGTAAACTATATCTAATTTGTATACATGATTGAACAACAAAGTTCGTCATTTGTAAATGGAAAATATAAAGATAAAAATTTCACCAATCAACATTATTCAAACTATCAATTTTACTTGTTTTTACACGATATTGCTCATATGAATTACTTTTTTTTATAAAAAAAATATGTTAAACTAGCTTTTACATAATTTTCACAATGGGTAGTTTTCCCATCGTATGTGAACACTAGTGCACTACATTTGTCCACCGAAAATCGACTTGGAAAACCGAAACAAACACAAAGCTCTCGTCGTCTCACTCATTCCTTCATGGGTATATACAAATGTCAAAAATTAGCCACAGGATAATTTTTTATGCAGCTCCAGAGCCGGCTAATTTTTTGAAGTCTATATTCACCTCACTAGCGTCAAAAATTGCCCAGAGGATAATATTTTAACGCAATTGGCACACGGCCTTAAAACGTGGTCATTTTGTTTACTCTGCATGCGGTGCCTATGTAAATTATCTGTGGTGAAATGTTTAATGCAACCATAACGCGACCATTTAACGCGACCGTTTAACGTTTAACTTCGAATTCATTTGTTTGAAACTTCAAACACAGCTGTCAAATCATTTTAAAATCATTGGAGATTTTCAGTTCCTGGTTTTTGTTTTGTGCAAGTGAATTAAACATTTAAGAAAAAATAAATGTTATTAAAAAAATGGATTCAATTTTGTAGGAAGACTGCGAGATAAATCTAACATTCTGGATCTTACCGAAGCATTGTTAGCAGAAGTTAGACAACTGAAAAAAAATAGTTTTTGCATTTTTAAACACAGTTCTGCGAGAAGTGGAGTCAGGGATGGTACACAACTTCAATTCCTCTCAAACTCGGAGCAACACTCCGTTTGTTTTGACTTAAGGATAGTATCAAAGGTCAGTGGGAAAGGATTTTAATCTTCGCCTTGGTAGATCCACAGTCGGCAAAGTTCTCGGCGAGATGTAAAGCATTGTGCAACACAAGTTATGGTCGAAGTGGACTGAACTGAAAAGTACGCAGATGAAAGAAAAAAAGATGTTTGAATAATGAGGGATTCAGGGGATTAAAGATTGCTTGGATGGTATAAGCATTCACCTTCGCCCATTAAAAAAACATAATGTTTTATTTTGTTAATAAAAATTGTTAACTTCAATTTCTAATCATTTTAATCCAGTCGTTGGAAGACCTACACTCTTCAATCGTTGTTCTAACTCCGTCCACAAATCCTTGGCATACGCTTTGTCCCATTAAACAAAATCTTGATTTTCTTCCATGCAATTCAAGTGAATACTCTCTTGGCTCTAATTTGTGTGTTGTACTATATTAAACAAACTAATTATTTTAATACACTAATGGAAAGTCTTATTATTCTACTCACATTTTTCAAAATGATTCTGATCATCTAATTAATCAATTAATTCACTTTACAACGGCATGTGAATTCAATTCACTAAAATCACAGGATTTTCGGAATGCAGAACACGAATTTACAGCTGTCATTTTGAGTGGAATGCAGAACACACAAAATATTCACTTTCAAACATACAATCCACATTTCATAATTTCGTTCGGAATGCAGAACACCCAATTCCACTTTTGGTGGTTCAATTCACTAAAAGTGGAATGCACAACAGGGTGGATAGTTAGGTAATAAATCTTATAAAGATTATATAAATTTAAAATTTTTAATTTTAAAGTTGTGCTAAATATTATTTTTTCCTAAATATATAATTTATTTTTTATTTTACCTAAAATCACCTAAAATTGTTGTCACATATTTAGAGATACATACATAATTGTTAACAAATTTTCATCGTAAAAAAACTGGGAAATCTTAACTGATGAAATATTGTACATTTCCAATGGAAAAACACACTAAATTCCTGTATCTTTTCTGCCGTTCCACAAATTATTGTGACTTTTGTGTACATTCAAATATATTATGTCAAATTTTCTTTTCTGGTTTTATCGATGATTACGGATGTAATAAAATACAAGTACATAATTAAAATCCAAACAAGTTTGTTAACAAAATAAATATTTGTTTTTTTTTTTTACAAATGGCGCGCAACTTAGTCAGAACCCGTTCACAATGTGTAGGTAGTTATATTTGTAAAATAATTTGCGAATATTCCGTTTTATTTAACTACTTAAATTCTAGATAATACCGCTTGTTAATTCAGAAGCTTAATTATTTTTATCGCTTCGGAATATAAATTGTGTGGCATTCAATTATGTAAGTATGAATATTTCTTTTTACTTCTGACAGGTCACAAATTCGTATAACAGAAACGGAGTGCTTCTTTCCAAGTAAGAATTTCGACAAAAACTCTCTCCATTATTAGGTACAAAAAGTGCCAAATTATCTAAAAAAAAAAATAGACACACTCGCAATTAAAACCAGATATCAGTTTTAAATTAATTGCAAATACAAACAGTGGAAAGTGTACGTATAAGAAGGAAGATTTTTCGTATTAATTAGTAAATTTGGCTGTGAGAACGGGTTCTGGAACCAAAAAATTTGTTTACTAAATATTGCTTAGCAAAACCTGTCCTAAGATTTAAATAATTTATGAAGTTAAGAAGGTTAGGGGAAGAACACTACGGTGGGTTTTTTACTTTTAATTATTATTTGAAACTGGTTTGCAAATGTAAAGAACCAGACTGTTGCGTATTATTAAAGGGTTGTGAGTCTGAGGGCATGTTTCGAAAGTGCACGTTAATTCTTTGTGCATTGTTAGTTGTCATCTTTGCAATGGCATACACTATACATATGGAGGTTACTTAAAACACTGGGTATTTATTTTCTTTGGAAACTAATCACTATGCTGGTTTCTGCAAACATCAGCTGATTGAAATCTTATCGACAATTCTCATGAAGGATAATAACAGTCAACACAAATCACAATACGAGTATAAAACTTAACATTACATGTAAAGTAATTTCATATTTACCATTGGAAAACGATTCAATTACAAGTAGGCAAGCACATAGTACTCCAGCTACGGACGACTGCATAGTGGTTAGATATTCTTATCTGTCACTGTCTTCGTTAGCTACTGAAGGAAAGCGTTGTGTTAATTTTTGTAAGTCGCGGACTTCAATAATTCACTTAAAAATATCTGGCCGATTAGCTTCACGTTTAGACTTCTTCTAATCGTGAGCTCAACCACTAGTGATGGTTTTTAATGAAACCGACAGCAAATTGCTCGTAATAGCCGATAAACAAGTTTTTTTTTTATTATTATTATTTTCGGATATCGTCATCAGCGACGACGACATGTCGATTTTTGTTAGCAAACAGACGACAGAAACTTATAAACAGTTTTCGCATATTGATTACTGGGTTTCGTAATTATGTTCTGATGGAGTCATGTCCATACGTTTTTGCTTATGTCTTGTTTGACCGTGACTTTCAGTGGAGGTCTTTGGTGGTCAGCCAAATTGTTGTTAGCCAGCAGATACACTGAGAGAAAAGGGATTGGTTAAGTGTGTGGTTTCTATGACAATGTTCGATGTCCCCAGCTGTTATTCGTGGTTGTCAAAAATGTCAGTGCAACATGACATTTTTCATCTACTGGGTCAGTGTCCAATAAGGAGAGATGTATTTGAAACAAACTTTTCAAGCGAAGAAGAAGCATTAGTGCCCGGTTTTAACAGTGCGATCTTAAGTGTCGGATTATTTAAGTGTAGCATTGAACATAAATATCACTTAAGAAGTTTTCGTTTTCACAGTCAACACTTAAGTGTGGTATATTTAAGTCATGGATTGAGTGTCATTGCGAAGCATTTATGGAAAAAAGGAATTGTTAATGAACACAAAAAGTAAAACGAAATTTGCTTTTCATTTCCTTGTCAAGTGCTTTTTAGAAAAAATACAATGAAAATCAAGAGAAAAGAATACCAAAAAGCCGCTGCATGTGTGGAAATAAAGAAATAATGCAATTACAGTGAAACCCGGATATAACGACGGTGAAGGGACCGGCCAAAATGGTCGTTATAGCCGAATGTCGCTATAACCGAAGGTCAAAAAAATTAAAAAAGAAAACTCTTTCCTACACTTTCAGTAATCTCTTGATCTGTAGAATAGACGGCCGTTAAAACATGGTTTTCTAAATCAATTTAAGTCTCCCAGTTACAAAAGTTTTCTTCGGTCGACCAAATTTTAGCGAGGGATGCCAAAAGCAAACTATCCAGTCCATCATCGATATCAAGTAAAGGAGAAGAGTCACAGAAGCCTGCATGTGCGAAACATTTTTTTATAGTCTGGGTGTAGGTACTCTTTTCCATGCTGTTGTTATCATTTCTATTTCAGAACACTTTAAATCTTTCTTCCCTAGTAGGATGCCAAATTGATTAGCCTTTTCGAGCGACTGCTCAACGATATTTTTAATTCGATGCGCAATTTAAACCATATGAAAAGCGAGTGCTTAATAGCTTTGTTCAATGAGAAAAAAGGCAGATCAGAACAGCACAGATGTTTGAAAATGTCAGACCAAGTTAGCACAGAAATGCGCAGCACAGCTGATTTTGACATTTCTCACAAATGTGTTCTACCTCAAGAGTAGGTTCAGAAAAGCTGTCCAGCACAGAGTCAGTAAACACAAAGCAGATCAGTCTCGGACAGAAACTTTTCGCATTGAACACGTAAGCATTGTACTTTTCTTTTGAAGCTTCATTGAACAGACTAAATGTATTCATGTTCGGATTTACATTCCTTTTCATTTTTAAGGAATTCGACTGAAAAACTTGTTGTATTCTTTCGAAACGAAATAAACGGTAATTTGTTTCCTATGTTTCAATTTTGCACAGGCAGCTACCTTTGTTACATATGATGTATACGTTATTTTTCATTTCGTCGCTTTATCCGGTGTCAGAAACTCAAATTCTTGCAAAATTCGGGCGCTATATCCGGAATCGTCGTTACATCCGAAGTCGTTATATCAGGATGAATTTGTATGGAAACTAAGGTGTAAAATCATGGGACTCAGAATTTGCGTCGTTATATCCGCATGGTCGTTATAACCGAGGTCGCTATATGCGGATTTCACTGTATTTCATTTTTAATTCAAAAAACGACGAAACAGCAGTATGCTGACGAAACCAAAAAATTGTGCACCCCTTCCTTTCTTCGATGTGCATCCTGATGAAACAGATACACAAAACACAACTGAAGTCGCGAGCGAATATCAGCAGAATCATCCCCCTCTAGCCTCTACTTACATAAAATGAGAGTCGCAATCGCAATGCCATCCGCATTGCAGGACAAAATATTTCGCTGTTTAGGTAGGTTTTCTGTAATGTATTTTGAGGTTTATATTATTTTGGTGCACTTACGGCAACAATTTACTCTCTGGATCGACACGTAAGCGGTGGAAGTCGGTTGCTTAAGTTATGCCACTACTTAAGTGCAGGATTGCGTTAAGCCTGCACTGTGAAAACCAATTCGTGTTAACCCATTTTTGGGCTAGTGGTCGATTATTCGACCAGCAACATCGAATTTCGCCCAGGTGAGCCGGAGAGTGGTATCACCTGGCACCGCAGCGAATATGTTGGTTTGGTCCTTTGTCAACTCAAGTAAAATTTGGTTTGGCGCGATTCGGTCAATTACCTGGTAGTTCGCGCCTTGACGCAGGGCCATTTTCCCGTTTTTTTTATTTTTTTTTTTTCCCAAAAACTCGGTAAAAATATTTGCAATCGGCTAAAAAAAATCCTCTCAATTCCAACTATTATTCAACGTATATTTGATCTCAAAAATACTACGGGCGTGATCCGCCATTTTTCCCGCGAGCCGTATGAATGCAAAGGTAAGTGGTCGAATATTCGACCACCCGCCAGTGCCAATAGCTGAAAATGCAAAACAACTTCAAATTTCAAATTTCAAATTTCAAAACAACTTAATGTCGCACAGTGGGCCGTTTTAAACATGCTAGACGTAGAAAATTCTTATGAAACTTCTATCGGTCATGTTCAGTCCTTTATGACATAATAATGTTTAAAATTTGATTTTTTTAAACAATTAACTCATTTTGTGTAGATTCTCAAGGTCATCGATAGTAGTCATACTCATACGTCATACTCATTAGTATGTTCTGTGTTAAAAATCGCGAAATAATTATTTCTTTGTCGAATAATATTATGACATGTGGTCGGTGACCGTGGTGGTTAGTGCGTTGTACTACTACGCATGTTGCCCGGGTTTAATCCCAGCAAACACCTAAATAATGGTGCCACCGCTTTCGAATGTCTGACAAACAATCAAAGAGTATCATTTGTCATGAGGAGCTTTTCAACTCGCCGTTCGGAGTCGGCAAAAAGCTGTATGCAGGTGCCTTATATTTCATGGAAAAAATAACACGCACACACATATCGTTGCGAGAAGTAAGGCTTGGTTCTGTATAGGACTGCTAACTTATTATGCTTGATAGATTAGAAGATGAATACGGTCAGCATGATTAACTATGCAAATTTCTTCAAATTCTTAGCTGCTTCTGGTGTTTATAAACTTCTTTCAATATATCTGCTATTTTGCGACTAACACTAGCGCATGAAGCAATTTTTGCAGCATACAGCAACTTCGAGGAAGACCTCGATTCTAAAAGATCACGAATTTTGACTAGAATTGAGTATTCGCCACAATCATCAAATGATTTTTTTGGTCTTCCCCGCAGATTACGCGGCTTTCATCAATAATTCTTTAATGATGAAAGATGACTGCAGTTCCAGTATAATCTCCTAGAATGATATCGCTCTCCTCGAGATAATCTTTATAATTTGAGAGGAACCTTGCTCTACGATTTCAATCAAAATTTGTCGATATACCATATGTAAGTCGAATTTTTTGCTTAACCGTATCCGTGTCCGCGGAAAGAAATGGTATTGGCCATTGGTGACGAACGCACTTGATGCAGCAATGGCCAATACGTGGAAATTTCATTGCGTTCTGCAAAATTGAGGCCGAAAAGCAGGAAGGACGAGCATTGAAAGGATAGGTGCCAAAGGGGCCGCGTGACTTTCGCTGAATGTCTATGCCGCCAAACCAGAACTGCAAAGATCCAAAATTCTGCCAAATTGACAGCAAAATTAGCATTGAATGAAATCCGCATGGATAAGGTGAAAATTCTGAAGCCTCGTCGTTGCCGACATTACCAGAAATGTGACGTTGTTTTGGACCGAGAATGTTTCAATATGTTCCACAATATGTAAAAATGTAATCGCAATGGCTTTTTCCATCAAGAACCACGCAGAACCCAAACCTGAGCAGGTAAAAAAAAATTAAAAAAAGGGGGGGTGTTATAATTGCCTAAATGGCATCTGGTAGAAGTTTCATCGATTTTGGCCCAGCGGGTCTATGTGCCGCCAAAATGGGTAAATCCTGGGATTATCGTTGGATCGACACTTAAGCTCGACCTGTGAAAACGGGCATAGCTGTTTTAAACGGAGCCAGAGGTCGGAGTGCCCTTTTTAAATTTATCCAACGTTCAATGACGTCACGTGTACGTTTACCAAGCGTTTTTAATCATTGTTATCCTTGAATTTGTTAAATTGTATCTCAATGTACTATTTTTTGTTTTTTGTTTTATCTTTTATCTATGTCAATCTAACTACTACTACAAACGTGACAAATGACAGCGCTATCATTTCATAACATAACCACAATCAGCTGTCAAGCCATGACTCATTTGTTGATAGGAAACCGGTCTCACTGGTAATAATGTCAAAAACCGGTTAGATGTAAATATGTAGTCTCGTAGCAAAACCTCTCTTTAGTTATGTCAAACTTCAAACTAGCAAAGCAAAGCTACCGAAATTTCTTTCTGTGTACCGTCATCGCGTCGCAGTAGTTCGTGTTAAATCACCAGTGCGATCATTGATCGCTGTGTTTGATTTCGCATTTAGCGCTTGGTTTCGATTTGTTTGGGTATGTGTGTCGCTCGACAGTGGGCTTTCCCTATCAAAAACGATCACAATTCGGTATTGAAACTGCGGTAATTGCTGGAACAATCAGAACTTTGTCTATTTCATCTCGATTGGTAATTGAACCATTCGCTTGCGGCTTTACCAATATTCCAAATATCATACTGGAGAAAGCCTTGGCTACTGCAACGGTCGTTTGCACATCGTCCCACTGGATATAAAGGATGGCCAACATTCCGGCCTCGGGGAGTAGTGGCGCCCACATACGAGTATACTAGTACAGAAAGCCCTGCGAACTCGCGTGTGAACTATGCGTAACTCTGTGGGATCCAATTAATATTTTCTACTCGCTTGGCCTCAATCGAAAGCGAAGGTAATTGCCACAACTGACAAGAATGCATAAATACGTTTTTTCTGCTGGACGAATGTTTTTTTTTTGAGTTCTAGTGGTGTAGTGGCTTTCATTAGATCACGTACGTGCGGAAACACAAATATCCGCATGATAAACATGGATATTCCCAGTGTTTGGGTTTACTTCCTTCCGATGAATCATACCGAGAAATGTGCGATGAATAATTTAGATGAATAATTCGAACTTGTGTTTACACATATTGGCCTTGTTTTGTTTGTAATTTACCACCCGTTCAGTTGTTCGGTCTTGGAGATTCATCCCCTTTTTGAATTGAGTGCAGCTACGAGTATGTACGTAATTATTTACATGACTGCATTATTGTGGAGAGTATCTACACCATGATTGCAATGCATCTGGATGTTAATTTTATGGGATTTTGACTTGTGCTGATAGACTTTTACATTTATTAGTTCATCTGTGGTAACAAGATGGCGTGTTTGTTTATATCTAAGGCAGATGGAAACACGTCTACCTACCCACAGAAGGAAAGTGCTAAGCATATTAGCTTTCTCAGCTTGAGGCAGGTATCACTTCTTCTATTCGATTGGAATAAATAAAAATAATAATTAAAAATTCAGAACTAGAAAACAATGTGAAAAGTTAAGAAATAGTGGATAGCACAGACAGTGTAGAAACTAAGGTGAAATTTAAAGTGATCGTGTGTATGTTACTATGCAAGAAAATATTGGTAGAAAGTGAATTCCGACCATCATCGCATCGCCAAAAAAAAAGAACTCTCCACAATCTACATACAGCCGCGAAGTGCGAAATAGGTTTCGAATGAATGTATAGATAGATAGATAAATTTTCTTAGCGCAATTTGCTATTAACAATTTACAAAAGGAGAAAAAAAAAATTAAATATAATAAATTTATAAAATATGTTGCTAACGCTGGCATTGGCATTTTCTACATTTTAATTTTAAATATTTTGTTTAACAGATTCAATTATTGCTCTTTTAAATTCAAAAATATTGCTCATTTGTTTGACATTATTTGGCAAATTATTAAAAAGTTTAAAGCCCTTATATATTAGACTATTCTGAGATCTTGCATTTCTATGTGGCGGCAGTCTTAAATCATCTTTAAGGCCTCGTCAAACAGAACGCGTTTTCTAACGCCGCGTCAAGATTATTTTACGTCGAATGCAAAAGCAAAAATAAATTCATTCTCTTACAAAAACAAATTAAAGATGAAAATTGTAGGTCTGTAAAGTACAAACAAAGAATTGGTTATTGCCCAGTGGTTTAAAGGATTTTATTTAACCCGACTCAAGACTCAAAGTAGAAACTCCCAAAGCCAATCTTACGCTCAAAACCAATATCAAAATGCCATGCCTAGAGTTTCACAAATATATTAAATCGACTTCATATATGCTTCGCACAATTGCATCGAATGAAAAATATAATATATGAAGTTCACGATCTTATAAAAAAGCGCGATCTTCTGTATTTAAGATGGAGAAGATATAAATGTTCAGCTATTTTTATAGAATTCACTGTTGCTCGTAATGCAGTAACATCTCTCATTCGTAGCAACAAGAAGTCATTTTACGAAGGGCATTTTAATTCCACTGATACTAGCTCAAAATTTTGGACGAAAATTCGCCATATTGGACTTAGTGCAGAAAAGGAAGCGCTCCCAAATAATATTAATCCAGTACATCAAATCTTTCAAACATTTCCACCTGTAGCAACGAACAAAGAGATACCTTTTCAATTGCCTGTGTTGATAATGTATGTGTAGGCGAAGCAATTTTAAAAATTAAGTCAAAAGCTGTCGGTTTGAATGATGTTAGCCCAAACTTTATAAAAATGCTACTTCCTGTCATACTTCCCCAAATAACATACATTTTTAATACCATAATAACCACCTCTGTTTTTCCCGATGCTTGGAAAATTGCGAAAATTGTATCTTTGCCCAAATCGTCTTCTCCAAATGGTTCTGAGAATCGACCAATTGCAATTCTGCCTTTTCTGAGCAAAGTATTCGAAACAATAATAAGCACCCAAATCAAAATGTACCTTAAAAATAAAAATTTGATCACAAAATATCAGTCAGGTTTCCATGCCAAACACAATTGCATCAAGGCTTTATTAAAAGTATGCGAAGACATACGTGATGGCTTGGATAAGGATATGATGGGAGTTGTTGTTTTCCTGGATTTTTCCAAGGCATTTGATTGCGTTAATCATTCAATACTGATCAATAAGCTTAAAATGCAGTTTTCTTTCGATAGCTCCTTATGTAGTCTTATGTTATCATACTTGTGTAACCGGTCTCAGTTCGTTTCTCATAATAGTCAATGTTCAACACGTCTGCATGTTCCGTCCGGTATTCCTCAGGGTTCAGTGTTAGGCCCGCTTTTGTTTACGTGTTTTATAAATGACATCTCGGAATGCTTTTCAAGCTGTAAACACCATATATACGCAGATGATGTTCAAGTGTACACAATGTTTCCGAAACTACAAAAAAACTTAGCAGTAGTCAATATAATATTGTGGATTTGCTTATGTATGCTGATAATAGAATTATTCATGTATACTTTTTTGTTTCTTATATTCCTCCTTCTTCTAATTGTTCAATATATGATGCTCACATAAAAAATATTAGTGATATTATGAGAAATCTGGATGAAAATAACTATTGTGTAACCTTAGGAGATTTTAATCTACCAAATTTGAAATGGATATTTTCAGATGAAGAAAAACGTATTTTGCCTTATAATGTATCTCATGATTTTGAAGTTAATTTAATTGACGGTATTACTTCTTTGAATATGTATCAAGTTAATCATGTTTGTAATTCCATGAGTCGTATTTTAGACTTGGTTTTTATAGATCAAGATCTTGAGGTGCAATTGGATGAAGCAAGTTTTCCATTACTAAGCAATAGTATTTTTCATAAGGCACTTGAAGTCATGTTCCACTTTTCTGTTCTTAGTGAATCAAACTCTTTTAGTAACATTATAGCTCCAATTTATGATTTTAAAAATGCGTATTTTGTTGCTATGAATTGTTTTTTTTGAATCTGTAAACTGGCAAAATGTATTCGATAGTACTTATTTAGATGCAGCTTTTACAATGTTTCGAGACATTATAGATTCTGCTATTCTTAATTTTGTCCCAACGAAATTTTTTAAGAATTCTAAGAGACCAGTTTGGTTTAATAGAAGTTTATCCAGACTTAAAAATGTCATGAATAAGCTTCATAAAAAAAGAAAATTATCGGTTTGTTTTCGGGAACAATTATATCAATTACGAAAGGAGTATGAATTTCTGAAAAAATTTATATACAGGTTCTGTAGATAACTACAGACCTATAGCTAAGCTCCAGCTAATACCTAAAGTGTTTGAGGCAATCGTTAAAAAGAAACTCTACAATATTGTACAAAATCATATTTCAGAGTGCCAACATGGGTTTGTAAGTGGTACTAATTTATCCATTTTCAGTAATTACTGTCTTAATAATTTAGAAAATCGCTCGCAAGTCGATACTATTTATACCGATTTTTCAAAGGCCTTCGATCGTGTACAGCATAATATCCTTATAAAAAAGCTTGAGCTGCTTGGATTTCATTCTAAGTTTCTTGATTGGCTAAAAAGTTATCTACTTGGACGCAAACAGTTTGTCAAAATTGGAAATTTTTTGTCTGAGGAAATTATAAACTTTTCGGGTGTGCCCCAAGGCAGTCACCTTGGACCGCTCCTCTTTCTTCTTTTTATAAACGACTTACCGTCTCAGGTGTCCTTTGCGAAGTGTCTTCTGTATGCTGATGATCTCAAGATTTTCAGTTCAATAAGTTCTTTATCAGAGGCAACTAAAGTTCAAACCGATCTGAACTCTATAGTTGATTGGTGTAATCGCAACGGTTTGCATTTTAATGCCAGTAAATGTAGTGTGGTAACCTTCTCAAAGATTTTCAGTCCCGTTTGCTTCCAAGACAAAATTGAAAATCATGTCTTGCAAAGGATAACTAGCCAAAGGGATCTTGGAGTTATTTTTGACTCTCAAATGAATTTCTCTTTACAAACCGGTTTCCCGGGCAAACTCAATGTTAGGATTTGTGATTAGAGATTCTAAGGTGTTTGAAGATCCGTACACGTTAAAAACTTTATATTTATCGCGTGTTCGGCCTATTCTTGAATATTGCTGCGTTATTTGGAATCCCTATCATCAAACTAGTATTTATCGAATTGAAAGAGTTCAGAAAAGATTTACGAAGTTTGCTTTGCGAAAGATTTTTAGAAATTCAAATGTTCCTACGTATGAGATCAGATGTAGATTAATTGGATTGAAACCGTTGGTCTCAAGAAGAAAATTATATTTGATACTTTTTGCCTTTGATGTCTTAAATTGTCAAATAAATTGTCCGCTGTTACTTTCAATGTTTAAAATTTATGCACCATCTCGTAGCTTACGACCAAGAGAGTTTGATATCTTACATGTTTCTTACCATTTTACAAATTATGCGAGAAATAATCCAATTACATCTGCTTGTATTACCTATAATCAGTTCGATTATGCTATAGATTTTAATATTAATAGATTAGCTCTTAAGAATATTATTATGGAATTGTTATGATTGCTATTTTTTTCCTTTTTTTTTTTTTTTTATTCTCTTAAAAGTTGTATGAAATTTGATTGACGAAATAAATAAATAAATAAATAAATAAGAAATAAATAAATAAATAAATAAATATAAATAGAGATTTGACAAACATATACAATTGCTCAACAATAAATGAGCTTAACCCAAATCCGACAAAGACTAAAGCTATTGCCATAAATAGAAGTCGAACTCAAGAACATTTGTCTCCGATATTTCTTAATAGTTCACCTGTTGAATATGTTGAAAACATAAAGAATCTCGGAGTGTACTTCAATCAGAGTTTGAGTTGGCAAACTCATATAAATAGGGTTATTTCAAAAGTATACGGTGCGCTTCGCGGGTTAAGCCCTACATCCAAATTTCTTCCCAAACTAAAGCTAGTGAAATCGTTTATTTTGCCTACTTTTCTGTATGGGTGTGAGATTTTTGCTGACATGGATTATGAGCCCAAACGGAAACTTGAAGTAGCATATAATAGTTGTGCAAGATTCATTTTCGGCATAAAAAGATATGAACACATCTCCGGCTACACAAAACAAATAACGGGTTGTTCTTTAATGGCTCTAATAAATTATAGGACCATGTTAGCATTCAATAAAATTATAACGACAAAAGAACCACATTATTTATTTGAGAAAATTAGATTCGCGAGTACTCAAAGAACTTTGCAAATTATTTTACCTAGACATAAGTATCTTGTTACCAGTCGTCAATTTTTTGTTCATGCCATTCGTCTTTGGAATTGTCCACCCGTGCATATTAAGCGTATGAATAACACAGCTGCTTTCGCAAAGGAAGTTTTTAAATATTTTGACGAAAATTTTTAATGTGTAGGTACACTACTGCAAACCTCTCCCTGTACTTTTTGTCCTTCATGTCCACTTCCATAACTCTCTTTTTTCTCATTCCTTAAATTTGTATTTTTTTTTTTTTTTTCTTGTTAAAGTATTAAATTTTGTTTTATAGCTTGTATTTTAAATGTAATTAAAGTCAACAATTGTAACATAAAATTAAGTTTGTACAACCTTAAAAAGTATCTACTTAACTGTACAAAATTATTAACTCAATAAATCTAAATCTAAATCCAAGTGAAAGCACCGAACAGATCGATACCGACTCAAATGACGACAGTTAGAATTTGGACTCGAAATTTGACAGTTGAAATTCATTTGTATCCAATGTTAATTTTTTATTTTTTTTTTAAATAAATAATAAATAAAAAATATGCGGACAATTTTGAAAATCTCTTTAAAAAAAACGGTACAATGTGTTATGTGTTTTTATCATTAGTTGTTAAATACTTATTAGCAGGGAACGGATTTTGTTGATTTTGCCTTTTTTACTCATACTGCCTTTTTTGCCTTTTTGGTGCTATTTGTCACGTTACTGTGTACTTTTTTTAACATTGCCTTAAAATACGCAGCCCAGCGATTGGGATGCAAAGTGCACACGCAATAGATCGCAGCTGAATTTAAAACATTTATGGAAAAGTATATACAAAAGGAGACTCCAGACGAGTCTACGCTTTGTAGGAACTTTGTAAAGGATTGCTATTTCGGATGGACGTGGATACTTGTTAAGCTCTGAGGTTTTGGATCAGGTGAATGTGACGACAATTGCAATGCTTTTTGAAGATTCATTGCGATCCAGACCAATCCTCCATGTGTTAATATAGATCCTACTATCGCAGATCCTACTGTGGCATACATCCACAGTTTTTCCCAAAGAATCTACTGCAGCTCTGCAGGTATAGAAGATAATTCATGCCTTTTTAATTCTCTCTTTAATAGTCAGCTTCCAGCAGCGTTGCCACAATGCTACTTTCGTAGCAAAAGTGCTACATTATTTTTCAGTTTTTTCAATTTGCTACTTTGCTACTTTAATTTTAAAATTGGTCCCATTTTGCTACTTTTTTTTTCTCGAAGTTCCCTGCAAAATGTTTTGTTTCTGTTTGGTAATGCATTCTGTTGCTTTCAATCCCAACAAAAGGTCTGTTCAATAAAGCTGTGCTGGACAGAGAAGAACAGAAAAATACAAAGTTTTTGTGTTCAATGAGAAAAGTTTCTGTCCGGGACTGATCTGCTTTATGTTCAACGACTCTGTTCTGGAAAACTTTTCTGCAACTGCTCTTGAGGTAGAACACATTTGTAAAAAATATTAAAGTCAGCTGTGTTGCACATTTGATTCTTTTATTTGAAGTGAAAAGTGTTTTGACGAGATTAAATTTACCAAATGGGGGAAATTGAAGTTCAATCGCAAGAAGGGCAACCAGTTATTGTAAAATGGTATAAGTAATTTGGAAAACATTAAGTAAAATAATCATCAATGCAGTTGTAATTTTTGACAGCAAACATATGGATGTACATATGTAATTTTCTATGCTGACTTGATCTGACATTTTTCACAAATCTGTGCTGTTCTGATCTGCCTTTTTTCTCATTGAACAAAGCTACTTCGTTTGAGGGTGAGTTTTGTTTGCTGAGTTTTCTGTTTTGTGTATCCAAAACATGCGTTCCCTTCCGTCGTTTATTTATTCTGTCAGAATTCAAAAACTGGTAAACTGCCAATTGTGTTGACTGAAGCAAACAGGAAAATTGTTGCATTTCTTCTGTTAAGTTTAAACTGGATCAGAAAGATGGTAAATTGTACATACTTATAAATTGCTATAACAAGATCGCTCAACAACTTTATGTAATTGTTTCAGATTCGTTATAAGACAGCGAAATGTATTTGTATTTGTATTTGTATTTGTATTTGGAGTTATATTTTACATTATACTACAAGATATTAGTATCTTTTAGAAGTATTAAATTTAAAGTTACATTAATATATATTTAAAAAACAAACAAATCCTTTTTTTTAATTTATAGCAGTTGAAATTAACATAGAATATTTGAATTTAAGACTTATAAACTATTTATGTGAATAATAAGAAAAAAAAAAAACAAAAAAACAAAAAGAAAAAGAAGATAAAATGTCAAATTGCGAAACTGATGTCAGACAAAAAGATGAAAAGTTTCTTCTGAAATACGGTAATCGAATTTAATGTCTGCAATTCATGCGGAAGGCGATTCCACAGACGAATAGCAGACACAAAAAAGGAGTGCTCTCCAATGCGGTGTGTGAAACGCGGAATGAGAAGTTTTAAACCTCTAGTTGAACGAGCAAAAATAAGCATTTCATATAGATAAGTGGGACATTTAAAGTGAATAATTTTGAATAGCTTCAGAATGTTACAGTAACAATAATACTTATCTAAGTTCAAACCAAGGACAGAAGACTTAAGATGAGAAACACTACAATATCTGGGAATGTTATAAATAAATCGGATACAGTCATTAAACGCAACATTTAATTTTCGTTTACATTCATAATCAAGGCTAGGATACACAGTACAGTTAAAAATAAGAAATGGCATAATTAACGATCTGATTAAACGCGTTTTAACATTTATATCTATCAGGGTAGCCGAGTTGCTCAGGCATCGCAAACCAGCATATACCTTACGGATTGTTTGAGATACAGCATTACAACAAGTAAGTGAGGAGTTAATGTAGAAACCAAGATATTTCACTACTTCAACAATAGGAGTTGGCTCTCCATTTAAAATTATAGGGGGAAAATCGGGGAAATGGAAAGCACTTCTTGAGCAAATCATACTAATAGTTTTAGCCGGATTAAGTTTAAGTTTGTTACACATAGACCACTTTGAGATATTTTCAAGATCTTCATTTATCCTGGCAACACAATCTTCAACCAAACCAATTGGACGTGTAAAATAAATCGAAACATCATCAGCATACATCTGAATTTTGCAGTTTCTAATAATGCTGGGCAGATCATTATTAAATAAGGAAAATAAAAGTGGCCCCAAAACAGATCCTTGAGGGACACCAGTATTAACCAAATAAGGAACTGAAACTCCCTTACTTGTGACGACAGAAAGAACCCTGTTCATCAGATATGCCTGCAGTAATCTAACCGCAGTTGGCGAAAATTTGAAATTATTTACTAATTTTGAAAGCAGAATCGAGTGATCAATGCAGTCAAATGCTTTGGAATAATCAAGCAAAACTAAGATTCCTATTTCATTAGAATCCATCGCAAGTCGAAGATCGGTAGTAACTTTTAAAACGGCCGATTCACAACTGTATTTTTAGAGCTACGCAAAATTCGTTATATTATTACTTTAGTATTATTATAAATTAAAACAGAGTTATTGAACAAAACAAAGTAAAGAAAAAAAAAAAAAATAAAAAATAGATAAATGAAAAAATACAATAAATGAAAAAATACAAATAAGTGGCAGCACTGATATTCGAACTAAACTAAAACCAATAGAGAAGAAAAGAGACTATGTTTACAGTAAAAAATGAAAAATGAACAACAAATAGTGTACAAATGTGACTAAAAAGAATAAAATATATGTTATGATTATGATACCCCAGCTTCACCGTCAACAACAGCTTCAGAAGAAATGTTAGTCTCAAGATGCACTAATTGCTCCAGGGAGTACATGTTTACAATGCATATGGGTCTATTGTTAGCAGTCTGCTTGACGTAGATTCTCCCGTTTCTCGTAAAAACAGATTCAAGGCAGTTTTTTTGTTGAAGCTCTTTGGCTCTCCGGAAAAGTGCATGGTTATGTTTAGTGAGGCTCTCATAAATACGTACAAATCTAGTGCTGTCAAATCCAAGGTCACTGAGAGACACTGGTTTGGAATTTGCTTTGAAGTACTCAGCTGTTTTTTTCAGAATATTTGTTTTGAGATGCTGATGCGGTAATTTCACTATTATTGCACTATTTGCTGTATTCCTCACTGGTTTGGTACGAATAATATGATTCGGTTGAACAGGAACTGAATGAATTGTTGTACAAAATTTCCTGAATACGTCCGCAAGATCTTCATTTGGTGAATATGGAATTCCGTGAAGAACAAGATCTCCTGCAATATTCTTCCGAGCAAGTGCGTCAATCTGTAGTTTTAATTGTGCGTTGTCATTTTGTAACATTTGCTCCTTTAGCATGGACAAATCAGTTTCCAGCACATCAACTCAAGAAAAGTGACTTTCCAAGTTTTCAATTCTATTTTGAGATGTGAAAATTGTGTGATTAATTGAGCTAAATCTATCATTTTGCTCGTTTTCTATAGATTTGATTTTTGTGTTGAAGTCGTTTTCCATTGCGGTGATTCGATCAGATAGGCTTTTGTGCATTAGAGAGATCTCATTCTTCAATTGTGAGACAATGGATTCAGTTAAATTTTTGGTTAATTCTTCTAACCGATTTTCAATTTTTTCCCATAGCTTGACAGAAGAAGCAGATGTTATTGGTGATCCGGAATGAAAAGCGCTGGAAAATCTTTCTGCCGATCTCAGTTTTCTCTGTTGCTCAGTTAAATTTGCATTGGTGTTTGCCATTTTGTATTATTATTATTCACTTATTTTTGTAACTTACAGTTCTTTCCAAATCAATGTTTTGATATGTAAATTTTTCTCTTTATTACTTTATTTTTGTTTTGTTTTTTGTTTTGTACTGTTTTTATAGAATAATGCACTTATTTATTTAATAAACAAAGCACTTTTTTACTGGAATTCTATAAACACAAATTTTACTTTAAATTACTTAATTTATTAATGGAGAATTATTGAATTATTGCGGAGCTAAAAAAATTGCTACCTTCTCTTAATCATGAGTGACAGCTCATGAAAAGGAGAAATGAAAAGGAGGAGGAGAATAAAAAAAAATATGGATAGTATGGAAGTTTCGAAGAGCATTGCCTGGTCATGTTTTGGAACGTTCATCATATTCCACTGTCCAACATGTATTCTATTTCAAAAGTTTTAAGGAAGTATTTTCTTGACTCCAAGGTAGCACAGCATATAACTTTTGTTAGAACGAAAACGACAAGTGTTATTAGCAATCAGTTTTTGCAAAATAAATTGATTGCTCCTACAAACGTTCTTCTTTTGCTTTTGCTACCTTAGGCTACTTTTCAAAATTAGAGATTTTGCTACTTTTGCTACTTTTCACAGTTTTTCGGGCTACATTTATCCAAAGTCAAGCGGCAACGCTGGCTTCCAGATCAGTTTTATGCCGAGTATAAAGCCTGATTTAGCTTATTAACTTTTGACGATTTGAATTTTTTTTTACTGAACCCTGATTTTGGAGCGTGAGTCTTTTAGTGATGATTTGCCGAACAATATTGAATATTGGAAAAGATGGTGTCAGCTGTCAGATTAACTATCAGCTATCTGAGTGTTGCCATATTGAAAATAAGCCTCCTGTTGATCTGATCTTAAATCCTTTCTACCAACAAAAAGTTATTAAGGAAAGGATTTCAAATAATTTGCTAAGCATAAAGGAATAACTTAAAACGAGCACAAAGATTACTTCAAAGTCTGATTATGCAAAAGTTAAACAAGGACCGAACGTCCCCTTCCACTTGAAGAAAATCAAATGCTTTTCGCAGACCATTTTTTATTCGGTTTACACCCTTTTCCTTGGTTTTGTTTTTCTTTTCTTTCTTTCGGCTGTTGGCACACAATTAACGTTACCCATTTTTATTGATGGGCACCCTTTTTTAAATTGTTTTACTTGCCACCAAACAATTAAACAAAATCATCACCCGTACTTCAACTGTCAGCTGTCAGTATTCATTACGTTAACAGGCGAATCGTATCGTACAACAGATTAGCAAGTGGCAGTCACAGCCACACGGTCGGAGTAGGGGAAATGGAACAGAACCAATCCACTTTGTTATTGTTGTGTGGAGGAATATGTTGATACTTTTGCTGTAATGAGTGAAACCTCATTTTAATTGTTTAACGGTTTTGGAAAGTACACGGTGTGAAGATTATATACACGTGTGCACTGTGTGCATTGTTAATTTGTCTGAATTGGGTTTTTTTTTTTTAATCGGAATGCGACATATTATTCCGGAGAATTCTACTTTTTTGGATTCAAATGCTTTTAAAAATGACGTTTGAGGCCATGAGGGGGCAAATGCGTAAATCGAATCAGAAGCAACAGCACGGTGAAGGGTCTGGAGTTGCCATGTCGGAGTAGCAACACTGCCCAACTGATGCTCTCTCTGTTCTTTTGCACGTGCAGTGCAGTCAGATTCAAGGGATCTGAGTGCTGAACTGCTAAGACGTATGGTCACAGTACAATCCTGGATACACTGGAAAAAAACATCGGTTGTCATATTGACAATTGCCGGTTGTCAACGGAAAATTGTCTATGTGATGAAAGAAATTGTCAATATGATGAAAATTATCCCCGACTAGTTTCGTATTTGAAAACCGGATAGACAATATGAAAATTTTCGATTTTCAATTTTTGATATTCAATATGATGAAAGAAGTTGTCAATATGACAACTCCAGCAGTCAATGTGAATATTATAGTTGTCATTACGATAATCGCGTTTTGAAGTCATCACGTTCATGTCATTCAAATTGACAATTACGGTTGTCAATAAGATGATCGTAATTGAATTTCATCACATTAGTTATTATCAAAAAATTGATAATAATTAATTATTGTCTTACTAAAAGTTGTATTTCTATAAAAGAAGTTCAAATATGATTATCTTGGTGGTCTCCATGGCCGTGGTGGTTACTACTTACTACTACGCAGTACGGGTCCAACATCTAAAAAAAAACTGTTTTCACAGGCTTGTCACGTTGAAGGTTTACGGTTCGAATCCAGTTGTCTCCGAAGCGAAATAAAAATAATTTGATCAGTTTCATAAGGATCCTACTGGGAAGGCATAACACTGGCAACTGGAAATTGATCGCACAAACTATAATAAGAAACATCTGGGAAAAACTTCTGTGAATCATAAGCAAGTACAAAAACTTTCAATAATACGCAACTCTCCAGTCTGGACACCACGCCGATCTCCAACGCACACACTAATGGTTGCGAGAAGCTAGGCTTCTGTATAGGACTGCTGACGCTGTATATTTATTTATTTTTTTAAATATGATTATCTTACTTTTGCAGTTATCACATTGATGATTTAGATTTTATTATAATTATTATTTATTTATTTGTCACCAAAGATTACACTTTCATAGACAGAAGCAGAAAACAAAAATACAAAAATTTATAAATATACATGTATATGAAAAATAAAGTTAAAAACAGGGCAAACAATTATGACTGAAGACCATCAAGTAATATTCTTTTTATTGATGAAATCGATAGGTTAAAGTCAATTTAATGGACATTTACATTATACGAAATCATCAATCCATTAATTGAGGAAGAACGACCGTAGTTTGTACGAGAGTGTGCTGCTCTAAAGAATCTAGAGCTTCGAAGATTGAGTGAAGGAACGTTTAAGTTGAGAAGGTCAAGAATTTCTGTAGACTCAATCTCACCTATTAAAACCCTATGAATAAAATTTTTGCATCTTTGCAATTATCATATTGAAAATTGTAGTTGCAATTGTCAATATGAAAAAACAAGTTATCAAGTTGAAAAATGGAAATCGTAAATTGTCATATTGACAACGTTTTTTGGTTTTTTGATTCAGTGTACACTATCAAATGGTTTGGTTGTATCTCCTATAGATTGCATTATCCTCAATCTTAACTTCAAGAAACCCATCGCCTGTTCAACCAGGCCACAGTCACGCTTCTCTGGGTTTCAGAACATAACTCCATTAAAGGAACGAGAGAGCCGACGAACTTGCCAGGCGAGGGTCAGTCCTTAACAGCTCACTAGCGGAAAACGTTCATATTCATATAGGTGCTGTTAAGGGCAATATACTCTCACACTTCTTTAAATTAGCCGGTCTCAGGTGGACTAGTCTGATAAACTGTGTCATAACCAGATCGTTATGGTCAAGTTAAAATAGGTTCAAAACAAACGAGCTGCTGCAGAGAATACGCGCAGAAATCGCTAGAGTAGTGGCAGTCAGTACAGGACACTGGCCAATAGGAGACCATGCAGCCAAAATGGCTAATGATGAAAATGAAAAAGAGTCGCTTATTAACTTTCTTTGCAAATGTCCAGCTCTAACGAGAGCCAGGCAACGCACACTAGGCAAGCTATTCTTCGACGACCTTAAAGAGATATCTTTGAAAAGTATAGGAGAGCTGATCTTCTTCCTAAATTTCACAGGATGGATATAAATATCCCAACATTACTTTAAATATAATAAAAGGGTCACCTGAGGTTGTGGTATCAAAACGGCGCTCCACGCGCTATTTGGGTTTTTTTCCATCGACACCACCACTTCTACCTACCTACCTACCTGTCAATACTGTTGTTTTTAAGGAGACGTATCTCCACCTTAAGTGTTTGGCGTTGACAGATTTCTGTGATACGAAAGCGAAGATCTTGCAGGGTTTATGTCAAGCCAAGCTTCTTGTGGGTGGTTGCCAGCGGTCTGGAAGGGAGGAAGAGCCACATATTACTAAGCCTCACCTCGGATGCACCGTTTTTGGCAAGAAAAACGCGGAATCCAACGTTTCTTGTGTCAATCCATCGCAAATGCCTCCACAATTGTACTTTCAGGACTACGTCAAGCATGATGAAGCTGCATGATTTAGTTTAACATTATTTCGCTGCCGTGGAATTTGGAGTGCGACCACCGAAGAGAAACTTCGTGAGCCATGTAGATAGCCGGGCTTTAGAAGTGATGAAGTGGAAACTGCGTCAAATTGGAAATCACTCTTGGACTCAGATGAGGTGAAGCTTCCGGACAGGTATCTCATGGTAGAGAAATGACTTATTAGTCGTTGCTGAAAAATCTTCAGATGTTATAGTGGAAGAATCAACACTAGTACATGCGCGAATTATTAGCCAACAGGTGTACAAGGATTACGTCAGATGACGAGTTAACCCGAGAATGCGCAAGACTTTGATATGTCCAACATTTGTGGTGCCGAACAAAAACAAAAAATGTTGATGAGGTTGCCGCGAGAATGAATGGAATTTCCTTGAATCCACACTTGTTAAAGGGTCCAGACAAGCTTGTACCTCTTTATATGGGACTTTGAAAGTTTCCCGAGTGACAGGTGGCTGTAAATGTACCCGTTGGAGAAATACATATTTCATCGTATAAGGATCAGCGAAGCAGGCCAACAATGTCAGCGTATTCTCTGGAGAGATGGTTATATTTTTCGAAAGCCGTCAGTCTACATCATGCAGGTGATGATGTTTGGGCCTAGTTGTTCTCTCGCTTCCACGCAATTCGTCGAGTATTATCACGCAAATCTCTTCCGAGAGAAAAGCACTCATGCAGCGGATGGCCTATTCAACCGTATACGTATTTCGGTGACTATTCCAATAATAATAAATGAGTGATCACCAAATTGGATAAGCTAAAGCAGCACGATGAAAAGTCAACACTTAGCAATTGCTGGATGCAGCATACTGGGTGGCGGAAATAATAACATTGCGTTAAAGGTATTTAATAAATGTTCATACGAATCCACTAAATGTTTTTTTTCTAATAAAAGGATACACATGTCGCAGGTACATTCAATGGGAAAGCAACCATCGGCATATCTAATGCGTATTTGATCTGTTATGTACATATGGTGTTTCTGTTTTATGCTTCGGTTTTATGCCTGATGTTCCTTTGAGGTACCTGAGAACGCCTTTGAGTTCGATCCAATCAGCTTGACTTGGCGATGCAGTCTTGGTTGTCAAAATTGATACGCTTGCTGCAATGTCTGGTCTGGTATTTGTTTAGGAAGCATCCGATAAGTCTTTGGTATTCTTTGTTCTGAAGTAAAGGTTCTGATTCTGATTTCGTATCCAGGTTCCATAGGAATGTTGGAATCCTTTGCATCCTGAAGTCAAAAGATATACTGCTTTTGCCTGATGCTGTAGTTTGACTGAGTGTCTTTGGTGACTTCGTCCAAATAATGATGATCTTCTCCCAGGTTATTTATTTCGAAGTGGTGCGTTAACAGAGTCTCTGTTGTCTTGACAAGTATTTCACTGGCACTGGCTACTATAATGTCGTCTACGTATACTTATGTATATGTAACAACCTACGCCTCTGGTTGAGCTGCTGTGTAAACATCGATCCGCTTTAATCTGAAATAAACCATTCCCGATGATTTTGGACACTAGTGATCCGCATCAATGGTGGTTCATTAGTTCTGCCGATAATGTCGCTGATGACGGCACCAGATGGTGTGAGTGATCGGGGAGCATTGATAGCAGGAAACCTGAATGACATCCGACTTAATCTCGAGAGCAGCTGTGCAAACTGTTATTGGAAGTAGGTACATTTTTCAAGTAGTAAAAGGAAGGTTCATAGATGTTTCTGTCGGTGTTCCTTTTTAGTTTGTCAAAGTCTATCAAAGCAAGTGCCAGTACGTCCCATAAATTTCGAAATATACGATAAATGTTTGCCCCAAATGCAGGTCTATGACCCGATACAAGTTTTTGCCCTCACTTCAGCTTAAAGCTCCAATGCGACGCAAGTAGTAAAGCGGATTGTAGAATGAAATTCCAGCACAACAAATATTTTTCGCACGTCAAAATTCGGAAAAACTGTATGTTCGGGTAAGGGTTAAATTTGTAGAGATCCGGTTCTGTCATAACTTACCAACACCGGTGATTTGATTGCATGTACAGTGGCTTTGTTTCCGAGACAGTTGCCCCCTTTTCATTCTGGGAATTGAATTTTTTCCTGACGGACACAAAACGGCGTTACACGGCGAGTCTATTGCCTTCTTTTGCGCTAATCCCCTAGCAAATTCCGAGAGCTATGTTCAAACGAATCGAACATAAACAGAGAGGAACCTTTATCGAGCCGCCGCGCCGCGCCGCACAATGGCAGCAAGTAACAAGGCCAGGTGTGGAATAGCAAAAGCGGTACCACAGGAAATTCGTTTCCAGACAGTAACGGACGTATAATGACGTAAAAGCAATCAATAAGGACAGCGCTTACGTTTACAAATATCACTGGAAAGTATACTACACGAGTAATTATTCTACACACGTGGGTATACACGCCGTATGTTGTTGTTGATCCTTTTTTGCACGGAACACGGAGGCTAGTGTACGCCTCATCACCTTCACCAAAGGCCACCACCACATCAGCACCACCACCAGCACTTTGCCTCTGCTTCAGTCGATGGCAACCATCCAATGTCGGATGGTGAAATGGGAATTTTTGAATGGCACACAGCCCTCCTCCTTCATCCTTATCGTCCTTGCCACCGCCGCCGAGCTATAATTGATAACATAAGTACGTCGGGCACTACCACGAGCGATATTCGCATTGCTGCTTGCAGCGCCATAGAACATGCACCACTGCTCAACGTACGTTCGGGGGGCTGGTTTTGGCTAACGCCATACATGCCCCACATACATACCAGAAGTGTGCATGGCATAAGGGTTGCATGTCGACCCTATGTTACCATAATTGTTGCATGTCGCATTAAATTACTAATGCCACACTAATAAATTTTAATATCGACATGACATTTATGATCGTCGTCATCTGAGTACGAACCGTTTCAGACCGGGATCGTTGCAATTTGCCCGTCGAGAGGGTACTGGATCAGTGCGCGCTTATCCCTACCCCCTGGCACGCATTTCTGATCGGACGCAATGCCATCTGCATCTCGATTCAATTACCCATGGAAACTACCACCAAATAGGCATCGAAATGGGTTTGTGATGCAGCAATCTTGTACGACACGGACTATTTGCGTTTTATGTTAGTATACGACTACTTACGAGTGGATACCTATGTAAAAGATACAATATCGCTGTTGACTTTAAAAGCTTGTAATGGAAATCCCATGTTCTTTCGACGCAATTACCATATTCTTTTGAGGAGTAGTCCAATAGAAAGACCCTAAATGGGATGCTTCTTCATTTTAGTGGCACCCACCTGAGGCCATAATTTAGAACCTATACACGGTTACAAGTAACCTCACTTATCTCGTATATGTACTCGTACTAGGCCGCATAAAGTTTTATCACCGAACATACATACAAATGGGGCGGTGGTGGGGTGCCGCTTCAATGGGCATGGAATTCAATTAGTAGTATCTAATCCACATCTAAACATTCGGCTTGTCCGATGTACACGTACAGGTACATGTACATGTGAAAGTAGATCCCGGCATTCGCAACTAGTAATTTTGTCGACTTTTCCATGAAATGGCATCGCAAATTCCTGTAATTTCCGTTCCGCATGCACCGAACTCTCACATTGGCTATAGGAGGACGATTTGTCTATACACTTGACTAAATAATTATCCAGTCGAGTGTGAGTTGCATGGCCGGCAGGTAGTAGGAAAAGATTTCTTTCCAATTAACTCAAATTGACCAGAAAGCACACACGTCATGAATTCCCAAAATCGGGAAGATAGCAAAATTTTTGACAACGTCGCTTCGTCGCTTTTTCTTTTTGAAACAAAAGGGACACAGGCACACAGGACACCAGTACCTATACACGATGAAGTAAACAATATGTAGCCAGTAGAATGGAGCATGCATACCTGTACGTAGGTGGTTATATTTTTCAAAGTTAATGTATCTAGGATACGGCGTGTACCATACACCGAACTCACTGATGGATAAATAAACTGTGCTGGAGTAGAAAGGCTGGAGGTGTGCTGGATAGGAAAGAGCAGGTATCGTTTTGAAACAATCTCACCAGCATTTTAAGTTTAAAGTTCAAGTTTCTTCTACACTTTGTGGGAAAATTGGGGAACGAAAACACATCGCCTGACATTAATTAGTAAAGTTCATTGGAATAAAGAACGTTCCATCCATTGTTCGGAGTTAAAGTGATGGGCACTGGTGTTTATGGAAATATGTTATGCAAGAAAAGGTGCAATATGATGGATATACCTTACACCTTCGAGAGTTTTTTCTGGAAGCCGCAGCTTTTCAAAAGTTCCAAGTTTGTTTGAAACTTCATCAAAACAAACATACAGGCGTACATTTTTCCAAACACCAAGTATTCCAAATTAGCTTGGAAGACTCTGAAAATGGCGTTTCAGTTTTTTTTGAAGTGAATACTTCTTTAGCGACGTATTAGTTTTGAAAACGAGTTACGATGACTGCCAGACGATAGATTTCGATAACTGTGTTTCGATAACGTGGAAATGATTCCATACAGGGGAAATATGTATGTACCTATATATGCCTAGCCGTCCGTCTGTCTGTCTGTCTGTCAATCTGTCCGTCCATCTGTCTGTCCGTCTGTTTGTCCGTCTGTCCGTCTGTCTGTCTATCTACCTTTTAACATCTAAACCGCTGAACCAATTGTAATGTAATTTGGCAAAGCGATAGTCTGGGAACTGGGGAAGGACATAGGATGAAACATGGCTCCATCAACATGGCTCCATCTCCGGAATCCAATCAACAGTCAGCCGAGTGGATTGCATGCGGTGAACCGAAGCCAAAGCGTAGAATAGAGTTGTGTCGTTCCGGACATGTATAGTTCCAGGAACTAGTTCCTCTGTCGGAACTAGTTCCTTTCGTTCCACAAAGTGATCTTAAGCATGTCCATAGTTCCAGGTCCTACTTCAATAACAACACTGAAAGCGAACATGTCTCAGTGTTCAAAGAAAAATCAAATATGTGAGCAAACTCATACATACATACCATAGCAATAGCAAAGCTCGCACGATAATAAGCAAGAACCAGTTTATGCACACTGATATGTAGTAAAAGGGGTGACGAATAATGTCCGAAAATATTTGTAAGACAGTATAGGTAGCTCATGAAGGAACGAACGAACGAACAGACGAGAACGATTACCGTATACAAAAATCGGTCTCTTTTCTTAATAGTTCCTTTAGCTCCATGGACATGATAGTTCCATGGACATGTTAGTTCCATAGGACATGATTGGAGCTGATAGTTCCATGGTCATGTTAGTTCCAGTTCTTTTCTTCGTAGTTCCGTGCGTATTATGTTCGTATTCGTAGTTCACTTAGTTCCATACTCCATAGTTCTTTTTTTTTTGTAGTTCCGTAGGAAAGAGTATTTTTAATTGAATGTCTTGTATTCTTCTGTTGGCTAGTGGAAGTAAAAATTAGATTGTTGATACCTACATGGTAATTTTACATTTGCGTTTGGTTTTTTTTTGATTTGAAATAGATTTTGAGTTGAGTTGCATGTTTTGTTTTTACATGATCAAAACAAAATTATTTCTGCTTTTTTCTCCACATTGAAATGTATTTTTTGTTATCTTTTTTTTATAATTATTTGTCTGATATTTTTTCAAATAAAAAATACTTAAAGTTTTTTAATTTTGCTTACTGGTTCTGGGTCAAGAACTTTCCATAGTTCCGAACTTAATTATGGAACTTAATCGTTTCAGGAACTAGTTTCTGGAACTAGTTCCTGGAACTAGTTCCGATGAGAAAAAGAATCGTTCCAGGTTCGTTCCGCCGTTGGAACTGTTTTGCGCAACTCTAGCGTAGAAGGACTCAACAGTCAGCTGGCAAAGTTATGGCGTCTGCATTTTTGGATGCGCGTGGAATAATTTTTATCGACTATCTTGAAAAGGGGAAAACAATTAATAGCGCGTATAACAGAGCGTTATTGGAGCGCTTGAAGGACGAAATCGCGGAAAAATGGCCCCATTTGAAGAAGAAGAAAGTGCTGTTTCATCAAGACAATGCACCATGTCACAAATACGAAAAAGAGAGAATCACTTACTCATTCGCTGTGAAAATGTAGGCGAACTTTTCTTTGACGACCTTTTCTTAAATTCCATAGAATGGATATAATTATCTAAAAACTACCGCTGAACAAACACGTCGAATGAGTTAAGGTATTAAAACGGCGTCCTTGTATAGCTTCAATTGGGTTCCTTTTCTACTACCACTTCTACCTAGCTACATGCCTGACACCATAAAACGCTTGAACACGCACTATCTACAATATTTCTGTTAGTCCGAAGACTTGCCTTCCAACTTGTAAACGAAGTCCTGCTGAAAGGGCGATTAAAACTGAAATTGTTTTGGAAGAGTACCACCGGTCTTCCAATTATGGCATTCAAATCCCCAGAGAGAGATGACTTTGACTCAAAAGTACGGTTAGTAGCTGCAGATCTGCATAATACTGGCAATAGGTCGCAATGAAATCCATCATCGTCAAATAAAAATATGGTGGGTCGGGCCTGTCATTAAGAATCATGGAGCAACGATTTTCGAATCTTGGCAGCTAGTGGTCTCCGCTCTCGGATCAAATGGATGAACGAACTCTAATTTGTATGATCTGTATGATCGATCAGATGATCTATTAACATGAGTAGGAAGCAACCTCTTTGGCACAGTTTTAATTTCCAAAGTCTCCAATTGTCCTGGTCTTATGGCACAGTCCCTTTGGACATTGTAAATGTCGCCCAATGAACTCAATTTGGCCGATTGCGGCAAACCAACACATCTTCAACCCAACTCCTTGTCGATATTGCCCGTTGAAGCAGCAGCGCCAATGTCTGCCATAAAAGCCGAGTCGCACATCGTTTCCGTTTGGAGGGGTTATTTGTCAGGATAAATGCCCGATAAAAGCGCATATTACGACTAGACTTCCTCCTTTATTATATGAAAATTTCCTTCCTCTCGGTTATCCTTTGGACACACATATACGCTGGTAAATGCATGCACACGGATGTGCGAAACCCCATCAAATCTTGGCCAAGTTGTGGGCAACTGCAATTTGAGCTTTTGTGTTGCCATTCTCAACGTTATTGTGGGTAAATATACGCAGACAGCGACAAGTGGCTGCCACAGCCATTGATGTTGTACATGAGTATACGTATAGAAAAAAAAAGAAACCATTTACTTGCTGCAGGTGAATTTAATTTACGTCTAATTGAAAGCGAGCCCCAGGAACAGTCAACTTGAAATGACCGGATACGTCAATCGAAATAAGCTCGGAAAGTCAATTGACGAAGGACTTGTTCTACATTTGATCGGCTGAGTGGCATCTGTCGCTTTGATTGGCTCCTTATTTGTGGCGAATATACAACACGGAGGGCGGTCGGTCTATGGCAATTTAATTCCCAACCGAAAATTATTAATTGATCAAATTTGATTGATTATTTTATCGACCTGATTGTGACAACAATTAATCTTGTTATTTTTAGCCTGCATTTCGAATTTTGACATAACTTTGGTTCCATTCACCCATTTCCCGTTGTGACACATTAATTTCCCTTTTAGGGTTAATGAGTGAATACCCATCGACCGAATGTAAGTACAAATTCCTTTATTCCATTAAAATAAATTAAACAAAATGGTTGGTGGTCCATATAATAATAATTTTGAGCTTTAATTAAAATCGATAAATATTTCGGTGAATGGAAAATGAACGATGATATCCCTCATATGTACATACCTGCATATGTCAAAAAAAAAAATTCTCGCAATACCTACATACATCCCTGTTTTGGAATTTTTTTTTTTTTTAATTCCAGAGGACCAATTCAACAGAATTTTCATTGCATTGGAATTTGTTTTTTTTTTGTTACCTTTGAAATGACTGCACACATATGTACGTATACTCGTAAATATCCCATTAGAGTATCAACGGTATTCGAAGGGTAAATATTGAAAAACGGATTGAAATTGGATAAAAATTAGTAGAGCGCTGCATTTAATTTGATATGACGGTAGCGTATCACTGTTGGAGTTTGAAAATCGATGTACGTCGAACATGCAAACTTGTTATGATTTTAATTAAAGGTTTTAATGAAAGTAGGAGCTGTCTGGTGGTCAGCTCATCAACGAGGTGAATTTTTAATGGAAACTTTATCCTTTTTTATGAAAACAGCCAGTAGTCAAAAATATTGGTGAAGAATATGGAACTAAGGTCAGAAACAACAGAGGATGTGTCGGGCCGCCACACGATTCATGTCGGACGGCGGCGTAAGAAATAGGACTATTTTGTGTGAAGGTGTGATCCAAGAATTGGGCACTTATAGCCCGAGCTACGTCAATAATAAGAACAGATGAATTCCGACATCCTTTATTGTACTTGTATTGTACTTTCGAATCGCATCGATGGAATGAAGCAGAAATGATGCAACTTACGAGATTCGCTAAGTTATCTTTAAAAATATAGTTACCTAGCTGACCCGGCGAACTTCGTACCGCCTCAAAATTAATAAATGTTGTGTCAACTTATAAGCTGAATTAAATTCAGTTTTTTATTAATATAATTAAATAATACACAAAATGAATTAATTTCATAAATGTACAAAAATCAAAATGAAGTGTCTGCCTGTACGTCTGTCTGTCTGTTTGTCTATCTATCCATCCGTCTATCTTTCTATCTATGTACCTCTCTGTCTATCTCTGTCTGTCTGTTTGTCTATCTATCTGTCTATCCGTCTATCTATTTACCTGTCTCACTATCTGTCTGTCTGTCTATCTGTCTATCTATCTATCTGTCTGTCTGTCTATCTGTCTGTCTGTCCGTATGTCTGTCTGTCTGTCTGCCTGTCTATCTGTCTGTCTGTTTGTCTATCTATCTGTCTGTCCGTCTGTCTGTATGACTCTCTGCCTGTCTATCTGTCTGTCTGTTTGTCTATCCATCTGTCTATCTATCTATCTATCTACCTCTCTGTCTATCTGTTCGTTCACTTATCCAATCGAGATTTTTATAATTTTGTGCAATGCCGGAGAACACTTTGGTGATGAGTTCCTCCATCGACGATATGAACTCGCGAAAATTTGCCGGGAACGATATCAATCCAGTCGCAACATCAACAGGAATTTGGCCATTGCCAAGCGCCAGCAGTTGTATCGAGAATTCAGCAGCCGATAGGTCGTTCTGCAATGCGACTCTCATGTTCGCGGTCAATTTCAACTTCTTGACATGCCGCCACAAAGACGACGGAGGCATTAGGCAAGCAAATCACTCTCGCTAAAAAACAAAAAAAGTCGTTTTTGACTATTCCTATTCAAAAGAAAACTTAATTTCTGAAAAAAATTATCGAATTGAATTTCAATTGATCGTAATGTTTGTACCGTTTGCGGATGTGATGCGCGATATACGACTATTCGGAATGAGTCTAATAATACGCAAAACTCGAATCAATTGCAGCAAGAAAAATAGCACATTTGCCCAATAGAAAATGACAAGCCCACGTCAACGTATAACGCCATCCATCGGGTTGTGGCATTGATCGCAGCACAGCGCCATCTTTTATTTATCTCGTTAACTTCTCCACCCAAAATGCACGCAAAACGTCTTTTATCACAATGAATTATTCGAAATTTTCCAAGCTTCACAACGAATGTTCCACCTTTACATCAAATCATGCGATAAAATACAAAATTTCGTTGATAAAAAATTCAAACTTTTCGCGATTTTCCGGGATTTTCCGAGTTCTTCACTATGAATTTTATATTTTTCCATTCGAAAAGCCATTCCGGAACAATTGCACACTAAATACCATACATTTAGATTTTTCCAATTTTCCGACTTTTCCGGAGGGTTTTCCCAAAATTTTCTTTCGTAAAAACCTTCTCCTGGCAATTATGAACAACTGAGCCAAATCGGCCCAACCGTTCTCAATTGATGAATTGCTAGAGGTTTTGATTCCAATTATGTATGGAAATAAAACCCAATATTTATATTTTCAATACATATAAATATATTTTAGAAAAAAGAAAAATCCAAACGATAGCATATTTTTAATTTATGAAATTATAGAAATCAAAAGTTAATCTAGACTTTACTTGAATTTGTAACAATTTTCCTGCAATGTGAATATAATATTTTTGAATTGATATCTTCCATCGCGCATACGTTTTGGAGGTATATCGTGGATGATCATCGTCGTCTTCTCTCAAAAACTGCTACTGCTCTACAAAAACTAAAGATTCGATTTGAAATATCTTAATGCTTTTTTTGTGGTGGGCCTTATAGCCAGTTCAAAAGAGAAATAAGGCCCGCGGGTGTTATTTCCTTTTCTTTGGGAAATAAGAGCCGCGGGGGTAGGGGTTATTGCACTGCACCAGTTAATTATCTACAAACTATGATTTTTTCATATTTTTGACTTCAATAGTTTCAGAAAAAAATGAAGGAGCCTTTTTGGTCTGATATTTGTCACACATTTTTGGCATTAATTGCCAAAGCTTCTCACAGAAAAAATTAGAAAAAACATTTTTGGAATCTATGCTTTGAGCACTTTCGAATGATGTGCCACATGATGTATTTTTCAGAATAGTTGTATAGTTGTTTCACAATATTTTTGAGTAATATATTGTCCATGTATGTGGACCACCGTAATGTATAAGTGTGCCGAATTTCAAGTTTCTAGGAAGAACGGTTCTTGATGTTTTTATTGTGACAGACATTTTTAAGTAGCGAACTTATAATGGTTCCGTATTACCATTTGGGTACGGATCCCTAAAATGAGTTAATGGCAAAAGAAGATTAAATAGAAATGCATTTATTATGTTTATTATATAAAATCTATCTAATGAAATCTCCGAAAGATCGAAGAAATTACGTACAAAGTAAAAATATAGCCAAATCCCTACTTAATGCGGAAAGACATAAAGAGTATTTCAAGGGTTTGTGTTAGTTCAGACATGTGTTGATATAATTTATATCTTCACTTTGTACAGTTTCATGCTTTTCAATGTCGATAATACAGGCAGCAGAGTGCGGATCCTAAGCAACCAGATGTTGCTGTCATAGGAAATGTTGATATCTCCGAGGCGATGAGCCTCTAAAGAACGTGTTTAAAAAGGTCAACCAAGTCGTGGTTTATTATAATGATAGCGGAAATAAAAATGTCCAAAAATTCAATATCTACGGAGTTACATCAAACGCTTGACTGCTCAAACTCATGTGGCGCTGGTATATTCAGATACAGCACTAAATCTCACATTTATATGACCACCATTCCATCCAACCAATTCACACGAAATACACGAAACGCTTAACCCTTTAAATCAACATAAAGTACCTCAAGTGAGCGCCCACATTCAGTTTTTCTTATTGATTTAGTTATTGTGTTAAGACGTTGGGAAATAAAAAAAAAGCAAAATCCTTTAGATAATCAGAACCTCAAAGCAACAACGCCAACCGAGAAGATACTCGTACAACTCGTGCCCCCCACCGCCACACAAAGGAACAGCATGAAGGATGAAAGTTCCTTGCGGCGAACCTTAGCAAAGTTAAGGAGTTTGCTGTAATTCTATACCTTCTGAAACACTGCACAGAGAAGAGAGCTTACCTATCTTTAACCTGTATCGGATTTTTTTTCAGGCAATTAGGAGAATGAAATCTTTTACGTCGTCGTCGTTGTCTACCTCCGACGCCTCTCCACCCTTTGCCAGCGTCTTGCATGAGAAACAAAACCATGCAAGGTCCATGATACACGTATACAAGTTTTCCTAGCCCACAAAACCGCATACACACAAACAGCCAGAACAAACACAAATCTCGGCGAAGGAAAAAGGAGGCCAAAAGGGATGGATACACGATGAAAAACAAATCTTATTAAACCTGCTTCAATTGTAACGTAGCATACCTACTTAACGAAGGTAAAAACCTTATAAAGTAATTAGGACCATGTTTGCCTCGCAGGCAGTCAATTTTCACAAAAACGAACTTTTCCCTTACAACAACAAAAAAAAAAAAACAAAATCACGCAGAATGGGCTGCGAGGAAAGTTGTTGTTGTAGTTTCCACCGTGGAAAGCAACTTTTCATTGGACTATGAGTATTTCTACGGCTTACATACAGATACTTATCTCCGGCGTCCACATGTGCGTCATTAATTCAATCAAATCGAGCCATACACACACAGAGTTGTGCATCATCATTCCCATCGCCACTTTGGCGATCCGTTTTATCGGCAATAATTATTTTTCGTGATTATTCGAATTCACCGTTTTACAACACATACTGAAGTCATTTTCCATTTCCCACTTGTATTGTCTGCTTGTCTGCTTCATGAAGAAGGTTTGGAAAGCTCTGCGAAATCTAACTTGACCTCATTATGTGATTTTGAAAAGGGGGTGGAGTTACCATCAGACTCATCATTCGTATCGCTTTAAGAGAAATAAACAAAGGCCTTGTCTGCATCAACGCGTTCATGTACCGCTATTGTTTCGCACAACTCCATTGTTGTTTTATTGCGATAACTCGAGTTCTATGTTATTGTTTGTGTCTCTATTAGATTTTGGCTTTGAGTGAGAAAGCGATATACTCGTGAACTTCCTTTGTTAAGATTTTGCCACAAACAACTGAATGCCGCTGCGTTCTCACCTTTGGTTTCGTTTCGCTCTTGATTGAAGCGAATTCAAATAAAGTAGGTTACCACAGACAGAGAGACAGGGAGATAACATTATAAGAACAGTTATTTGTAGTTTATATTGAGACATTAAGTGGGGGAAGAGCCACAGAGAAGGTCTCTGATTCAATGCTGTCGTTTTTCAATTTCAAAGAGGCGACCATTTGAAGATTGTTGGGAGCCACTTCCGTGAAAAAGTAACAAATATAAGCGCTGTCTTTGATACTTTTTGCCGGACTTCCTAAGGAGCTAGCCGTGGCTATGTCACAAAGCGCTGATTTAGCTACATACATATAAACTTAATATTTCTTTGCATACCACGACGGCGACGGAAGAAAACGTCCAATTCAGAGATGTATTCAGGCTTCGAGATTCCATATTTACTTCGAGATCTAAAATGCTATAAATGGAGCTCTCTACATATTGGAACTGCTTCCTTTTTTTCTTTTTTAACCACAGAATCATGGAATGATTGTTGAGTAAATGAAACTTAAGACTTCAGTTCCTTCAAAACCTTCGTGTCCTAGTATCCAGGCAAAAGTTATCATAACAGCTCCCTAGATCTTCAACGAGACTTAAACAGTCCTAAACCAGCTTTGACCCCATTCAGGTTAATTTGAACGATTGACAAATTCAGAGCTTGCCCGCAAAACTTGATGATGAGCGAATTTTTTGGTTAACTTCGACATCAGTAGGGATCATCACAGAAGCCTAATCGCCTTTTATTTGCAAACTTGTTGAAGTCAGCCTTGTTATGTGAACTGGCTGTGGATGTTTCTGCATTTGGCATCTTAACTGAACAATTAGTCTCTCAGGGTGCCGAAGATATGAAGATTAACATCGCGTTTATTGCTAAGAGCTCCTATTGAAGAAGCTGAAAACGTACAAGGCTGCTTACTAAGTTAAGAACGGATGGGATTTTCAAACAATGCCTTCAGAAGACTGCAGCTCTGATGCTCAAAAATGCGAAAAAATATGCCATGTCTACGGCTTTGAGAAGATTATTACGTCGTATCCGACATTCCATCCGTACGACGATATACCATCCGCAGCCCTATTTTGGGTTTATACAGCAGAGAACAGCTGCGCCCAATTTAAGCTTACGAATAAAAGTGGTTTCGTGTAAGCTCACCTCACAGAAACGACACAATCATCCGAAATAAATCGGAGATTTCATTGAATCTTTGCTCCACATATGAAGTGTAACTCACGTATGAGACGTTCAAAACATCGATTCACCGTGCTGAGTTAATACTCAGAGAAAAATACTATATTTTTAATAGGAATTCCTTTTAATTCAATGTGATTTTTCTATTAAAATTGGTCAATGGTATGTTTCCTATTATTAGAATAGTTGAAAAACCATTAAAGTTATAGTACCTTTAGACTATTAATCTAATTATTTTATAATATTGAATCAATAGTACATACGATTGAAAAGTAATAGGATCTCCTATTATTTTAATAGGTGAATATACTATTAAGACTATTACTTTTCAACATTAATTTTAAAGGAGTAGTACTATTGACTCAGTGGGATCATGTTATAAAATCAATTCTGCGCATACTATAGTTTTAATTAGTTTTTAATATTGAAACAATAGTTCATATAATTGCAACAAATTAAAGGATATACCATTGGATTAATCAGGTGATACCATTACAATTATATGAACGCGTACTAGTGTTAAAATGATTGATTTATTTTGTACAAGTCGCACATATCCACTGATACTTACATTTGAATAATATTCATTTCATATCAATACTCGGCTGAAAATAAAATAAAGCCCTTTATAAAATGAATAAGTGAAAACAAATTTTCCGTTTTTATAACTTTAAAATTTTATTCTGAACCGATTTTTTTCACAGTTTTTTAAGGTAATACCTAACTACAAAAATAAGTTATAATATCTTAACTAGTAATATTATTTACCAATTATTTTTCTATTTGTCCACCGCTTCCCATTTCTCTTCTACTTCTGTCCATGGCTCATTGCTGTGACACAGCTAAATAATTGTGTCTTCTTTCTTTGTAGAAATGAGGGATTCATGTATAAAAGTGGGTTATTTTATAATTAAAGAGGACGACCAATCGAACAAAGAAATTACCTTACCTACCACTTAGAGATTTTTCTAGTTTCCAGATTTTAACGAGTGAATTTACCGTTTGCCAAAACGATTTAGTCCACGACCCATTTTCTTTAAATAATAATCCTAATGTAAAAATAAGAGAAATATGATATAAAGAAAAAAAGAAAAAAAAAGAAATAAAAAACGAAACAAATTAACGAAACACTTAAACAAACATTATTATAAAATTAAGCATGCATATAAATGAGGAAAGGGATATACTTACCGAAGCTTTAAGCAAATCTACAGTAAGTGGAGATTAGGGCGTATTCTAAAAGTGTTATTGACCGTGTCAATCCTTCTTCCTTCATTTACCTTATTAATTCTTAAAATAACTAATTAATTCGAACTAAGAAATCCATAGATACCATAAAAGCAATAGTATGCATACTGTTAAATACTAATTTAATAGTATGTATATTATATGCATAATAATAGTATACATACTATAAAAAAAAAACAATGGCATATCACATGAATCAACAATACGTATTATGCATTTGTAAAAATGTGCTCCATTGAATAAAAAAACAATAATAATAATAAAAAACAGAGGAATAATAAAAAAAACTCACCTTTGCACTTATTTATCTCACAAATTTATTATAACTGGAATTATCACTAAACATTGAAACACACACTTCTACGTATACAGACAGACTGAAATACGCAATCCATCCAAAGAATGTCGACGAATAGATTTGCTTCAGAAAAAAATCCGCTTTTTACAGTTTTTTTTTTAAACGCTTTGTAATTTCCACGCAAATATTGCAGTTTAATGTTATGATCATATTACTTCAATAGTATATTTTTTTAATAACAGAAATCAAACGTGTTCCAATATTGAATGAAATGTTTTTCATTATTATTTTAAAAGGACACATCTTATTAATAATCAATAAGATTGTAGTATTTAATATATTATTACAATACCATTAAAATAATAGTAAATTCGCTATTAAATTAATAATGTATCCTATTAATTCAATGATGGTATTCTGTTGAGCAATCAATGGTACAAAAAACCATAAGAACTATTGAAATAATAGGAAAAACCTATTATTTCGCGTACCATAAAATTGAGTGTATAAGACTTTTTTGTAGGTTTGCTGGAATCCAGACATGCGTCACTACTCTAAGTACTTTAACGCACTGACCACTGAGCCACGGCACCTATTTGACAGATATCAATCAGTTAAACTTCGGGAGTATTGGTATCTACTTAGAAACCTAGAACCTGCTTACAGTGAAGGACACAATGATGTGATACAAATAAAGTTTCATAGACGGTTATCAATCTAATCGACTCTGGTCTAGAGACTTTCGTGTACCTACATTCACACGTATGTCAAGCTACTAATGCTCCCCCTGCCAAGTCATTAGTTCTAGGAACGTCCCTTTCCTTTTTGGCTTAGTGGCAGCATTTAAGTGGCGCATGATAATGCAGTTATGTATTTCAACAATAAATCATCCACTAAGTATGTATGAGTAAGGAATTTAAGCGAAGCTGCATATTTTGAACATTCTTACAGTTGGGCGGGCTGCATGCTTTGCGAACCGGATATTGTTAAGAGACTTCAATCTAGAAGCCGAATTACACTTGCAGTGATTTCATACCTCTACCCACACAAGCACAAGCATGCAACGTCTAATTTCAACTTCAAAATGTCAAAAAAAACATTACCATCGTGTAACAGTAATGATTTTCATTGTTCGCGCAACCCTTAAGAACTTTTAAACAAAAGTGCACAGCGTAGAACAAAGGGGAAAAAATAAAAAAAAAAATTGGGATCACTAGCGTGTGGCACGAAGTGACTTACAACGGGACCCGGCACCCGGCACCAAAATGTCTTCAAGTGCGCACCCACACTGCATTAGCGCCCAATGGGGGGCGGTAAATGACGAGCCGACCCTGCCGCACGCCGCCGCCGCCACAGCGGCATGTTGTGGTTGTAAACGAGCATGAAATTACAACCCCAAAACAATTGCATGCCGCTTTGTTGTATTTTTGTAGTGCCCAACACTTATACAATTATGTACATTTCCTTGAACCTCTTAGTAGAACACAAAGGCCCGGCTAAAAGCACACACTTTCACGGTCAGCGGCAATCGCGAATAGCCATCCATACAATCGACACTCGAAGTCCATATACCATTACACGGGAAGCAGCTGCCCAGAAAGAGGGATATTTTGCGCCCGTAATGGACTATTGACAGGCATGGGGCTTAATGCGCGAGTGCCATGAAACCGATGATGGCCTGTGTCCCTCTAAATTGAATTATGTCATGACAAAGCGTTTAAGATTGGGATGGCTTGATGCTAAATGAGGGCCGCCAGCACTTAAAACAGTTTTAGTTGAGAAACGAGGAACCCGACATATAAGCTGGCTACGTCTTGGCACGCATAAATAAAACCCAGGTTGAAATTGATTCTCCACTCACTGGCAATACTCTGGTACTGGTCACACACAAGAGAACCATCGCGTTCACTCAGGTATTCTGGTGTCGTTTAGAATCGGCCCGAATGACAGTGGATTTATGTGCTTTGTCCTAGCAACGAGCTTGATGAGGAGTCCCAGACCAGTCCCATCTGGTAAGGAGTTCCTAACTTGTCATTTCTATGATAAATGGCCACACCGCTCCGTTGATAAATCACCAAGTTCGAAATATTGCAACAGGAGCATAGCCTGCCTATTCTAGTACGGAAATTATTTTCCAGGACACATTTCATAGGCGAATATAGATTCGAGAGAGGTGGAGAAAACATCCAGGTGCGTCTGTGTGTGGTTGACGTTGAAATTTTTTTGTGAAATCTTAGTTGAAAGGAGGCGGAGGTTTCATTAAGATGTGAAAGCAAGAGGAAGGACATTCATGATGAGGCGGGTGTGTTCTGTATACTTTCGATTGATTGTTGCGAATCTATCAAGCAGGAAACATTAATCAATTGACACAGCTTAAAGGCGCTTGTAATGAATAAGTCGAAATGAACCCGACAATAGCTACGCCTACGAGTTGCGTAGGTAGGAGGAAAATTCGCACTCTCAGTGGAAATTGAAATACAATTTCTGATTTATTTCTGTACAGACATTTTCCATTACTGTTTCGAACATTTTAGCTCTTAATACAAAAGAATCATCTTTCAGCTATGATCGACTAAACGAACATACCCGCGAATACTTTGACCATAACCACTTACCACATCCGTCATTTCAAATAAGACTTCTCCACAATTTCACAAAGCATTCTGCAAAATTTGTTACACATTCGGTTAATGCAAACGAAGCGCTGTGTAGTGGTATTGTGCGTTGGACTACTACGCAATGCTGCCCGGGTTCGATCCCAGCAAATCACCTAAACGTTTTTTCCCGGTGCCAACTCTTTCGAATGCCTTCTCAACTCGCCGTTCGGAGTAAAAAAAAAATTTAGGTCACTTCCATTTGTGCAAAAATATAACACGCACACACAAATGGTTGCGATAAGTAGGCTCTTGTTCACCCCGATTTGTAGCACTACCTAAAGAAAAAAGAAAGGAAGAGGTCAGCCGAACTTAACCCTACGTTGCCAGTTGTTAGTCGGATTGCCCTGAACAAATTGAATAAACATGTTGCACGATATTATTTTAGTTAAGATAATTTTTATTTACAATTTTATTTTATAGAAAGTCTAATTAGTAAAAATAAAAAATACGCATGGTTTTGAGCCCTACTGGCAACCCTGTTGGCCATAAAAACGAATGGAACACGAAACAGATAATGATTTTTAAGTATCTGCTGCGAGGTGGCAAAGAAAATAAAAGACAATTTTTTATTTCTTATCAAAGCGAATGAATGAAATAACAGTTTAGGTCATTTTGACAATTTTCGCAAAATTTAGCGGTAGTTTACCTTTGATCGGTTATACAGGGTTTCTGATCAATATTTCTATATTATTTTCTAATACATATAATTTATTTATTTTTAGTGTTTAATCGTTTTTTTAAAATAACTGATTTCAATTACCTCCGCGCTCCTTATGTGACATCTTACAGATTAACGAGTATGTTGATGGATGTAGGGTGACTTCGGGCACCTTGCAAATACCACATTTCTGGTTTACTTATAGAAAATAAAACGATGGGAAAACTTGAATCTTCCTTTATAGAGTGCCATGTTAAGTTGTAAAGCTGTTGCGATTTTTTTTACAAGTGAAAAAAATAATGAACAAAAAAATACCCCACTTTTGTCATCTACATATATTGTTGGCTCTTTTTCATTTGCGTGTGGCTCCTTAAGTATAAAACGCACGGGGTTAGTGTACACAGTGAAGTGAAGTGAATCTTATTAGTTTTCCTTTGGTGGCATTGATTAGCAACAGTAAAAGAAAATCTGGCGTTTTATTTAAGTTCTCTGCAAAAGCGTCTTTTTTGTAATATGGCGCACTATGGCGCACTCTGGCCCTTATGGAGTTCGCATGTAAAGCATGTAAACAAAATGTATACTAAGACTCTAGAACGATGGCGAAAGGAAGCATGTTTAGGTGCTCCCACGTGCCTAGGAGTAGAAAACGAGCAGAAAATTGTGGCTCATGTATGGAAACTACAAGCGTATAGATTCACTCCTAACAGAAAAGAGCTGTTTTATATGGGCTTTGAACAGGCATACAAATACAGGCCAAGTCACAATTATAATAAGTCGTAAGTGGTCCCACGACTCATGTACTTCATTCAAAAAACACTGGTGATAGCTGTGACAAATCAAACCGCAATTACAGCATCACGCCATATTGCCCTATGCATAGGGCATTATGGTTTTTTGTAAAACATTTTTAACTTAACTTTTTCTTTGTTTAAATCATTGAATTATTATAATTATTTAACGTGTTTTTGTTCTGATTTTCTTATATTTTCTAACTGTTTTCGTTTTTTGATAAAAAAGCTTTTCATGTTGAAATTATTTGAGAAACAAAAAAAGTGCGCCATAATGCCCGAAGTTACCCTCTAGACAGAAATGTAAGCAACTTGATAAAATTACCTATCTGACGCCCTTTCTCATCTGCTCGGAAGAATAGTTATACATCCGCACAAAACCACAAATAAAGTATGCAAGAAACTTACGCATGTGCATAAGATTTGATTCTTCATCTCGTTATTCGTTAAATTGTATTAAATGTGTGAAATTTCGGAATCTGCCTCTCTGTGTCTGTAACAAATTCACTTTTTCCCAATGTAACGAATATGTACATACAGTGGCGAGCATATAAATAGGGAAAAACAACCAAAGACAGTAATTTCTGTGTGTTTTGCTAAAACTTTAAACAACTGGAAAACTATCAATTTCATTTTTTTAGCAGTATACATTTTCGGTGTAATATTATTAGGTATCTTATAACATCAGTTACAGGAAAAATTGAACTTAACAGATGAAGAAAAATCCTTATGTCTTGGAGAACTTTAAAACGCCACTTATACGTTCTTTCGCAAGCGGACATGTAGCCTTGCGATTTTTTTTACTTATAATCGGGTTTTTCTTAATCCAAATACCGCTTAGCGACGTCGTACTGTGTTTACACTCACATTCAAGTCTTCTTGGGCCGAAATTTCAGCGTGAATGTCAACAGCGGTCCTGAAACGATATTTTTTCAGAAAGGCGCTGCATCATCCAATCAACACGCGGTCTAGTTTTTCGTGGTCTGGGAGCACGAGGTTTATTAAAACTGCTACCATAGCGTTTGACCTGTTCCAAAGCTCGATGACAAACATAAATTGATATATTTAAATGTTTCGATATTGCAGAGAGCGTAATATCTTCACTTCTTAAAAGACAAATTTCTCGCCGCTGTTCAGCCGTTATGTGTTTGCCCCGTCCTATTCCTATAACATCACAAATCGAGTTATTATGACTAGACAATAACAAAGCAATATTTATGTAAACATTACATACTGAAAATTAAACATTTTCACACAGAAGTTGAGTACAAACTAAAAACAATATAATTTCCCTATTTATGTGCTCGTACCAATTTAACACTCTGCACGGTATTTTGTATCTGTACCGTGAAACGTAGACCAAAATATGTTATGCATGTTAAAATTAGTTTTAAAAAATCTGTTTTGAGGATGAACTTCGCATTTTAGCCAAGCTATTTCCTTAAGTGCCGGTATATGGTGATTTGAACTATGTTGACTGAATTTTCCTATTTATATGCTCGCCACTGTATGTATGTACAGTACAGCCTCTCTAGTCCGGACATATAAAGTTTCGGCTCTGTCCGGACAACCGAAAACTTTTCACACACCTTTTATTGCAAATATAAATTTCATATACACATAATTTAAATATACATATATGTATGTATGTACGCATTTCTAAAATATCTAAAGATCAGGAAAGTACGTGTTTATTTTTGGTTCGAACGCTTTATATAAAAACATCTTTTCAGCTATTTCCTGTAACCTCTTTAGAAGAAGGATATCCATTTGTTCAGTCCACTGAATGTCCCTGGCAAATAATTGTATTGCTTCATTGTTTGAAATCTGAGCAACTTCTTTGTTTGCATTTGCATCGTTTTCACTGTCCTCTTTGTCATATTCATCGGCATTTAGTTGGATTTGTAAAACGGACTGAATAAAGTCTTCGTCAGAAAAGTCGTAGAACAGTTCATTTTGACCAGTTATTATTATTTTATCTATAGATGTGCTACCATTTGGATCAATGTTTCTAATCATGCGATGAATTCTATTTAAATCAGCAAGCGAAGAATCACAGTATAATGTCTTAATTATCCCATTAGGATGCCAATTCTGGCTATAATAACACGTTTTATCCTTAAAGTAACTTCAAAATAATGCAAAATGAACACAACTGAGAAGACCGCAATGAAATGCAACAGAGCATGAAAAAATCAACAGACACACACCTAAACTTGCAATGAGTAAAACCACAACGGTGCAATGTCTGGATTCAAGAGCCAACTAGAAGCGATACATCAACTTCCATAATTGTATGAACATACATACATAAATGTACTTACTTACTTCCATAGAACAGAGCAATTTATATACGCATTTCAAAATTCTGTCCGGACTGCAGAGGTAAAATTTTAAATTTGTCCGAAATACAGCGGTGTCCGGACTACTAAAGTGTCCGGGCTAGCGAGTGTCCGGACTAGCGAGGCTCTACTGTATTATGCTGCATATTTCAATAGAAATTCAGCACAAATTGCCGAAAACTAATTTAAATATGTGTTATCATTATCCACACAAATGTAAGCAACTTACCTGCATATGTATGTGCAGTACATATACATTTCTTTCTGATGTCCTTTCTCATCTTCTCAGAATAATAATACATAAACATAATACATGTAGATACATCCGCAACAAAAAAAAAAAAAAAACAAGCTCAATGGTTATACCGGAAGTGAATTTTTTGGAAGCGAATGGCACAGGCATTAAATTTTTACTCTCACACAAACTAATTTCCATTCATGTATTCACTTTCATATGATTGTGATATGGTAACGTCACTTTAGGATATGTAAACAGTTGGGAAGGTGAAATTACAAAAAAAAATTAATTAAAAAAAGAAATGTCGAACGTAAAGCAGTCCTGATAACTATGTTTCCATCTACACTTTATTCTCAATGTTTGTGAATTTTTTCAGATTCTTCTGGTCGATATTCTTGGAGATAGAGCCTCGGACAGTATTTTTTTTAACGTTTTTTTAGAAAAAGTGTTAAGAAAAAAGGAACACAAAAAAATATTTTATACATTTTTGAATTCGTGTTTACAGTAGCTTTCATTTGACATCACAAACGATGACCCTGAACATTAAATTAAAAAAGTTTCTTTTTAACATTTCACTTATACCCCTAACACTAGCCCCCCAAAGTCGAAATTCAACCTTTTAAGTTCAGGTCAGGCTTAGGCCACTAATTGGTACAACTGTTCCAAATTTCAATAGTCTACGTCAAATGGTCTCTGAGAAAAAGGTTTGTGACAGACGGACAGACAGACAGACACCGAACTGATAATATCAGTGTTCCGTTTTGGTACGGACGGAACACTAAAAAATCAGGTGCAGTCATGTTAGGAGATCTCGACGACTAACGGAATAGTGGCACCAGTTGCATCATCTTGCTGAAACCACGCAAACTTGAATGGGATTCTCTTTTGGCGAAATTCTGGGAAGAAAAAAAAATTTAACATCTTTAAATAACGGTCTACATTGACAGTTACTGTGCGACCGTTTACTTAAAAAAAAGTATGGCCACATTCCAAGCGAATCGGTAAGTCTGCTGGATTTACAATAATTTGCTTGTTATTTGAACTTTGTAGGAGAATAAACTCAAAATCTTTGTGCAGAATTGTCTGCAGTGATAAGAGTTTCTTGTGACTGTACCATGCTCAGCAAAAGAGTTATGTAACTAAACTAGCCTCATCACAGTCCAGCTCGAAGGAATTTCGCCAAACGTCCTTCTAATCTCTCTTTGGAATAAAATCACACGACTTAATGACACTTTCAGTGTGAATTACTGTACCTGTATGATGTATTTCAAAATATATAAATATATGCGTATGTTTGTCCTGTCCGAATAGCCTTCAAACATTCAAATAAAATACAAAGTTACGTAGAGATTCAGTAACTTTGCTTGTAGTGAAACCAAACCATACAAACCTCTAACAGCCGGAAATTTTTGGGTTGCAGTTCTCATAGCATAAAAACTTTTGATTGTTCTATCAAAAGCTATAGAACACTGTATACGTACGAATCTATGTACATATGTATGTGTTAAGATAATACAATATTTATGTAAATGGCTATAACTCTCGAATATCGATACTATCCATAGTGCAGTTTTCGATACACCATTGTAAGCAGAATATATGTATTCGTAGATACCTACTGAGAGCTCTTTAAATGTGAATATGTAAACTCTCTGTTGCTATAGACGTATAGAGTATAGAGTATAGCAAAATTGTTCTTGAATTTTGAGATTCAAAAGTCGAGATAAAGTTTAGAAATCAATTGAGTGGACATTTTCTACACTTTAAAAATAATTTAAGCATTTAGCTACTGCATTGAGGACCATAGATAAAATTATTAAAGATGTAGGTTTGAAATGCCAAAGCAATAATGATTATATTGCTGGACATATACATAAATCTTAACCTTCAATAGTCGCGAAGCATTTTGAGGAAGATTATTCAAACGTGAGAGAGTGACATAGGGACTTTAAAATTCTTTACATCATCTTTTAACAAAGCCTAACATTGAGATTGATTTATACAAAATGTGGTCTATGTGCTCTATAAAACTAAGTTTAAGGGCGCTATTATGATCGGCGAGTCGAACACAAAAATTGGCGAATGTGACTATTTGTAATTTTGGTTGGCGAATCACTACCAACTTGTTTGTCTCACTGGCACGGGAACATTTTGTACTGTGCCTGTGGATTAAAATTTTTCCACTAGACGCTCAATTGTTGATCTGCTAGGACGATTATGACGACCATAAATTGGATGTAGCGCTCTTAACGTTGAGGCCACTGACTCCGAATTTCGGTAGTAAATTTGAATAATTTCGACTCGTTGTTGGCTCGTATATCTTTCCATCATGAAATGGCAAACCTTACTGAAGAGAAATGTCAAAAGAGCGGCAAGAAATATGGTGTCGTTTGCTGTCCCTGTCGCTCTACTTTTGTAGCGTCCCTGTTGAAAAACCCTGTATAAATATAAATGCCACTAACTATTCTCTTACATACTATCTATTATCTATTGTAAATTTTGATGAAGTAGAAAAAAAAAAATAGTTCGTAATTGCTAAACATTTTGTTAAATTCCCTACTGATACATATGTATGTACATAATATATATAATAACAACAACATCAATGTATAACAAAAAAAAAAAAAATTTGAAATGACTTTCACATCACTCGTTGAATTTACAACGAGTGACTCGAATTTCAGGCGAATCGATTCACTCTCCAATGATAATACCAAAATAATAATACCAAATACCTACCAAGAATCGCAAATCATAATAGGCCCCTAAACCTTTTCGCCTTAAAATGTCTGCAATCATTTTACGTTAGTTTGTTTATGTACATATGTTTTTGCGCCATAGTGGCTAAAGCAGCGACGTTGGCCCAGGTTCCCCAGAGACCGGTCTATTGGTCCGTGAAATGGAAGAAATCGCAGAAACCCGCAAACGTACATACCTACCTGCTGATGACGATTGAGCCAACAAATTAAAACTTCACCTAATACAACAACAAAAACTAACAGCAACTAGGTACCTCAAATATTCGAAGACACAAACATAGCTAGCAGTACTTTTCCTCCGCCAATTGACGATGTAAACAATCTCTGCTCCTGCCATTCACACGTCAGAATTGATTCGCCCTAATGGACATCTCAACGAGCCGTGTTCATTAGACCCCCACTCCACTCCCACTACGAGTATACCTACAGCACCGCAAACTTATTTAATTTAATGAGTATTTAAGTTATGAAAGTGAGTGTGTGTAGTAAGTACGCCTGGAGCTGGAGTGGAACTTTTCGAGAAAAACTCACCCCCTGCGTGACATGTTTACGTGAATTATACGCCTCGGTGACATTACACAAGCGAATACACTATACATACATGTTGCGGCATCAGCATCATCACAAAAGATACAAACATAACCGTAATACGTTTACCAAGGATTGGAGTTAATTAAGCCGCCACCCACCCACACCTACATACGAACACCTTGAGTCGTCCTCAACGTTCTGTCATAAAACAGAAAAACTACAGATTTTCTCAGCTAATCGCTGCAGAGAACATCCCCATCTCTCCCGCCCGTGGCGGGATGTTTATCGCAGTCATCTTGAATGCAAATTGTATGTTAATTCTTCGCACAAGGCGTCAAACTTCAGCGCGACTGTCAAGTGTTAATTAATTGATGCGCTACACAATAAGCCGCATTGGCAGGACGCGTACTCTGCATGCGATGCGAACTATCTGAAATTAGTAAAAGCATAGAAGTTTAATTAGTGGGCTGTCGGCGGCGCCTGGTTCGGGATAGCACAAACACATATACATTTACAGAATACGTCTAAGTTTATCTGGGAACTGAAAATGGTATCGGTATGTTTTATTTTATCCAACTGCTAACGTTGTTCGACAGGAACTCATTTGCGCGACACAAACATGTGTGCATTTTTTTTTTGTTTTTAAATTAAAACGCTCTGAAAACTCCTCTTTGTCCCATAAACTCCCCAAAGGGACGAAGGGACACCGCGCCTAGTCTTTGTCATGTTTGCTTAAACATTTCTGGAGAACTCGAGAAAATTGAATTGCATTACGACTACAAACGCAAAAGTTGTATCTGCTCGTACGTACGACCGGCAGAAATCAGAAAAGTTGCAAACGCCCGAGTGGTGATGTGCAATTCTGTAAATGAGTCCCTGTGCCTCCTGGGGACCAGTCGACTAACTTTCTAAGCAATGCAAATATGAAAATGGAATTCGTTCGGGCTGAAGGCGTTCTGTAAATGCGGTCGGTTGGTCTCGGTTGGGCGGTCGATCTAATCCAATTGCTTCGGTAGAAAATAAAACACTATAGAAATGGTTTTGTTTTGGTTCTGTGCATCTCAGGAATTCAAGTGATTTTCCTGGAACACTGTAGCGCACGGAATGTCAAATATTAGTTTGAACGTAAATTCATTCAGCAGCGTATAATATTTTTGACTCATAACTCGAATTGAAATAAAATATGTAGTTTATATTTGGTAGCTTTCGAATTGGGTATTTTGTCCTTTCCTAGACAGACCATACTTTGCTTCACGGTCTGAGATGACATTTTATTGAGATACATAGGAAGGACAAAGCGGAAGTCTTTAGGCTGAAGAGCCTGAAAGTGTCCAGCACGCAGAAATATCTGACATACTTAGATACATATGTATGTATGTACTCTAACCTCTTTGGATGGAACTAAAGATTAACGTCTGATTGAATGATTGTATTTATTTTATTTGCTTCGCATATAGATTTACAATAGGTTTTGTTCAGTGGCGATTCCTGGTCTTTAGCCTTGGGTTGGCTACTTGCTCTGGAGAAATTAAAAATCGTTAATTTTTAAAATGTACTAAAGAAAAATGTTTTTATGGAGTAGTGTATACAAATTGCCAATTTATCGTAACAAAATCGGCTTAAGACATCTCTACTCAACTTACCGTCTCACGTCACAAGTAAGCACGCACGCACTGCACGCACGCATACGTACCTACGAAACTAAATCAAAAAAGACAAAGTTCTCCGCTGCACGGAAGTGCATAAGGAACATTATTATTTTTCCTTGTAGTTATTTTTTTAAAAATCATTTATTAAAATAATCGTAAATGATTTTGAGAGAAGTTGTTGTTGTTATGAAATCAATTGCCGACTACCGCAAAAAGGAAAGAAAACAACTCTGTCTTCGCAACATTGACCTGGATTCGGATAAAAATATTTACATGAATGAGAGCCTCACGAAAAAAAGCCGCACTCTTCTCAAAACTTGCCGTCCAAATGAAACGCCATAAGAAGTTTTTCTCCGCATTTACTAGATATGGGGTCGTCATGGTAAAAGAGCAAAAGGATGGACGTAGTATCATCATAGACAACGAAGAAACCCTGAATGCAATCGCCACGAGATGTCAAGCAACAGCAGCAGAGATGAATGAAGAAGTCCCAAACCCATGTTAGAAACGCAACGAAATATCATAGCATTATGAAGTCAGTAAATTTCCTTTTTCCTTTTTTCTTTTTTTTCATATTCCATATTTTACTTAGAATAGTTATTGTTTTTTGTAAAAATGAGATGTGTAATGATCTTTTTAGATTGAATAATTTCAAACTTATTCGTGCGGACAGATACAACAAACAGGGAGGAGATGTCGCTATATACATGAAAAATTCGGTCAAATTTCATGTCGTAAAGAAATCTACCCCGAACGAATTAATAGAATATTTATTTCTTGAAGTTGCGACTGAGTGTGGGAAAATTTTGGTAGGTTCTGTTTATATGGCTCCTGATGTAGCACATTTAACACTAATTAGAAATGTTCTGGAGGATCTAGCTTCTTCATACACTGATATTGTGATTTGCGGTGACTTTAACCTTAATATCTTAGATAAAACAAACAAAAAGTGTGTGGTAAGAGTGAGGTATTAAGAGATATATTTTAAATATGAGTAGCTTATTATTAACACGTCCAATAACCGTCCAGAGTTTGTAAAAACAAATCATAGGATAGCTCTGGAATATTAATTAAGATACGTGTTCACACGATTTTTTTTAACTTTAAATAATTGGAATTTTTGCTTTCTTGCTCCGGCTTCCCATTTAAAATCTGGCACGCCACGCCACTGATAGGTAGTTCAATAACAAAGAAGAATACACAAGTAATGTTAATAACTCGTTTGTCAACTATTATCCTATCCTATCCTATCCTATCCTATCCTATCCTACTAATATATATATATATATCCAAACTTTCACATTTATATATTAGTATATATATAATATATATAAGTATATATATATATATATATATATATATATATATATATTATATATATACTAATACATATATAAATGTGAAAGTTTGGATGTTTGGATGTTTGGATGTTTGTTGCTCAATAACACCTTAACGGTTTAACAGACTTGAGTGAAACTTTCGGGAATAGATAGTCTACTTCCTGGATTAGAGATTAGGCTACTTTTGAAACAAAACATACAATTCCTTGATTGCATAATTCGAGTTATTCCAATTTCCGCTTTTATTACTTGGTCATTATTTTTGGGTACACCATTGTCATTGATCGTCAGTCTGTTGGCAGAGGTTTGTTTTTGTAGATGTTATGCTCTTCTCTTCTCCACAAATCCATCGCTATCGCCCAGCAGGAAAATACGGAATGTGTTACTTGGAGAATCGAATACATAATTCGTTATTATAGATGAGAAATATAATGCATTCCAAAAGAATCGACGTGGTAATACCATATAATAATAAAGCACATTGTTTACCACCTAGATTCCCATATCTGCAGAAAATGTAATGTAGTGTTTTTTGAATTTAACGATTTTTTGGTTACAGTTGTCTGTCGGCGCCTTCATGTCGCCTCAAATTTTGCGTTTTTATTTAAAAACGCATGAATAACTCATTGTGTGTTGCAACGCGAGACAGTAAAGAGTGTAGTATAAAATAAGGAAAATGTATTCTAAACGGCATTGGCGAAGACTATTAGCCAAAAAAAGACTTTGTGCAAGTGAACTGTTAAAAGAAAATATATGTATTAATAGTAATTGTGCAGAAGAAAGTTCTATTTCCCAAGAAGTAAGTTGTGTAGAAAGTGCTGAAACTGAAGAAAGTTTTGGGAAAATTGTCGTGGAAGAACTAATAATGAATTACAATTTTGAGGGGATAAAAGGAAAATCATCATTTAAAGCTTTCGAAAACTTAAACCAGGCAATGTATGGTACGTACACCTTTTAATTGTTCACATATTTTATTTCTCCATTATATTAACATATGTCTATTTTCAATTGCAGAGGTCCTAAAACGTGAAGGATTCACCCAGAAAGAATATGCCACCGAGATTAAAAAGGCATTTCACCTTATAAAAGTACGGCAGTTAAAAAAAATCCACTTTGATAAGAAAAAAGCAAAATGAGTTGAGCTGTTTTTTTTTTAGTTTTGATTTTGAATTAGTTACGTTGAGTTTGATTTTGATTAATAATATGTTTTTGTGTTTTAAATCCTATTTACTTTTATTCTTGTTTTTTTGTTGTTTGATAATAAAATATTTAAAATAAACTGTCTATTTTTCATTTAAAGCTGGATAAATTCTATAATTTATGTCGGAGAAATGAATTACATAACTAATTATTAATGCATTTATTATATAATACATTACAAAGAATGAATTATATAATGCATTCTTAGAACACTTTCAGGTAATCGATTCTTTTCCTAGGACATAGTCTGTGTTAAGAATAATGCATTCTGGAATCAATATTCTATACTAGCGATTGATTCCCCTTTCGATTCCAATAGATTACCTTTTCCTGCTGGGAACTCTCTCCCAACAGAATGACGATCAATGGCAATGGTTTACCCATCATTCAATGCGCGTATGGGTAGAGAAGATCATAATATCTACACGAACAACCCTCTCCTAACAGAACGACGATCAATGGCAATGACCCAGCAGGAAAAGGTAATCTATTGGAATCGAAAGGGGAATCAATCGCTAGTATAGAATATTGATTCCAGAATGCATTATTCTTAACACAGACTATGTCCTAGGAAAAGAATCGATTACCTGAAAGTGTTCTAAGAATGCATTATATAATTCATTCTTTGTAATGTATTATATAATAAATGCATTAATAATTAGTTATGTAATTCATTTCTCCGACATAAATTATAGAATTTATCCAGCTTTAAATGAAAAATAGACAGTTTATTTTAAATATTTTATTATCAAACAACAAAAAAACAAGAATAAAAGTAAATAGGATTTAAAACACAAAAACATATTATTAATCAAAATCAAACTCAACGTAACTAATTCAAAATCAAAACTAAAAAAAAAACAGCTCAACTCATTTTGCTTTTTTCTTATCAAAGTGGATTTTTTTTAACTGCCGTACTTTTATAAGGTGAAATGCCTTTTTAATCTCGGTGGCATATTCTTTCTGGGTGAATCCTTCACGTTTTAGGACCTCTGCAATTGAAAATAGACATATGTTAATATAATGGAGAAATAAAATATGTGAACAATTAAAAGGTGTACGTACCATACATTGCCTGGTTTAAGTTTTCGAAAGCTTTAAATGATGATTTTCCTTTTATCCCCTCAAAATTGTAATTCATTATTAGTTCTTCCACGACAATTTTCCCAAAACTTTCTTCAGTTTCAGCACTTTCTACACAACTTACTTCTTGGGAAATAGAACTTTCTTCTGCACAATTACTATTAATACATATATTTTCTTTTAACAGTTCACTTGCACAAAGTCTTTTTTTGGCTAATAGTCTTCGCCAATGCCGTTTAGAATACATTTTCCTTATTTTATACTACACTCTTTACTGTCTCGCGTTGCAACACACAATGAGTTATTCATGCGTTTTTAAATAAAAACGCAAAATTTGAGGCGACATGAAGGCGCCGACAGACAACTGTAACCAAAAAATCGTTAAATTCAAAAAACACTACATTACATTTTCTGCAGATATGGGAATCTAGGTGGTAAACAATGTGCTTTATTATTATATGGTATTACCACGTCGATTCTTTTGGAATGCATTATATTTCTCACCTTTAATAACTAATTATGTATTCGATTCTCCAAGTAATACATTCCGTATTTTCCTGCTGGGTTGTTTCTGTAGATGTTATGCTCTTCTCTTCGCGACAAATCTATCGCTATCGCTTATTCTTTAATTTTCTTTCTACCCAATACCCATACGCGCATTGAATGAGGGGTAAACCATTGCCATTGATCGTCATTCTGTTGAGAGAGGGTTGTTCGTGTTAATATAATTAATGCTCCTTTTTGGGATTGTGACAGAAAGTAGAGGAGGGATGATTTTGCTGATATTTGCTACCGACTTTAGTTAGTTGTGTTTCTGCTTCATCAGCATGCGGATCTAGATCTACAGAAAGGGGGAAATGTACGATTTTTTTTTACTTTCTTTTTTTTGTCACTTTACAGCGGTATTTAGTTACCTTAAGGTTAAGTCAGTGGATACCTTAGAATAAAGTTTTTCCTTTTATTTAAATTCACAAATACATATTATATTGTAGTAGGGGTAGGCAGGCGATGTTGAGTCTTCAAATTAGTAAATAGTTGGTGATTTCAGACAAACCTCACCAGTTACTCCACGATCAATGCTTACAACAAAGCCTAATATCTTCGGCGTTTACATAATGCTATTGTACTTTATATATAAACATTAAGTACAACTATTAGAGACAAGAAACCAGAAAATACCATTATTTGATGCTCATAAAATACATATTATGTACATATGTATGTAGACGTGTTTGTACACAGGAATATTACATTTCCATAAATTTTTTATGCAATCGTATCATCTATAGGGAACAACCACTTAGTTCAGATAATAATGTATTGGCTTCAGAATTCTTTAGAATCTTAATTTAAATAATATCGATTCCTACTACTTCCTTTCTATCATACTACAATCAATTGACGCGACTGATTTTTAGCACGGGCAACGCCGGGCAGGCAACAGCTAGTGTTGAATATAATTCATATATAATTTATTTACAAGAGTATTGTCCACAAATTCACAGCGCTCTAGAAAACATAGATTTAGTTTTTGAATTCTATCGACGATCAATTCAACATTCGCTCTTACTTACTTACTTAGTTGGCGCTACAGCTCGAGGTGAACCTGGGCCTGCTTCTCGCAACCATTTGTGTGTGCGTGTTATATTTTTGCACGAATGGAAGGGACCTACAGTTTTTTGCCGACTCCGAACGGCGAGTTGAGAAGCTTAATCGTGACAAATGATACTCTTGGATGCTTGTCAGGCATTCGAAAGAGGTGGTACTGTGAAAAAACTCTTTTAGGTGTTAGACCCGGCCAGGAGTTGAACCTGGGCAGCATTGTGTGGTAGTCCAACGCACTAACCACCACGGCCACGGCGACCACAACATTCGCTCTAATTGGAATTTTTAAGATACAATGCTTACTATATTTTAACTATTGAGTTGCAGTTAAGAAAATACGTTTACGTTACGAAAGCAATACAGTAGCGAATTTTCATCTAAATGAAATCGGGGTCTCGTTGGGTTGCACGTGCAGGCAATTTCCACATTTTGACACTATCAAGGCAATCGGAGCTGAGATGCTCAAATCTAGATCTAAATCTGGGCATGCGAAGACAAACTTAATAGACTGGGCGAGCGAAACAACGTCAACATTAGGACACCTGGGGATAGAAAGTGAAGATTCGGACAAACTTTTTAAGAAAGGTACTACTACACCCTTCGTGGGTCCTGAACGTCAGCTGCCTATACTTCCAAAAGTATTAAATCCTTTTAACAGACACAAAGCCTTTCCTGAAAGAAGAAAAATGTGCTTTGTATTTTCATTCCCAGCCAAGTCCATGCTGCCAAACGAGCTTTTCGCCATAGTAAATAAAAACCACCTCCCAATTGGTAAGGTGCTCATTTAATTGATCTTCGCCTATAGTCACTCAAAATCGAACATGAACATCTACGAACCATGTCATCCTTGTACATACATACATACTGCAGTCAAATAGAATCACATATTCGATGCGATGATTCCATCTGTCGACGCCTTCTCAAATGCCAATACTATGCGATGCCATCCAATTTAAGTAGTTCCATGGCCACATCCATTCACTGTGACCACTTCTCATATGAGTACTCGTCTATGACATGACCAGAGAGTGTGTGCGCCTCCTTTTGATGAAGCAACAACAATTATACGCTTTTCGTTTGCCTTTCAAGCCCTTCCGGTTTCTCTTGCCGCAAAAGCGGATCTGGCCCATTTTTGTCGTCGTCCTTTAATGCATACACAAAGAATGAACTGGAAAAAGGACCGATTGGTTTACCAAAAATGTCATTAAAAATCTACTTGTGTTCGCAGACCCTGCCGGAAACCCATAATCAGTAACGGACAGGAACGTCCTTCGTATCAACTGGCTGTACCTTACCCCCGTGTCCATTTCGAGGGAAGAGTAGGCGAATCCTAATTAGATTGATATACCGATGGTACGTGCTTGTTTCTGCCCCCCGAGTGTGGGGCAGCGGTGCCCAGTCATTTGAAAAATTGTCTCCCTTATCCTTTTTTTTTCTATTCAGATTCCTTTTTTTACCGTTTTTCTTTGTTATTTAATTTTACTTTACAATGGATTTAGTTGAAATAACAAAATTGAAAGGGTAGATGTGCTCTCTGATGTGTTAGGGCGGCTCCCTTATCTCCGTTCTGATTCATTGGATCAGTTCACCTTAATTGGAGCGGTCCAATTAGGTGGAGGCTTGTACGAGTAGATCCTTTGTATTCCAAAGCGACACAGAGTGTGGGATGAAGATGACTGAACCAGATAATGACACTTTTTTTTTATTTTTCCTGCCTCTACTGTGATCCCGTTGTGTTGTCATATGCCTCGGGTGGCGGTGAAGTATTTATTGGCAATTTCTTGCAGCATGTCCTTCGTGCTTAATCGGCTTCTGTCCTCTGTCTATCTATTCGGCATTTATCTGTGTGTGGATAGAGATACGAGTAGGCTACCGGCCACTTAGACTATACGCTATCCGCGCCTGCGGCAGTCCACAAGTGGACGTGGACGTGGAGTGGCTGCTGCAGAAATGGTTTGAGGCAATTTTCATGTGCAGCGCTTAAAGATGCCATTGATTCCTTCTTCCATTGGACTTCCGGGTGAGCACGAAGTGAAAACGTTAACATTCATCCATCAGCCGGGGCAAGATTCTACCGCATGCGGGGGCGTGCGTGCTAGATAAACGTTGGTCTCCATCTCCGGGATGAGTTTTTGTTTTCCTTTTTCATTATTCAGGAAGACTCTTTCTTTCCGTTCTCGTGTTTGTTTTATTTGTCTTGCGTTGCTGCGTATATGAAGGTTTGTGGATGGTGGATGTGATGTATGATTGTTTGCTCTGCTACCATCCCGTATGCCAGTGGGAGTTCAGGGGGGATGAGCATCGCTTAAGGAATCAAAAAAAGGAAAAAAGTTTTTTTTTTTTAAAGAGAAAACTCTAAGTGACTACGCGTGAAAGCATTTTCATTTTGGACGCACATACCTATGCCTGCTCGTATGCAGGATTAAAAAAATACCTACTCGCTACACATGTGTGCGATGAAGGAAGATGTTTTGTTCCATAAAAGTTGGAAATGAGGAAAAGTGAAACCTTTTAGAAGTTGCGACTTTTTACGCCACCAATTTCGTTCATGAATGACTTCCGAACTGTCAGTGCGTGCAGTTCTATGAGTAGAATGTCATTATGACTTGTATTTCTCACTTGGTGTTGGAATATCTATCTAGATACCCATTGTTGTATGTAAAGACTTAGAGACATCTGTGTATGTCATTATGTGGGAGCTGTGAAAGAACAATAATTGATTCCGTCGTACTTCCGGTTGGCTCTATAATTCCTCATCTGTCAAGTGGACGACTAATGGAAGTTATAAACTATGCACCACCAAATAAAATGCGACTTTAATTTCGATGTGCTAGTAGGGCGGAGGGCTAAAGCTCACTCGATGGCATATCCTGGAAAAAAAACAAAAAAAAAAACAAATCAGATGTTAAAAGATACAATTTGAGCAGAGGTTTGATGAAAATAAACAAAAAAAAAAAAAATTAAAATAAAAAAAAGTAGTGAAAATAAAGTACATACAGTGAAGGTCAAAAGTTTGAAGCCACCCTAGAAAACTGGCTTTATTCATGCATGCATAGAGATTGAATTTTATGAATTAAGAATTGGATTTTTTAACTTAAGTCAAAGAGTACAAAGTACCTATTTTTAAAAGCGGTCTTAGGTAGATCCCTAATAATATAAAACAAAGTGAAAATTCCTTTGCATGGACCTACACACCAAACGGCTGAACGGATTTTGATAATTTTTTTTGTGGCAGATTCGTCAGTGCGTATTTTTTTCTTTTTGTTTTATGAATATTATGTTCATGTGTGTGCGTGTACACTACCTACAAAAGTTAGTTGAGTTGCATTGCAGCATGGTGAAGTTTTGTAGAGGCGTGTGTTGTATTCGTATATTGGTGTTCCGTGTGTTATACTTGAGTGGAACTTTAATTATTGAGTTGGATTGGAATTGAGTTAGTTCTTTTTTTTTTGCAGCATTCTTTATCTGTTCTGTTTTATCTTTTATAATTTAGTTGGCAATTGTATTTCAAAGTGAAATATAGTCAATTTTTTTGCGAACATGACTAAGCGATCAAATCGGTCTGATATTGCGCGAATAAGTCGAAATGCATAATTATCGAGATTGCATCGAATACATAAAACTGATACAGTAAGTGGTCAGCAAAATGCTCCACATTTCAACATTGCGCTGCCATTTAGCCGAACGAAAATTCGGCTTTCAATACGAAATATGTATTGTTTTCCATAGTTTTTTTTTTATCATTTTTATATGTTAAAAATGGCTTTTATTATCATATCACTTTTGCACGTGAAAAAGTTGTTCAACATAATTTATAGAGAATGCGGCAAAGATAACAGTTTAGTAAAAAAAAATTTTTTTCAATTTAAAGTTTTGAGAAAAATACATTTAAAGTATTGGAACAACAAATTTTCATAATTTTCAGTTTAAGAAGCCATACTTTTTTTTTGCTGCATACATGTATGTACCTACATACTTCAAAATTTTGTATGCGCTTCTAATTGCCTCTCCAAAATGGACAAAACTGTTTTTGTATCTGAAGTAGTTCAGAAGCACCATCATTTAAAGTGGTCTTACCCCCAAATCGTAGGTCCCTTACTTAAATGGGCTATAGTTTGGAGGGGAGTGAAAAAAAGCCCCCCTGTCGTACGATTTTTTGTTCGCTAGAACTTCAGGAATCTACAGTTAACGAATTAGATCTACCTCTAAACTGGGACACCCTATATTCCTCTTTATCTTTGGATTCATCGGAGGAATCGAGATAAGAGTTGTTGTATTGTTACTCTCTTTAGCAGCCACCATATTGAGCTACCAGACGGTTTGATTTGAGATCTCTTTCATCGAGGCTGCATATTAATATGTACATATGTACATATGTCTTTTGGTTACCTTTCGCAACCAAAAATTACTGCGGGTTCTTGGTCTATTAGGACAACAAAGTAGATCAAAATTACATCAACTACATCCCGTAAATGTGGTAGACAGGCGAAGCAAAGCGAGCACGGGCCAGCTAGTAAGTCTATAAGACTGAAAATCGGTAGATGATCCTAAGTCGCGCAACAAACACTGAAGTAGTCAGTAGTTGTCGTTCAGGGAAATGAACTAATTAAACAATGTAGTTCACTAGTTTTTTTAGTTCAGAACCAAAAGAATGATAAATTGATAAGTGGTGGGAGAGCATACAATTTCACTACAGTATAAGAGAGAGAGAGAAAATCTTATGGACGAGTAGGTGCATGATTCCTGGACCTGGTTGTGAGAGCGAGTAATTGAGCTGTCACATTTTATTGCAGCGTTGCTAGGTTTTGGCGCAACAAATTCCCTTTTTTTGCATGAAAAAAAATGTTCCCCGATTTAACGTTTCATTTTCCCCGTTTTTCATTTGCTTTCGATTTCGTTAGTTTTCCAATAAAACACTACTTTTCATGCAGTCTTATCCTTTCTGAACAATAACGGCAGCATATCTCCTGCTGAATGACGTCATTGGGTCAACACAGACTTAAGGAGGAATTGTGTACCATTCTTCCCGAAAAGTGGCCCATAACGCGTTTGCCGTGGTTGATTTTAATGCTATTATACATACATTTTGTATAGGTTTGATATCCGGGCTTTGTGGGGCCAAGTCAGAACGGTAATATCGTTTGCATCAAACCACTCCTTAACTGTATGGCATGGGGCATTGTCTTGCTGAAACACAATTTGCCGATGTGTTGCAAGTGGAAAATCATCATAGAAATGTACCAAATTGTTGGCCAATATGCTCTGGTACATAAGCCCATCCATTTTGCGTTAAACTTGGACTATTGGCCCAACAATATTCGCGGTAAAGCAGCACCATAACATCACGCTGCCACCTCCATACTTAACCGACTTCGTAGTGTACTTTGGGTCCAAATCCTTGTTGTGAGGATGTCGTACGTAGGTTCTGCCATCGGTTCCATACAGATTAAATTTGGATTCATTACTCCAGATGACAGAATTCGTGAGAAACTGACTTTTGAAGATATGGCATTTTCCGAAATCCAGCCGCTGTCTTCGATTAGGCTATAAAACCTTCGGTTTTTTGAGATTCTGGCATCCTCGAAGATTATTTTGCAAAAGCCGAGCTCTAACAGTCCTAGCTGATATATTCACACAGCAATTTTGGTGCATTTGAGCTCTTATTTCCATTGAACTGGCGAAGGGGTGCCTAACGGTATGTCTGACTATCGGACTTTTCTCATGTTTTTAGGAATTTTTCGACCTAGATTGTTTCTGATTTGCAAAAATCCCACTTTAATGGTAATGCTTAAGTGCATTCTGTACTTTTTTTCGGTGAAAATCCGATTAATCTTGTTATTTCGGATATGTTCTGCTCTTCGGAATCTGACTTCTTTCTACCTGTATTTAAATTTAATATAATAACTGAAAAAAGAAATTATTTAAGTTTTACATACACTGCGGTTCACTAGATTAGAAACAGCTATCTTTGGGAGATAAAATTGATATTTCTCCTGTTATATGTCAGCGAAGCAAAAAAAAAAAAACTATGCTGAAAGTGAGAGTAGTTTGTATTTAATTCATAACCAAGTTTTAAAAAAAATTTACAACGACATAGCGGTACCTGTAAGACCTTTTTGTCCAATCAGTCAGAAATAATTGCATTTAAATCGGTTCATAAGATTAGAAGCTGTAAAATTACTATCGTTGTTTGTGAAGAGATTTCTTTTTTTGTATAAAAAGTAAATTTTATCAATAAGAAAGGGTTAGCCAAACCACTCCTTTTTTTCACCATCCTTTGTTTGTTCTAGAACTGCCATATATTGGAAGATAGATTATTGTCATTTCCCAAAATTGCCTGCTTCTAATCTAGTGCACCGCAGTGTACATACTTCATTTGATAATGGTCCTTTCTATTGGTATAACGTATAAGAGTAACAAAATTTGAAACTTAAAATAAAAAACAAAAAATTTAAAACTTAAGGGGTTAGACGACCCTAGAATTTTCGAAAAATGGATTTTTATTTTTTATTTTTTAAATTGTACCCTAAGACCTCAAAAATGATATCCAAAAGGATTATGTTCGGGAAAAATCTCTAAGTACTCAGTGCAGCCATAGCAAATTAAAGGTATTGCAAAATTTCCTTATGATTTTCTACTAATCACAACTTCAAACGCGTGTATCTCAAAACTGCATTTTTTAAGTTGGCCGGAACCATAACTCAGACAATTTTCAACCGATTTACTTGAAATTTTGAATATATCTTGAAAAATACATTGTTTATGGAAGTACGTAGGATTTTTTTTATATTGAATAGTTCATTTGTTATTAAAAATTATCTGATGATTTTTTAGGCAAATTCATCACTTTTCACTTTGGAAGTGCGCCATTTGGCCAAAAATTAATATATCGAAAAAATCCTACGTACTTCTATAGACAATGTATTTTTCAGAAATCATAAAAAAGCCTATTTTTTCGACCTCTAGGGTGGCCTAACCCCTTAAGAGGAAATTAAATTAATCACTTCATTTTAGTTATAAAATTCTTTATCTGCATCTAAAATACACATTCTTAAATGATACAGGATATCATTTGTCAAATATATAGAAGAGGATAAAGTCAGTGCCGCATGCGCTGTGGGCAATCTTCAGCCAAATGCAAATGTGAGACCATGTGCATAAAATTGTTTGCATTGATGCACTGTATTCCTATGACATTTTCAATCTATTGCTTTACTAAATACAATTTTTTTTTTATAATCTACACATGCTTATAATGTTTACACACAGCGCGAGCACATGAAGGACAAGAACGAGAGACAGGCAGGATTGGCGTAATGAAAGGAAACTCAGTATGTATTTATTTATTGAAATGTCAATGAATGGAAACATTTTTCATCATTTTAATGCAGTTCATTTTCCCCGTTTTGAATAGCGTTTTGGCAACGCTGTTTTATTGAATGTGCTTTGTGTGTTTGTTTCACAACTCAACTCACAAGTTCAGATTTAGATCAGGATGATGCTGGTGAGAGGTAAGCCGTAGTGAACTACACTCAGAGGAAAAAATCCTATAATGGATCAATAGTACGACTATTAATTTCATGGTACGCGAAATAATACGTTTTTAATATTATTCCAATAGTTCTTATGGTTTTTTGTACTATTGATTGCTCAACAAAATATCCACATTGAATTAATAGGATACATTATTAATTTAATAGCGAATTTACTATTATTTTAATGGTATTGTAATAATATATTGAATAGTACAATCTTATTGATTATTAATAAGATGTGTCCTTTTAAAATAATAATGTAAAACTTTTCATTCAATATTGGAACACGTTTGATTTCTGTTATTAAAAAAAATATACTATTGAAGTAATATGATCATAACATTAAACTGCAATATTTGCGTGGAAATTACAAAGCGTTTAAAAAAAAACTGTAAGAAGCGAATTTTTTTCTGAAGAAAATCTATTCGCGGACATTCTTTGGATGGATGGCGTTTTTCATTCTGTCTGTATACGTAGAAGTGTGTGTTTCAATTTTAAGTGAAAAATTCAGTTATAATAAATAAGTGCAAAAGGTGAGATTTTTTTATTATTCCTCTGTTTTTATTATTATTATTGTTTTAATGCTATTGAGCACATTTTTACAAATGCATAATACATATTGTTTTTTTTATTTTATTTTATAGTATGTATACTATTATTATGCATATAATATACTATTAAATTAGTATTTAACAGTATGCATACTATTGCTTTTATGGTATTTATGGATTTCTTAGTACGAATTAATAAGGTACCTATATGAAGGAAGAAGGATTGACACGGTCAATAACACTTTTAGAATACGCCCTAATCTCCACTTACTGTAGATTTGCTAAGACCTTCGGTAAGTATACCCTTTTCCTCATTTATTTGCATGCTTAATTTTATAATAATGTTTGTTTAAGTTTTTCGTTCATTTGTTTCGTTTTTTATTTCTTTTTTTATATCATATTTCTCTTATTTTTACATTAGGATTATTACTTAAAGAAAATAGGTCGTGCACTATGTCCTTTTGGCAATCGGTAAATTTACCCGTCAAAATCTGGAAACAAGAAAAATCTCTAAGTGGTAAGGTAATTTCTTTGTTCGATTGGTCGTCCTCTTTAATTATAAAATAACCCACTTTTATACAGGAATCCCTCATTTCTACAAAGAAAGAAGACACAATTATTTAGCTGTGTCACAGCAATGAGCCATGGACAGAAGTAGAAGAGAAATGGGAAGCGGTGGACAAATAGAAAAATAATTGGTAAATAATATTACTAGTTAAGATATTATAACTTATTTTTGTAGTTAGGTATTACCTTAAAAAACTGTGAAAAAAATCGGTTCAGAATAAAATTTTAAAGTTATAAAAACGGAAAATTTGTTTTCACTTATTCATTTTATAAAGGGCTTTATTTTATTTTCAGCCGAGTATTGATATGAAATGAATATTATTCAAATGTAAGTATCAGTGGATATGTGCGACTTGTACAAAATAAATCAATCATTTTAACAGTAGGTACCATCTGCCTTAATAGCTTTAATAGTACGCGTTCATATAATTGTAATGGTATCACCTGATTAATCCAATGGTATATCCTTTAATTTGTTGCAATTATATGTACTATTGTTTCAATATTAAAAACTAATTAAAACTATAGTATGCGCAGAATTGATTTTATAACATGATCCCACTGAGTCAATAGTACTACTCCTTTAAAATTAATGTTGAAAAGTAATAGTCTTAATAGTATATTCACCTATTAAAATAATAGGAGGTCGTATGTACTATTGATTCAATATTATAAAATAATTAGATTAATAGTCTAAAGGTACTATAACTTCAATGGTTTTTCAACTATTCTAATAATAGGAAACATACCATTGACCAATTTTAATAGTAAAATCACATTGAATTAAAAGGAATTCCTATTAAAAATATAGTATTTTTCTCTGAGTGTAGTGGCATATCTTTCGAATTCCTGACAAGAAGGACAAGGTGTTAAAAGTAGAAGTACAATCACAGTTAGCACGCTTTTTTTTTTAATTTACACACGCTTAAGGGGGTATGAATTCCCTTATCCCTTTAATGCATACTGTTGCATATCTGCATCATACATTTATACTTTTATATGTGCCCTCGTTAGAGAATATGATCTATTAACCTTTTTTTGTTTTGGTCTGCATCCCTCCTTGACTATTTATACGATAATTCTCAATTCCTGAACATGGTTTGTGCGTAAAGGCCCCGCCCGGCCCATAGAGATAGAATCCGTCGACTTCGTTCCTTTGTACTTTGAAGTTGAAGTTGAAGTATTGGCGGATAGAGCAGTCCCATAGCATCCGTCAACCGTCAGGAATGACAGAATAGAAGATTACGCATTGCGCATGTCCGTCATCTTAATTTTTATCTTTGAGAGCTGTGTGACGTAAGTGGTGACCCACAATTGTGAAAGTATAGTGAAGATATAGGATTTAAAAAGAGGTTTGCGATATTCAGCTGTAATAAAAATAATGTGTCCAATGAAAATCCTATTCGATGTAATTGCTTTCCTAAAGAAAAAGGCTTGATGAAGCAATGGGTTCATTTTTGCCGACGAAAATACGGGTTCAGTGTGAAAACGTCTCGAATTTGTTGTGCTCATTTTTGTCCGGGATCATATCAAGGAATATCTAATTTCCAAAGGAAATGCACCTAATTATGGCAAATTTATAGGACTTAGTCAGAAAAATGGATATAAATTGAAGCTGAACACTATTCCGACTATAGACCCATATGATGAAATAGTTTCCGTTTCATATTTCTCCAACAGGATCCAATTTCAAGCTTCGCAAGAGATGAGTGCGTGATTGGTACAGCAAACTCCGGCGGCCTGGCTGGATTCATTTGCCGCAGGTTACGTGGTAATGTCGAAGACATTCGAGTTGATCCGGACAGGGATAATACTTTTATTTGGGTAAAATAATCTCAACGAATGAGATTTATCAAAACCAACGGCTTTGAATCCATTGAGGTCAACAGAGATTTTTTACTCATTTGTAGATTTCTAGAAAACGCATTTAAAGCTAGCGGCAAACATATATTTGCGAGGAAAGAGTGAAATGGTTCTTTAGAGCACGAATGTTTTTTAGGATAAGGAAGTTAAATGGGAAAATCACTGAGAATTCTTATAAAAGAAAAAGAAACTAACAAAATATTACATTAAAAAATCGTCATACAGAACTAATTTTTGTTCTATTTTGTAACAGACACTTGGCTAGATCCTTGCTGTTTTCCTGTATAGTAGTCACGTAGACTTGTTAAAATGTTTGCTAAGATTTGTCCGGGTCAACTGCTTTCACTCTAACAACATTCCACGTCATGACAGGAACTAATTGAGAATCTTTTGTACAATTCCAACTACGGATAATTGTTAAAATTAACGTCCTACACGGTCCAGTATCATGATGTTAAATGAATCTTCAATATTAAGAAAAATAACTAGTACACAAAACATGTGCTAATAAAGCCACCACAAAATATACTTGTATTTTAATTTTATCAATAACGATAATGTAATTATACAACTAAAATTCGTTTACATTTCAAATCAATTATTGGTGAATTCATATAGAAAATAACCAGCTGTCAAATCGATGGTCACCAGTGACGGCATGCGCAGAACATTCGATTTTTGTATACCTAAATGCGTAATCTTGTATTCTCTCATTCCTGGTCAACCGTCACATATCTACGTAGAAATGTCAAACGATTCTCTTCACTCTCTCTATGTTTCCACCAATGAAAATGCATAATCTCAATTTGTGAATGCGTGAACTTCAGTATGTGACTGTGTGAACTTAAATGCGTGAATGTAGGTGTGTTTGGTAACCTGTTAATTTATGAAAATTTACATCCAACTGTCAAAAATCAAGAGAAGAGAGAGCCAAATGACAGTGTCAAAAAATTTCCCCTCTGGCGAAATCGTGCTATATCTTTTTCATGGAGTCACCGAGGCACATCCTTCAAACAGCAATCTGACAATTTGTGAAATGTCAATCACTTCTTGTTAACAAAATAAAAGAAAATTAGTTTTTCGTGAAAATATTCAATAGTTAAAAAAGAAGAAGAGAGGATTTTCCCCCACTTTTACTAAAGGGTGATTTTTTAGCTGGTTTGGTTTTGGCAACACTGGTTTTGACAGCTGACGTGTGTTTAGTACCTTGTGTCACTGTCAAACAGCTTCAGTTTGGTTTGCAATTTAACCATGGATCGTCTTACAAATGAACCACGCTTGCAAATTATTGAATTTTACTATCAAAATTCGTGCTCGGTTCGAAATGTTCATCGCGCGCTGCTTCCATTTTATGATCGGCATTCTCGACCTTCTGAGCAGTCTATTCGGAAGATTGTGACCAAATTTCGCACCAAATTTACTTTGTTGGACATTAAACCACCAACACGTTTACGTACTGTGCGTAGTGAAGAAAATATTGCGGCCGTATCAGCTAGTGTGACAGAAGACCGCGAAATGTCGATTCGGCGCCGTTCCCAGCAGTTAGGCCTTTGTTACAGCACTTTTTTTTGCCCGAAATGGAAGTTCTTGACTTGCATGATATGTGGTTTCAACAAGACGGTGCCACATGCCACACAGCACGCGAAACAATGGCGCAATTGCGAGGCGAGTTTGGTGAACAGTTAATTTCACGTTTCGGGCCGGTCAATTGGCCGCCTAGATCGTGCGATTTGACACCATTAGATTATTTTTTGTGGGGGTATGTCAAGGCTAATGTCTATAGGGACAAGCCCGCTTCGATTGACGCACTGGAAGCCAACATCCATGCATTCATTCGTGAGATACCGGCCGATATGTGTGAAAGAGTATGCCAAAATTGGACTCAGCGGATGGGCTACCTGAGACGCAGCCGCGGTCAACATTTGCATGAAATTATCTTTAAACATTAAATTGCAAGGTTCAAACTATCGATTCAAATAAATATTTCATTCATTTTTTCGAATTTTTTGTGTTTTTTTTTTTTTAAAAGTTCTCAACCTCTTAAAAAATCACCCTTTATTTGACAGATGTGCCATTTGTGTTAATAAAAGAGAACAAACACACCTAGTATGTACAGACAACAGAACAAATGCAGTCAAACGAATGTCAACGGCGATGACAGTTTCCCTACATTTTCTCCATGCTTCCACCAATGAAAATGCATACTCTCAATTTGTGAATACGTGAACTTCAATATGTGAATGTGTGAACTTAAATGCGGGAATGTGAGTACTGACAAAGTATCGACGGATGCAAAAAGGAGAAAGTAGACATACTTTATCCCTCGAAGTTCATGCATCCGTTGGTTATGAGCCATCACCCATAAGAATGCGTGTATTTTATCGAGTCGTCACTTGAAAATGAAGGAACAACGGATTGACGGACTCTATGGACCGGGGCCTTAAGTCTTAGCACGAAAAATCAAACTCAAAGTCAGAAAACCGAAAAAGGTGCGTGAGAATCTTGCGCGTTAGAAGTGAAACTTCTTAAGTTCTATACTCTGGTCCACAAAAGTTGTTAGTGCAGCGAAGATAGGACATTTAAGGAACATTAATTAATAAAAGAATACTTTGTAATACAAAGTACCGGTCTATTAGAGTTTCCGATTTCCTGGTATATTAGAAAGTTAAAAAACTTCAGCTTCAAAAAATCATTTGGACCTACCAAAAATGCATTTCAATACGAGGAAATAGGTCAAGTTTTGAAAATCTGAAAAACATGACAGGCGGGCGAAGCAAGGCGAGTAAATAACATAACTAGCACGCACTTGTGGTCTTATCAATATTTCGCTCCAGAATAAAATTCAATAATTTCCCAAAAATAACTGCGAAGCGGGATCGAAAACTTTTTACTGTTATAAAAGCAGCATGCACTGGCACATCAGAACAAAATATTGTAGAACTTCCAGTATGCTTTCATTGTGCATTAAATGGTACATTTTAGCTTGGTCTTATCTTTATTTCGCAGAGTGTATCTACATTCGTCCGTGTGCGAAAGTACCAATCTTTTGCCATGCTTTTGAAGGAGACCGTCTCCGGAAAGTACTCCTAGTAAAGTTCTTCCTCTTAAGTTCTTGGATAGTAAACTTAGCTGGAAAGTTAGTATCCAAGAAAGAGTAAAGAAAGCCACCATTGCATTCTACTCCTGCAAGAAAGCCATTGGCAGCAAATGGGGTCTTCAACCCCGCATCGCCCACTGGCTCTATGTTTCAGTCATCAGACCGATTCTGATGTATGGCATAGTGGTCTGGTGGACCGCCCTAGATAAAGCTATACATCGCGACAGCTTGGGGAAAGTACAAAGATTAGCGTGTCTGTGCATTAGTGGAGCACTAAGATCAACACCCTCCGCAGCATTAGACATCCTACTATATCTCCCGCCCCTAGACTTAATTGGTAAGCCAATGGCAACCAGTTCTGTCATAAGACTCAAAACCATCTCACAGTGGTCAAGTAACTGCACTGGCCACTCCATAATACTAGACAATCTTACTCTTCCCGAAAACATAGACTACACTGTACCCAAGCCCAATTTTGACAAAAACTTTAAGGTCACTATTCCAGATAGGTCTTTCTGTGATGACTTAGGCGCTGCAACAGACAAGTCGATACACTTCTATACTGATGGCTCTAAAACCAATGATGGTGTAGGAGGAGGTGTTTTCTCAGATAGATTAAAACTAAATCTAAATCTCTCCTTTCGCCTCCTTGACCACTGTAGCGTGTTTCAAGCGGAGATCATGGCAATTTCGGAAGCACTGTCCTGGATCAAGAGGAATGTAATATCCACTAACGATATTAGCATTTTCTCGGATAGTCAGGCGGCGCTGAAATCTCTGGAATCAGTCTCATCCACTTCTAAGACCACCTCCAACTGCCGTTCATCTCTCATAGAGATGGCTAAGTAGTTTAACATTCACCTTTGCTGGGTGCTGGGGCACAGAGACATTGCAGGGAATTGCAAAGCTGACGTGCTCGCTAAAATAGAAACAACAATACCTATTCTACCCGATATGAAAAATATAGGTATGCCACTCGCTACTTATAAGCTAGCGCTCCAACTTGACACAGTCAATAAAACCATCACTAGATGGGAAGGTGGAACTACCTGCCTTGCTACAAAGCAAATCTGGCCTAGATTAGATCTAAACCGCTCTAGATACCTTTTGTCACTAAAAAGACTACATATCAGTACGATTATCGGTGTCATCACAGGGCACTGCCTTATAGGCAAACACGCTACTAGACTTGGCGTCATTTCGAATGACTTCTGTAGAAGCTGTAGAGACGAAGAGGAGGAGGAAAGTCCAACACATCTCCTCTGTTCGTGCCCAGCTCTTTCTCGTAGTAGGAAACTTCACCTAGGAGAATACTTCTTCGATGATCTAAGTGATCTAACAAAAAAAGACGTAGGAAGCCTTCTTCGCTTTGTACAAAGCTCCAAATGGTTCTCTTGAGTAGCGGGGTAAATATCCCCAAGATCCTTGGTATCACAATGGGCCTCTATAGGCCTAAGTGTGCTGGTACTTGTTACCGGCAGTCACTGCTACCTAACCTAACCTAAAGTTCTTAACCTTACCTTATTTCCTCCAAGGATTATGTGCTTTCGTCCTTTTGTGGTCTAAGGCCGGCCCTTAGTTACAAATATTGTATTCTTTATTAATAGGATTAGATAATTAAAAAATTAAATTTGTTTAACTGTTTTTATAAACTTTTTCGATAAGAGTCCTTATGGACTATAAAACATTAAAGTTCTGATAGTTTGGAGAATGTGTACATATTTCAAAAAGACAACTGTAAAGAGGTTCAAGTATACATACCACAAGTTGGTTAGGTTATTAAAATTTAATTGTTTTCTGTTCTTTTTATACCAAATACTTCGTCGATAAGACTGTTGCATGCCGCCAATAGCCACATATCTTTATTTCTTTTTGGAAACCGCCCGCTGTTGTTCATGTCATCGACTGTGAATATATTTTTTTTTTAACGGACGTGTTAAATATTAAACAATGTGGAGTTTCTTGAAACCATTGCTATCCATTTTAAGAAAGTACCTAAACACAAATTATTGCTTTGCGTGAGCTATGTAAATAGGCACGTTGGCACGAAATGGATACCCATTCGGAGGTCATGTGCTGTACGCAACGCCACCGCCGCGCCGCCCCGCGGTTCTTCTTCAGGGAAGATTTCAAAAAGTGTTTCTGCCTCTATTTAAATTAAATAACAATTACGCGCAGCTTAATGTGACTCATAATTGGGCTAAGTGAAGGTAAACAAAAATAAAATACGGAAAAACTCTCTCAAACTATACGAGTATGTGAATAACGTAATTAGGATTCCTCTGCGTTTTTTTTGGAACGAACATTCCACTCACCATCATCCCCAAGTGTTGGCATTCCTATTCCTACCACGTATGACCTGCCCTACGCTACGGCTACGCTTGTGGCTAGTTGGGGGTTCGCCTCTAGAATGATAAGGTGTGTCCGTGCCTTGCGGTTGTACGAATAGTATATACAAACAGGTAAACGATGTCGTGTCCCAATGCTAGGTACGTAGGAATAGCTATAGATACTTCCAGAGATAATGGTTTAATCGATACGATTGTAAATTATCCATCGCCCGGGGCGGCGAATGGGTTCGGGGGCGAGTCACAAATTAACACACATAATTTCAAACTAATTCCCATCCCAGGGGAACGACCGAACCAAAACCTTAATCTTAAAGCACAACCAATAAATTTGAAAGACAGAATCAGAAGCCCTTTACCCTGCTGTTGGTGCTCATCATTGCTATAGTATCAGTCGGTCGTTCTTAATTAAATTGTAGACTCGAATCTACTATATAGTGCGGCAGTGACGATGATGACAAAGCAGGCGGGGGTGATGGGTGGTGAGAGGTGGGAGGGGTGTAGAATTGAAACGTTTTAATCCTCGAATGCAGAGAGATAACAAAACTCAATTAAAAAGTTTACGAAACATCAAAATGAGCCCCGAACAGAGTGAAATAGTGGCAGAGACAAATGGAAAGGAAAAGAAATATCGCCCAACCACTGATGGTGACTGGCGACAGCCTCATCAGCGCTGCCATCATCATCTCGTACATAATTCCGCTTTTCATTTGCCACGACAAAACCAGTCAAGGAGCCAGAGCAAATAGACACCCGCGCAAACTTTATTTGCGCCTTCAAGTCCATCGGTTTTGGCACCCACCTATGCCCAATCCCAGCCAGCTCCAGCGTCTCGACAATCGGATAGACGGATGGTCGCCATCTTATTATACAAATTAGACACAGAAATAATGCGCAGAGGGGGATTAACTTTTAAATTTGTACTTTTTTCAATTTGCTAAACAGAATTTTCACTTAGTATGGAAATGAGTTTTAGTTATCCTTCACGTCGAATGCGGAGCTGTCAGGACACCACCCACCACCCAAATTGCATTTCTTCGCCTTCGTTGTTCTCCAAGAAAGAAAAGTGATGGTGGTGGGTAGATGGCGTTGCAATTATGCCTTAGTTAATGGGAACTCGAGATCTGGTCAAGACCTGCTTCGGCTCTGTCACCTTACTTCAATCGGGCTTTATGGGCGAGGGATATTTTAACCCACAGTCCTGTAGACAGGATAGTTTGCAGGACACTTTGGCATTTAGTGGACGGAGAGGGTGCGTGTCACACATTCAAATATATTTCTTCATCCCAATGGAGAAGTTCATTACTAGGCGTGTTGAACTTAAGGGTCCCTCAGGGACCACAAAATGTAATCTCCTTTAAAAGATATGTCACTTGGCTTGGTGTGAATATTCGCTCTGCTGGTCAATTTAAGTGTCTAGGTTTTCGAAGGTCATTCTTTGTGTGTAGAACTAGTTCGACAAGTATTACCAACTCAAAGATTTGCGTTGGTATTTTAACTTTCAATTGACATCGCTTGTGTTGGTTAAAAAAATCATCGTATAGATGTTCATGTATGGACTACGGTGAACACACAAGAATTAGGAAAGCTCTTAATGCACTCTTTATTTGCAAGAGCGGCGGGTAAAACATTGGGCCTCAAGCCGGCAGTGATGCACTGGCTATACGGCATAACGCATGATAGTCAGACCCATACTCACGTATAGGGCACTAGTCTAGTGGAAAGCAGCAGATAAGAAAACGACACTCGTTAGATTAGCGACGGTACAACGAACAACTGATGTTGCCATCACAGGTGCCCTTCGCACGACACCCACGGCGACAGTGGACATGTTACCTTCTACCTATCGATCAGCTCTTGAGGTAACTGGCGTGTAACAGTGCACTGAGACTCGCCAACCTAGGTCTCTTCAAGAATACCGGCAAAGGACACTGTACTATTCTTACAGAAATCCAAATGGATAATCCAATAAGAACATGAGTTTAACACACCGTAGAGAACCATGTAACCTGCGCGTGAAGAGTGGAGTGGTCTTCCCGGACGGGTCTAAAACTGCAAGCGGCATGGGGTCCGGTATCTACTGTGTGGTAGCAGATTTAAAAGTGTCCTTAGGACTCCCAGATACCTGCAGTGTCTCTCAGGCAGACGTTCTGGCCGTACTTAGAGCTGCAGGGATTCTGAACATGAAACGAATATCCGCTAAGGATATTGATATTTACATTGACAGCTGGGCTGCGCTTAAGGTGCTGGAATCGTGCACTATTAAATCGGAACTAGTCAGGAACTGCCGCAAAATGCTCAGGGCATTATGCAGGCAGAACCGGATAAGACTATGTTGTGTGCCTAGTCACTCCGGGATAGAAGGAAACGAGTTTGCTGCTGAGTTGGCAAGAAAAGGAGGGGAGCTACCACTACCCGTGGCGCGGCGATGGAAGTCACTCCATCCTTTTGCTGCATTTAATCAAAGATTAAGCCCCATTTAGATGAAACTGAGACTAAAACTTATGGGATTCCCATCAGTTTTCAATCTTCCTGGATATTGCACAGTTCGTCGACTCTCTTTGTCCTGGAACCCAAAGAAGAGTGACTTTAGTCAGATTGCACAAGCGATTTAGTTTTGCTTGGCATTGGTCAACCAGTTTTAATGAGGTGGTGAGTTTTAACATGTTAAAACTTACCCCGAAAAAATGTTACAACTTGCCCCGCCATGAAATTTAACACAAAGATCACTATAACAAAAAAACGGAAATCCACACAAACCTCACATATATACACAAACGTCGCCAAAACATAAATGCATATCTACAAAAAACAACTGGCACTATATCTCTTGCCTGTGAATAGGAATACCAAAAATACGAACAAAAATAAAAGTTACAAATCTCTCAATTTCGGGGACCTCACCCCCAACTTTTTCCACTGAATACCAATTCAAAACTATACTAGACACGTTGTTTGCTCTGGAAACCGCGACTTTTAATTTTCAGAGGAACTATTTATTTTTTAGCTATTAAAACTTACCCCTGTTACTTCTAACCCCACTCTCCCCTACTATGAAGGTGTCAATGTAGTCTTATGTTGGAAAACCGACTAAAATCCTTTTTCTGGCAACTTACGTACTTCCATTCACCGACGAAATACCTTTCGTAATTCAAAGAAGACCCGAGTCCCAGGAGTGATTAAAGCAACTCCAGTATGAAATGGCCTCATTTTAAGTTAAAAATTCATATCATGGCGAAAAAAGCGTTTTACTCCTCCAAATAATAATCTTCATCTCACCACTATGTAAACTAATAAATCCTCAAAGGCAGACACAAATCTCAGAACTGCAACCATACGAACTTCCAAAAGTATTCACTTACCAAGAACGCTTCATTTGCTCTGCCATAAAATACTCGTACGGTCGTACGTTGCATTTGATACGAATTCAACCTCAAGAACAGCAGTAAACATTTCAAATACGAGTCCATAAATATGTATGTGCACATGTCCCCTGTGACAGGCCGAACATGGACTGAGTAATTAACTGACTTTCTTACTGCTTACCGAGTTCTTCATCAATTCCAGTTTGTACATAGGATGTGTCACGAAGGATGAAGGATGTGTTTCGGTGTCAAATAACCTTCAATTAGGTACGCAAAATAAAATTTTATTCAATCGCATGTCAATTTGTCATTTTTTGGTTACACTCACTCTGACAGTGTTGTGTAGAAATGCAACTTGGCCACACTGCGTGGTTAGAATTCTTTCTGTGATTTTTCATCTAATGGAAAAGCAGAGTAGGACGTCCCATTTAAGAAAACCATTTATCCCCATCTCTACACCATTTTAACACCATGTTAGCCATTATTCTTCATCAAAGGCTGTGTGTGCTCGGAAGACCACTTAGATTATCCTTAGCCGCTGCCCAGGACTCGTATCTGGAGGAAACGTAAAGTTTGATTATGGTTTCTTAAGGAGCTTACAGCCAGTTTGTTGTGGCTTTGTACCAAACAATAACAGGACCAGCAGCAACAACGGCTACTTCTGTAATTAACTTATTTAAAGTTGGAAGCCCTCTTTCGCTACGCAGGAATGCATTATAATCCTTATCGTTCCGTTTTATTCTCTTGCTCTCGCTGTGCGAGTGTCAATTGCTTATTCTGGTCGCACATTCATCGAAATCCGGCCAAGGATGAATGTTGAATCCATGGTCGTCCCCTGCGGCGCACATTAATTCCCGCCAAGCGAATGGAGCTTTTTTTCCGCTTTAAGTCGGTTTTTTTTATTTTTCCTTTTTTTTTTTTAAACAGAAAAGATGTGTCCATGTCCAACACAGCGCCGAGAATGTGGGAAAAGAGTTATGGTAACCTCCGCATGGGTAAATGTGTGTGTGTTTTACTGTGCACAGAGTATAGGTTGGCAGGCATTGATTTTTCTGGGTTTTGGTAGGCAGCCAGGACGATAGGTGCTCTGAGCGCCTAATAAAATATTAAAATGGGTGGAGTTGGTTGGCTGTGTTTGGATATATGAAGTGGAATCATAATCCGTCACAAAAGGACAAATCGATAATGTATCTGTTTCTATTCATCAGTGCGTTTTTTTGTGTGCCTGTGTTATGTGCTCCAAAAATAAAAAAAGAACTTCAGTGTCCGCTTGTACATACATACATTTACTCGTTGTACTTATATGGGGGAAACAAAATCTGAATATTGGTCAAATGAGTTAAAAAAAAAGTTATACAGTAGACGCTGAATATAGTGAGCGTCGATATAGTGAACACTCTTTTTTTGTAACATAGTTACACCAGAATGTCAGATAGAATGTATACTACACTAGCATAATCTAGGTCCAAGAGCAAATGCTTAACACACTTTTCAAACCTTCCAGAAGTCGTTAGAGCTCTTAACGACTGTGGGATTTTCATAAATAGGCGGCACGATGAAAGAAAATATTTCCGCAGGAAAAGTTCATCCAATCATACAAAATTAAAAAAAAAAAAAAACACTTATCACTGTAACTGAGAGTTCTACAAAAAGTTGGATACAGATACAGTTTGCCAGTTTAAATCTTGGGCATTCCAATACGTGAAAGTTGGTACCGATCTGGATACATAGATTGAAGAACATAATTTTTGTTTTAGAGCTGATGCTTAATATGTGTACGGAGAAACAGACCCTTACAAAATTTATGTCCCAGATGATACACGATACCCAATTTAAAGCACTATCGGAACCATAAGAACAGCCGACATCATCTGCGAAGGTGCAGAGCATTAAGGAACTCGTGAATTGTAAAACTGTGAACTGAAACGGTTACCTTTAAATCAAATCAAATCAAATCAAATCTTTATTAGTATTAGATTTACACAGTAAGATACATATCTTTTAAATTTGTGCAAGCTTCATCGTAAAATATAATTTACACACATACCGTCAAAAAGTAATACTTTGACCGATTTTAAATTTTAAACCGATACAGAGGTTCCAAAACTGACAATATATACAAAAACTTCACCACACATCCGCGGGCGTTGCCATACCAACAAGATTTCAGTATTTTCGAATGTTTAAGACTGCTGCAGGTTAATTTATTAACCGAAAAGGTTCCGGTCAAAGTTTTACCCCGAAAATTTTAACTTTGACCGAAACTATTTTAAGTAGAAATATTCAAATATTTTTGATGATTTTAATAAAAAAAATAAACAACAACTGTTTTTTATTGGACTTTAAATATACAGTGCTATTCACTTGATTAGACTCATTTAAAATATTGACATTAATCTTGATTTTCCCCCCTTATTTGCGAAGAAGAAAAAAATTACATTTAGCAGAAAGTTAGTTAATACTCTGAAAAATAAACATAAAAACATTTTTGGTAAGAGACACCTAATGGTACTTTTGTTCTCTCTTCTCTCAAACATGTCAAAAAAGCAGAATTTTTTCGGTTCACTTGACGCACGGGCAAATTTATTTAATAGACAAAGAGTAATCGAGCAAACTGCAGTGAAATATTAATTTGTAAATAAAGGAGATTTTGGTCTTTTACTTAGGAAAGAAATAGGCAAAAAAAATGTTGACCATAGAGGAAGGAGCAAAAATAGATGCTTACCATTCGGAATGTCTTCCAAACCGCGAAAAAGCCCGTAAAGTAGAGCGAAGTGAACATGCTGTGCGAAATTACATTAATAATCGCGATTCCTATGGGAGCAATCACAAGAAAGAATTTAAACAGTGTTAACGCCGCAAGACAAGCGAAAAACTAAGAGGTTAGCATCCAATTCGGCTCACTCTACAAACAAAATCAGGGCATTAGCTGTGGTTACTGCCAGAAAATCAACTGTTCGTCGCCCAATTATGAGCCCTCAATACTTAAAGCTAAGATAAAAACGTCTCCTTCATCCTGCACATAAGCAGCAGCGACTACAATTTGCAAAGACCAGATGACATCGAATGTGCAAACTACAGGTGTTTAAAATGACTGGGGCAAAGTTGTCTTTTTGGATGAAAATAAATTCAATTTGGGCGGTATTCGAAAGAACAACAACCGCAATCGTCTGGTCCGTTTTCCGTCTTCCGTCTTCCGAACAACTATTGTTTGTTTTCTTTTGCATGCGACGTTTTGATAGATTCAAAAACCTTTAAAAAAACGCAATATGAGCAGACAGCAGATAGCTCAGATGTGGTGAAAATTAGAGCGGTCAAAGTTAAACCGGTAAAAGTAAAACTGTCGGTCAAAGTTAAAAATTGGAGGTCAAAGTTTTACGATTTTTGATTTTTTAGGAAGACGTTTATATATTTAGGCATAAGACCTGAACCAAACGGCCAACCGTCACGATTTATACCTCAATTAAAAGAAAAAATAGTATTCTACTTCCTCTGATTATATTGAAGTGGATAACACAGCTGTTTAATTAAAAACACGGAACCTCTTTAAGGATCTAAAATTAACACATAAAACTTGCACTGACATTTTTCAATATTACCAAATACATTTGAATACTTTCACCGCTACTTATTTACCTCAACTCAGGAAATATATCTAGGTTTCTATACTCGCTTACTGCACTAAATTATCTCAAATAGAGATGACGCTAGAGTTAAAATAAAAGTTTTATCGATTTCGGTCAAAGTTATCATCACTGGTCAAAGTATTGCTGTTTGACGGTATTATGTGCTACTAAATGTAATAAGAATCAAAAATAACAACAATTAAAATAAATAATTCATTATTGTAAGAAAAAAAATAACAAAATTAAAATATATGTAAAGAAATAATTAATTGAACGAATATGTACAGTTAAATAATTAAATTATTAAATCATTAAAATCATCATCATTAAAGTGCCTCTAAGTATTGCCTAAGTTTCCTTTTGAACAGCATTGTACAGCTCAATATTCAAATAGTTCGAGGAAGAGAATTGCACAGCCGAATCGCATGAGCAAAAAATTGGCGCTCTGATACCAAGAACTTGTAGCGTATTGGTACGAGTTCACAAGTTCTAATAGAACACGAATAACTTATTTTATTAAAAAGGTAAGAAGGTTGACGTGTTTGCATTACATCGTGAAGCAAGGTTAAAGTCCTCAGTTTAAGGAGGTTTTCAAGACTAAGTCCATGTATTGATTTGGAAAAAGCAGAAATATGGTCATATCGCCTCAGTCCAAAGATATAACGCGCAATACTGTTATAGGCTACCTTAAGCTTACGCTTGTGCTCATAATCGCAATTTGAAAAAAGTTCACAGCCAAATAACATGATTGGAATGAGCAGGGTTTTGGCAAGAATCATTCTTGTTTTCAAGGGGGTAATTTTTTGTGTTTTCCAAAGCATTCGAAGACATCCATATAACTTACCAAGAGTTAGACGAATGTGGTTATTCCAGGTAAGTGTTTTGTTAAATATTAAGCCGAGTTTTTTCGCAGTTGAGGCATATAACATGAAAATAAGATGTATCTACTGGCCTTGTTGAAATAGCTAGGCAATTCGATTTTCCTGGGTTTAGGCAAAGACCATTAAATGTAAGTAGTAAATAGGCTTTCCAAAAGTAACCGGGTCTGTCTTCCGGGTCACACAGGAATACTGAGCAACGAGGCCGCTGATGAACTACCAAGTCTGGGTTCGGAATCTAATCCATTGAGTTCAAAACCTATTATTGGTGTCAGCCTGGTGCGACACTGGATTTATTCTCATTTGGAGTCTATTTATATGGAGAGAGGGACCAAGTGTTTCGTGAAGAGACTAGATAAAGTCCTTGCAAGATTTCCCCTCAGTCTTGGACTTAGAGGCCGTCGTGACTTGGTCTGGCTAATTACGGCACACAACGCCTGTGGCTATCACATGTCAATTATTATCGAGCACCCAACGTACGAATCATGTCTTGAAAGTAAGGATACTACAGAATCTTTCCTCTGTCTACCTTCGCAAGACTAAGACCTCGCATTTTGGGTTGAAAAGTAATGGAGATGAAAACGGTTCATTCTCTTTCCAAAGTTGAGATTCTTAGTTACATTAGACGGATGAAGAAATTGGACTAGGGGTTTCCAAGTGGGCAGAGTCAAATAGATCGCATTAGTGACGCGCATTCTAAAAAAAATAAAAAGACTTTGAGGGCGGCACGGCAGGAGGTTAGTAATTTTACAAATGAGATGAACTTTATCCATTTCCACTTCAACGTTCAGTTTACAACAACATAGCGTCGCGACGTTTTAGATGGTAATATTTCATTAAAACTTCTGTCATAAAAATGCCATTAAAGAGACAAACAAATAATGACAAAGATCGAAACAAATACTTACAAGTGGAATGGCAACTGACATCCTCAAGAATTCAAACGACCAGAAAAGCTTTCTCCATTTGGCATTTGACGCACGTACACTCACTCATCCACTGCGAATAAAAATAAATGTCAGGTATTTCTGTTATTTTAGCTGGAAAGCTTTTTCGATAAATCAAGTGATTGAACGAGAAAAATACTTTCTACTGTCAAAGTAAAGGGCAGCGCCATAAATGCATGCCTGGTTAGCGGTTTTTATAGGCTACTGCTGTTCAGAGAAATGGAAAAGCACCATTAAGTCTGTCATCAGTCTAAATTCGTGACCAAAGGCATTATTTGAAATTTTCCAGACGTCTTTTAATATTCATGAGTAACAATCTTCTTTAAGTAGCCTGATTGTTGATTGTCCTACGACTCCATCTCCTTCTCCAGTGTGTGTCATGTAAGGTGTGAGTTGTGAAGATTTACATGACAGCGCGTTTGATATTTCTTAATGAACATCTTATGTGCAATTCGGGGTGTTGGGTCTCCGACAGAAGTTTAGCGTTCAAAGTTAGCAAATCAAACAAAACGCGGTAATAAATTATGCAAATTCACCGAGACGTACGGACAAATCACGAAAAGAGAATAATGGAGCGATAAATGAACACCACCGAGTCTAATCTTTTTCGGTAGAAAATATGGAGATTCAATATTTTATTCATGGAGATATACATAGCCAAATATAGATAAAATAATTCTTTTAACTTAAAATACAAATTAATTACATTGGCACTTTGAGCATTGGGCGCCATTTAAATGAGCTAGGGCTTTTAGTGGATCTGTAGCATATTTGAATAGACAACTTACCATATTTCGTAATAAAAGTTGGGAGTTATCCAAACATGGTTTTAAAGATGAAATGAGTCTCATTTTTCATTGACCTTCAAAGTTTCTGGTCAAGAAACTGAGCTTTCGTTTTCTGATGACAAAGAAGACAATCGCATATAAGACTTACTGAACATTTTGAACTTCAACTGCGGAATCCATACAAATTAATTACGTTGGCACTTAAAGCGTTGGGCGCCATTTTAATGAGCTCGGGCTTTTAGTGAATCTGTAGCATATTTGAATAGGCAACTTACCCCATTTGGAATGAAAGGTTCGGAGTTATCTAAACGTGGTTTTAGGATGCAATGAGTCTCATTTTTCATTGGCCTTCAAGGTTTCTGGTCAATAGTCTGAACTTTCGTTTTTTGATGACAAAGAAGACAATCGCATATAAGAGTGACTGAACATTTTGAACTGCAACTGCGGAAATCCATACAAATTAATTACGTTGGCACTTAAAGCGTTGGGCGCCATTTTAATGAGCTAGGGCTTTTAGTGAGCCCGTAGCATATTTGGGCTGGCAACTCGCGAATTTAAACCTCGAAGCTATTCAAATATGGTTTTAGGACGAAATGAGTCCCATTTTTCGTTGACCTTCAAGATTTTGATCAAGAGTCTGAACTTTCGATTTCTGATGACAAGGAACCCGATCGTCTAAGACAGACTGAAAATGTTTAAATTGAACTGCGGAGTACGAGTAGCCATCTCACTCCCACTCTTCTTAGACTTCACTACTCCCTTTCATACACAACTCTTCAATATAGGTGGCGTGTATATCTACCCCCTTCTTTGATGCCCTTTCGAAATGTATTTATTATTTTTCTTCGCCTGGCTGACGCACCTTCAACTGGAATCCACTTCTTCTCTTGCGATGAACTCATTTTCTTCTCATTAAACTGCCCAAAAGTACTGAAACTTTATTGAAAATTCAATAAATCTACTCGCTCCCTGACGAAATTCGTTCACCTGCGTTCTAGTTATAGTCCCAAGGATCAGGCATATGGATTCAGTAAAACGTGAACGTATCTACAGGTCCCATCTGTTAGTCTCGTATCCGTACCACTATAATATACATTAAATCGGCATAAAAAATGTTTCCGTTAATTTATGGACGGCAATACGACTTTCACTTACCAAAAAAGAACCCACCTAGCTACGAGTACCGTGAATTTCTTGCTTCGAGTATCTTGACCGCAAAAAAAAAGGAAAAAAAAACACTCCGACCATAGCTTCCTTCAATTTATCCGTACCTACGTTAACTTCAACTTCATTTCCTAAACAATCCGGCTACACATTATGCCTACCTTCGAATGGCGTCCATAGTACCTACCCGTAGTACGACGTCCTGCGTCCTACCTCCAATAAAAATTAACGATTTCTTCTTGGCCGTCGGACAGGTGTACAATTTCTGATGTGCTGCACAAAAAATAGGAAATCGAAAGCCGTTCACAGGGACGAAGACCGACCGACCGGCAGGTGTTGGTGGTTGCTGCTATAACGGGAAATGGGGGGTGAGTCTTGAAATATTTTCAATTTGGAATGTGGCAAAAGTTCACGATAATAGGTACACGAGTAGTAGTGGTGGTGGTATGAAGTTGGCGCTGCAGTATTCCACACCAACACAGTCACCCACCCGTACATGAATGCGTTGGAAGGAAATATCAATGAATACGTAATGCGTACGTTACACCCCTCCGCGTCGTGTCGGGCATGGAAGGACTTAGAGAACGCTTTGCTCTTTCTCGCAGTTCGTTCACTCCACTCGACTGGATTCGAAGGATTCCTGGGCGCGAGTCTCTATATTCAGCGCTTTTCCCCTAAATGAGTTGCCCCAAGGACATGCGCCGTACACCGTGAGATTGAGAGTTGCAAATACGAGTAGGGATTTCGAATTTTGGGTTCATTCTGATATCGGACAAGTGCAGAGGCAGGAGGAAGCAAGTAAGTAAGCAGTCTTCTTCACATACCGTACACGATAGCGCCAGTTGGCCAAACGCCTATTTGAATTTCGGTTTTTGTTCGTCTTTTGCAGACAAAAAAGGTTCACACCAACGCTCTCGAATGGACGCATTCAGGTTGAAGCATTAAAAATTCAAAAGATACGGGTATCGCATTTCCTAGGAATTTCTGGAATGTACGAGTATTAAGGTTGCTTGGGAGTTCTTTTTTTCTCATTATTAAAGTACCAAATGCTTCTCGTAATGTTAGGTGATTCAGTTGGAGGAATTGGACGAAAGAAGGTACTTCTGCCTTTGCAATGGACGAGGTAGCGAGTAGTAGTTTTTTATGGCAAGAGTTCCAGGGAGGTGATGGCTAATGGCAAGGAATGGGTGGTAGATTATATACATACTTACTCCTATAGATGTACATATGTCTGTAGGATCATTTTTCATTTTTCAATAGCATGCTTTGTGCTCACACGAAGGCAAAGTAAAGTTTCAATTCTTATCACTGATTGTTGATTGAGTAGATGGAAGGATTCGAAGGTGTACAGCAATACATCGACTGGCTTCAATCTTCGGAAAGATAAGCAAAAAATTAAAAAGCGAAATGAATGAAACTCTTTTAAAACGATTCCTTGGCGTTCATAGTGAATTTATTCAGAGGCAGTGCTGCCAGCGCTAGGTTATTTTCACAAGAACTTTTTTCCAAATTGTTTATTTAGCGTGTGGCAAGATACATTATACAAAAAAACATTAAATACACACTGAAACTATACAATACATATGTACATGCGAAGTACTATAAACTATTACAGATGAGTTATAAAGATTGCACAGTGGTCAAGGTTTTGTAGCCATTGGATAGCAGCGGTAGAGGCAGTGATGAAATCGGTTGGTTCGTTATGGTACTTTCGGAGGTCGCATTCGGTGGTCACGTGTTTGATGTTCTGGATTGCAACTCCACAGTCGCAGCGAGCTGAATCGGACGCTCCCCATTTGTAGAGTGTTGCCGCACATCTGCCATGGTTCGTACGCAAAAGGTTAAGACTGACCCATGTTTTCCTCTGTAAGTCGTATCCAGCTGTCATGGTTGAAAGATCATTTATGTGGAATAAATCGTTCGCAGAAGAGGAACTCCACTCGTTCTTCCATACTTCCATGGCGCTGAAGGTGCTGGAGATCAAATCAAATATTTTACCCAAAATGAACTCCCAAAAGAATAAACACTTCCCGTATGATTTCCATCAGTTGACAGATGGAAATTATATGGGAAGATTGGATTTCGGGGGTAGAATTTTATCTTGCGAGAGTTCTCGCACGGGTATAGTCGTTCGGGCAAGAGTGCACATTTTGGACTTCGGGCTTAAATTCTGAAAAACTAACAAAAGATAGCAGACAAAAGAGCAGACAAAGTTATACGAAAATATTTTATATATTTTTTAATGTTCCATACGTTCTGATTAAAAAAACCAAAGTAACTCAAGTTGCGCACTCTTGCCCCGGTAAGGGTCAGGGTAAGAGTGCGCAGAGGTATGGGTGAGAGTGCGCAACCAGTTTAAGTCACAGTTTTCGTAGTTGAAATGGTTTGAAACTGTACTTTTGCACAAACCAAGTTCTTCGGCAGCATTTTATGGACTGCTTCCATTTTAAATCAGCTTCCTAACCTCGAAGATTTTCTTTGGGGTTATCAATTTCCTTTCCGTTTGTGCTTGGCAGATACGAGATATTTTTCTGGAAAAACAAAAACAGGAAAATAGTTCAGCTAGGAGCTACCACCTACCGCTTACAACTGTGATGTGATCGTTGCATCTTTCGATAGAAGGTAATAGCCTAAAAATTTTTATTATAAGAAGTTAAATTTTGGGTAAGAAAGCACTGCGCACTCTTGCCTACAGAACGACTGCGCTCTCTTTCCCTAGACGCTACTTTTTTTTCATTGTATTGAAAATCTAAGAAGGAATAATATTATCCACTCAAACTGTATCCTAAATCAAACACACAAACACACTGTGTATGCCTACATACTACTTATCGGGTATCGGTGTTGCCACGCTTTCCTGACACACTTTTGAAAATTAACTTTTTTTAACAAAATCCGGCTTTTTTTTCCATGTTGATTTTCTTTGTACTGTTAATTGGAAAATTTTCGTAGAAGTTGTTCACCATTGGCGGTTAGTGAAGCACATATTTTCTCATTTCGCGATTGCTGCTAATTCTTTCACAGATGGAGAAAAAGGCGCTGCGTACTCTTAGCCGCTGCGCATTCTTACCCTAAACGACTCTACAGTAGCTAGTCATATTTATTTGCAAGATTTACAACGTCAGTTGAAATTTACTAAGCATCCACCAAAACATCTCGCATTTTGGAAAATAATCATCTAGAACAGTGCTGAATCAAAAGCTTAAAATGTTCTGATCCGATGGCGAAAAATATGGGCGATGGGAAATTAATTAAAAAATCAATCATAACATAACATACACCATCAAAACAATTGAAATGGTGGTAGAAATGTCATGATTTGGGGTACATTTTCGTGGCATGGTGTTGGTCGTAATGTGAAAATAAACGGGCGCATGGATCGGTATGTAGACAAGGACATACTGTAAAATACAATAAAGGCATATTATGCTGTTAAAGACTTACCAGTATCGTTTATATTTAAGCAGAAAAATTATCCTAAACACATTTCACGGCTAGTAAAGTGTTGGTTTACAAAGCGACAGATGAGGGTTTTGGAGTGGCCAGCGCAAAGTTCCGACCTAAATCCTATTGAGAACTTCTGGGCTGATGTGAATAGAGGTTAAGGTTCAAAAAAGTCCACAAACTCCGCGGAAATTTTTAAAAATATTGTTAAAGTATTGAAGAGTGTCCTTCTTGAATAGATTTGGTAGCTAGTTTACCGAAACACTGTTCGGCTGTTTTGTTAAATAAAGGGTACCGCACCAAGTAGGTACTAGCTATAATAAAAAATAAATATATCGAGTCCTATCCGCAAATTTATCGTAAGCGACAATTTTTCCGAATCTATGTTTTTGATGCCATTCGATAGATAATGTTATTACCTATTGAACTACATAAAAATTTCAGCAGAAAGACATTTTAATGGATAGAAAACAATTTTATCGTAAATGACAATCACATTGAGCCCTTACCGCAAATTTATCTCAACCGACCTAAGACTTTTTGTATATATTTTATATACATATTTTATTTTATTATTTTTTATATTTTTTTACACTAGTGTTTGTGCATTTTATTTAAGATCAAATACATTTTTCTTGATGAGGTTTTGTAAGTCTCCTCGTCGATGGTTTTAGACATTTTATTCCATACTTTCTTAAAATATTTGATGTCTTTAGCCACTCCTCCTCTTTTTTTACCCGACTAGGCAAAAGGAAGGGTTATAATTGTCACAGACTGGGTTTGTATGTTTATTTGTTTGTTTGTATATTTGTTTGTTTGTATGTTTGTTTGTATGTAAGGATGTCACCTCGTACAGCCTAAACTATGGAACCGATTTCAACAAATGAGGTGTGTTGGACTTGTCTTTATCCGGAGAGTGTCCTAGTACCTAGGCTATGTGAAGTCACAGAAAAATTCAATATGGCAGGCGCACCATGCAAGATGGCAGATTACCTCTTTTTTATTTTTTTATTTTTCCCTACAACCGCCTTGATACTGGTATCAAATGAAAGGGTTTGACGAGTAGAATACAATACAATATAACGTCATTCTAATAGATGGCGGATTTCCGTTATCTTTACTACCTCCTTAATATGGATTTCAAATGAAAGGGTTTAACAAGTAGAATACGACATTGCTTACTTACATACACTACATATTTTCTGAAACTAAAAAGTTGTAAATAAAAAATTAAGTTTAAAAACTAAAACCTGACTACGGGAAAAACTTACTAAAAAGTACAAAACAACATGAAACAAAACTATGATTTTCAAAGTATAGTCGCGGTCGCATGCCGTTACAATAACGTTTTTACATAATTACTCATTCATTAGACAAAGCGGCATGCGACCACAACTATACTCTGAAAATCATAGTTTTGTTTCAGGTTGTTTTGTACTTTTTAGTTAGTTTTTCCCGTAGTCAGGTTTTAGTTTTTAAACTTAATTTTTTATTCAGCTCGCGTTTCATAAGGGCCCAATATCGTTCAATTGGTGTTAGCATGGGAGTGTTGGGGGGATTGCAGTCCTTGGGAACAAATTGCACACTTTGAAGTCTGTCCTGCAATGGGATGTTGCCAAATATGGCCAAAACAGTACTGATCCTCCGTCAAATAAAAGGTAAAATTTGTTTCTGCGAATACTCCTTAATGTAAACGGTGGCATTGATTGATCCATTTGTAACAAAAGTGTCTGCTTTTTATCCGCATGAGCACATTGCTTATATCTTGCTGCACATTTTTCGGACTTAACTTCTTTAAATTTATCTTAAACATTCCCGTTTATATTCCCGGTGTACAATTTTTTGCCTGGAAGTTAAAATGCAATCGAAATATGGCAAGCAATCCTGATACATTTTTCTCGCTCTCGTTTTTGCTACACCCTGTTGCTTTTCAGACCTCTTCGGAAATTTTTGGGCCGCAAATGTCTTCAGCACTGAATCAGTTTTGTATTTTTTGACAGTCGATGCTGAAACTCCGAACTTAACCGCTACATCTCATTGAGGTATTAGGGTATTTCTTAAACTCCTATTATGTTCTTTCAATGGAATTGTGAGCCTATTGGACGGCCAGAAACGTTGCTCAAATGTATTCATGACATCATACACCGTTGATTTCGGTATTTTTAATTGCTTTGCAAATGTTTCCGGATTTTTTCTCGTACAGTCCTTAGGTCTGTAGTAGCTTATTTTAAGCTAACCCAATTGTATGAAAACAAGTTGAAAGTATCTATGTGGAATAATAATGCGGAATGCGGGCATCTGAAGATGAAATTAAATTACTTCCTGACGCTGATTGTTCTTCATCAGAACTGTCCGGCACCTCCTCAGCATCGTCAATAAATTCGTCTTCAGTGTCACTCTGCAGGTCGGCCTCTAAGAGGTAATCTTCACACTCTCACACTCTGACGATATAACTTCTTCTTTTTCCATCAAAAAATTCTAAGTTTTACTATATTTCCACACTCCTCAGTTCCTCATGACAATAAAATAAAAATAAGCACAAGAAACTTATAAAACGTATCTGTAAACAATAATAAACAAATTTTTCAAATATCATAAATATTTCAAGCATATTTAGGCAGCCAACCTGATGCGGTTTTTTAGCTAAAAGGATATTACTTTTTTTTGCGCGCCATACGTCTGGCAGACGTAGATTATTTTCTAGGGTTAAGGAGGTCGTATGGATAACGGAAATCCACCATCTTGAGGACGTCCGACATATTAAACTTAGAATGACACCATATCGTATTTTATTCTACTCGCCAAGCCCTTTCATTTGATACCAATATCAACGCAGTTGTAGAGAAAAAGAAAAAAAGTAAACAGAGGTAATCCGCCATCTTGCTGGCTACGCCCGCCATATTGAATTTTTCTTTGACTTCACATAGCCTAGAACACTCTCCGGATCAAGAAGAATCCAACGATACCTCATTTATTCAATTCGGTCCCGTAGTTTAGACTGTAAGATGTGACATCCATCATACAAACAAACAAACATACAAGCCCACCCTGTTAAAATCATAACCTTTCCTTTTGTACAGTCGGATAAAAATAGAAATTTGACTCTATTCTATGCGGTTTTATGAGTTTTATATTTCCACATGAAAACGTACTTAATTCCTCTTTTGCTTAAATTTGTTTCTATTGACGGTACAATGTCCCTGTTTTTTCACAACAAATAACGTTTAAAAAATAGTATACATAAGTTGGGTGAATATACAAATTAACTTTAGTTAATGAGAGCGCTTTTATCACATTTTTGTAGAAAATAAGTTTGTTTCCAAATATTTTTCCATCTCTGTATATACATTTTTGAACTTATTTCAAAAGTATTAGAAGTAGCGAAATTTTTCATCTAAAAACGCCATTTAGTAGTGAAATGTCGATTAAAAATTTGAATTTATTTATTTAAGCTTTATTCATCAAAAGTTTCCTGTGAGTTTCAATAGTTTCTTTTTTTTTAGGTTAAAACAACGGTGGAAACAAAACACGAGTAACCAATTAAAATTTCCGCAAAAAATATGAATAAAAAGAAAGAAGTTTAATCGCTAAAAGCGAAAAAGATGAACGAAAAGATTGTTTATGCTTGAAAAGTTGAAAAGAGATAATTGCATACAAGTTGCTTTAACTCATTGATGTTGCAGATACGGCGATGTAAGAAAATACGTTGCTTTTGTTTAAGGCGGGAGGGAAACTTTCTATACAAAACCGTTGTTTGCGATGGCATGGTGAATACTTATAGCATGCTATCCGCGGGAGGAGAATTTATTATAGGTAAGCATTCAAAGCTTTTTGCACGTGCAACAAAATCACTGTGCATTGTAGATTATCGTGCTATTTCTATTGAGATGCATCTTATATGTGTACGAACCTGGGAAAAAGTAGAACAACCGAATTGATTGCAAGGTAGCTTTGCTTTAAGATATAAAGGGTGGGCCGATGGGTATTTCACCATGAGAGTGGCGAATGAAATCAAAAAGTCAAACCAAAATATTGCTTCATATGGACATCTGTCATCCACAGCTATTAACAATTTTAACCATAGATAGATACCTACTCGGTGACACAAAGTGTTAAAATTATCGTGTTTTTTTTTTGCTGCCAATAATAATCAGACCAACTGATATGGATATGGACGATATGTGGTTCCAACAAAATGGTAGAACATGCCGCACATCCCTCAAAGATCCCTGCGCTTGACATGATCTGCGCGGTAAATAACCGCATACCAAAAACTTTATGCTTTGACAGGAGGATCTATATAGTGATCCCAAGTCGAAAAACATGGGACTTAGGTGCAGATACCCATGGACCTAACACTAGTATCTCTAAAAACAATGGGAAAAAGTCCCAGTGTCTTGCAGGCCGAACTCCTTGATATTGAAGAATGTGCGAATTTCAGTCTTCGAAATAGAATGAAGCTTGGTTGATGTTCCACCGCCGAAACAGGAAGAAATTCGTTCAGTCACGCCAGTCAAAATTCTGCACGAATGCCAAAATGCATACGGAAATGCACCATCTCTTGTTACTTTTTCAAAGTGGTTTCGAAGATTCCAGACTGTCCATTTTTTTGTGGAGAAAGAATATCGAGAAGGTCGGCCCAAATCTTCGACCGACGATACAAATGTGACCCTGGTGAAGGCTTAAACCGACGAAAATGCCAGAGTGAAACAGGAGATGATAACGGATGAACTGGGCTTGAATGCCATGGCTGTGTCACGAATTTTAAATCATCTTCTGAACTATTCGAAGAAGTCAGCTCGAACATTTTGTATGGAGTGCAAAAAGAGGCTCGTATTCATTTTGCTATATTTACTAGATAAATGTGAAAATGGAGAGTCAGTTGATAAATCTTGGTTTCATAAGTACGACCCGGAAACCAAACAGCAGTCCATGATATGGAGCCCAGAAGGTGCAAATCTTCCAGTAAAAGCCAATCAACAAAAGTCAGCGGCAAAAGTTAAGATGTCGATATACTTCACCAGGGCGAATAAAGTCGCCATCATCCCGCTTAAACCTGGTCAAACAGTCACTGCTAAATGGTATACTGAAACTTGCTTACCACAAGTTCTCCAAAACTGTCTAGGACACAAAAAAAAAGAGGAGCTGCGCCGCAACTTTTTGCACCACAACAATGCGCCTGCACATACTGCTGAAAAAACCGACAACTTTCTTTCGGACTCGGGCATCAATAAAATTCGCCCAGCACCTTATTCTCCAGCCGTATGATTTTTGGCTGTTTCCGAAAATAAAAAAAGATTTAAGGGGAAAAATCTTCACATCTAATGAAGAGATTATTAAGCAGTCAATATCGAAATCGAAGAGCTTCAAAAAAATTATTTTAAAAGCTGTTTTGAAAGATGGATCTGTCGGCTGAAGAAACATATTGAAATAAATGGGAATTACTTTAACTTATGGCCACAGATATATCCATATCAATGGAAACGAATCAAATACTTAGACATTAGCTGTGCTTAAAATAGATATATGTACATACATAATGACATTATACTATATTGGTTCCGGAAAATATCAACAATTTATTGAAACCCAGGTAATTACGGTCCCAAGAGTAGTCAAATCTAATTTCTCAATATGTACGACGAATATCTATCGCAAGTACATACACTCTTTTTGAAACCCAGGTTATTCTGGCATAGAGAAAATCCCAATAGTGGTCAAATAATTTCTCAATATGTACAACAAATACATATGTATGTATCTATCGCAAGTATATGTACACTAAAATAGAAGAGAAATCGCCTTACCGGCCACCTGTTCAGCGTTCTACCTGTGTTAACGTTCCAAAAAAAGAAACAAACAAACACACATCAAATTTGTATAGCATTCCAATTGAAATTTTTCCACAAGCATAATTCATCACTCAGTTAGATATGCAAATTGAGTTTTTGTATCTATCGGATAGCCTGACCTGTTTCAGCTGCGCCTAAACAAAAAAAAAAAAAACTCTTTTTGTGCTCTTTTTGGTTAATTGGAGAAATTTCAAGCCTGACAGCGACAATCAATATGCAAAGCCGGTCGCAAAATAACAAATAAGCCGCATAAATTATGAGCGCTTCCAATAGAAGCCACTGGACCAATCTATCTTCCATGGCCCCAGCGGTATTTTGGTGACACACGTGCAAATTCACTTGACCTCTGGTCAAATTCTATTTTGTCATCAAATGTAGAATTCGCAGAAGAACAGCTATATAAAGATCTTCATCCACTTTGACTTGGGTTGAGTGGCTTAGCGGATTACAGAGGGTCAAGATGAGGATTTGGCCAAGTGTAGTTGTGGCCTTGTTGGCACTGTTTTCAGTGGTGAGCGGTAAATCCTTAAAATGTTTGTGCCAAAAAATAAGTTAATACGTCCTGTTTAAAATTGTAGGTGCACGAGTCTTTGCAACTATTCCCAATGGAAGTTTACCACAAAACGCATCAGGCGACGACAGTTTAATCGAACCTAGAGGGAGAAATGATGTCGAAGTCACCGGATTCATTACCAGGAATGGTGACATTTTTGAGTTGTCAGACTCCCTGGGCACTATCGAGTCTAGACAGGAGCCGGAGCTAGAACCAGGAACGACCATGTGCCGATATGGAACCATCGTGGTGTACAGCGATTCGGACTGCAGTACCTTCTTCAGGCCATCGCAGAGTCTCGGATTACCTGTGAAAACGGAAAATAAGATCGAGGAAGAACAATCCGCTGTGGAAGAGAAACCACCAAAGAAGAAAAAGAAGAAGAAGAAGGGGAGTAGAAGAAAATCAGACAAAAACAAAGTTCAAAAAAAGAACAAGAAGAGAAAGAATAAAGTGCGAAGGAAGGCTTTAAAGAAACGTGGTAACAAAAAACGCAGGCGAAACAGTCAGAAGCAGAAGCGAAAGAAGAACAAACAACGAACCCAAAGACGGGGTGCGAGTGCGAGTAATAAAAAAAGGAACAGGATCGACAAGGACGAGTCGTCGCGTTCAAATCCACAACCAATGCAATTCGCTATTCTTTATGACAGGCACTAAACTTTAACTTCATGTGTGCTCTCAAGACGACGAAGTAAACATTCGCGACTGTCAAAGGATGGCAAATAAGAACTGTAAAGCACTTGACTATGCTCCTTACGACAAAAAAAAAGAACAATCCTAGTATTTATTATGGAATAAAAGTATTAAACAATTAAACTTGAAAGCGTATACAATGATAATTAATCTGGTTGTCGGAGGAGGAAGTGGTATTTGTAAACCCTTACGGACTCCATTCATTCTCCTTTTTTTCGTACAGTTATTTGGCTGTTGTTTTGTTCGTATCCTTTGCGTGACCTCCTTACTTAATCGACAGTGAATGTTGACAGCAGAATTAACTGACGTAATTTTTTTTCGGCTGTATTTTTTTTCTTCTCTTCCACACACACACACACACACACACACACGCTCTTCAAAGGACCTAGAGGACAAATAAAATAATTGAATTAAATTTTAGGGTTGTATGGGATAATTTTTGTGTGCGCCTTGGCACAAAAAAAAAAGAAGCAAGGACGTGAGATAGTGAGGACAACAACAGCACAATATATTTACAACAACGTGAGGATGTACTTGTAGCTGTATTAAATTGTTTCCTTTTCAGCAGAAATATAATCTAGACACGTTTGAATCGCTTATAAGGGTTTCGTTCCGTGAATGTACTTTTTTGTTTAAGAAAACGTAGCAGATGGAAGAATACGGAACGGATTCACGTAAACTCAATTAAGTTAAGTTGCAATGTTAGTGTTGAGGAATTTATTTAGTAATTGAAGGATGCGCAGCTATTGTTCGCTGATGGGTGACGAGTTTTAATGTCGCAACTTTAGGATCTGCCATTTGACAAAGGCAATGTAGACGAACATGTGCGAATGGAGCACAAGCCTAGAATTATTTTGGGAAAAAACGCCAGAAAAGTTCCTATACAAAAGTCGGACCTTTTTTCCTAGGAAAAGAGGCCATATTTTTGTGGCAATCTTTTCAAAATTTCTGTCATTTTCCGCGGCGCGACTTAGGCCTTAGGTCTTTGATGGCTTCTTTCGACAGTTCAAGTAACAATTCGACTCAAAACTCTGTCCTTGCTTTCACTACAGAGGTCCAAAACCCTGCGCTGACCTTAGTGATGCCAAGATGATCGTAGAGAATTTTAAAAATGGTTGTGTTTAATACTCCAACCATTTCCGCGAGCTGTTTATTTTTCGGAGTCGTCACTTCGTCTTCAAGTGAGCCATTTCCTTGTTTAAAAAGACTGTGTCACTTGTACATCATGGTTTTACCCAGACAAGAGTCCCTGTAAACGGATGCCATTTCGACTTCCATTTTGGCTTGAGCCGACTTGGTGAGGAACTTTTTAACAGCGCGGTATTCATTTTCTCAATATTCTACACTTTCTTCCTGATTGAGTTGCTTGGTCGACGATAGTTCAAAATCTCAAGACTCGATTAAAATAATACTCGCTATTTAAATAAATAATAAGTCGCTGAACTTGTTACGGCTCAGTAAACCACCCTCACCTTACCACACATTCCGCGAACTTAAAAACGCAGTTTTAATCCTAAGTAACACACTCTTGGGTTTAATATAGTCGTTCGGGGCAAGAGTGCGCATTTTGGACTTCGGGCTTAAATTCTGAAAAACTTACAATAGATAACAAACAAAAGAGCCTATTATTTGGTAGCTCTATATTTTAGGAACAAAATTATAAATACAAAAAAATTTTTATATTTTTTTTAATGTTTCATAAAATATGTTTTGATCAAAAAACCAAAGTAAGTCAAGTTGCGCACTCTTGCCCCGAAGTCAGGGTAAGAGTGCGCAGAGGTATGGGTGAGAGTGCGCAACCAGTTTAAGTCACAGTTTTCGTAGTTGAAATGGTTTCAAACTGTACTTTTGCACAAACCAAGTTCTTCGGCAGCATTTTATTGACTGCTTCCATTTTAAATCAGCTTCCTAGCCTCGAAGATTTTCTTTGGGGTTATCAATTTCCTTTCCGTTTGTGTTTGGCAGATACCAGGCATTTTTCTGGAAAAACAAAAACAGAAAAATAGTTCAGCAACGAGCTACCACCTACCGTTTATGACTGTGATTTGCTCATTGCATCTTTCGATTCGATAGAAGGTAATAGCCTAAAATTTGTTATTATTGTAAATAGTTAAATACTGGGTAAGAAAGCACTGCGCACTCTTACCCACAGAACGACTGCGCACTCTTTCCCTAGACGCTACTTTTTTGTTCATTGTATTAAAAATCTAAGAACGAATAATATTATCCACTCAAATTGTATCCTAAATCAAACACACATATACACTGTTTATGCCTACATACTACTTATGGGGTATCGGTGACACACTTTTGAAAATTAACTTTTTTTTAACAAAATCCGGCTTTTTTTCCTTGTTGATTTTCTTTGTACTGTTAATTGGAAAATTTTGGTAGAAGTTGTTCACCATTGGCGGTTAGTGAAGCACACATTTTCTCATTTCGCGATTGCTGCTAATTCTTTCACAGATGGAGAAAAAGGCGCTGCGTACTCTTACCCGCTGCGCATTCTTACCCCAAACGACTCTAATAGCAAATTGCTTGAAATGAGCCACAATTTGTCAACAAGAGAATGAGAGCATTGAGAAGATACGCTTTTTTCACAAATACATAGTTTAAGAAAACCTCTGAGTCTGGTCGCATCAACTAGATTGTTGCTGAAGCTTACTCAATTTTCGGCTTAATTTCTGGAAATTCGAATGAATCTTCAGACCCTTTTACTCTAACATCGTCCTACTTTTGTTTTGTAAGTTCTATTGTAAACGATGTCCCAAAATTCAGGCAAGATTTGAATTTTTCATCATTTGTGCGAACCTTTTTTTTTTAAAATTTATTATTTTTATAATTTTTAAAATATTTCTCAACAATGAAAACGCGTTGTTCTTTTGTGTAGCACTCCATTCGTATAGCCCTTGAACTGTCACGCTGTTTTTTTTTTCTATTGAGAATGAGTGATAACATATTAAGTTGAGTGACACATAATGAGTTATATAACACAAGGTGACATTTTAGTGTTACTGATTTACTGAGATACAACAGTTTCCCCCACATCTTAATAGGTACAAATCGTGAAGGCGATTTCCGGATTCGTGTAGATCTTCGAGGTGTCACTGCAACTATTTCTGGATTTTGGACGACTCTTTCAGCTTCAGCTGCAGATGAACGATCAGAATCTGGTGTCACTATGTGCATTATCAGTGGACTTGGGGGACTCTCCATCACTATTGAGCTGTTTGGAGAATCCTTGGTCCAAATTTTCAACCCTCGTATCAGTCTTCGTATCTTCTTTTCTTCGATATCGAAGCTGATTTTGGTGTATGCGGCAACATGTTTCTCCTACTTTGACTAAATACATTTTCCTTCCCATGCATTTTTGAACAATTCCTTTTATCCACTTGTTCCCTCTCCCGTAATTGCGTAAGAACACAGGCTGTTGGTCATCAAAAGCCCGAAATGCTGGAACAGATATTGTTGAGTTTCCTTGAATCCCCATGACTTCCGTCAAGAAATTTTGGTTGGTTTTCAACATTTCCTCCATCAACCTTCGGTTTTGGGACAAAATTTGATCGAGTTGTAACTCATCCATCTTGAGAAACTGTCATCGCCGTTGACAATCGGTTGACATTTCAAAATTGAAATTAATTTGAACGTGCACTGCCATCGAAGAAAATGTCACCAGCTGTCGGATTCTATGGGAGGGCTCTCGTCTGTTAGTTCCAAGTCCTAAGTGCTCATCGTTTGTTAACAATAGAACCGGTACTCTGCGCAGGCTAGTGCTGCAATGCATGAGCTCACTTTACAGGACAAGAAGCCTCCAAAAAGATAATAAATATATTGAAGAGATGTGGTTCTAACGAGATGGCGCTACGTGCTATATTAGCTGCTAATGTTATGTCGATCTGAGAAGGATGCATTTGACGATTGGATCATCTCACGACGAAGTTTTTTGAATTGTTTTCTTTGGGGGTAAGGCAAAGCACAGGCCTATGGGCTTATCATATGTAAGCCAACATTTGTCAGACTATCGCCGGTATACAATCGTAAATGTTTGGCAGGATGAAACAAAATTGGAGTAAGCAAAGCCGTGGTGAATATCTGAACGATATATTATTCCAAAACTAGCTGCATTGTCCAAACGGTTGTTGTTTTATTAAAAATTAATAATTTTTTTCTAACTTAAGAGCTAGAAAAAACCAACAGACATTCGTTCTCTGAATTTATTTCCACTTTCTTTAGAGCGCGAAGTTTTCTTCTTCATTCTTCAAAGTACCTTTTCCCCCGTAATCGCCAAAGCAGCCGAAAAAGCACAATGGTCCTCATCAGCTTACCCAAAGGTATTCAATTTTAATGTGCTAACGAAATATGCGATCTCCATAAAAAAGAACCCCTCCACAGAAACCATAGGAAAGCACAATTATCTTCCTAAATACCAACAAATTCGGTTCGATTCCTTCCACTTTCTTCTTTCCGCACCTAATCCTATTCGACGACTTTACAATCATATTTCCCGATTCATCCTGCCACCCCCTTAAGCGATATTCGCATTCGTAATCCTTTTGGACTCTTGAGCGGCAGCATTCAAAACAAAACCGACTTAAGTACTACTACAACCATAAGAAGGATGTAAAGTATGGCAAGTTCGCTCCGAAATCGAATCAACGAGCGAACGATTCCTGCTAAGCCCAATTTATGTAAATATAAAGGAATATCACAACGGTCACAGAATCGAAATCACCAATAGCCTTACCACCCCCACCGCCCAAAGACAAAGACCGCTTAATTCCCGTATGTGAAGCCATCAATAACTTGGCCGTGCCCCAATTTGCATAGATATCCCGCTCGTACAAAGGAAAACTTTTACGGCTCCACCCGATAATGTTGCCCGCTCCCGCCCAAATGACTGCCACCCGGGAAAAGTATGGAAATTTTCTTTATTACTTCCAAATTTGAGCAAATGATTCAATCGAAACGCACCGGCAAGCAGCACCAGCACCAGCACCAGCGCCGGCACAGCTCAGAGGGAGCGAAAGATCGAGCCTTTAAAAGGCAAAGTTTCCTTTAAGTTATTACTTCTTTATAAGAAAGCGCAAAGAAAAAAAAAGCCACATTGCTTATGAAAAGGGACCAACGACGAAAAAAAAGAGGATATCTCTGTATACTCAGGCCTCGTTGTAAGCACCTTCACTTTGCTTGAAGGAAGAAAAGGAAAAAAAAAGAAATCCTCTATCCAACAAAAAAAAAAAATATATATATCCACAACCCCTCGCATCGCTTGGCAGGCATTTTGTGTATCTATCTGAAAATTGTTTGAGTTTTCCTTACGAAAAACTGCCAACGAAAATACTCGTACTTTACCTGGGAGGACGATGAAGGGTGGTCCAAGAAAAGTGTCCCAGCGCCTCCACAGGTAGGTTCAGGTGGGTGGAAACGAAAATCCTTATATTAAATCCGGCAGTCGACAAACCCAGCACACGGACTCAGCTACAGGATAATGACGGAAAAGTTGTTGTTGCTGTTGTTGTTTTTTGTCCTTCCTCTTCTTCACATAAAGTGAAGTGGAGTGGAGGTTCACTCCAACCAACAAGTGAATTGTGATGATGCCCATTCAGTGTACCCATGGCCACCTCCACCAATACAGCACAGCGCCAACTATAAATTGCGCTAATAGAATATGGTAATGTGAAGGACCAACTCGTACTATTATCAGCGTCATCATCTGCCTGCCATAAATGAGGTGTCATGAAAGAAATTAATTGGATTTCAAAATGTCGTTGGTGGCCGAGATGGAGCAGTCGCCGCCGTTGGCAGTTGCGGATATGACACAATCTGTTTGGCGTCTTTAATCCATATTCTCGCGGGATAATTAAGTTTGTTGTCGTCCTAAGGTCCTTAAAAGCGAACAACAACGAGGTAAACGAGAGGCATTGCATCGTTATGGGCAAAAGCGACGTCCCTGATTGCCACTCTACAATCAATTCGCCTGCTCGATGGCTTCCTTTCCCTTTCCCTGACACATCAGTTTTTCTTTTACTCTCCCTTTTTCTTTGTGCTCTCCTTCCTGGCCATTATCATCACCATAAGCTCGTGCAACAACAATGTAGATAGTTGATTTCATCGTTTTCGCTCCGATATCCTTCAAAAATATACAAGGAAGAGTATAATCCTTTAAAAGGTCGTATTCGTGCACAATACTCGTCGTACATATAAAAATGATATGATTTTTCCTACCGTTATGATATTCTTTTATACAACTTGCCCTTTCGCCTGTAGTATTCAGAGTCCCCCCCCCCCCCCCACTCCCCCTTTAGGCAGCCGCATTATTATTTTTATGATAAGATTTTGTTTGCTGAGATATAAAGTGGGAGAGATACAGAGCTACAGCTCTCGTGTCCTCGTGCCAGTGATAGGGATCAAGATACTACCGTGACTTCCTGAGCTAGAAGAAGAAGGATGAATCCTTTTCTTTTCTTTTCCTAGATTTTATGTTCTCCATCTAATAGTTTTCCTTTATCTTGTCCCATGGAAATGGGTTTTCTTACAAAAGGCAGCAGTGGGTGGCTCGAAAGCCTTAGGCATTTGGTCATAAGTGTCCTGTGTCCTGAGTCCAGGTATCGTTGAAATATAACTTCGATTTCCTCCTTCTACTCGTATATACTATATGCAAAACGGACACAAGTTTCACTTGTTGATTTCACTAGAAGTAAAAGGATATTCTAAAGTGCTGCGAAACCATTTCTAATATTGATTTCGAGAATTTAAGGAATTCATGTCCTTTGACCTTTTTTTTAAGCTCATTCGAGTATGTGTGCTGCGGAGAATGTGAAATATATGTAAATTCAAACGAAACGAACTCCCTGTGGAAGCATTCTTGACACCGAACAACTTTTATCGTGTTTGACGACAATTGATGGACCAACGACGACGACGACGACGATATAAGGAAAAGTCACACGTTCCACTGACCATTTGTGATTTGGGACTAGGCCATAAGGAATCGGATCGGATGCGCGTCGACCTTTTCACATTTTAAGGGGTGTTTCTGTTTGTGTTGAGTTATTTAGTTAAATGATCAATTAGACGCTTCATTTAAATGTGTTTGTTCATTTAAATTTTAAAATGCTCTGTTTCCATGAATATTAATACCATTGGATACTTGTAGTCGTATTTTCTATCTGCCAAGCTAGGGAATTCTGGGAAAGTGTTATAGGATTATTAATTGAAATGAAAGTCCAGTCCTCAGGAAATTGGAAAATATGCCACGTACACACTCAGTTTGTAATTAGTTGTGTCAAACGCACTTACATACGTGAACGTGAACTAATACTTTTGTGAAGTTCTAAATTGCTTTTACATTTATAGTTTATAAAAACAAGAAAAGTTCTATAAGTCGTTTTTACCAGATTGTCGTTTGCGTGTATATACAGTGGTAGTCCAGTATAGCGAATGCCGATATAACGAATGATCGATGTAACGTACACTTTTTTCAAACGCATTAGTGTCTCTATATAGGGAACGAAAAAAAAATTCGATATTCGATATAACGAATGTTGTTACAATATCTGTGTACATTCTATAAAAATCAAATGAGACAAGTTTACCTAAGAAATACATATGTATATGTTTAGGTAACGGTCCATGAAAAAACGTGGGTGTTGTACATGCCATCGAATGTAAAACCCTTAATCCAATCAATGTGCCAGAAAAATGCCATTCGCTTTTTATTTTATAGAAATAGCTTGCTGAGCAAAATCGTAAGTTCAGGGAAAGGCATACCAAATGTTCTAAAAGAGCTTAATCCTTTTGAAGCTGTTTCTCTAATTGCATTGGCATGGCAAAAAATATCAGCGGTTGTGCTTAACAAGTGCTGAAAAAATATATTAACTTTAAGCCCCGAAACAGAGTTTGAACATCTTTCAGTTCTACGACGCAAAAAGAGATGTTCGTAGTTACGAAAACAATGACTCTTGTCCAGAGAATGTTTCCAATGAATTATAATATGTATTAAAATATTATGAATCAGAAAAAATATTTGTACATTTATTTAATGTACTAAGCGAGAATTGAATAATTGCATATCTATCTATCTACATATGTACCTATACATATATCTATGTTTCGTACAAGGAAAATGAGTTCGATATTACGAATTTTTCGATATAGCGAATGCAACTGGACATTATATCATTCGTTATATTGGACCACCACTGTTCTTATTTTCTGCGGCTCTTGATACGTTCCTTTACCTGCTGCCACTCGATTTTCATCTAAGGCAACAAGCGAGTAGTAGTGCACTTCGACACACCAACCTGAGTATTTTTAAGAACAGCGGCAGAGGACACAGAGGACGAACACAGATTCACATCAGTATTTTTACCAGTTTTACCATTTTGTCTATAGCGCGTGCTTTACAGTATAAAGATTATTTTACAAATGAATTGGATATAAGAGAGATCATAAAACAGTGCAAAAATTGTACATAACGATACAAATTGTTAGCGTTCTATACGTGCATTCTCAGTATGAACAAATATTTCAAAAACTTTTTCACAGGAAAAATATGGTAGTGCTGTTTTGTTTTGTTTTAGATTTTTTTTAACAATGCAATGTGTTTATTTAAGTTTTCTTACGTAATTTTAAAGAACACATTTGTACCTTCTCAGAATTGAGTTAAAATATTATATTGATTTTAAAGATTTCATTTTATTCGATCATTTTGTTAGAATTTATTCAATTTCAAAAAAAAATTCACTGCACTGTATGAAATAAATTTATGTTGAAACGAATTTTTTGGAGCATATTTCTAGGATCAATCATTCAATTTTTACTCTCGCACATACAAATTTCCCTATACATACATATGTATACCTATGCTTCATGTAAACATTTGGGTAGTCGAAATTAAAAAAAAATTAACTAAAACAAAACTGCCGAACGTAGGGCAGTCCTGATAATTTTGGTTGCACCTACACTTTATTCTCAATATTTCTGGTTTTGTTCAGATTTTTCTTTCTGAGCGATATTTTTAGGGATAAAGTAAAGGGACAGCAAATTTTAAAACGGTTTTTTTTTTTGAAAAAGTTTTAAGAAAAAAGTAACACAAAAAAACGTTTCATACATTTTTGAATTCGTGCTTTAACGAGCTTTCATTTGACATCCCACACTACACCTCCAAATTAAATTTTCTTTAACATCCCATTTATCCTCCCAAAATTAGCCCCCCAAAAGTTAAAATTCAACTTTTCAAATTCAGGTCTGTGTTTTGCCACTAATTACAACTGTTCCAAATTTCAACAGTCTACGTCAAATGGTCTCTAAGAAAAAGGCCTGTGACAGACAGACAGACAACGAACTGATTCCATTAGTGTTCCGTTTTCGGGTACGGAACACTAAAAACAAAAAAGTAGTTTACCGACCATATCTTGTACCTTACGGGAAAAAAAGAGTCCATTTGCGAAATGATCCGTGAGTTAAAAGATGCCGAGATTATACAAGAATCTACATACATACATCAGATTTCGCGAGTCCGGTCGTTATGATAAAAAGAAAAATGGCACTAAATAAATAAATAAATAAATTTCTGATGCCGAACATCGATGAACAAATAAACAATCTCGTAGGGTATAAATCAGTGTTGTCAGATCGTGGGATTTCGCCCATTTTATGGGTTTTTCGACCCCTGAATGGACGCGTGGGCTTTTGAATAAAATCGTGGGTTTTTTAAACCAAATAACGAAAATCGAAAAATTTCAATTTAAAAAAATATATAGACATTATAATGTTTAAATTATATTAATTGCATTGCATTTCCACCTTATATGTTCATCTCTTTCATGCCACATCGAATAGATCTTTTCATATATTCTTGTTTTTGACAGCTACGAATACAACGGTTTCTTAGAATCCATTTGTGGCTTGATTTAGTGTTCCTTAAACATCGATAGTCAACACTAGCGATAGTTCATGATAGTTTACGAAAAACATTCGATAGTATCGATAGTTATCGATTGTTTTTATGAGGGATAAAAACAACGCTTGTTAGAATGTATTTCAAAAAAATGAGATACATACATATGTTCATTTAACGATCGTAGGGAAATCTTTACAAGTAAAGGCGAGCACGGTATTCGAATTGATTTTAAGCCAACAATACCATCGTTTTGTTTTTGAAATAAGAGTTTATTTAAAACTTTGGTCTTTAACCTGTTGCGGCGGAAAATTATACATTAATTCTGGTTACTTGCGATAAGTATCGATAGACTATCGATGTTTAAGGAACACTAGCTTGGTTTTCGTTGTTGGCTATTAAAACTCCTCAGTTTTTTATATTCCTTCGTTGCATAGAACCTTTGTTTAACTTGTATTGATCGGTTTGCTGTAATTTCCCTTCGATGGCTGGTACATATATTGTATACAAATGTATGTAAATACAAGTTGGCATATGTATATTCAAAGATTGTGGCGTTGACGAAATGCTGAATAAATGTGAAAATTAACCCTCACACGGGCGACAATTTTTGCCCCCTAATCAGTACCTTATTAACCCAGGTTAATATTTTTATTCCCTTCCTCTTTCTATAGAGCCCTATGGTCTACAAAAACAAAATTCTTACTTCCTGCCTTCCTTTTAATTGTTCTTTGTTGTATTTTGAATAAATTTTGCAAATTATATTTTTTGCGCACCTGGAAAATAACAAGGGAAATCCCCCATTAGTACGATTTACATTGGAAAATTAAATTTTATGTGAATTGAGCGAATTTCCTTATCAAATTTGTTTGACAATCATATTCAATCAGTACACTTGTGAATTTCATTTGTGTGAAAATGGATCAAAATAAAATTTAAATTTCTTTCAAGTGTGGGCATGATCCATGTAAAATATTAACACATCACATACAATTAAATAGGTAGATTTAGGGTGTGCAATTTGATACATGATATGATTTTTCTTTAAGATTGGCACACGAAGTACAACAACAATACTTAAAATCGATTCTTGATACACTTCATTCTGATGATGAAGAATATAGCATACAGTCTTTAACAAAAGGAGGTGTGGATGTGATTAATCAAATGCTTGGTCAAAACACAACTAAGATGAAAACAAACCACTGGCTCTATTTTACAACATCATGGACATGCACACATATTCATATGTAGCTGACTTAATCTTCTGGTCCAATAATACGATTGTCTAAGACAGTCGAGCCAACGCAGAGAGTTTCTTGAAGAGTTGAGGAAGCATTTTTGTACGCCTACAATGACTAGAAGAGCTCGAATTCCTCGAAATGTGGGCAAAGTAACACTAAAAATCGCATTTTAGGTATTCCAATTGATCAAATTGAACACAATACCTAGACCTTCTAGCCATTTTTGCCTGATGATGCTTCTCAGGAAGAATCTTCAGGTGGCCAAAAAATTAGAGGTTCTTGCTTCATATTATGTTATCAGCAAAAAAAAAAAAAATTGAAAAGAACAACAGGAAAGAGTTGCATACAGTGAAGGAAGCCTAAGTGCATAGTTTGACAATGACGAAGTTCGAAACTACTAATCTATAAATGTAATATGTACAATGTACTGTACATAGTACCTTACCTATGCATGTTCATAGAGGTACTGAAATGTAATAAACAACAAATTGGTTTCTTTCGTTCACAAATTTGAAGATGTAGCTTGCAGATACCACCCAATTGAAACTGTATGTGCAACGTACTCATATGTAAAAACATCGGTATATACATATGTGCATATATATCTATATGTTTATATATATACATACAAACTCGTAGGCATGGCTATGTTTTCCTAAAACAAAGTAGAACTCTAGGACAAATTCAGAATTCATTCATACAAAAGTTAAAATATTAACCTGGGTTAATAAGGTACGTTTGCTACAATTTGACGAAAAATCAGTCGAAAAACTGTCAAAATTTATTTTTTTCTATATTTTTCGAAAAATATCGAATATTTAGTCACTGAGTCTGAATGAAAAGACATTTAGTTCAAAAGTATCCAAGATATGATATAATGAAAGTGCCCATATTAACCCCGGTTAATAAAGAACGTGTGAGGGTTAAGTGAACATACATATGTATTTGCAGTTACCCATTTCCTTCAAAAATAATAATTCTTAGTGCAATGTAAACAAAACTTAAATTTTGATACTTAAAGTTGTTAACTGAGTGCGTTACGATTAATGTAGCTGACTCGGGGTAATCTTAATATACCGATATTTGGAACATAAATAGGTAAGCTGATTAATGAATACCTGGATGGACATCAATACTACATGATGTTTACCTATAGTTTATTTCCTGTACAATTTGTGGTAGAAATAGACGTTCTACGTGCATTCGTGAACTGAAACTAAGAGGCCGCTCGTTTTTATTCGGAATTACATATATATAAACGGTGAGCAATATTTTTATGCAATGTAAATATGAATAGTATAAATATTTGCACATATAATCATTCATTTTCAGTAAAAATCGAAATGTCTGACGACCGAAATTCTCCAAATTAATTTTGGAGAAAATTAAATCAGTCTTTCCGAATAAAGAAATAGATTCGGTGTTATTTGAATGCACTGACAATCGTTTCAAATTATGTAGATCTGAAAACCTGTACTAAAACTTTTTTATTTAAAATAATTTCAGTGGCAATATACCATATACGTAATCATTATAGTGCATGATATGTACATACTTAGAATTAAACCTATACTCATTTGGCTAGTAACAATTTTGGTTTGTTTTGAAACACTTTATCATATCTTTGTTAAATTCATGTACCATTTTTTACTGTTAAGGATTATTAGGTCTTGACGTTTATACCTAGGCAAACATAACCTTACCTAACATAAGGAAACTTTATTTATTTGTTTTTTGTTTTGTAATAATTAGATACAAATATGCATGAATATATGCATATTAACACTTAATTTATTTATGTTCTTAAATTAATTTAAAAAAACATTGTTTTAAAAATTAAAGCAACATTGTTTTTGCTGTGGGTTTTTTTTGATAAAGTGCATGGGTAAATTTGGGCTTTTTTGAGCTGAAGTCGGGTTTTTTGGTAGCAACCATCTGACAACAATGCTATAAATACTTTAGTTCGTTGGATTTGAATTCGGGTTATTACCAAACGCCGGTTAATGATCAATCTTAAAAATTAACAGCTTTTATAACTGGTGAAGGAGTATACAAGTTTAAAAGAATGCCTTTCGGGCTGGTTAATGCGACTGCTGTTTTTCGCCGGTTTATGAAAAAATTTAAAGATATGCTTTCATCCGGTGACGTTAAAATAAAAGTATATGGATGATATTTTGAGTCCAAGTAAAACATTTCAGAAGGATGTGTAAAACTTGACGGCGCGCGTTAAGGCAGTGTAATTTAACATTGAATGAATCAAAAAAAAACTAGTTTGCTTCAAACGACTATCCGGATGGAACCGTTTCTGAAAGTGATGTGAAAGCTGAGGTCGTCAGAATATTTCCAGAACATAGTAGTGTTTGACATGTTCGCCAATTCGTTGGACTATGTGGTTTTATCCGTAAGTTTGTTGAATCATTTGCCCTTAAAGCCACAAATCATTGCATGATCTCTTGAAAAAATACACTAAATTTAGAAACAAAACACGAACTAAGCGCTGTATGATTTGAATGCAAGGTGCACTGTGATGCATGCAGTGCAGGTATAGGTGGAATTTTGTTGCAGCGGATTACAAATGATGATCCACTTAATGCAGTAATATATTTAAGCAGACGTGTGAAAGAAAGTGAATCAAAATTCCATTCGAATAAACTTGAAACTCTTTTTATTATTAACTGACTGTTCCGCTCTACAAGTTACGTTCAAAAAGAAAGACCTAATACCACGCATTGCTCGCTGAGTTTTAAAAATTCTAAGTTTCGATTGTTCAACATCAAAAGGGACCGAGTATGACTCACGTAGATGGATTCACCCGGAAGCAAAGGACGTTCACGTTGCTAGCTGTGAAATAAATGCTGTGGATTTGAAGGAAGATGACTGGATCGCTAGTTTGTAAGATCAGGGGCCAAATTACCGCATCCGTTAACGAGTAACTCGTTATCGAAATGTGACGATTTGGCATTACCGCTCTCGATATCAAGTACTCGGTATCGACAGCATACGTTAACGAGTGTCACAACTTGTGAGATTCGTTATAGTTTTCTTTAAATATAGAGTTAATCATCTACAAACTATGATTTGTTCATATTTTTGACTTCAGTAGTTTCCGAGAAAACAGTAGGGGGGCTTTTGGTATGATATTTTTCACACATTTTTGGTAATGACTCCCAAAGTTTCTAACAGAAAAAATTAAGAAAAATATTGGAGTCTTTGTTTCGAGCCCTTTCGAATAATGTCCCACATGATATATTTTTTCAGATATTTTTTTTTTTAGATTACATTTTACAGTTGTTTCATAATATTTTTAGGTAATACAGATGTTGTCCATGTATGTGGACACCGTAATGTATAAGTTACCCAAATTGTTAGTATCTAGGAAGAACCGTTCTCGATGTTTTTATCGTGGCAGACATTTTTGAGTTAGAGCGAACTTATAATGGTTCCGTATTACCATATGGGTACGGAATCCTAAAAATACATCAACAGGACCTGTTTTGAGTTTTTTGGACGATTTTAGTAGTACTTTGGTATGCCATGTCGAGTAATTACGGACCGAGGAAGTTGTTTCACGTCGAAGAGTTTCGCGGAATACTATGAAACATATGGAATCAAACATATTCTGACCGCAGCAGAAACTCCCCGAATACCGTCGTATTGAAATCTGCCAACACTCCCCCTCGCTTCCACTCCTCTCTTCTTGGAAAGCTAACAACGAAGAGCTTCTTGAAACTAAGTTTGAGGATATTGTAATCAGTTGGAGCTATGACCAGACCATAAGGTAGCGTGTCCAGGACTTTACTGTGTCCATATGGCTTAGCAGTCCAGCACCCAGATTCCATAACTCAGATTGCACTGCACAGCGCTGTGCTTTTGATATAAATATCAATTTTAGCTGAAGGTGCATCATCAGTTGGGCATGATCTCAATGCACCTGTGATGCATACATGTACTTGCCGTTCCTTGAACTCTTCTGATTTTGCTGGCGTTATATTTTTTGCTTAGGGCGCGCCATCACCCTATGGACCCATTGGTTAGAATTTGACGAATTTCAGCTGTATACATCCATACCATAGTGTCATCTTTGGCTGAAGTCTACACGTTTGCCAAAGGTTTTGTTGCAGGCGTGGTTCAAAGTCTAGAACGATGCACCCATACCTAGCACAGGAGGATAGAGAGAGTGTTTGTCCGTTCAGTTTGGGAAGATCAAAGGTTTGTACTTTGGATTTTGGTTCATTGGGCACTCTAATAATATGCATTGTATTCGGCGTAGATACCCTACAGTTCGATACAATGTGTCCGCATTTTTATTGAAATATATGATATCGTCATGTTTAATGCAATCCAACTTTTCAACCGTACTGGGATTACACAACTGAGTACAATAACAGCGATTTACAAGCATGTTTAATGTTATTTGAACATATGTACCTACATCTATATAATGTATATATTCATATGAAAGTATGTATGACAATATGTTGGTAGGTCAATGAATAAATCAAATCAAATGGAAAACAAAAGAGAAAACCCCATTTAATCTTTAAAGTACGAGTATTATAGAGTTATAGTGATTAACGGTATTCTACTCGCATTTACATAAGTTTAAATTCCATTTGTGTATAGTCTTTCAATAAATATAGAAACAGAATTGCATAAATTAACGTATTTCAACGTCAACTCTCGTCGGTGTTTTTTTGTTTTGCCAACCGGCGTTAATTTATTTCGAAAGGGCGTTTAAGTGTTTCATGCGGATCGGACGGCGCGGCAGGAGCCCTTTGAGAGGCTACTTGTGAATTCAGAACTTCTTGATATAGATGTAGCATAGCATTTCAAATTCATTGTGGGAGCAGTAGTATAAGTAGGGGCCGGGCGTATGGTAAGGTAGACAAATTTGCAAATGAAAATTAATAACGCCCAAGTCATTGCGATTGCGACCCATTTCAGGCTTCAATTTGCTTTTAAGGTATCCCATAACAATTTACTCCCCATTTTATGGCATTTCCTCGTAAAATTTTCTGCGAAACACTAAATGAGGAGGAAAGCAAAAAAAAAACAGGCAGAACTTCATTCCTGCGTCCTGCCAGGCCACAGGAAAAGGTACGAGCGAGAATCGTCGTCGTAAAATCGTCGCACGTTGAACTGATATTTAATCCACCTGGTGGCTAGCGACGTCTTTTACGATGCACTCTCCCGGTGTAATCATACCGCAGGGATAATAATTTGAATGATTCCAAGATGCCAGATATGTACGAGTATGGCCAGGCAAAACGGTCCAGCTTTCCTATTGGAAGTAGGTACCTTAAATGTTTACTGGTTTTTCTTAGCTCCCCTGCTCGCACATTCATATCGTGTCAGACCACGGCAAAAGGAATCGTTAAAATCGACATAAGCCGGCTTTTACCAGATTAAAGTGGAGCTAAACTCGAATCCGTTATTCAGTACTCGAGCGTTCTGCAATAAACTGCAGATACCGCAGCTATAAAAGGTCGAAATAAATTAAAACAAGGAGCATATCTGCTTTCTATTGTACACAGAAACCCACCCAGACGCACTAACACCCACGAGGCATAGTCATAGTCATTGTCATCGTCATCGTCATCAGAGAACAGCCTCAATCAAGTGTTAGCACAGAGTCACCTAATTTCTGCCGTACTCCACCGAATACGTTAAAGAGCACTCGAGCGAAGTCTGGGTGGAGGGTGCAGAGAATGTATAGCCACTTCCATAAAGGATTCTCTGCACGCCAAGCTCCCCGCATCAAATTTCACCCAACAACAAGAGAATGAAAGTGCAGGGGAATGCATAATAGCGACAAGTTTTTCAACCCTCTTATCACGTAAACCAAGAAGTCATTCAAAAGTCAACAAACTTTCTTGGCTTTCTGCAAGCAGCACTCCCCGGATGCCTGCTTATCTTTCCCACCAGTGACACTTTAACATGCAACAAAACTCTGGAGCCACAGTACAAATTTATATGCACAAACCAAGCCAGGTGGGCACTCGTTGTTATACACACTCGTAAATATAGTCCTTGCAGTCGCAGGACATGCTCGTGAACGAGTGAAAGAGATGGCGCGCAATCAATCGAAACGGAAGAATATTATGGAGAGCTTCGTCATCTTCGACGACATTGTTTTAATGACATTTTCGATTTAAATTGAATCTCCAGGCTTGTCTGGGTGTAAAATTCACTTAAAGGCGCTTTAAACGAGGAAACACTGACACGACAGTCTAATGGAAGCGCCCCTCTCCCGTGCACGACGCTCTTAAGTGCAAGTTCGCTGGCGAAAACGTTCATGGCGGTCCTACGTACATAATTCCCCAAACGTGCACAAGTAATCAAAACCATTTATGACTTCTCCGGAAATTCTTTTCCGCCATCATCTCTCTGCCATCTCGCTGTAGCCGCATGATTCCATCGTGTTGATTTACCACCAACCTCGCCGCGCCCCTCCCCTATTATGGTGGTGGTCCTGGTCATTATGGCAAGGATAATAGATGTGCTGCTGATACCTTATGAGAGCAGAAGGAACACAGTGCTTATAGTTCTTAGTCTCCAGACTACAGACCAGAGAGGATAAATAATGATTCCTTGATAACACACACAAAACCGACATCCGACTCCTGGATTAACACCCGCTGGTGGGGGGAGTAGTTATCGTACAAAAAATCGATCACGAATGGTTTCTGGTTTCTAGTTTCTGGTGACAAAATGGTAATAAGAGTACCTACTACCTACCTACAAGTAACTTCGCTGTCACGTGTCGGAAGCATGTGCTGGGTTGTTAGTCGCCAGCTTAACCACACCGTGACCTGGAGATTGTTTTGCCCTTCTTATCTGATTCCAGTCGCATTGGTAGGAGGAAGTGTGTGTGTGTGCAAGTAATGAGAGGACACAAATTCTTGAATTCGGTTTTTGTGGGCGCTCGTTCTATTCCGGTGAATGGAGCCTGCGAATAATAGCAGCGTGGTTTCCCATGCAATCTCTGCTGTGTCGTGGTTAACCTTCTCTAACAGAATCAAAGCAAAACCAAATGGCATGCACCCAACGAATGTCCTGGTGGACCCACCAGTATCCCAGCAATTGAATCCTGGCGATTTGGAAAGCGTCAACGAATTGCGAAAACACTCTGACAATAGAAGAAAAAGCGGTTTGTTTGCTGTGGTAAATTGCAAACAAAATCAGAAATTCGAGATTCGTGACGCGAAAACACCGCACGAAAAACATATAATCGCCAAAGAACTAAGGAGCCACTTGCAAGTTGATTTTTCCGCCATTCGCCATTCAATTGGGTACAATTATAGTGGTGATGAATTTGAAAACCGTCGCATCCTTTTTTTTCAAAGGAGCAGTTACGAATAGAGACTCATAATATAATACAACATTCGTTTAAACGCAATATATTTTTCTACACTTAGAACTCAGAGCTCTGTGCAAAGATTTTTGTTCCTTGGTGATAAGATTAATTTTTGTCATAAGTAAATTTATGTTATAATTTAAAACATTTATTTTGAAAAATGTAATTTTAAAAATTAAATCAATGGATGTAAGGTCAGCTCATTTCTTCTGTTTTTCCTGTTTTTTTTTTGTTTTTCTTTTAAATTTTTATTACTATAGTCTAATACACTGGTCCCTCGCTTTGCGCGACTTCTTTTTGCGCGGTTTTACTTTTGCGCGAAATGCATTTGCCTACCAAAATTGGATTTGCGCGGCTTAAATAAATGCTTACATTTCATTTTTCAGGAACGCAACCCCCTTAATTACATGAAATTCATACTTCGCTTTGCGCGATTTCGCATTGCGCGAGACGTTTCATTCCCCTAACCTCCGCGCAAAGCGAGGGACCAGTGTATATAAAAATCTCATGTCATGGTGTTTGTGGTCAAACTCCTCCGAAACGGCTCGACCGATTTTTATGAAATTTTTTGTGTATACAGTACAGCCTCGCTAGTCCGGGAACATAAAGTTTCAACTCTGTCCGGAATAGCGAAATATCCGGACTATAGAGAAAAAATAAAATGAAGTGGACAACCGAAAACTTTTCACACACCTTTTATTGCAAATATAAATTTCATATACACATAATTTAAATATACATATATGTATGTATGTACGCATTTCTAAAATATCTAAAGATCAGGAAAGTACGTGTTTATTTTTGGTTCGAACGCTTTATATAAAAACATCTTTTCAGCTCTTTCCTGTAACCTCTTTAGAAGAAGGATATCCATTTGTTCAGTCCACTGAATGTCCCTGGCAAATAATTGTATTGCTTCATTGTTTGAAATCTGAGCAACTTCTTTGTTTGCATTTGCATCGTTTTCACTGTCCTCTTCGTCATATTCATCAGCATTTAGTTGGATTTGTAAAACGGACTGAATAATGTCTTCGTCAGAAAAGTCGTAGAACAGTTCATTTTGACCAGTTATTATTATTTTATCTATAGATGTGCTACCATTTGGATCAATGTTTCTAATCATGCGATGAATTCTATTTAAATCAGCAAGCGAAGAATCACAGTATAAGGTCTAAATTATCCCATTAGGTGGCCAATTCTGGCTATAACACGTTTTATCCTTAAAGTAACTTCAAAATAATGAAAAATGAACACAACTGAGAAGGCTGCAATGAAATGCAACAGAGCATGAAAAAATCAACAGACACACACCTAAACTTGCAATGAGTAAAACCACAACGGTGCAATGTCTGGATTCAAGAGCCAACTAGAAGCGATACAACAACTTCCATAATTGTATGAGCATACATACATAAATGTACTTACTTACTTCCATAGAACAGAGCAATTTATATACGCATTTGAAAATTCTGTCCGGACTGCAGAGGTAAAAATTTAAATGTGTCCGAAATACAGCGGTGTCCGGACTACTGAAGTGTCCGGGCTAGCGAGTGTCCGGACTAGTGAGGCTCTACTGTATTTGGTAAGCATGAGAATTATTTGTTAATTATACTTTATCCCGCTAGGAGGCGTTGGAGTCAAGTTGTTAACAACTTCTATATTTATGGACCAAAAATGCTCATATTCAAAATATATGTTGGTTCAGTACCAAAAGAGAAAGTTGTACAATCTAGACCCGCTAGGTGGCGCTGGAGTCAAGTTATTAGATCTACATTTATATACCATAAAAATGAATGTATGTATGTTTGCCTTTTATAGACTCGGAAACTACCCAACCGATTTTGGTAAACAGATAGACAGACAGACAGGCAGATAGACAGATAGATAGACAGATAGACAGACAGATAGACAGACAGTCAGATAAACAGACAGGCAGAAAGACAGACAGACAGACAGACAGACAGATAGACAGATAAACAGATAGATAGACAGACAGGCAGACAGATGAACAGACAGACAGATAGACAGGCAGACATGCAGACAGACAGACAAACAGACAGACAGACAGACAGATAGACAGATAGATAGATAGACAGACAGACAGATAGAGAAAAAAATGGAAATCGAAGTTGAAAATAGAGCAGCAGTGATTGCTTCCTACTATGTACTTTCTTTCTATCATTCCCGAATAACTAAGTGCGCGGGCAAATTTTGAAAAGATAGGTGAAGCGAAGCGCACCGGGTTACCGCTAGTTAATCAATATAAATGAAAAATGGTGGAGCCCAGTTATAGTGAATTGATTTGAATCATTTCTTTTGTTGGATTTCTAATACCATAAACTAAAAAGTTTACCAATTAAAATTTACCGCAATTTTTAAAATCCGTAAATTTAAGCAACTACCACGCAATGCTGCCCGGGTTCAACTCCTGGCCGGGTCTAACACCTAAAAGAGTTTTTTCCACGGTACCACCTCTTTCGAATGCCTGACAAGCATCAAAGAGTATCATTTGTCACGATTAAGCTTCTCAACTTGCCGTTCGGAGTCGGCAAAAAACTGTAGGTCCCTTCCATTCGTGCAAAAATATAACACGCACACACAAATGGTTGTGGGAAGCAGGCCCCGGTTCACCTCGAGCTGTAGCGCCAACTAAGTAAATTTAAGCAAAAAATCAAAATTTCCAAGCAAAACATCAAAAATTAATTATTTTTTCTTACTATTCAGGGTGGTCCGTTTTGAGATACAGATATTTTGGGATCAGGGTTATTGATTCATGCTATGAAAAAAATCGTATGGGAGGGGGGGTCTATCTTGAACACCCATTGCTTATACAGTAAAACCTCTCTAATATGGACACTGATGGTACCGACTCTTTCCTGTCCCGATTAGGAGGTGTCCAAATTATAGAATTTTGTATAAAAAATATAGAAAAATACAACTACTTAAGGAAAAACTTTTATTTTCAATAAAAACAAGTATGGAACGCCCTATCTCGTTTACAAAATCATACCTTATTGAAATAAAACGACATTTAAGGCTCACATACACCGCCGCGAAAGCGATAGCGATTGCGATTGCGATTGCGATTGCGATTGCGATTGCGATAGCGATAGCGATAGCGATCTATCGCAACACGTGTATTCAAGTTTGTTCATTCACACCGAGTGCGGTAATGTAGCGATAGACTGGGATTGAACGTTTCTATCGCTGCATCTAGTATTCTATCGTTCTATCGCGTAATATTTTGTAATTATTATTATTATAAAATGTCAGTTTTGGTAGTTTTTGACTTAGATTTGAGGATTTTTTTTCTAGAATGTATGTAAGTAAAATACTGCAAATGGATAGTGAAAATGTTTTAAAAAGTAAAAAAACAACAAATAAAACTGACAAAACTTCCATCGCTATCTATCGCTCTTGCGCTGCTGTATTTTGTTGTTTATCGCTATCGCTATCGCGCCGGTGTGTACAAGCCATTATTCTATGAAAAGTTATAAAAATGTATGTTGTAGTAGTAGTAGTTATAAAAATGTATGTAGTAGTATCTCATTACGCGAAATTCAACGCGTATGCATACGAAAAAGTTTAAAAAATGTATTGTATCCACACAAAAACAACTGCAACTGCACGGTACCAATATCTAATATTCAATGAAAATAAATAAAACGTTGCTCTGTTGTTTTTTGTCTCCGATATAGTAACTCTTCTGTAAAAATATAACGGTTTGAAAATTTGTAGATTGAGATGCAGCTGCGAACATGGAATTTTACTGTCCCGATTAGAGAAGTCACAATTGTTTTTTTTTTTTCGGGTCTAGTGTCCCAATTGAGAGGTTCAACTCGAATTGTCCCGATTACAGAAGTCATATTTCCTGACTTTTTTAATAAAATGTCCCAATTCGGAGGTTTCGGTCAATTATGGAGGTTATAGGAAAGTTAAATTGAGTGTCCCAATTAAGAGGTGTCCCGATTTCAGAGTCCCGATTACAGAGGGTATATTGTATGAATACTTTTAGGGTTGGCAAATGGGTTGTCCCGATTGGGAGGTCGTCCCGATTACGGAGTGTCCCAATTAGTAGGTTTTACTGATTTGTTATTATTATTTTCATGAGCCATAGCTTCGCCTACAAATTTACCATACAAAGGTTTTACCTGTGGCTTACAGTTTTCCTGATATTATGTTTACCTGTAACCTGTAAAAGGAATGTACTACACTAGAAGAAGCATCATTTTCATGGGACAGGTCTTAAAAAATATATATACTATACATAAGCGGAAGGTTTTAAAGGGTAATCTTTTTACTTTATAGTATAAGAAATCCAAAAAATCCCGAAACATCTAAATCCATTGACTATAGCTGGGTTCCGAGGTATAAACCTAATTGCACTGGACTATTAGCCGTGTTTTTTTTTCTTAAACTATATAGAATAAAAATGTTTCAGAAACATGTTTTTCATATAAAATACAACGAAACCTTGACTGGAAAATTATTGAGGCTAAGGTTTTGTTGTATTATGCATTGAATTTTTTTTTTGTTCTATACATTTTAATACAGATAATTTTTATTATTTCATTGAAGTAGGTTTTTTTCTTTTGGTTTTGTTGTTTTTTTCTATTATCTATTTCTTTCTTAGTCTTATTCGTGATGACAGAACAGAGTAGCTACAAGCTGATATTATTTATGTATGAACTTGGATGAAAGTTTTTTTGTAACCACGGTGGCCGGTGTATAGCGCGTGGGTATTTCTCCTTTTGGCGCAGTATGACTGAGTTTGGGGGTCCCAGGTTCGTTTCCTGCCGAAATCCGTAGGTACTTTTTTATTTTTTTGATTTGAATTTTATGTGAATTCCTCAAAAACTATACAACTCATGAGATTCGCTATAGTTTTTTCTAGATATTTAGCTTAATATAAACAAACTATTATTTTTTCATATTTTTGACGTCAGTAGTTTCGGAGATGGGGTGGAGGATATGGTCTTTTTGCACACATTTTCAGGAATAATTCCCAAAGATTTCAACACAAAAAATTAAAAAAAAAAAATTTTGTAATCTTTACTTTGGGCCCTGAATGATATTCCACATGATATATTTTGAAGACTTTTTTTCCGAGTTCACATTTTGCCCATCCTGTAAGTTGTTTCACAATATTTCTCATATATGTGGACCACTGGAATGTATAAGTGCGCCAAACTTCAAGTTTTTAGCTGGAACAGTTCTTGATGTTTTTATCGTGACAGACATTTTTGATTTGGAGTGTACCTATAATGGTTTCGTATTAGCATATGGGTACGGAACCCTAAAAAACCAAATTATAGTAGAAAATTGTGAAATATTCGTGTCTATTTTTTTGTTTTTAAAGTTCCAAATGAAAAATGTAGTATTTAATGTGTTTGCCTTTGTTTCATGTTACTTTTGAATACTCTGATTGGCATTGAATTTGTCAAGTTTTTAAAATATTTTGGTTGATTTTTCCCCAACATGCTTGAATACTCTTTCGAAGCTCCGAAACAGAGGCAAATCCTCTTCCAATTACATAAACCTTTGGGGGAAGGATGGCTCAAAGGTTTTCAATAGGATTACAATTAGGGCTGCAAGCCAGCCAGTATAATAGAGTGTTATTATTTGGACGAAACCAAGATGGCCTCAAACATTTTTTTCAATTTCCCATTTGATTTCCCAAAACTAGCGCCCAAAGTTGATAGTCAGATTTTTATGCCCCTATTCCATAACACAACTCAATTTATTCGAGTTGGGTGTCATTCAACTCCACTTTCGCGCAATTCAACGAATTTTTCATATTACATAAAACAACCTTTTTCAGTTGTGATTGTAAAAAAAATTGCACACGTTTAGATGCGAATAACAACTACAAATTGACTATTTAACGTAAATCTGACCTCTGGTGGTCGAAGTAGAAAATAATTTTGCCAACAGAAACTCAATATTCAATAAAAACAGAATGAAAATAAGTTTTGATTTGTTTTTTTTAATGATAATAATGGATGAAGATAATATTGTTATTGTTGTGCGCATATGAAAATCTATCCGTGACATATTCCAATTCCAACTAGAAAAAATGCTAAGTAAAGAATATGCATTTGCAATGTGTAAATTACTTCTGTTATTTTTAAATATTTACAAGTGTTTTTGTACTGAACACAGAAGCATTTTGCTTCGTTCAAATCGAAACCAAAGATTTGTTAAAATTGCATGGACGCTCGATTGCAATTGCAATACCACTACCACTTCCGAGTGCTGAAGATGTAAAACTATTTTCTCCAACTGATGTGGACTATATGCTTTTAAGCTGCACACATTTTTTTAATGACGTTATTAATAATATTGCATTATTTCATTTGTCCGATATACGTCTTTTTGTTTATATTCCATCTTTCGTATCTCAACATTTACTCTCAAACAACTGCTTAAACCCAGTTGTTATTTTTTGACAGCTCTAGCAACCAAAACATAACTGCGTTGTCTACCATAATACCAGAAAAATTCCCACACAACTCTAGAGAGGATTCGCCATCTTGGTTTTATGTTGACAGGCAACTCTTTTTCTCAGAGTTGTGTTCAGTAATACCGAATTTCAAATTTCAACCAAATTTCAACTCAACTTAACAAAAGTTGTCTTACGGAATAGGGGCAATAAATGTACAATTATTTAGTTCTGTTGTCATTTAAGTGCAGTTTTTTTTGTTTTGGTGTGCTCATTTGAGTACAGTGTGAACATAAAAAAAAATAAAACTAGAAAATAAAGTTTTTAAAATAAAAATAGCTGTATTTCTTCTCTCAGCCTATAATATGTAGGTTTCAAAAAAAAACCTAATGTTGGTACATAATAGCCGTGTTTTATTATCCCCGTGATCTGATCCCGATCAGATCAGAATAATAAAACAAACTAGATCAAAGTTCTGTGTTGTGGTGATTGTACAAGCTAAGTTTATGCCCCTATTCCGTAAGACAACTTTTGTTAAGTTGAGTTGAAATTTGGTTGAAATTTGAAATTCGGTATTACTGAACATAACTCTGAGAAAAAGAGTTGCCTGTCAACATAAAACCAAGATGGCGAATCCTCTCTAGAGTTGTGTGGGAATTTTTCTGGTATTATGGTAGACAACGCAGTTATGTTTTGGTTGCTAGAGCTGTCAAAAAATAACAACTGGGTTTAAGCAGTTGTTTGAGAGTAAATGTTGAGATACGAAAGATGGAATATAAACAAAAAGACGTATATCGGACAAATGAAATAATGCAATATTATTAATAACGTCATTAAAAAAATGTGTGCAGCTTAAAAGCATATAGTCCACATCAGTTGGAGAAAATAGTTTTACATCTTCAGCACTCGGAAGTGGTAGTGGTATTGCAATTGCAATCGAGCGTCCATGCAATTTTAACAAATCTTTGGTTTCGATTTGAACGAAGCAAAATGCTTCTGTGTTCAGTACAAAAACACTTGTAAATATTTAAAAATAACATAAGTAATTTACACATTGCAAATGCATATTCTTTACTTAGCATTTTTTCTAGTTGGAATTGGAATATGTCACGGATAGATTTTCATATGCGCACAACAATAACAATATTATCTTCATCCATTATTATCATTAAAAAAAACAAATCAAAACTTATTTTCATTCTGTTTTTATTGAATATTGAGTTTCTGTTGGCAAAATTATTTTCTACTTCGACCACCAGAGGTCAGATTTACGTTAAATAGTCAATTTGTAGTTGTTATTCGCATCTAAAAGTATGCAATTTTTTTTACAATCACAACTGAAAAAAGTTGTTTTATGTAATATGAAAAATTCGTTGAGTTGCGCAAAAGTGGAGTTGAATGACAGCCAACTCGAATAAATTGAGTTGTGTTATGGAATAGGGGCATTATTTTGACATTTAGTGCGAAGTTGCCATGCGAATGAATATTTTCTTTGAAATGAAGATTGAATGCGCTTGTTTTATTTTTTAGGAGGAAATTGTTAATTTTGATTAACAGATACCGAATGAGAATAATATTTTGCAGCTATAATTTCAGTTTCACATCGCTTAAATATCATACTTAGCAGAAAAATTAATTTATTCGAACGAAATAACATTAATGATATTTGGATTGCCAATAATATTTTTATATTCTAATCTGGCAACATTTACCCTTGGCAATTGTCGATAATACAGCAACATTCACAAACGAAAGTGTACTATAGTGAGATATAGATGAACTAATTTTTGGATCACGAAAATTGATCTTGATAAAGAAGCAAGATCCCGGATTGTTGTTGTAATGCACATAAACCTATTTGTTGATCTGATCCAGATCAGATCACGGGGATAATAAAACACGGCTAATGTTCCTTCAGTGTCGACTGCGGATTTATTTTTCAATTCAGAATTATAATTATTAGTAATTCTGTTAAGCCTAGAGTGCCCTCTAAGGGCCAGTAAGCCAGATTAAGCCATTCGGTTAGTTTTAAATAAGATTTAAGCATTTTTGTTTAGTATGTTGTATGTAAGATAATATTGAAAATGGATTAATAAAAATGTTTTTAAAAGTAAAAAAAAAAAGAAAAGCAAAAAGAGTCCTGAGCTGCCCAACATAGAACGCGCTCATTAATGCACGCAATCAGTGGGATATTCTTCAGAAGCAAGTTGTTTTACCAAGCATTGCAAAGATGCACCGACTTGGCATCACTTTTGTAGCTTCCTTTTTAAAATTTCTTGACGTTACGTTACAAGATGTGCACAATTCATTAAAGATTAAAGATTTTTTTCTTTGTTCGGACAATTTTTATATTGCAAATGGGGATTATCTGACGGTTAATTCAATTATAATTTAATATACGAGACATTTTACCAAGAATACGAAATTCCTTATGTCGCAATAAAGCACAGTTAGTCTGATAACCATAGCATCCAAATTCTCCGCCATGTGATCTCTGCCAACGAGCTTCAATTAAATTTAATTATCAATCGTCGGCATTTGGATTATTTTCTAATCCTCTCTAAAGTCCTGATTCCTTGCCATTGTCTGTGTTTCAATAACACAATTTGCGGCCACTATTGATTAATCGCTAATCCCGCACTGTTTACATACGTCAACCACTTATACACCTTAGATACTGTGGCGCGCAGTAAGCATGTGTCTGCAAGTACACAAAACATCAATGTCGCAAACATAATTTCAGGTGAATGATAATTAATTTAATTGAATGCAATGCAATGCGTTGAAGCCGCCGCCATGGTGAATGCTTTCCTGACACTACATGCACAAATTGCATTGCAATCTAATTACATGCTGTCATGCCGATGCGATGCTGCCAACCAACCTGTATTCACACTTGAAAATATCCACCCCACAGCGATGAATGCGATTACACGAAGGTGAATATCCTTAATCCACTTGGCCTTATTGATATATGCCCAAGTTCAAAGTTTAGTATTGTTTGGTCTCAGGATAACGATGCCTCTTCATCGATTTCATTGATCGATGGAAGGATGAGTTAAATGTGAATATGGTGAAGTTCCTGCTGCTTCGTACCTGCGGCCTGGGGCCAATAATTCAAATGTTAATTAAGAAAATGATCTGATATATTTCCGACCGAGTCACATTAACCACACATTATCGGCTCATTCATCAATCCAGCAAACAGTGAGTCCTTGCACACACGCATACACATCAGTATACCACCGCAGACAAATAACACAATTTATATGCCAAATGCAATGTGATGATAATGACCAAGATACATACGTGCTGTCCAGCCTCAGATGGAAAGACGAACCAACCCAACCATTTCTCCTTCACTCTTTAACAGTGAAACGATGCGATTTTGCTTTAACTAGGTTTATAGGATCGCACCGGAAGCCATTGATTTAAACGATGATGCAGTTAATAAATTTAATCCCGTTGCACGGGGAGTTGCACCCAAACCCAATCTGACAGTGTTAAGTATGTGAAGGTGGAATTCTTACCTCACCACCCGCGTCGACCAAGTGTCGGAAGAGTTTGTTACTTTGACATCTCCAAGCTTCGTTACCGCAACGCCAGCAAAATGTAGAAAGTTTTTTTTTTTGTTGGCGCTCTGAAAACTTTTTAAACCCTTGCCGAGAAAAAGAGGACAACTAACATGAACAGAGGGAGTGGGTGCACCTGGTAGAGTCCGTGGAAGTTTTGCAAAAAGAGAAGGACCCGAAATGAAGAAAGTTTTAGCATTCAATAACAATTTGTCACCGAAAGTGCGGGTACTGCTACGGGTTTGCTTTGGATTACATGTTTCGCAACCGTGTCACTTCTTCATTAAAAGAAAAATGCCGATCCGACTGTAAAACGCTTAACTTTATTTTTAAGGTAAAAATTTTAGAGTGTACATCTGAGAAGTAAAAAATTTAATATTTCTGAGAAATCCTTCCTTGTATCATCCCTGCGGTTTATCGGTGAAAAAACTTCAATTCACTGCCAATAATAATTGTCTGTGGAATGCTATATAGGTATGTATATATGTATGTGTGCACTCGTATTCCGAACCTTATACTTCATTGGGGAAACTTTCATTAACTCCATCGCCGCCACTAATTAGGGCTCAAATAGTTTAGATTACCACCTGGGCTTCGCCTGTCTGTCGGTTGACACACACCGAGGATGTTGGTTCGGAAAAGTTTTGTATTTTTGTTTTCGAATTTAATTCCAAAAACTATTTGGGTTTGGCTCTGATATGCTTCGAGTATTTTTGCTTCAAACGAAGTCCAATGCACGATCGATATATCTTCGTGGTGCCAATGTTTTCGAAACAAGTTTATAATTGCGCCGGCGGTTATTTAGATAGTTTCAGTGTTTTTCCATCACTGGGGGGAATCAATTATACGATGCTGCAGCGACATCGTAGTTGTTTGAGTTTATTTTTCTTTGGTAATCACGATAGGAGACGGTTAAATTGTGATAAAATTCAAGAAGAGATATTGATGTGTGATCCTTTTGTGTTAGTTTCAAATACTAAGTGATTTTGCTAAAGCCCTTGATAGAGTGAATCATGAGCATTTGATTCACAAGCATGGCAAGGTAGGATTTTGGAGCGCATGCCACTCAAGAATCGCTTTGCAACAGCCAAGGAATTGAGAAAGAAGCTGAACGAGACATATGCTACTGATATCAGCACGCGATGTGTTCAGAGCCGGCTAAACGAAGTGGATCTTCAAGCCCGAAGAAGCCACTTCTATCAGCAAAGATGAAGAAAAAAAGGTTGGCGTGGGCTAAAGAGCACCGGGAATGGACCGCTGACGATTGGAGAAGAGTCATATTTTCTGACGAATCCAAGTTCAATCTCATCGGACCTGATGGAAAGCAGACAGTGCGAAGGAGAGCCAATGAACGATATTCGGACGAATGCTTACTTCCGACCGTAATGCATTCACCATATTTCATTGTATGGGGATGCATGACAAATTGGGGTCTTGGACGTATTCTGCTGTTGGATGGTTCTGTGAATGCAGAAAAATATAAATAAATCATTGCTGATTGTGTTGTTCCTACAATAGAGGAGTTATGCGGCTACGTCCCAAATCCCATCTTTCCGCTCCCTGTCATCGTGCTCGTTCGGTAAGTAAAACCAAAGTATGACTTAAAATCTGCGCTCCTAACCTCGTCTAATTATTATTTTCTTTCAACAGATAACCCTATTGAAAGAAGATATTGGACTGGAGTCCCTAAATTGGCCCGGAAATAGCCCTGACCTGAATATAATAGAAAACTTGTGGTCAATTATGGGCCGCAAGGTACGCAACAAGGCCCCTAAAACTATTGCAGAGCTCAAAGCAGTAATAAAAGAGGTATGGACTGAAGACATAACATCACAATAAATCGAACAATTTTATGACTCAATGCCACGATTCAAGCGGTCATAAGGGCTAAGGGTGGTACTACGAAATATAAGGGAAAAATTAAAACCGTTTTTCTTGTAAAAATGACTAATTAGCTCTATTAAATTAAACACTTAGGCCGTGTGCCAATTGCGTTAAAATATTATCCTCTGGCTAATTTTTGACTGAGGTGAATACAGACTTCAAAAAATTAGCCGGCTCTGCAGCTGCATAAAAAGTTATCCTGTGGCTAATGTTTGACATTTGTATATACCCATGAAGAAATGAGAGAGACGACGAGAGCTTTGCGTTTGTTTCGGTTTTCCAAGTCGATTGTCGGTGGACAAATGTAGTGCACTAGTGTTCACATACGATGGGAAAACTGCCCATTGTGAAAATTGTGTAAAAACCAGTTCAACATATTTTTTTATAAAAAAAAGTAATTGATATGAGCAATATCGTATAAAAACAAGTAAAATTGATAGTTTGAATAATGTTGATTAGTGAAATTGTATCTTTATATTTTCCATTAACAAATGACGAACTTTGTTGATCAATCATGTTAACAAATTACATATAATTTACAAACAAAAGCATTAACACGGAAAATTACGTTACATGTTGCGTTAACGCAACATTGAAAAAATATTTTTTCTCGAACTAAAAACTTAACATTTTTGTTGCAAACCCTAAGAGCCTATAACAAACTCAAAAAAAAGGTTATTTAAAGGTTCAGATATCCATAAATGAAGTAAAATTTAAAGTGCATCAAAAATGTTAAGTTTTTAGTTCTAACAAAACATATTTTATCAATGTTGCGTTAAAGCAACCATGGGCATAAATGGGTCAATCCAATCGACACAGCAAAAAGCTAAAATTTTATCCACCTCTGGTAGAAACGTCAAAATTAGCCAAAGGATAATATTTTAACGCAATTGGCACACGGCCTTATTTCACCTTTTTAAATAATAGAACTTTATTTAAGTCTTTTCACTTTGCTGGTTCACACAAGAATGAATAAAAGAACAAATAATTCCTTGTATGCAGACTTTTAATGGGGGATTCCCCGGTTTTACAAAAAGTATTTCATTAGAATCGGCAAGACTATTACATTTTTGAATACATGTTATTTTAAGCTGTATTAGCGGGGTTCACATTGAACGATTTGTTTGACACACTTGTTGGACGACCAAATTAGGGTAGCGTTCGAATTGAACGATATGTTTGACATACATACATCATTTGTGATAAGATGTTGAACTGTGAACATGGGGCGGGTATTTTATTTACTTCTTTAATTGCAGCATTATCGTCTTTGAATTCCAAATCAGTAGTAAATAATCCATCCAACAGATAAGGAACTGTTTCCTGTTTCTTTTGGAATTTTAAATCTTTGAAATACCAAAAATTTTAAAACATTTTGTCCGCGCTCGACACCATATTTTCGATGTTTACTCATTGAATACACAAAAAAAAATAAAAAAATTACCTGAAGTTTGACAACAAGCGTTCACATTGAACGATATGTGTGTCAAGCATAGCAAAAAGTTGAAAAATTTGAAAAACCATACTTGTTTGAACGCCGTTCGAATTGAACGATTTGGTAGGTCGTCAAACAAGTGTGTCAAACAAATCGTTCAATATGAACCCCGCTATTCGCAATGTGAATAAAGTGGTATATCCAATAAGCTCAATTCAATGTTCCTGTAATTAGTTTAGTGAAAAAAAATGGAGAAAACTACCGTAAAATATTTTTGTTTATTTTTCTTTATTGCTGAGTAGAACGATGAATATTCCCGTTTTTTTACTAGAGTCTACCTACTTTCGCTCTTTTGTATCATTTGTGGGAAATTTGGACACAAATTTGTAGACGATGATATGGAAGGACAATCCCTCATTCAAATTTTTTAGAAATAATAAAATTTCAGTAAAATAAAGTACTTTTTTTAGAAAATATGCATCTCATAAAATCCCCAATATGGATATAGGTCGTCTGTAGGTACCCACAATACTATTCCATTTTATATTACTCTGCGCAACTTTCACTTGAACTTTGAATTGCAATTATGATCTGACATGTGGATGCCGCAAAATATCCAATTATTTGTCGATGAAAAAACAACTTTTGATCACAAAGTATTCCTTAAAGGTTTTCCAATAGTTTCTCTGTAATTTCTACACAAGAAGTGAAATGCATTTCAAGTCCTCTCGAACGTTTCAATTCGCTTAAAAGCTATTTCCACTGATACGAGTACTTCCTCCGTTTTATCGACATTTTCCTTTCAATATGTAATATACATACATAGATGCATATCGATGTTTTCTTTAGATACATTCATCCCCTAGTCTTGTGACAATTTTTTCAATCATCCGAGTATAGGGGGCACAAAATAACACGCAAAACCTCCTTCTTCACCAAATTGACCTTCTAAGTAGCTTTTCCTGAAAGGTATCTAATAAAATCCCTTTACAACCCCATTATGGGACCTAGTTAAATATGTACGTTTATGTTGAGTAGGTATGTATGTAAGCTTACACAGTTCAAGGATGTGTGCGAAATGTGCGTTCCGTTGTACATCACGGAAAATCTAATCCAAGAGCACTTAAGCAAATTTTCCATATTTAAATCAACATGCTTGTACCGAAACACACCCCCCCCCCCCCCCCCCACACACACACACACATACGAGATGGTTGTTGTTTGGGAATAAGCTAGGTGTTCGGTGAATTACAAGCAAATACAAAGGCTCATTTACGGTGTAAAATAAAAGGACGACTACGAACGGAAGAAGTGTATAATAGACAGCATCAACATGAAAATCAAAAACGCAAAGACAACTGTGAGCCGCGCCGTACCACGTCATGGCAGGATGTTGCCCCACTCTACAACTACATGCAATGACAATCCCTTCTGCCTACGAGAGCACAAAATCATAACTGTTCTCGGGTTGACGCTGATGTAGGACTAGGTGAGTACATTGTCAGCTCTACCAGACAATCTGGTTTGTGGCTGGAGTTCATTTCCGTCTCCTTGGTTGGTGGGACTTGAGTTTCCCTACATGTAGCATAAGTGGGCTGCTACTACCCCGTCCTCTCCCTTCGGTTGCTGGTGGAAGAAATGAAGCCATCGCCAGTTCCTTTTCCTTATACACTGCCACATTAGTTTTTTTTTTCTTTTGTATTGTTTTTTATTATGTGCTTCATGTTTCCTCGTCTGTGCTTTTCTTTGTTTTTTCTCCTCATTATGTCAACGATAAGCGAAGGGGTGGGGGGGGGGGGGGGGGTGGTAGGCGAAGAAATCACATCTTCTCTTACGGTAGCACACTTAAAAAATTGCTCATTAGTAACCCTAGCCTGTGGTGGTGGTGGTCGGGTGGATTTATATCTGGCACAGCGGGAGGGAAAAAGGAGTGACATGAAAAATTTACGCACTCACTTACGCAGTTTTCTTTTTTTTCATTTCACCCCCAAATTGCTTCCGCCAATTACTGCGGGAGGGGATGTTATTTTTTATTTTACCAATGACACATCTCATTCCGTGTTTTATATCATATGATGATGCAAAAGGTAACGGTAGTAAAAAAAAAAACACAAAATAAAAGAGTATACGAATATACTACCTACGGAGGACACAAAATTAAGATAAATGATTCAAATTAACTTTTATGCTACGTGTTAGACTGTCGCACTTTGATATGCCGCGCCGCCCTCCGATGAGCCCGCATTGTGTTAGCAAACCCACCTCCGAGCTCCGACTAGGAAGGACGCGCAACAGTTGGTATTTTATCATAGCTCCGTTCATATGTCACTCTGGCAAATAGAACGGAGAAGACAACCACACACATGGTGGGGAGGGGCAAACTGTTACAACAGCGCAGACAGACAGCAACCCCCAAATGAGATCCGGAGATAAGCCAGCTCACGATGATTAGAATTAATGAGACAAGCAATTGTCAAGGAGGCGCTCTAGCGGCTAATTGCTAAGAAATCGCGTTCGCGATGCCATGCCACCCCATTTGGCATTTCCCATTTGCATTCGCTCGCCGATTGCGCCATTTCCATGCACACAATGATGTGAAATTAATTAAACGCTGTCCTCGGGCGACGAGCGATAACGGTTGGCAATGTCCTTCTCACATTAGATATCTGAGCCTCCGAACCGGTGCGGTGATCAATTGCAAAACACATCTCGGTTCCGAAATAGACGGGGTTACGGCGAGGAATAAGATTTATACTCTGTTTTTCTACCCCCGTTGGCGACACCACCACCGCACCGCACCGCTCGTAAATAAAGGGTGGCATTGCCACCTTCCTCGATTCGTGTGTATAACATCGCTGGTATTACACAATCAATGATTCGTTGGTTTAATTGATGTTTCAGTAGAAAGATGATGATGTTACTTGTGCTTGTACTTTGCGTTTACTGCGGTGACAAATGGGACATGGTGTCCCGCCCTCAGTCTCAGCCAGTAGTCTGGCAAAGGTGACATTGCGTAAATTAGCCGTAATTGTGTTATTATTCTGTAATCAGGTTATGCAAGGAAGACCGATCGTAATTTATTGCTTTTTTTTCTCCTTTTCGGTCGACAATAAATGGATGAAAACAGCAAATGATTTGTTGTACATAATTCCAATTGGCATTGGTGACTGGGCGTTTTAACTATGCTTGAGGTGTTAAATCGTCCTAACATCATACAGACAGAATAAGTTAGAGATACAAGTTGTTAGGCCTTACGTAATGCGAAAATTATAACACTTCATCATTACGTTGAAAGTACGTCACACGGTTGCGTCGAGTGACATTTCTAATTCGATTGGGTGTTTTGTTCTCAAATCTCACTCTCTGTCGAAATGGAATTCGAAAGGAATAAAAAAAAGTTCGCTTAGTTGGTGTCAATTTAGTAGTTTTCAAAAAAAAGGTGATGCATTTATGTAGCATTTATAATCTAAGAATATGTATTTCCGAATTTCAGAATGATAGGTAAAAATGGAGACGAGAAAGAGAAAAATTAGTGACGTAAGCTCGGTTGAAGTTCCACCGCCGAAACAGGAAGAAGTTCATTTTGCCATTCTCTTCGGATTCCGACATCAACTCACGCTAGTCAAAATTCTGCACGAATGCTACGCAATAAATATACCATCTCTTGTTATAATTTCAAAGTGGTTTCGAAGATTCCAGGCTGGCCATTTTTCAGTGGAGGACGAATCCTCGACCGACGATACAAATGTGGACCCGGTGAAGGCTGAAATCGACGAAGATGCCAGGATGACACTCGAGATGATAGTGTCCGCAGACAATACAATATGAGTTATTTGATAACGTTGTAAATCCAATATGGCGGACGCTTTTTTAACTTCAACTTCTGTGAAATTTTTGTGAGGGCCAAATCTGGGAATCGATTTTACACCCACGTCCAGATATTCAATCATCCTGAATTTTTGCACACGTATATGAGTCCTGTCACAATACATATAGAATATTTTATGACGTTGTAAATCTAATATGGCGGACGCCCTAAGATGGTGGATTATCGTTATCTTCACGACCTCCTTACATTTTTTTTTTTCCCCCGAGGGTAGGTGAAAATCTTCCATAGACACTATGAGAATAGCAAGCGCGTGCTCATAGTAGTGTCAGATTCTTACTGACCAAAAACACCACCCTTCGATATAAATTTGTTAGATACTGCAACTAAGTAATACTACTTATCAAGCAATTTTTCCATCAAGAAATATAAACGTTTGGCAGGTTACTTTCCTGCATGTTCCGCAATTTAGACGCAGTTAATCCTTATCTCGCCAAGTCGAAAGGTTTTGTCCTTTGTAGTCGGCGCAATAAATTGCTCTCATCCAAAATAAGTAGGACTGTATTATTAACATGTCCGATTAGTCGGTTTCTATGTTTTCGCCCGAAGTTTCTAGTTTCAGCTTCGATTGTCGGAATTCCGAGATCCCTGTGGATATCGTCGTTTCTAGCATACCACGGTGCTTGGACAATTTCTCTTAGCACTTTATTTTGAAAGGTCTGTAAAATATTGGCATTTGTTTTCTTGGTCCAACCCCAAAGTTGTATACCGTAGGTCCACACCGGCTTTAGCACTTGCTTGTATAAAACCAGTTTGCTCTCGGTACTGAGGTGGGAATGTTTCCCGATCAACCAGTACATTTCTCTATATTTGATATCTAGTTCTTTGCGTTTCATTTTCACGTGCGAATTCCACTTCAACCTTACGTCGAGTGTCATTCCCAGGTATTTGGCTTCATTTGCAAAGGGTATTCGGGCCAAATTTATAAAAATTGGCAAGTCATTAATTTTCCTATAAGTGAAATTCACGTGACCAGATTTAGTTCCGTTAAGGGCGATCCGCCAGTCTCACGTCCATTCATTTACTTTATTTAATACGTTTTCCAGTTTGGCAGTCGTTTCCTCGATTGTTTTACCTACCGCTAGGATAGCGGTGTCGTCGGGAAACGTAGCAAGGATAGTGCCATCTTCTTTCAGTATATCACGAGTATATAACAGATAGAGAAGCGGCCCCAGAACGCTTCCTTGCGGTACGCCGGCCAAAATTTCTTTGAGCTCTGAGTATTCGTTTCCATTTCTAACACGAAAGAGTCTATTCCCGAGATATGAATTCAAAATCTCATATAGGTTTGCGGGAAGTACTTGTCGTAGTTTGCATTTCAAGCCATCGTGCCACACCTTATCAAAGGCTTGCGAGACGTCAAGAAATACGGTTGAGCATATCTTTTTTTCTTCTAGTGCTTTTTTGATTACGTTAGTAATTCTATGCACCTGGTCAATAGTCGAATGCTTACTTCTGAACCCAAACTGATGGTCAGGGATGAGATTATTTTCTTCTATAACCGGTTGAAGACGCCTTAGTAATATCCTGTCGAAGATTTTGGATATGACTGGAAGGAGCGAGATTGGTCTATACGGTTTTACTTCATATGACGGTTTTCCTGGTTTTAAAACCATAATGACTTCCGCAACTTTCCATTGGCTCGGCACGTGTTTTAATCTGAGTGAAGCATTTATAATATGGAGAAGCTTAATTAATGCTTTTGTAGGTAAGGCTTTAAGAATTTCTCCGGTAATCAAATCATAACCAGGAGCTTTCTTAGGTTTTAGTTTCGCGATCTCACGTTCGAGCTCTCTAAGCGTCGCAGATGTGAGCGTTAAGTCGTCAGATGGTGGAACTACCATCCTCGTGATGTTGATGTTGTCACGAACCACTTGACCATCGTTCGGTTTAAAGGTTTCTTCCAAATGGGCGGTAAAAATATCCGCTTTTTCTTTATCTTCCCTCCTTAAATGGGTGTCAAATTAAAGGGATTAACAAACAAAATTAGACTAGCTAAGTGACGTTATTCTGAATTCAATGTGGTGGACGCCCCAATATGGCGAATTACCTTATTCTTTACAACCCCCATGGCATGGGTTATCAAATGAAAGGGCGAGTAGAGTCTCAAACATTCTGAGTTAACTTTCTCATATCAAACCCACCCAAGCTTAATATGTATACGTATCGACGTAAATTTGTAAAAAGAATTCAAATATGTACTAAAAAGTAGAAAATAAATATAAAGATAGAAAATAACTTTTAAAAACAAGCTTTAATGGACTGAAAAGTAAAAAACTAATTTTTTTCCGAGTCACCAATATACTTACTTAGTTGGCGCTACAGCTCGAGATGAACCTGGGCCTGCTTCTCGCAACCATCTGTGTGTGCGTACTATATTTTTGCACGAATGGAAGGGACCTACAGTTTTTTGCCGACTCCGAACGGCGAGTTGAGAAGCTCAATCGTGACAAATGATACTCTTTGATGCTTGTCAGACATTCGAAAGAGGTGGGCACTGTGAAAAACTTTTAGGTGTTTGCGGCGGGATTCGAACCCAAGACCGCTGGCTCAGTAGTCCGACGCACTAACCACTTGCGCTACGGTGCCCAATATGTGACTATTAATTAAAGCTTGGGGCGCTTAGGCACGAGACAATAAGGCACGAGACAATACATTTCGTGTCACTGTAGCTGTTTAATCAGAACACTTCATCATCATTTAGACAAATTCTACCCAGAGACAGAGGATAGGTAGGTATATCTGGTTACTATCATGACGGACCAGTGACATGGTCCCACCTCTACCAACAATCTACAAAGATTTAAAAAAAAAACTTGGGCGCCCCAAGTCACATATTGGTGACTCGAAAAAAAATATTTCTTTTACTTTTTAGTTCATTAAAGCTTGTTTTTAAAAATTATTTTTTATCTTTATATTTTTTTTATATTTTCTTATGTAGTCAGCAACCCTTAGCAACTTTCTATCCAAGTCAATTTGAAGGGTTTCTCGTACCACCAAAGCGTGAGTGGATTACCCGATTAAGTAATTCAATTCAAGTGTAATTAAGCTCTAACGGTGGAAGCTACTAATAATAACTTAATTATCTTTCCGATGTTGCATTTCGCATAAAGTTGTTATTCCGGCCTCTCAGTGTGAGAGGCGAAACGAGTGAGTGGGCTTCGCCGTTTATAATTATTGACATAAGGACAAGCTAAGCTGTCTTACCTACCTACGCCTCGTCACGTTGCGTTGCGTTAGAAAACTGTTATTACATTCGATTGATTACGGATTCGTTCATATAAATAACCACCCTCTATGTCTTTGACAAAGCAGAGAGATTGACCTAAAATGGAATCCGAATAGACGAATTTAATATTATTTTCGAAGATTAAATTTTATAAGTATACTTGTAAATATTTAAATATTTTCACTCAAAACCCGTCACTAATTTATCCAATAAAGACTGTTCATTTAAGAAACGTAACCAGTCATCTGATACTGTATGTTAAACCACGGCTTGGACTTGGCTGCTTTACGTGTTTCACATGTTTATACAGCGGCTATATTAAACGGGTTGGGAACGAAATCCCGCTTTTCATAATCCCGTTTTTTAAAATGCCGACTTTAAAATCCCGATTTTAAAATCCTGCTTTTTATAATCCCGCTTTTTAACTATCCCGCTTCTTATAATCCCGTTTTTGTATTCCCGCTTTTGCAATCAGAACTATTTGTTTTACTTTAAAAAAAGCCTTGCAATCAATTGCAATTTTGCGCGAAATTTTGTATAATATGCAATTGATTGCAAAGCATTTTTTTAAAATAAAACAAATAGTTCTGATTACAAAAGTGAGATTATAAAAAAAAATAGAATTTAGTGAAATAAAAACGGAGGTATTATTATGCACAATTTCTTTTATTAATAACTCGTATTATTTACAAGAAAGAAAAATATACATAATATGACAAAAACTATGTATAACAATTCAACAAATATGTAAATTAATAAAATTCATTTAAGTACTCCAAAAATAAATCAAATACATTTCAGAAGTTGTACATTAAATATGTACATACATTTAAATATTAATGGAACAACCAAATTTATTTTATGTTATTATTTCAATTGTATATTGTGGGCGATATGACGCAAAAAACCTGATTTGGACATCTATTTTTTTGATAATTTTCCGTTTATTTTTTCGTTTAACTTGAAATGATTTTTTCTTTCATAGAAAATGGAACAAAAAATATTAAATTTTAAACGATGAATTTATTGAAATTCGAAAGTGGGATTCTGAGAAACGGGATTTTAAAAAGCGGGATTTTAAGACGCGGTATTTAAAAAAACGGGATTTTAGCAGACGGTATCTTAAAAGTTTTTTGTCGGGATTCTTAAAAAAACGGGATTTTAAAAATCGGGATTCCGATACGCTCCCATATTAAACTACTATGGAAATAAGTCGGAGTCCTTTTCTGAAACTAAAAACATGCAAACATTTTTGCACCCAAGTGCGAAAACAAAAAATAAAATTTAAACAGCTAGGTAAGGTAGCATTGTGAATAATATCAATTTGTAACACACTTTTAGTATTTCTTAAACTCTGAACATAATGAGTCATTTATTTATTATTTATTTATTTGCTTATTACAAGCATTCTTAATACTAAAAAAACTTAAACAATCTAAAACTTAAACCTAAATTAAGAAGTTAAGGCTAAACTTAATATTCTAGGAATGGGGCGTATTGGAGATGGAGTGGTAGTGTAGGGTATTTCTGAGAGATGATCTGCTTAAATGGAAATCAAATGCGTTTTGGAAGGAATTGGTGACGCGAAGCATTCGAGAAATCGGTTCATTATAACCATAATTGGTACGGTGATAATTCAGTCGGAAGAGGGGAATAGATCTAAGGTTACGTGGGTTAGTGCTAAGGCTGATCTTGTCGAGCAGCGCGGGACAGTCGATATTTCCAGCTAATAACTGCTGAACAAAGAGTATATCGGCAATTTGACGGCGTTTTTCGAGAGACTGAACATTAATTAATTTAAGACGATCTGTATAAGGTGGTAAATTATACCTGTCGGGCCATGGAAGACCGCGTAAGGCGAACCGGATGAATCTGCGTTGTACCGCTTCAATTCGTAGAGAGTGAATATCGTAGTAGGGTGACCAAACTTGACTAGCATATTCAAGAATCGGTCTTACGAAGGTAAAATAAAGCGATCTCGTGACATAAGGATTAGAAAATTCTTTGGACCAGCGTTTAACAAAGCCAAGCGTAGAGTTGGCTCTGTTAATTATGTTATCTATATGGGAGCGAAAATTAAGTTCTCTGTCGCAGATAACACCCAGATCACGCAAAGAAGTGACAGAGGGGACGAGTTCATTACATATATAGTAAGTCCTAGAAGGGGGTGGGGGACGTTTACGGGAGTAGGTTATAGCTTGGCACTTGCTGATATTAAGCTCCAAAAAGTTGTGTTTGCACCAAGTTGAAAACCTGTTGAGGTCGTCTTGGAGTGGGTGAGAGTCAGCGGGTGATTTGATGAACCTATAAATTTTCATATCATCGGCGTAGATAGACACATAAGAATTCAAAATAATGCACTCCACATCATTAATTGTTAACAAAAATAATAAAGGACCAAGGTGGCTACCTTGTGGGACTCCAGAGGTGGCTGTGAAGCAGTTTGATACAGAGGACCTAAAGAGCACAAGATATGTGCGCTCATTCAAGTAAGATTTTATCCACATAATAAACCTTGGGTGAAAGCCGAGTGCTTTGAGTTTGAAAAGGATAATGCCATGGGAGATTTTGTCAAAGGCCTTACTAAAGTCGGTAGATATTACATCAACTTCGTTGCCATCCTCCAGAGCGCACAGAGAGTTCGATACAAATTCAGTAAGGTTTGTAGTTGTAGATCTACCCTTGAGGAATCCATGCTGGTTAGGGGAAAAAATAGACTTACAGTGAAAAGACATTGTGTCATAGATAATGCTTTCGAAAAGTTTGGGTATGCAGGAGAGTTTTGCGATGGGGCGATAGTTGGAAATATCATTCTTACGACCTTTTTTATGAAGGGGAATTATGTAAGAGCACTTCCAGAGTTTAGGGAAAGCTCCCTGTGAGATAGAATGATGAAAAAGAGTCGTGAGGGATTGGAACAGATGATTCGCACATTCTTTTAAGACGATGGCAGGTACACCATCGGGTCCAGGGCAGAAATCGGGTTTGAGATTATTCATCTTTTCTAGGACAATTGCCGAAGTGATATGAGGCGAAGCAAGTGAAGTTTGGGGACAGTTGTTCATGAACGAAAAGTAGTCAATATCGGGTTCAACGATGTGGTTCGTGAACGACTGGCTGAAGAAATTAGCAAACAAGTTTGCTATTATGGTTGGGTTGTCAGACAATGTATCATTGAGTTTCAAAGAAGACGGATAGCTATCAGATTTCTTTTTGGCATTGATGAAGTGAAAGAAGCGTTTGGGGTCAGAAATGAGATTTGATTCCATTCGGTCTAAATAGTCGTGGTAAAGAGATTCACAGAGATCGGAAAAAAGGGAGTATGCGAGATGGTAGTTAGCAAAATCAGAAACAGAACGAGAGTTAAGGTACGTGCGCCACAGTTTGTTTCGTTTATTGCGAAGCGAGCGCAACTCTGTATTGTACCAAGGTGGGGAAGATGATAAGTTTTTCTGCTGCATATAAGGGACGGAAAGGGTAAAACATTCAAATATTTTGGAGTAGAACAACGTAAGAGCGTTATCAACAGTAATGGGAGCATTATCGAATATAAGGCTGAGGTTGGCGTTATTGAGCAGATCGTTTAATTTAACAAAGTCTGCTTTGCGAAAGTTGAAACTGTACGCATGTTCGGATTGGAGAGTTTGATTGTGATTGTTATATGAAAAAGTAAGGGATAGAGGTGGGTGGTAGCGGTCTAATTTTGAAAGAAGATGATTGCTTGCAGACACTACACAATTTTCAACGTCTGATGAAAATATAAGATCCAGCTGTCTACCTAAGTTGTTAGTGATGCCACTTAATTGGTGTAGGCCAGAGTCGGAAAGACAGTCAGTGAAAAGGATTTCCTTGTCTGTAGATAGATTCAGGGCCACAAAATGGGACTCGTCATCAGACTGAATCCATTTGAGGTCGGGTAGGTTGAAATCACCAAGGAATACGATAACATCGCAGGGGTCTACAACATCAAACAGGTCGTCGATTGCGTCTACAGCAAGCTGGTAACCATGGATGGGTTGAGAAGGGCGAATGTAGCAGCAAAAAAGGTAAAGGTTACGCTTTGAGACAGTTATTTTGACGCAAATGAACTCAAAGATACCGGTATGTGAAGCTTTGTAGAGCGTAGAGTCAAAACGATTATGTATTGCAAGGAGAACACCACGACCAGTGGAGTCGTCTTCTTTCTCAAGACCATCATTTCTAAAGACATTAAATTCTGACGTGAATAGCTCGTTACTATTATAGTCGGAAGATAGATTTGTTTCAGACAGTGCAAAGATGTCATACGGGAGAGTTTGGGAGTTAAGGTATACTGTGGAGGTCTTTGTACGTAAGCCCCTAACATTCTGGTAATAAAGAGATAAGCAGTCGGGAGCGGGGTGAGACAAAACAGAAGAGGGAAGGTTAGGAACTATAATAATTTTTGAAATTGGAACGCATTCTTTGTAGGTGTGACAAACGTTTGGAGTTAACATGTGAGGCATATGAGGAAAGATCATTTGCTACATCAGTAGGAGAAATACTGAAGCTCTCATGGAAACGGACAAATATGCGCTTTAGGTCGTCGAGGTTTGTTGGAAGGCCCTCTTGGTGAATTGAGACCATGACGTTAGTCTTAGTTACTCCATTAATGCAAATGGAGTCCGGTTTGTCATGAAGGTAGGCAAGATATAGACGGACGTTCTCGTAAATTCTATGATCTCTCAAACGCGACAGTACATAGCGGCTGTCGTCATTACCATCTACAAGCTGCTTGGTGAGTTTGACTGTAGGAGAAAGCAAAGGGTCTAAAAAACTAGATGGGGTGTTGACTGTGGTAGAATTAGATGACTTGACAGACATAGAGGATGGGGAGGGATTAATAATGTGGGAGCGAAAAAAGTTCGGATATTGAGAAGCAGAGGGAGTAGAGATGGTTGATGCGGTGCGGCTAGTTGAATGAGATGGGTCAGGCTGTAAGTTAAAAGACACACGGTTTTGGCGGGTGTTATTTACGGATGGCGGCTTTGCTAATATTGGAGTTGAGGGAACGGAGGTTGGTGGTTGACGAATTTGCGGGGAGAAGATAGGAAATGTTCCCTGCTTAAAACTCCAGTTTGAGTTGGTACTATTAGAGCTAGGTTTATTTTTATGGGTTGTGATACTTACATTAGGCTTAGGGCTAGGGTTATTATAAGATTTTAGATTTTTATAAGAACTAGGACTAGGTTTTTTAGTCTTACGTTTTTTCTTGGGTTCTACTTTTTTTATAACTAAATTATCCAGATGAAAATCGTCACTAGCTGGGTTGAGGAAAAGCCATTCATATTTGGAGGGAATGGTTATTTTAAAGCACGGGGACTTCTTGGAGCTGAGTGGCGAAGTCTTCTGACAGTCGTTTACGGTAATGGAATACTTTTTGTGGAAAAGATTCACTATCCAGGTGGTATCAGCATGATGGGGGGCACCAGAAATGATGAGCGAAGTGAACGCATTAGTTTTTGTTTCCGCTATGTTACCACCACCGAGTTTACTAAGCCTCTTATTCCAGTCAGAAAGGGTCCATATCGTTCCAAAACGCTCGACAGTCGGTACAACTTCTGGGGCAGCTGCGGTTTCTTGGGGGAGTCTTGGTGGCAATAGAATTGATGGTTGAAGAGGAGGAGATTTTGTCGCTGGAGGATCGGATTCAAGCATTTCCGTTAGTAATGATCTATTGTTGAGAGAACTCTGTTGCGGCTGAAAGAGATCTGGGATGTCATCAATTTTGTTGATAGTCAGTCTGATGTCCTCAGCTATATCGCCTATGGTTACCCGGGAAGCCTCGACATTGTTGCTCACATCATTAATTCTGCTCATCATGTGAAGAAGTAATGGATCGCTGGGTAGGGTAGAGGCAGCAACAGTCTTTGATGAGCTTTGACAGTGTATGTCAAAATCGGAGCGAAGAGAGTTGAGGGAGCCATTGATAGTAGAAAGCTCGGAGGCGAAAAGGGTTTTAAAGTTTAAAAGGATATCACATTTTAGTTTCACAAGCTTTGAGTTTAAGTCAGCTGGAGACTTGGTAAATGAGTCATTGAGGCCTACCAACTGCTTGTCAATACTTTTAAACTTGGACCGGCAGAGGTTAACCGAGAGTTCGATGCTGTTAGATAAATCATCAACACTTTTTAACAGGTCATCAAACTTATTAAACTCGTTCAGTATTTTATTGTTTAGTAGTTTATTTTCGGAGGAGACGGTTTTTATAGAGTCACTACAGCACTTTATCGCGATCATTATATGTGAGAGTGATAATTCTCTGCACTCATCACAGTAGAATACGAAATTCTTGCTAAAGTCACTAATATAGGGCACAGATCGCTTGCTTAAACCGATACACAGGGCATGAAAAGAATTACCGCACAGCCCATTGCAGACTACCCAGTCAGCATTAAAGTCACTCGTCGCTAGTTTACATGATGTATTACCGCAAATGTTAGGCATGATTGGTGTGAGGTGGGTCAGTTTATTCACGGAAGTAGGTCAAACAAAAAGTGCAAGCGAGTATAGGTTCGCGAATAAAAGGCAATGACCAAGAAGTAGGTTGGAATTGCGGAAATTGCAGTAGTATAATTTCGCGATGTGGAGTATTGCGAAATTTACAATAAATTAATTAAATTTGTTTAAACTCGCGAACTGGGAGGGAAAGAAAAACACGTCCGAAAGGTTGAAGGTATTGCTATCAACTTGTCGTATTAATAAAACCTGACTTTACTCAAATATGAAGCAATTGCTCAAAATCTGAGCATTTGCTCGGATTCGTATACGAGAGAACTTACTTGAGCATTTGCTTAGTTCGAAAATGGCGTTTGCTCAGATTCGTATGAATAAAAGGTATAAATCTGAGCATTTGCTCGGAGAATTCCAAGTCTGCTATTTAGCTGACTCAGAGCGTTTGCTCCGTACTTTTTAGCCATAAACCGACTGACTCCGTGAGTTTTGGTAAAAAAAAAAGTAATTAAAAGGCAGCAGAATGGATAAAATTCCCTCCCTAGCGATGCTGATTAAACGATAAAAAACGGTGGTAAAGGCAAAAGTTTCGAGATATTTCACTTTTGTTTCATGCAAACTATGGTCGTCGTCAATTTTGTCTAATTCGTCGATAAAATTTTTTGATGCGCTCGAGATCATACGAGTTAAGTGATTTGTGGACACGCACCTTTGGAAGAATCTTCGCAACATCGGCGTTGGTAAATGCAAAAATCATTGCACAGAGGGAGTTAATCCTGATGAATTAAATCATAAATTTATCTCTTCACAGAACCCTGTTGATACGAGTACGAGTTATACCCAAACTCCCCAGTACCTTCTCAATATGTCTTCACCTGCGCTTGACCCAAGATGTTGCTTCACAGCAATAAGTAGTACTGATTTGGTTGAAAGTTTACTCAGTATCAAATCCAATACTGTTGGATTCGATGAGATACATCCATTATTTTTAAAAATCATATTACCTGTTGTACTGCCCTATATAACACATATTTTTAATACTGTTATAACCACAGGTATCTTTCCGGTGCAATGGAAGTCATCCAAAATTGTTCCAGTCCCTAAAACACCTAAAGGTGACGAATACAGACCTACATATATCTATTTTGCCATTCATGTCGAAAATGTTGGAAAAGATTTTACAAAAACAAATTGGACAGTATCTCTCCACTCATAATATCTTGTCTCCAAAGCAATCTGGTTTTCGGCAGAAACACAGCTGTACGACCGCCATAATAGGCGTATCCGAAGATATTCGGATCGCCTTAGATGCAGACAAAGTTTCATTTCTTGTCGTACTAGACTTCTCTAAGGCATTCGATACGGTTCTTCACTCTACTTTGTGTCATAAACTGTCCCAAATGTACCATTTTTCGCCGTGTGCTGTAAAGCTAATTTCTTCCTACTTGATAGACCGAGTACAAGCAGTAGAAATAAACCATGTATTATCAAGCTTTCTCCCCATAGTCAGCGGCGTGCCAAAAGGTTCTATACTAGGACCATTACTTTTCTCGTTATACGTCAACGAACTTCCTACTTGTATTAGACATAGCTCAGTACATATGTATGCCGATGATGTTCAGCTCGTAATGAGCTGTCCCTTGGGTTTAATCGAGCACGCCACGAGCTGCGTTAATGACGATCTGGTAGGTATTGGGCAATGGGCTGAAAGTAATGGTCTGTTCCTGAATCCTAACAAATCTAAGTGCATCGTTATCTCAAGAAAGCCATTAAACTTGTCGTATTTTCCTTCCATCACTCTTAACAATGCCCCTATCAAGTATGTTGAATCGGTTAAGAACCTCGGTATGACCTTTAGTCGAAATCTAAGTTGGGATATGCATATTAATCTAGCAGTAGGTAAAACCTATGGCATACTTAGAACACTATGGGTCTCCCATTCCTTCACTCCAATAAAGACACGCACCTTACTTGCAAAAACATTGGCCATGCCTCTCCTTACTTACGGTTGTGAGATTTATTCTAACTGTAGCTATGCCTCTAAAAGGAAACTTAATGTTGCTTTCAATAGCATTATACGTTACGTATTTGGACTGCGCAGATTTGATCGAGTTTCGGGCTATTCAAGATATTTATATAATATGACATTTGATGGTATTCTTCAGTTTCGTACATTAATTCGCTTTTCGGAAATACTACTAACTCATCAGCCTGCTTATCTATACGAGAAAATCAGATTTCCATCTTCAAACAGATCCGGTCAGCTCTTTGCACCTAGACATACCTGCTTGACATCTGAACGACAATTTTTCATTTACGCTATTCGCTTGTGGAACTCTTTGCCTCGCAATATAAGAAGAATAGATAACACTGCAAGATTTAGAAATGAATTAAAAGCACATTTTTCACAGTAATTCTTAATTAATTTTGTTATTATGTTTATATAATATTAATATTATTTTTTGCTTTCATTTTCTACTTAATTTCCATTTAGTTCAATTCGCCTTATTCATTTTTTGTAGCATCCATTCTCTAAGTTCTTTATATGCTTATCACTAATTTATAAGATTTTGTATCTTACTGTGTTAAGCAATCCGTATGAAATAAATAATAAACTAACTAAGCTATATATTCGTGCATATAGGAACACCATGCAACTGGCATTTTTTAGAAATTTAGGTTTCAACACACCTATTTTTTCAAATACTATTGCATGCTCATTTTTAAAATGAATTTGTCTAAGACAGCAACATCAACAAGAACAACATCGGACGGTTCTAAGACAGCAACAACATAAACAGAATAACATCGGACGATGGGAAATTCCATAGTTGACCGCTGCCCACAATGGTCAATGGGATCGCAAAGAAAAACAATTAACTACCGTCATCAAGATAACTTCACTTCACAGTCCATTAGATTAAATGACATTAAAACTCATATTAATTTAGGTAATCCATTTAAGTAGGTACATAGCTAACTTAACTTAGGTCATGCCGACAGGCCAAAATGTTAGTAGACGCGCCCAGGGCAAACAGAACTTAGTTTCTGTTACACCTTCGTAGAAATTACCTCAAAATCCTCACAGGACTGGTCACTGGGTTCACTCCCTTAAACGAGCACCTGAACAAAATTGGAATCAGAAGCTAGGGCCTCTGCGAGATGTGCCTGGAAGAAGATGAGACGGCTGAGCACTTCATTAGCGAGTGTGCGGCCTTTGCTCGAATCAGAAAGGCCACTCTAGGCAGCTACGTCCTACGGGACGTTGATCTACTGGAGCTCAATCTTGCCCTATTGCTTCGCTTTGCGAAAACGACGGGCAGATTTAGATCGACATATAGCTCAGCAACAAATCGCTAATTCAGCGAATGGGGTGGTACTTCACCAAAGTACAATGGGCCTACAGGTCTACGTGCTTGTTGTCTCTAAGGAGACAACCCCCTTCCAAATACAATACAATACAGGTACATAGCTATATCAATTTCTAAGCACTAAGCATATATTTCATTAATTTAATTCCAATTATTTCTGTAGGAAATATTTTTTGTGTCTCCTGAATAATTTGCGAAATGTCAGTTGTGCGATATGCTGTCAAAGGTCAAGCAAATGCTCACTTCGAATTTCCGTACTTGCTCAAGTAAACTTAAGTTTTAGAGCCCCCGCACACTACAGACTTTTTGTTGGCCGACAGTTTAGTCGGGCTCTTAATCAGTATGAAAATATATGAGAGTGCGCACACTACAACGATTTGATATCGGCCGATAAATAAGTTTGATAGGCTACACGATTGCCTTCAAACTATAGTATCGGCAAACTATCGGCCGACTACTTAATCAGTACGGTGCTCTTCTACGTGCGCACACTACAGACTATAAAGTCGGCCGATTTTTTTCGATAGCTCAGTTTGCTCTGAATTATAAATTAATTTTCTTTAAGTTTTGGATTTTTCGTTGTATTTAAATATGGAATTATGGACATATTTGGGCGTAGAGCAATGATTACCTCTCTGGAACATTTTTTACTAACTGCCATTAAGCGACTATTCTCTGCAAAATGTGTTTAACGACTAGCAAAACCAAATCGTTCGAGAACAGTCGGCCGATTGTTTGTCTGGTGTGCGCACTCACTACCAACCCGACTATTTCATCGGCCCAGTGTGCGCCCTAACCAGCCCAACCCGACCAAACTATCGGCCGATAGAAAGTCTGTAGTGTGCGGGGGCTCTTATTCATACCAATTTCGAGCAAATGCTAAATGACTTTACTTTGCTTAGAGCTTTTACTTGAAGTAATTGCTCATTTTTATTAATACGGCCCAATGAATCTCGTAGAGTCAGATCAAACATTATGCAGTATGTAGTCGAACACTGGGAAGAGCTTAAGGCTTTCAGAATCTTTATTTAAATAATATCGAACAGAATTTATTTTTAAATGTATCTTTAATTCTTACAAGATCTATAAACATAGCACAAGAAAAGAATCATCTATTATTTTTTACAGGAATTTAAGAGGCATTGGTAAAAAATGGCGATAATAATTAAGGGTTAAAGTTTATGTATTTAGCAAAATTAGGTGGTATTTGTTGTAGTTGTAAATATTTTAAATAATTCTGTTATTATTCTTATTAATCTCATTAAAAAATTGGAAAATACGAGTTCATTTCCACAGTTCGCGGTTAGTTCCAATTTCTTATTTTGCAAACTAACGAAATGTCAAAAATTAGTTTTGGACTACATATGTTACTATTGTTGTCCATTGGCTGTCCACGCAAATGGTGATCTCCGTAGCGGATAATTTCTTTCATAGGCAGTTTGCGCTGCTTTCTTAGAAGCGTATATCTACTGTCTTATGCTAGTCGATAGGACTGATTTGTGCATTGTACTGCCGACAAAAGTCCTGCTCTGGTTCCTTTCTCTGTTTTCAAGGCATCTGTAAAGATGGAGATGGAGGCCTTTAGCTAAAGTTGAAATTAATTTGAAGACCTATCAATGTAAATACTTCTTTGGAAAATTTCAATTAGTATCAAACTCACCCGCTCAGGATCTTGTTACATAATTGCATCCCACATCGTAGCCAGAGCGAAGCGATTAAGGTTTCTGTTTAAATTCAGCCGGTTGTTAACTATTATATAAAAATGCTCCTTCATATAACAGTTTTATGAATTCATTTAATGAATCATCCCGACGGCGATGACGACGCGATGGATGAAATGTCACAAGCATTGTCATATAAATGTTTTACTCTGCACGGAACATGGGTACAAACATAGTACATATGTAACATGTTTTGACATTTGTCGAAATCAGAACCAAATGACAGTCACAGAATCCAATACACGTTTCGCTAAATTATTCGTAACTTATTTGGATCCAAACAAAAAGCAACACGCAATTACTCTATGTTTACCACGGATTAATATGCAAATCCGCAGGATATACAACAGGTATTATTTTTAATCCCTTTTGATACAATGCTGCGCTATAAATCATTTTGCTTTATCCGCCGTTGGCGTCGGCGTCGCTGCCGCCCGCACGCTTATCATTAACACTTCACAATTTGTGGCAATCCGAATAACAATTTATAATATTTTTTTTTTCCAGCTTCTTGTCGTGTTGTCCAAAGGATGCTATTACGCACGTTAACCCAATAGGAATTCGCAATGAATTTGCCGGCATTTAATTTTAATTAAATTTCATTTAAATCTGTTTGGCTTTAATTAAAACTGAGTTAATTTATTATTTTCCATGACGCATTCATTCTGAATCAAATGCATTTTTATAAATATTTTACCTACCAAAATTTTACACTGCTGGAAATTATTCCACAGGACACGCATAAAGGCGGCCACACAACAACAACGCTTTTATAATAATCAAACAAAAGGCCACGTCCTGTTTCTGTGTGGAACGTAGTCGTCGTGTATTTGTTTGGCCATTAATAATTCCTTATTGTCGATTGAAAAGATTCTCCCAGCGAAAACGGATGGATGGATGGTTGAAGAGTCTGTTTGTAGTTAATTGTGCGGACTATACGGGCGGTGGGGAAGTCGGTCATTATTGCCTGGCGGCGCGGCGCGGCGTCTCCTATCAATAATGGAGTCGAAGTGGAAGAAATTCGATGAACATCGCCTGTACGTGAATAAAAGAATTTTAAAGCCCAAAGTGGATTTATTTTAATTTGCCACCAGCACAGAGAAGTGTCCTTGCAGTTGAAAGGGGGGATTTTTTTTCAATCTGTCCATCCGCTTATGTTCGCTACTTGCGAACAAGACACCAAAAATAAAAATTCGTCCTTTACAAGTGGCGGCTGTCCTCTCCAGTTTGTTTGTTTCTTTTACACACCAACGACCATCAGTGTGCTGCAGCAGTCCACCTAACCGCACCTAATTTTGGTCAGAACTCGGAGCACCGAAGATGAAACTTCAAGAGAGGATGGAAGTGAAAACCTACTGCAGTCGGTGCGCACAGACACAAGGTGGGGCCCTGTTTCCTTCTCTACTCACCCACATGTTGTGTGATTCAAATTGAATTTTCTGTGTATTGTGAAGTCTGCTTACCCTGCCTGGCAGGCTGACAAGAAACTTTCTGATGAAATATTAATCGGGCACAAAAGTATTTTTTGTTTTTTTTTTTTGGAACAATTTTCCCACATGAACAATGCGGATGCGGAAACGCTGCAAATTTATATCAAAATGATGTACGACCAAGGAACCAACCACCACAAAGGGTTCACAGCGGCGAATTTATTCATGTGATGCAGTTTGACCTTTGTGCAGGCGCGGCGCGGTTAGGACATCGCATTTGACAATTTGTCATCCTCAGGAGTGCTTCTGCCGTGCACACACATTCTCACGTTCTCGGTGCCGAAATATGAAACTTAAAGCATTGCTCCCCCGGGAAATCGTGAATTTGTAAAACCTTTAAGCAGCAGTAGCAGCAGCAGCCCTCGTGCGCACGTTGAAAGGACTCGCATCCTTTGTGGAATAATAGCTCAAATATACCACCCCTCGCGTACGTGTCTGTGTGTCATTGCAGGCGGGAAATCAACAAAACAATGCAGAAACAAGTTGTTTTATCCTGTTACTCGCATCGGTTATGCACAGTAGAACGGCAACCTTCCAGCAAGAGCGCGCATGCAAAGCACAAAGAATCTGGTCCTACCTACACGTACAAATGTACCTCGTAGGTGGAAAAGAAAATAAATTATTATCCCAGACCAGGAGTGTGTAGGTCGCAGTCGCAGGATATAATAATGATGACAATAATGACAATTTCCACGACCGTAGCACTTTCAAGGAGTAAAGGAGGCAATGACACTTTGAAGAGCACCTCCACTCGTGCAAAGGGTACAGCACAGGGTACAAATTGCAGTGTAGCGTCTTTTACATGCCCAAAGCATTGTCCTTGCTAACTCGTCATAGAGTGCCATGCCCGCACAGAAAGGGATTATTTAAGTGCTCCTCTGAAGCTCTGTTCGACGACGTCGACAACGACAACGACGACTTGACTTGGCTGTTGAATTAAAACGCAAAGCCCATTTACTTACCGCCACAGCCCACTGCCACCCACTACAACCCTAAGTGTCGTTGTCGTAAAAACGCCAACACAATAAACAATACATAATGATATTTTGGAGCAGCCACACACACACAAACTCTCATGTAACGTGTCCCAGTAGTGGCAGTGTGTGGTGGTGGGTGGGCCAGCCCCTTAGGTATGATGATGATGACATCTGGTGCCATTCCACAGTTATACGGATGATTTCGAATATTATGACACGAATGTCTGTTTGGGTTACGTCCGACAAATGGAATTTGATTCGTTCCCAGACGTTTCCCTGATGATGGTAATGGCACAATGAAATTTGAGATTCGTAGTTTTCAGGTCACAGTGTGGACGGGTGGACAGAGCACTGTGTGTGACATTGGCCTGCCCACATTGTTAGCTTACTAGTGTGATATAATATTCATTAACTCTGTCACATTGTGTTATGGTAAAGAGTAATTTTTTTTTTTTCATTTACCTCTTCAGCTTCAGGAGGAGCGGGAAGATCATTTGTGACAGTCCGAGCAGAAGACTATTGATATGTCACTTAGAATGGGTCAGCAAGGAGGTGTTAGGTGTTAATTATATTCATAATAACGGGTATCCAGTGTGAGTTAATATTATGTAAGGAAAGTGAGAAGGAGGATGACGCAATTGCCTATGGTTCTTCCAGAAATGAGTGCCAATTAGTTGCAGCAGGATGGAAATACTCTGAATTATGATGCTGCTTAGCTTCGAATGCCATCCACCCAAGATTCAAACCACAACAATAAAAATCCTCTCTCCCTCTGTGTCCCTACCCCATTCCGCAGAGCGTTAGCCGTGTCGTGGATTTTCACTTTTAGAATGAATTTGATTGAATAACTAACTTCACCTTAGAATCCATTTACGAACATGCGAACGGTCACGTTCTGCATCGGTAAAGGCTGTCAGAGGAATCCGAAGTGAAATACGGCAAAACTGTATCGATTCCGTTTCACTTATATCGTCCTGTATGTGCGATAAGGGACGTGCGTTGTGCTACCCACCGTATCTTACTTGACAGTTCGAAAGAAATAGGGGGTAGCGGTAAGTTGTCAGACTTAAAAGCGGCGTACACACTCACGCTGAAATCTTAGCACTTACACGTGGAGCTGTGGATCAGGTTTAGGTGTGGAGATGGCAAACTGAGTTTCTAGGAGTAGGTTAAGTAGGGTGTGTGATTATGTAAAGAATCATTTCCACTCGGAAACCCGAAGATCCCTTTATAGTTTGTGAGTTTAATCCTTTTAAGAGTTCCGATTTTAAGTTCCCTAGCCCTGCTATGGTTTCGAAAAATCGGGGCAGTAGCATAGTAGATGTTGGATTTATTCACTTTCATCCTTGTCCTTACAACTAAATGTTTCGGTGACATCTGGAGTCGAACCGTGAACATTCAGCGTGACAAGCGACGACGACTACCACTACGCAACAGAGCCCATTATCTCTGTATGGAACCATAAGATATGTGTCTAGACTCTTGACTGAGTCCCCCAGCAGATGATATTCTGGCGGTACAAATATTTTCCCAATTGTTATGGCTTTTTGCAATGGGCTCTCACGCCAAACAGCAGCGTCGTAGCAGGAACCTGGGTAGTTAACAAAGACATCTATAAATCCTAGGTTGCTGTCACATACGCCCTATTAAAAATTAGTCAGAATAATTTTAAAATACACAGTATTTAAAAACTTTCATACATACATTATAATAGAGTGTGTTCCATTTCTGTTTGAATAGCTGGCAGAATCTTCTTTGGGTGGCCGAATTTTAAGTGGGTTCTATCTAAACGTCGTAAAACATAAGGGAATGGATTGAACCGTTTTTGTTCAAATGCCTCCACTATTTGTTTTCGAAATGCTTCATTTTCGGGCAATTTTATAAATGAATTTTTAAGATGTTTTTTTTAAAAATCCTATACACTGAACCCTTTCTCATTCCGAAACGATCGGGAATCCCCGGAAGCTACATCGGCTGGCAAGTTTCCACAGAGTAAAATACAGACACAACTGCTTCAATACTCTCCAAGACCACTCCCACAGAAACAAAGTCAAACTTTGATGGGTGCCCGGACATGAGGGTATTGATGGAAACAAAAAAGCTGACGAACTGGCTAGGAAATATTCGGCTAAATCCTTCATCGGCCTTGAGCCGTTTTGCAACATTCCAAATTCAGCTATTAACTTAAAAATCAAAAGTTGGGAACACAACATGTGCATCTCTTATTGGAAAAATACCCAGGGTCTTCGTCAGGCTAAAAGAGCCATCTTACCCTTCCAAAATAAATCCAGAAACAACCTACTCCTCAGTAGAAATGATATCAAAAGATTAGTGGGATTTCTATCAGGGCATTGCCATCTTCGATATCACCTAAACAAAATTATTATTATTCAGGAAACTGAATGTCGTTTTTGTATGGAAGACGAAGAAACTGGAACTGGACGGAACGTATTCTATGTGACTGCATGGCACTTTGTGCCCTCCGGAGACAACATTTCCACAGAGAAATCCTAACTCCCACGGAACTTCGTACAGTCTCCACCAGTGAGATCCTCAAACTCATCAAAAGAATTGAGCCTCTCCTGGTTCCCTAAAACTGACTCTGTGGTATGACAATTTTTCCATTACCAGTTTTCCAATTGCCTTGACATTTTCGTTGCTTAAAAAGACAGGTAAACTTTTTTTCAAACAAAAAAAAACTTTAATTTAAATCGTTCCGAAACGTCAAAAACTTCATCGCATCATCAAAGCATCGCAAAATAAAAACATCGTAACATTGCATCACAATGTAGGGATGCATCACGATGCGCATTTTTTTGATATTTCGGAACTCAGCCTATGTCTGGCGTTGTGACGTTGTGAGTGGATGGATGCAGTGGTCTTTGCAATCGCAAGCAATTCTGCCTGGAATTCACTGCACTGATTCGGAAAAGATACCCGCTCCAGTACCTAAATCGTTTTTTGAGCCGTCAGTGAAGAGTGCTAATTCGTGGTCATTGATCACCTTATTTGACAGACGTTTGTAGTCTGAAGTCTTGGTTAGAGTTCCAGGGTTGCATCCTCTTCTAAGTTTCTGTCTTTCTCCTAGTATCCCAGTATTTGCCACATGTAAATACCCGATATAGCAGTTGAAATATAAGACAACTCTTCGATATCCATTTTAAAACTAAAGAAAATGAAATCCGGATGTAGAAAATAGCAAACCACTTGCACGCGTGCTTTTTTGAATGCACTTACTCGCAGTTTTGCGCGTGAGTGTGTACGCAGCTGAACTTTTTTATTAATGACTGCCTGGCCCGTGCTCGCTTTGCTTCGCCTGTCTACCAAATTTATGGGATGTGGTTGATGTAATTTTGATCTACTTTGTTGTCCTAATAGACCAAGAACCCGCAGTAATTTTTGGTTGCGAAGGTAACCAAAAGACATATGTACATACATATTAATATGCAGCCTCGATGAAAGAGATCTCAAATCAAACCGTCTAGTAGCTCAATATGGTGGCTGCTAAGGAGAGTAACAATACAACAACTCTTATCTCAATTCCTCCGATGAATCCAAGGATAAAAAGGAATATAGGGTGTCCCAGTTTAGAGGTAGATCTAATCCGTTAACTGTAGATTCCTGAAGTTCTAGCGAACAAAAAATCGTACGACAGGCGGGCTTTTTTCACCCCCCTCCAAACTATAGCCCATCTAAGTAAGGGACCTACGATTTGGGGGTAAGACCACTTTAAATGATGGTGCTTCTGAACTACTTCAGATACAAAAACAGTTTTGTACATTTTGGAGAGGCAATCAGAAGCACATACAAAATTTTGAAGACTTTTTTGGCTGCATACATGTATGTACCTATCATACATGTATGCAGCCAAAAAAAAAGTATGGCTTCTTAAACTGAAAATTATGAAAATTTGTTGTTCCAATACTTTAAATGTATTTTTCTCAAAACTTTAAATTGAAAAAAAAATTTTTTTACTAAACTGTTATCTTTGCCGCATTCTCTATAAATTATGTTGAACAACTTTTTCACGTGCAAAAGTGATATGATAATAAAAGCCATTTTTAACATATAGAAATGTTAAAAAAAAAGCTATGGAAAACAATACATATTTCATATTGAAAGCCGAATTTTCGTTCGGCTAAATGGCAGCGCAATGTTGAAATGTGGAGCATTTTGCTGACTACTTGCTGTATCAGGTTTATGTAATCGATGCAATCTCGATAATTATGCATTATTCGCGCAATATCAGACCGATTTGATCGCTTAGTCATGTTCGCAAAAAAATTTACTATATTTCACTTTGAAATATTTACAATTGCCAACTAAATGATAAAAGATAAAACAGAACAGATAAAGAATGCTGCACTCAAGTATAACACACGGAACACGAATATACGAATACAACACACGTCTCTACAAAACTTCACCATGCTGCAATGCAACCAGCGTTGCCGCGTGACTTTGGATAAATGTTGCCCGAAAAAACATGAAAAGTAGTAAAAGTAGCAAAATCTCACGTTCTGAAAAGTAGCCTAAGGTAGCAACGGCAAAAGACGAACGTTTGTAAGAGCAATGAATTTATTTTAAGCAGCAAATACACGATACAATCGTTGTACAACGGTTGTATACAATTTGCGGTTGTATGCGACGATTGTATCGTGTGTTAGCTAGCTTACGACGGTTGTACCGATATCGCACGGTTGTACGCTTTGATTCGAAAACCTGCGGTTGGATGCGCCGTTGTATGGAAATCGCACGCAGATTGTATAGTGTGTGTGCTACTTACAACGGTTGTACCGATATTGGTACAACCCGCGGTTGTACAACGATTGCATCGTGTATTTCCAGCTTTACAGAAACTTTGATTGTTTAAAATACTTGTCGTTTTCATTCCAACACAAGTTATATGTTGTACTACATTGGAATCAGGAAAACACTTCCTTAAAGCTTCCATATTGGACCGCGGAATATGGTTTACGTTGCAAAACATGACCAGGCAATGCTCTTCAAAACTTCCATACTATCCATATTTTTTTTATTTGTTTATTTTTATTTTCCTCCTCCTTTTCTGTTCGCTGTCTTATTACAAAATTGCATAAATAACATAAAGTTGTTGAGCTTTCTATAGCAATTTATAAGTACAATTTACCATCTTTCTGATCCAGTTTAAACTTAGCAGAAGAAATGCAACAATTTTCCTGTTTGCTTCAGTTAACACAGTTGGCAGTGTACCAGTTTTTGAACTCTGACAGAATAAATAAACGGCGGAAGGCAGCGCATGTTTTGGATGCACAAAACATAAAACTCAGCAAACAAAACTCACCCTAAAACGAATTAGCTTTGTTCAATGAGAAAAAAGGCAGATCAGAACAGCACAGATTTGTGAAAAATGTCAGATCAAGTCAGCATAGAAAATTACATACAGCCATATGTTTGTTGTCAAAAATGACAACTGCCTTGATGATTATTTCACTTAATGTTTTCCAAATTATTTATAGCATTTTACATTAACTGATTGCTGTTTTTGCGATTGAACTTCAATTTCTCCCATTTGGTAAACTTAAATCTCGTCGAAACACTTTTCACTTCAAATAAAAAAATCAAATGTGCAACACAGCTGATTTTAACATTTCTTACAAATCTGTTCCACCTCACGAGTAGGTGCAGAAAAGTCGTCCAGAACAGAGTCGTTGAACACTAAGCAGATCAGTCTCGGACAGAAACTTTTCTCATTGAACACAAAAACCTTGTACTTTTCTGCTCTTCTCTGTACAGCACAGCTTCATTGAACAGAGAGTATTGCCAAACAGAAACAAAATATTTTGCAGGGAACTTCGAAAAAAGGTCAATGTGATTTCAAAAATAAAATGTAGCAAAACGGGCCAAATTTTAAAATTAAAGTAGCAAAGTAGCAAATTGAAAAAACTGAAAAATAATATAGCACTTTTGCTACGAAAGTAGCATTGTGGCAACGCTGAATGCAACTCAACTAACTTTTGTAGTGTACACGCACACACATGAACATAATGTTCATAAAACAAAAAGAAAAAAATACGCACTGACAAAACCTTTGCGCTTGAGGTTGAGCGTTCCGCTGAGCAGAGCAGCCACATACACAAACACAATACACACATCCATTCCACTCAGATTTAACACGCATTTAGGAGAAATGAGAAAGAAAAATTAGGTTCGAAGAGAGTGCGAAAGAAAACTAAGAAAAGTGAACACCACTGGGATTGGTTTCAGAACATTGATCAATTCACAAATTAATTAAAAATTTTAGAGCACGTAGAAATATCATTTTGGACTTAAAAGAAGCATATTTTAAAGCTCTTAAAACTGATCTGAATTCCAACAACATAGACGAAGGAGAAGTTTACTTTTTTAGGTTCAAAGTCTAATTATTGAATTTCTTGGTTTTCACACTAAAAATCAGATATTTTTTTATGCAAAAAAATTATCAAGATCCGTTCAGCCGTTTGGTGTGTAGGTCCATGCAAAGGAGTTTTCACTTTGTTTTATATTATTAGGGATCTCAAAAATGCTCATTCATATTTTTCTAAATTATGTATTTTAACTTAGATACGCACATACAGTGCCGTTCGAAAAATTTTGCTGAAACTATTTTTCTCGAAGTTTGGTGAATTGGTTGCAATAACTACATATTTTTTAATGTGGTTTTGTTTTATTAGATATTGTCAAACGTTTCATGACACTTTTAGAGTGTTAGAATTTTTTACCTGCAGTCAGTTAAGCAAAATAGTCCTAGACCGAAAAATGGGTTTTTTAGGAACTTGTGTCAATTTTAATAATGAATCAAAAGTGCTTCATATTGCAGTTTTTTTATTTTTTTATTGCTTTCCGGAAACATTGTCCATTCAATCAGTACTTGGTTGAACCTCGTCTTTCTTTTATTACTGCTGCACATCTGCGATTCATTAACTCAGACACGTTTTTCCATTTGGATACAGGTCAAGGTTCAAGAGCCGGATTAGTAAACTTTTTAGGATTTCAATTGGCTCTGGACGCTCCCTTGCAATCTTAAATTTCATGGTTCACCAAATATTCTCAATTAGATTGAGGTCTGGTTTGCAGTGAGGCCACCGTAGCACATCGATATTATGTTCTTCGAAGTAGTTTTTAACCTAAAAAATTAAAAAAAAAATACTCATATAGTTTTTAGTCATAGAAGTTAGAGCTTATTTAAAAGCTATAAGTTAATCTTTCATTCGAAAGACAAAAACATGTCCATACTTACAATTTTGGCTGTATGGCATGGAGCATTATCCTGTTGAAAAATGAGTCTGCAAGTGCAGCTAAGAAGCTCTATAGCGGAGGGCTGTACCTCATTTTCTAGGACCCGTAGATAAACTGCTGCAGTGACTTTCGATTCTAAAAATGCCATTCTACCCTTTTCATCTCCAGAAAAGCATACCCAGACCATTACACCCTCAGTTTTGGGGGGCATCCGTAAGAAGCATTCAGAGCTCAGTCTTTCCTTTGGTTCTCTTTGCGCAATAATCCTCCCATCTCCAATATGCAAGCTTGGATTTGTTGGACAAAATAACATTGTTCCACATATCTTATATCCAATTAAGATGGTTCTCAGCCCAAATTAATCGTTTTCTCTGACTCTGAATGGAAAATCCGGCTTCAGTACTTGTGTGAGTGCGCTGGACTTTGAGCACGATTTTTTTTTCTCACTAAGCTTGCTGAAATGATTTATCCTTTAGCTCGAAATAGATCATTTTGAATATTCATTGGAGTCTCAAACAGATATCGACGTCCTTGGAGCACCAACAAATTATCTTCCACTGGGGTCGTCTTTTTTGGCCTCGCTGAGCCTTTCCTTTTGCTGGTAGTAACGGTCTCATGAAATTTTTTAAATTCCATAGTTCGTTGCACGACATTAAATCTTTCACAAATTCGACGAATTGTCGAATTTGGACGTGACAGACACAAAATATTAAATTTGCACTCGGAACTGATTTTTCCCATTTTTTGTTCTTCTAATCACTTTTGTTCGTATCGGACGACTATCACGATCTAAATACACCTCCCATTCATAACTACATCGACTTTTGTACACTGATTGATCGATATTTTGCCACCCAGTGCAAAAAACATGGTAGCTCTAATTAATTCCAAGAACTGAGTAAGAAAAGGTTTGAGCAAAATTTTTCGAACAGCACAGTATATTCTAAAGGTTAAAGCATATCCAATGAACTGACTGAAATTCTTGAATCCTCCGTAACTCTAAAGCGCCCTTTCCTTCGCACAGTCACTCCTGAGTTAAAAGATAATTAGGTGTAAATACTTATTGCCTTCCACCGAATTAGTAAAATCTGTAATAAATACCGACGACAACATTTTCTTCAAATTTATTGCTTAGACTGTAGACTCTAATGAAAATTACAAAAACGTTTCGCCCCACACTAGCCCCAACTGCTAAACTTACGTAATTAAGAAAAAAAAAATTAAATTACCCTCCCGTGGAGCTTTTATAATGAAATATAACCGACTATAATTATAAGAGAGAACATTTTACCTGTGAGTTAATCGCTTTCGGCAAAGGTGCCGAGAAAGAAAACAATTCAAAAAAGTGATTAATAAGCCCAGTAAGCAGGGAAGCTTCACACACGTGTACGAGTACAAGGCGCCTCAACGTGTGCAGAAACCTAAAAAAAATCGGTGTAAAATTATTTTTTGTCAATTTCTTTCCGCCCATACAAGGATAGAGGAAGGAGGTCCGCTTCATCCCTATACCTTCTCTGTACCCTACATAGGTATGTAGATATCGTAAATACGATACAACTTCGGTTGGCTGCTGCTATCACCTGGGTATCCGATGAAATTTCACACCGATAAATCTCTCTCTCTCCGAAAGTTACATTAATTCCTTCACCTTCCTCTTGGCGTCATCAAGAAGAACGGCTCCCAGCCCTACTGCTATTTTACCATCAGCATCCAACCGAAAAAAAATAAAAGAAGCAAGTAGTTCCTAAGCTCCGGAAATTGGTTAGGTAGGTAGGATTAGGTACATATCCTGCATAGGGCAAAATGGCAAAAAAAAAAACTTTTCCGACAAAAGCTTAACTTAAACTGAAACGTACGAAGTTGTTTTTTTTTTTTTTTCTTCATTTGACGTATCCCGGCCGGCAGAGTCTTTTTTTTGTTGTTCTTATTTTTAACTGGGTAGCGCACCCTTAAAAGAGACCAAAAGTTGGTTAAGGATAATTGGTTGTCTGAGGGACATCGGTAAATTGTATATAAAATATCCGATACACATACAGCAATTAGCGCAATTTCAGCAGGTACATTACTGCAGGAATGGGGTTAACAGCACAGTATATTGAGCTACAAGTAGGTACATCCTTTAATGGCGAACGAATTAATTAACTACGATTAAAAGTGTACATAATCCGTCAGCGTCAGTTTTACGAAATGACCCATTTAAATCGTCGCGTCGCGTCGGAAGTAAGTGGCTTTTAGATAGTGTTCCAACAAAATCGAGATGGGAAGAGGACATTCACTGGACCCTTTCAACTATCGTGAATCCAATCCACGATAAAATCATGATGGCCAAATTTGAGAAGAAAGAGAAGACGCAGCAACGAGGCATCCACAATAGCACAGATAGTGGATATTAAATAATTAAAATTAATAAAGTAAATAGTTTAATGTAATAGTTAAGCACATAATGTACATGTATTGTTTTGACTTCTTTGGGCGTTTAAAATAAGGTTGAAGAAGATCCACTATTTGTGACCAAAATTTGGTTTCGAGTTGACGCCCATTTCTGGCTTAATGGCTACGTCAATACGCATAATTACCGTATTTAGGCTGAAGAGCAGCTCGGCCCATATTTCTTCAAAAATGAGGCCGGCCGAAACGTTACTGTGGATAGCGCCCGTTAAGGCGCCATAATAATGGATTATTTGCTGTTCTTGTTGAATCTTGGAATTTTCCAGCTCTGCAATGTCTGCCAAGAATCTAAATGGCTTAATGGCTACGTCAATACGCATAATTACCGTATTTAGGCTGAAGAGCAGCTCGGCCCATATTTCTTCAAAAATGAGGCCGGCCGAAACGTTACTGTGGATAGCGCCCGTTAAGGCGCCATAATAATGGATTATTTGCTGTTCTTGTTGAATCTTGGAATTTTCCAGCTCTGCAATGTCTGCCAAGAATCTAAATGGCTTAATGGCTACGTCAATACGCATAATTACCGTATTTAGGCTGAAGAGCAGCTCGGCCCATATTTCTTCAAAAATGAGGCCGGCCGAAACGTTACTGTGGATAGCGCCCGTTAAGGCACCATAATAATGGATTATTTGCTGTTCTTGTTGAATCTTGGAATTTTCCAGCTCTGCAATGTCTGCCAAGAATCTATGGGCGGGGGAGGACCAGAGTATATGTTGGATCGATTGGCTTCCCTGCTCATCTCCGCAGCTTCGACCGATATCGTTGGACTCAGATAGCCATTTGCTTGTCAGATGACCTACTCATAGTGTCCTGTGATTATTCCGGTGATTAAGCGAATGTTCTTAGGATCACGTTTCGGACATAAAGAACGAGATGTGACGCAGTCGGTTCGTGCGAGCCACAGAGCGTTGATTATATGGTCGATTATATTGAACAGTCTTTTAATCGGTGGCAGTATGGAGGTGTCAGCATTACTGTTGCTCATGGCCGATCCAGCTCTAGCTAGTTTGTCTGATATCTCGTTCTCTTCGATATTGCTATGTCCGTGTAGCGTATTGCCATATTTTTTATCAGCACAGACATCGGTCGCTCTGCCATAGTTTTACTGTATAAATAACGTTTTCTTTGAAAAATATTTCAGTTGGTTCCAATGTCCCATCTTTTGTCGTAAGAGGACGTGATTGAAGATCTTGAAAATGAATTCTCCAGTTCATTCATAATGGGTGAATGAATCCCTTCTTTCGTAAGAACTTACATATAGTCTACGTAGGTATAAGTTTTGATTCTTTTAAGTTAATTAGACGAGCTAGTCCCAAATGAACCATATTTCAGAGAAGAAAGAAATAGTGCTTCATCAAGTTCATCGGAACAAGACTTTGGTAAAAAAAATTCAAATCACCCTGAGTTTCTTTTTCTTAAATGTGGTTGTTTCATGTTCGTAGGGTCAGATGAAAGCGTAAATGACCCGAATTATGTTTATGAACCAAATTTGCCACAACCTTTAACGGAGAGTGTAAGAAGTATGCCATCAGAGTGTGATTTTTCTTGTAAATAAGATCTTATACAAACATAGGAACTAGTTCCATTTACTTACATTAAATATTTTTTTAATTGGAAGTGATATAACTCCAAAAAGCTCTACTCAAAAAAGACAAAAGAATTCTGAAATGTGGAAACAGTACCTAAGAAAACGTTTGCGAAAATCTGGAATTTTCGACGTATGAGTATGAGTAAAAGAAAATATCCATTTTAGTGGCGAATACGGCAAACTAATTTTGTAATAAATTTTAAATATTTTAAAAACTAAAAGTGTTTTAGGATAACTTCTTACATTTTTTGAAAGAGGATTTCCATAGGTATGATGGTATTTCAAATGTCTGTTTGAAAAATATAGCATGTTTTATAGTTGACATCTTGGCACACATCTTTAACAAAAGTATTTTTTCTGGAGTATTACCGGATGCACTTAAATGTGCCAACATTTTACCACTTTTTAAGAGAGGTGCAACTAGTGAACTAGGTAATTATAGGCCTATCTCACTCTTACCCTCATTAAGTAAAATTTTTGAAAAAGCCATAAAAAATAGAATGGTGTGTTTTTTTAACTATAACGAGTTTTTTCAGTGACGTTCAGTTTGATTTTCAAAGTAGTAAATCAACCGAAGATGCCTTGTTACATTTCTGTTCTCAAATATTTGTAAGTCTTGATAGAAAAAAGACTACAGCTGCATTATTTGTTGACATATCAAAGGCATTCGACATGGTAAATCACGAAATATTGATTGGTAAACTTGAAAGTGCTGGGTTCCGAGGCTTCATATGTGATTGGTTCAGATCATATTTAAAAGTTAGAACCCAAAGAGTGAAGTTTGGTGATATCAGGAGTGAAAAAAGGACAATTGATTTGGGAGTTCCACAAGGTTCAGTTTTGGGACCGATACTTTTTTTGGTTTACATCAATTCCTTGTTTAGTTTGCCTTTTAAAGGTTTTTTGACAGCTTTTGCAGATGATGTGGGTTTCACTTATGGTACAGATAGTTGTCTTAATCTTATATCTGATATAAATTGGGATCTCAGCTTGTTAAGAGTCTGGTTTGCAGAGCAAAAATTGATTATAAGTTCTGAAACTAAGGTAATGTTTTTTAATTTGTCTGTTGATCTATTTCTCTATGCTACTGAGTGTCAAAAATTTAAACTTTTTAACTGCACCTGTAACACTGTGGTTACCTCGTCAACTTTCGCTGATTCAACGAAGTGCAGTGATAAATGTTTTAAGCTAGAAATTGAAAATGAATTCAAGTATTTCGGATTACTCATTAATTCTAGAATGAGTTTCTATAACCATACAGAAAATATTAGACAGTATTTCCGATGTACTCTTAGAAATTTCTTTTTTTTATTTTGAGTAAAGTTTGCTCTCCTCAACTACTGCTTAAGATCTATTACGGCATTTTTAATTCAAAACTTCAATATGGAATTTCTTGTTGGGGAGGTACATAAATTGTAACAAAATTCAGCCTCTATTAGTTTTGCAAAAAAGTGTTCTTAAGAAAATATGTGGTAAACCTCGCCTTTACCCTAGCTTTCCACTATTTAGGAATTTGAAAATTCTTTCAGTACGGCACTTGTATTGCTATAAAGTTTTAAAAATTTTCTTTAGAAGATCAGGTAATCTCTGTACCGGTATTTCGAACAACTGCATTTCGAAATTTCTATAGTGTTTCCTCGTGTAGGATATTTAATAAACTCCCTCAATCTATCAGAATGCAAATTTCTCATTTGGTATTTATTAAACAAGTAAAATACTGGCTCCTTAGTCTTGATAATAATAGTATCGAATTCTTAGTTAATGGTTCTATCTGATGTTTTTCTTGAAATGTTAACTTTCAATTCAATTCAATTTTTATATGTCTTATGTAAAATAATTATATTTTAACTTTTTTTTGTATTTCTTTTTCAAGGGTCACCCCACCCAATTTCAAGTAAATTGTTAAATTAAGTGCTAAGGGTGGCAACAACTCTATTTTTTTTATAAAAATATTTTTGTCACTTAAAATAAATAAATAAAATCTATCGAAAATCTATCTATATTATCATGTTAAACAATTAAAAAATCCCAGCGCTTGGTTTTCATGCAGTAGGCTGTCAAACCTTTAAATGCGATTTCCCAAAAACATTAAAATGGCGTTTACGGCAACCCAATGTTGGGGCGACGATGTATATGTGCTGTCCTGTCACTTCAATCGATCGAAATCAACCATAGCTACTGAGTGCACAATTCGCCTTCTTAAGAGTTCCTTAACCTCTCCGCTGCGAACGTCCTGATAATAAAAAAAAATCCCAAAAATACTCACAAATTGTTAATTATCTTTCGGTTTCGCGTAGACCCGCAGGATTTACATCAATTAAACAAGACGTAGGATATTATTCTACAAATGACTGGCTAGATTAAGAACAGAGAAACAAATAATTCATGTCCTTTATGGATATAAAAAGAAACAAAAAGAACATAATAATTACACGCTAACCCACTTTGCATAATTTAAGTAGCCTTGATTCTCGTAGATGATTAAATCAATTACAGTTTGTTTTGCTCTAATCTATCAGAAGCGAAGGCGGTCAAAGTGTCATTCCTGTCAAACTTGTATGTATGTACTTATTCGTTTTTATGTACATGCCTGCAGGTGGTCCGAGTCCCATTTATGCGTAAGCCACACCCGTAAAACAGTATTGATTAACAACCTTGTCCTTCATTGTTGGTTGATTTATCATGCACTCGGTTGACAATTGACCGCAATACCAATACTCCCAGAATTAATTAAATACTATATACCTACTCCTTCAAATAGAAATGCGTAGCTGTAGATACGAGTACATATCCTCTTTTTTAAATTATTCCCCGAGCACCTATGAACGTGTGTCGACAAATTTGAGGTTAGGTGTCAGCAGGACGCAACGGTATTAACATTTTCAATCCGATTAATTGTTGATATTGTTTCTAAATTATTAACGTCCATTCGAGTAAAACCTGCTTAAGTTTACCAAAAATTTAATACATGTGGAAACAGGAAGCCATTGCATAAGATTTGCACTCTGCGTATGTGGGGCTGTGGACTTATAACACAAGACTCAGGATCAGGAAATGAGGAAAAAGAAAAACCGAACGTATAATTATGAAAACTAGTAAAATGCATTTCATTTCGCGCTGCACAAGCAACGACTGACGGTATGAGTTTGGATAGAGATTTCCCCCGCTGCCACATAAGGCGGGGGGGAATATAAATTAGGGTGTCGGGTAAATTTTTGAAATTGGATGGTGCTGATGCTGGTTATGTGTCAGATTCTCTAATTCGCCTCACACCACCGGTGCCATTTTCCCAATTGGAAGTGACTTAATGGCTAGAGTATCGCACAGGTGGAAAATGAGTTGGACGTTAGATTCGGTTGGTGGAAGGAATGACTGCAAAAACAAAAAGAACGAGTTCTCTGCAAATGAATTCTAAACGAATGCATGGGAATCAGAAAAGTCCTGCACAGCGCAAATGGCAGAACAACATCGCAGACGTGTGGCTATTTGAAACGACATTGAGTTGCCGCCGGCCGCTCTGGAGTCCTGCTGGAAATCGTTTAATTATTAGTTCACTCCGGATTTCTCTCATTAAAGCGTTCTCTACAGTCTTCACATTTTTATTTAAACATTCCAATTTCAAAATCGCGGCTGTAGGAATAGGTTAAGGATGATGTGCATATAAAGTGTGTGCTTGCCTTACTGGTCTTCCTCTTTTCTCGGGTCATTCCGATATTGACCTTTCTTTGCTTTAGCGCACTACTAGAGGAACTCATTACAGGTCACGGTTCGTTGTCTGAAGGTTGATGGAATTACACGTATTTGTCTGGTAGGTCTTCTCTGTTGAGCATTTGACTTTTGAGAACACTTTGTATGGTCCATGGTGTCTTCTACTGTTGCACTTTTTCATTTGATGCAGTTTTTCAATGCTAATCCTTTCCAAGTCAAAAATCATGGCTTTGTTGATATTTCTCAGGATTTATAACTCATTCGATATATACATACATATATAGGTATGTTGTATGTACCTTCCTGGGACTTGTTGTTTGTCTTTGTTGCTTTGCAATATCCTGCACTGCAGGAATGCTGCTTGTAATTTCTTTATAGGCAAATTCCTCTTCCTGCATTGTTGAAATTCCTACTACGGAAGATTTTTTTTATTTTCCTTTGTGTATTAGAAATCGGAAAGGTCTACTGCTGGATCAAATAGTTTCACGAAATCACAGACAAATATGTATTTGTCAACACGGAATATACTAAGACGGGAACGCATGTTATGAGTAGGGGAGAGTGGGCTTGCTTCTAACACTTTTGGCTAAAGTTGATGGTGCTGCTAAGATTTCGCAAATTAGTTAGCAAAACCTGTTTCAATTCGAAGAGCAATATTTTACCTTCAAAATTCACCAAAAAAGTCCAACAAAGTTGGCTCAGAAAAGAAGAGGGGTTGTTACGACTTACAACTTACCCCAACATACCCGACTACGGGGTAAGTTGTAACCAAAATAATGAAAACTTGTATCATGAGTTTTTTTTAATAGAAAATATTTATTTATTTCGAAAACTTACTAAAAAAAATATAAAAGCCCTTAAGAACATATAAAATCACAATTCACCTGATAAAAAAACTAAAATATAAATAAAATAAGGTAGTAGGTACGTACATATGTATGAAGGTAGAAGTGGTGGTTTCGGTGGAAAGAAACAAATCGGGGAAAGCACCCTCTTTTGAATACCACGACCTAAGGTGGCCAACTACATGTTTAAGATATTTAATTTATATCCACACTGTGGAGTTTAAGAAGAGGATCAGTTCTCCAATCCTCTTCTCGGATATCTCTTTGAGTTCATCGAAGAAGGGTTTGCCCGTTATGCGCTACCTGACTCTCGTTCCTTTTCTTTTTGGCCTATTGTAATTTGGCCACATATTTCTGGATATGGCACAGTTTGTAAGACTGCTCCACCTGAGAACAGCTAGTTTTAACAAGTTGTGAGAATACATTGCCCCTAAGAGCACCTATAGGAATATGAAAATTTTCCTTGAGCTGTTAAGCGCTGACCGCGCGTCGCCTGGCTAGTTCGTCGACTCACTTTGTCCTGGAATCCAGAGAAGAGTGACTCTAGCCTGTTCGCATAAGCGATCGAGTTTTGATGAGGTGATGAATTTTAACATGTTACAACTAACACCACCATAAAATTTAACACAAAGATCATTATAAAAAAAATACCGAAATCCGCACAAACCTCACATATATACCTACACAAACTTTGCCAAAACATAAATGCATATCTACAAAAAACTACTGGCACTATATCTCTTGCGTGTGAATACGAAAACCAGAAATACCAAAAAAAAAATAAAAGTTACAAATCTCTCAATTTCGTGGACCTCACCCACAACTTTTTACATTGACGTTCAATGTCGTTTGCTTCGGCAAAGACGAATATTTTTCTCTTTCCCGCGACTTTTAATTTTCAGGGGAACCCTTTATTTTTTAGCTGTTAAAGTGATCGCTCGGAAATTAGAACCATTTCGTTTCTCGTGTAGTTCTAATTTTCGAAATGTTATAATTGCTGGTCGTTTTATTACTTCACGTAAATAGTAATACAAATGATAAACCACCAAAAAAATTTATTTTCACATAGTTTCATCAATTTTATTATTTATTATTATTATGATTATGACATCGATATCGTTACGGAGGGCAAAAAGATTGGCCATGTGCGTAGTTGAAAACATTTCGCTCTTTTTGCAAAGAAAAGGTGTTATTTTTTTTAACTTTATCTGACATTTTTAAAAAAAATTACTTTCACTTTTTGATCGAGACTGAGCCAAACATGCGAATCAAATATTCACAGGCGTATAACCAAATAAGTACATGAGGAATGACCAAAAAACGCGAATGGAATTACCCAGTATATAATTTGGGAAATCCCATTTCTATTCTTACCTTAACCTTTAACACATTGACTGCCAAGCCAGTTTTGGAAAAATAGCTCAAGTTGAAAAAAAAAAATTCTTAAGTGTTTTTATTTGGTTTGCTAAAATATAATACATTTTAACATTGCATGCCACGTCATTCAAATATGAATGACACTTATGTTTCTGTGGGGACCACGTCATTCAAATGTGTATGACGTCTACATGCCACTATGAGGCCATAGTATTCAAAAATGAATGCCACTAGGAACAAACTGACTAGAGATCTAAGAGCCTGGCCTCCGGTGATCATTTAAGTATACTTGGTTGGGGCAAACCTGCAAAAATGTGGTTGTTATTGAAGAATAAAATTGATGATAAAAAGTTTACTTATTTGGCGAAAAAAAAAAATTTTCAGTGCATAAAACTTAAATCCAATCCAGGTTTTTATAATAAGAAATATAAGAAAATAAATTGATTTGCATAAAATAAAGGTAATTCACTAAAATGAAACTACATATTTGTGATCTGTGAAAGGCACATTTGTTCAAAGAACGCGTCATACATGTATGAATGACATGGCTTATAACGTAAAAATGTATCGAACATTTCATGCAGGGCTACGTCTTTCATATATGAATGACAGTCATCTGCACGTCCTACCGCTTCAAATTCTCCAAAAAAAGTAACAATATGTTCTACAAATATATTTTTTTTATAAAACAGTTACAAAAAAACCAACGCATACTTTTCGGTTTTATTTTTTTTTTTTAAATTAGCTTGGCGCGCAGTGTGTCATCAAGTGTCATTCATTTTTGAATGCCATGGCCTTATTGTGGCACGTTACCGTCGTACACAAATGAATGACGTGGCTTCCACAAAAACAAGAGTGTCATTCATATATATTTGAATGACGTGGCAGTCAATGTGTTAAGTTGTTAGCACCCCACCTACCCAGTTAAAGGTTAAAATAAATGCAAAAATTGGAACTTACAAAAAATTGCTCAAGTTCTAATTTTAGAGCGTTCAATGCATTAAGAACTCAGGTTCTAGTTTCTGGAATATTCGAATTTCTGAGAGTTCTTATTTGTGAGCGTACACCGTATTACCATTGAACCTCATTTGTAAGATCGAAAATATAGGTCAAGATATTACTTTTAGCTTGCCTCATCAAAAGGTTCCATAATACAAGCATTAAAGCTGAATTGTTTTACCCTCCTGTGATCCGGCATAGAAATTCAAAAAATACTGGACACTTGTTTACGTTCAATTTTCTGTTGAATTTTGAAGTGGGGCATGCTCGTAGGTAAAGAATATGTTACTCCAGTTTTAAGTGTGTAAGTAAAAGGCGTTGTTTGTGAAAATGGCAAAGGAAAACTCTTGTATTCTCAGGTGCGCAAAGAGTAGTAAGATAATTTCAATATATCTAAGTACATATTCATTATTATTTTTATTAATGCTTTCCTTTAATTTTATTATATACATGTTATGTTAACTATATTATATCATTGCGTAAGTGGTCGCCGTGGCCGTGGTGGTTAGTGCGTTGGACTACCACGCAATGCTGCCCGGGTTCAACTCCTGGCCGGGTCTAACACCTAAAAGAGTTTTTTCACGGTACCACCTCTTTCGAATGCCTGACAAGCATCAAAGAGTATCATTTGTCACGATTAAGCTTCTCAACTCGGCGTTCGGAGTCGGCAAAAAACTGTAGGTCCCTTCCATTCGTGCAAAAATATAACACGCACACACAAATGGTTGCGAGAAGCAGGCCCGGGTTCACCTCGAGCTGTAGCGCCAACTAAATAAGTAGTAAGATACAAAGTGTTACCAAATTCATACGCTTTTTCATTTTTATGTTTTACCAGGAGAACATTGGTTCCCTAGTCCATGTTCTATACCTATACAGGCAGTAAGATCTTAACCTTAACTTATTTAAAAAATATGTATGCGACGGGTGCTTAAGGTTTTGATAGCAACAGCTGCTGGCCACATTACACACGATGATGGAAGCTTTCAGAGAACGTACCAATGAGGAAGAGGCTTCTATCGATATTATTCAGTTTTAGCTTTTTCTGCGACGACGCGACTTTTAGTTTTCGACCTTAATCTTCGTATTTTCGTAATCTTTGTCGCCGATATAGCGAGTTTGTTTTGTGAATTAATTGAATTGTTCCTAATAAAAGTTATATTTTTGGAAAAAAACATAGTTTGCATTTTTCTCGGCGGCCAAATATATGTACATACATGGTTAAAATAATCCGATTTTCAATAATGGCTAACTGGACAATCCAATAAATAACTTTCACTGTTGAGTCTTACAACTAGAGTTTCGCAGTAATTTTAATGTAAACAGTTCCCCGTTGAGAGGAATCATCGTGCATTATGTTGCCGGCTTTCAGCCGGAAGGGAATATGTTGAATTATACAAAAGATAAGACCTGCGTACGGATGTTCCCGAGACAAAATAAACAGCGTACAGGCATCTGTTGATGTTCCACGGACGACATTGCATAGAATTTTAAGAAGGGATTTGCGTTATTTTTCATATACAATTCAATTTAGTTGGCAAGTTCTTACCAGAGGCCGCACATGTTGCAATTGTTTTTTTTGGAGAAATTGACTTTGTATGCAGAACTCAATGGCTACGTCAATTAACAGGGATCCAGTCACAGTAAATGAGGACGATAATAGAGCAATGCGAAAAAGTTTTCTATATCCGCAGCTAGGTCACTTCTCGTGATTGGCCAGCTCGTTGTCCGGACCTAACGCCCCAGACTTCTTGTACGCTTATCTAAAAAAAAAAAGTTTACAAGAATAATCCCAAGTTTCTTGCAGACTTTAAAAGTGATATAAGCTATAACACCACAAACTTTGGAGAATATGATGGTAAGGTCATCAAAATATTGGAGTATTTTGGTTTTCTTTTTTTCAATTAAATATATATGCTCCCCAAAGGTCTCTGCGGGTTAGAAGCTTGTTTTTTCCAGAAAGGCATAGGACCAATTATGGTTCTAATGAGCCTATTACAAGGTGCATAAGCACTTACAATGAGCTTTGCAATGAAGTTGATTTTTGCTTATCACGAGCAGAATTTAGAAAACGCGTTTTTTCATTGGTTTTTGATTAACTTAATATTGTTTATTTGAAGTAGTCTATAAGATTGAAAATCGGTAGATGATCCTTAGTCGCGCAACAAACAACTGTTGTATTAAGCGATACTGAGAGGATTGACTAGACCCTAGAGAACGAAGTGTTTTGTGTGCTCTGTGATGGAAACAAAAAAAAAATAAAAAATAAAAAAAAAATCGAAATGGCGGTCACATACTTATGTACTTACTTACTTAAATGTCACTACAATCCGGGGTGGACCAAAGCCCCAAGAAACAACCCCTCCCGGGCTTACTGGAAGGGGTTATTTCTTGGGGCTTGTTTCCATATTTCATAAATGGAAAAAATGTCTAAAAAAACAACTATTTGGGTGATTTTTCCTAGGAAAAAACCCCACAACTTTGTATGGAGATTTTCGGGCTTTTTTCCATTTTCGATTTATGGCGTAATTTCTTTTAGCATAATTTCAGGGAGCCTCCGCAAAACTTATGATTGTATTCCTTAGATTGGCCCTGATGTCGCATGATGGTGGTACGATATGCACCATCTCGGTTATAAGGCATTATGGATTTTTGACCCGTTCGTAAAGAACGCAATGTGTTTTTGCCATACAAGGGCCGTGCTACCTCAACCTTCTCTCACCGGGTACATTATTTCATATGGTGTAGCGAAGTCCAGAACTGGGAGATTTCATCCATTCTACTGAGGTTGCCAATTTTAATTTCATTAAGAATAGCGCTATGCCCATAGCTTCTATTCCGAAAGAAGAATAATAATTCAATGAGTCTAATCGCACTCTTACTTGCCAGGTGCATTATATACTCGTATGCTATATGATCTTTATTTATTAAGGGAATGAGTCTTTCTTAGATTCTCTCAGAACCATCACCCAGTATCAGAAACTGCAAGTTACCAAGAAAGGATATTCAAATTGGATCACAATTCAAATAAATAATTGTATAGGTGTTTACATAAGAAATTCATTAGCTCTTAATATCCTTTGAATATCAACTGAGTACTCTGCCTCGTATGCACCACCGGAAGTCCAACGAATAATAAAGTCAGGTAAGAGTCAACATCAATTTCAATATCCTTCTTTGTGACATTTGTAATTTTATTTTTTATGTGACAATTATTTGCACAGTTTTCCCTCACGTGACATCCATAAAGGGAAATTGCTTGGAAAATTACCTTATAAATAATGATTTTATTTGCACTAGATAATAAAGATTTCCGGTTTATGAAAGCGAATAACATTTTAATAGCCACATTAAATTCCTTCAGAGTGTTTTTTTTTCTTAGTGCATATACATTTTATTCAAAATCAATTTAGTGTAAAGATAAATACGAATATATACATACGTGTATATGTACATATTTATACGGCCAATGATAGCATATGGTTGTCCCGTGTGGTTCAACGTCGGACTAAGTTCGATGGAAAGGATTCGGTTGTTTGAGAGGGCTTGTCTTCGGGATTGCCTTCATTTATACAGAACACCAGAGTCCGAGTACAAAAAATTCTATCTCAATGATGTCCTATACAACAGGGCTAACTTAATAAGAGTGGATAATTTCCTGATCAAGATGACTCGAAGGCATATTGCAAGAGCAATGAACTCGGTGAATAACCTGATCTTCGGGGCTTACTACCCTAGTTTCACGTATCATGAAAGAGTGCGCCTTAACGGCTTTATTCCACCAGAAGCGTTCCTTTATTTCGACCAACGAGGTCTGATCCAGGATAGATCAGCGGTGCCGCTAATCTTCCATATTGCTCGCAAGACTGTGGATAGGCGGCTCAACTACGACAGAGACGTCGCACAGAGCCAAACGGAGCCCCTTCGGTTTAGTAGGTCGGTTTCGGGGCGCGATGGGTACGATGTTGAACAGCAGCATCAGAAATTCTGGTGTCTGTTGGAAAGTGATGGAATTCCCTCGTCGATTCCGTTCGATCCGGGATAGACACCCCAATGCATAGTTGGCCGCTTTTTGTATTGTCTATTCATGTAGATATGCCATGGCCAGCTTACATAGGTTTAGGTAGTTTAGGTATTATTAAGTTTTATAAAAAAAAAAAAAAAAATCTGCACAGCACTTTGCAAACACAAAAAAAATATAAAACCAAATAAAAAAACCAAAAAAAAATCACAAAATAAACACAGCACAAAAAACAAAAAAAATGTACGTATTTAATTACGTAGCTAGAATTAAGATAGGTTAAGTAGTTGTAATTTTTTTTTAAGGTAGTTTTAAGCAAAAAATAATAAAACTTCAATTTACTAAGTTTTTTCAAAAACACTTTTCTTAGTATTTAAATTGTCATTATAATTAAATTTAAATAGCTTAAGTTAGGTAACGTCGAAAGGCATAATATAAGTATTAAGTTTAGCTTAGAGTGCCCGTATGGGGCCAGTAAGTTATAGTAAGATAGAGTTAGTTAAGCTAGTTTTAAGCACTTTTGTCTAGCATATAAGAAATTACTGAATTACTGAATAAAAATGCATTGAAAATGAATGAAAAAAAAACATATGTACATATATGTATATTATAAATGTGTCTAGGTTACAGCTGCTGTTAATATAGCAGATAAGGACCAATTTCTTAGATAAATAGGCGTACGTTAATCGGAGACATATCAACGATGTAGAATTCACTAAATTTTATAAAATGTGCCCGAACCTAGGATTATAACTGCACCGAAATAACTTCGTTAAGTTTCGCCTGAGAAGTTCAAGCCTACGGACTTGATCCTGGATAAGATTTTAAGACAATAAATGAAAGCATCATATGTTTTCCATTTTCGTTTGATTTTTTAACTGCAGCGTAGTTCTTGTTAATTAAAAATGTAATACTTAATGCTTTTTGATAATAATTTGTAGGTACATATATTTCACCATGGGAATCTGTGCGATTTAAGTTCATAAAATCTTGTAAGCCACCATTTAAATGGCGAATGCCTCCACATCTTGTTGATTTATTCCCTAAGAAGATTTTTTTTTAACAGTAGCTGCTCTTTACGGTCGATTTACAAAAAAAAAACCTTAACTTAATTTAACTCTGAAAGTAAAAGTAGAGTGTCGTGTCCCAAGAGTATTCCACAGTTTATTGAACTGCGCCCGACGAAATACAAATAATAATATCAGAAACTTAATAAATAAAGTGCTTTTCACTAGTCTCTTTTGAACCGTAATTCGAACTGGGATTATATCCACATATTGTAATTTTAATTCAAACCCCGGATTGTATATATGTATATGTACATACATAGTAGTTCAGATTTTCCCCATGTGCTGGTAGCAGTTTTCCTTTCGCAAACCCCCAAACAGATACTTCATTGAAATCAGCCTGAACATATGCAACGGCGCGACGATGGCATCATTCCCCAGGGCCGGAACTTACCATAGAAGTAAGAGGCGGAAAAATTCAACAATAATAATTATTACATGTTCACAAAACAGATCTACTCGTTTGGTAATTTATTCTTTTTTACCACCGTACTTGTCAAAAAAAAAATACAAGTTTCCGTATTTAAACACAGTTGTTTTAATTTATTTTAAAGTGTATCCCCTTTTAAGACATTTTATCTCCACCATAGAGGCTAATTCGCCAGAGCCAGCCAGAGTCAAAGCTGATTTTGACTCATAGCAGCCAACTCGATGTAAGGGTAAAGGTAATCTGCTTCATGACCCTCATCCGGTCAAATCACATTTGGATGTCCCGCGTGATATAACGTAGAGCTCGGTAGAGAGGATTCAGGTGTTTGAGAGAGCTTGTCTTAGAGCTTGTTTTCATTTATACAGAACACCAGAGTCCGAATGCACAAAATTATATTCCAAAAAGGTCCTGTACAACAGTATAGGTTCGTACTGTTATTTTTTTCCTGATCAGGGTGACTCGAAGGCATATTAGAAGAGCAATGTCGGGGCCTACACGTACCACTAGAGAATGCGCCTTAACGGATATGTCCCCCCAGAACCGTTTCTCTATTTCGACGCACATGGTCTATTCTTTCCTGTGGCCCGGACAACTGTGAATACGCTGCTAAACTACGTACGTTGGTCAGTTTCATGTCATGATGTGCACGATGTAGAACAGCACCATTCGAAATTCCGGTGGCTTTCGGAAAGATTAGCAATGAGTTTTATTATATTATGGCGCCGGGGCATGGACTGTATCTAAAGTGGATGAGGCTGCTCTTAGCTGTTTTGCGAAGAAAATTGTTCAGATAATTTTTAGTCTTTTAGCTTAGCTAGAAGAGGAAGGTGGCTTCTTTTGTAGTTGCTCAGACTTAGCTTCACTCTGTTTGTACACTAACATGAAGCTAGCTTAATGTGATGCTGATTGCTGTTTGGAGACACTTGTTGGTTGAGTCCCACGTTCACCAAAGACCGTAGCGCCATCTTAACCCTCCGATTAGCGACAGTACCGATAGTGTTATACATACAAGCAACAAGGTCCCTACGGACCTAGAGACATTTGTGTATACTTTTGCCAGAAATGTACTGCATTATCATTACAAATGAGGTACCGTTGGATTCCTCTTGATCCGGAGAGTGTCCAAAGCTATGTAACATCACAAAAATTCAATATGGCGGACGCAGCAATCAAAATGGCGGGCTATCTGTTTTTCTTTTCTTTTTTTTTTCTCTGCAATCGCCTTGATTGTGGTATCAAATGAAAGGGCTTGGCAAATAGCTTAAAATACGACATGACGTCATTCTAAATTCAATATGGCGGACGCCTCCAAGATGGCGGATTACCGTTATCTTAACTCTTTCCTTAATATGGCTATCAAATGAAAGGGTTTTACCAGTAGAATACGACATTTGCTTACCTACATGTACATAGAATATACATATTTTTTTAAACAACTACAACTAAAAAGTTGTTTTTCTTATAAATAAAATACTTTGATATGAGCCATAAAAAGACTTAGAAATTTAGACTCTGCAGCAACCAACGCCTTCAACCACCAGCAAGTAAAAAAGACCTCGACCAAGTCCGCCAAAAATGTCGTGCACTCAAAATGTTTATCGAAAAAAACAAAGTATGCATCTGCAGCGGTATGATGAATGGTAGCGTGAGAGGTACGAATGTTTTCCATCATTTGTGCACGGCGAACGCAATGTACTCTAAAAAGAGCAGATGTATTTTTGCTTAGTCTTGTGGACATGAGCGCGAAAAGGAAAACTTTGATTTTTAGCTGAATATGCTGGTAAGTGAATGCTGCCAAATATGTCAATATTTTAATAGTTCAGGTGACTGACTCGATGACAGTCGTTATTATAATGACATGCGACCATGTCTATACAGTCAATGGACAGAAATGCAGATGTGCCATATACACGCACTATGACGTCACATACTGCTGCATGGCTATTAGCTTCAATCTCCACTAATCGAATCGTTGGTGATGATTTCATAAGTTGTTTTGAGCATAGCTCAGCTCCATGATAACGCAGAAGGATGATTTATACCTCAAATGAATGCTAGGGGCACCGTAGCACAAGTGGTTAGTGCGTCGGACTACTGAGCCAGCGGTCTTGGGTTCGAATCCCGCCGCAAACACCTAAACATTTTTCACAGTGCCCACCTCTTTCGAATGTCTGACAAGCATCAAAGAGTATCATTTGTCTCGATTGAGCTTCTCAACTCGCCGTTCGGAGTCGGCAAAAAACTGTAGGTCCCTTCCATTCGTGCAAAAATACAACACGCACACACAAATGGTTGCGAGAAGCAGGCCCAGGTTCACCTCGAGCTGTAGCGCCAACTAAAGTAAAAAGAATGCTAGGACTGCTCCTATAAGTAAAAGAGTATTTTGAATACAGCTATAACGACCGCGGATCATAGTAGTGAAAACCGCTTCCAAATCCGTTCAATGGTTCTCGAGATTAGCGCAGTTCAACAGACAAATTTTGGGGACTTCCTTTTATAATATGTATAGATAGTCTCACACTAGCTAACCAAAGTCAAACACGAATGACCATGATTCGTAAATCGTTATTTTTCATAATATCCTCTCTGAAATGTACACAGGTTCCTATGGACCTTGTCGCTGATAACCGTACTTAATACGATTAAAATGAAAAAAATCAAAATGGAGTGCACGTATCGCTTCGGAATTAATTTTAATCGTTTAAGCATTGCATTTTGATGGAATACAGAAAGCATCAAGTTTCTAGCATACGCATAAAAAGATTTGTAAACATTCAAAAAGTCGAAAGGTCCCCAGGGACCTTCTTGCTAATCGGAGGGTTAAGTAAGTAAGTTAAATGCATATTATATCAAAAGCTATTCAAAAACCTGACCACGGTTAAATACATACAATCCAATCAATTTTTAAAATTTAGCAGGGAAATTGAATGTTTAGAAGGAATTGTTTCGGTTTACTTACTTACTTACTTACTTACTTACTTAGGTGGCGCTACAGTCCGGGGTAGACCAAGGCCTCAGCCAACAACCTCTTCCAGTTAGCCCGGTCCTTATCTAACCGCTAACTGCGGACTTCAAGTTGGTTGAGGTCTTGTTCTACTTGTGCGCGCCACCTTAGGCGAATATTCTCCGAGCCGGAGCATTGATGTCCATACGCTCTACATGTCCTAGCCATCTTAAAGGCCCAATGTGCAGTTTTTTGACCAGGTTAATGTCGCTGTACAGCTCGTACAGTTCGTGGTTGAATATTCTCCTCCAGAACTCGTCAACGCAAACGGGACCGAATATCTTGCGAAGGATTCTTCTCTCGAAGCGCTTTCGATAAAGTCCATGCTTCAGCTCCATTTAGGAAGACTGGGATGATAAGGGTCTTATTTAAAGTCTCCTTAGTCGATCGAGAAAGGACTTTACTATTCAATTGCCTTCTTAGCCCAAAGAAACAACGGTTGGCAGGAGTAATCCTTCGTTTGATTTCCGACGAGATGTCATTTTTTGATGTTATGGCAGGGCCGAGGACAAAGTCCTTTACTACCTCGAAGTTGTTTCGGTTTAGGTACAATCAATAGTGTTTTTTTATGGCTCAGTCTTATAACACCGTTCTAACCCTTACCTAGCTACCTCATACGCATAAACATTTGAATTTATTGAAAATGATATAAAATTTTTTGTGCGCTAGGCGCTAAAACTCTTAAAACCGGCCATGCCAATCCCTATGATTTGCCAGTTGCTACTGCCACATTACCGCGGCCAAAATGCCCCTTCATTCATTCACAAAATTAAAACATAAAAAATAATATCTTCGTATGGTTCCCAATAAAAATAAGTGAATGTCAAAAATATGAAATATGCTCATGTACATATGTAAATATATCTTTCAGTGTGATTAAAATTTATCAATGCTTGTAAAACACATAATTAAAAAAAAATGCATTTTATACCCCTACAGCACAGTTGGTTTTTTTTATTTTCCACTTGCGGTGTAATCTACCGTGAACGTGTTCACTTGCGAATTGTATTCGAACGCTACCTTTCGGAAATTTCTCCGTAGGCCCATTCTGCTAGTAGACCAATCGATAATAATGCGATTACGGTAAATTTTAATTAATCCTCGAGTTTGTTAATGTCTATGATGGGAAGATTATCGAAAAATAACAAGTTTACCGACTGTCACCGCCAAATGAGCCACAAAATTGCAGCAGAAGATCCTGACTCGAGGTACGGGCATACTTGCTCAATCAATTATTAACGCCCTAATGGGCTGGTGCCAGTGCTGCTGTAGAAGTGGGTTCGGATTACTGCCGCCAACTTTAACACCAAAATCCAAATCAAACAACACTATTATTGTTTAAAGCACTCAGCAGACCCAAAACGACAGATGATTCTGAGAGGAGGCGGGCGGCGAAAAATTCAATCATCTCCTAGAATGGACACACACAGCCGATGACTTCGGATCGGACTACGGCTTGAAAATGGAATTAAATGTGGCTTCGGAGTTGTGGTGGAAATTACGTCCAACTGACTGACTGCCTACGGGAAGCAGAAGATGCATGGATGCCAGATATTTTCTTCAACTCGGATAAATCAATATGCAGTTCCAGGACATCAATGGGGATGGGAAGGAGTGGAGAATCGAATTCGAAAATAAATTCAATTTTCTTGAATTCAAATTTCATAAGAATAATTGTCTTTTGCAGATACATATTAGGGAAGGAGCAAGGGATAAGTGGTGCTTTCCATGAAAGTAATGGAAAAGAAGCAGAAAATCACGATATCCTTTTTAAATAATTTATACATTTCTGCGTAGCTATCTGTGTGTAGTTATATTTATAAACGAGCTAGCACTTAAGAAAATGGTATGCTTAAAGCAGAAAAGTTCAACGAAATAACGATTCTAACCCCCTACCACCTGAAAACCTCAATCAGACTTATGAACTGTCTTGGGGCCTTATGTCGGATGTCATCCATTGACCCAGAGTAAGTCAAGTTTAGCTCAGTGCGTACCTCTGTCTACATTGTACACTGCATCTTCTATTACCCTTACATAGTATAAAGCAAAGTCCCGATCGGTGTAATATTACGTTTGTGGTTAAGGATCTCAAGAACCGCTGAATAGATTTTAACGATTCTTTTGGTATAATATTACTAATTTCTCGGAAAAGGTTTATCAATTAGCTTTGAATTATATAAACTTTTATTTTTAGAGTTTAAGGGACTTCAAATAAGAAAACAAAAATTTAATTTAAAACAAACGGCTATTACTTCAGAACAGCTTCTCCCATGGGATTGATATTCATTATCAGCATAATTACATTCAATACGCAGATTTAAAGACCAAAATCATATCTGTGCAATTACTAGAAGCTGAATAATAGTACAAAATGCATTCCAAAGTCGATACGGGCGAAGCCGGGAGTATAGTATAAGGTGGATTGCCGGTCGGTCACGGCTCACGATTGTGGTTAAAGATCTCAAGAACCGCTGTACAGATTTTAATGATTCTTTTGGTATAAGATTACTAATTTATGAGAAAAGGTTTTGAATAAGATTAATTTATAGTTTTAGAGTTTAAAGATCTTCAAATGAGAAAACGAAAATCCAATTTAAAACAGACGGACATTACCTCGGAGCAGCTTCTCCCATATTATTGATATTCAGTCTAACGAGTCCTTTATAGACTAAGTAGCTTTTCCGCCCGTCTTTGTCCGTGTGTTAAAACAGTCAAGCCACTTATATATAATTGTAAAACCCTGTTCTGGGAATGTGGTTCCGGTTTTAAATAAAAAAAGTTCAGTTTGACGACCTTAGGTTAGGGTCGAGTAACTCTTTTTAAAGTCGTGCTTTCAAGGCAATTGTTTATGAGAATATTGTGTGTTTGATCTTAAAAAAAAAGATAATACATTTTTGAATATTAAACTTAAGGTAATTTTTTTATTTATTTATTTATTTATTTTACTCAAAACTAGGTAGTACAAAAAGAATTACATTCTTATTATCAGTACTTAATTCTATATTTTAATAACAAAAATATCAAGAGTGCATTTATTATAACAATTTAATTACTATTTTGATTCAATTTAAGAATTCGATGAATTCAATGAAAAAAGTTCACTAAAAAAGAAAAAAAAAAGAATAGAAAGAAAAAGTAAAGAAGAAAAGAAGCGAAAGAAGCGATCTAGAAATTTCCTACGAAAAAATACTATTATTGTTGCTGTTTATGACATATTCGTATATAGCCCTACTGAAACTGACGGACGGATAATGGCAAAGAATTCCAAAGCTTAATGGAATGGAAGAAAAATAATCTCTTGCTTTCCAGATAGTTGAAAGTGGGTAAAGTAATATGGAGAGTTCCGCTAGACACACTGAAGTTAATCTTTTCAAAGAGATATGTTGGCTCTTTATTGGTTATTAGGTTGAAGAGCAAAATGCAGCTTCTGCAGTTTAAAAATTCTTTGAGAGACAAACCCGTAATTCTTTTATTAAACATAGATACGTGATCAAAGCGTCGCAAGCCGAAAACATATCGTACAATAGTATTGTATGCGACTTGCAACTTTCTCATTGAAACTGAATCGAGACAGCTGTAAACTGCCACACTATAATTTATTATTGGAATCAATAAGGTTTTAGCAAGTCTTGTGGCTTGAGGTGTAAATTTGGCAGAAACATTTAGCTGTCTCACACCACCATAAATGGTTATGTACACAACAATCAGATGGCTTTGTACGTTTTAGGAAATTCTTGAGATCATCTGCATATGTACATTAAGCATTGGCAGAAATGTATGCGCTGAATAAAATCATCAGTAAAAATAATGAAGAGTAGGGGTCCTAAATGGCTACTTTGCGGAACAGGAGATAATTCTAGAACAGCAGCTATATAGATAAACTTTGTGGGTTCTACCGACCACCTCAGCATTGCAGAGTGAAATCCAAAAAATTCAAATTTCTTCGAAAATTTTATGTCTAGAAATCTTACAGACATTTTAGAAATATGATAATCCATTTGACGGGAATACTTTTGCAGTCTTCTTCCGTTAATATGTACTTGCCTAGTGCTTAGGCTCTTCTTTTTGCTAGAGAAGGGCACTCTGAGATCAGGTGTTCCGAAGTTTCTTCGTCAGACCTGCGGAAAGAATTATAAAATGTTCTCGGTTTAGTTGTAGGGTTTCAATTTATTCTTTTGTTGTTGTGATTGAGCTAGTTTTTTGAGTGCTTCAGGCCCTCTAAGTTTCTTTCAGTAATTTTTTAGTTTTTTTGTTGTCCATTCTGTGATGAATTTGGTAATGTCTTCTCTTGTGAAGTCGTAGTAAGGGCCTGGTCCAATAAATGGACTGTAGGCTCCTGTCCATCATACTCTAGCATCCATATCAGCTTAACTATATTTTTCTGTTCCAACAGGCATTTTGTGAGAAATTCAAAAAATTGGGCTCTGTTTTCACAAATAGTTTATTAGAAGGTGTAAGATTGATGACATTAAGTTGAAAAAACGATATCGGGCAAACGACCACTCCTGAGTTGATGCACATTTGTGTTCGTTTTACGGCTGTTCAAATCGCTAAAACGGAAGATCACACGCCCCGGATATAGGTGATTCAAAATCTTCACTGTTGCCCAAGTTGTGTGAGCTGCTGCTTCAGCAACTTGCGGCAAAAAAATCGTTTAACATTTGTCCGTAGCGTTCACTATTTGGTGGTACCTACCTGCTTAATTGTTCCCGCACAAGGTGCAGGACGACGAGGAAAATGACGACGAAATTCACGCTGCGTTAAAACAACAGACCGGAAATTGGCCATAAAAGCAGTAACAATAATTCCGCATTCTTCAGGTGTGTATCGTTCCATTGCTTATTGTCAACTAATTCTCTATTAGTCTTAATTATAAATCTCAAAGCACAGTGACATTTGACACCATTTGCCAAAATTATAGATCCGTTCGCGTACGCTCCCAAGATTACGAAAATCTACGAAAATTTATGAAAAGTCACGATAACCCGTTCGCGTACGTAAAAATTCGTAAAAAATTTCCCCATGCTACGAATTTTAGCAGAAGAAATTTCTTTGGGCTAATACATATATGAAAACTGTCAAGTCTGTCATTTCATATATATTTTCCATTTTCTGTTTTGCGTTTTTACTTTCATTTCACCCCCACTCTTTAAAGTTTTATAGAAAACACATATTTGGTGCAAAAAGTACGCGAACGGACCTTATGGCGGCACATTCACTTTATGACAGTATTTTTGCCTCACCCTGTACTTGTGGCCCAAAACACTATGTCTTCTTCCAATGTGGCCCAGGGAATCAACAAGGTTGGACACCTTTGATCTAGAATTCTAGATAGGCCTTGTTCAGTGCACTCAGATGTCCTTTTATGTTTCCGTTTTTGAATTTATAGATCATATGAAGAGCAAGAGCTTGTTTAGCTGCTTCTTCCTATATCGCTATGTGAAGCGGGGTGATGTTCAGCAGAGCTTCCAGACTTGCAATTGGTATGGTTCTCAAACATGCTAGTCTCTGGATCCTGTTAAGCCTGTTAATGGTAGTTTTCTGGTTAGTTGATTCCACCATACCACCGCTCTGTAAAATATACTGGGTCCAACCATTTGTGTGTAGATCCACAGGGCCATATTTCCTAGTAGTTGCTATGTTCTTGCACTATGTTCATAGAAATCATGACTTCAAATTAAATACATCTGTGAAAAAGGATTTCGTCAACTGAAGGTGGTGTCGGGGGTTCCCCGCATAAAGATGAGAGCGCTGCAACAAAACATCCTTCCGCATTATTGTTTTTAATTCCAAACAATTAAAACTCGATCGAAATAGCAATTCTCCGGCCCAATTTCCTCAATCCTCCTGGCATTAACTCCATGTTTTCCGTACTTAACACACAGTGAACATAAATCCTTTCTCTGTCACTGTAATTCCTCCTGAAACACAGCAGATAACATTAAAGGAACTACAAGATAAGCAGGGCTGCTGCAAACAGGATATAAGGAATTTTATTTAATTTCACTAAAAAGGTTGGAAAACTTTCTCGCAGCAGTGAGAGTGTGTTTTATTATTTCAGCACTCGTTCCCCGTACCTGACACAAATGGCCCGTATTTTTATCCAATGTTTTTTCGCTGTTATTCAGCCATTGCCAAGCCGTAGATGTCATTACGTTTGTTAAGTACACATAAAGGAATAAGTCATTAAAGTTCGGTACAAGTATTCTTTATCTTTGCTCTTATTCCCCAACCCCTCCGTAAACTCGTACTTGGAAAGTTTGACGTTGTCTCGTGCTTTTGAAAAAAAAAAATTGCTTGTCAGAACAAGGTGGCAGGTAATCTTTTAGGTAGAATATCTTCTTTTTTCGTTATTTCACACCACACGCAGTAGAAAGTCGCAACACATACGCACTTGAACAAGGGTCGTTGTTTGATAATGGCGTGGGGGTGGGGATGGGGGGTGGGTCTCTATATTGTAATACAAACGAAGTGTGTTTCAACTTTGGCGGCGGAACGTTAATTGCGCTTTTTGAGATACAAATTTTTGGGATTTGCAACTTTAAAGGAATTTACGAGCAATACATCAACGCACTATCGAGGAATGAGGGATTGGAAAAAGGCAAAATGATTTAACGTTACGGAAGGTTACTTTCGGAATCAGTTTTAGAATCCACTCAAATTGCTATTCCGACTTACGAGAGGACTATAATTTTTTTTTTTTCAGATTAATGTTCATTTTGTCGAAAGGTCCAGGCAGGACTACATTCCTATCACATTTAGCCTCTTTGGGGTTCATTGCGTTCAGATTTGTTAACCTTCAGAAATTCTTGCTATGAAAATTAGGTACATACGAGTAACAGTCCATGTGGGGTGCAGATGTATTTTGTTTATTTATAGTTGTTAGGTTAAGTGTTTATTTTTGAGTAAGTAAAACATTTATTTTGGAACATCGTTAAGGATTCAATTCCTAATTAATGTGGATCTTAATCTCACTCATGTTGACTTTCAATCCGAACCCTTTGTTTTCACTCTATTACCAGGTTTAATCAAAATAACTTTCAAGGACTAATTGCTCGAAAACTGATTTGTGTTTTATTACTGAATGTGATGAAATATTTCAGGTACAAACATTTATTGTTGCAGTGCGTGATTTATCAACAATTCGAACGCATCTTGTGGCTGAACGGTTAGTTTAATATGAAAATGATGCTTCTGCAAAAAATCTGGGTGCACGGTAGTGGACCGCCAAGTTCCACGCGGCACTACCAGTACTCTTTACCCGAAGCACTTCGCGGCTATTTACCTACCCTTATAATTCAGCTTCCTAAGTCACTGGGAGCCTCATTTTCTGGCTGCTAGTAGAAGAGCGCTATGCTAGATTATATTTCAAGTTTCAAGTCTGTACCTATTATACTTTAAGAAATATTGAGCTCCGAAAATCGTAATTTTCGTAGCTGACACAACGATCATCAAAATGTATAATGGTACTTCCAGCAGACCTAGAGACTTGAAATTTAGGATGTAAGTAGCATTTATAGTGTGTATAAAGGAAAAAATAAAAAACTATTTATAACTATGAGGTGCGGCGGGTGGGCAGATAGAAGAAACGAGGGCATCGTACATTACGGGGGTTAGTATTAAAGTATATGGAGTTGTAAAGAGATGCGCAGTCGATCAAACCTGAGAGGAGTCGATGAATAAAGAGAAAATCAGCTGCATTTCTGCGTTCCTCAAGGGTATTCAAGTTAATAAGTTTAAGGCGATCAATATAGGGAGGTAATTTAAATGGGTGGTTCCAGGGTAGCCCACGAAGAGCAAAACGGAGAAAGCGACGTTGAATGCTCTCGATTCTTTTAACGTGAACTCTATGTAAGGAGGACCAGACTTGACTAGCATACTCAAGGAGTGGGCGAACGAAAGTAATGTAAAGTGATCTGGTCACGTAAGGGTTAGAGAATTCTTTGGACCACCGTTTGACGAAACCGAGTGATGAGTTAGCTTTTGAGATTATCGCATTAATATGCGAACGAAAATTTAACTCTTTGTCGTACAATATGCCAAGGTCGCGAAGAGACTGAACGACGGATATAGGTTGACCGTGGAGAAGGTAGAGTCGAGAGGAAGACAGGTTTTTCTTACGTGACAAGGTAATAGATTGGCATTTAGCGATGTTAAGCTCTAAGCAATTTGTGAGGCACCAAATAGAAAAACTGTCGAGGTCTTGCTGAAGGAGATTAGAGTCACGGGGCGAAGAAATGACTTTGAAAAATTTTGTATCATCAGCATAAAGGGAAAGGGAGGAGAATTTGATGACTCTTTCAAGGTCGTTTGTAGTTAATATGAAGAGAAGGGGGCCTAGATGGCTACATTGAGGAACACCAGAGGTGGCCAAGAAAGGATCTGAGAGGACGGATCTGAAACGGACACTATAGAAATGGTTTTCTAGGTAAGAAGATATCCATTTCAATAATATGGGTTCAAAACCGAGGGCAGACAATTTGAAAACTATTAATTGATGAGATATCTTATCAAAAGCCTTGCTAAAATCAGTTGCAATAACATCGACTTCGTTGCCATTCTCTAAGGATGAGAGGGCAAAGGACACGAATTCTACGAGATTTGTTGTGGTTGATCTACCTTTCAGAAAACCGTGTTGGCTTGGGGAAATAAGAGACTTGCATCGAAAGCTTAAAGCTTCATATAACATGCATTCGAAGAGTTTAGGTATGTGGGAAAGTTTAGCGATGGGGCGATAATTAGTAACTTCATTCTTTAATCCCTTTTTACGAATTGGGGATATGAAAGAGGTCTGCCAAATATCAGGAAACTCTCCTTGCGAGAGTGAAAGATGAAATAGGTAGGAGAGGGGGAGAGAAAGGTTCGATGAACATTTTTTAAGGAATATGGCCGGGAGACCATCAGGGCCGGGTAAGAATTCAGCGCCAAGTTCCTGTAATTTTTTGTCGATAATGGTAGGATCAAAGGTCTGAGATAGAAAGGGACCAATGGAGAACTTAAGAATGTAATTGAAATAAGAAGGGTCCGGTACGAAAGAGTTGTCCGCGAAAGATTGTTTAAAGTGCGTGGCGAAAAAGTTGGTAATAGTTAGAGGGTGGTGATTCGTTTTCAAAAGAGAGGGAAGGCGGGTAGCCATCGGATTTTCTTTTATAGTTGACGAATTGGAAAAATGATTTAGGGTTATTTATTAAATTAGCTTGGGCGTTGTATATGAAACGCTGATAGAGATTATTATAAAGTTGGGTGAAGTGAAGGTATGTATCAAGATAATTGGAGTAATCCGAAAAAGAATTGGTGCGCAGAAAAACTGCCCACAACTTATTTCTCTTGTTTCGTAAGGAGCGAAGTCTTCGATTGTACCAAGGAGGTGATGTAGAGGTTGTTTTATGGCGGGAAAAGGGAACATAAAGCGAAATAGAATTAAATATTTCCCTATAAAATATGGTGAGAGCATCATTTAAAGATAGGTTAACGAGCTCAAAGGAGACATTGGTGAGATAGGCATTAATTCTTCGAAAGTTAGCTTTATGGAAGTCGTAAGATGAGATTGTTGCTGAGGCAGTCGATTGGAGTGGTGAGTCGTGGAAAAATTACAGAACAAGAGGAGGGTGGTAGTTATCAATAGTTGAAAGAGATAAGGGACAAAGCGAGACTGAGGAGTTGATGGGATCTGTTGTAAAGATGAGGTCTAGTTGCCTGCCCAAGTAGTTTGAGATGCCACTGACTTGACAAAGGCTTGAGTCCGCAAGGCGATCAATGAAAAGACATTCCTTGTTCGAGTTGGCATTGGGAGCGATGAAAAAGGATTGATCATCAGATGGGATCCACTGCAGCTGGGGCAGATTAAAGTCGCCGAAACTGGAGAGTTGTGTATTATTTTTGTACTTGCTTATGATTCACAGGAGTTTTTTCCAGATGTTTCTTATTATAGTTTGTGCGATCAATTTCTCCAGCCATATTCAACATCCTACTGCCAGTGTTATGCCTTCGCAGTAGGTTTCGATACTAACTTCTGAAACTGACCAACGTATCTTTATTTCGTGAGAAATGCTCCGTGTGCATTGGGCCCAACTTTGTATACAAAAAAACAGAGGAAACAAATTATAACGCCATCTAGTAGTAATTGGACGAAACGTATAGTGGCATCTATAATAATCGTTGTGCAAGAACGTAACGAATATACATGTGTATGTATGTATGTATATACATAGGTACTGTTACTATAGTGCATTTTAAAATGATAAGGTCACCTACAAAATTGCATTATTTTACAACTGTATACATTTTTTTTTGACAAAAGTGTATTTGAAATTGATAACGGTTCCAAGATAGAAAACATGCTATTGTCGCGTGATTTTGTGTCAATCGCTTCAAGCATTGAAGGCCTCGTCAAACAGAACGCATTTTCTAACGCCCCGTTAAGATTATTTTACGCAGCGTAAAGATTATTTTACTTTTTGCAGTTATTTAATTTAATTATTGACATTTAGAATAATGGGAAGAGGAAAGGCTTTTTCAAAGTTTGAGCAAGGGCATATGACAAGTTTTTGACAAAAGACCATAGTTTGAGGGAATTTGGTCGTAAATTGGGCACATCTTTGTGTAATTCAAAATTATAAAAAAGGTTACGAAAACAAAAAACAACAACTGTGGTGGCCGTGGTGGTTAGTGCGTTGTACTACTATGCATGCTGCCCGGGTTCAATCCCAGCAAAAACACCTAAAAGTTTTTTCACGGTACCACCTCTTTCGAATATCTGACAAGCAATCAAAGAGTATCATTTGTCATGAAAAGCTTCCCAACTCGCCGTTCGGAGTCGGCAAAAAAAGGCCAATTTTGAAAGTGGCATAAAGCCACTTATGTCTTATGTCCCTTTCCTAAAGTGTCATAATGCTAAATGGTACTAGGAGCAGACTTTACCTATTTCGCTTGAACAATGAACAGTTTAAGGTGCGTTCTCACTATTACTCTATTCTAAGCTCAAAACCCAAAGATTTCATATAATTTTGTGAGCATTAGATAAAGTAATAGTTAGAATTTCGCGCGTTATATATCCCACCTAACATATTAGTTTTAGACTAGCTTAGAGAATTCAAATAAACAGAAAACTATGCAACAAGTGAGTTTAACTAGTTAAATATGTTTTTTTCTCTGTAACCTTGGTTTATTTTTACGCATTACTTACAATTACAACTAAAATACGGTTACTAGCAATTTGCAAAAAAAAAAATGCAAACCTTTCAATATTTGTTCCTCTATCGTGTGGATGTAAGCAAGTACATTCCTGTAGATAGCCAATGCGAAACATGTAAGTAGCTAGCTGCATTCTTTTAATTTTACAAAATGTATGTACAAATACCTACATTTATACAAGGCTAATAAGAAAAGAAACATAAAATTCTAATATTTGAGAAACTGGCAAATATTAGAATTTTATAAGTTTCTTTTTGAGAACTTCAGAATTTGAGAAAATAAAACTAAAAAAATCGTGTGATTTTGTTTTGATTTTTTGAATTTGAAGGAAATAAATAAAAGCATAATGCACTTATGGAAAATAATAATGAAAGACCAGAACGTTTTGCTCTAGTAGGTAAGTGAAAAATATTCGACGGACCAAAGGGTCCCTTAATCTAAGCTTAACATGAGCTGAAGTCTAAGTCGAGATGTTTTAACGTTTTAAAGTTATGACGAAAATGTCCCAAAAATTGGACCAAAAGGGCTTAAATCCAACGGCAGGCTTAAGCAACTGAGTTTCCTGTATGCCAGTAATACGCCTAAATACTAACCCAAATCTTATGCACTTCAACCACTCTCCTGCGGGACTGCCCAAGTATTGCTTCGCGATGCGGTATTTGCTGATTCTGCTCGGCTTTTTTCGTCACTTTTCACTACCATGAAGAGTCTATGAATTCCCTATCTTCCCTTCCACATGGATAATCTGGGCAAAGAGTTGAGCTATTGTATCCAATCAGTTCTAGTCTGGAGCTGCGTTCCCGTGTACTCGGCTTGTCATCACATCGATACTCGGGATCAATTTGTAAGTTGTTACCCCACCAAACTTCCACACTCACAAAATAGCCATAAAAGCCAAATTTTCTCCTTCCTTAATTCTTACCACTTGCCTCTTGTAAAAAAAAATATGAAAGTATGTATGTAAATGCCTTTTGAGAACTTGGCTGAAATCCGGGCATTTTGACTAAAACGCGGTTACGCGGATACAACTTGACTAACTGGTCACTTAACTAAGCCATTCGCCCCGAGAAAAGCTTTATTCGTACAATTACTGTGAGCCTTTTACACCTACACATAAAGAACCTTTACAACTCATCGAATGACCTATAAATATACTGATTCATTTATTTAATATTCACGCATAAATGCGTGCGTAACCTACAATTTCCATCGATATTTCCAGCATCCCTCTGTATATGCGTGGAGCTCAATGTTCTAGTAAAATATTTCCGCCCCCACTCTTAACCACTTTTTATTTGTTTTTGCTTTTCAATGTACAATGTATATATACTTGCCAAATAGCGGGCCCCTTATTAATCCGGTGACGGTGCGGTACCAGTGCCGTTCGTATAAATTGTTTTATTTAAAGGATATTTGTGGTCGACTCGTATGAAAATGTATCCCCAATGAGTAGTTTATGTTTTTTTTTATCTCCGGTTCGACCACACATATACATGTGAATGTATGCAGTGGCATTTGCGTCCATTTGACCAAAAAAACCGCCACTGCCAACCATTGCCGCACATATACAAGGACACCAATTTCGTATACAAATGGTGTACGCGAGGAGGGAATAATGGATTAATCCTGTTGAGGCCATATTTTTATTGTTTCCTACGGAATTCCCCACACAGATAAATTACCGCAAACGAGTGCGAGGCAAGCCAACAGTCGTTTTCTTTTACAAACCATAAAAAGCAGCCATACCAAGGTACCACACATAAAAACCCCCCAAAAAAAAAAAAGAAGTAAAAACTAGACCCTGCTCCTGTGTCAGGTAATTGCAATAACTTGGAAGCGAAATATGAGAAAATTACCCATACTTGTGCACCGTCGTAGGCAGACACTCTATTAGGATCCGGGGTAGTATTCAATTTGCCTACGGATGTACATATGTATGTAGGAGTATTCGTGGTCTTGTAATTGTTAAATATTTTATTAGGACGTTCTCAAAATCCATTAGTTTTGGATGAGACCCGGATGTTTGTTGGGAATCAATCGATTGGCACTGGGAGAGCGCAGTCCGATGCGGGCAAATTGAATAATTGATAAGAGCGCACCCGAAAACTTTTCTCCAAGTGGACAGAATCCAAAAATTTAATATGCAAATACAACGTGCGTACGTGTGTGTGCTCGGTAGCATTAAATTAGAAAGGAATAAGGGGGAGCATGTGGATAAGAAGTTTCTTTTTGTATGTTGTGGACCATCTCTGAATCTGCAAATGTGAAGTCCTTTCCCAGGAAGTGGGAGACCCTTTCCAGGATAATAAAGGAAAGTGGTTATGGGGAAAGTGTTAATAGATAAATGTTCTCTGAAACGATAGTAGGAGCATTAATGGTAAAACCAAAAACCATGGCGTACCTATTATACTTAATAATGGAGACGTTGACATCACAGATCCCGCAGTAGTTGCTAACGAGTTTAACGACTACTTCGCCTCAGTGGGACAAATGTCCTTTCCTTCTAAGGCTTTGCAGGTGTAACTCCGCATTTGTTACACGCATGAAAGGAACAGCTTCTTTCGAACTGTGGAATCTCCAGAATTGTCATGAAAAAATTAACCTCACATTTTTAATTTAACCATCTTCTCGGAAGTTTGTCCTGATTTGTTATATGTTGGCCACTTAGCTAAGTTTGCCAATACTCTACTGCACAAAGAAAATGCCTCAAAATTACTTTATATGTTGTCCACCTGCCCATCTTGGAACTTGGCCGCAAATTTCAAAACTTTATGTCATCTCTCATATTAAATAACCTGCGAAAGTAGACCAAGGGTAGTCAATGTTGCCGTTTTAGTGACTTAGTCACTATATCTAGTGGAATTTTCACTCAGTTAGTGACAAAAAAAATTCCATGTCACTAGATTTGTGTGGCATGCAAAAATATATTTTTTTCTTAATAGGTCTGTTCCCGTACTGTTGAAAACAGCCGAAAACTACGCAAAACTACCCTCTCTTCTGTCAAAACGTATGAAAAATCTTCGTATCTAAGGTCAGACCTAAGGTCTGTTCCCGTACTTGTCTAAAACAGCCGAAAACAGTCAAATCCTGTTCCCGTACGAAAATTTTTCATACGTTTTGACAGAAGAGAGTGTAGTTTCGTAGTTTTCGGCTGTTTTCGACAGTACGGGAACAGACCTAATATTAAGGCCCTGGTGCTGTCACATCCCTGACATACGAATTTAATTACCTTTGTGGAAGGCCACACACACGTTTATGGGAATGACAGTTCTTTCTAGAAAAACAAATAGATTTTGTTTGGAGTTGGAAGAAGAAGTGTCGTTTGTATCGAGAATTCCTTCTCTTTTCAATTTTTAAGTTTTAATCCCATGAACATGCAGCCCTCCATAAGCTTTAATGATTTATTTTTGTTAAGATGTTCTTTGTTTGCTTAAGAGTAAAACGTATTTTTTATAGAGAAATTTATTTTTTTTTATAACTTTTCTACTACTTTTTTTTCCTGGTGACTTATCTTCAAAATTTCAGCAAATCTAGTGACTTTTAGAGGTTGGCCTAATGACTTTTTATCTCAGCTTGCGGCAACACTGAGGGTAGTATGTGATGAATTTTGTTCCATATTTCCGCTCAACCATTGAACAAAACGTCTAGACACAGCCGTAAAATAATCGATTCTTATACAAAAAAATAAAATAAAAAATATACACCCTTATAAGTTGGCCCTTCATTTAATAAAACCACCTGAAGCTATATCAGAAGCACTTGACGACTTCAAGGTTAATGGCAGACCAAGCTTCTGAATCCAACAAATGCTAAGCAGTTTGATTAACTCAGAACTAGGAAACTATAAATCCAAAAGTTCAGTGAGGCGTGGATCCGTGGAACACCACAGTATTGTCGTCTCAGATCACGCCAAATATCTTGGTTTGATTCTAGATAGGAAACTGAGCTGGAAATTTAACGAACTCGAAAGAGTGAAAAAATCCGCTGCCGCTTTGTACTCGTGCAAGAAAGCTGTAGATATGGAATCCATCCTCAGACTATGCACTGGCTCTGCACTGTGGTGGTCAGACTCATTCTTATGTAGTTTGGTGGATAGCACCATACAAAGTTAGCTATAAATGAGCCAAAGAACCACCCCCACCGCATTGCGACTTAAAGATCTACACAGATGGATTCAAGACAGGTGATGGTATCTATCTAGGAGCCGGTATCTTTTCGGGCTAGCTCAGCCTGAACTTGTCGTTGAGACTTCCAGATCACTGTATTGTCTTCCAAGCGGAGGTGATGGTTTTTCGTATAGCCGCTGAGTGGCTTTCGATGAAATCGATGTACTATCGCGACATTTTCATTTACACCGATAGCCAAGCAGCTATAAAAGCACTCAATTAAAACATCAAAATTGATTGGGTACTGCAGCGTATCTCTAAACGAGATATCGAGCAGATGCATTCTCACGCTGTGCTGGGTTCCTTTTCATAGCCATGTACCAGGTAACTATGAAGCAAACGAACTAGTCAGAAAAGCTACACAATTGAGGAATTTTACCACAGAAAGTGAACCCCATGTACCAATAGAAACAATAAAACACAAAATTTCTTCGCAAGCACTACAACAGGTATATTGTTGGAGGTATGAGAGGTTATTGTGCAAAAGACAAATATGCCAGCAGAAAATTTGTACAAATCTCAAAATGGTTCCGAGAGTAGCGATAAGAATCGGCTCATGTGGCAACACAATGGACCTTCTTTGGTCCTTGCGTATAATGGAGGAAGTTCTTCTTGTACTGGTAATGCCTGTACTTTTTCGAGGAATGGTGAAGTTTTGTTCAAACATTTCCCACTACACTTTTAAGACGTTAACAACTACAGTCGTCACATTGGGAGATATGACTAGTTATGTATCATTTTAGGCTTCACGGTCCCCATATAAGTATTTCCAACAAGCCTGAGTCAATCTATCAACTCTGCGTTTACCCTGTTCCTGCTTTGGATAACTTGTACTTATGCCCACAACTTATGAAAGCTGTATTCAAATAAAAATAGTTGGTCTTAGAAGACGAAGTTCTTAGACAAAACAGAAAGAACAACATAAAAAAACGGATCATTTGCGCAAAATATCAAAATTTTCGAATTGCACCTGTAAATTTGAAGGTTTTGAAAGCTTTGAATCAAAAGCCATGAATATCTTAGGTAATTCCAGGACTCTATAGACACTATGAGAATAGCAAGCGCGTGCTCATAGTAGTATCAAATTCTTACTGACCAAAAACACCACCCTTCGATATAAATTTGTTAGATACTGCAACTAAGTAATACTACTTATCAAGCAATTTTTCCATCAAGAAATATAAACGTTTGGCAGGTTATTTTCCAATGAAAGATCCTGCATGTTCCGCAATTTTGATGCGGTTAATCCTTATCTCGCCAAGTCAAAAGGTGTTGTCCTTTGTAGTCGGCGCAATAAATTGCTCTCATCCAAAATTAGAAGGACTGTATTGTTAACATGTCCGATTAGTCGGTTTCTATGCTTTCGCGCGAAGCTTTTAGTTTCAGCTTCGATTGTCGGAATTCCGAGATCCCTGTGGATATCGTCGTTTCTAGCATACCACGGTGCTTGGACAATTTCTCTAAGCACTTTATTTTGAAAGGTCTGTAAAATATTGGCATTTGTTGTCTTGGTACAACCCCAAAGTTGTATACCGTAGGTCCACACCGGCTTTAGCACTTGCTTGTATAAAACCAGTTTGTTCTCGATTCTGAGGTGGGAATGTTTCCCGATCAACCAGTACATTTCTCTATAATAATTCCAGGGATTCTTTCCGAGCTCCAGCTCCCAGTTACCTTCAGGTTACGATTGATTCGTTGTCATTTTGCGATAGATCTCAAATTTGCGCATGTTTTTTTAACAGGACTCCAAAGACACATTCCATGATCTTGCTCAGAATCTGGAACTAGTAAAACTGAAACAACAGTAAAACAATCATATTACGGAGGATATATCTGCTCTTTTCCAAGCTTCATAAGAATAGTCGGGACAAAAGCTAAATTTTCTCTGTCTGACGAGGCCTGCCGTGATAGATATTTCCTTCTACGCTTCCAGCACTAACCTCCCCAAACAGAAAAAAGTTATTAAGGGTAATAAAAAAAAACACACTGCATTTGGTACACATTTCCCCATACGGACTCGTATAGCGTTGTTAACTTGCACACATATCGAACAATGGCTCCATAGCCTTACGGAGGGCTACTCTCCAACTACCCAACCACCCACTCACCCAGCCAGCACACATACGTTGAGCGAAAAGTTTTCGCTTTATGAGTCACTCGCGACCATAAACTTTCCCTTGCAGCCCCAAAACGAATAAACTTGTATCTCGTGTAATCAAAAATAGCACCGGCACCACCACTGGTACTTCTCGACTATGCAGACCGTATTCGTAGTATGCTGGATAATAACGCGAATATACGAGCATATACGAACACGTTTATTGCATGGCGCAGAACAATACTCCGCACTATAATAATATCAGACTTTGTGAATTTAAATCCTCGGCGGAGCACAAAGGAAATGAATATTAGTCCCTGGTGTTGCACAAGAGCAAAGACGTTGTCGTCGTAAATTTCCAGTCACTGTGAACGCGAATCCAGAAATACAATTCGGTAATTAGTTGCAAGATGCTCCAGTGCCACCATGAATTTCACAGTTCGAGGATCAAAAATGCCCATGGCCACCCCTTTTCAATTATGTGGCAAAGGAAATTTTTTTTTTGTTGGTACCTAAATGACACAGGATAAACCTCTACACTCACTTTTCTCTGCATGTTGACACTACAAGCGGGTGGATGTGCATTACAATTTACCCAACCGCCCACACACACACACGTACAAAGATGTGGTTTCAATACATGTACACATTATAGAGCTAATGCAATATAGAAAATTGGGTAATAAATTCAAGGATATAGCCGAGGCATTCATTTATGTCTTCTTAAACGAGTTCTTTTAGGCACTTGTCCAATTTAATTTTCAGCTTCCATTATACCCTGAGGTAATGTTATGACAACAAATAAATAAGTGTCCTCCCACACTAGTCCTTTTTCCCATACATATGCAACTACTCGTTCGTATTATGATTGTTATTTTATTTGAATACATACCACAGTCCGAATCCTGCATGGGATGACATTTTTTGTGTTTCGTCCTCGTTGCCGGAGGTGGAATCCAAACAGGAATAATTACTCCGAGGTAAAGTGAAAATAGGTAAACATAGTCTCAAAGTTCACGAGGGCATTCTCCACTTGTGAAATTGCACTCTGGGCACCAAGGTGCTCGTGCACATAAAATTACGTCGTTCACTTCGCCTAAAAAAAATAAATACCATTATGGACCACTTTAATGTTACTCGTATCTTTGCAAACGAGGATCGCCGCACCGCGGTGCCAGGTTAGAGTCAGCAGCTAAGAGGATTTCTTCCATTTTGGTTTTCCAAAAACTCCATCATCCACCTTTATGGCCCCGGCTGCTGTTCCTGGTGGTAGTGTAAGTTCGCCGTGTTTTTTTTAGGATCGTTAATTCAGTTCTTTTGCCATTGCTTCGCGTATACTCACTTAATTTTGTCCTCCGTTATGTATGATTATGATTAATGCCGTGAGTCCTTTTTTTCTAGTTTTTTTTTTATCGAATTCATTTCGCACGAGTACGAGTATTTTTTATAACCCAAGGAATCACATAATGAAGCTCAAACGAGGAGATAATGCAGGAGCTGTGTGACGACATCCTTTCGCTTCTTGGCTCAAGATAAGGAAATTACAATTTAATTAATCTAATTGAGACAATATCCTTTTTAATTGTCGCCAGTGCCAGTGGGCCAGAGACCAAGATCAGGAATACTATTTTTTTTTTAACTCGTCCTTACATTTGCCTTAATGAGTCGTGCTGGTTCTTGTGCATGCAAAGAACGCAAATGGGGGGCTGGTTGAACTTTTGTCACGGTGCCCGTTTGGAAAATTAGAAGGAAATTTAATTACGGTGTTGGCGGCAATTGTTTGAGAGCAAGTTGAAGTGAAAAATACGCCCGCTTTTCTAACACAAAACCGGTCGATTAAGGACGTCGCCTTAGCGGTTGTCGTGTCGCACAAGTATCGACATTACGTATACACAAAAAAGGGATACTAAAAAGTGTTATAATGTAGAACAAATAAAAAAGGATCTCTTGAAAAATTTAAAGTAATAGAAATAGAGGAGGAAATGCGGGTATTAATCGAAGTGGGGGGAGGAGTCCATTGGTGACCGGAATCGAACATCGAAAAGGGAAAGAGTTTTTTTTTAATTTCAAATTACATTTAAGGGGCTACAACTTTTAATTATAGAGTTAAGGGAATGAGCGATTGTAGAGGGATGAACTTTTAATTCTTGTGGTTGACCATATTTGTAGTCGGGAAGTTGCTTGCTTTGAAGGTTGATTAAGATGCAAAGACGGTACCCATACATACTTTCCATTAAAGTGACCACAGTTTGGGGGAAAGAAATTAGATTTAGTTCAAAGAACAATCTGTGAATTTTAATTCCAAGAAACGTTCCAATGTATTGGATAGATAGGAGTGAAACCCAATTTTAGAGTGGGACCAACAGCCTTTCATTCGCATTAGATCAAGCATGCGCAGTTTGCTATTCTCAAACTGGTTTTCTAAGACCTTTGCTATGTTCTTGTTATTGGCTTCAATAATGGGCAGCGTCAACGACCACGCCACGCTGAAAACATCGGTTCGATCACCGAAATCAAGCAGATTCGGGCGCGGTTAGTACTTAGATGGGTGACCACTTTGAAATACCGCGTGTTGTTGACATAGGAGTAGGAGTAGGGGAGTACCGATAAGTGAATCGGCTCCATGTGATAACACAATGGACCTTTAGTGTCTAAGTGAATCCAACGAGAATGATGGGGATAACCACAGTAACCTAACCTAACCTAACCTTGGCTTCTTGGACTTGAAAACTCTTTAACCCTTTTGCGAGTGGCGTACATTTAAATGTACAAGCATTTCTAACGCCTATAGCATGCGCGTTTATTCATTAAATCATCTAATCTCTGATGATTATACCAAAAAAACAAGTCCTTATATAAGTTTTGTCTATGTGGGGGCATTTGAGTAGATTTTAATCCTCGGTTTGGCTTAATCTTTGGTAGTGGTAATAGTGTCAATCCAATTGTAAATTAGAAGAAAGCTCCTGGTTATGATTTGATTACCGGAAAAATTCTCAAAGCCTTACCTAGAAAAGCACCAATTAAGGTTCTCCATATTATATATGCTGCACTCAGATTAAAACACGTGCCGAGCCAATGGAAAGTTGCGGAAGTCATTATGGTTTTAAAACCAGGAAAACCGTCATATGAAGTAAAACCGTATAGACCAATCTCGCTCCTTCCAGTCATATGCAAAATCTTCGACAGGATATTACTAAGGCGTCTTCAACCGGTTATAGAAGAAAATAATCTCATCCCTGACCATCAGTTTGGGTTCAGAAGTAAGCATTCGACTATTGACCAGGTGCATAGAATTACTACTTACTTACTTAGGTGGCGCTACAGTCCGGGGTGGACCAAGGCCTCAACCAACAACCTCTTCCAGTTAGCCCGGTCCTTAGCTAACCGCTTCCAGTTGCGCACTCCAAGTTGGTTGAGGTCTTGTTCTACTTGGTCGCGCCACCTTAGGCGAGGTCGTCCTCTGCTGCGCTGACCCTCCGGGTTAGAGTTGAATATTCTCCGAGCCGGAGCGCTGATGTCCATGCGCTCTACATGTCCTAGCCATCTTAAACGCCCAATGTGCAGTTTTTTGACCAGGCTGATGTCGCTGTACAGCTCGTACAGTTCGTCGTTGAATCTTCTCCTCCAAGACCCGTCAACGCAAACGGGACCGAATATCCTACGAAGGATTTTTCTCTCAAAGCGACCAAGGAGATCTTCATCCGCATTCGATAAAGTCCATGCTTCAGCTCCATATAGCAAGACTGGGATGATAAGGGTCTTATAGAGAGTCTCCTTAGTCGATCGGGAAAGGACTTTACTGCTCAGTTGCCTTCTTAGCCCAAAGAAACAGCGGTTGGCAAGAGTAATCCTTCGTTTGATTTCCGACGAGATGTCATTTTTTGATGTTATGGCAGAGCCGAGGTAGACAAAGTCCTTTACTACCTCAAAGTTGTAGCTGTCTATTGTGACGTTCTGTCCAATTCGTCGATGTTGGTTGTCCCTTTTTGTTGACAGCATATACTTAGTTTTGCCCTCGTTTACCGCTAAACCCATTTTGGCCGCTTCCATTTCTATACTCGCAAACGCGCCGGTGACAGCTCGCTGTGTTCTACCAATGATGTCAATATCGTCGGCGTATGCAAGTAGTTGAACGGACTTTTGAAAGATCGTTCCTTGTGTGTTGGCTTGTGAGTTTCGAACAATTCTTTCAAGTATGATGTTGAAGAAGTCGCATGACAGCGCATCACCTTGTCTGAATCCTTTTTTGACATCGAAGGTCTCGGTGAGGTCATTACCGACCTTGATGGAGCAGCGAGCTTTCTCCATCGTCATCCTGCACAGACGGATGAGTTTGGCAGGGATGTCAAAACTAGACATGGCTCTATACAGTTCATCCCTCCAGATGCTGTCATAGGCGGCCTTGAAATCGATGAACAGGTGGTGGGTATCGATTTGGACTTCTTGGGTTTTTTCCAGGATCTGCCTGAGTGTGAAAATTTGGTCTATGGTGGACTTTCCTGGCCTGAAACCGCACTGATAGGGGCCAATCAGGTTGTTGACGAAAGGCTTCAAGCGTTCACACAATATGGCAGATATGATCTTGTAGGCGATGTTCAGGAGACTGATGCCTCTGTAATTGGAGCAGTTGAGAGGGTCGCCTTTCTTATGAACCGGGCAAACGATGCTGAGATTCCATTCATCTGGCATACTTTCATCTGACCAAATCTTAGAGATGAGTTGGTGTATGCTCACTACCAAGTCATCTCCAGCTGCTTTAAATAACTCTGCGGGTAAACCGTCAGGTCCAGCAGCCTTGTTGGACTTAAGCTTGGATATTGCTATCCGCACTTCGTTTTGATCAGGTGGATGGGAGTTTTGGCTATCATCATCTAAGTTGAATGGTTCATTCTGCCTGACAGCGGAATTTTGGTCGTCATCGCCATTGTACAGTCTGCAGAAGTAGTCTTTCCAAATTCTCAGCACCGACTGTGTTTCTACTACGATGTTTCCATCCGCGTCTCTACAGGTTTCTGTACGGGATTTGTTTTGCTGGCACATTCTTTTTACCCTCTGGTAAAACTTCCGTACATTGTTCCTGGAGTAGCATCTCTCAATATCCTCGAGCGCACGCTTCTCGTGCTCTTTCTTTTTCCTTCTAAGAAGCCGATGTTCTTCCCGTCTCTTTTGCTCGTAGAGCATGCGAGCAGATCTAGTCCTTCTTTGCAGCGCCGCTTTATACGCTTGTTGTTTTTCCGCGTTAGCTAGTCTGCACTCTTCATCAAACCAGGGGTTTCGTGGTGGTGGTCGTGTGAAACCCAGCACATCATTCGCGGCACTTATGATGGCTTGCTGGCAGTGTTGCCACTGGTCTTCTGTACTAGCTGTTGCTGCGGTAGGACTCGTAGCAAGAGATCGGGATATGCGTTCTCTGTAGGCTCTGGCGGTGTCTTGCGATTGTAGCTTTTCGACATTGTACTTTCTCACAGTATTTCGTTGTTGTGGCGCTGTGGATATCCGCATTCGTACCTTGGCTACAACAAGGTAGTGGTCCGAGCCAATGTTGGCCGCCCGGAAGGTTCGGACATCCATAATACTGGAGGCATGTCTGGTGTCGATCGCAATGTGGTCGATTTGGTTGACGGTTATTCGATCCGGAGACCGCCAGGTCCCCTTATGGATATTGAGATGTGGATGTGCATAGAATTACTAACGTAATCGAAAAAGCACTAGAAGAAAAAAAGATATGCTCAACCGTATTTCTTGACGTCTCGCAAGCCTTTGATAAGGTGTGGCACGATGGCTTGAAATGCAAACTACGACGAGTACTTCCCGCAAACCTATACGAGATTTTGAATTTATATCTCGGGAATAGACTCTTCCGTGTTAGAAATGGAAACGAATACTCAGAGCTCAAAGAAATTTTGGCCGGCGTACCGCAAGGAAGCGTTCTGAGGCCGCTTCTCTATCTGTTATATACTCGTGATATACCGAAAGAAGATGACACTATCCTTGCTACGTTTGCCGACGACACCGCTATCCTAGCGGTAGGTAAAACAATCGAGGAAACGAATGCCAAACTGCAAAACGTTTTAAATAAAGTAAATTAATGGACGAGGGACTGGCGGATCGCCATTACCGGAACTAAATCTGTTCACGTGAATTTCACTTATAGGAAAATTAATGACTTGCCAATTTTTATAAATTTGGCCCGAATACCCTTTGCAAATGAAGCCAAATACCTGGGAATGACACTCGACGCAAGGTTGAAGTAAATTTGTGGAGAAGGCTTAGGTTAGGTTAGGTTAGATTATGATAGAGGGTTGATGAGAATGGTCATCACACTTCAGTCCGTGTGGACGTGTGCAAAACAGGAGCAAAACATTTAAAAGCGATGAAAATTATATGAAATTCGTTTATGAACACATGAATGTTTGCACTTTTTTTTAAATATGGCTGAAATTTAAAAACAAAATCTTAATAACGAGTTCTTTTTCAAGCACATCTGTTGGGCGGTTTGGCATTGATGTGGTAATGTTTTTAAGCTCATCAGGACTGATTGACGACCAAGCTTCTCGAATAGCTACTTTAACCCTCCTACGTTCTTTATTAACTGTATCTAGTTAACACTCCTAACTGCATTGATAGCGATTTCCTGTCTTCTTGTAGGAGTTTTCTTGTTGTCGTTTTGTTGTATTCTGGCCACAGTCTTCTTGATATCTCGCATGTGATTTTGACCCTAAGGTTATAGAGTAGAGGCTTAACCATACCATTTGCTTGTTCAATGTCTAGGGCTGAACCCTCTCTAGACAGTTCATACTAGGACTAGAAATCGCCTAACTAAAACTATTCAAAGAACACTAAAAACCAAGAAAATAGGTTTTGGAATATTCCTTGACTTAAAACAAGTATTTATTTGGCGACACTACACAGGAAGACATAACAATAAAATAATACTCGACTGGTAATCATGTTTCACTTCAACTGTATTCAAAAAGGATTATCTAGCATAAATGGAGTTGTTCATTAAAGTCGGTCAACATATTATGATGTTTTCTAGTTCGAACTGATAAACTGAAATTAAAAATCCTGAAATTGATAGACGCCAAAGTTTGGAATTCCGATAACTTTCAACGTAATGTATAGATTTTCAGTTGTAGTCATATCTCAAGGATTCTGCTGTTTTTCAAAATCAACTTCATTTACGAGGTCACTCTTCAAATAGGCGACTTTTGCCGGAAAGTGAACGAAGAGATTGAAAATAAATTCACTAAAGACGTCTGATTTCGAAGGGGTTAATTGACACTGACACTTTGGCAACAAAGATATTAATTTTGAAAACAAAAAAAAATTTAAAGGAATCCTTAATTGACTTTATCTGTTTTCGCCGCAGTACACTTTTTTTAAATAAATAAACAGCGCAGCCTTTGCGGTTCTGCGGTTTTTTTTTTTTTTGAGTTCGGTCCGAGAGAATTCTGAGAAGAGATTTTTGAATGATAGAGATTAACAAAGTTATTACAGATTCTCAAGAAAATAAAGGACACCATCTGGGGAGAGTTTACGTGACCGCGATAAATAAATTTAAAATCAATTTCAAAATAACAAATCCAGTGGGAGTTTTGGAAATGTTTCGAAGGATTAGTTAAGAGAAGGGTGGCTGTAAAAATTTAGCGTTTTATAATGAAAACAGGAATCCTTCTACGCTTCTTCTGTAGTTGATTTGACTGTCGAAATTTCTTTCCGCGAATACTGATTCATAGTTTTAAATTGCACGTCCATGGTCCATCAGTTACTTACTTACTTAGTTGGAGCTTTAGCTCGAGGTGACCTGGGCCTGCTTCTCGTAACCATTTGTGTGTGCGTGTTATATTTTTGCACGAATGGAAGGGACCTACAGTTTTTTGCCGACTCCGAACGGCGAGTTGAGAAGCTCAACTGTGAAAAACTTTTAGGTGTTTGCGGCGGGATTCGAACCCAAGACCGCTGGCTCAGTAGTCCGACGCACGTCCATCAGTTGACAGCTGGAAATCATATGTGAAGTTTGGATGTTGGATGGGAAGTTTAGATTTGGGGTTGGATTTTCTCATGCGAGAGTTCTCACACGGGCACACTAGTATATATAATTTCTGTAGTAGGTATAGGTACCATTTGCGGTTCTCATACTTAACCAATCTTAACAAATGAGGTATCAAAAGAAAGAGAATTTCCTATAGCACTGACGAATTGCAGTTTCAATTTACAAATTTTTGCAAATTAAAAAACCGATCAAAATTAATATTTTACCCAAAATGAACTCCCAAAAGAACTAACACTTCCCGTATGATTTCCTAGGATTTCCATCAGTTGAAATGGAAATCATTTGGGAAGTTTGGACTTTCTCTTGCGATAGTTCTCGCATGGGCACACTAGTCTTTCCTTATTTGTATCTCGAACCTATTTCTTGTTCAATTATTTTTATTTTACAAACAAATGTGATCGACTTGACTAAACGCTATCACAAAACAAAAATCTATTTTCACATTTGGTCAGAAGCAGAGGGTCAGATTAAGAAAGAAAAATTAGGGAATTGAATTTAAGATACATATATGTACATATGCCTCTTGGCTATTGCATGGGTCAAGGTGCTCACTACCGTGCTAGTACCATGTGATTTATTCGAACGCTGGCTGATTATGACAAAGACGAAATAAATTTTTTTTCTGTTAAAGATTTGCAGCAACTGGAATCCGAAGAAATCGAAAGTGATGGCAAAATGCAGTTATAGAACCCCCTTTTTAGCAATTTCTTCCACTTCTAACACAAATATTTTTTGACTCAAATATTGCAACAATCTCAATAAAAGCAACTGCCCGAATTTCTATTAGTTGCTTTTATTGAGGTCGTACTGTACGTAAGCTAGGTAACTGTTATCTAGGGGGCACTCTAGGCTTAACTCTATTATTACAAACTATTGCAGACTGAGCTCACCTCACATCTTATATTCTGATTGCGCCTCAGGGCGCTTGGTCATCCCCAATTGCGGAGGAGGCTCATGATCAAACCCGTTGTGGCTTGTGGATGACCCGCTTATTTCCCGCACCGCGGTGATAGTGATATGTTACTGGAATTCTATCTCTTTTTGGAACTAACTCTAGAAGAAATACTTTTTGTGGGATACCCATTAATTGGGTATTGATTTGTAAAAGCAAAGGTCATAACTTTGGACCTACGTTCTATCTATCTATTTTGAAAACACGCGCGGTTACAACTGCTCCAAGTTGTGTATCTCCTTTGTGTCCTTCGGATACTGATGATGCACCTGCTCGCTGTTAAGAATCTCTAAGTTTCCAATCCCGCAAAATGAAGGCATACCGTGAAATTCCTCTAACAGTGGTTCTTAGATTTTGTATTTCAGATTGCATTCAGGGAATGTGACTCGTTCGTTTTCGGAGCAAAGCAAATCCACTTCCAATTAAGTCCTGTGTCCAACTTCATTCGTCCAATCCACTGACACCGCACCAAATGAATCAGTCTGGGTCCTTTTTTCCCTTTATTAATGTTCATTGAGTGAATTGTCCAGCCCTTACCATAAATAAATGTGTGTGTATGTGGGCGATCACCATCATCGCAAAGACCGATTCAACTCTAGCACCACAAGTCACTGGTGGTCAAATAGAAGGTAATCATTTATAGCTTCAATCCGATTGATTTCCTCGTCACCATTTATTTAATTTCGTCCGTTTGGTGTTTGGTCCTTTTTTTCCCTTTTCATCTCTTATCTGCTTTCGACAACAAACGAGGACACAAGTTCGGTGGCATTCAGTCGCATTACAATTACACATCCATTGCTATGCATGGGACTCTGCATGGGTCATGAACTGGACTGAACACTGCACAAAATGACGAAGACAGCTCAATTTAGCAACGTAATTGCAAAATATTTTCCCTTTGTTTTTGCCTGAGCTCTGAGCTGAATCTGATGCCACTTCCATGGCAAATTGTCGTCCTGCTGCAGTTGTAATGCAAATGAAAACAATTGTTTGTATCTGCAATGTTTTCGAGTTTATGAATTTGAAATTTCTCCATGCTGGTTGAGATTAAAATGGCTAGCGCCATCATTCCTGTTCCCCACGACGACGAAACGTACATGCATAGATTTTGGTTCATTTATAACTTTTCCGGGGAATGGTGTTCATAAAACAATATTTATTTTTTTGTTTCGTTGTGATTTGCAATGGCCTGGTGCAGCTTTTGGCGGTTGTATAACATCGACAAATATATGTATGTATACATACAGTTAGATGGTGTAGCGAAGGAGTGCTTCCAAAAAGACCATACAAAAAACTTCTCAGCGGTTCCGATTTGTATGCTTTTTTACTCCTATAAAGGGTGAGTATTGGGTTTGTTGCGGCGAAGGATTGAGGGATAAATTTGTCCTTTCAAATGTTACTTTCCTCGAAAACGCCTTCTTCACGTAACTTCACATTACTTGACATTCTAGCTTTTCAGTTGACAACCAAGGAACACTTTGACAAATGCTGTGACATAAGGTCTGTTTGGTATCTTTTTTGGCACTCGGAGTTGAGATCTGTCAAATAGTAGAATCCTCTCAAAGAGAGAGATATCCTCTCAAATACAGAAAACTTGCACAAAAGTAAACAAACGCTTTTGAAACAACACTTGGTCAAACCTATTAATTTGTTTTTATCTTCCACTAACAATGAACATTATGACATTTCACAAACTGTCAGATGGCTGGTTTGACAGAGTTGGCTCGGCCCACCGCGAGGAATAGGTCTTGCAGTAAATACATCGCAAGCTGAGAGCCAAATGAGAGTAAAAAAAACTGAGAGCCATGAAACTACTGTCATGATTCTATGTAGTTTACATAGAACTTTCGAAAACTAGCGTGTTACCACACAGACCTATAGCTGCTGCATCCTTCAAATGATCTTATACACCATAAGTTGCCAAAAGGCATTTACAGTCGACCCAAACCCATTTGCTATAAATTGATACATTATAACAAATATGCAATATATGAGTTCCATTAATAAAAAAAATGAAAATGTAACAACATGCAAATGTATACAGCAAAGAAAAAAATGCAATGCCCTTCTCCCCCTTGTATACGAGTGTCTACCCTATGTCAAATAGAGAACAGTATTTTTTCAGCTGAAATGAGTACATATGTGCATATGTATAACAGAGCCTTAAGCTTAAGCTACGAGCAGACGATATGCAAAAGTCGCATATATATTCGAGTGCTGACGTCACGAAAAAACTTGCAAATTTATCGCAAATCCTATAGAGTTGACATTGCTCGCAAACTCGCATAAAGACGTGTTCACACGATATTCGACTTTTGTCCCAAAACTCGCAAATGCATTTGCGAACATGTTGTTCGCATATGATATGTTCGGAAATGGGGTCGCAAATGTTGTGTTCACACGATATGTGACACAATTTGCAAGTCACATATTTTCAATCATATGCAGATTTGCGAACACTACAAATCTTTTGACATTTTGTATTTGTTGTATTGTGTGGTGATTTATGACTATTTAAAGTGCGGAAATTTATTAAAAATGTCAAAAAGAAAGTGGGCTGCTATTTCTTTTTTGGCAATAGTTCACATCGACATCGAAATCTAGATCATCGACAACCTCACGCCAGCCATCAAGTTTGGAAAGCTTAATGTGCTGGGCCGGCATCCCAAAGCCCGGTACTCTTCTCCACCGCAGCTATTGAACGCTGGATTTCTTTGTGGTTTCAATTGTGTTGCACTTTTCGACTTCCGGATTCCGATTTTTTGGAGCGACGTACCTTTGACTGCGGGGGCGGCACGTGATCAGTGTCGTAATGTGGTGATGATGAATCCATCGGCTCAGACTCATTAAAAGTACTCATTTTACTTAACTACATACAATTATAATTTTTATTTTTGGCGTTTTATTAGGCCAAAGCAAATTTTCAAATATTTGAAGTCTCGGTTTTTCAGTTTTATTTTACCTGTAGACTAGGAATTTGTCCGCAAATATGCCGGGATATGCAATGTAAGGTTTTCGTCCGGTCGCATATGGTTGGGACGCTTGCAAATGCTCGCAAATACTCGCAAATTGTCACAAATGATATGCGAAAGTGTTTACACGATATGCGAAAAAGGCGCAAATTAGTTTGCGAACTGGGTGTCGCATATTGTCCGCATATACTTTGCGAGCATATGCGGACTGTCCCAAATGGGTGTTCAGACGATATGCGAGCAATAATCGCATATGATGACGCAAAAATGACGTCGGACTCGCATATAAACTTTTGCCCAGCATATAATTTAAACTTGATTTAGAAATTCTTGTTCCAAAATCTTTGTTTTATTACTTTTTTTGTTAACTCTTATAATAATAAAACTAAGAAAAAATATTGCAACTGATACTGAATAGTTAGTGTACACACATATGTATTTATATTTTCTTCCAGGTAAAAACAATGGGTAGGTAGCACGCGTAATCAATTTCAGCAAAAAGTCGAACGCATAGCTTAAAAGTTTGGCCACCCGAGTTATACACCAATGTAATCGATTTCGATCGAATTCAAATCTGCTCGGTTTTCAGTATTTCAATTTTGTTGTTTTTCGAATTCATCCCTTGTAATTCCATTCGTTTTTCAATCCCATCGGAATTGATCACATGGGTGATTATTTTTGTTCCAATAAAAGTCCACCGATAGTAGAAATCTAAAACATACAGCGTACAAACATGTATGGACAAGTACTCGCGACATCTACTAGGACCCTTTTTTATGAACAAAAAAAAAAAACAATTTATTTAGCAAATATGTTAGTAGCTGGAGATGGCAAAAGGAGAGGTAGCAACCGGGACATTGGATGGTTTATGGAAGATACAGTGTATTAAAAAGGAAGTTGAACTGTCAACATGACTGGGAACTAAATAAAAATAATAATAGAAAGGAAAATCCAAAACGAAACGAAACAAACAAAATGGTTGCAATGGGAAATGTTTTTACTTTACAAATGAAAACTAAATTTCTGGTCGTGCGTGAAAAATTGAAGTGAAGGAATTTTTTATTTTATGAACGACTACAAAATTAGCAAAACATGCAAACATAGTATGAAACAAACAAAATGGAATCTCTATGAACTATGACGGAAAGACAGACAGTGTTGTCGTTGGAATTGAATAGACACGTTGCTGCGGTAGCTGTATATACGATTTTGGTGGACGTGTTTCGTATTAAAAACAATATATGTACAGGGTGGCGGAATAACCTCCTCGGTAAGGGTAATCGGGTAAAGCCGCACCGGGAGTGAGAGATGGTTCAAAGGTTTTATGGTTGAATAATAATTTACACTTTATTTCAAACTAGCTGACCCGGCGAACTTCGCACCGCCCCCTAATCAATAAATATTGTGTCAACCTAGTAGCTGAATTAAATTACAGTGAAATCTTTCATTAGCGGACACCCTGTTTAGCGGACAGCTCGCATTAACGGACAAAATAAATTTAAATGGCTGGATTCTACTATTTTCTATTGAAATCATTTTCTCAATAACGGACAAATCTGTTTAGCGGACGCGGACAGTAAAATTTTTAATTTTTGAAAAAAAAAATATTGCCTTAAGCGGACATTATGAGCCACAATAAAACAATTTTCAGTGGAAGTCGCGCTTCTGTATACAACCCAATGTCGATGTTTCCCCTCTTCTCTCCTTTTTCCTTTTATTTAGGAGAAAATGCAACAGTTTGTGTTACAGAAAGCTGCGTGTAAAGCCAGTGCATAGACAGTAGGTGTTAAACCTCAGTTTAATCCACTCAGCAATATGCTGAACAAATCATAACATACCAACGGGTTCAACGGCACTCCGGTTGTTTACCTTTGGGCCGTTGCACTCTTGGTATGTACATTGCCTTTAGAATTGCATAGATTGCATTTATTGCTTTTTAGTTATTGAATTCTCGAATTGCAAATTGTGTAGTATTAAGCGTTTTATGTTTTAGATGAAGTAAGCACTTTTTTGATTGTAATTTAGTATAAATAAGAAGATGGAATTAAAGAACGCGAATCGATTGTTATCATTCACCGACCGAACATAAGACTTTTATTTGCATAATATCTTCAGTGAGTCTGCTGAAGACGGTTGATATTTCACAAACGGCTAATTGATTTACGCATCGATTAGACCACTACTACAAGGCCTAGGTTAAAGTACCTACGACCATTCAAATAATTAATACGTGCGGATAAAGGCATCCACCCGTTAACATTTGGCGACCGTGACAGGACTGCAGTAATTGCTTCCCCCACCAGTGGTAAGAAGCATTTAATTGAGGTCCACTTGGCAAACCACCGAGTAATTTTATATATACGTCGGAAGAAAAAGCGTTACCAGGGCTTAGACACTGGGTAAAAACCGCCGGGTTTTTTTTTTATATACATATATCAATAGCGTGTACCAGGGCTGACACTGGTATCAACATACTGTCGGAAAACGTAAAATAACATTTGACGACGATGGATCTAGAAACCTACACTAATCAACAGCAATTAGTAGGAGAGGAAATCCTTCGGATAAACCGCAACTATGGTAAGGACAGTGAGGATCGAAAGACTGTACCTTACCTAGCAGAGAGGCTCAAGAACCTGAAGAGGATATGGAAGGATTTCGACGAACGGAATTCAGTTATCCAGAATAACTTTGCGACACAACTTGACCATCCCTATTTCAAAAAGGAGTACTACGAAGAAGTTCGGAAGGTCGCAGATCGCCTAAGGACTGATCTTCAGCAGCGTCTCCAAGGCCTCCAAGGCCCGAAGTTACAGGATGAAGAGCCAATTGAGGACGGATCAATGGCGGCTTCAAGACCATTAACTTAGCAGAGGGAGGGGTTAAAGGACATCGAGACAGAGCAATTTGAGGATCGATCAGTTGCAGGTCCGACGTCATTAATTAAGCAAGGGGTGATACCCCCGAAACCAGAAGAGGATGATCCACAGTCGAAGGAATCCTCTACCAAAACTAGTCTGAGCCAACGGTTCCATTTCATTTTGGAAGTCATCCAAAAATGTACCGATAACCTCATGATGGTAAGGGACAAAAATGCAGCGTTTTGCAAGGTTAAACTCCGCAGCTTGGAACAGAATTGGGAAGAAGCGACAACACTGTACCATAAGCTGGCGGATGAATTAACGCAGGACGAGATAAGCCAGTATTTTATGATGCAGGGAGAAGTGGAGGTTTCCATAATGGAACTCCTGACTATACTAGAAGCCCCAACGCAGCATTGTGAACCAGCTGCGAAGGGTACAATCGAGGTCCGAGATGCACCAATGAAGCTACCGCAGATTTCCTTGCCGAAGTTTGATGGCAATTATCTTAAATGGCAACAATTCTCGGACCTATTCACTGAAATGGTTCACAACCAGAACATTCCAGACACGCAGAAGATGTGGTTCCTTAAGACCAGCCTGATAGGAGAGGCAGAGAAGCTTGTTCGTCACCTATCTGGATCAGGTGCGAATTATGCCTCAGCATGGAGAATAATAGTCGACCGCTACCAGAATACCAGGTGGCTGGTTTCATCGTGGATCTCGAGACTATTAGGACAACCGAATGCATCTACTGGCACTGCCAACACTATTCGAACCTTACATGATACCACCCAAGAGTGTCTATCCGGGTTGGAAGGCCTGAAGGTTGACACAACTAGTTGGGACCCCCTTTTGCTCCACCTTCTGCTGAAGAAACTAGATAAGGATTCGCATACCCTGTATGAACAAGCGCTGAAAAATCCAAGGGCATTACCGTCGTTGAAGGAGTTTCTGGCATTTCTGGAATGCAGATTCCAATCATTAGAGATACTTGGACAGAAGGGAAGGTCTGGGGAAGATCCTCTAAGGAGAAGCGATGGGGTAAAATCGTTGGTAACAACTGCTGGTTCATCCCAATTCAACTGTCCATCATGCAGGGGAAGTCATCAGCTATTTACCTGTAAGGAATTTCTGCAACTCAGCCCCGCCAACCGATTGTCATTAGTGAAGAAATGCAACCTGTGTATTAATTGCCTCACACGTTGCGGTCAACTGTAATTCTCGAAGCTGTTTCAAATGCAACAAGAAACACAACAGCTTGTTACATCTCAGCAGCTGGAACCAATCGCCATCGTTAAGTGGTACCGTATCCACGCCAGGCCAATCAAGTGGCAACACCAATTCCCAAGGTCCAGTCGACCCGTCAACTGCGGCAACGGCACTGTTCAAGGATAATCGTCGAACATTGGTCCTATTAGGCACTGCCCGGGTCAAACTATGTGGAGCCGATGGTAAAATACTCGAATGCCGAGCACTGCTGGATTCCGGTTCACAGGTAAACATTATCAGCCAGCGAATCATCCAGAAACTTGGGCTATCCACCTCTACGGATTCATTGTATATTGAAGGTATTGGCCAAGGCAAACAACAATCCAGCAAAAGAGCGAACGTTCTTCTTCAATCCCGCCTAAACGATTATTCAGCTAGAATAGAAGCCTTTGTGCTGCCAACAATTATTTCGGAACAACCAACCCACCTGTTGAATACCTCTGCCTGGAAATTGCCTGCTAACCTGCCACTGGCAGATCCTAATTTCAATCGTCCAGATAAGATCGATCTCTTATTAGGAGCTGAATTCCACTACCAGTTACTCGCCATAGGACAGATAAAATTAGCAGAGGATCTACCCATATTACAAAACACCGTACTCGGTTGGGTCGTAGCAGGTCAAGTGAACGAGGGACACTCTACTACAGCCACATGCGGAGTGGGAGTCAAACCGGAAGAACTTGGGACAATATTGGAGAAATTCTGGCGACTAGAAGAACCAGCAGATGATCATCCAGAGCTCACAAGTGGTGACAAGCGTTGTGAAGCTCACTTTTCAAAGACAAGCCAGCGAGATTCTACTGGTCGATTTATTGTAAGCCTACCTTTCGCGAGGGATCCTACCAAGATAGGCGAATCCAAGGAAGTAGCACTACGCAGGTTTTATGCATTAGAGAGAAGGTTGGCCAAGGACGCTGAACTTAGCAAACTCTATACGAATTTTATGGAAGAGTATCTTCAATTAGGACACATGGAAGAGGTTGACATGACCAACATAGGATCACCACACTATTTCCTACCCCATCATGGAGTACTTAAACCAGAAAGCAGTACAACTAAATTAAGAGTTGTATTTGATGCATCCATGAAGACATCAGCGAACGTTTCATTAAATGAATTGCTGCTAGCAGGCCCAACTATTCAAGACGATATTTTCGCACTGCTTCTACGCTTTCGAACACCACGTTTCGCATTCACAGCCGATATCGAAAAAATGTATCGACAGATAAGTATGGAGAAGGAAGATCGTAAGTTTCAGCTAATACTTTGGCGGAAGGCAAAGGACCAAGTTCTGAAGTGTTATCAGCTTAATACGGTAACATACGGTACCTCCTCCGCCCCCTACTTGGCCACACGCTGCCTGAAACAATTGGCCAAGGATAACTTTCACCGATATCCATTGGGAGCGAAGATCTTGGAGAGGGACTTCTACATGGACGACGTTATGTCGGGGTCTAACAGTCTGTCGGAAGCGCTGGAGATGCAAAAACAACTGAGTAACATTCTACGTTCAGCAGGATTCAACCTTCGGAAATGGTGTAGTAATACACCACAACTCCTAACGCATATTACAGCAGGGGATCAGGCGCTGCAATCAGAGGTCCAAGATAAGGAGTCGTCCACAATAAAAACCTTGGGTGTCAGCTGGAATCCACAAACAGATCAGTTCTTCATCGACTCCAGACTACAATCAAACAACAGAATCACGAAGCGAAGCAACGAAATGAAACCATCAGGCCTGGGATGTTGGTAGCCATAAAAGATGATAATCTCCCACCAACGCAATGGCAGCTGGGCAGAATCATAAATTGTATAAGTGGTAATGACAATTTAATACGAGTGGTAGAACTAAGGACAACTAAGGGTTTGTTCAGGAGACCAGTGCATAAGCTGGCACCACTTCCAGTGGACGATGATCCACCCTTAAAAAAAACCCCCAAAAAACCTTCCACAACGACACTAGAACCGGATACGAACAATGAGGTGGTGCCAAGAAAAAGAATAAGGCAATCACTGGGTGCTACTCTCGCAACGATGTTAGTGATATTGCTGACGCTTCCAATCAGCCAAGGATCTCCTGTCAAATTGGAACCATTTAAGTCACACCCAGGAATTTATTTTGAAAACATCGCAGCAGCCCACATCTTGTCTAGTGAATGGAATATTATAGCATACTATGATATGGAGCTTTATTGGCAAGAACTACAACTAGTGAAAAACGCCAGTTCTTCGTTAAAGAGCCTACGTAATCTTATGAATCCCAAGAACCTATGTAACAAAATTACGTCCCAGGTACAACATCTCGAGGAAGAGCTAGAGACGAACAACGAACTACTATCTGTTCCCCCCAGCAATTCTCGGAAAAAACGAGGAGCCCTGAACTTTATTGGAAATATAGCCAATTCATTATTCGGAGTACTGGATTCCGAGTACGCAGAAGGAATATCCCGGACGATTGATGGAATTCAAGAAAATGAAGATCTACTACTAACCCACATCAAGAACCAGACATCATTTCTCGAGACTACTGTCAACCTGATGAGCCGCGACCAAGAGGCAATAGTAACTCAATTCAAGGCAATGTCATCCCATATAGAGGAGTTAAGGCAACGAACGAACAGCATCAGTACGGAACTCCATCAAGACAAACTTTCACAAGCTTTCATATCACTCGCAATACAAACGTTAACTACCGTTGTCAACTTTCAACGCATACAGGGCTCGCTGCTGGATGTCATAACCTACAGTCAACACGGGAAAATTAGTCCGCTCCTGATACCGACGCCACAGCTGCGTCAAGAGCTACTTCATATAAGGGAACATTTGTCGCATGTATTAAAACTTCCCGGATCTCACCTGGATACGACAACCTTTTACCGCTTGATGACTATCGAAGGAAGGATTCTGGAAAGACATGCGATTTTCAAAATCTGTATACCCTTAATATCCACCGAACCATTCGAGCTATTTCGCGTTGTACCTGTGCCAGTGCTTCTAAATGACACGTTCCATGCTATACAACCAGCTTCGCCATTTCTGCTAATAAATTTACATCGAGAGCAATATTACTCACTCTCTGGAGAAGACATGAGAAATTGCGTACCTATTAATCGAGGAGAATACCTATGCAAACCAGGAGGTCCCCTACATCATAAGGGATCAGCAGTCAGTGCGTGCGAGATTTCCCTTTTTAACCATCTGCTAAATGTGGACAAATGTCAAATACAGAAACTGGACGACGGCCCTCATTGGATCCAGCTCCATAATCCAAATGAATGGATTTATGCCTTGAGACAAGAAACCACGCTAAATATAGTATGCGGCCCAAACACTACATACTTCAAAATTCAAGGATCAGGTGTTGCACGACTTCAGAAGGACTGCATAGCGAAACAGGAGTTTCTTACCATTCAAGGGCATAATACATACCCTTCTGCCATGAGAATACCATACATACCGCTAGGCAACCTTACCGAGGTCATAGTCCCAGACCAAGATATTAGGTTGAATCTGCCGTCCCAGCCGTACCAGAGCCACATAGCAGAAATCGAAGCATTGAGGCAAAATATTCAAACTCTCCGCGAAACGTTACCAAATGAGCTACCACATCATGGCATCAAACATACCATAGGAAATATAGGAGTTCTACTATCAATTGCAGTCATCATTTTCTTGTCACTTCAGTGTTATTTGAAGGCACGCAAGAAGAGGATTATCCAACCCATACCCAAACCACGAACATTAACCGACAACGCTTCAAGAAGACCAGCCCAGCAAGAAGACCAACAGCATGGCAGATTTAGTGTAATAGTTTAGCATTAGTGACCACTGTTGTATATAATTAAGAAAATTGACAATTAAGTAAATAAAATATAAAATATAAAAAAATCTATATTTATTGAACTGTCCGTTCAACGCGGGGCAGAATGTTAAACCTCAGTTTAATCCACTCAGCAATATGCTGAACAAATCATAACATACCAACGGGTTCAACGGCACTCCGGTTGTTTACCTTTGGGCCGTTGCACTCTTGGTATGTACATTGCCTTTAGAATTGCATAGATTGCATTTATTGCTTTTTAGTTATTGAATTCTCGAATTGCAAATTGTGTAGTATTAAGCGTTTTATGTTTTAGATGAAGTAAGCACTTTTTTGATTGTAATTTAGTATAAATAAGAAGATGGAATTAAAGAACGCGAATCGATTGTTATCATTCACCGACCGAACATAAGACTTTTATTTGCATAATATCTTCAGTGAGTCTGCTGAAGACGGTTGATATTTCACAAACGGCTAATTGATTTACGCATCGATTAGACCACTACTACAAGGCCTAGGTTAAAGTACCTACGACCATTCAAATAATTAATACGTGCGGATAAAGGCATCCACCCGTTAACAGTAGGTATACACACACATTTGTATCGAAGTCAGACAAAATTAAAGGGAATTTTCCAAAAACCCAACGGGAAATGAAGCACTTCAGAAGGACTGTATAAGCGCATACGAAGATGCTCGAAGCGCTTCCTGACTATATGTCGCTCCGTATCCCTTTTACATTATGATGTCCGCTTTTGTAAGCGCTTACACAAAGATTACCATGACGCGCTTCTAAAGCGCTGCTTGGGAAGCCAGATTTAAGCGCTTTCGAAAAGATTACTATGAAGCGCTTCTAAATCACTGCAGGGGAAGCCAGATGTAAGCTCTCTCTCTTTTATGTACCTTTATTCACGTAACATAATTATTTAATTATTTATAATATTATTACATCATAAAAAAATTCTTAAGTCTAAAAAATAACGAAAATCAAAATGCTCTTGGAACTTAACCCATTTTGGCCCGGTACCAGTTCCTGTAGAAATTTTTTCACGATATTTTGAAAAGTAGCTCGTACGGACCCCATCAAGCCAAAAATGTTAAAAAAAAAATTTTCTCTTTAACCGTTTACCTGCTATGACCTGGGTAGTTTACTACCCACTGGGCCAATAAGTATACAAAAAAAAGTTATTTCAAGAAAATCAACATTGCATAAATTAAATAGCTAAGTTATAAGTAATACGTAGGCGTAAATAACTATGTACATATTATGTTTGCAGTATATTTTCCGAAGCATTTAGAATGCAAACTAGCTAAAAATACACTTTATACAAATGAAAGGCGCCTTGCTGTGACAGACTTTGCAGCGCTTTTGCCACTAAGGCTACCACTGAAATATTGTATTTTGCATGTGGATGGGCGATTGCGGTCTGCTCTCAAAAGCTCCTTAGGCACATAGTCTCTTAGCTCCAACTGTGGCTTGACATTTCCCGATTTCGTGACCAAAAGAAGCCATTTTCATGCATTGAACATCATGTTGGAAGATGTATTGACAAAAAGTGGTCACCACTACTTTTTACTGTGAATACCTTAATAATCGCCTACGGTGATTGATAAGCTGTCTTATTTTGGCAAATGTATCCGATCTATCGAACTTCGTGTTGTCTGATAAATGAATAAGTCGTTTGATTGATTCAAATATCGACATTGAAAGATTCTTCGCAATTGAAACTCAAAATGTATGCTTAATTAACCAGTACAATTTCCATGAAGGAAGTGTATGGTATTCACTGCGGAACAATGTATCTAAGAATATCTTCAATTCGTGCAGTTTAAGTTGAAGCAATGCATTATTTTGTGCCGCATATTGGTTATTATATGCTTTTATCATCTCGGTAATGCTATCAGTATAGAAAAGAGAAAACAACTGAGATGACGATTTACCACCTAACCTACGACAATGATAGGTAATAATAGAGCGTTTTAGCATATTTTATACTTGCTTTAGCGGAGTATAGTACACAATAGCTGTGAACTGTGATATAGATTCAATTCTGGTTGCTTCAACATCCACTGGTTGCTTAGAAAACTCAAAGATACGTTATTCTGACAATGATTACAAATTTTACAAGGTGGCTCCAATCTGGTCTACTCTGCCTCATAAGCATGTAAACCACCCTCCGCTGAATATTCCAGCTCTAAAGTTCCACCAAAATCTATTGAAGGGAGTGCATTGTCGACTCTTGAATGTACATACACAACATTCACGTATTCCGTTCTGTGCACCTTATTGACCACATAATCTTCTTCATCAGGTGACTAAAGCAAGGCCATAATCTCCTCCATTTGCATTGTTGTTTTTTTTATTGTACGATATCTACTAGTACATAATTTCTTTTCTTGACTAAATACTGAATCTGGATGAATCACCTCGAAATGCGGAAGAAATAAATAAACAAAAAACGGTTATTTCAAATTGTATCAATTTTATATATGACTTGTCCTAAAATGGAAAAAAACTCTTACTTATTGGCCCGTTGGGTAGAAAACTACCCATCAATTTTTGAACGTTGATCTGTCAGGTCTGATACACGGAACGCATAAAATAATGATACAAATGTTTAGTACTTTATATTGACGTCATATAATAGACATTATTTAAATGTTTGAATTTTTTAAAATTTTTACATTTTAGGCCCCAATCCTAGTGTTAAAAGAGATGGGTGGGGGGAAGAATGAAAAAAAAAATGGTAACTAACACTACTAAGATTATATTTAAATAGAAACATTTTGCAAACAGTCATTAATCCTCTGGAGAAAAAATTATAAAAATCTGGGTAGAAAACTACCCACTCGGGCCAAAATGGGATATTAAGAAACTTTCACTTTCAAAATTTTGTAAAAATTAGTGGATTGTTATTATATTCATTAGAATTATCTTACCGTACACAAATTTGTTGAAAATTAAACTGTGTTAGAATAAAACCACTGAACAACTCTTAAGACTGAAATATAATTTCACAACTGAACGCAATTTTTCAAAAAATAATGTTACAGCTACTGTCTAGACAGCATTTGTCCTTCATTCTTCGCAATTTATACTTAGTGCTTCCCAGGAGCTTTCTCACAGCATAAACAGTAAGCATACTCACTGCATAACAATGCTTCTTATAAGCTTCTAAATGATCTTATTGAAAGCAGTCCTTTGTTCGACGTATATTTTGTACGAGATGCTTCCACGAAGTTTCCTAGAGTTATGAAGAGTAAGCGCTTACTCCCTGCATACTAGGGAAGCGCTTACTATTTTTCCCGCTGGGAATGAACAACAGAATTCAAATGTTTGGCGTATGGGTATGCGGTATGCGATGCCAGTTGTTTTCTTTGGCTATTTACATTGGTCACTATCAGTGAGCTGGTAAGCGGTAAGCACTGTTTTGTTTATTTTTTAGTAAGTTGAAATTAGAGCTGTTCGTCATTATTTTCATAACTTTTCTATTGGGTATGTATTGTTGGTATGACATGGCTGATTATGTTAATTTTTATGTAAAGGAAAATATAATATGACATCAAAAAGAAAACGGCTGACTTTAAAGGAAAAAACAGAGATCATCAATTTTGGGGAGTCATCAAATCAAAGCAGTGTGCTGGTGCTGGCTCAAAAATGTTTGATTGGAAAAACCTGCGTCGCCGAATTGCTTAAAAACAAACAATCATTGCTGTCCGACTGGAGCAATGGGTTTAGCCTCTATGGAATAAGCAGGTTGTGATGACAATGTGTTCACGGACAAAGGATGGAATATGGAAAATAACTCAAGTGTTCTTAATTTTGATGTCTCAAGTGAAGATGAGGAGTTGGAAGAATTGGAATTGGAACCAGTCAGCGATATGAATTATCGAAGTGCTATAACCGCTTGTAAGTCTCTTCGAAACTTTGCTGTGAAAGCTGGAGACCAAAAAGCCTTACAAATTTCATCCGATCTTCGATATTTGTATACTTAAAGTACATACATATGTAAATATTTTGCCTGCATAAAACCACTGATAACCGAAAAAAATAAAACGTTTGGTTTAAAATAAAAAAAATATTCAAAACTCATAGCTTAATATATGTTTTATTATAAAAATAACGTCCTACTTAAATTAAATTATTTCAGCAATAGCATTTTTGGTCAATTCCCCTAAAGTTGACACTCTCTTAAGTAGACGAAAAATGTCGGTCCCGCAGCTGTCCGCTTAAGAGAGATGTCACTGTACTTTTTTTTAAAATGAAACTCAAAAACTCAAAATGAATTAATTTCATAAATAATATACAAAATCAAATGTTACGAAATTGAAGCAAATAGTTGTCAACATTTTGACGAATCATCAAACAATATGCGTAATAATTCATCGAGATAACCTTCTTTGTAGTTTCGTCACCTGAAATGAAATCATTGAAAATAATGATATCGATACTCACCGCTCAATGGATTTATCATGTTGATATTGAAGTGATATCCATCATCTCCTTGCCAAAACATCAGCGGATATTCGTATTACAATGCAGCTAATAGTTTTGAACGTTGTGTTTCGTATATTCGTTAGAGTTGTCCAGTGTCGCGACGTGTCAACACAGTATCGCGCGTTTCCAAAATTTCACCAGCAATCGCAACTGCGACTTCACCTATTGTTGGAGCGTTGATGTGGCGGTCGTGTGTTCCAGCGGGTCGTTTACCCGCTCTGATCACGACTTTGTAGCCATCACTTGTCATGCAATCCAATGTAGTTTTGAACAACCGCACCAATGCATGATGTTTACGAAGTAGGTGCTGCATATCATGAAGAATTGCTCTTTTCATTGCCGTATTGATCGATGGCGAATTTGACTTTGGATCTTTAAATTCGAAAGCGAAGTCAGAATGACACCTTTGTGGAGATTCGACGAAGACTTATCCTAGGAAACCGCTGCTACTTCGGTTTGGCAAAACAAATGGGTTCAAAACTCCTAACTCGGAAGACGAAATGCATGCTCTATAAAACATTGATCCTGCCAGTTCTGCTGTATGGAACCGAGTGTTGGACGATAAGAAGGAAAGCAGAGCAGATTTTGAATACTTTCCAGAGAGAAATTCTTCGTCGGATATTCGGTCCTGTATTCGAAGAGGGGAGGAGGGCGAATGGAGGAGAAAATATAACCGCGAACTCTATAAGCTCTACCAAGATGTGGATGTAGTCCGAGAAGCTAAAACACGTCGACTATACTGGCTCAAGCACATCGATTGAATGGACAACAATGCTCCAGCAAAGAGGATCTACGACTCACAGCCCCCAGGTTCGAGACGACAAGGAAGACCGAACCTCCGGTTTAAGGACCAAGCTATCGCGGATGCCAGTGCACTTGGTCTAGACAACTGGAAGCAGCGTGCCCGGCATCGAAGAGAGCGGAAGGCTGCCGTATCTCAGGCAGAAACTCTTCTCGGGTCGGGAGCCCGTTAAGTAAGTAAGTAAGCTGAAACCAGGTCTGTTTAGCATGACAATTCGCATCAAGGTTACTCCATCTTTCATTAGCTTATTGCAGTGCTTGTCTGCATACAGATTTTGTATCATTTCTATTGGTTCATGGGGTTCACTTTTTGTGGTAGGATTCTCCAGTTGTGTACTTTTTCTATTACTTTCCAGTTCGTCAGCTTCACAGTTACCTGGTATGTCTCTATGACCAGGAGCCCAGCACAGGGTGATCATGCATTTGCTCGATGAATTCAAGAAAAACGCTCTGTGTGTCGTGTAAACTTCAGTGTTTTCGAGAAATCGATAGATCTGAGCGATGACCCGGGTAGGATGTGTCTTCCCAGGTATTTTTGCCATATTGAACATAGAGCAGGACAGTCGCAGAGGAAGTGTTTGATACCTTCGTCTTCTTCTTCGCAACCCGGGCAAGTTCTGTGCTGCACTAGTCCCAGTCGGTTAGCATGTTTATTTAAGTTGATGTGTCCCGTATATAAGCCAATCAACAGTTTTATGTGTGATCTGCCCAAATTCAGTACTTTCCCAGTGGATTTGGAAATTCCATCATTTCTTTGGCAGCCTTGCATGTTTGGATCTGACTCCACATAATGTGCGTGGTGTTTTGCAAAGGACAGGCTATAGGCAGTTTTCACTACTTGCACCGCCGTACCAATAGTATTTACTGTGAGGTTTTCTATGTCTTCCGCCCCTGCTCTTGCAAGTTCATCTGCCCTTTCGTTCCCCGGTATATTGTTGTGGCCAGGTACCCAGAGCAGATTTACCGTGCTGGATCTTGCAAGGGTGTTGAGTTTTTCTTTGCATTCCTTCACTGATTTGGAAATTTGATATTACTATTGGTGATTCGAGTGCGTTAGTAGCTACTTGACTATCGGTGTTAATGACAATGTTAGGATTAACTATCGACTTCATCGATAACCACTTAACGGCTTCACGAATAGCCATCGCTTTCGCCTAGAAGACACTACAGTGATTGCAAAGTCTTAAAGATAAGTTCAGTCTGAGCTGGCCTAAGAAGACACCCGTTCCCATCTCTTAGATCCATCCATGTAGATCTCCAGTACGGATTTGTTCTTAATACAGATATTATCTTCCTATAACTATCGGCCGGGAATATTAGACTTATATTTGATAGAGTCATATAGTCCGTAGTTCCTGAATTAAGATTATATATTGAAAGTATTCTAACGTGTCCTACTCTGTGGAATAGAAATCAGAGAAGGCGTATCTTAAAATTGTTGACGAAATCGAAATCACATTCCATTCAAAAGATTATCGTTGCAAAAGGCCGCAGCTAAGAAAGCAGTATCTTTTGCACCTAAACACACAGAACGTAGACTCTAAAATAACATCGACATGTTAATAAATTCACTTTTTTAGTCGTTGCGGTTATCCACCTTTTTACTCAGAATGAACACATTCAACCACCAGCACAAATCAAACAGGACAATTGAAAAAGTTCTAAGCTCACACTGACAAATGGTTCCTTATCGGACTGCAGCTGTAGATTTGCTTGTTCAAGCGATGGCTGATGGCTAGGCACACAAACACACAGTAAAACACTAGAGATTGCCTGATATGTGAGCTCACCACTGGATTTAGGACATACAAAAAGACCAGCGCTGAAATCCTTTCGGCAAATACCTACATTGTTTTAGTGCGGAAGAAGGATTCTCCAAAAACAATGGGGGGGACAATGTGTGCGGTTTAATTGAATGATCAGATTTTTCATGGGCGACACGAATTTACTGTGACCAGCGTGCCGCAGTCGCCCACTAATCCACTGTTGACATATACGAGTACATGAGCTAAATTGAATTTCAGCGTGCGTGCCTTCGCATCAAATTCAAAATTGGAAATTTCCACATAAATTATAGCGCCGAGCACACGAGTAATAATTGCTATCCTAACCACGGCGCTCAATAACAATAATTATAACAATTTTCTCCAGGATAGTAGGTGTGTGGGGGGTCCAGTGTTCCGCACACACATTCAATCGAACCAAATTGCCAAATTCTAATTGATTGGAAGCAGACCGAAAACCGAACCCACCCCCCACTCCACTCGGGTAACCGAAAACTGAAAGAGGAACCACCAAATAATTAAAAACAAAGTTACCGCTCCATTAATGCGCCCAGGCACGCACGCATCCTATTTACCTTCATTTGACAGTGGGACGCAGTAAACCAATCGATGGATGCTATACGTTCACTCACGTTTTAAATGTCGGTTGCGCGAATTAAATTACCTCGAACGGGGCCGAGAGTATACCTACTCGTATCTCGTCCTCGTGTGTCTGACCTGGCTGATGTGGAAATTTTCGGTAAGGACAATTATTTACTTTTTCCTCTGTAGCTGGCACTTTTTCAGTCCTCGCCGCAGTTTTTCTCTCTTAATTAAAGCTTAACTGCGGGAAATCCAGTTCAGTAGACAAATTGGACACGATATCAAGTCCTTTCTATACTTGAACGTTGAACGCTACTGGTTATACTCCAGTACGCTGAACGCGCCATCCGGTGAAATTAGTTGATGGTCGTGTGGTTCCAAAAGGTGGTGACTAAGACTGAGAATGAAACTAAAAAGTACCCTCAATGTTTTTATTCCATTTGCAGGCAACTATTGCAGGAAGGAACTTATAACCATTGACCGTCGTCGTCGTTGTCGTCCTTGGCCAGTGGTATATTTGCAGCACATTTGTATGTAAAGAGAGGTGGATACTATTACCTTCTATCTCTCAGTTAGTAGCTTGTTATCCTTCACATTAGGTGTTCCGTTTTGTTGGTTTTGTTATTCATCCCCTTTGTTGCTCCTCTCCCCCCAATGCCATGCGAAAGAGTCCAGCCAAGGTACATTTAATGAATTAAGAGGTTAGCTGGGTTACGTTCAGAATGCCGGTGAGGGGGGGGTTAAGTTCAGAGCAAAAACCATGGAGTTGAACATAAAGTTTTAACGGTGTTGCCAGATAACTGAGGTTGTAAATCAACGTGAATGAGAAATGAAGAAAGGCATTGTGCGGTCGATCGCTATGTACGTATGTAGGATTTATCCCTTCCAAACATTCAGGTGGGTATTCTGTCTAACATTGCATTTCCCAAGAACTTTCATTCAGCAAACAGTTAAGGTATAGAGAAGTCATTAAGACAAGTTTCGTTAAGAACACAAATGCATACCACCGGTCGATGCAGGTTCACATGGAGGGGAGAATTGCTTGGTGAGCAAAAGTAAATGGATGGCGCTTGATATGGATAGTTGCATCCTTTTTTTTCTTTAGTAGTTGAAGAAATTACATACCCGCGTGTACATAGGATACGACTGCTGATTTGTAACAAGTGTTGTTCCTCGCAAAAAGTATTTTAAATTGTGGCATCGTCATCAGTCATTTGAGGTTATGCTAACTTTTTACATCTGATGATGATTTTATTAATAAACTAGCTGTCCTGCCCGGCTTTGCCCGTGTCTAAAAAATATATTGTTACTTACAACACATACATTGTCATTTAGTTCGAAGAATCAAAGACTGTGCGATCGCACCCCAAGGTTTGCAATCTACTGATATATACAATCCACAAACGTGTGGATTGTAAGTATTTGTATTTTGAATAAGTGACATTTCGCAAGAAAGTGGCATTTGTTAGTGTTTTTTTTTTGCATTAATTTAAATAATACTGCGAATAAATTAATTTAAAAATTGGCCTATATTCGGCACAGGATGTTAATGAACTGGAATACGAAGTTTTACTTCATTGTGTGTATTAGTTTTTATGTTTATCGAATCGTAAGATTGACAGGTAAGAGCGTAAAGCCAGAACTACATCGGAACAAAAGTGATAAGAAGTAGAAGTGTGCACACACTGAAAGCTCACTCAATTCCAACTGACCAACAGCGCCATTAACGGATGAAATTATTATTTGTTTGACATTTGAAAGCTCCAGGAAATGTATTTCTCCGCAACCATGCACATTTATTCATTAATAGTGGATGAATAATAAAAAGGAAAATTGATTTCAAGCCTATAGTTCTAAAAAAATGTACGGGAATAATAAAATCGGTATTTGCTTTCGTGAATATACGTCTAAAATCATTTTTTAATTTCTTTGGATATCAGCTGGTAAAGAAAAACGTGAATAAGCGCCATCTATGGTTGTATAGATGTATGTGAATCCAATTGGATTTACTTGAATTCATATAAGATCATTTAAGTATTTGGTTGGAAGAACAACAGGAAAGCTTTCGTGCAAAATCACCGCGGCCAAAGCTAGGGTATGCTCTAGCTTTAGCCGCGGTGAGTTTTATTTATTTGAGAGGAATTGATACAGATGTGCCATGGGATGGAGGAGTACAACACATTGTTTTGAGTTTGTTGTACTTTTTATCACTTTTGTTCCGATGTAGTTCTGGCTTAACATTGAGATTTATATATTTAAATAATGGTAATTATTGTCTTGCAATTGTTTGTTAATTTTCTTTCAAATATAATATTTATCTATATACATATGTATATTTTTTTATAGGTACTTTCCTTGCCAAAAATTCTTCGTACATACACTGTTAAAAGCTGCCGGAAACATCCCTGTGGCATATCCTTAAGAGTTTCATCCATTAAATAATGACTGTTACTTACTTAGTTGGGGCTACAGCTCGAGGTGAACCGGGGCCTGCTTCTCGCAACCATTTGTGGGTGCGTGTTATATTTTTGCACGAATGGAAGGGACCTACAGTTTTTTGCCGACTCCGAACGACGAGTTGAGAAGCTCAATCGTGACAAATGATACTCTTTGATGCTTGTCAGACAATCGAAAGAGGTGGGACCGTAAAAACACTCTTTTAGGTGTAAGACCCGGGCAGCATTGCGTGCAGGGACGTGGCGTGATGTTCTAAGCAGGGTGTTCTACTTTTTTTTTGTTGAATAATAACGTACATATGTATATACTCAGTTTTCTCCAGGACCACGACGAGGATGTTAAGTAAACAAGGCCAACAAAATAATTTATTAAGAACGGGGCAACCACACAACCAAAATTTTCTTTCATAGTTAGGAATCTAAAAATGTCTAGTAAAAGCTTTACTGTGTAAACCTTACAAATCAAATCCGGAAGAGACGGTGTTGGCCTTCCAAAACTAATTATTTCCAGTCTTTCTTCCGAATTTAATTAAGAAAATGGTTTCTTCAATAAATTTTCAATAGCGCATCGACAGGTCGTTTTTCTCTTATACGATTTGGCTTAAAAGAACAACGTGCATATCTAACTATTGCCAGAATGATCAATGATGATGTAAGAATAAACATGTTTCCGCAACATGTTTTCAATGCAAATATTTGAAAAAAAACACGCCTATTGTTGTGTTGCTTTTTGCTTTCGCTTCAGTCGATTATGTTCTACAAATATAGAGCACATCGAAATCGAACAAATAACTAATATCAGGAGAAGAGAATCGAACAAAATTCAACCAAACAAACGTTAACATGCGAAATAAAACAAAATATGAAAACCAACAAAATACCCACAGGCCACAGGCCACAGCTAAAATCTTCCTCGCTAAAGAAAATGGTAGAAAATGTATTGTATCGAGCCTGCCTGCGTGCGCAGTTTGCTGGGGAACTCAAATTGATGCGAAACAAAACAGAATATGAGAAGCAACATAATACCCACAACTAACATCTTCATCGCTAAAGAAAATGTGTTGTATCGAGCCCGGGTGCGCAGTTTGCTGGAGAACCCAAATTCATGTTATTGTACAGGCGATTGTTGGGACTTTGAATGTGGTAGAACGTTTTTTTTATATGGATATTTCCTTTGGGTTGGTGCGCTAGTAAGTGGAGAACAACCGGGCGAGTCGACGTCGAACTGAATTTAATAAAAAGTTGGTTTGGATAGGTTCAATTTACTTACGAAAAGAGGAGAACATTTTGTTCAACGTCAATTTGTGTTGAATGGTTTATAAAGGGTGATTTTTTAGCTGGTTTGGTTTTGGCAACACTGGTTTTGACAGCTGACGTGTGTTTAGTACCTTGTGTCACTGTCAAACAGCTTCAGTTTGGTTTGCAATTTAACCATGGATCGTCTTACAAATGAACAACGCTTGCAAATTATTGAATTTTACTATCAAAATTCGTGCTCGGTTCGAAATGTTCATCGCGCGCTGCTTCCATTTTATGATCGGCATTCTCGACCTTCTGAGCAGTCTATTCGGAAGATTGTGACCAAATTTCGCACCAAATTTACTTTGTTGGACATTAAACCACCAACACGTTTACGTACTGTGCGTAGTGAAGAAAATATTGCGGCCGTATCAGCTAGTGTGACAGAAGACCGCGAAATGTCGATTCGGCGCCGTTCCCAGCAGTTAGGCCTTTGTTACAGCACTTTTTTTTGCCCGAAATGGAAGTTCTTGACTTGCATGATATGTGGTTTCAACAAGACGGTGCCACATGCCACACAGCACGCGAAACAATGGCGCAATTGCGAGGCGAGTTTGGTGAACAGTTAATTTCACGTTTCGGGCCGGTCAATTGGCCGCCTAGATCGTGCGATTTGACACCATTAGATTATTTTTTGTGGGGGTATGTCAAGGCTAATGTCTATAGGGACAAGCCCGCTTCGATTGACGCACTGGAAGCCAACATCCATGCATTCATTCGTGAGATACCGGCCGATATGTGTGAAAGAGTATGCCAAAATTGGACTCAGCGGATGGGCTACCTGAGACGCAGCCGCGGTCAACATTTGCATGAAATTATCTTTAAACATTAAATTGCAAGGTTCAAACTATCGATTCAAATAAATATTTCATTCATTTTTTCGAATTTTTTGTGTTTTTTTTTTAAAAAAAGTTCTCAACCTCTTAAAAAATCACCCTTTATAAAGGGTGATTTTTTAGCTGGTTTGGTTTTGGCAACACTGGTTTTGACAGCTGACGTGTGTTTAGTACCTTGTGTCACTGTCAAACAGCTTCAGTTTGGTTTGCAATTTAACCATGGATCGTCTTACAAATGAACAAAGCTTGCAAATTATTGAATTTTACTATCAAAATTCGTGCTCGGTTCGAAATGTTCATCGCGCGCTGCTTCCATTTTATGATCGGCATTCTCGACCTTCTGAGCAGTCTATTCGGAAGATTGTGACCAAATTTCGCACCAAATTTACTTTGTTGGACATTAAACCACCAACACGTTTACGTACTGTGCGTAGTGAAGAAAATATTGCGGCCGTATCAGCTAGTGTGACAGAAGACCGCGAAATACTGTCACTGTCAATGGTGAACGCTACCGAGCGATGATAACAAACTTTTTTTTGCCCGAAATGGAAGTTCTTGACTTGCATGATATGTGGTTTCAACAAGACGGTGCCACATGCCACACAGCACGCGAAACAATGGCGCAATTGCGAGGCGAGTTTGGTGAACAGTTAATTTCACGTTTCGGGCCGGTCAATTGGCCGCCTAGATCGTGCGATTTGACACCATTAGATTATTTTTTGTGGGGGTATGTCAAGGCTAATGTCTATAGGGACAAGCCCGCTTCGATTGACGCACTGGAAGCCAACATCCATGCATTCATTCGTGAGATACCGGCCGATATGTGTGAAAGAGTATGCCAAAATTGGACTCAGCGGATGGGCTACCTGAGACGCAGCCGCGGTCAACATTTGCATGAAATTATCTTTAAACATTAAATTGCAAGGTTCAAACTATCGATTCAAATAAATATTTCATTCATTTTTTCGAATTTTTTGTGTTTTTTTTTTAAAAAAAAGTTCTCAACCTCTTAAAAAATCACCCTTTATATCTGAGATTGGTGTTCTAAAAAACTAGCCCCAAATTGATTGAAGCCAACATAATTCGCTCAAAATGTGCAAGTTGAGGTTACAATTTTCTGGTTCTGTCAAAGTTAATCAGCTGTTGTTTGACATCAGCGAATAATTAACAGTACTTTTCAGGGCGACCAACAACTAAATGCAAATTGATTTAAGACAAACTTAACTGCTGAAAAAAACGCCCTATGCTTACATCTTTAGATCCCACTTTTAGCTCAATTGTATTGGGGAATGTTCCAGAAAAGCTTGGATTTATCTCCCTCGTAAAACTACTTCAACAGCATGGAAGAGCTTTGAAATTTTTTAGTATCTATCAAAGCAAAACTATTTGATTCGTCGTAAAAGAATGCTCCAAGTGAAAATTTTCTTTTACGATGCAGCGATCCATTGAAAGAATCCACTGTTACTGAAGCACGGTGCCTTCAAAGGCGAATTGGCACGTGGTTCTCTAGTTCTCTCTCTCTCTCTCTCTCTGAATGTGTAATTGCGAATTCCTTTTTAATTTTATTGCCAAAAGGAATTTTTGTCCTCCTGTCGCGGATGCTCGTAAGTAGTTCCATTAAGCCTTCGACGACTTTGTCAATAATGAATTCTAGAGATGCGATAATACGCGTAAGATGTCCACTTTATACCGACTCTCGATGGTAGGGGGGAGATAAAAGCAAAGACACGATTTTACCGTAAACTCGTAAAATACACGTTTAATGCCATTGCCGCCACGACCACCATCACACGCCACCATGCAAAGGTGTTGGTAACGAAATATGTACATCGGGGAAAACGCGTAAGACTGTACGATTGCCAATTACGGTTGCGTAACCGTAAAAAGTTCCTACAAAAGGTGTGTGCGGCTCAATTCCCGTTTGTTTTTTGGTTAAGTAGAAAGTTAAATTCTATTCTATAAGGCGGATGCCACATAAAGCATAAACCGAAGGGGGCTCGTTAAACTGAAGAGGTCTGAGCCGAGCGTCGTATACAGTCCCGCAGATGTGAAATCACCGGCAAAACTTTGTCCCAGGTCCCCGGCAGGCAAAACTTTATTCACCCACCCTAAGTGGTTAATCTAATGTAAGCATGTTTGTATTTGGTTTAGATGCCCTCGAATGCAACCTATACCTACATATATACCTTCGTGTGTATGTATGGGGAGTTTTATTACTCCATTAACTACGATGCCTCTATATGTGTGCGCGACTGGGTAGCAGCGCGGCGTTCTTTGCCGATATTTAAAAGGTCCTGCGACCGCACACCGCATCATTGGGAGCTCTCCCGAAAAGTTCGACGACGAGGACTATAAATTGTAGCACTGGGCCATCATGGAAGTGCAAAACTTTTTCCGCCTCCGGAGTGGTGTACGAACATATCGCAGGCGGGAGGACGGATGTAGCACCAATGCACTGCATTGGAGACAAGAATCGGGGCTCTGCAAAAATCACTTTAAGCATATTGAAATTTATTGTTCTTGTTTATTGAGGCTCTAGGGTAGGTGATGGTAGATTTAAAGATGCGGAGCTCACATGTCTTGTTGGTTTCGCCAAACTTTGGTGATTTCCCAAATGCTGTTAGGTACGAGTATGAGTTTCTTTTGCAGGGCGAATTTATTTCGTAATTGCTGATGTGTCGGTTGCAAGAATCCCGCCATTTATCTGAGTTGGGCTCATTTGTGGTTGCGATAAATTGCATTTAATTTACAACAGATATCGCGGGTCATCGGACTCGGAGTGGTAAACGACGACTGACTGTTTTTTTTTTTTTCATACATACTATATGTATGTAAATGTATTTTCGAATTGTAAGCAGACCGATAATTATATTGGGCATGTGGTGAGTGTCGATTTGTAATGATTTTTTTTTTTATTATGTGACAATAAATTGCGCGATGACATCGAAAATAATACATTAATCTACAATAACAGTTGTTTCCACTATCAATCATCACTCGATTGGAGGGGAATGCTTATTGAAATTGCTTTTTTAAAGTTCAGATCTTAAGAAGAGGTGCAACCCGATGGCAGATTGATGCCCTTAAAAAATACAAATTATTGTTTGTATACGCACCGAACCATTGGGTTGAAATGTCTTTAAAACAGTGTTACCCAATTTTATTACGTTAGAAGCTTGCTACATGACATTCATAATTCCGTACTCAACAGAAAAAAATAAATAAAATGTGTGTTTTTTATTTCCTTTATTTATTTACATCTGTCCAAATTCCAAATTGGACACCTAGTAATTGTTGTTAGGGAACAGGATATGATAGCTTATAAGGCCAGTGCCTTTACATACTTTTTGTTTTACAATAAGGTGGGTTTTTTTATTTTTTAACTTACAAATTTCAAAACGTGAAGATTACAATTGTTATAATTTTTATAATTTTTATAATTTTTATTAAAGTCTCTGAGTTAGGTCTGAAGGTCTAAGGCGCTTCAGTCTTCTTTTTCTGGTTATTTATTGTAGCGGGATAGAGTTGACTTCGTTATTATCGTGGATTAGTAACCGGATTTTGTGTTTTGTGCAATTCCATTACTGTCGCTATTTTGAGGTCTTTATGGATGTCGTAATTGGAAATATACCATGGAGCGTCTATTATCGTTCTTAATATTTTTGATTGTTGTCTTTGGATGATGTCAACATTTGATTTACTCGCTGTTCCCCACAGCTGAAGTCCGTATATCCATATTGGTTTAATGATCGTCTTGTAAATGAGCAGTTTGTTGTCTATAGATAGGACCGAGTTTCTTCCCAGCAGCCAAAATAGTTGTCTAAATTTGTCATTGATTTTATTGCGTTTTGTGAGTATATGTTGTTTCCAAGTTAACTTTTGGTATATGATACTTAGCTTTCTTCGCTAGAGTTACTGTCTTGTCGTTAAGTTTAATAGTTTGTGGATTTGTTATTTGTCTTGTGGTGTATGTAACTCGGTTTTCTCTTCTCAATATCCATAAGGGGACATGGCGGTCTCCGGATCGACTAACCATCAACCAAATCGACTACATTGCGATCGACGCCCGACACGCCTCCAGTATCCTGGATGTCCGAACCTTCCGGACGGCCAACATTGGTTCGGACCACTACCTTGTTGTAGCCAAGGTACGAATGCGCGAATGCAGAGAACGCATATCCCGATCTCTCGCTACGAGTCCTACCGCAGCAACAGCTAGTACAGAAGACCAGTGGCAACACTGCCAGCAAGCCATCATAAGTGCCGCGAATGATGTGCTGGGTTTCACACGACCACCACCACGAAACCCCTGGTTTGATGAAGAGTGCAGACTAGCTAACGCGGAAAAACAACAAGCGTATAAAGCGGCGCTGCAAAGCGGCAAAGCGGCGCTGCTCGCTGCTCTACGAGCAAAAGAGACGGGAAGAACATCGGCTTCTTAGAAGGAAAAAGAAAGAGCACGAGAAGCGTGCGCTCGAGGATATTGAGAGATGCTACTCCAGGAACAATGTACGGAAGTTTTACCAGAGGGTAAAAAGAATGTGCCAGCAAAACAAATCCCGTACAGAAACCTGTAGAGACGCGGATGGAAACATCGTAGTAGAAACACAGTCGGTGCTGAGAATTTCGAAAGACTATTTATTTATTACTTACAATGTTTATGTTCTATCGGTGAAACGGTTGAGAAGTTACAATACCTCTTTTTTGAACTAAATACCAACGATTTCAAAATTCCAAATACAGTAGACTCTCCCTAAGTCGAACTCTCTATAAGTCGAATTTCTCTCTAACTCGACGTTTTTCGCCATATTTTATCATTCTCTTCCATTTTCCATACAAAAACCATTCATAAAGTCGAACTCCCTCAAAGTCGTCACTCTCTCTAACTCGAACACATTCTCTCGATTATTGGCATCTTTTTTCACCCCTTCGGAATTAGTATTTGAGTACATGTGCTTATACATAACTACTGAACATCAAGCAGCTACACACTTCAATATCCTAAATATGTGTAGCATCGTGTGTGCCATCATCTTCAGCCCGTCGTGTTTCTTCCTGTTCATATTCTTGATACGTCCATACAAAGATACAGTTTTTCAAAAAGTTGCAACGCAAAAACAAAAAAAAAAGAAACATTGTTATCCTTTTCTTTGTGTTGTTGGTTGTAAGTTTTTTTTAAGTACATTAACCTTTTTTTTATTAAACAAACGTTTTAAAACAAAAATAAATGTTTCTCTCTATTACTCGAATTTTTGCAAAACCCTCTCTAACTCGAACAAATCTTGGTATCCCGTGAAGGGAGAGTCGACTGTAATTCAACACTCAAACTCGTCCCTGGAAAAGTTTTAAATTTTCTTCCAAAGATTTTACTCCACGTTTGACTGAAACAATGCACCCATCCGCTCCATGACAACCCTAATTGCCTTTAATTTCAATTCAACGCCAGCTACTGTCAATGCAGACGTCCGTCCATGACGTCCGTTCAGGTGGGCCTGGACCGATTTGTTGTTAAATAACAATAGCGAACAGCATCGCGTATTACCGTTACATCTCTTAAACAGCTCACCAAAGGGATGTGGTCCCAATGCACAGCAATCCCATAATTAGCACAAAAGAAGTCATGGAATTATGCTTTTCAGTTATCCGACATTGCACAGCTTTGCACACCATTCGTGGGCATCCTTTTGGGAATTGAGCGTGCATCCAATAATTGTTCTGAATCGCAGTCGCTGCCGGCAAATTGGTTTCCCATGGGGATCCGTTGAGTATGACTGCCAATTTGGTGCAATTATCACTGCTGGGCGATTATCTTATTACATCCACGCTAATCCAAGTAGGCGTTATCCTGCAAAACTCAAACCATCATAACCATCAGTTGGTTTGTCAAGCCCCATTAAGTGAAACGGTTTCAGAGACAGAGACAGAGAGTGAGAGAATCAGGATTTCCCATGCACGGAAATTGCACTTAATTTGTGTTAATTGCCGAACGCATAATACCAATGTAATGTAATTTAAATAATATTTACGCACTGGAATGTGTATTTGCCAAGAATCTGCAGGACACAAAAGCGGCTGGCCCAGGTGGCTTTTTCTGTCATCGAGAGGGTTTTCCATCACACATGCGGTCGGAATCATTAAAATCCAATTCAAATTGAACAGTCACACTCGGTTGCAGCTATTTGTTTCAATTAATTTGACTTTAACGTCCGGTGACCGGTCCAATCTACACTCACACAGGCACACGAACTGGTGTTCGACACCAAAAATGCCAACCACCACGAACAAGCGAAAGGCAACCACCGACAGCAACATAATGGAATTCCCTTCTTTTGGTGTTGCATGTTTGGGATATTCGACGATTGCTGTCGTTTAAATTGCTGCACATGGCCAAATTCCTACATCATCATTGATCTGTCGTTGTTGTTGTCCTTCTGGCAGGCATCAGGACGTATTCCGCAACTGTCGCATCAAAGCGTCGACAAAAGCAAGCGTCTAATGCAGACTTCCTGTCCTGTGCTGTGCTGTGCTCGGTTGCATGCTGCAGCATCTCTAATTATTTACACGACTTTTAGGCCAACTGCAAGCTGCAACTGAAGTATAGGCCCGTTTTCTGGCTATGCATATAAAAATTAAAGAGTACGGCCCATCGGCATCTCCCACCACCGCAAAAGCCCCATGTGTGTTGCTGTTTCTCTGGAAAGATTTCCCTTGCCCGCCTCCCCCCGCGCTTAATCTGTTGGGTAAACATTAAAAAATATGTTTTTAATTAAAATTTCTGGATTACTCACCACCCATATGGTTCTGTTGGTACATTTACATGCAAAACTCATCATATTTATTAAAAGCACCAGATAAAAAGGCAACATCGTTCGTTAGCTTATGGCAAAATGTTAATTTCCCCAGCGCCCTAGACCTCAGCACGTACGCACTAGCCGCTATGCATACCATAGGCGGAACTGTGTGTGGGGACTTATCGTATCGGCTACAAGGACGAATGTAAATTCGCCCGTATTCAAAATGATTAATAACAATTGTACATTTTTTTGTCAATAAATTATGATAGTTAAGGTATATGCATGTTTTGATTAACATACAGTCGGTCTGACAAGAATGCCACCAATGGGTACATCGTACATACTCGTTTCTGTTTATGGAATATGCGGTGGGATAGCATTGCCATCTGTCCGGTTTTTCCCGAATTTTTTCGCCATTTACGCGGTAAGTTTGTCAACGAATAAAAAAGACACAGCATGTCACTGTTTGGGCTGGAGGTATAACCGGAACATTCTTTGTTGAAAATGCGACTGGTCAGGTAATGGCCGTTTATGATGTGTAGGTATATTATTTTTATTGCGGAATTTGTTAAGGTGTTTTTGCTTATAGATGCAATAAATAAATAAATACTCTAATGGATTGGGCTGCAGAAAATTAGCTTCTTTACGAAGAAAAAGCAATCGAATTTGGATTTTAAAAAAAAACTGTCCAAACGAAAATGTTCAACTTTCTCAATCGAGTTTTTCTCAAAAAATTTAAAATACATAATTAACCCTCTGAGACTACTTTTGAACATGGTGGAAGAAAATAAGTCGGATAGTTTTTTCTAAGGTAAATTGGGGCCTCTGAATTCAAAAATGAACTCAGAAAGGGTGTAGAAGCTTTCGTTTACCTGTAATCTGTGAAAATATCTCAAGGCACTTTTTATATTTTCACAAATATGCCACTTGATTTTATTTGTAAATAAATATACTTTTGACGAATAAAATTATGAGTTGGATTGATTTGTTAAATTTCACTTTTATTGACGCGCCAAAATAACGACGTGCACCAAATCAAATTTTTTGCGCGACAAAATACGTTGCTTCCGCAATTTAAAATAAAAACTCCGCTAAAAGCTTCGTATAACTTTCAAAGCTTTTGTATATATGTTGGTGTGTTTATTAGTAACAGCCAAAAAATATTCAAATAATATAAAACTTATTACTTTTTCCGTTAATTCAAATAATATGATAAGTGTCTTGAGACACTCTTAGGTGTTAGAGGGTTAATAAAGGGTGTACATACGTCCAGAATTTTTAAAAAATCGCAACTATTCTTTCTACAGATTATTATTCTTATAGTCTTAAGCGTTTTTATGTAAAAGCCGATTGTAAATATTTCCCATGGATCCAAAGTTATTATAGAAAATGTGACGGCCCTACGCGACGAGAGTCAGAATCGCGCAGGTGACCTTTGTTTGAGGCAGCTTTTTTCGGAGTCCTTCAGCATGTCATTGTCAGTTCTTTTTCTATCCTAAAGCATGAGGAGAATATATTTAGGTTTCTGAAGTGAAGGTAAGTTGTATTTGATCGTTCAAAGTTAGCTGCGCGTGACCTCGAGCGAAACGCGCTTGAAACCTTAAACGCGTTTTTCTCAAAAACTGATAACTCATTCTGTTTTTAATATTCTTTGATGCATTTTTTTTTTAAATATTCGAAATTGTTTTCTCTATAGTCAGTCGAGCAGGATTTTTGATATTTTGATTAAAGAAATTTATAAATATAGGTAATTAAAGTGTGACATTTTTAATAAAAAAACCACTTTTTTAAAACTGCAAAGACAACCTTACTTTACAAGAATTTTTTTACATTTTGCACATCCATCAACATTTCAAGGAGAAATGATGGAGACCGTGGAGCAACTTTTTTTTCATAGTGCCTTGAAAAATGTGTTTTTTTATATTTTAATTCTTGTAAAAAGAAATTGAAATAAATTGTTTTATAAATTTTAGATACTAATAAACAATGTGTAAAAGTTATTTTTATTAATTTCCATTCTTATCCTTTCTAAAAACCGTTTTTCTTTTAGCGGGTTTTTGACGTTGCTGGACGTACATATGTACCCCCTTAAGTTTTTGTGCATTACTTTGAGTAAATAAATTCTTTAATTTAAATTTTTAACCGTTTCAAAATAACTTTTGGGTTATATGAATTGGTCCAATAATAGTTATTAGTTCATATAAAGTGAGACTTCACTGTATTTCTTTTAAATGTCTCTCAAGAAACTTTCCTACTCCAACAATCTGAGACCCGATGTGAACATCATTTGCTACCAAGCGCGGATGGTGGAACATTCATCTTTTATACATGGAAAAAATAAGAATCTTTTAAAGAAAATGCCTGATAGAACACCAAAAGTGTTGTGCTGTTTTAAACACATTTATGCCCAGTTTCACAGTGAGAGTTTAAACTCTCGTTTTGGATTAAACTTTCGTTTAAATTTTTTTCGGTTTCACAGTGCTCGTTTAAACTCAAAGTAGAGTTTAACTCGATGTTTAAGTTAAACGCCAGTACTCTGCCGTTTAAACTTTCCTATGACCTGTATAGGTAGCCACTTCACACATTCTCGCATTTAAGTTCACATAGTCACATACTGAGGTTCACGCATTCATAAATTGAGAGTAGGCATTTTCATTGGTTGAGGCATAGAGAAATTGTAGAGAAACTGTCATCGTCGTTGACAATCGTTTGACAACGATTTTGTTCTGTTGTCAGTACACACATTCACGCATTTAAGTTCACACATTCACATATTGAAGTTCATGCATTCACAAATTGAGATTATGCGTTTTCATTGGTGGGAGCATAGAGAGAATGAAGAGAATCGTTTGACATCTCAAAGCAATAGCGCCGAATTTTTGTCTAACATAGCTTCCAAAACTGCGTTTAGTTAACTGGAAGATTAATTCCGACTGTGAAACCGAACGAGTTCAACGAAAAGTTTAAACTCTCGTTTACGTTTAGTTGATCTACAGTTTAAACTCTCACTGTGAAACTGGGCATTAGTGTTTCGGTAAGTGCAAACCAATTTTTTTGTTGGTCTTTGTCAATAGAATAAATCACAGTTACAATTAAAATTGACAAAAGCGCTGTTCGAATGCAGTGCGAAGTATATTACAAAGAAAAAACAATTGGAGCTGGTTTTATTTATGGAAAAAAATCCTGATATCGCGAAGGGAGTTTTCGCAAAAACCCAGCAGACAGGCGATGGAAAAATAATAATAATTCTTATTTATTTTATTCTCTTAATTTTGATACCACAATGTGACGAAATAAACTGAAATAAATTGCAATTATAAGTAATTTTCACTTTTTTTTCTCCAAATTATGTACATTCATATATGGGCATCATGGATCCAACAATAGTGTTCTACCGCTTTGTCGTTTGCAAAAAATGTCTTCTGCATAATTTGCTGAATGCATTTTTTCACCATTCGTCTATTCCTCGACCATCGTTAAGCCACAACTCAATGCAACTCATTTATTTAAATAAATAACTTCTAATGGAAACAAATAATTATGAAAACAAAAGTATGATGTATTCACAATATTCACATTTTTATTCACAATAATCTAGTCTTCCGTCGATTGAGTTACACAATACCAAACCCAAAATCAATCGTGACGATCGTTGATCGACACTCACAATAGGAGCCTAAATTCCTTTTTATAATGTTTAACGTAATGAATTTTAACATAAGTTATTAGAAGTAATGTATACCTGTTTCTCTTTTTTATTTTTTATTTTACTTTCTGTTTGCCAAGCTCTAGTAATTTAAAAGATATTGTATCTTAATGTGTGAGCAGACAAATAAATTAATAAACTAAACTAAACTAAACTACCGAATATACCATGTTACCAGACGGGCAACTGATAAAACAATTAAATATGTACCAACAAGCTTGAGGAATGGCGATACTATCTTAAGATACTGCGTGAACATACCCGAAAAAGATGAAAATAATTTCGCAAATAATCAATTGGGAAAATATTGGTGGGTTGATTAGGGTTAGGCTGGCATAATATGATGACGCCAAACCAGGCCATGACATGTGATTTTTGATCTATCGACTGATTCGTCTAATTGACTTTTAATCGATGGAATACGGATCGTATGGCTGGGCCTGGTCTTTAGAATGTTCGATGTAAGTTAGCTTCAATTAGTAGTAGTATTAGTTAGATCTAAGTTCTTACATAGTTACAAATTTTATAAAAAAAAATATATAAAAGATTGAAAATGGTTTTAAACAAATTTTCCTAAAGTCAAAATAAAAATCAATAGATCAAATCAATGAATAAAAATTTATATAATTGACATATATAAAAAAAAGGAGTAAAGATTAGTATTGAGTGCCATTAAGGCCGTAAACATTAATTGATTACTTACTTAGTTGGCACTACAGCTCAAGGTGAACCTGGGCCTGCTTCTCGCAACCATTTGTGTGTGCGTGTTATATTTTTGCACGAATGGAAGGGACCTACAGTTTTTTGCCGACTCCGAACGGCGAGTTGAGAAGCTCAATCGTGACAAATGATACTCTTTGATGCTTGTCAGACATTCGAAAGAGGTGGGCACTGTGAAAAACTTTTGGGTGTTTGCGGCGGGATTATTGTAATTGATTACAAAAAAAAATTTTAGTTTTTAAATTTATTTCGACAAAATACAATTTTAACTTATGTAGTTTTCGATTGGGCTTTTCAGATTTTGCTCTCAGATTTCACATTTTTCGTGCTGGATGGAAAACAAACGAAATTGATCTGTTTTTCTGCAATAGTATTAGTGTTTCATTTGATATGTTGTTCGTAAAAGGAGATAAATAAAAAAAAAATAATAAATACAATTTTAAATACACTTTCTTTATATTTTCTAATTTTGTACGGAGTTTCGGATAATATTTTTGTTGATTTTTTTTTTTTTATATATATAATCTACACACGCTAAAGGGGACATGAATACCCTTATAATGTTTACACACAGCGACCATTTTCGTGAAAATATTTCATAGTTAAAATAGAAGAAGAGAGGATTTTCCCCCACTATTTACTATTTGACAGATATCCCATCTCATCTCATCACAAAAGTTACCAAACAGACCTATTAAATCTTCCGCTGTTTCTTCATCTTCGTTGCATTTGACACATACATATGAAGGAAGTGTTTTTATGACTCTGCAGTGTCCCGTCAAGAATCCGGTAGCTCTGTGGCACCATTATCATAAGATCTGACCCCTTTGGATTTATTTTTATATGGCTATGCTATGGATTGTAAATACAAGAGTAGGTACTTACAGTAATATATCCGTGACGTTATGATGAGTATACAGTCAGAAAGTCACAATAATCGTTTGCAAGATCTCCCATAGCTACCATTTAATTGGTGTTGTATTCCATACGTGATCCTGATCACTAAAAAAAAATTTAAAAATATTAAAAAATGGGTGTAGCAAAGCACACCGAGTAACCCCAACCACTAGTCTTAAATAATTTTTGTGTAATTAAAATTTAAAATCCAAATAAACTCTTCGAAGTCTTCTTTCTCCATTTTGGTGCTGCTCACGTCATAGGTACTTTGTTTTGTTTTTTTTTTTTTATCATGGAAATCCATGTTTTTTTTCCCAAACGAGTTCTTTGCCTTTAATGCCTTTTTGTACCCATACTTGAGTAATGATTTGTCCAGCGTTAGAGAACAAAAAAAGCACAAATCCAGCAACTATGCCAAACAGATAACGCGCTCTCAAAGACCGTTTCCCTGGGTATTTTACAGCCGTCAGGACAGGTTCCATTTTATGAAGTTTGACATTTGATTGACATTTCTCTTACTTCCGTTCTCGTTATTTTAAATAATACCTCAGCTTTTTTGATTGTTCGAAATACAGAAAAAACATCGTTACCCTCTTTTCTTTGTCTCTACGCCCGCCACCTCCTACGTGACAAAGACAGAATCTTTACCTAAATCAATGTACAAAATGGTTCGCCCAGAAGGTGAGGCGAGGTGAGTTTGGATTTAGATCCTTTTTTTTTTTTGGTATCTATGTATGGGTAACAAATGAAAACTGTAGAGCAATAATTTTCCGTTGAAACACCAAAAAGAAGTGTACATTTGTATGCCAAAAGGGTTAACGCATAAAACAAAGGTTGTCACAAGGATTTCACTTCACCGAAGCAATGAAACTATACGCCAAAGGACAGCCCAGCCCAGCCCGTATTATTTGTGATTACATCGAATGGTAGATAGTGTTCCCATCAGATATTCAGAAAAACAAATGACGCAGATAAAGTCGACCTTTTTCTATTAAAGGCTAGTAACAAAGATTGTCTTTTTGACTCTTTATGTGCGGAAGTTTTAAATAGGCCGCCAGCCTTGCGAGCAGGAAAGACCATCAATCGGATTTCAATTTATCATATAGCACACATGTGGGACAAGGGTAAATTAGTCTTTGAACCATTCACCTAGCTAAGGGTGTTTCAGTTTATCGAATCTTACGCATTATTGGTCTGCAAACGTGATCCGCACAAAAGCCTTTTCAAATTTTACTGGGAGAGGGAACGCCTCATCAATCTTGTAGCATTAGGCTTATTGCTGCGGTGATTGCGCCAAATAACCCTCAGAAATTGGTTACACGACAAGTGCTGCGAGCTGTAAGGGAATTCAAAAGTCTTCTGCGAAGTTAATATTTCAAGAAAAGAAGAAAAAAAACACTCGTCTGGCAATAAAGTACGAGTAGTACCAAAATGAGAAATGACTTTAAAGCGGGGAGGAGAAACAAAAAACCACTTCAGTTTCATATTCACAGGTAAGACTTGAAAAGTATCGCGCTTCACTTCTCCACAACACCACCACAAACGTACTAGGAAGCCATTTAAGTGCATTTTTTCCAGTTTCACTCAATATACACATTCACAGCCACTATAACCACTCAGCTAGACTTTAGAATCGAAAAGCATACACATCAATCCAATTGACAGAGAAAATACACAGAATTTCCTTCCCTTCAAAGGATGACAAATGTATATGTACGCCTCCTCCATCGGGTTTGATCTACGACAACGCCGAAATTCCACATCCAGAGAAGCAATGTTGCACGAGAGGTCATCTATCGCCATGGCCTCTATCAATCCATCAATCAGGTCTCATCACCTCAAAGAGTTATGACCAGTTGAAGCGTTGATAGATTGCCCCTAGGAATAGTGACAAAAGTCGAACTGTACACGTACCAACGACGACGCACTTGAGCACCACTCATTGTCTTTACTCATAACACTGTACAGTCCCTGCCTCCCGGCCCGGTCACACCAATCCATCTCAGATAACGAGATTGCACTCGTTACGGTTACGGCTGGCTTTCGAATAGATGAATGAGCTAGTTACCTTTAGACTTCACTCTCGCCTAGACGCCTAGTTCGGGTAGGAATAGCGCTCACGCCCAGTGTTTCAAGTTGACTTCCGGGAATTTGAGGGTTCGCGAATGACAGTTAATTGATTTTCACATAATTGGATTAGTGCTTCATCCGCCAGCCATGACGATGGGATACGAGGATCAACAAACGCTCATTGTGAAGGGCTCTGCAGAAAGTTTAAATGTGAGTAGTGTGCAATTTGAATACGAGCAGACTTGGTCAATATTGAATTAGCCACCATTAGGCGTAAAATAACTCCGTAGAAGTGGAACCTTGATAAGATAACACGCAAGAAAAGAAGAATTCAACGTGGAGATACGATTGCCGCGGTGAATGTGGTTACCACAGCTTCCCTATCTCTATAGCCATCTCTTGTTTCAATTAGACTTGAGGTTTTTTTTTTGTTTGTTTGTGGACTTAGTTTCTATGTACAGATTTGTTTATGCGTTTATGCGTTTGTAGTAAATAAGAGCAGCCATTAATTTATGGATTACCGTGAGTTCAGAGTGTGTGACGACGTGATGTTACATTTGAATTGGAATTCAAAGCAATGTGGGCTATCTTTATGGTATTTATACAAACGACTACAATAAGAATTTGTTGTCTGGCATTGAATATGCAGTCACATGGATGCGGTTCATTTGCCTTTGATTGAAGTTAATAGAAACGACGTAGTTAAACGTGTCTGTAATCCCTGTTTTCGTTAAAGGTACATATTATTACCGGTGAGTTTGTTTTCGTTTCCAAAGTGTCATATTTGAATAGTCTTGCTTGAAACGAGACAATGTCAAGTCAATTCCAGTGCATTGAATCATCTAAGGCGTAATATTGTGGAGGCCTTAACCATCAACCCCTTCCAGTTAGCTCAGTCCTTAGCTAATTACCTCCAGTTGCGTACTCCCAGTTGGTTGAGGTCCTTTTCCATTTGTGCGCGCCACCTTAGGACGAGGTCGTCCGCAGCTGCACCGACCGAATACTTGCGGGCCGGAACGTTAATGTCCATTCACTGTACATGTCCTAGCCATCTTAAATGCCCAATGCCCAGTTTTTTTGACCAGGTCGATGTCGATGTCGATTCGTGTTGAATCTACTCCTCCCAAGCCCGTCAATGCAAAGGCGACCGAATACCTTACGAAGGATTTTTCTCTCGAAGCGACCAAGGATATGTTTCTACATCCGCTTTCGATAAAATCCATGCTTTAGCTCCATATAACAAGACTAGGATGATAAGGGTCTTATATAGATTCTCCTAAGTTCATCGGGAAGGGGCTTTACTACTCAATTGCCCTCTTAGCGCAAAGAAACAGCGATTGACAAGAGTAATACTTCGATTGATTTCCGACGAGATGTCATTTTGTGATATAATAGCAGAGCCAAGGTAGACAAAGTCCTTTACTACCTCAGACTTGTAGCTGTCTATTGTGACGTTCTGTCGGATTCGTCAATGTTGAGTGTCCCTTTTCGTTGACAGCATATACTTTGTTTTGCCCTCGTTTACCGCCAAACCCATTTTATACGCGTCCATTTCTATACTCGCGAACGTACCGGTGACAGCTCGCTATGTTCTACCAATGATATCAATGTCGTCGGCGTATTAGCTAATGTACTTATTTGCTTATTATTTGGGCCTCACTTTGAGCTCTAAATCCTATATATACATACATGTACATAATTTCAAACTTACCAGGCGTTAGGCAATAACATGCATGTGGCATGTGGTATTGCTTTATTGATATCTGAGACACTTTTTACAAAATACTTATTAAATTCTTCGGCGATCATGGTAGCATCCTTTATGCATATGTTATTAAAGTATATATTTTCAATAGATGGCTTAGATTCATTTAAAACGAATGATTTTATTATCCTCCACATAGACTTTTGATCGTGCGCTCTTGCTATACTCTGCTTAATGCTGTTGTTTTTTGCTCTGACAATCGCTGACTTATACTGGTTTCTGGATACGCGATATCTGTCGCAGGTAAATTCACAGCCTGGTATAAGGAACTCATTATATCTACTTATTTTTTCACGCTTCATCTGTAGTAGGCTACTGCTGTAACATTTATTTATATCTATTTTACCGACTTTTATGACAACCATTGAGTATGTTATTCGTAACAGCTCGTTTTGAAGTACTCTCCCGATTAAACTTGGATCGTCACTTCTAATGGCAAGGTTGTTGTTATTTAACTGGTGAACGAATGAAGCTCTATTATAATTAAACATTTGCGTTTTATTTTCGTCAGATCTTTCCACGATTTTCTTTCCGAAATTGTATTCTATCATTAACGTTTCATGGTCGATAATTTTTAGTTCGAAGTTTGTTTTGGTACTAGTATACCTGGAATCAGTTATTACGTAGTCGATCAGTGTTTGGGATGTGTTAGTAATTCTTGTGGGCTCTACAACAACTTGTCTACATAGATTTTCGACTTCGATTGTGTTTTTTATCTCTCTTGTATAGGTGTTCGAGTCATCAAGCCAATCGATGTTAAAATCACCAGCTAGAATAAATAGCATTTTCGACACGACTAATTCCTCTAACCATTCTTTGAAGACGTCGCAAAACGTTCGCTTAGATGAGCTGAGGGACCTATAAACATTAGCAAGGTGGATTGACTTGTTATTATTTGTAATTTTTACTACAAGTAGGTATATGTGCGTAGGTAAAGAAATGTTTTTTACTACTTTGATTTCGAAATTTTTTCTAACATAAATACACAGACCACCAGTGTGCCTCGACTCGCTCGTCGTTTTCTATATTAGGTGTTATGTGGGTCCCTGAGAACACCAACAAATTTTTTACCGATAAAGTTTTGTTCAGCCTATGTTTGGTTGCCGGTCACATTTACACATTTAACTGCTCCACTAATCTTGTTTTGCTTCTTTACTGCTTCTTCTAAATCTTCCTTACTCCACTTTTCACTAATGTCCGTTATAATAGGCAGTAAAGCCCAAAATAACAAGTGGAAATATTTGAAAAGGAAATTATGCCCAAAAAAGGAAATATCACCCAAAACAATTAAGACAAAATGAAATAACGCCCAAATAAAATTAAGAATTGCCCAAATGGCAATATTGTTGAGTAATTTCTACTGAGAATGTAGAATGTCTTTGAAAAATGCAACCCACTCAAAGTTCGATGACAGATATTGTATATCTACATATATCTATTTATATATATCTTCGTAGTTTTGAATAAACTGGAATTCAAAATTACATAGTTTGATTGCTTTTTTAAATCAAACAACAAGGACGATTGTACCAAACTAAATGATTCCCGCGTGCCGCGGCCGTCGGCGTCGGCGCGGCGCTCCATGTCGGCGTGTGACGCGCACGGTACGCGGTGGCGCGGCGCGCCGCGACTCGGACGGGGACGCCCTATCCGCGTTGTTCACTATTCACTAATTTGGGAAAAACATACGCATTGGTTGCAAAGATTTGTTTTTAATGAGTACTAGCTGTCCCGTCTGGCTTCGCCCGTGTACTAAAACAATCTCGTTAACCATCAGGCAAAACGCAATTTTCTTTCCGCCTTACCCTGAAAATCAGCAATACGAAAAAAAAACCAAAAAAAAAATCATGAAAGTCGGGCCAGCGGTTATCGAGTTTTACGCCGAAGGAATTATATATATTATAGAAGATTATGAAGTTTCTTTATATCCCTGTTTCGAATGTTTCCGCATGCATATAAAGAAACTTAACATATACCCAACCTCGCATCTATGTCCATACTAATATGAATTGGAAATAAAGCCCAAAAATCTGGAAATATCGCCCTATTTTTACAAAAACAATTCCCATTGAACATTTTTGGGCGATATTGCCTTTTCATAACTTGGGTGATATTGAGTTTTGGGCGTTAGGCAAAGTCTTTTTGGGCTTTATTTCCATCTTCTTGTTCATTTTTGGGCGCTATTTCCAAATCGATTTGGGCGTTATTGCCTAACGCCAACTTACCAAACTTCAATTATCCGATTTGCTGGTGGTGTTATAAGTACCGCGTTTGATTGATGCTGTTGATGTACACCAAGCATCAAAACTTTTGGTGGGGTACCATATTTTGTCTTTGTCGTACGAAATTAAGTTTACATTAGTTGCCGGCTTTCTTACATGAAGCAACCGAAATTGAAATAATTCGTTCACAAAAGACTAAAAAGGTTCCGTGGCATAGCTCGTGAAATCAGTACAGCAAAAAGTTTGATACTCTTGGCATAAATACATGTTTCAGCCTCAATACTAACGGTACATTTTAATTGATAAGAAATTTCTGTTGCATGATGTCGATTCTTAATGCAAACAAAAAGGAATTCGGTCAATTTGACTAAAACTATAGTACAGTATACGAATAGTTAGTGGGTAGGTAGTAGTTCTGGAAAATGGAATGAAAGAAAGAAGAAAGATGAATGAGAGTAAAAAAGTCATGGTGATCGAAAGCCATACTTACAAATTACTTTGGGAGATACAGTGCGATTGACTTGATTAAACGCACTTAAATTGTTTCCATAAATCTTGATTTGTGTATCCTTATTTGCATCAAAAAGGAAAAAATTGCATTTAGCAGAGAGATTAGTTATTACTCAGTAAAAAAAACATAAAAACATTCTTGGCGAGAGACAACTGACGGTTCTTCTTTGTACGCTTTTTTCTTAATCATCTCAAAACAGCAGCATATTTTCCGCCATCTTGTAATAGGCCTAAGGAGGTGTTTGGAGCGGATGGGACGTTGGAATTTGAAAATGACAGGAAATTGGGATGGACAGGATGTTAGAATAAGAGGTGGAAAGGAAAGAGAAAGGGAGAGGCAGCTGAGTGCGAGGGACGTGGCATGCTAGCGATGCTCGACTTTAACTCGCCGGAATTGGGGTGGTTCTTGCCCCCACACTCAACCAAACCTACTACAAAAACATATAACATGCGTGGGTAAATTTAGTTAATAGACAAAGAGTGATCGAGCAGACTACAGTGATATATTAGTTTATGATTAAAGGACGAATGTTCGCCTTTTAAGAAAGAAATGGGCAAAAAAAACTGTTAACTTTAGAAATGAACGAAATGGCCCGTGAAATAGAGCCAAGTGAACATGTTGCCCGAAATAACATTAATAATCGCGATTCCTATGAAAGTAATTACGTACAAGGAAAGAATTAAAACAGTGTTATCGCCTCAAGACAAGCGGAAAACTCAAATGTTGTCATCCAATTCAGCTCACTCCAGAAACAAAATCAGGGCGTCAGCTGGGGTTGTTGGCAGCAAGTCAACTGTTCATCGTGCAATAATGAGTCCCCAATACTTAAAGCTAAAAAAAAAAACTAAGAAAAAACCACCGCTTAACCCTCAACGACCCATAGCTGGTACCCGGGTACTTTTTGGACATTTAGACCTAAATATTTTTGTTTCCACTGTTCCGATTTTTTGAGATTCCCTGACATCTCTAGAAAATCATATTAACGCAATAAAAACTAAATGTTGTTGGAAAAAGGTAAAAAGAACATGTGGTTATTTACGATTTTTCAAACCTATGCCGGAAGTATCCATGGGTGCTACCCGATTACCACCTAATACATTTTGTATAGAAACATTATTTTTTTTAGTAATATATATCTATTATAATTTTATTTAAAATATTATTAGTACCAAAATTAGTGGGTCGTAAACAGTATTACAACAATTTTCGCAACGTTTCCGACACTTTCTCTTGATTCTGACATCATTGTAACATTTCCTGCAAATACCTTGCACCTTCAAACGACCGGTGCTCTCTCATTTTTCGATTGGTTGTGGAAACGAAATGGAAGTGTACATACTTCTATTCAAACAAAGTTGAATTTTATATTACAATTGACGGTTGGTAATTTAAAAAAAAAAATATTGACGTTGTAATCGCCCCCTGCGTTAGTTCCGCAATATTTTTATTCGCGTTCATATTAATAAAAATAGCTAACAAATAAACTTTTAATTTGATATGAAAACTAAACCACGACATGTGTGTTTTGAGGGTCATTCACGATATACCGCGATCAGGATCATATACCCTCTGACTCTCACTCTGTTATCGTTGACCACTTTGAAAATCAAGGAAAGAAAAGTACACAGACGTTAGCATATGCCCCTATTCCATAACACAACTCAATTTATTCGAGTTGGCTGTCATTCAACTCCACTTTTGCGCAACTCAACGAATTTTTCATATTACATAAAACAACCTTTTTCAGTTGTGATTGTAAAAAAAATTGCATACTTTTAGATGCGAATAACAACTACAAATTGACTATTTAACGTAAATCTGACCTCTAGTGGTCGAAGTAGAAAATAATTTTGCCAACAGAAACTCAATATTCAATAAAAACAGAATGAAAATAAGTTTTGATTTGTTTTTTTTAATGATAATAATGATGAAGATAATATTGTTATTGTTGTGCGCATATGAAAATCTATCCGTGACATATTCCAATTACTTACTTACTTAGTTGGCGCTACAGCTCGATGTGAACCTGGGCCTGCTCCTCGCAACCATTTGTGTGTGCGTGTTATATTTTTGCACGAATAGAAGGGACCTACAGTTTTTTGCCGACTCCGAACGGCGAGTTGAGAAGCTCAATCATGACAAATGATACTCTTTGATGCTTGTCAGACATTCGAAAGAGGTGGGCACCGTGAAAAACTTTTTTAGGTGTTTGCGGCGGGATTCGAACCCAAGACCGCTGGCACAGTAGTCCGACGCACTAACCACTTGCGCTACGGTGCCCACATATTCCAATATTCCAATTCCAACTAGAAAAAAGGCTAAGTAAAGAATATGCATTTGCAATGTGTAAATTACTTCTGTTATTTTTAAATATTTACAAGTGTTTTTGTACTGAACACAGAAGCATTTTGCTTCGTTCAAATCGAAACCAAAGATTTGCTAAAATTGCATGGACGCTCGATTGCAATTGCAATACCACTACCAGTTCCGAGTGCTGAAGATGTAAAACTATTTTCTCCAACTAATGTGGACTATATGCTCTTAAGCTGCACACATTGTTTAATGACGTTATTAATAATATTGCATTATTTCATTTGTCCGATATACGTCTTTTTGTCCATTTTCCATCTTTCGTATCTCAACATTTACTCTCAAACAACTGCTTAAACCCAGTTGTTAGTTTTTGACAGCTCTAGCAACCAAAACATAACTGCGTTGTCTACCATAATACCAGAAAAATTCCCACACAACTCTAGAGAGGATTCGCCATCTTGGTTTTATGTTGACAGGCAACTCTTTTTCTCAGAGTTGTGTTCAGTAATACCGAATTTCAAATTTCAACCAAATTTCAACTCAACTTAACAAAAGTTGTCTCACGGAATAGGGGCATTAATTTGTTTATCTCATAAGTGGTTGTCTAATTACGCATAGTTCTAATACACATGATTGAACGATTTCTATGTAAACCGTGACTAAATATATGGTGGTGGTTCCACTATGAGTAATTTAGGGTGTAGAATTGTATGGGTCGTTAAGGATTAATCCTGCACGTAAGCAACAGCGACTACGATTTGCAAAGATCACATAACATGGGATGTACAGACTAGAGGTGTTTTAAATTACTGTGGTACAGTTATCTTTTTCGATGAAAATAAATTCAATTTGGGTGGACTAAACTGTTACAATTTCTATTTTCACGGTATTCGAAAAGAACAACAAAAATTTTCATCCGAAGAAAAGCTTTGCCGCAGTCATTTAAAACACCTCTAGTGTGCGCATCCCATCCCTTATCACTGAAAAGATAACGAGCGGGGGGGGGAGGTAAAATATTTGCTTCGAGCCCTTTCTTATCGTATCCCACATGATATATTTTTAGATGTTTTTTTGTTTTTTTGTTTTGAATATATGTATATGTACATTTCGCCACCCTGTATAGTTTCACAATATTTTTTATCTTTTGTATGTGGACCACCGTAATGTATTAATGTGTCAAATTTCAAGTTGGGATGTATAACGGTTATCGACACCGTGGTGTAGTGGTAAGTGCGTTGGACAGATACACAATGCTGCCCTGGTTCAATCCCAGCCGGACCTTAAAGTAGGGCTGTTGGCATAAGCGCTTTTCCAAGATACTGGGAAAGTAAATTAAAGTGAATCTCTACCGAGAATATTTGTAAGATAGAATCATATATGAGAAACAAATAAATTCCTGCAAATGAAAGCACATTTAATGCAACATACGCTGAACGCGAAACCTGCATGTACTCGTATGTGGCACTCGATTCAACTAAGTTTAACCACAAACTACTGTTATGGAATAAAGTTGCCTGCGGTTTTACTTATTGCTATTACTACGTCGCGTCGCGTCGGTTTGTTTTGCAATAAAGGGCCAGCAATAGGGGAAACAAGTTGTCCACTGTTGTTGGTCAACGCGACCACGAATATGTGTTAACAAAGAAATAAAAGAAAATGCAACAACTTCCTCAATTCGCTTTCACAGAATTCAAAAAAAAAAAAACCAATGGCAACTCTTTTAATAGTGTTAAGCATGTTCACAATCAACTAGTCTTCGTGCTCACAAACTCATTTAACCGCATAAAGCAACCTGACAAGTGGAAGGGAAAACCAACGAGGAGATGGAATTTTCAATACTAGTAGAGAAGAGTTTATGAAACAAAAAAACAACAACAAGCAATGGTCTTAAGCCACAATTGGGGTGAAGGGAATGTTCTATTACCCACCATGCCTGGCAGAACATTTTAAAGGCAGTTTACCAAATCCATTGGCAGTTTTATTAATTTGAATACCAAAACATACATACAAATGTCCATCTACATCTACACTTGCAAAAAAAAAACCCTTACGTTGACAGAAAACTGAATACGTATCCTAAAATTAATTTGAAACTACTTGTGCTCCCTCATTGAAGCATTTCACAGAACGTTCTTCATTCAAATTTCATTCTTCCGCCACTGCTCGGGTATCCTTTCTTGTCCTATTTCCTGCCAAAAGATTAATCCCTAAAATCTCTCAAAATTATCACAAAATTAAAATCCGAATCGCAACCCCCATCTGGTCAGCATTCGGCCATCTGGCTCCACCGTTCCTTTTTTCAATATTAAAGCGATTATCATATCTTATTCCGTTGACTTTGGAGTCAGCAATTCCTTTTGCTTTTTTTTAGATTTTTAATAACCGAAAATGTTTCATGTTCCATTTTCTGGTCAGGAAGGGCCAGGGAGGGGAGTTTAACAAAAAACCGCTAAACCGAAAAGTTAGGGTTTCAGTTGAGAGTATCCCCAATCGGCAGGTCAATAACTTAATCAACAAGCTGCGTAGGTTTGGAAAAAGGAAAGAGAATCTACCTCCCCTTGTTTATGTCTCAACAACAGCAACAGAATTGCTTAGTAGCGTAAACAGTTTCACCACAATCACACAGGACTAGTCGCATTTCCATAAAAAACGAAAGGACACACGCTCGTACATAGTCTTGGCAAAGATCATAGAGGTCAACAAAAAGAAAAGAAAGAAAAAAGGGGTGGATAGGGTAGGGATACACTCCAGAGGGCAACATCAGATTCGATTCGGATTTTCACACTTACACTTTGGAGGATTTTTATAGCGAAAATTTCACTTAGAGGCGACCCCGCCTGGATAAACTTGAAGAAAATAAGGATTTCCATTTTCCACGATTCGAGGGATGAATGCGGGAAGTTAGAAAACAAAACCTCCGGGGAGGCTGCCAGAAAGTTGAAAGAAAATATTTTAATTGGAAAATATCGTGCACATTCAAGGATCGAGTCAGAGGTCGTCGCTGGCGCTGCTCTGGGCGGGTAAATGAAAGGGATGTACGAAAATGAAACGTTATTAGCACTTTAATGGGATTATAAAAATGAGACAGCAATAGGGTGGATGGAGATTCACTTTAACAAAAATAATTCTACCCCCCTTCAATCCCTTCTCCACCGTGATAACTGTCTTCTGCACGTAAATATCTGGCGCTAATGTAATCTGGTCTGCTTAGTTTCGTTTCGTTTCCTTACACAAGTACGAGTACAAGCTAATACATACATATACATATAGGTACTTGTCGTGTTCATACTGTCAGAGTGTCAGGGAAGATATGCACCCTCTGCCTTCTTCGAATCACTGGCATGGCAGTGGCAGATACTCTGTCGCAGCACATCCGTTCGATTTGCTGTTTTTTATCGAATTCGATCGAATTTCAAAATTGTCTACCTTTGCTTGGATTTTGTATCGCGCTCATCGTATTTATCGCTGTGTCACGGTGTATGATTATTACCGCATCGTTGCGTTGGCATGCATCTGTAGCCGAGATCGTTATGTGGTGGTTGGGAGAAGAGGGGCTTTCTTTATATTTGTACTTTTTTCCAGGTGGCGCTACAGTTCGGGGTGAACCAGGGTCTTCTTCTGTGCGTGTTATATTTTTGCACGAATGGAATTTTTGTACTCAAACTATTAAAATGAAGAGAGCATTGTTTTAATCAATCGACGCAATCGACGTGTGGCTCCTTAAAAATATGTTCCAAATTTGTCGTTGTATCTTCAAAGCGCTTGCGGATTTAAACAAATTTTAATAAATTAACAGAGCTCTTAGTTGATTCCTCATGAACACAGGCTGGACATCTGGAGTAATGCTTAGGGTTAAGCCGCAGTCGGCCGCGAGATTCTGCCACTCAGTCACAAAATTAGCCTTTGCTGCTAAAATGTGTGTAAGAACAATTTTCGGCAGCCTTTTTTCATCCATCGACATTACTTTGATTATATAGTCAAAGTGTATTTTCAAAGTTTCTAAAAACACAGGTGGCATCGCAGTTTCCAAATATAACATGTAGTTTGGTGTATTACTCGGTAGCTTAAAAATCCGCTTTAGAAAATATCGGAGGAATTGCTCTACTGCTGGGTAGTGATGAGCAAAAAATTACTACCGGTGAATTATTCACCGTGAATGAAAAATAACGGTCGCAGTCTGTTAACGACTTGGAAATAAACAGTGAATCGCTAAAACGTGAATATTTTCACGGCACAGTTTGAAATTCCCAATTAACGATGTCACAACAAAAGTCGCGGTCGTGAGTATGAACGTGAGGTGCGAGGCAGTGAATGATACGTACAACAAAGCAGAACGCGGTGAACGATATTGTGTATACTATACTGAATAATGCTGCCTTGCGCACACAAACATGTATGTATAGTGTGTTATGTATATTGTTCGCTGGGTTGCATTGAGAATTTCCGTTGAAAAAGGGGATGAAGGTTGAAATTTGTAGCGGTTCTTAGAATTTGAGTGTGCTAGTTTAGTTCTGTGCATTCGAATATGGGATTATAAGGAAATGTACACGCATTTGTTTGTTTGGTGTTTAGGACTACGCAACGCATTGAAGAAAAAAAAAAAGACTTAAGATGCCGCCAATAACAAAGCGAAGAAAAATTTGTTTTTTGTGGAAATTCTTTGAATTAGACGAAAGTTTCGCAAAATAAAATTTGTGCAATTTGAAAATTCATATGGAAATCAAGCATCCGTTAATATCATTAGTAAGTAGGTATATTTTTGAACTATTGCGTCGAAGTGTTTTTAACGGCACTGATAAGGATAGAATACATGCAAACGTATGTACATGCATATTTACACATTACATAGTCAATAATTCATTGTATGTAGGTATGTAGTTTTATAGTAGTTTATATAGTTTCATAGTGGCATCGTCGTGAATTCACATTCACGGGTTATATTCACAGTGAATAAAATATCACGTTCACAGTTATACCTGTGAATATAAATTCACGACTTAGTCCAACTCTACTGCTGGGTAGGAACGATAATCCCAAACGTATTGACGTTGCTGTTGCGCGAAACAGTTTTTGTTTTGAGCTATGGGTTACAAAGTTATTATTAATGCAACTTCCCCAGATCGAAGAGATTGCGCGCTTAGCATCAGATAGTCTCGCCTCTAAGTGTTTATTCAAAATTAAATTGCCTGATATTAGAACTCCTAGATATTTGTATTTGCATACATTTTCAATTGCCTCATCGCGATACATCCACTTTTCGGTTCTTGAATATCTGCCACCTCCATCTCTGAACACCATGGTCTTCGATTTCTCCAAGTTAACGGACAGGTTCCAGGATTTGCAATATTCGCTGAGTCGATTTATCATAAGCTGCAGACCATTTACCGAATCAGCAAGGAAGACGATGTCGTCCGCGTACATCAGTGCAGGAATCTTTGTTCGACCAAACTCAATTTCGTTGATGAACAATATAAATAGTAGTGCACTTAGTATACACCCCTGCTTCAGCCCCATTGTTGATGTGAATTCATCAGATATCGTTTCTCCATCCCATACACACGCTACATTGTTTTCATACATTGCTTTTAGGGTATAGATGACTTTGCTTGAGATTCCAATTTTGTGTAGTTTATAAAATAGTGCTTCGCGGGCTATTGAGTCAAATGCCGCTCGAAAGTCAACAAAAAATGCATACAACTTTTTGCGCTTCTTTTCATAGATTTCGGCAATATTCGTTAGAGCAAATATTTGATCAATGGTAGAGTAGTTTTCTCTAAAACCTGCTTGAAACTCTGATAAAATGTCATTGTTTTTTACCCACTGTTTTGCAGAGGTATTCAAAAAGGATATTCCTCTATAGTTAGTTGGGTCGCTGAGATCCCCTTTTTTATGAAGTGGATATATGATCGCTTTTTTGAAGCTTGCTGGAACAGATGCAGTTTCGAAAATTCGGTTAAACTCTGTCGTGAACGCAGATATAAATTCAGGCGTACAATTTTTATAGAATTCAAAAGGAATACGGTCATCTCCTGGAGTTTTATTTTTCCTTGCTTTCTCGATTACTTGCTGTACTTCTTGCGATGTAAATGGTGCATCCAAAGAGTTAATCATAAAAAGAGGGGCTGCATAATGAAATAAAGGGCAACTGATCGTGGTGTTGAGAAGCTTACTAATGCAATATAATTTAATGTGATTAAATTAAAACTTTTCAAAAAGTAAAGAAAAAAAGAAAAATAAATGGAAAATAAATTACAAAAAATAATCGAATCCTGTTTTTCTGAAGAATTTTAATTTAGAGAATTAAAGTTTAATGGGAATTACCGTTGTTTATTTGAGATTCGATTAGAGATTGGGAAATCGGAAAGTAACCAATATGGGAAAATTTAAAATTTGCGGCTTAATTTTTGCTTCACTTGCTAGAAAGTAGTACGAACAACAGTTGACAAAATTTTGAAGAGAAATTTTATCAAGTTTTTTGACATACATATACGTACCGTAGACAAAGGATTTTTTTTAGTGTGTGAAAAAATTACTAGGGGCGGCATGAATTGGGTCTGCCCCGGGCGGCCCCAACCCACGCTACGCCACTGCTTACATACCACGAAATTAGGGATTTACGCACTAGAGTTGTGTTCAAAAAATAACAGGAATTTTCGTGATAGCGCTTGGCTCTTCAAGCGCCAGCGCTGCGCTTTTAGTCTCATCTATGCTTGCAAAATGACGGCCCATTAAAGTGTTTTATTTTATTTTTGAGAACAGAAAAAAGTCATACGTGGCCATATCGGTCGAATATGAAGGCTGGGGCTTCATTATAGTATTTTTTGTTTTACTTCATTTGAGCATCCTGAGCAACTTACATTCGCCGCTGTTTTTGTTCGAAATTTAACAATTTTGGAACAAATTTTGCTGCCACATGTTTCTTAACAAAAATGTTAATGGCATGAGCCAATAGATACGAGTATGCCAACATTATCAGCGAATTCTCTGATGATGATTCGGCGAACGTTCAAAACACCACGTTTCCACGAGACATTTCATATGGCAGGATTTCATTGGAAGAGAAAAAAAAAGAAAAGAGGAAAAATAGCAAGACATTAATAGCCTGCGAAGAATCCTGCTATTGATGGCACGCTATAGACAGCAGCCATTTTGATGGCTTGCAATTTCTTATATTTTCTCTTTTTTTCTCTTCTAATAAAATCCTGTCATATGAATTGTCTCGTGGAGACGCAGTGTAATAATTTTTTTTTTCACTTTTTCAACATTTCCACCAGTTGTTGACGTACTGGGGCGTCCATGGCGTACGTCATGTTCAACGGCTCCACGGCCTTCTTGGAAAAATTTGCGAATTTCCTTTCAAAACTGACTGTATTAATTATTTTTTTTTTGACTAAATGAACAGTTTAAAAACTCAAAACTATTCTTATCCAGTGTAAAAGAGTAGCAGGTACCACTTTTAATTGGATTTATACAAAAAGAAAAACTCGTATCTACTGCTAATCAAATTGAAGTCACTCCTCCAGTGTGCTAACGTCTTTATCTTCTTTCAGCGAAAATGGATTAAAGTGATGAGGACGTAGGGCTGCTGTAACAGATCGTTGTCGTTTACTCAAACATGTCGTCAATGTCACTTATGACTATGACAAGGCGATTGACGTTGTAGAAATCCTCAAATCGTTTACGGTTAACATTGCAGATGCCAATGTCGTTTCCAGTTTTTGTGTTGATATCCTTTGACGCAATGAAGATATGAGATCGAATTACCTACGATGAGTTGTGTTTTCCATACTCAGGCGAAACGTCTATTGCGAAATCAGAATGATAGGATATGAGACTGTCCAAAAGTCGACTCATATGCAGAATCACGTGGGTGATTGGAATGATTTGGCAAAACGGTAAGGTTGAGTGTTGCCGCAGTTGACTATTCAAAAGCCATCGAATTGGTCGCTAGGAGAAGTGACAAGGCTGTGCTATGACATGCGATACAGCAATATCCCCAAACTATTTATCACCATATTTGATGACAAAAATATTAAAAGACAGGGTAGGTAGGACGGCCGGTAGTAAAATACTAGTTTATGGTTTTTGTCTACTTAATCAAATCGTAAAATAAAAACATAAACTCGTTTTCTTTCCTTTCATTCATTTCTAACTGGCCTTTGAGTACTAATGACCACTTCCACGTGATGACTGAAAGTTGATTAAGTCGTTATTTTTATTTAATTTGTATTGAAGGGTGAAATGCACCGACCCCTACAAGTGCTAAACAAGGGAACATCCCTCTCGTCATTATTCCTATTGGAACTGGTTAGTGAGAACTTGCTCACACCTAGCCCAGGTGAGAATTGCCTGGGTCATAGCACCTCATCAAGACCAATTTCCCTAAGAAACGTAGCAGGAGACTGGGTGCAATGAGTGGCAGATTCTCTGCTGTAAGTTGGTAATGCACCTGAACCCTTTCTGGGTTAATACCCCACATTCCGCCAGTATATGTTCTGGCTTATCACTGGACTCACAGTTTTTATCTGATAGACCCAGCCTCCCGAGATGGCTCTTTAGTTTACAATGCAATGGAGGGCTTGGTTTCGTCCAGGCTATAATGCAAGCTTTGAATCCCTTCCAGTTGTAATTACCCAGCAGTTTCTTCGCCTGTCTTAGACCCTAAGTTTTTGTCCAGGACTTAGTTCTGTTCGTCTTCTCCAGCGATCGGAGTGATCTTTTATTGTGCCCTTCCCTATGCTGCAGAATGGTTCAGGACGCACGAATGCCTTTTCTGGCAAGTTTGTCTGCCTCTTCGTTACCTTCTATCCCCAGATGTCCTGGTAGTCGGTAGATGGTGACATTGTTTCCTTCGCCCAGTCTTTTAAGTTTATCTAGGCAATCTTAGATTTGATGACATGAGTGCTGCAGTCGGACGGAATCTCATTGCACCTGCTATGCATACGCGTGCCAGTTTCTGTTCTTTGCCATACTATTACCCCGAAGGTGATTTAAGGTCTCACCATATATGTACATACAGCCATCAAAGAATATGAGGTCGACAGCCCCTGAACTTTACATGTCATAAGTGCACGAGACGCTTTCCTAGTAGCCTCTTCTGTGTTTGTCTTCCAGGTGAGCTTACTGTCAAGATATACTCCCAGATATTTAACTTCTAGCACAGGAGTGGTAACCGTGTCCGAGAGGCTAATGCTTTTCACAACTGAGGTCATTTACAGAGTATGTAGGTTCTAACGGAGTTATTTATACAATTTCTTTTTATTTAACAAATACTTAAAAATGCCTACAAATTAAAGTTTTTTCTTGTAAGACTGTTTATGAAGCTAAGTTTGTGAATTTAAAATTTGCAAAAAAAATGTGACCAAGATGAGACCGCTGCGGAACTCCTTAATTTAGAGCTTTTCGGTTCTTCTTTAGGGTACAAGGTTAGGTTTGGAAGAGAGGGGTTGTTGTGAGGTTGAGCCATCACAAAGCACTCGACACCAGGGTGGGCCTATCGCAATCCCATAAAAACCATTACAGGACGGCACTTGAACCGCCACAATTTTATCAAAGCATTTTATTACCCTGAAAAATTTTAAGACGAGTCTATGGTTGATTTGGCCTACGTCCTCAAGGTTACTGAAAAAGTATCAGCCCAAAATACGCCTGCGACTACTTGCTAAGCCTTGACATTCACATAGAATATGTTTGATATCTTCTGTATGTCATTCCAGTATCTGCAAGCATCCGTGTCCATGAGTCGGAGCCTTTTAGAGAGTTTGCCCAGGAGACAAAATCCGGATGATATTCATGTTGCTATTCTTATTTGTGCCCTGCTAAGATTAAGGAGTTCACTAGTGCTTTTACGGTCCAATGCCGGCCAAATTATCTTAGAGATCCTATGCCCTACCATGTTAAACCATCAATGGTCAGCCCTTCTCATAACCACAGCTACCTAGCTGTGGGGCAACTACCACCATCTAGTGTAGTGGCAACTATCCTCCTTTCCTAACTTAATTAATTATTAATTTAACTGCTTTTGTTTCTTCTTCTAAGAGCGCCCTAGTGCCACCAGAACAAACGTCCATTAACCCAATTCAGGGTAAAAATTATGGTAGCGTCGCCTGCATTGATAGGCCCGCAGATAATCTGACATACTCATGGTACAATTTGGATATATTTGGAGCAGTTAATCAGTCCGGATCAGGTCTAAAGTATTTGGCTAATCGTGTGAAGGGACTTTTTTGCAATGAACGTCATATACCGGCACCACGGAAACATCTTCTGAAAAATGGTAAGTACTCGAATTCTAAACAGATAGCACCTTTTATATAATTTTTTTTTTTTAGTTTCTGGAATTGCGTATCCTGGTGAACTTCTTGCGGTCCTTGGAAGCTCAGGGGCTGGAAAAACCACTCTCCTTAATGCTCTGGCATTCCGCTCCTCGGCTGGTGTTCAAGTTTCTCCATCCAGCACAAGAATGCTAAACGGATATCCAGTAGATGCCACAGAAATGCAGGCGCGATGTGCATATGTCCAGCAGGACGATCTTTTCATTGGTTCCCTTACAGCTAAGGAACACTTAATATTCCAAGCAATGCTACGGATGCCACGCAACACTCCGTATCAACAGAAGATTCAACGAGTGGAACAGGTTATTCAGGACCTATCATTGGGCAAGTGTCAAAACACAATCATTGGAGTTCCTGGCAGAGTTAAGGGCCTTTCTGGTGGCGAGAGAAAGCGATTAGCATTTGCATCTGAAGCACTGACAGATCCACCATTACTCCTTTGTGATGAACCAACGTCGGGCTTGGATTCATTTATGGCGCATAGTGTGGTGCAGGTGCTAAAGAAGTTATCACAAAAGGGAAAAACCGTTATTCTCACCATTCATCAGCCTTCTTCGGAGCTGTTCGAGTTGTTTGATAAAATTCTTCTTATGGCCGAGGGCAGGGTGGCATTCCTTGGAACCCCAAATGAAGCTGTTGATTTCTTCGCATAGTAAGCGAACTGTAATACTTAAACCCATCAAAAAACTAATGAATTAGCTTTTATCTGCAGTTTGGGTGCACAATGTCCGACGAATTATAATCCTGCGGACTTTTACATACAAGTGTTAGCCGTAGTTCCAGGTAAAGAACAGGAATCCAAGGAGCGCATCGCAAAGATCTGTGACAACTTCGCCGTTGGAAGGTATATATACATAAGTCCAACATCTTCAAATGTCCTTAAGAGATTTATTTATATTTCCACAGAGTATCACGGGATATGGAACAGACTTTTCAAAAAATGGCCGTCAAGGCAAATGGCCTCCCAATCCATGATAATTCCAATCATCCTTATAACGCCACTTGGTTTGTGCAATTCCGTGCCGTCCTCTGGAGATCATGGTTGACTGTGCTGAAGGAACCGTTATTGGTCAAAGTTCGCCTCATCCAAACTACTGTAAGTTTAAAATTGATGATTGTGTCTATTAACCCAAAGGAATTGGTTTCCAGATGGTTTCTGTACTGATCGGTCTTATATTTTTGGGACAACAATTGACACAAGATGGCGTTATGAACATAAACGGAGCCATTTTCCTCTTTCTGACCAACATGACCTTTCAAAATGTGTTTGCTACAATAAATGTAAGTATATCTTGACGTCCTCCACTGAATGCAGCACTTATCCATCTCATTTCTAGGTATTCACATCAGAATTGCCAGTTTTTATGAGAGAGACTCGAAGTCGTTTGTACCGATGTGACACTTATTTTTTGGGAAAAACTTTAGCAGAGCTACCACTGTTTCTAACGGTTCCCTTTGTGTTCACTTCTATTACATATCCACTGATCGGTCTACGACCGGGACTATACCATTATCTTGTGGCTTTAGCTATTGTCACCTTAATTGCCAACGTGTCCACATCATTTGGGTATTTAATTTCCTGCGCAAGTTCCTCCACATCAATGGCACTGTCTGTGGGATCACCGGTCATTATTCCATTCCTATTGTTCGGTGGATTCTTTTTAAACTCTGGATCTGTGCCGGTTTACTTTAAATGGCTTTCCTACTTGTCATGGTTCCGCTATGGCAACGAAGGTCTTCTCATCAATCAGTGGTCGGACGTTCAGCCGGGAGAAATATCATGCACTAGGTCAAATACCACATGTCCGAGTTCCGGTTTAGTGATCTTGGAAACTCTGAATTTCTCTGAAACCGATCTGCCATTAGATTTTCTTGGACTTGCGCTGCTGATCGTCGGATTCCGAGTAACCGCTTACTTAGCCTTAGTTATAAGAACAAAACGTAAAGAATAATCCTAGTTGTAATTATAAACAATTAAATTTAATTATATTCAATGTATATTTGAAAACATATATAAATAAATATTAATACGAAAATATTATTTGAAAATGTCCTGCAACAGCGTTTCAGCCTCTGACTGTGTAAAATTGCCGCCGTAAAACAGTGAGTTTGCTTAAGGTGCCAATCATTGAGTGGTTTACCTTACAACTAATGATTTCAACAACACCTTTTATATTTTTATACTTCCTCAATGCAATTTTTTGTGTACCTACCTTTCCTATTGCATAAATTAAAAAAAAAATGTAAATAACACTAATCTACTTGCACAAATCAGCAGTACTACCTAACCTGCCATAAAAACTATTCATCTTAGGTCCCAAGACTGTTTTATCAAATTTACAGTTGAAACCGAATTTTATTATTATTATTACAGCTTTATTCATCCAATTTAATATTATTGTACATGTATACATTATAATTCAGTGTAGTTATTTTAATTAGAGTTTAATTTAACATAAGTTTCCAATTCAAAATATATTAGTCTATTAGTCTATTATATGTGTTTTGTATATAAGTTAGGTTAAGATAAAGTTCCTAAACTAGCTTTGGATATAAGCCTCCCTCCTATTTCTCCGTTCTATTTTATCTTTTCCAGGTCGTATCTCCACCGTTTTTGTTATCTGCCAGGTCGCCTCTTGTCGTCCTTTGGTGTCCATTCTGACGTTCTTAAGGTCGATCTGTTATCTTGCATCCTTGCGACATGACCAGCCCAATTCCATTTTTGTTGTTTGGCTCTTTGAATTGCGTCTGTAAAACCAGTTCTTTCTCGTATGGCTACGTTTCGGATTTTCTGCCTTCTTCAAACTTTTAGTAGCGACCTTTCCATTGCTCTCTGAGCTACTTGTAGCTTGTTTGTCGATTTCGCTGTGAGGCTCCAGGTTTGCGAGCCATACGTCAAGGTTGGTAAGATGGTTGAATCGAATACATACGCTCTTGAAGCCCTGGATAGGTTTGAATCTAGGATATTTTTATTCTTCCATCATTGATTCCATTCTCTGGCTATCCTATTATCAATTTCTTTGTCTTGTCGGTTTTCGAGTGATATTAGTTGGCCTAGATATATACAGGGTGTTTCCAAGTTGAATATCAAGACTTCGGCAACTGGTTCTTGGGTTTATTCTATGAAAAAAATCGTTCTACAGCAAGGGTCTATCTCCAATATGGACATCATTTATCGAGAATTGAAGAAAACACCTACTTTGGTGTACCTTGACCCATACTAACTCAAATATCTCCGCTAATACTTACTGCAGAAACTTCTTTTAGGACTTTAGTTTTAAAAGAAATAATACGCTTTTTAACTGCGTTTAAATAAATTGGATACCTTTTTTTGCTTTCCAGATATTTTATTTTTAAGTCAATATCCAAAATCTTGGCAATACATTTTGTTGACTTTCAGGTGGCTTTTCTACAAAAAATGCGAATTAAACATGCCATTGTATTATTTTTTTCTTGTGAACATAACAATTGTTAACAAAAAAATCTGTAGTAAGTATTCTGAAAAACTCACAGATTTTATGATACTTGGAAAAAACCGCAACAGGTAAAAAGCGAAAAAATTATTTTTTACCTATTTTTTTAACCACAGTTGGCAATTAGTGCGATTTTCTAACTAAATCATAAGTTTGCAATTTGTTTTTTAAATAAAGTACGAAGGTTTTAAGGTACGTTCATTTATTAGAATACCCGTCAAAACCCTAATTTCCACACCATTTTCCCCCTTAACATCCCAGACTCTTCTGTAGTAAGTATTAGCGGAGATATTTGAGTTAGTATGGGTCAAGGTACACCAAAGTAGGTGTTTTCTTCAATTCTCGATAAATAATGTCCATATTGGAGATACACCCTTGCTGTGGAACGATTTTTTTCTAAGAATATACCCAAGAATCAGTTGCCAAAGTCTTGACGTTTAACTTGGAACCAACTGCTTACGTATCCGATTTCTTCATTATTTATGATAATAGATTCTTTCCTGTCATTAGACATAAGTTTAATCCGAAGCACCCGGCTGGAAGTATAAGGGAATAGATGTCGTACCATTGTCTAAGAGTGATCATGACCCCACCGCAATCACCGTATTTTATTATAGTTGAAAATTTATTCAGAATTTGCACTTCTGTACATCTGCATGCGGGCTCGGAGACATTTTCTCTCAAATAACCGGAACTTTACCATAAAAGATGGGCTGATGTTCCACCAAACTGGACTCGCATAAGTCAGAATTGGGCGGATGAATGCTTGGTACCATATGATCTTTACATCGGAGCTTAGATAGCTGGAGTAGAAAATACTTTTGAGTGACATAAATACTGCTCTAGCCTTTTGTATCTGTGTATTTATATGCCCATTATAATACAAAAATTTGTCCAAGTGCACACCTAAATACAGTCTTCGGTTCGATGCAAAGTCCATTGCCACTCGTAATTTTTAGTTGTTTCCAGTTCTGCCTCAAATCTGAATTACCGCGTCGTAATGGGGTGCGGAACAGTATGGTTTCACATTTAGCATAGTTAATTTTGAGTTTTCAATCTGCGCAGAATGTCTGTAGCTTATTAAATTTGTTTTGTAGATCATTTTGTATATTATTTATTACAGAGCCATTTGCATATAAAATAACATCGTCAGCAAACGCCCATCTCCATAAGCATCTCAGAAATATATATATTAAACAATAGCGGTGCTGTAACTGTACCCTGCGGAAGACCATTAATGACATTAAAAACTTTAATTGTCGTGTATTCTCTATCTGTTACAACAAATTTCTTTTCATATATATAATTGAGATAATCACTTTGATAAGATGATACGGAAATTCATATCTTATAAGTTTGTAAATTAAACCGTCGATGCAAACCGTATCGAAGGCTTTTTCGATATCCACTAGACATGCAGCTGTACTTTTTTTTGGCATTAAGATTCCAGTTAACATCTGAAATCAGTTTCATGACAGCATGCACTGCCGAATGGTTTCTCTTGAACCCAAATTGGTTCCGCGGTATAATCTCCTTTATTTCGCACTCGTGTAAAATAGATTTGCTAATAACCACTTCAAAAACTTTCCCGATATTAGGCAGGACACTGATTGGCCTATAGTTAGAAGGATCAGAAGGATCCTTTTTTCTTTTTTATGATTGGAAAAACCTTCGATGTTTTCCAATAACTTGGGAAGTAGCAGTTGTTCAATAAATTGTTAAAGATAATGCAGTATTGCCGTATGATTTCGTCTGGTATATGCTTTAGTATGATATTGGAAATGTTATCCAAACCGCTAGATTTTTTGTTATTTAGTTTTCTAAATATGTCTGTCAGTTCGTGTAATATTGTATAGTAGTTGTTAGTTTGTTCATCAGTTACTTGGTCGGCTTTTAATAAATCAGAAAACATTAAGAGCGTGGGTGTTTCATTATTATTAAATCTCAATAATTCTTCATTTACTACGCCAGTTTTGCAGCTAGAGTGTATTCTAGCGTGAATTGATTCAAAGTGAGAACCTATGAGGTTAAATTTTTCTGCTCTATTATCTATAATATAATAATTTTCGATAATAGGACAGTTTTGGCTTAATATGCCTGCCTGAGTGAGAAGTGGCCGAGAAGATACTGCAAATTTTAATTTTGGAATTATGACAGAGTTACGGGCTTTGAAAATCGGATTAATTTTAGGAAACATGGTCCTGGAATCAGATTTCAATACATTTTCAGCGCGTTGTCTCCAGTAATTGCTAACGTTATTTCGAAATTGTTGGCTTATAAATGATTTTACATTTCCCAGGAGAGATTTAAGCCTTTGTAGTTCCGAATTGGATGATTCGACTTGGAACTGGCGTCGTAAGCGATTTATCTGAGTAAGTAAAAAGCTTTTGTAAGTTTGTAGATTTTGTATGTCACGGTATAGATAACATTCGATACTATTTTTGGATTTCATTTTTGGAACTGACGACTCAATAGTTTGAATTATCGACCCATTTAAATTTTCGATAAAAGAATCACACTCTTCATTTGAAAGATTCCTATTATTAGTGGTTAAAGAAGTAAAATTTCTATAATTTCTGATGGCGCAACGTTGAAATTTGCACCAATCAGTACTTCTAAAATTAAATTTAGTGACTTCGTGTTGTGTTGCGAAATTAAACGCAGAGTCGTTAGTAAATGACGTCTTCATAACTATTGCATTGTGGTCACTATCATACGGCAACAAAGAAATTTTTGTTATCGTGGACCGTTTCAAAATAGGAATTTCCGGTGGGGTAACTTGGTGTAACTGGACAATACAGTTTCATTTTATATTCAATCCGGTTTTCCTCAATAAAGCGGTTTAAAAAGTTGCCTCTTCCATTCGCTGTTGAGTCTAACCAGACTGGATGCTTTGCATTAATTTTCCCGCTAAGACGAAATAGTTGTCTTTAGACTATCAAAGCTTAATTTTTCGAATAATTTTTCGATCTCGTTGTTAAATTGGTTATCCGAAGCTGGCGGAGCATACACCGATATTAAATACAGACATCCATTATCTCTTAGAGGCAAAGAGATAATAGTTGTCTCAAGACAACTAAAGCTTCTAATGTCACTTCGTTCGATCGTATTGAAGAGTAGTGGTTTACGAACAAGAATTGCCGTACCACCACCTCGTATTGAGTTGCGTCTGTCTGTTCGTACTATGTTATAGTTTTGAAATTGTAGGATATGTCGGTCGTTGAGTTTTGTTTCGTTTAAAAAAAGTACATCCGGTCGGTTGTCCTCCGCAAAACGTAGAAGGTCACCACGTCTATTATACGATATAATAGAGTTAACATTAAGAGAGATTATTTTAAGGGTTTCGCAGTTTGGCCTAGACATTTTTACGACTGAATAGATTGAGAAGGGTGTCTACCTTCGCTGAAAGATTTGCAACGGTGTTAGCCAGGCTAGTAATTTGGATGTGTAAGTTATCATTGGATCCGATAATATTACTTACTTACTTAGTTGGCGCTACAGCTCGAGGTGAACCTGGGCCTGCTTCTCGCAACCATTTGTGTGTGCGTGTTATATTTTTGCACGAATGGAAGGGACCTACAGTTTTTTGCCGACTCCGAACGGCGAGTTGAGAAGCTCAATCGTGACAAATGATACTCTTTGATGCTTGTCAGACATTCGAAAGAGGTGGGCACTGTGAAAAACTTTTAGGTGTTTGCGGCGGGATTCGAACCCAAGACCGCTGGCTCAGTAGTCCGACGCACTAACCACTTGCGCTACGGTGCCCACTGATCCGATAATATTAGAAGTAATATTATCGGAGCCAAGATTTTTAGAGCGAGAAGTTGTGGAGCCAACATTCATGAATATGATTTTCAATCATCGCAACTTTTTGATTAATTTTTTGTTGTGATTCCCTTTTGCGTGCCTGAAGTCGATCTGCCGCCATTACATATTTTTCACAGCCTCGCCATGAAGCTGGATGACCTGACTTCTGACACAGAATGCAAAATAATTTCTCTTTATCTGTATCTTTTTCCACTGAGCATTTACCAGGTTCGTGTGTATTTTGGCATTTAACGCACCTATATCCCATTTGGCAATTCAGTGATATATGACCAAATCTCTGGCATCGGTGACATTAAAGGACACCATTTCTTCGAATTCTTTCGAAGGATACTACGTGTCACTCTATGGACCTAATATTTCTCAGATTTTGGACTTTGCTATCCGGAGATAACTGTACCGCTATAATAGGTAGCACTCTGTTTTCTCGTTTAGAGTGCACCGTAGTATATCTGAGAGCCCCACCGAACGTAAGGTTTTCAGTATCACATTTGTTGAGTTCTTTTAAGATCTCTTCGGGATTGTAGCCAACGCTAAGTCCTTTTCAGGTTTAATGAAATTTATTGTAAGTTATGTTTTTGATTTTAAAATTTTCTTTTCCTATCTCTACTTTTAATAATTTTGATAATACCTGACTATCTTCTTTAAAAATTTTGATTGGTGGTGGTTTCTTAGTTATCTTTTTTGTTGTTGTTGTTGTTGTTGTGTTTTCTTCAGTCGGGGATATTTTTGTTGCACTATGTACATTATTTTCTTCTGTTTCTCTATGTTCTTGTTTCTTTTTCTCATTTTTTTCCTTCATTTGGGATAGAAGGGATCGTGTAAGAGACGATTGATTTGCGTCAGTTTCCAAAATGGCAAATTGATTCTCCTGAATACAGTTATCATTTTTGTTCGATTGTAATTTAGTTTTCTCCTTCGATTGGAGTTTATTGTAAATTCGTCATTTTCTTGCATTTTTTTTTATAATTTCTTTGAGTCCTTCGACTTCTTTTTTATACAGTTCTGCCTGATTTATACCTTCCCGAAATTCTTTATATGTGATTTTGCATGAGTCCATTACTTCTTCGCTCCTCGATGGGGCCGCCATGATAACAAAGATTAACTTTTTTAACACTTTTTTTTAATTTTTTTTTTATTTTAATGTTCTTGTTATTATTTATATACTGCTCCCGCACTGTTGGTATTTAACCTCCCAACAGTAGATGGTGGTTATTAATTTTCAAAATTTTTTTTTTTTTCTTCAATTGTTTTTTTTTTTTGCCGACTAAATAAATCACCCTGTCTGATAGCAAAGTCAGAGGCTACCTCTCAAGAATATAAAAGTGAATTGAAACTGAACATTTTCAATTTTTATTTTTTCTTGAGTTCGTAGAGTTTTTCCATGAAGATTAATTTGGTTCGAGGTGGGCCATTTTCACTTTGAGCCACAGTATATAAATATTTGCAAACTTCTTTTCGCCTTAAACAAAAAAAAAAAATGTGAAAAAAATTGACTTACACTTAACCTCTCTAGCTCAAGGAGTTGCAAAAATTCCAGCTGAGCTTCTAGGAGAATATTCAGAAATACATGTATTTCCGTTGAGTTTAGATCGGACATTATCGAAGCTTTTTTTAATCTCAACTTAAAGACAAAAAGTGTATTAAGAACATGTTTTCAAAAAAACACTAAATTTCAAAAAATTAAAATTCCAAAAACTAAAAATATTTAAATTAAAAACAACCATATAGCGTAACGGATACAGTAGTTGACACCCTTTTTTTTTGATACAGTAGTTGGCACCTCTCTGTTCAATAGCGATTTTCTCTGTTCCAGTTACTTCTTTTGAGGAAGAAATTTTTGTTCCCAAAAATATAATAAATTTGTAACATTTTCCTGCAGTTTCTATATTAAAGGGTCACTTCAGTCCATGTTCATAAATCAAAGTGTAAAAACCTATCAGTTCAATTTTTTTTAGTGTAAAATCTTGTGAATTTCAATAAGGACTTCCAAATTGGTAAGGATAGGATTTTTCTCAAATTCTCGAAATTAGAATAAAAACTTTAGTTATTTCAAATGGCAATATATAAAATATTGATAATTTAAGTTTAAATATTCCAATTACCTGCTAGTATATTAAAAAAGAGGGGTGCCAATAACTGTATCAAATAAGAGCAATAGATTCAATTATTGCCAGGAGGTGCCAATAACTTGTTCATATGGGACTATAGTTGTTGGCACTGCCAATAACTGTACTTTTTTTTTTTTTTTTTTTTCTTTTATTATTTTTATTAGTATTAATAATACTTTATATTTCACAAAAATATTTCATAAAAAGGGATAGAATTTACAATTTTTTCTAACTCTTGACACATTCATTCAGTTCAAAATTTTACTTTTTCGTTTTATGTGTGTAGTATGTATATGTATGTTAAGTAATTAATTAGTATTGTAGATTTTTCAATTATGTTTAATTATTTGTTTTAATATATTCTATACATCTCCTTTTATATATTTTAAAATTTACTTCATTCTTTATTTGGCCAGGATGGTTATTGAATAATTGGACTCCTTTATATATAAGTGTTTTTTGAGCTGCTGCTGTTGTCTGTCTTTGCAATCGAAAATCGTGCTGATTCCTGAGTTGGTATGGTTGGACTTCGCTTACTAGATTGACCTCATTAGTGAGGTACCTCGGTGCTATCCCATGTCTGATCTTGAAAACAGCTATAAGAGTATTTAACTCCAGTCTTTGTTTTATGTTTAACCACTTTAAGGCCTCCAGCATTATGCGAATCGGGGTAAAGCGGTTGCACTTGAGAATACTTCTCATTGCTTTATTTTGCAGTTTCTGCAATCTTTCTATTTGCCCTTGGTTGCAGCATGAATACAAAATAGTGGCACAATATTCAAAATGCGGTTTTATTATGCTGTTGTATACTATAATAGCCGTCATGTCATCCATTCTATTCCTCATGTGCTTAAAGAAACCTATTTTTTTGCCAATTTTCTTACTGTCAGAGTAAATCTGCGAAGAAATAAAAGACGTTTTTGAAGCTTTTATATTTATTATTTTAAACTTGAAATCGTTATTTTGTTATAGAAATTACGAAGTGCTCAAAAACTTCGTCTTTACTTTTTCGTTTTTGTTTTTAAAATTTGTTTTCTCTGTCTGTCGATAGGCCTATCTCCCTCTTCACTGGAACAGATGGGGTGCGTTTGGAATAGGTGTAGTATCGATTTTCTCCCCTAGATGGCGTTTGACTTTGCCTCTGCCGTTGTCGACGACACTCCCCCCGGTAAGACGGCTGCACTGATGTCGGGCTTACCACGTTGAGCGTCGAGAACGGCTATTTTGACAGCTGGGCGAACGTAAGTTCCCGTTGCGGTCTGGACTGTGACCCTTCTTACTTGCCCGTCTTTGCTCAATACGCGATCTATGATTCGGCCCTTCGGCCACAAATTTCTGGGGTTGGTATCGTCCACGATGATAACTATGTCGCCCACTTCTATTGGCTTTGCAGGAGACCACCATTTCCCTCGTTGTGTAAGATTGGGCAGGTACTCTTTGACCCATCTTTTCCAGAATAGGTTAGCGTATTGCTGAGACTTTAGCCAATTCTTGCGCAAAAGTGTGCTGTCCTCGGTCCTGATACCGTCCGGTTTTTGCCCACTAGTTGAACCGAGGAGGAAGTGGTTCGGAGTCAAGGCCGCGTCGCTGGGTCCATCTAGGGGTATATAGGTGAGGGGATGACAATTTATTGTTCGTTCGACTTCCGTCATCATACTTTGGAGAAGCTCATCAGAAGGATTGCGTATCGGTGATATTTCTTTAAGTACTTTCTTGACGGTCTGCACCATTCGCTCCCATGAGCCTCCCATGTGCGGCGATGAAGGCGGGTTGAAACACCATTTGATCGTTGGGTCAGCCATTTTTTCCCCAATATCGGCTTGTCGTTTTAAGGCATCTTGAAGTTCATTATCGGCGCCGTGGAAGTTTGTACCGTTCTCACTGTGCAGCTCGAGTGGGATCCCACGTCGGGCTATAAATCTCTTTATCGCTAGGATGCATGAATCACTAGATAGACTGGTAGCGATCTCGATATGAACTGCACGCGTTGTCATGCAAGTGAGCAGAACTCCCCACCGTTTCTGGGTACTCCTTCCAACAGCTACATACAGGGGGCCGAAGTAGTCGATCCCGGTATATGAAAAGGGACGACTGAACGTTGATAACCTAGCAGGCGGCAAACTTCCCATCATAGGTGGATGTGGCGTAACACTGTTATTTTTACATCGTTGACAGTTCTTGATTTCTGTTTTCACTGCAGCTCTAATATGCGGAATCCAGTATTTTTGGCGTAATTCGTTCACGACCGTTTCATGATGTACATGATGAAGTTGTTTGTGTACGTGCTGAATTATCAAGCTGCAGATGTAGTGTCCTCGCGGTAACAAGATTGGTCGTTTTAGATCTTGGGATACTTTAACTGTTGCATCAATTCGTCCGTGACATCTCAGAACTCCATTTTCATCTAAGTAGGGTACGAACCTGTAAATATGACTTTCCTTCTTTAAGAATCCTTGTTGAGCAAGTGTTGAAATCTCGTCGGCGTATGCTTCAAGTTGAGCCTGGTGATACAGATACGATTCGGCTTCCTGGTACTCGTCTTTCTTTATGTAACCCGAACGTTTTGGATGTATTTGACGGGTATTTCGACTAAATCTGAAGACGAAGGCCATAGTGCGTAGAAGTCGCAGCCAACTTGAAAAGCGAGTGACATCGATGATAATTCTCGGTATCTTCCTTTCTATAAACAGGTGTGGTCTTATTTCCTCTTCCGTTGTAGTAATTCCCACAGGATCCGATGGCCATTCGGCTTCTGAGAAGAATAAAAAGGACGGTCCCATGAACCATCGACTGGACGATTCGAACACAGGATGCTTCTGCCATTTTGTTCCTTCATCGGCGACGTTAAGCTTGGATGGCACATATCTCCAGTCATCGGCACTTGTGGACTCGAGAATCTCGCTGACTCGGAATGACACAAACTGTCTGTAATTACGATGATCCGCTCGAATCCAGCACATCACAGTTTTAGAATCCGACCAAAACACCTTTCTGTTTATCTTGATTGAGTGTCCTTCGATTATACTATTAGCTAGTCTAATGCCTAACCTTGCTGCCTCTAGCTCCAAACGCGGTATTGAAATTAATTTCAGCGGGGCTACTCGTGTCTTAGCGCCAACCAGTCTGCATTCTACGTAATCTCCTTTGACACATCGAAAATACCCAACTGCTGCGAACGCATCCTTACTCGCGTCCACAAATATGTGCAGCTCGGTGACAACTTCTTCGTCGAACTTGATGTTCATCATGTAGCATCTCGGGGTAGATATCTGTTCAATCTTATCAAGGAGCTGGATCCAACGACGCCATTGGCTAAATTGTTCATCGTTAATTTGGTCTTCCCAGTTGATACGAGTCCTCCATATATCCTGAAGTAAGATTTTTAGTCCAATCAAGAAGTGAGACATAAGTCCTAATGGGTCAAACATCGTCATCAAGATGCGAGAGACGATAACTGGTCAGGGCCCTTAAGCAAGACTGAATTTAGCAAAATTCCCTTAACCTTCGCAGCAGCATCCCAAACTCTCCTTGTCTTGTTGGGTTTATTCGGGTTAACAACTGGGAATATTGGAAGATACCAAATGCGGGAACCACCCTGTTCTGCCTCCGATTGCTTCAGCTTCCTAATGTATCCTTTTTTTTCGTACTCTCGGATTTGTTCTTTTATGTTCTGCTTCAGATTTGAGTCCCGACTTAGCTTTGCTTTCAAACACTTATAACGTTGGCGAGCCATAGGGAGACTATCGGGCAACTCTATCTGATCATACTTCCATATCAATGATGTTTCAAAACGTTCACCCTTTCGCGTGGTCCCTGCTTCCATAAGCTGAGAAGCTCGTTGATCCTCCTGCGACAACACTGCATGCGAAAAGTTGTTGGCTACTCCGAGGCTATCCAGCGAGAAATATTCCTGCATCATCTGATGGAGTTGGTTATCTGTCTGCTGCTGACATTCGCAGTGGTGAAGACTATTGAAGACCGAGTTGCCTGGTGTTCTCCCCATTTGTTGGTAGCACGGTCCATGAATTGTCCATCCCAAACGCGTCTTCGAAGCAATTGGTTCATCCTGAGCACCTTCACGGAACTTTACTTGCAGTGCCAGGTTCCAATTATTCAGCCCAATTAAAATACGTGGAACTGCCATTTCGTAAGAATCAATTGGAAGTCCTCTGAGATATGGATAACGAGACACCATCTCCTTCATGTTAATCAACTGAACAGGTAACTTAAGAGCTGAGACGGTACGGAAGTCAGATAAATAAAATTTCCTATTTGTGTTTGCTTCGGATGGGATTTGTACTGAGACAACCCTAGACCTATTCTCCACACGGTGAGTATCGCCCGTCCATTTAAGACACAATGGTTCCGAATGTACTTTCAGCTGCAACTCCTTGGCCAGTGAATCATCCATCAATGAAAGCGACGATCCCTCATCCCTCAAGAAAACAAATGTATTTAATGGTCCGTTTATCCCATAGACTGTTACAGGCAGGATCCGAAACAATAATGGCTGTCCATAGTTAGCGTGAGCATTACAACGTCCTACTGCAATCTCGTAATTATGAAGAAGACGATGATGCTTATATGCTGCTTCCAGTCTTTCGGGATCCAGTCGTCGAGGTCGAGTATAAACAGGCTGTCCGGTTGTGAGAATTCGATGTACGACTGCGGTTGAGATTGCGCTTCCAGGCGGTGGCAGTTTCGTGATTTGTTTGAATTCTCTGAGAAGGTCAGCATAAATCGAATTTAAACAGAACGTTTTGTATTCGGTTGTCTCGTTGACAGTGATGAGCATACAATTTGAGTTCAGGCCAGTGAGTGGATCAATCATTTTGTTTTCCTTAAGATCGATCAATAGTCCGTAGTTAGTAATAAAATCTGCACCGATGATTGGCGTTGTCACATCAGTAATTATAAACGTCCACACGAAGTCGCGTCGCAATCCGAGGTTTATCTTCAGTGTGGTTTCGCCGTAGGTTTTAATTTCAGATCCGTTTGCTGCGAACAGTTTAATTTTCGATGTTTTGCAGTTACCCGTGGACCGACTGAATGGCATGACTGATACGTCGGCTCCAGTATCAATCAGAAAACCGATGTTCGTAAATTTTTCGTGTATCTTAAGTCGGTTAACGGATTTGGATTCAGGCTGTTCGTAACCTGAATCCGACATGGGCTTCTGGCTTCAATCATTTTTTGTTTGGCTGGCGTCCGTACCGAATTGGCACGGCTTGCGGCAATGCTTCGCATCGGTGCCAAATTTCCAGTGGTACCAGCAATTCGAATGTTCAGTGCGGGATTTTGAGCGCTCACGGGATCGGCTGGGTTCACGTGACTTGCTGCGATGGCGGTTAGCGCTCGTTTCTGCAAATTTACGTTCGAGCTCTGCAATTTGGTTGCTTAATTTTTTGAGCATATTTATTTCGTTTAGCTCCGCTGGTGTTGTTTTAGCTGGGATTGCTGGCGTCGATGGCTGCGAAGTGGTTTGACGAATGTTGCGATCGCCGATGGCACGTAAACGAATTGATTCTACGAGGGCATCAGCTGCGACAAGTCGGTCTTTTATTGGCGATTCCTTCATCTGAATTACAGCCGCGTGAGCCATTTCAGGCAAACGTGCAGCCCAGAGATCGATTAGTGCGGTGTCAGTTAAAGAGTCGGAAGCTAGGCTCTTTAATTTTTGGTAGAACTGACTCGGTTTCATGTCACCAAGTTGCATCTCGATAATGGCTTCTCGAAACCTTTTTTGCTGGGAGTCGGAATAAAAAGCAATAATAATAGGTTTGATAAGGTTGTATTTACCTGTCGCCGGAACTGTGCCGATCTCAGTTTGTATCGTACCGAGGTCATTGAGTGGAACCTGCGCCATCACCGAATAATATTTTTTATAATCACTGATTACGTTACTTGCCTCAAACCAAAATTCTAAGCTTGTAAAATAAAGTTTAACATTGTGTACGTGGTCAGTTAGCCTTGGCAGTTAGATTTTTGAAAATACCTAAACAGAACAAAAGTTATGATGAGGATCGGCTTCAACTAGCTCTTTCGAGATGTGCTTAACTTGCAAGAAGTTTATGACTGCTCGGACAAGACAATTGTGGTATACGATGTTCCAGCTGCCGCAGAGAGTACCACATTGAATGCTTGAAAAAAAAAATAACCACGCGCATATCCCAATATTTACATGTAAGACATGTACTAGTAAGACTTTGCCTAAATTTTTTTAAAAATTATTTTGCAATAAATTTGTTTTAGCTATGTGTTCCTTAAAAGTCATCAAGTTAGTTGTTTAATGCATAAAAACAATTGTTAACTAAATTATATTTTACTAATTTATTTACTTTTTTTCTGTGTTCAAAATCGCATTTTTCTTATTTGTTAAATACAATTGATTTTATTTAATTTTCGTTACCTAGCTATGTATTTAAAATTTTATATTTATACTTTTTTATATTATTTAAATAATAACTTATCAAAGTATCGCATTTCAGTTCTATTAATCTCAAATAAAGGGGCACTAAATGCAGTTTAATAAATCAGTAGCTAGCTTGCTAGTTATTATTTGATCATTATTTTTGGGTGCCAACAACCAAGTGCCAACTACTGTACAGGGGTGCCAACTACTGTAGTTTTTAAGAGACATTTTTTATATAATAAAAATAACCTAACTTTAACTGGCTGTACTTACTATACCAATTGCCCGAACTTAATAATTTTTTCGATTTCTCGACGTCCAAACAATTCTTACTCCAGAAGATGAGCTATTTTTCATTATAGGTACACGCAAAAATTAAATTTTGCAAAAATGCCCCACAGTGCGCCGTTTGTCAAATATGAAGTTTATTTAATACATTACACTGCTTTGCTGGAAACATAAATGTCGCATCATATATAACCACAAAAAAGAAAATGCAAAATTTGGTTTGAGAACCAAAGCATGCAGATATCTACTTATCTTCACATTAATAAATGCTTTATTCCCTTTGTTTTGAAAACATTATTTCAAAATGCTTGCAATTACTATGAGTCAACTGTCAAATATCATATTTATGTATTCTTTCTAGCATAAATAAAGAAAACCGTCTTAAACATTATTCAAGGACTCTCGAGCAAGACAGATCAACGAATCGTACCGAATTTTTCTAAGGACAATTTAATTCCTACTGGATCATTATTATTAAATATTATTTGAAATATCTTTTTCTAAATAATTCTTTGATTTATTTATCAAATAATTATAGCTGTCCACGTAATTCGTTTCGTTAAATAACTGTAGATTTAAAAAATATTCCAAATCAATTTCAACAAGCAACCAAATTCACCACGAACACAACAGACGTTATTGCTCGTGCGCAATGTGAACACACCCTATGGCATATTATTCCACCTCGCAGTTCCGACTGCGCATGTCAGATAGCTGTCAGTTCAGTGTCATTAGAATGACATTTCACACACAAGCCAAAATCGTGTATTTATGGGACAGGTGTTTCGATTCGAAGTGCGTGTATTGTCCCCTCCTGCCAGCCGTTCTGTGGTCGTATTCAATAAGAAAAAAAAAAACAAAAAATTGCTTTCCAACCTAAAGTTTCAGTCAATTATCAAAACAAGGCATTGATAAAGCGCCATGCGATTAGTGTATCTCACCTGAAACCGATTAAAAGCACAGCCAGTTTCAGTCCAGCTGAGTGAACGGTAAATCGTGGTTTTTCGCAGTGAAAAAGTGTGTTCGGAATCGAGTTGACCTGAAAGCGTGCTGCGTCGCAGAAGTCCAAGTATTTTTACGTTTTCGAATAGTTTGGCATCGTTTTCTTTTTTATATGACGCAAGTTAACAGTTATTAAACGGTCCGGACGGCCTTCGAATCCGTGCGCGTGTAAAAATTTCTAATTGCAATTTGAAAGAAATTCGAGAAAAATGAATTTTGACACCCTTGCCCAGGAGTGGGAAGAACTCAACGCCGAATACGGTGAACTTGAGGTGAGTTCGAATGTCAATGTCGTCCTTTCGTTGCGCTGGACTAAATGTGTTCAACCTTTCTAGGAGTGCAACCGCAAATATATTGACTTACTGGACAAACTGCAGAGTCATCAGCAGAAATGCTTCAACGAGATCAAACATCAGCGCTACCGAATGGGTCAGATATCTGCATCGTTGCGACAGTAAGTAGTCTTGTCATACATGATATAGTATTGTATATACAAGTGTTAGTTGACATTGCCTTCGACACGGACAAAGTCTACCCAATTTGTCTTCTACACTATCTGCTACTCAAAGTTTGTACTTTTCGAAGTCTTATCAGTGGTCATGTCCTACTATCTTTTGTTTGCATGAACAATAACACCTACCAACGACGTCGGTGTTTATGGCAATCAATTAAATTTTGTTTCAAAAATATAAATTAGGTGTGATAAATATTTTGCCGCTTAACAGTTTTATCAACTTATGATAAAACAAAGCCATTTATAGAATGCCATTGACATTGGACACGGTCCAGAGTCAACAATGTTTTCCTGAAACAAACATTTGAAATTATGTAATTAAACTGGTCATTCGATGTCAGGCTATTTTGTTGTGATGGGCAGCGAACATTATGACATCGAACTTTCGTTTTGAATTGTGTAACTGTTGATTCAGAAATATTATTCAAATCGGCTTTAATATGAGCAAATTTAAACCGATAAGACTATGTATGCATATAATATTTAGGTGCCGATGATGACTTTTTGTGACGTCTTATCAGTGCAGTTTCTGAATGAGGATTTCGTATTTTTTATTGACAATCGACTCGAGTTCAATGCATTTAGCAAATCAGCTGTAATTAACCTTTGGTGCATTGAAGCTCAAGTACATACATAGCTATCGGCTTAGGAATTATAAATATTGAGTAATTTTATTGTTGTGTATTATTTTTACGGCTTTGGGTTTTATTTCCTGGCGCTTTTAACTGACATTTAATTATGAGAGCCGAGTTGCGGTGTTTTTAATGTGTTTGTTTGTCCAGGCATTTGCTTATTTTACTCGTTACTCTTATAAGGGACCATACTATACTCATCTTTTATTGGTTCAAATCGAAGAATTCCATATGTTTCAAAAAAGAAACAAAACTCTGCAATTCAAGGTAGTTTTTCTATCAATTTTTTTATTGTGTTCCATCAGGACGTACTCAAATCTGTAATGTCTAGATATAAGCATTTATAAATGCAATATCAGACTGAAAAATAGATTGATTTGAGTTGGAATAACCACCCTAATAAATGTGGTGGACACATTTCTCGCATGTATTACAAATTACATTTCCGTCATATAGAATCGAAAAAAAAAAACAAGTAAAAAAAGATATGCACACGTTCAGCCGTAAATACCAACAACCGTTATGGTTAACTCTAACTGCTATCAAGATAGCAATCAAACACATCATCGAACAGTGTGAAATTGCGTGTTTTTTTCTGGCCACATAAATAGCACACAATCTTCGTGCGCAGTTTTGCTAATATTTTGTTGATATTTAATTATTATTTAATAATACATTTAAATGCAAGTATATAACCTAGGTCATATTTAGTATAAGGAAATGTCTTTAAATATGGGAAAAGGACCACATTGCTTATAGGAATCACGACAGCTCATCTTTAATTTGAAGGCTAACGGCTTAAGCTACGAGCAGACGATATGCAAAAGTCGCATATATATGCGAGTGCTGACGTCACGAAAAAACTCGCAAATTGATCGCAAATTCTATAAAGTAGGCATTGCTCGCAAACTCGCATATAGACGTGTTCACACGATATGCGACTTTTGTCCCAAAACTCGCAAATGCATTTGCGAACATGGTGTTTGCAAACTAGGTGTCGCATATTGTCCGCATATGCTTTGCGAGTATATGCGGACTGTCCTAAATAGGTGTTCAGACGATATGCGAGCATTAATCGCATACGATGACGCAAAAATTACGTCAGACTCGCATATATATGCGACTTTTGCATATCGTCTGCTCGTAGCTTCGGTTTCAAATATTTCTGAGCATCTACAATTGTCCAAAAACGTTATCTACAATGCCTAACGTCGCGTGGAGGTGTCAAAAATGTTGTAAGAGTTCTAATGCCCAGGAAAACCACTTCAAACGTGAACAACCTTATCTACAGAGTTAGTGCAACCCACCTATTATTGAGATCTTTTAAGCTATAGAGGGAAATCTTATGAGTTAAGCTACGAGCAGACGATATGCAAAAGTCGCATATATATGCGAGTGCTGACGCCACGAAAAAACTCGCAAATTTATCGCAAATGCTATAAAGCAGGCATTGCTTGCAAACTCGCATATAGACGTGTTCACACGATATGCGACTTTTGTCCCAAAACTGGTGTTCGCATATGATATGTTCGCAAATGGGGTCGCAAATGTCGTGGCCTATATGCGAGGTGTTCACACGATATGCGACACAATTTGCAGATCACATATTTTCAATCATATGCAGATTTGCGAACATTATCAACCTTTTAAAAAAAATTTTATTATCTGTATTGTTTTGGTGATTTATGACAAATTTAAAGTGCGGAGATATATTAAAAATGTCAAAAAGAAAAGGGGCTGCTATTGCTATTTTGGCAATAGATATGATGGAAAATGACGACGAAGATGGAAGCCACGAAGAGGCGAGTGTGCAAGTGCAAATAATTCGTCGTGTATGGGCCAAAGATTGGGTACGACTTCGCGAGACTGAAGGCTTTTGGCGCAAAATTGCTCAAACTGCGTGGCGATGTACTTAGCTTGGTAATACCGCGAATTCAAAAACGGACACGAACATTTGATTAAGCATTCCCGCGTCAGATGGCCTGTTGCTGACGCTGCGCTTCTTGTCCATTGACGAAAATATTCGGTCGTTGCAATACCTTTTCCGTATTCCAGTGAATACTAGGTCTGTTTGGTAACACGCTAGTTTCCGAAATACTATGTAAACTTTCATAGAATCATGACAGTTTCATGGCTCTCAATTTTGTTACTCTCATTTGGCTCTCAGCTTGCGATGTTACGCAACACCTCTTCATTGGGGTGTGCTGTTCAAAGTTCAACTCTGTCAAACCAGCCATCTGTTAGTTTTTTAAATGTCATAATCTTCATTGTTAGTGGAAAACAAAAACCAAATTGAATGGTTTGATCAAAAGCGTTTGGTATTTTTTTTTTTCAAATTTTTCTCTTTTACTATTTGACAGGTCTCAATTCCTTGTGCATAAAAAAGTTACCAAACAGACCTACTATTTCGACTATAATTATAATACACGTACACTTTTCGTGTACCGCTAGGTAGCCTACGGATAAATTGCTCACACAGTTACATATAATTAGGTCCGTTCGCGTACTTTTTGCACTAAATATGGGTATGGTGTGAAATCTCGAAGAGTGGGGGTAAAATTCTCTCAAAGCCAGAAAAATCACGAAAAAGTAATCGAACGCATTAAGCACCAAAAAATGAAGAATGTATGTGATGTGACAGATTTGACAGTTTTCATAATATACCCGAAAGAAATTTCTTGGACTAAAATTCGTAGCATGGGGAAATTTCTTATTCTCTCGTCAGCGGTCTCTTCTACGAAAAACTACGAAATTTTTGCGTACGCGAACGCATTTTCGTTATTTTTCGTTATTTTTCGTAGATTTTCGTTGTTTTGGGAGGGTACGCGAACGGACCTATTATCTTCACAATTTAACTGTCACAACTCACAACACAACCCAACCAAAGAAAAACGTAAAATAAAAGTAAAAAAAAAAGTACCTACACACAGTCCAAACCAAATGTTCAAACTTTTAAGATCTCGCAGACGATATGCAACCCTTAATCGCATATGATGACGCAAAAATTACGTCAGACTCGCATAAATATGCGACTTTTGCATATCGTCTGCTCGTAGCTTTAGGATTCCATTAGTATATCCGATAGAATCATTAAAAGGCGTTTACAGAGAAAATAAACTTAAGAGGGTGCATAGCACAGAGAAACCCGCTCCTGACAAAAAAAAAGTTCAAGGCAAGAAAGACCTTCGCAAGAAAATGCCTCCAGAAACCGATGTTTTTGTTGGAAAAATGTACTGTGGAGTAATGAATCCGAGATGTGAAGGTAATGATATGATGGGAAAATGTTCGTTGGTGTCCACTTAACCAAAAATGGAAATCTAAAATACACAAGCTGGAGAGCATCTAATGAACTGCGGAGAAGGCTCCTACATCAACATTTAAGTTGACAGTCAAACTACACTCAAAGCACTAAAAAGTAATGTGATAAAATCGAAAACAGTTCTTAACTGCTACGCTTTACTTCAGGAACTCAGCAAAAGCAACACAGTCTACTTAAATTGGGTTCCTGGTCATCAAGGTATCATAGGCAATGAAAAAGAGGATGAACAGGCTAAACAGGGAGTTCTACTTAGTTCAGAACCTGAAATCATCGTAGCACCGATCCAGCACTATTTCTCGAAAATTGTTACAAAGCATAGCTGACAATAGATGAAATCAATCCACTCCTTGCAGAATAACGAAAATATTCTGGCCGCACTGCAGTGGCCATAGAACTAAATACATCTTCTCGCTATCAAGAGTGGAATGCAATTTACTACTAGGCGTCATCACAGGGCATTGCCTTATAGGTTATCACGCTCGCGGGCTCAAACTAGTCCCATCGGATATATGCAGAAACTGCAATGAACCGGGGATTGTAGCAACATTGGAGCACCTTCTGTGCGCTTGTCCTGCACTGGCAAAAAAAAAGGCACAGACTAATGGGAAAATTCATTCAAATAGAAGTGGCAGACATAAAACTTCACCTTCTCATTAAATTTGCTCAACAGACAAACTCATTTTGTCAAGAAAAACAGAAACTGATTACTCTGAGGAGTTTGTGGTATCACTATGGACCAACACTGGTCTATGTGAGGCTAAGCCGCCACCACATAACCTAACCTAACCTTCCCCCCTTTGTATAGTGTTGCGTTAGTGATCAAAATATAAACTTTTTAGGGCGGCCAGCACAATTTCCTGATCCAAACTAGATCGAGAATTTACGCAACGACGCGTCGCGACGTCGGGTAACACAAAGACGCAGTCTCTCTGCAAAGCTGCAGAATTGTGGGAACAAATACAGGTCGCCGGGAGGTATATCCCAAATACATGTTGTGAGGCTTTAGTGGACAGTGTCCCGAAAGGATGTGCAGCTGTGCTCAAAAATAAAGGTTTTCTGTCAAAATACTAGCTTATAGGCCTTGTCCGGAAAGATATTTAACTAAATTTCATACCTATGGCGTAATGAAACATAATGTGCTATTTATGTGGCCAGGTATGCTTTGACAAATAAGTGTATATTTTTTTTTTTTTTCATTTTCAAGAAAATCATCAAATTTTTTGGCTAGTTAAATTGATATTTTAAAGTGTGATAAATACTACAGTCAAACTTCCCTATAGCGAATCCGCACGGGACCAGAAAATCACTTCGTTATGTAGAAAATTCGTTATACAGAAATTAGGAATTTCTTTTCAAACAAACTAAAAGTAGAACGAAAAAGCTGCGTACTTGAAAAAAGTTCGTAATAGGGAGAGCTTCATTGTATAGAAGTTCGTTATAGGGAAATTCGACTGTATTACCAAAAAATTCATTTGTTTCATTACGATTACCTCTATATTAAGAAAATTTAAATTGTGCTATTTATATGTCCACCACTGTATATATATAAAAAAAACAGGAACTATCGTTTGAGGATAAGTAAGGAGGAGTTTGTTGTTAACTCAGATAATCTTTTTCTTAATTATCCTTTTTTATTCTTGTTGCCGTAATTGCTACCTTTTCAATGCCAATGACGCGTAGTCGTTGGTCCACAATTCCGATCATTATCTCATTATGCTTGTAGACACGCTTGTTAAATCTTTCATATCCTATAAAACGTTATGTTCATTACTGCCGACGACGAAAAGCCAGTTTTTTTTGTTTTTGTTTAACAAATGATTTTAGTAAGTGATCATAAATCCAGCGGCAAACTAACAAATTCTATTACTATCTTAAAACAGAAGTTCTTTTGATTATTTAACACACTATTCATCGAAGCGAATTAAGACACGCATGGCTGTGTATATCCATGTGTATATCCAAGACTGCACACTCAAGTATTTTGAGGTACGGTTTTCTTATGAACATTTAGACCGGTAGCTATGGACCGCTCATAAGGTAAGAGCCTCATAAACCTATTCACCAACCGCTATTAGTGTGTATTTATGAGCGTTCATAAGACTTATGAGTGGTCCCAACCACTCTTAGCTTACGAGCAATAAAATTGTATCCGGTAATCATCTTAGATAACTTCGAAATTATTCGAACTCTGCAGTCATTTCAAATTTAAGGGAGTTCTTCATATTTTTAAAGATTAGACCTACAAAAATATATCCTCCAAACGTTTCCTTAATTATCCTACAGGAAGTCTCTTATACACAAGTTTGGTCTTCTTACGCCCTTTCAATCTGGCTTCAGGCAGAAGTATAGCTGTACTACAACGCTATTAAATCTTGTAGAGGATCTCCGAGTAAAAATGAATAAGAATCATCTTTCATCGCTTGTTTTACTGGACTTTTCTAAAGCTTTTGATACAGTACCGCATGATATACTCATACTTAAACTTAAACATTACTTCACTTTTGACTCAACAGCACTAAAATTAATAGAGAGCTACTTAAAAGATCGTTCCCAAGCTGTATATGCTAATGGAAAGCTATCAAACTTCCTTGAAACCAAAGCTGGAGTCCCACAAGGATCAATAATGGGCCCTCTATTATTTACTTTATTTAACAATGATCTTCCATCCGTGTTAAAATATTGCAAGGTTCAAATGTACGCGGATGATGTTCAACTGTACCTTAGCTATCCTTTGAGTCTAGTGGAGGATGCTACTGAGCATTTTATTGAGGATTTGAAGTCAATAGCCTTGTGGTCACGAAAGAATAGACTGATGTTAAACTCAAGCAAGAGTCAGGCAATTGCTATTAGCCGAACACCCATAGACACTCTATCTTTACCTCAACTTTTCATTGATGGGTCGCCACTTGCATATGTCTCCACCGTTAGAAACCTGGGAGTTATATTTAATCAGAGTCTTACTTGGGAAGATCATATTATTAATAAAGTCTCTAAGGTCTATGGATCTCTACGAGCACTATATCAAGTTGGAAAATACCTCCCATGTAAGACAAAATCCATGTTAGTAAGGTCACTGCTATTACCGATATTATTATATGCCCATCCAGTGTTCTGTGACCTTGATAGCAGTAGCTCGCGAAAGTTTAAAGTCGCTATTAATAGTACTGTAAGGTAGGCATACAATATGAGTCGAAGAGATCACATTTCAGGTCGCGTTAGAGAATTTTTCGGAATGGACCTACAAAAATACTTGGATCTCAAAACACTGACTTTCCTGTTTAATCTTAAAGTGAATGAGACCCTGGATTACCTTTTCCAGAGACTTCAATTTGCATCATCAGTTAGAAGTGGTGCATTTATTGCACCCACATACAATTATAACGTCACCAAAAAACAATTTTTTGTATACGCCAGAAGACTATGGAACTCGCTTCCAGTTAATATAAAAAGATCAACGGACATTAACGACTTCCAAAGAAAACTGAAATTACATTTTTGCACATAAAAAGTAGAATTAAAATATTAAAATCAAATTGATTTTGTTGTAGGGTTTTAGGGTTTGTTTTATTTTATTTTATTTTATTTTATTTTATTTTATTTTATTGTTTAATCTTGATCTAGTTAAAGTTAAATTTAACAATTTCAATCTTATTACTATTATTGTTTTGTTCTTATTTTACTCTTAACTCAAGATCTTTATCCTTTTTTCCTTTTAACTATATTTTATTGTTAATTTTCTCTAAATAATAATTTTGTTTTCCTTAAATCCACATACTGTTACACATTAAAAGATTACTGTATCTACGTGTTAACATTGTTAAATAAATAAATTACAAATTACAAAATTACAATGAATTCTGAGAAAGTTCTTATGTGAAGGTCGTTGTAACGCATTTCTTTAAACGCATTTTTCTCGAAACTACTTTGCCAATACGTCTGATGTGATTTCCCAAGTTCTAATGAGCCGCTAGAACCGTCAACCGTTTTTTTTTTTTTGTATTGTTTAAATATTAATAAATATCTAATAAAAAATGGCACGTTCAAATATTCTTAGTTTTGTTTGTATCGAATTTTAAAAAACACCCAAAATTCATACCGCTAGACTAGAATTTCTGTTATTCTGTTGATTTTTAAAATAGGTAAAAAAGAAACAAATCCGAATTTATCCGACAAGGAAAAGAAAATATTATAATGAACTAAGTGAACCAAAATCAATTTCACCATCTACAGCTGTGTAGTGTGTTGCATCATCCCCATAATTACATTGCCATTTGTCACTGATATGTTCGAAAAAGAGCGCCATTGATCGAAAAAGAGCGCAACCGGAAATCGGAAAATCGGAAAATCAATTCTCTCATAGTCGAAGTAAGCATAGACAAAATACGAAAACCTATTAGTGGTCTATGAATACCAAACTAAAATTTAAACTTAACCCTTAACTGATGTCGTGAAAAAAATAACGCTTCTATAGTCGTGGGGTCTATTGGACCCACCTGTTTCAAAAGGTGATTAAAATAAAAGAATTAATTTTTTTAAATGTTTTTTTTTTTTTATCAAACTTTAAACTTAACAATTACAAATGGAATTTTAAAAAATTCGCGGCAGGAATATTCGTTTTTATTTCAAATTTGCACTTTTATTAATAGGTCTCAATACACTTATCATAAAAACATGTAATTTCAATGGGTCCACGACATCAGTTAAGGGTTAAGAGCCTCTTAACTTTAAGAACGATTTATGAGCGGTCGATAGGTACCGGCCTTAAACCATAAAACACTTGAATTGCATCGTTATCTGCTGTTCCGAAATGGTTTCTCACAAAGTCAACAAAAACAATTATATCAGAATCGCATTTAAGGAATGTGGGTAAACAATTTGTTCGTCGACTAAACACGCACATTCGTTAAGTATGTCTCATGACGTCATGACCCACCAAATCGAATTGCATTGTAAAAGTAATGAATATATTTTTATTACGCATCGAGCAATTCGATGAATAAAAAACTAAGGATCCGTCAATTTATGAGATTTGGCTGTGATAAGTTGGTGTACATCTTATTTCCCTTCAAACAAGGGATTTTATTTATAAATATGTAGGTACATCATTTACATCATGCCACTCACTGAGCGGAGGTGAATCATATATGTATATATCAGGTCAAAAATTGCATTATAAATAATTAGATCCAATGACACAGCGAAACGAGACCCTCCATTCACCAACCAATTAGTTGGGTGTTTATGAATACACTCAGAGCATGATCGTGACCACTTAGTGCCTACAAATGGATGATAACATTTTTATATTCTCTATATACTCGTTGTACAGAGGCTTTCCCAAATGTTTTAGAATTAATTGAAGTAAACCAGGCAATTTGAACGAAGATCATCTTGTTCAAGTACATAATATGTATATCTATAATCAATCTATCGCTATTTGTTTTTGCATGCTCATAAAGTATCTCCAAATTTGATCACAATCGGTGTACTGTCCATTATGTCAGGTGTTCAGTATTTCTGAAATTTAGATTGTGAACATGAACAGAGTATATCATATGTACTACGTATGTCATATGTATGAAGATGTATGGACATACATACATACATATATAGATAACACACAAATGTACATACATACAGTCGGCGACAAAATTGAGTGGACGGTGGCAAATTTTACATTTCTTTTCAGAATTCCCAGAATCGAACCTAATTACCGGACTGTTTTTAATACCAAAAGTTTATTGGCCAATTGTAGTATTTTTTCCCCATTTATCCCTTTTATTGATCGTTTCCCCTCTCTCCTTTCTTCCTTTTTTGTCTATCATGTAAATTTAAGAAGGGACATAATTGAGTGGACGGCATACAAAAATTTAAAGAACTGGTAGTTTTTAGAACATTTTTTTTTTTAAATCTGCACAATTCTCGCTATCAGTTGTAAGTTATTACTATGAGTGCACGGATTCATAAATTTAATATTTCAAAGAAATGTCGGGCAGAACAGAGATTTCAGAGCAGATAAGAAAACTTATTGTTGAAGAGAGACAAAATGGTACGAGTTTTGGCAAAATCGGTAAAAAATGTAATATCTCCAAGAGTGGCGCTGAAAAAGTATGGAAAAAATGGATAAATTTTAGCACAACGCAAGATTTAGTTGAATGAGGTCGAAAAAAATGCACAACAGAAAGAAAAGATGCGTTGATAGTTGGAAAAGTACGAAAAGAACCAACGAGTACTCTACGGTAAATCAAAGAAGAACTTCAGCTGAGAGCATCTGAGAAAACTATAGGACGGAGATTAAGAGAGTCTGATTTATACAGCAGAGTACCTCGAAGGAAACCTTTCATATCTGACGGTAATAAAGGGAAGAAATGGAGTTTGAAAAAAAAAATATGTAAACAAACCAATTTCCTTTTGGAAAAAAGTTATTTGGAGTGACGAGAGCAAATTCGAATTGTTTGGAACGAAAAAAACAATGGCGTTCTCTGAAAATAACAGCGTAGAACTATTGGAATGGCCACCACAGAGTCCTGACATTTAATCCAATTGAAAATCGGTGGGGTATTTTGGACAAGGGTGTTCCTAAGGACAGAAGAAGCAAAACAATCATTTTTTTGCGGGCCTGCAAGAATCTTGGGAATCCATTCCCTTAGAAACCCTTCAAAAACTGGTAAAGAATATCCCGAGACGACTAACTGCCATCATTAAGGCAGAGGGTGCACAAACGAAGTATTAAAAATCAGAGGAAGTATAAAAATAACATCGTCCACCTAATTTTGTCCCCTGGGCTTTTTAAATAATTTATATTTTTTCTCTTAAGTTTCACTTTTATATTTTTTTTCTCTCATCGTTAACTTAAATATAATGTATTTCATCAAATACCAATAAATTTTTTCGATAAAATATATTTTAATTGAGACTGTAGTTATTTTTGTTATATTTTCCAACCGTCCACTCAATTTTGTCGCCGACTGTACATATGTCTATACATATCTAGTGCCCATTGCGATTGTCGATCAACTAGACTTGAACTGTGTAGATAATTGTCGATTGTGTCGATTTATTTTAATATTTTAAATATAGATAAATGTATGTGTAACTGTGAATATACACACATAAGTACATAATCGTACAAAACAATCTTTTTCGTTCAGTTGACATATTTTTGATTCATCTAAAAAAACCATAAATAAAAAAAAATAAGTTGTACAGTCATACACAGCAAGTCTATGAGTAAAATGCAATCGACAAATTTTGATCACAATTCAGATTCACGATACTAAACATAGTAATGGGCGATTTATTTCATAAATGAATGGTGTACTGTCGTGCAAGAACGTAATCAAGTCTTGAAATATTCGGCGTCTATAGTACTACTTATATAGAACCAAGACTAGCTTACTGTTTTACTTTTTGCACTAACCCCGTCGCCCACTTGGGGTGAATCGGTCGCTTAATTGAGAATTAAATGAAACGAAACCTGGTTCGAGAAATTATAATTGATGAAAGAAAATAATAAATTCAACATTAAGATGGGCTGAATTCCAAAACGCAGTTCTTCCGCAGTACTGCAAAGTTTAGCGTTCCATATCGTCAATATATAGCAGTGATGCAATGTATCGCGTTCCAAATCGCATCATAAAAGCAACCACTGCGCAAACAAAAGCAAACAACGCATCACTGTTTATTGTGATGCGTTGTGACTTGAGGATTTTTTTTTCTTATTGCGATAAAACAAAATAAAAAAAAACACTACCATTTTTATTTTAAGCTCAGTTGTTTGTTATTTTGATATTTTTTTGAAAAATTTTCAGAAAAAGTGGACAGAATTTTTTAGACATTTTTATTGATGAAATGAAATGGACAAACCGTTCCAAAAAGTCAAAATTTTTAAAGCATCATGATGCATTGCAAAATGAAAGCATCGTAACATCGCATAACAATGGCAGTGATGCATTCCCGATGCGCATATTTTTGATGTTTTGGAACTCAGCCATGGGTTTCCAACGGGAAATGGAAAGGACTATTAACATAGCTTCTATTTCACCCCATCGACAATAAACAAGGATTTACGTTTTCTGCAGGCATCGTGATTTAGAGCAGACAATTCAAATTTTGATTTGTGATTGGAATATATAGGTGATTATCTTGACATGTTTTTTGAGCTTCGAAATAGCTTGGTTTTACTTTAGGTGGCGCTACAGCTCGGGTTGAACTTGGTCCAGAATAGAACCCGGGCAGCATTGCGTAGTAGTATATTTTTGTCGATGTATTCGGTTTTTATAATGAATACCCCAAGGGCGGTAGTTATCAAGCGCTCATAAATCGCTTTTAAAGTTAATAGGCTGTTAAGTTTAAATTTTTGGTTCGTATTCACCGTGCACAAATAGGTTTTTGTCTATGCTACTTCGACTATGAGAGATCTCGCTTTTCGGATTTTCGAATTCGCTCTTTTTCGAACATTCGGAGTCAATGGCGTTTTTTTTCGAACATGTCAGATACAAATAGCAATGTAAATATGAGGATGATGCAACACAGCTGGATACAATTTTTTTCGTCAAATTCAATAATTCAATTAAAAGATAGTGAAATAAGGAACATGTTCACTTAATCTATATAATGCCTCCCTCTACCGCCCGTAATTTTCAACCAATTTAGCTGTTTTTTTTTTCAAATATAGATTATTGCGGTACAAAGGTGATAGATTAGATACAAACACATTCAAAAACATTGAAAACAAGTTTTTTTTTAATGCCTGGCGAAGCGAGCAGGGTTAAGCTAGTTCATTATAATTTTCTTTTCCTTGTCGGATAAACTCGGATTTCTTTCAGAAATAATTTAAATTTGAAATGACAACTGATTTCGAAGTTGGGACCACTCATTAGCCACTCTTATGAGCGGTCATAAATACGCACTAATAGGGGTTGGTGCGTTTATGAGGCTCTTGGTTTAAGATTGGTCGGTGAATACCGGCCTAAGTGTGCAAGTTTTTTTTTTTTGGGCTTTGAACTAATGTTTTTTTTTTGTGTGTAAAAAAAACATATTTTAGAAAAATTAATTAAAACAACATATTTGGAAAACTTAAGAAACTATGTTTCATTTGCACTTTCATTGATTTTAATAGCTTAACGGTTTACGATTTTATTTTATTTTATAATTACATCTTGTTCCTGTCCAATTTTTTTTTTTTGTTTCACTGTATCTCGTAAGAGATTGAAAAATGTGAATGAATTATATTTACCTATATTTGTACATCGAACTGTAAGCTGTTTAAGAATTTTTATGAGCGAGTTGTTCTTGTATTCGTCATCTACTGTAGGTATATGCATACATATTTTCAACTTCGTTCCTATTACATGAGTAACACAATTGTATTAAATCAAAATGGTTTTGTTTACTTATTGAAAAGACTGAATACACATTCTAATTTTTATAAATTGAGTTTCAATCAACTCACAGTCATGGGGTCAGGTAGCCTACTTGCCTGTTGTAAATAAGCCGCAGAGGAACATGCTATCTAATATGCGATACGCAATCAATACGACTTTGTTAACAAGCGCGGCACTTGATGTCATATTGAAGATAAGCTAAATGGCGAATGATTGAGACAAACGTACATACTATGTACTCGTACTAAAGCACTTGTGTATAACAAAATTACAACGTAGGAAATATTTTACCACAGTAATTAGGTACGATTTTTTTTTTAACGAAAACACTTTGAACAAAACAACACTCTAGGTCTAGGTCTCATTAAATTCATCAACTCGACATGATGTGATATTTTGTTTTGAGCCAATGAGTGAGGTGGGTCATTGTCATGATCATGACAGACACTCTTCTTTGCTTTTACTTCACTTGTTTACAAGTGTGTCAAAACAATCAAAATGCGCGCCTGCATTCAATGTGTTATTAATTTGACCTGAATCAATTCGCTTAGTATTGCCAAACTTTGTGAGAGCGTCTTGAACTTGGCACGAAAAAAAAACCATAAATTATTTGTAATAATTAGTAGTTAGTTGCTTTGCATTGAAAGCTCATTTGCAATTCTACTCATGATATTTATTACAATAGACTGGTATTAGGATTACCGCAGTAGTGACTATAAATTAACCCCACAAATAGCCACCTACAAAATTAACCTTTTTTGGGTTCCGTCTCCATATGGAAATACGTAGCTATTATATGATCTCTCTAAAATGTCTGTCAAAAGCATTCATCTCAGAAATTCATGGAGCTTTCCGTGTAAATCATTTTCCTTTCAAATGTCAAAAAGCCTAGTTGACATATTTTATCGAACTTAGCGGTTCATTTTTCATGCCGATAAAAAATGTATGCTATTACGAAAAAAGGTTTTATGGGGTTTTGTTTTATTTAAATATGTTTAGCAATTTTACTGGGCTGTCACAAAAATATGTTTGAAGCCTATCTCGCTTTATAAAAAGCTCTAAATGGTTTTCATGAATAGCGGGGATACATATCCCCAAGAGGGAGCTCTATGGGTACTCTAACTACCGGCGGTCACTTAAACCTTACCTAACCAAGCACCGTGGTGTAGTGGTAAGTGCGTTGGACTAAAACGCAATTCTGCCCGGGTCCAACACCTAAAAGCTATTTTCACGGTGCCACCTCTTTCGATTGTTGACTACTTTGATTACCAAATCGGCACTAGTCAGGAGCTACCGAATAATGCTAAGTGCATTATGCAGAACCAGGTAAGACTAGGTTGGGAGCCTGGTCAGTCTGTTGTAGAGGGGAGCGAGTTTGCCTATCAGCTGGCAAGGAAAGTAGGGGAACTGCCGACTACGGGAAAAACTAACTGAAAAGACGACACAAGATGAATTTTTGTTTTAATTTTTATTTCGTTTATAATTATTAACAATGTGTTATCGCACAATTTACAGGATTTGGTATATAGAGATATGATATATAGTTATGTATATCTGTACTGGAAAAATAATTTTAAATTTGCAAATAATTATTTCAATCAAAAACATATGTATATTGAGGAAACAACGATAAAAAAAACCTCAAATTTAAGTAAAAAAAAGAATAAAGCTAAACAAAAACGTTAAGTCTGAAACTACCCATTTATGTACATACGTATATATAGTACATAGGACCAGTGGCGTACGCAGGGGGGGGCTCAAGGGGCTAGCGCAGAGTTTTTTGAGTTCTTGTTGGGTTTTTACTAACTGGGCGCCGCGTCGGCTGTGGCTCAGTGGCTAGTGCATCAGACTACTGAGGGCGCTGCTGTCTGTGTTCGATTCCTGAAAACACTTAAACGTTTTTCCACGGTGCCCACCGCTTCCGAATGTCTGGCAAGCATTCAAGAGAATAATTTATCGTGAGAAGCTACTCGCCGTTTGGAGATGACAAAAAACTGTAGGTCCCTTCCATTCGTGCAGAAATATAACACGAACACACATATGGCTGACTGTTAGAAGGTAGACTTGGTTCCTATATGGGACTGCTGACGCCGAATATTTACTTTTTTTATTTCAGTTTTTTCACTAACTGAAATTTTCTTTCCTGTACCTAACGTTGCAAAAATAAGGCTTATTCATTTTAGGTTAAAAAAACAAAACAATCAAAACGTCTTATATTTTGTCTGTTAAAAGAAATATGGCACAGGTAAATCATTAAAACCGAGTCATAGTGAAAACCCAAAACAGCTCATTAAAATCAAGGCTAAGCCCCCCCCCCCCCCCAAAAAAAAAAAAATCCTGCGTACGCCACTGCATAGGACTATAAAAATTACGTATGTGTGTAAATACTGAATAACAAATAATAAATAATAATTATGAATTATAAATAATGAATAATAATAATAAATAATAAATAACAAATATTTAACAATAAATAAATAAATAAATGATAACATAAACAGTACACTCTCGATTTTTGCAACCTCGATTTCTGCAAACCTCGATATTTGCAACCTACGTAAATGGATTTCTTTTTCGATTTTTGCAACAAATTCAAAACAAATTTTCGATTTTCGCAACATACAAAATTTTTGCGTGTAAGTTTTACTATGTAATGTTGCAGGCAAGAACTAACTTCTACCGAAATCATAAATCGTCTTGACGCAGTGTAGTAATAACAACGCATCTAGATTTTATTATTATTATTTTTTTTTGTTTTAAATACATCCCCGAGTGAAACCAATGGGAAACGACATTTGCCTTTCCTTCATAGATCAAAACGTAACAAGGTTCACTAAACTCTACTACTAATAAAATTTGTTGACCCATTTTGTTTCTTCTTGGAATTATGAAGAAGCATGGAAAAGCTTAAATTCCAAACATGCCATCTGTTTCTGGGCAAGCTCTTGGAAAGAGTTAAAAGCGAAGACAATTGCTAAAAAAGTAATCAGAACTCCTGATCATTGGGAGGAAGAAGACTGTGTTCCTTTGCTTCTAATTCGGGATAGAATTTTGTGAAAGGTATGCCATCACAACAATGCTTAACCAGATGTTTCCATAGATGAAAACTTCGGCAGCGATGACATCTCGGAATGGATCTCCGAAAATCTGCAAAACGTTGAGGCACGAGAGCACGAAGAAGTTTCTGTTGAATTTGCCGAAATTGACATTTTTGTCACACAACTCAAAGTAAAATTAGAAGACGCTACAAAACACTTCACCACATGCTTGCAGTGTGTAGGACAAAATGACCTTAATATTGAAGAAATGATGCAACTCCAGAAAATACGCGATACCAAAATTTCTATTTTTTTTTTTTTAAACTTATGCTGTACTTTTACTTAATTTACCTGTATTAAAAATTCGTATTTCTTTTGTCTGAAAATACATATATTTAAATGGATATAACATTTTTTTTATTTTTTATATCTATTTTGTTGAGTCTTGGTGTATTTTGTTCCTTGAATGTTAATTTTGAGTCAAGCTGTATACCCAAGTGTTTTACAGAACGTTATTGCATGGCCGTTGCTTACTAACTGATTAGCCGGCAGAAAACAAGAAAATAAGATGGGCTGGATTTTGTCGTTTTGAGTAGTAACTTTGCAAAATTACAAGGGGAATTTTTTTAAATTCGTCTCAATATTTAGACCGAACTCATGCGATGAAAATATGGCTATGTCATTCGCATGTATTGCTGTTTCGCATTGGGGTAGGTTTGGAATATCAGATGTGTATAAATTGTACAGAACTGGTCCAAGAGCAGAACCTTGGGGTACACGCGCATGAAAATGCGTAGTATAATGATGTCTTTTCCTTTTATTTTTCAATACTGTTGTTTTGAATGAAAAACCTTTTGTTTTTTATTACTGTAGTGTTGATAAGAATTTTGGCTAAAAAAAAAAATAATAAAAACTATTAAACAATTTCGAGATTTGCATTGATAATGCAGTAGTTAGTGTTTGTACGAATGGATGTGAGATACTGTATACATTTTTTGTATTATTATTAACTCCATCTGCTTTTCTAATCTTTAAATTATCTAAAAAGTATTTCGTATCAGCTTCAGATACAAGTTTATTTGACGGAGTTTGAGGGGTAACCGCATTAAAGGCACACAAGATGAAATTAAACGATGAGAGTATAGCCCTGCTCTCAATTTTTCTCAAAATCTTTTACGATTATTTTAATAAATGATTTAAAAAAAAAATAACTTCAAAGACATATTAATGTTCCTTATGCACTTCCGTGCAGCGGAGGTCTTTTTCTTTTTTCTTCATGTGCGCTCCCAGGTGATCTGTGGAGATAAAACACGGGCCTTGTAGATGATGGGGAAGGACACTTTTTACGTTATAGAGCAACCATTCTTGTACAATAATGGATAAGTACTTTGGGTCATTATCACAAACAAAGCAATAATTATCGCTAATGCCTAAGGGCCTAGCAGCAGTTGATAGCATATTGTTGACAGACATACATTTGGGCATATTCCAGGTGTTTCTTAATGTTTCTTGCAGAACCAAAACGCTTGATTTGAGTGGGTTTAGGCTCTCAAATCCAGTGAATGTAAATAATTGTTAACAGTCTGTGGGTGCACCCCTACAATTGCATTTTTTTGTAAATCTTTAGCAATGTCTACCACATTCATTTTGGGATCGTTTTCGACTAATCAAATAATTCGTTGTTCTGTTTGAGGAGTCGAAATTTTTTTTGGTCGTCAACGACCGTCTTTTCAAGAAACCATTTTCTTAAGCACTTCGATGACATAATGCACTGAAAATCTAGGTTTTTTCACAATTTCAGAAATTCCTCTCAAACTTTTTGTTTTTTCCACAACTTTGTTGACAGTTCCTTCGTGCCATGTGGATGTTTGCTTTTTATCCATTTTGAGGGTTCCGTACCCATATGGTAATACGAATACGGAACCATTATAAGTTCGCTCTAACTCAAAAATGTCTGTCACGATAAAAACATCAAGAACCGGTCTTCCTAGAAACTTGAAATTTGGCACACTTATACATTACGGTGGTCCACATACATGGACAATATATCGCTCAAAAATATTCTGAAACAACTATACAGGGTGGGTAAAATGTAATCTAAAAAAAAAAAAATCTGAAAAATATATCATGTGGAGCATCGTTCGAAAGGGCTCCAAACAAAGATTCCAAATATATTTAATTAATTAATTTTGTCTGTTAGAAACTTTAGAAGTTATTGCCAAAAATGTGTACAAAATATCATACCAAAATATCCCCTAAGGTTTTCCCGGAAACTACTGAATTTCAAAATTATGAAAAAATCATAGTTTGTAGACAATTAACTATATTTTTAAAGATAACTTAGCGAGCCTCGTAAGCTGTATAGTTTTTGAGAAATTCACGTCGAAAAAATCGATTTCTCAACAGATTAACTCGTAAACTACTGGACCAATTTCAATGGAATTATCACTATTCGTTTAACAATAATTTTGGGAAAATTAAATGCTATCCGAAATTATGCTGCTATATAAAAAATAAAAAATAAAAAAATAAATTAAAATAGGGATTTTCCCAGGAAACGAACCTGAGACCCCTGAACTCAGTAGCATAGCGCAAAAAGGTTAATGGAGGCGCTATACACTCAGCCGCGTTCGTAATGTTTATCCAATTTCTCATAGCGAATAATATTACTTATTATAAGTTTGTAAAGTGAATATAGAGTTGGTCGTTTTCGTTTTTTGTGTTAACGAAACGAAACAGTTAAGTAAACAAAATATAACTAGTTTTAAAACTACGGAACCCTTTGAGCGCGAGTCTGACTCGCACTTGGCCGGTTTTTATTTTTTTAAATAATCGGTAATAAAAATAGATCTTATCACTACAAATAGAAAGATTAAACAGTGACTCTTAAAAAAACATACAAAACATATTAATATAGGAAAAAACCGTCATCCATTAGAATATGGAAATTTGACTTCAATATTGCTACACACTGCAAGAATATTCAGGTTACAATATTGCAGTGTAGCTGCTGTACAATTTTTTTTTTGGTTCACTGTACATTACTTCGCCGTGAAATTACAGTAAACAATTAATTGAAGAATATAGCTAACTGAATTTGTAAAATCAAACTTTAACTAACTAACTGACTGAAAAAACAATTTTGAGTTGCTAACCGAAGTTGAACAAACTTAACTGTATTATTTTATTTACCTGACTAGATAGAGGTGGATTTATTGAGGTACAACTTAAGTATTTTATGGTGATTTGAATTGCAGTTAACCCAAGTCTAATAAAGGGGTACAGAGTGCAAACAACTAGTCAATTTAAAAACGAGATTCAAATTAATAAGCGGAAAGCATGTATAACAAGACACGTGCATATAAAAAAAAAGCCACAATGAAAGTATTTGAGAAGCTAAGGGTGGGGGGGTTGTCGAGAAAATTATTCACTTTGGAATTTGGTATATTTGGTTTGATAACTTGTGTTGGTTGGGGTACGAGTATATGAAGAAATGGGGGGAGGGAAAAGAGGTTCTATCAGATTTTGCTACACAATTACACTTAAGTGGGTTTCGTGTTTGTTTTAATATTCAAAAAGCTTACATATGAGCATACGCAATTTGTTTGTACTGCAAGCTTAAGTGAAGATTGATAGTACCTACACGATTCGCGGCAAATGGAGAGGCAGGACGATTAGAAAAGACGAGTTCGAGTATGTCTGCCAGTGGGTTTGATATAAATAATAGACTTGTGTCTAAGGCACATACATACATAAATATGTGTCTCAGAAAGCCATACGAATAATTAATACAAATAAGCAGCAAATAATGTGCCACCATTTTGCGGGCATAAGAATGAAGCTGAACTGGTCTGACAGGTTAGGTTGAAAGGGGTTATGATGCTAAGCCAGGGCACCATAACGGCCCCGTCGCGATCCCCTGGACAATCGTATGAAAGTACCTAAACCGAAGCATTTCCGTCCAAATATTTAATTTCCCTGGAAAATTTGAAGTTAAGCCAGCCTCTTCCTGTGTATTAAACAAGTGATTCTCTACAAATTTCTTTCCAGCACGAGCAATAGCCTGACAATTACAAAGGATATGTTCGATATCCTCCGATGTACCAATGTCATTGCAGTATCTTCATTCGTCCGTGTTTGAGAGTCCCATCCTTTTGGCATGTTTCCTCATGAGACTGTGCCCGGAGAGTATTCCTATTAGAGTTCTTAACTTTGCCCTGTTCAGTCCAATGATTACCCTGGTCCTTTTGCGGTCTATGGCCGACCAAAGAGCCCTCTTTTATTGACCATCTGTGGTCCGCAATTCCTATGATTGTGCTGCTAAATTTTGCCCTAATGCCGTATGATGGCGGTGCTATGTTCGCTTTCTCGGTTATAGGTTTAGGCAGTGCCCCCTCTCCACCTTCCTTAATAGCTCATCTGCAAGTTAATTTCCCTCTATGCCAGAGTGGTGTAGCGAAGTTAGGAACTGGGGGGATATCATCCGTTCTATCGAGGTGGTCAATTTTCAGTTCCCTCAGAATAGCGCTATGACCATAGCTTCTATTTCGGAAGTAGCCTAACTTAGTGAGTCTAATTGCACAACTCCGTTATGGCAACACCGGCTTTTCTCTGAACCCCTGCTAATCTTCCTAATATGTTTCTCTTGAGAGCTGCCTTCCACCACCCAAGTGCCTCATACTGACGATAATTACGCAAAGCCAGTGCATCATTGCCGGATTGAGCCCCCAAGTTCTTCCTGCTGTTCTTCTACAGATGAAGAGCGCATTGTACGCTTTTTTGAATCTCTCCTGTGAATTTAGACTCCAATTAAGCTTTCTATCTAGAATAATACCCATATACTTTGCATGATCTGATAGACAAAGTTAAAGCACCGTTTAGCTTGCGGATCTTGAACGCTGGTATCCTGTTCTTTCGGGTAAAAAGTACTGGTTCCGTTTTGGTGGGATTGGCGTTAAGTCCGCACCTCCTTGCCCATTTGCTGATGGTCGCCAACGCGGCTTCCATGAGTTAACTCAGTATATTAGTAAATTTGCCTTGAACAATAATTACTACGTCATTAGCGTAGGAAGTTGAGCAGTTTCTACTGATTTACCTTTCAAGGTTGTATAAACTACTACGAATTCTTAACGTTAACCACAGTTGCGTCAACCCGTGATGGTGCCCGATAGCGAATTGATCCTGCCGCTGAGAGCTACCCTCTTTTATCTCTTCTATCTGACACTGTTATCTTACTCGTTGTAAGGATATTTCGGCAGACGACTGTCTCGCCACGCTAATTACTTTCTGCTTGTCGGCTTCATATTCTTTGCTTATTATTGTTTACTCTGTCCTAACGATCTATATATTGGCTACCTAAAAACTCAGCCGCGCAAATACTTTCACTCACCATCACGGGAAAACCCGATCGCCATACGATCGTCTATTTCAGAACAGAGCGGGATTTTCCGTGTTAGTTAACTTGACCGTAACAGTAGCGTGTTGCGCTTCAACAACTTGCTCTTTGCCATACTTACCACGAATATAAACATCCAGAAGTCTCTCGAACGTCTAACAAAAGGATGAAAGACTAATGGGTCTGAAAACTTTCGCTATCGTGTGGCCTTGTTTGTCGGCTTTGGGAATGAATACTACCTTCACCTCCCTCCATGCTAGGGGTACATATCCTAATTTCAGGCAGAGTCCAGAGCTTGAACATTTCCAAAAGCTTCTCCCTAGCTATGTCCTTGTTGTAGCATTATGGGTATAATGCCGCCCGGGGCAGGGAATTTGTATGGAGCGAAGGACCATCCTTTTACCAGCTTACTATCTCGTTGATTCTTTCCTCAGCTATTGTTGGAAAATCGTCACCGGTATGTCTAGTTGACTCTTCATCTCCAAGGTTTCTAGTACTTCTAAACTGTTCTCAGCCTACGTGCCTGATAAAATAAGGAGCATTTTGCCTTTTGCAACTTTCTTAGCCTAGATGCTTCTCCAGTCCCTTCTGTCTGACAAGATGTCATACAAAAGAAAGTACTATCAGTCAGCACTGCTGTGTTTATCAATAACCAAACCAGACGCATACGAAAAAGGCTCCATTCATATATTGCCAAAATGTAATTCTATACTCGTAGCTAATGCAAGCTCAGCTTATTGTTCATTCGAGACGAGTGGCCTTCCTCAACAACAACTTCCTACTTCATCATAATACTAAATCTGCAAATCTAAACAAACAAAATATTAAGAACAAAACTGTAATGTAAAGCCAAGGTCATTTGCGCGAAACTGCGTGCATCAGCATAAGCTGATGGCGTTGACGTTGACCCATTTGTATATGACAATGAATCGTTTCTACCCGTATCTGATTACAGAACTGGCTATTAAGTTATTTTGTTTATAAGTAGCGCAGTACAATCAGTCGTCAATTAGTTTACTACCCTTTCACCAAAAACAAAAGGCAGATTTGCTGCGGAGCGGATAATGTTAGGAGTTGGAAAAGAACAGCATAAGCTTCCAGATGACCTGGATTGCAATGCACTTAATAATATATTCACATCATGTCCCTCGTTCACAACCTCTTTTGTAAATTTTGCCTTTGAGGAACCCATTGGTATCACCAGCAATACAGGGAGGTTTTCTTTTCTCTGTTTGTCAGATCTTGATGTCGTAGAAGCGTTGTTGTCAGTAAAGTCGAATGCAACTGGGCTAAATGGAATACACCCTAAATTTATTAAACTGTCATTGCCGGTCATTCTACCTTATATTACTCACATTTTAAATACCATCGTAACTATATCTGTATACCGCGACGAATGAAAAAAAAAACTAAGGTCGTGCCAATACCAAAAAAGTCTAATAAGTGGGTCGTATTAATAAAACCTGACTTCACTCAAATATGAAGCAATTGCCTGTTGCTCTTGTGCAGTGAACAAACTCTTCTGCATTGTGATTAGCTGCAGTTGATTCTCCAGAACTGAATGTTGCAATTCGCTGTTGCTGTTTCTATTCGTTTAGATAAGAAAACAAACGCCATATATAAATTTACGAGTTAAAACAAATTCTAAATACGCTAAGCGTTTCTTTTTTTTCAAAGAAGGAACGTCTTTTCTTCGCAGATGGCAGCAATAATACCGACGAAACTGACTCTGCCTCAGCATCTAAGTCAGAAGGTGCCTCCTCTGGCTTCTCTGAATCCTTGGATTTAGAAACGCCCAACTCGAGTCCACCTAATTGATTTATACATAGTTTTGAATTTAGTGTTAAGGAAGCGAGAGTAGTAAAATCGTATATACGATTGCTTAAATTTGAGTGGTGTAATGCTTGGATTGTCTTCAGCATGCAACAAATCCAGGAACAGTTTCTCGAAATCCTTCAAATGGAGTGGCAGATATCCCGTCCTTTTCGCATCAACTTTCGCCTTCAGACGCTGCTTTAGGTTAACGACTTTTTTTGACAACTTAACTGGGGGTATAGGCTTCTGCTGATTCAGTAATCAGCTTTGCGCACATTTGTCCCGACGCTTCTTAATTGGTGGTGCTTGCGATTTTTCCAATAATATTCTTCCATCTGACGCCAAAACTTGAACAAATTTCAAATCACTCACATCCTTTCCTCGAGACGATGAGTTAAAATGATGATATGCAACATCGTCATATCCGCCCGGCTCTCCTTAAACACAAAAACATCACAAAAAATTACCGTAAGAACAAGTTAAATACGTTACCGTTGAGATATTCCACTTCTGCTTCATGCAAACTATAATTTTTCTCGTCAATTTTGTTTGATTCCATTTTTTGTTTTAATTTATAAATAATTAAAATTTGTTGACAAATGTCAAACAAATGCTCAGTTCGATTTTTCCAACTTGCTCAAGTAAACTTATGTTTCATTCATACCAATTTCAAGCAAATGCTAAATGCCTTTACTTTGCTCAGAGCTTTTACTTGGAGTAATTGCTTATTTTTCTTAATACGACCCAGTAATTTATCTGAATACAGGCCAATCCCAATTCTGCCCTATCTTTGTAAGGTTTTTGAAAAAGCACAACTGCTCCAGCACCTTGTGGAAGATCAAATAAGCTCGTGTCAATCGGAGCTGTAAAACGGCTCTCTTATTTATTGCTGATGAGATTCGAAATCGTTTTGATAAAAAAAAACTTACCCGTCTCGATTTCTCAAAAGCTTTCGATACGATAAACCACGCACTGTTGTGCTCTAAATTGATAAGCCATTTTAATTTAGATGGTAGATAACAATCCATAGTCGTTGAATATCGAGCATCAGAAATGTTACCCATGACAACGGGTGTACCGCAAGGACACGCCCGGGCCCATTATTTTTTCAATATATATAAACGAGCTCCCTATAAGGCAGCGTTCACATGTATGCAGATGGTGTGCAATTTTTTATACAATGCCCTACTAGTTTGGTAGAATCAGCGGGATTTAAAACGAACCCAGATCTCCGTAATGTCCTGAACTGGACACAGGCCAAGAACCTTTGCCGAAACCCAAGCAAATCAAAAGCCATTGTTAACAATCGCAATAACATAGATCTGACTTCTTATCCTCAGCTGCAGCTAGGGGATTCGAACATCGAATACGTTGTGTCTGTCCGAAATCTGGGTATTACTTTTAATAGAACATCGTCGTGGAATGTTCATATTACTTCAAAAATTGGCAAAGTTTATGGCTTGCTCTGTCTTCTTTGGGCTTCTTGTCCTATATACATACCAGCAAATACAAAAATGATCCTGGCGAAAACCCTACTATTGCCATTTCTACTAAACTGCTGCAAAGTATTCGGTAAACTTGACTACAGGTCTAAAAGGAAACTACAGCTGTGTTCAAAATAATAGGAGCGGTATCTCACAAAATGAAAAATGGCGATTTTTAGTCAGATTTTTTACAATCTTTTTGTTTTTTTTTTTAGAAAACATAATTATTTAGTTTTATTTAACAACATTTAAAACTTAAAAACTAGATTACAAAAAAAATAAAAATGTACTTCAATTCATTATTCTAATATAATATAATGTAATCTATAATATAATAATTTTGAGATCAATTTATGGTTTCATTCAGGTACTTCGTTGGGAATCCTTTATTTTTCAATACCGCTTCACATCGGCGTGGCATAAGTCCGCACAAGATTCTGACAACGAGTGAGAGTTATTTTACGCCAGCCTTTCTCAACAACCCTCCAAAGCTTTTGGTTGTAGGTTTGGGATCAGTAACATATTTTTTAACATCAAACCACAAGAAGACCTGAATACCTACCCGAACCATTCTTTTGCCTTTTTACTGGTGTGCTTCGAGTCGTTATCCTGCTGAAACACCCATTTTAGCGGCATTTCATACTTGGCATACGGGATCAAGGATTTTAACGTACACATGTTGATCCATGACACTATTAATAAGATGTAAACATGCCCAAACGATTACCTTCGCACCACCATGTTTAACTGCTTTTACCGTGTATTGAGGTAAAATTCCGTGTTGGACGGACGACGGACGTATTGTCGGGAACCAGTTCCACCAAACAGGACAGTTTCACTTTCGACCATCCAAAGAATATTGCGCCATTTCGTCGCAGGCCAATCGGCTTGACTTTTGGCAAATTTGATGCGAGCTTGCAGATGTTTTTTTTTGTCAAGAGTGGAACCTTGCGTGTGCTTCGGGCGAAAAGTTAATTTTCGAAAAGCCGTCTGCGAATCGCAACATCACTAACAGGAAGCTGAACCTTATCCTGTATGACCTTGGAGGATGTCACTGGGTTGTTTTTCGAATAGCGTACCATCAACCTGTCATCAGCTTTGGATGATTTGCGCTTTCGTCCCCCTGTTTCTAGCTTTTCAGTACATTTTAAGGCATTTGCAACTGTCGAGACACCACATCCAAGAGTTTCTTGGATTTCCTTAGGTATAGGATTTTCCCATCTGGCGCAGCTTACAGACGAGTTCGCGCTTTTCCTGATTTGTGTGCTTTCCTCGTCCCACTGCAATCAATTTTTTTTTTAAGTATGATAAAACACTTGAAATAATATTTTAATAACAAAAGCTGTTTGTTTTCTTACTTTTCTTGCTGCAGTGAACAGTGGGCACCGTAGCGCAAGTGGTTAGTGCGTCGGACTACTGAGCCAGCGGTCTTGGGTTCGAATCCCGCCGCAAACACCTAAAAGTTTTTCACAGTGCCCACCTCTTTCGAATGTCTGACAAGCATCAAAGAGTATCATTTGTCACGATTGAGCTTCTCAACTCGCCGTTCGGAGTCGGCAAAAAACTGTAGGTCCCTTCCATTCGTGCAAAATATAACACGCACACACAAATGGTTGCGAGAAGCAGGCCCAGGTTCACCTCGAGCTGTAGCGCCAACTAAGTAAGTAAGTGAACTTAAATTTACTTATTTTTTTCCAAATACATACATAATTACTATTATTATGAATAACACTTTTCCATTCGCTGTCACTTTCTTGAATATTTAATTTTTACTGATTTTTCTGGTCAGGAACAGTTAGAATATTAACCGAAATGTTTTCACAGTCTACTCGAAAAAGTGTTTGCCCGGGAAGCACTTAAAGTGATTTAACGTAGCACTCCTATTATGTTGAAGACAACTGTAATTGTGGTCTATAACAACATTGCACGATACATATATAACCTGGGTAGATACGACCATTGTTCTCTTATGCCAAAATCAATTTTCGGGGTTCCTTCGAAAATATACTGAACAACTTTTATTTGACGCGCATTCGAGACATTATTCAAACCCAGCAACCAGACTACCTTTACAATAAGCTAAGGTTCCCATCGTCACAGTGAACATTCGTATTAATTCAACCAAGGTACTCCTGCTTAGCATCATAACGCCAGTTCCTAGTTCAAGCCACTCGTTTGTGGAACTCCCTTCCGATGTAACTGAGAGGGACGAGAAACACAAAGCACTTCAAAAAGCAATTCCTCACAATTAATCTTCTTTTTTAAAACTAAGCTTTTTCTATTAACTACATTTTAGCTACATTACTTCTTAAACAAAATAAATAGAAAATAAATGTTCTATTGGGAAGTCTTACCTGTTTTGAGCCTTTTGGTCTGTCTGGACGTTTTTACGTATGCAAAGTGCGCTGTAATTTGAAAAAAGTTGGATCACAAAGTGTAGAGAATTCAAAAGACACCATGAAATAAGTCAAAGACCCCCACCAGTACCTCTTTGCAGAAGGAGAAAACTCTTTTTATATTTGTTGCATTAGAAGGTTACACAAAATTCCCATTAGATATTCGGTTTGAGCAAAATTTTAAAGCATCAACCAGTGATATACTCGTAGCTTTCTTTGAGAGTTGAATACTTCTACAGACCATTATCCGCAATTAACTTCGGACACCACATACACATTTGCAAACGGTATCATAACACTTCAAAAGTACCATCTCTACGAGTACGACTACGACTGCCTAATGGAAACATAAATGTAGGTATTCAGTTTCCACCACCCAATCATCAGAAAGCACAGTTGTTGAGATACGACAGTCAGTTGTCAATCCTTGTTACACTCCCCAACTCATCCTGTCACTATGTGTTATTGTTGCAGATGCAAAGCAGCCCAAACCCCCGAAGAGAAGGAGAAAGTGGCTGAACTAAATAAAAACACCCTCAAGCGGAAAGCCCAACTCCATGAAATCGAGCAGTCCTTACCGAGAAAGTCTGGATTCTATTTAAAAGTAAGTTGTGCTTATCCCAAAGGAGTATCGCTCCTGGAAAATAGTTCTTCTTTCCTTATCTGTTAACCACTCTCTGAACATTCCTACAGATTATCCTCGGTGATGTAAACGTATCAATACTGAACAGAAACGATAAAGTTCGCTACAAAGACGACTATGAAAAGTTTAAATTAATACTCAACGTTATAGGACTGATAATGGCGTTTCTTAATTTAATATTCAACTACAGGTGAGTGAGCGCCGACATACATAATGGGTGCACCCTGATTAAATTTCACTTAATTTTCCCTCCAACTGTACCTAAAGGGCTTTGGAATTAGCATTTATCTTCTTGCTGGTCTGGTATTACTGCACACTTACAATACGTGAGTCGATTCTGAAAGTGAACGGATCCCGCATTAAGGGCTGGTGGCGAGCGCATCATTTCATTTCGACGGTGGCAGCTGGAGTTCTGTTGGTTTGGCCACAGAGCGAGACTTGGCAATTGTTTCGAACGCAGTTCATGTACTTCAATGCGTACATAAGTGAGTATAGTAACATTACCCGGCGTAAATTGACATACGATTGCATGAGTTTTCCAATTTCGCTCAGGCATGGTTCAATATTTACAATTTGGCTATCAGAAAGGCTTACTCTATCGCCTGAAGGCCTTGGGCGAACGACACAACATGGACATCACAATTGAGGGCTTTCACTCGTGGATGTGGCGTGGATTGAGTTTTCTTATACCATTTCTCGTCATAGGCTACATTTATCAGGCATATAACGCATGGACGCTCTATCAACTATCATTCCATCCGGATGCAACCTGGCAGGTTGGTAGTTACTGCTAAGTCAACACGGTTTTTTATTTCACTTGTTTTTAATTCGAAAATAGGTTCCAGTTATGAGTGCCATGTTTAGCTTACTATTTGTCGGCAACATGACAACAATTCTGTTGATGGTGCCACAAAAACTCAGGGAACGAGCAAAGGAGCGCTACCGCCTCCTAAGCATGGGCAAATCAATGAAATTGGGCAAGAAAATTACGGTAATTTCGCGATTAAATATTTCACACCATAATTTTAATACGAATTTTTGTATGCAGAGTGAAAATGCAACGTCAAGTGAAAATTCGCGCAATGTAAGCCCAATCCCAGTGGATCCAGTTGACGTCCTTACACAAGAGACACAACCCGAAGAAACGGACAAAACTAAGTAAAACTGCTGCTGATCCACATAGCACATCACAACTTCAATAGAATAAAACTATTTAGCGAAATGTGCAGTAATGTTTTCGTTATACATATACACATATACTTATTTATAATTTATTGCAAGCTCTAACTTCAATAATCTTATTTTAAGTAGTTTAATTTTGTTTTTAATATTTTCGGCGAGTTGTGTGTGAATTTAACGGGGTGTGTAGGTAACTTTTTCTTCAGTGAAAAATCGATGGATTAGGTCCACCCTCAACATGAGGTTTTAAAGCGCATCCTATAATGGTTTAGATCGACTTGGTATCGGATCTAAGTATATGTAATAGTCCACTCTACACCCAGTTCCTAAAGAAAGATGAAAAAGTTACCGATTCACACCGTTTTTTGTTTTAATTTGTTTGTTATTTTATTTCACATCACCCATGAAAAGGAGAAAGAATCCACGCTCACACGTAAATAGATAAGTATGACAAATCTAACAACAGGGATTGCATTTTGTTTATGTAATATAAGATATTTTTTTTTGTTCAAAACAAGGCTTATAACAGATATTAAGGTACGTTATACGGACATAGATGTACGAGTATGCTTATTGTATCACACAAATAGAATTGCATTTGAAAATAGAATTATATCAATAAATTGAAAATTGATTCACACATTTGTAGAACTAATATGTTTTTTATTGTTTTGTCCGTTCTGTGAGATGCCGGAATTGGAAATTCTCGTCTTCATTTTGTGTGTCAATAGATGGATCTGGTTTGATGATGGTAAGTTTAATTAGTTTTGCTTAGTTATCGAATTTGGTGTTTCGAAAATGTTGAATGGGCAATGGAAGAGTGTTTTTGTTTTGATAAAGTTTGCATGGACCTAAATCCGATAATCGTGTTTGAACGCACTACTGATGTGATTAGAAGGAACATTTCGAATAAACATGAAAGCTGAAGGGTGGTTTGTCTTTAGTTATAAGTTATGACTGACTATGGAATTGCAGAAACATTTGTGTAACCACATTTAAATTATGTATTAAGATTCATCCAAGAGGATCTTTGAATCGCAGCCCCTAGATTCGAGAGTCAAGAAAGACCAAACCTACTTTTTAAATGGTGGTGTCTGGTGGCTTCATGTTCTCATATTTTTGTTGCATTTATCATCAGTTCTACACTTTTTCGCTTTCTAGATTGTGGACCATCTAGCATAGGTCCATATGTAGGACATTTTCAATGTGAAATGAATAATACCACGTTTGTATATATGAAAGGGCGAATTCGTAAACGCATATGCAAAGCAGGAGGTTCGTAAACGTAGTGCAAAGTTAACTGCATAGCAAACGGGGTTCTAAAACATAAAATAAATAAATAAATATACGGCTCAGCAGTCCTATACAGAACCAACCCTAGCTTCTCACAACCATTTGTGTGTGCGTGTTATTTTTTCCGCGACATGGAAGGGACCTACAGTTTTTTTCCGACTCCGAACAGCGAGTTGAGAAGCTTCTCATGACAAATGATACTCTTTGATTGCTTGTCAGACATTCGAAAGAGGTGGCACAATGAAAAACTTTTAGGTGATGGACTCGGGCAGCATTGCATAGTAAAGTAGTCCAACGCACTTACCACTACACCTACACTATGGTGCTCACTTTTTTCAGTACTCATCCCTTTTTTAAGAAAATATTTTTATTGTTCAACCTTTTATTCTCTACCCAAACCCACATAATACAAATTCAAATATCTTGGTCATGCATGAGTCATGGCTTCTAGATAATAATTATTCAAACTTCGACAGAATACAGAAATCCCACTTTAAATTTGCATTAAATTGACTAAAAACAATATGAAATCCGCCCGTATTCATAAGATTTCACAATTAAATTTAATGCTGCTACGAGCGCCCACATTCAACGACGCGACGGCCGACATCCATCGAAGTGTATATTCACCTGTACCAAAGGTACTTATAGCATGTCTATTCCCACACACAAAAACACAGATATAGGTTGAAACCTGAGCAGTTACAAATTGACTAATATTAAAAAGTTTGGTAGGTAACGACGTTTCTCCATTAAAATCGGATGTCAACTTAATGAAAGGGCAGCTTTGTCGAACATCACAAACTTTTCAATAGCCCAGCAGGAAAATATTTAACAATTGTTTTCAGAATTCATCCGAGCACTTAAGCAGAAGGAGAAGAGTAAGGTTGGGACTGGATCTGCCAATGTCTGAATTTTTTCTTTGTGGAAAAATAAAAAAAAATTTCTAAAAAATGCGTTTCTCCAAAAGCAATATGACCTTTTTATAATTTGAGCCTTTAAAATTTCAACGACTGTCGGAAATGTCGAAATTCAAATACCGACTATTTAAAATTTCAATAAGCAACTAAACGAACTGCACTGGTAACGCAAAAATATATAAGTACCTACCTGTAGCGGCAAGCTGCAGTCCACCTTCTGTCGAAGTTACTTGTCGCAATTAAAAAACTAACAGAACTTTCTCTTTGTAGCTTTAATTGCGACCGGAGAAAAGGCCGGGAAGAGATGATACATTAGAGTAGTACGAAGTATAAGATGCGATCGACTAAAAATCATTTCGTCGCACACTGCATGGGACAAAACACAAAAGGTTATAATTATAATCGACAGCTATTATAACTTTGAGGTAGTGAAAGACCCTATCTGTTTGAACATCGGAGCAACTCTCGTAACCCAAAGGCTCAATAAGAAGCTGATCTTGATTAAGGGAGCCGAATGATGGTATATGCGAGACAACTAAGGTGGTTTCAATCTCATTTGGAAGAAGAATTCTACGTCGGATATGTGGTCCTGTTGGCTAGTTTTGTCGAATGGAAAAGAAGCCATAACCGAAAACTTTACGAGCTGTATGAAGATGTGGATGTAGTCCGGAAGGCCGAAATCCGTCGCCTTAACTTGCTCGGCCATATCGAACGCATGGAGGGTAACGTTTCAACTAAGAGGGTCTTCTTATCCCAGCCCACTGGTTCGGAAAGAGAAAAGATAAGTAGCGAATATGTGATATAAGGGCGCCAGTGAACATGGGTTGCCAATGAGAAGCGTCACGCCCGGAACAGGTAAGGATTGATGGTTCATGCTCATACTCTCCAATTGTCGTCGACTTGGTACGTTCATGGTACGGCAATAGAAATTATAGCAAGCATAACATTACAATCACGAAAGAGCTGGAAGCTGGAATCTTTCTGCAGGACGGGTATGAAGCAACTATGCTATACCAACATTTTTGAGTAAGCTCCCTAAGTTAAGACATCCAAAATACTTCTCGAGAGCTATAACCAAAAAAGATGTAAACAATGCTTACCCACACTTTAGTGGCCTCAGCAGTCCTATAGAACCCAGATTCTCACAACCATTTATGTGAGTGTCTTAAATTTGTGTCACGAATTAAAAGGACCTTCGGTTTTTTGTATTGGCTTTTTACGGCAAGTTGAGAAGCTCCTCTCGGCAAATGCTTGTCGAACATTTCACCAGTAGCGGCGTTAGGGTAGGGCACGGTTAGGCGACCGCCCAGGGCACCTGACATGAAGGGGCGCCGATCCAGTTGCATATTGTGACTTATGGCATTTTCGGCAGCGGCCAGGTCACCTGTAAGAGTCTTAAATCCCCTAAATCTGGCGACAAAATCATTAAGGTTGCAAAACTGGAACGCGAGTACTGCTATATATTTACTGGGAATCCCCGTCAATAGACAAAACTTATTATTTATCCCTTTTAGCATTGTATTAAAAAAGAGCTCGTATTATTTTGGACTTATTAAGAAGTGAAACACAGCTAATTACACCGGTGCACTTGAAAATAACTCGAATCCGTCACATGGTTTGGGGTACTTCAAAGGTTTCTTAACATTGTTTCCAGCTTCCGATCACTATATTCTATAAAACACGCAGTGAAATACGTTGGCGAGCAAGAATAAGCAGTGTTAAAGCAGTCCATCAATGGACATGGATCTCAATAAATTGAAAATGTTGAAGAAAAATACTGCCCTTTCCTGGAAGAGTACAGAAAGACGGGCTTTAAAAGCGCCATTTTAACAGCGAAGAAATTAACTGAAGAACTTGAAATTGAACTTGTATTTAAAGCCACAACAAGAATGCGATGTGTTAATGCCAAGCTGTTAAAACTGCCCGCAACTTCTCCAGAAAATAAATTTGAAGTTAGATTTTTTAACTGTCTATTGGACATTACTTTAATTTCACTCAGTGAATGATGATAAATTAGTACTACTAATCTTCGTCCTTTTTGTACAACATAAAATAACATTCCAGAAAAACCAGACCTTCTCAAACTAAAATTCTTTTAGTTTTTTGTTTGATACCTAAATGGTTATTATTTCATTGTTTCACTTGTTTAAATCTTTCCTCTTTTCACGTGGGTTTGTCGTTTGTATAGCAGATGGCAGGCACCGTAGAAATCTCGCCCAGGGCGCTGGTAGTGCTGAAACCGGCACTGCATTTCACAGTCATGGCGTAAAAAAAAAACTGGTTTTTGCGGGGTTTCAAACACTGAGGCTGCAAATTCCGGAAACATCAAAAATGTTCCAAAATGCCGAACTCTATGCTTGGGATCATATTTCGCAGAAAACAAAGTAAATTCTAAAATTCTGGACTAATGGAAATTATGTTATCCTGGGGCGACACAATAGATCTTTCAGGTCATAGTGCAAGTAACACAATACTCATTAATTCATTCAAAGACATTTTGTTGTATTTTTATTTTTAAATATGTGACTCAAAATATTTGTCTCAACTAAATGAATTACCGCCCATTCAATTTTTTTTCATTACATATTCTTACCTTCATTTCTTGAAAGATGCCTATCCGTGGTACAGGTACGCATATGTGGGTATTTGATTTTTATTTATGAATGTAGATACATAGATACTCTTATTCCATTGTAATAGCACGGCTGTTTCAATTTCCCGGCGGCGTGATTTCCTTCCTTATCAGTGTGACGCGACACCCCCTAAACTACGCTGTGCTGCGCGACCGTGTCTTTGACAATTGAATATTTTCGCGCTGCCAAACGTAAATTAAACGGATATGGAATTCACCTCCTTCGAATGGAATGTTTTTCTTCTTTTTTTTTGCGCGCGGGAAATAATTTTCATATCATCCGAAGAATGTGAATACACACACATTTTTTGTAGCATTTTTTTTTGCCAAACATTCCACCGTGCTATTGAGTGGGCTAACGGTATGAAAGGGAGTTGTTAGATAGCACGATTTTAATAAAGAGGAAGAAATATGTTGTAAAAAGCGAGGCACTTTTCGAGGAATATATACTTTCCCATGGTATGGGGGTAATAAAGCGTATCCCTGCCGCGTCGTGGTTGTGCCAACGTTCGCCATCATCCCTCCCCCACTGGATGTCGTAACTTAATTTGGCTTCCTTCGTTTTATTTCACGCATTAGGTAATTTCCACTCGCACTCAGCCAACAGCCATCCGCTATCCTAGTATCTAACTTTGTTTTTAGTTCAACATCACCAGCCACCACCCTCGTATCCAAATGGACGTGTTGCATTAGATACAAAAAAAAAGAATCCGAAAAAAATGGAAAATTATATTTTCTTTCTTTGGTCTATTTTGCCGGTGAGGGCGGGGTGGAGAGGTTTAGTGTTGTAGTGTAGTGGCACTGGTTTTTCATTCTGTGAATATGTAATCGTATTCAAGAGCTTGCTGCTTGCTATTCAGCCATTTGAAGTGTGTAGGTGTTGCAATTTGTATTATTAAAAAAAAAAACACAGAAACGAACAACATTCATTTTTGTAGTTTCATTTTCTCATCAAGTCATCGAATCGTTAAGGACTCTGTTTGGATTTGAAACGAAATCGTGTGAATGATTGTAAGGATTTAAATAGTTGAATGAGATCGAGTGGCTTTTCTGGGATAAAATACACGTAGCACTTGCGTTTCGTTTAAAATAGCAGAACTTCATTCGTTTGTGTTTGATTGTTGGGTGCGTTTGCAGATACATGCATACACGTCATATGGACATAAAAATAGAGACACTGGATTGCATCACGCGATATTGCAAATTTAAGAATCCTTAAGAAAAAAAAAACATCAATGTATTAACCAACTGCGTCATGCTATAGAGGGTCGAAGTAATAAAAATGATCGCAGCCCCGAAGAGCGTGAACGAATTTCAAAAAATATTAGGAACTACATATAAATTGTTTAATGAATTTTATAGCCGAACTTACCAATAAGAGATTTGTTGCGGAAAAATACATGTTTCGTATGGACCGACAGTCACGCTAGGGCACTGGGTAACATTAAAGACACCATACAAAGATCCACACGTATTGCACACATTTAATATGAACTCATCGATGTATCCAAATATACGGCTTGGGATGTTGCCTTTTACAGATGGGCAGGCCAGTGAGCTATGCATCTAAGACTTTGCCAGAAACTGAAGTTCACTATACAGGAATTGAGAAGGAGCTGTTAGGTGCAGTATTATGTAAGTTCCATGACACGGATTATTAGCCATTGCTATCGATTTTATGCAAATCACTCTGTTCAAAATATTGTGCACGAATACAGCGAAAGAAAATAAAGCTGCTGAAGTATGATTTGTCCATTGTATACGTTCCCGGGAAAGATTTACACATCGCAGACTAGCTGTCACACAGTGACACATAGCACATAAAATTAGAAAAGATGTTCCCGATCAGAACATGCTTTGCACTGTCGGTCGCTGATTTTATGATAAGTGAATACTTATCATGGCAGAAAATTCGAAGTTCATATTGGGGAACGTACCACATAGTCAAACGACGGACCCATTCTAGACCCAAAATTTATAGTATGGTCGATCGAAAATGGTGCTGGGATCTTTGGGCCTATTGCCAGAATCTCCGTCGCAGTTGTATCATTCCCCAGCGTGTTTCAAGCTGATTCAAGGGAGCTACCATACATTTCTTTTCAGACAGCCAATCCGCACTTAAAGCTTTGAGCCCCTACACTTTCGAATCATGACTAGTAAAGTGCTGCTTCAATACTCTCCAATCACTAGCTACTCACAATAAGGTCAAACTTTGGTGGTTATCTAGTCACAGCTCGTTCAGACTATACTGCCAAATTCACAGGCCCGGAACCCTTCTGTGATATAAACTGGGCAACAATCTCAGCCTTAATTACCAAATCATTGGAAAAATGCCCCAGGACTTAGTCGAGCCAAACTGTTAACTAAGCCTTATACCCACCACAGGGAACTTCTAAGCCACAACAAGAACGATATTAGGTATCTAACAAATTTCCTCTTCGGTCATTGCCAGTTATGATACCACCTAAACAAGTAAGGCCTGTTTAGCGAGACCGATTGTCGACTCTGTTTAGAGGAGATCGAGACAGCCGAGCGCGTCTTTTGTGATTGCCCGGTACTTTTCGGAGTCAGACGGCGTACCCTACATAAAGAACTCCTTGGACCTTGTTGATTAGAAAAGGACATATTAAGGTACTTGCCGATCTTTATACCCCGTCTCCACGAGACATTTCCCAAGACATGTTCTTCGACTTGACATGCAAATGTCTCGTGGAGACCCCTAATTTGATGTCCAAACTAAAAACATGTCCGCGATGTCAGCATTTTAGTTTTGTCTTCTCGGCAAACTGAAATCCAGATTTTTCTCTGACATTTGGCCGTTTGGCCAGTAGCTTTTCATTCGGTGGGTTTTTTCGGTAGAGTGAACGCATGTCGCGCTAAGTTGGTTTGGTAGGTAAATTTTCATTTTAGGGTGTTTCCGTAAAGTGAAGAGGCTGGTTGGGTGGTAGATTTTCATTCAGTGGTATTTCCGTATAGTAGGCCGTTTTTGAAAACGTCATCTGCATCAAATTGCTTTTCTCCAAATGTTCTTAAATGCAAACTGCACATACAAAACCCTTTGTGTTGCAAATGTTGATCGTCATTTGACGATCAAATTGACAGTCAAATGAAGTTTTCGAAAATGGCCGTATTTTACTGCTTTTAAAGCGAGAATTGCGCGTTATTTCTTTCTCGACGTCAGCTTGTAGATTGAAATGTTTTGGCATGATTTGCCCAGCGAAGGAAAACAAGAAAAAAACCAGTTTCTAGTCAAGATGTAGTTTTGGCAGAAATATGTCTCGTGGAGACGCTGTGTTAGGTCGCAATATAAATATGAGCGACGCGGTCAAGAAAAGATTAGAGACAAATAAAGACAGCATTTTGGTAGAATTAAAAAGAAGAGTGGTGGCCGGTTTCTAAAAGCAAAGTGGCTGACGAATTAAAATTTTACTCGAATATAAAAGAAGCTTTGTACACATGTTGAAGAAGATTTAGTGTTTTATAAAGGTAGAGTGTTTGTACCTCAAACCCTTAGAACAGAAACTTGGAGTCAATTTCATGAGAATCACTTTGGAATCACCAAAACCATAGCAAGAACCAAAACGCTCTTTTATTGACCATACATGGGAAGAGATATCCAAAATGTCATCAGTAGGTAGATGTTCAAGTTAGATAAAACAATATTATGTAGTTGCACCTAATGATGATACAACCTATTCCAGAATATCCATATGAAAAAGTAGCTAGCGACATCTTTGATTTTAATTGTTATTGACTACTTTTCAAAATGGATCGACACAAGAAAACTACGAAATATATCTGGGTCTAGTGTGGTGAAGACTTTCATAAATATATTTTCATCCAATGGAATTCCAGAGGAAGTTCCATATATGTAACAATCAGCGGTATAATTCCGACGAATTTCACGAGATCACGAGAAATGTGTGGAATAGCACATCATTTAAATGGCTGCCTCGGCTTCGCTAGCAGTGCTTCAAGCGGTCGGGTCGGTCCAATTTTAGATGACTCGGTCCAATATGTGCGGCGTTATTCCGGCAATAGCGTCTCGAATGTTGGCCTCGAGCTCGTCCAAAGTGATTGGCTTGTTAGCGTAGACTAAGGAAGTAGCGCCAGAGAAAATAAGCGAGTGGTGTCAAGTCGCATGATCGCGGCGACCAATTGATGAACTCTCGCCGTGAGATGACCCAGTCGCCAAAATCCGGATCTCCGTCCAGCGCCCAATTAGCGAACTTGCGGTGTTGTCTATATGGTTGTCCACAATCTTATATGGATGTAGGCCCAAATCCAACCACAAAATTAGCCGGGTTTACATTTCGCCGAATCGATATTTCTGGGGTTTACGAGTTGGCAAAAAGAGGATGAACTCCCAAGCTGTGAAGGACCTTCAAGTATCTTAGTAGAAATTATTGCTCGCACTGTCACACACCCTTCCTTACATAACCTAACCTAAGGACATGCATATCAGTCGTAGCAGCATTTTAAGTGAGTTCACAGAAAGTGTGACGACTTTTAATGGCGATACGTTTTGGCGAAAAGTTTTTAAAGACCGCCGCCGGAAGAAGAGTAGCAAAGTTTCTTTCACGTTATGTTTTATTCGGCTTCGAACTATTAGCATCAAGTGTCGAACATTGGCACCACGAACGTGAAGTACAATGAAGTAATGTTCATTTGTAACAGCAATTCCATCAACAATAGGTATTATAATTTTGGCCGTCATTAGTCCCTATGCAAGGGCGGCTATTCCATTCAACGCAAGGGGACTCTTCTTCTAAACTTACGGTAAATATACAAAATTCAAGAAACAACTTTGTCACCTAAATATACGACTCCACATCAAGCAATCCCACTTAATAAAATTGAAAGTGGAGCAATCAGTATAAGAATCAGTCCGCGCCAACTTCCGCTGAATTTATGGTTATTGCCAATAATGAGGAACGGCAAATGATTGCCTTCTAATGGGCCGGTTAAATGGCTTGACGCTTATTCCCTCTGTTCGTATATAGTATATTGGTGCATTACGTGAAGCTATATTTTTTGTTCCAGATACAAAAACAAAAAGGTCCTTTCAACTTTCACCACTTGGGGTGGATAATTAGCGTTTGACACGCACAACGAAGCCCATCATTTTGCAACCTCAAACCCTTAATAATTTTACATAACAATGAAGAATTGCCAAAGGATAAGGACCTTTGAAGGACACCACAACCAACATCTGTCGCCGATAATCATTTTTAATGAACTTTTGTCGAAAAAGAAAAAAAATGTTACATTTATTTTAAGAGCTACCCTAATGGTCCAGCAAGCTAATGGACATAAATGAAGCAGGATTTCCCATCTCCATCTGCTACTGGTCGTTCATTACCAACATACACAATGCACAATGTGTCCATGTCCACGTCCACGTTCGCCAGAAATAAAGGTACAAGTGTACGAAAAGAAAGAAAAGGAATTGCTAGTGGATGTGGATCTGTCCTCCGAGAAGGATAATCAATGGATGATTGGTGGTGTCTAATGAGCAATTTATTTCCGAGGATTTATCGAGGGGATTGGCTCAATTAATAGTCTTACTATTTTCTAAAATACTGTCGCTAAAGGACAACATACGATTACACACACGAATACAGGCAATAAACGCGGAACAAGGATACTTGTAAGTAGAACGACAAAAGCTAATCAAATTTCTATGTCCAATGTCGGTGTAGTTGTTGTAGATATGAGTATTTTCGCTACCTACCTGCAAATGACGAATTTACATAGGCGTGGAAGGAATATCACCTCACTGCTACTTTACAGAAAATTAGATATTTTCACAAAGTTTTATTTCCTCCTCCCTCCCGCGCCAAGGCAAATAAAAATACAACAGGTATGGTACGGTACGTAACGGTGTTGTTTTTTAATCTTCCATTCAGCTCGCCTTGGGATTTTCTCTACCTACCTATGTACCTTTAGTCTCTGTACATCCGCGTGGCAGAGCCGACTTTTCTCTGACACAAAGACGATGGGGAGGAGAATACAAAAACAAAATTGCAAATTAAATCACATTTTATGTCCTTGCAAAGGATGCCACGTAATGGGAAAAAGAAACCTTCCAAGTATTGGAATGAGCAGCAACGACGACGACGAGATTGAGTGCTTAAATAAATTCCCCATGAACACATGTCCATTCGACATAACGGTATGTGGGAGTCGGAGATTGTGTGTACCTTGTTTTTCGATTAGAGTACAATTTCCGTCATCTACCGTCATTTGTGTGATGATATTGCTGGGATTTGTAGATGTACCTATAGGTTAGGTAGACATTGTTGAGATTCAATGGCATTGCGTACGTTACCGCTTGAAGGCGAATTTCGTTAGTTTTGACACCCAAAAGACGCCGGAGGAAGTGCAACTGAGTGTGCATCAAGTGGATACTATTCGTGTTATAGGATCGTGTTCAGGGTTTCGTAGTCGACTCACGAAATGAAGAAACTTTTTTTCATTCTCTATTCTTTTCTTTTTTCCCCAAAATACGTATGATGAACATACACATGAAGCTCATATGATATGCGGTCATACTCGGCTGGGCTTTGCGGTCGATGTCATCAACCTACGTACATGGTTAAAAATTTAGGGATTTTAGTACTTAGACCAGATTGGGTTCGTCTAGTTTCGGCTGCCTTACTTAACCTCCTACCAAACATCTACTACTCATCTACTAAGAATCAATGATACCTCAGTAGGGTTATGTTTTAACACTATACTCAACCTCTCGAATATTTACTGCATACAGAGTTTTAAAATGTGAGCACCGTAGTGTAGTGGTAAGTGCGTTGGACTACTTCACAATGCTGCCCGAGTTCAATCCCAGCCCGAGCCCGGGTCCAACACCTAAAAAAAAGTTTTTCACGGTTGTCACCTCTTTCAAATGTCTGACAAGCATCAAAGAGTATCATTTGTCACGATTGAGCTTCTCAACTCGCCGTTCGGAGTCGGCAAAAAACTGTAGGTCCCTTCCATTCGTGCAAAAATATAACACGCACACACAAATGGTTGCGAGAAGCAGGCCCTGGTTCACCCCGAGCTGTGGCGCCACCTTTAGTAAAAAGAGGGAATCATAAGCTTGGTTCGTCAAAGTACTCTAACGCAACACTCATTGTTTATTTATTTATTTACATCAATTGTTTATCATCCTCCAAGATGTATGTAAAGAAAGGTAAAATCAAGCTTTTTACTAACCGTTTTTTTAAGTTATGGGGTAATAGCTGTGAAGATGATCTCAAGCATCGTAGACCAAAATAAATTCTTTTCAGGCTTTCTGAAGTAGCATCACAGCAACTTAGCTCGCTATTAATGAAAAAGCCTAAATATTTTACTTTACGAACATAAGGAATAATAGCATCACCAAGATACAAGGGAGGATAAAACCGCTGATCAATTATAGTTCTGGAACCAACTATGCCCATCGACTTTAGTGGATTAAATTTCATTCTGTTGGAGGTGGACCATGTTAGAATGTTGGATAGATCTTCATTAATTCTAAAGACGCAATCCTCCAATTCGACGATCTAAGTGGATAGGCATCGTCTGCATACATGTGTATTTGACAGCTGGCTAGTACATCAGGTATGTCATTAATGAATAAGGAAAATAAAAGTGGACCTAAAACAGATCCCTGTGGTACGCCCAAATTCACAGTAATCGGACTTGAGGAGCCTGTATCTGTTTCAATGATTTGACATCGATCACTCAAGCAGCTTAAGTGAATAATCAGAAAAACAGAAATTATGTTTCAGTTTATGTAGGAGAACTGCGTGATCGATACAGTCAAACGCTTTTGAGGAATCTAGCAGAACCATAACACAAACCTGATTTAATTAAAAAAAAACAGGATGACTGACAACTATGCATTAGACCAAAGTCCTTTCGCAAAATCTTCCAAGTTATGGACGGACAAATCTCCAATTCAGGGGATATAGCTTGTGCCTAGGATTTCAACCAGCAAGGTAATAGTTTTAAAAGTGCAACGAGGTCCGATGAAGATAAAGATGAAGATGACTGTCCCCGTAGTGAGACGACAATAAATTTTATAAGACAGTTTGGTTTGGTTTTCATTTTCATTCAGTCTCAGTTTCTTAGTATGATATCGTACCATTATCTAATTATCCGTTTCAACTTAGAAAGAGAGTTTAGAGGGATCAGATAGTTCTAGGTCCAACGCTGATCCCGTTTCAAGCAAGTTCGTCATCGTTACAAGGCACACCTTTGTGACTGGGAATCCAGCAGTGTTTTATATTATGCTGTGAACCTCACGTGAACCTCACACTTCGATTTTTTTTTTTTCAATGGCAGAAATCGCTTTTATTGCTGTCTGGCTGTCAATCAAAAAGGTGGCATCGTCGTCATTACAGTTTTACGAGTGGCTATTGTCCTAGAGCCTTCGCTTAGAGAACGCTTCTGTAAAACAGTTAAATACATACATATGTGTGTATGTATATCTGATGTCGAATATCAAAGTTACTCTAAACCAGTTCAACTTTAAAGGCTTCCCTTAAACACCCATATTTACCAAAATTGTACTGTCACAGGCAACACATACTTAAGCTGACGTAATGTGAACATTAAACTTATTACCTCATTAAAAAGAAGTGATCAAATTGTCCACATGTGAAATTGCTGCAAGGCTTCCTTGGAGACTCTAAGTCTACTACTTCCTGTGTAATTAAATTCCAGAAAAGTTAGTTCGTTATCCGTATTTAATATTTCTAATTACCTAAAAGCTCCAAAAGATAGTTTGCGAGTAACTAACTTCATTTGTTGACATTATACTCCCTCAAATTTTGTGGTGGTTGGATGTTAGCCAGGGCAATCATAACGATGTATTTATCCCTCATGATGTACGAGTACACCTCCTAAGGATTCTGGTGACATCACCTGGCGCGACGTGGCGGATGGAAAAATCTCCAGAAAAGTTCGCAGAAGCAATTACAATTTCTTGGATACTTCTTGCCACCGCTTGTAGTGCCACTAATCCGTTGGAGATAGAGAAACTTGGAGTGATTTTAAATGAGTGGTGCAGCTCTTCATACATACGAGTATATGATGGAGTTCGAAGGATCTTTTTTTTTATTCAAAACTTAGGCAGACTGTTGCATCCATCATATCCATCGTATCCACTTCCCCAGTTCGTCTATAAATAGTTTAACCACAAATTTTATCCTCATAGGGTCGCTGTCGAGAGTAGAACAAACAGTCTATCTTTCAGGTTATTTAGCCCCGAGACGGTACATGTTCAAAACTTTTCCAAAAAGGGCTGGACCTAATACTGCCTGAACTTGTCAATTTACTTAGAGCCAGCTACGATTGGTGCTATATCCCACCCTTTTGGAGCGAGGTTAATGTGGTTTTCATTCCAAAGTCCGAAAATAAGCGAGCTGCCTAAATCTTACTGACCTCTTCCTTGTCAAGGCCAGGAAAGGCTATTGGACATCCATATGAGAGGTATGTTAGTTAGGTCTTCTCCTCTCCAGTCAAGTCAATATGCGTACAGAAAGGGTAAATCAACAGAGGATGCTCTCCATCATCTTGTAAAAAAGATAGGATTTTCATCGCTCCAAGGATATCGCTCTGTGTGCTTTTCTTGATATTGAAGGCGCCTTCGACAACACTAACTATGGCTCAATTTCAAGAGCCATTTGCCAAAAAAGGATCCAAAAACTGACCAACAGCTGGATTAGGACCATTCTTGAAAGTCGAATTATAAAATCCAATTTAGGAGATGTATTGGTGGCGCTGACTACAATCAAAGGCTATCCACAAGGGGATATCCTTTCTTCCTTGCTATGGTCCCTCGTCATCGATGATTTGCTGCTGAACTACGCAACTCGGGCTATGAAGCCATCGGCTGATAACCTAACCATACTTTTGAGGCAGACGGCAAAGCCATGCTAACCTTAAAAAAAAAATATATGGCTTCAGCAGTCCTAGGTAGAACCAAGCCTAGCTTCCCGCAACCGTTTGTGTGTGCGCGTTATATTTTTGCACGAATGGAAGGGTCCTACAGTTTTCTGCCATCTTCAAACGGCAAGATGGGAAGCTTTACATGACAAATGATACTCTTGAATGCTTGTCGGGCATTCGGAGGAGGTTGGCACTGTGAAAAACTTTTTAGGTGTTTGTGGCGGGATTCAATCCCAAGACCGCTGGCTCAGTAGTCCGACGCACTAACCAATGCGCTACGGTGCCTACCTTGGATTTTGTAAATGTATAAAAAAAAAAATTACATGAATTAATAAATCTTAATCCAATCTAATCTAAATGTAGTGAGTAACAAATTTGTCTGAACCACCACGAGTGTTATGCAAAGTTCGTTTCAGAATGGTGTAGCAGCGAAAAACTCTAAGTCAACCCCTGTAAAACCGTTCTAGTACCCTTCACGAAGAGAAGGATAATTAACTTACATAGGTCCAATCATCTTGAAGAGCACTACACTTCAGTACTCCAGTGAGGTCAAATACCTGGGAGTTATATGCGCTTCAACTGGAATTCTCACCTCAACTCTATAATAAACCGTGCAACTAGAGCTTTATGGGCAAGTCGCCGACTGTATGGTAGAGCTTGTGGTCTCAACCCTAAAATTATATACTGGTTGTATACCACGATGGTCAGACCCATCATTTAATATGAAGCCTTAGTCTGGTGGCTTAAAGCTCTCGAAGAGACTACAGCCAAGAAGCTCGTTAAGCTTCAACGGATGGCGTGTCTTGGTATAAACGGTGCCAGGCGCACTTGCGCTTCAGCAGCTCTAGAAGCTATAACTGACATATCGTCATTACAGATCTTCATTAGGAAGTCAGCCGCTTGAAGCGCTATTAAACTTATTCGTACAAAAGTACAAAAGTACAAACCGGATAATCTTTCGGGTCAGCTAAACATTTTCAAGAATATTCCCGATCAGGACATGCTCTGCATCGTCGCTAACGTTATGATAAGTAAATACTGCATTCGAAGTTCATATTGGGGAACGTACCATATGGTCAAACGACGGACCTACCCTAGAACCAAAATGTATAGCATCCTACACTGATGGATCGAAAATGGCCTCTGGTGTTGGTGCTGGGATTTTTGGGCCCCATACCAGAATCTCCTTCCCTTTTAGATCATTCCCCAGCATGTTCCAAGCTGAGGTCCACGTCATTGAGATCTGCGCTTTGATTAACCTTCAGAGAGGTTAATGGAAAAGTGCTAAGTGCTAAAAGTGGATACCTGCACCTGGTCACAGAGGCATTGAAGAAAATAAGATTGCGGATGAGCTAGCTCGTTAAGGCTCTACTGCCAAATTCTCAGGCCCGGAACTCTTTTGTGGCATAAACTGGCAACAATCTCAGCCTTAATTAACAAATGAGAACATAATCTCCGAACCCCGACTCTCTCATTGGAGAAATGTCTCAGGGCTTAAACAAGCCAAACTGTGAATTAAGCCTTATAACTACAACAGGGATCTTCTAAATCACAAAAAGAAGGATATTAGATATCTAACAAAATTCCTCTCCGGTCATTGTAAATTACGATACCACCTAAACAAGTTAGGTCTGACTAGCGAGACCGATTGTCGACTCTGTTGAGAGGAGGTCGAGACAGCCCGACACTTTTCGGCGTCAGACGGCGTACCCCACACAAAGAACTCCTTACTTACTTAGTTGGCGCTACAGCTCGAGGTGAACCTGGGCCTGCTTCTCGCAACCATTTGTGTGTGCGTGTTGTATTTTTGCACAAATGGAAGGGACCTACAGTTTTTTGCCGACTCCGAACGGCGAGTTGAGAAGCTCAATCAAGACAAATGATACTCTTTGATGCTTGTCAGACATTCGAAAGAGGTGGGCACTGTGAAAAAATGTTTAGGTGTTTGCGGCGGGATTCGAACCCAAGACCGCTGGCTCAGTAGTCCGACGCACTAACCACTTGCTCTACGGTGCCCACTAGAAAGAACTCCTTAGACCTTATGAATTAAACAATGCGTCAACCAAGGACATACTTGCCTGTATTAGAAAGATGGTTTGCCACTTGGACTAATTATTAGCATACTACACAGTATTAGCCTGGGCTGGATCCGTTATTTCAAAAAACAAAAAATCCATCGTTTTTCTCTGCCTAAAGTTTCACCAGTGCTACCAAGACTGGGTAGACTTTTTTGTTTATAAAACTAAATCCAAATAAAATTTGTTTCAGTGTAAAAACGTTCATGTTAAAATGTCCATCTGTGAATGTGTGGAAGAACAGTGCTAATTCTCCTCACGTCCCTTATTCACACAAGACATAGTCCTTTCGAATGCACATTTCTACTTTATACCTTCTCCTCCTGCTGTATGACGTCGACGTGCTACCGCAGGTTTCACTGTAAGCCGCGTTGACTCTTCTAGGATATCTCCATAAAATAATGACCACATTATGTATGTATTTTGATTCAAATTTGAGAAGCCTTTTTCAGCGAAATTGTTTCCTCTTAGCATTCCCTAACGAACAACTATTTAAGCGAAATGAATATGAAACGATGTTTTGCTCAACGACCGGCCATTTGTAGTCATTTTGTTGTACCACCGCCCGTCCCCCAAAGTCCACCAACCCGTTTAGAATTTTACTCAGAACCACATGAACACATATCCAAACACATATTGTGATGTGGACAGACAATTTGAGAGTCATAAAAGTATGTAGGGACACAGTAATCCCCTTCAGAAGATTTGTTGAGCACGAGAGATTATTTATTGGGCCCTAATGGCGAAATCCAGAAATAATAAAAATCCTGTTGCCTGTCAACGTAGGCAAGAAAGCGAGCTAGCTGGCTATGTCGGACCTGGTCACTCTATCGAATGTCCATGTCCTGCCCGTCTTAGCACATAAAAGGACGACGATCGTAAAAGTCTTGGTATTTTTTTTTTTGCTTTGCTCTTTTGTTGCTATTTTGTTTTCATTGTCAAAAACGATGGAAAGCTCATACGTCAAGCGTATTCCATTGAATCCTAGTTGAGGGATGCCATCCACTTGGAAATTTATTACTGTCTAAGTGGCCAATCATGAATCAGCAAATATGCGTAATGTTTGTTTTCGTATACCATGTTCGAATGGATGGGGGGCCACAAAAAGAATGACAGTATGTAGGAAGTGGGAAGTCCTGTGGCCGATCATTCGTCCTGAATAATTTCTTTGAGTAATGGCACTCTGCCAGGAGGGCAAACTAATGTTTTTCTATTATTTGGAGAATATTTTTATTTATATTCAACATTATGCGCATAATGGGTGATTAATTAGCATTTTGCCTCTAATGGAAAGGACGAGACGCAGACAAAAATTGAAATGGATTCTGTAACTGAATAAATAATCTCAAGTCCTGGACTAGGGAGTAGAGAATATGAATTAGGCATATCACGCATAATGGCGGGCATAATACGAGTAGACGTAAGAGTCCACGCCTTTGGTTTAACGAATTTACATGAGTTAAGTACCTTTAACGTGGGTAGAAGGATGCGTTAATACTTCCTGGTTCTATGTAGGTGTGCGGAAAAAAATTGGAGTCAGCACGTTTTTGCAAAGTAACGTTGGTGTGCCACCATGAAAAATATGATTTGTACTTAAACTCACAGTGGGTGTCAGCGTCAAGGACTGAGTTGTTTCGTTTCATAGCTAGAATCACTTTGACTCGTATAACACGTGAGTGGGGACGACGATACGATTGTTTGCAACCATTTATCGGACGTTGGCACTAACGGGTTATTGCCCCGGACGAGAATGAGGTTGTTGCTGGCCTTTCTGTCTTTGTGGGCGTTGAAGAAGTCGCTATCAACCCTATCTTTGGTAAGATTTTTTTCTGATTTAAACATATGTAAGTCAGTGGGCGATCCCGAATAAGAAGTTGCAGCAAAATTGTATTATTGAAAGGGGATTTAACACTAGAAAGACGGGCGGCGGTCATTTGACCCATTTTGAAGTTTAGCGTTTTATAATTTTAAAAGTTTTAATTTTTATGGCATGTTCTCTTATGATTTTTATTAAAATATTTTAGATTTAAATTTACATATAGTTTCATTGTTATATCTTCAATGTTTATGTAAAGTTTCCTTACATAATAATAAAATGGTGTCTAAAATATCGACGCTAGGTTCAGTGTTCTCGAAAAAAAACAGACTTATCACCCAAAATAACATACTAACGGTACAATTTAGGTTGTAGTGTTGCGTAGGCGTATAAGTATTATTTTTTAAGTTTTTTAAAAATTTCAAATTTCTTTAGGCCATTGTACATATTCCTGTTCTTTGCTTAGAAGGCATATTTACGACCTTTGGGTGACAAAAAATTTTAGTTTGATCAAAAAATCTGTACAAGTAGGTATCTATGTTCTTGATGCATACGGCATACGCATACCGGAATTACTTCAAATAATGAAAATTTGAACTTTGCCTGAAATCACGCTTTTTTTTTTGTATTTTTGACCGACGCAGTATTATATTGAAGGAATTTTTGTAATAAAATATATTCTAAAAAAAAACATTTCGATATCTTATTCGGCGGGGGGATCTATAGAATCAGGAAAGCATAGACAGTTGCGGAAGATTTTTGCCGACTGTAGCGCCTGAACGAAACAATGATGAATAGCTAAGCTGTCTACGTTTGACAAATCAGTTGGTGTTACCTTCCGAATTCTGTCCATGAAATAGTTATCCATTGATCAGATTTTATGTTATGTTATGCTCTCTTGCCTATAGAGCTGTTTCCTATATAACAGGCTTAAGAAAACTAACGCAAGCTTACACAATGATGTTCTAGCTCTGATTTTTGATAGCCAAAAATTATTGTAATTTAGTATGCACAGTAGTTACTAAACAAAATAAATATAATCAGAATAAAAAAAAAAAAACCGAAATTATGTGAAGAAATACCATTCCGATTTCGAAACTACTTAAGTCGAAAATATGGTTAAATTATGGTTCGTAAATTTTTAGCTAAATATTGAACGAAAATTATAGCGAATCTCATAAGTTTTATACTTTTTTGAGAAATTCACGTCGAAAAACTTGATTTCGCTACCGATTAACTCGTATTCAACTGGACCGATTTTAAAGAAACTATAACTTTCGATCAATGATTCCTCAGCGAATATTGTAGACTTTTCAAAATTACACTAAAATACATTAAAAAAATATGAAAAAAGGTAAGAAGAAATAACGTGATTTTGCTGGAATCTCCAACAGTAGATTTCTGTGTAGTGTGTATCAATAAGGAAACTAGTGCACAGCTGTTCCAAACAACTGTTATACAAATAAATGTACATATTGTAGCTGACAGATACATATATCCTCTGTGCCCAAGTAGAATGTGTCTAAATGACGATGACGCGTTCTGAACAGTAACAGTGATACAAAATGTGTTCTGCTGATTCTTTGTCCTCGTTGCACATCGTACATGTGTTGTCTTGTGCCTGAGCGCCCCAAGCTTTAATTAATACTCAGACTCAGAAAAAAACGTATTTTTTACTTTTTAAGTACCTAAAGCTAGTTTTTAAAAAAAAACTATCTACATATATATACAGTGCACTCTACATTTTTGCGACTAATGAAAACAGACGATGTTGTAAATATGGAAAAGTTGCACAAATCGAACAGAAAATTAAAACACTTTAAAAAGGCCTACACGCAATTCTCTGAATTATCAAAATAAAATTACCTGTACATTTAAGAGTTTAAGAGAGATGATAGCTGAGAAATCAAACATGTTTGAAATCGCTGCTTTGCTCTCTTATCGACGCTTTGCTCTATCATTGAAAAACGCCGCACTCTGTGCGCTACGCTTTAATTGAATGTGTTTGATTTCATCGCTTTGCACTTTGCTCGTTGCTCGCTCTATGCTCCACTCTGTGAGCACACTAAGTTTTAAAAAAAGTAGTAATTTTAGTTTGCACTTTTTTTTGCAGAAGATCACTTCGCAACAGCATACGCATTTTCTGGAGTTGCATCATTTCTTCAATTTTGAGGTAATTTTGTTCTACCCACTGCAGGCATGGGGTGGAGCATTTTATGGTGTCTTCTAATTTTACTTTAGCTTGTGCATCAATAATATTCCGCACTTTTAACAGAAACTTCTTCTTTTTCTCGGGCTTCTACATTTTGCAGATTCTTGGAGATCCATTCAGAAATGTCATCGCTGCCTTTCTGACAAGATTCTATCCCGAATTAGAAGTAAAGGAACACAGTCTTCTTCCTCCCAATGATCAGGAGTTCTTATAATTTTTTCGTTTCGTTTTTAACTTTTTTCAAGCTCTTGCCAAGAAAAAGATGACATAATAATTGCAAGAAGAAACAGGATGGCTTAACAAAAATTATTTGCAGTTGAGTGGAAGGATTATAAACAAACAAAAACATAAAAAAATTCTAGACGCGTTATTATTACTACATTGCGTCAAGAGAATCTATGATGTCGACAGAGGTTTGCTCTTGCTTGCAACATTGGATAGTAAAACTTACACACATCATTTTTGTACATATTATGTATGTTGTGAAAATCAAATCTCAAAGTTGCGAAAATCGGAATTTTTTTTTTTTGGATTTGTTGCAAAAATCGAAAAAAGGAAATCCATTTATGTCGGTTGCAAATATCGAGGTTTGCAGAAATCGAGGATGCAAAAATCGAGAGTGCACTGTATTTATTTTTTTACTTTTTAGTATGTATCTGAATTTTTTTTACAAATTTACATCGTTGGGTTGTGAAGGAAAAAGTTTTCTGCCATTTTGGGGCGTCCACCATATTGAATTAAGAATAACTTCACTAAGCTTATCTAATTCGACATGAGATAGCGGTAATCGACCACCTTAGGGCGTCCGCCATATTCGATTTACAACGGCATCAAATATACTATATTGTATTGTAACCGGACTTATACACGTGGGCAAAACTTTAGCATGATCGGATACCTGGAAGTGGGTGTAAAATCGGTTCCCAGAATTGGCCCTCACGGAAAGTGAAGTTAATATAAAGCTTGTAATATAATAAGAATACAAAACCTTCTGAACGCGAGTCTGTAACGGTCCTTATGGAATTATGCTATTCTCTAATAAAATATGTCTTGGTTAAGAAACAGTCGATTCTATGAGTATCAAAACTGATTATCTCAAAAGTTATGGATTTTTGACGGAACTCCCATAGAACAAAAACCACTGTGCACCGGTAAAAAAAGCATAAACTCGCTAGTTCATCATAAACGTGCATTGGTGATATTTCTTAATTAATAAGGTGTGTTTGATAACCTGTTAATTTACATAAGTTTACATCCAACTGTCAAAAATCAAGAGAAGAGAGAGCCAATTGACAGTGTCAAAAAATGTCCTCTCTTGCAAAATCGTGCTAGATCTTTTTCATGGAGTCACCGAGGCACATCCTTCAAACAGCAATCTGACAATTCGATAAATGTCAATCACTTCTTGTTAACAAAATAAAAGACAGATGTGCCATTTGTGTTAATAAAAGTTAACAAACACATCTATAAAAACCGCATTGTGGTGCCAAAAGTCATTAAATTCAAACTGATTAATTCGAGGAAAGGACTTCGTAGCAGAGAATGAAAGAAAGGATTTTTAAAATATTTTTATTTTAATTACTTGCAGTGTTAGAAAGAAAAGCTTGTAGCTTAAGTTACAAATCGTAAGTAATATGTGAAAGGATTGTTTGAAAACCCTATTTCATGCGAATTTTGAGACTGGAGTGGAGTGGAATGATACCTTTTAAATTTGTGATTTTAAAGCCATTTGAAGTACGTATACATTTTATTCTTACAACCCACAACCAAGTTACAGCTATATTAGTATTGTTTGCCATACATACATACATATGTGTAAAACCTTACAAACTCCTCCACGCAAATGTCATATTCAATTCAATCGACTTTGTCAAAAGAAAGACATGTTGCCATGGAAAAGCTATGTATGTACTTATATGGGAAAGCTGATCAACATCGCGTGCCATGGTTATATACTCCTATATACCTACTGTACTCGTATATATGTACTATGATATTGAACAGAAAAATATTTACATTATTTGGAATTTTATTCAAAAGAACACACACACACTCTGAGATGCAAGGAAAATGCGAGTACACAAACCAATTCCGAAAAGTTGACACATAACCAAACATTTGATCAGGGCGTCCCCCAAAATCCCGGAAACTCCTACACACACGCTTTATCGACATAATAAACATTGTTAAAGCAGGCGAACTTCATAAGATATTTACACACTACCACCACACGACCACCCTTCGAAATATGACATCCCGTCAGAACGCATGTTAGATCCCTTCTTCGTTCAGTTAAGCGGCAGATCTTTTTCCGTTAATCTCTTCCACCGAAAAGTCCCAAACGCAACGTCTTAAATGATTAGTTTTTCTGCCAAAGGCGTTTGCTTTTGTGGTAATAAATTTCGTCCACACGCGCTCTGTAATTAGTCTCCACGATGGATATCTAGTATTCGTATGTTTCGTGTCCTTCCCCTTTTTCTTTTCCTGTCGGGATAGCTTTCTAGCGTACTCATATAAATAACTGACATTTTGATGGCTCACATGACCGTTAAAGTTGCAAAGGACGTGCCAACAAAAAAAAAGGATAGTAAACGACAAAGTAAAATAAAAAAAGAAATGTTTATGTTGTCAACGACCCGTATGGCTCACTCTAGCATTCGCTTAGATAGAATATGAATTATTTAAGGGTCCAGGATATTAATCATTTTATGAGTACACGCGTATGTCTCCTGCCATACATGGCCGTTCATGTTGAATTGGAGTTTTAATAATTCAATAAAAAGAAAAAAGAAAACAGGAGAAGAATTCCGTTTGCCATTATTAAGGGACATTCTACTGAGAACCGATGCTGAGAACGGATCGAGGATCCTTGTCAAGTGTCCACCGGCATTTTGTTTGTGTATGATTACTTAAAACTTTATTATTAATTAGTTAAATTCCAGTAATTGTTTATACCGCTGCATGTTAATGAAATTGCGGTGGCAATTATATTTCTGGCCTCTTGCTGTTCGGGCTTGCTATGCTGTGCCGGGGGCACACTACCCTGACGGAAGTTTATTCTCCGGGTGTCTTTTATGCTCGTATGCCTTTTGCACACATACACAAACATATGTACTATATACTCGAACATTAATTATTAAAGTGAGTCGTCTTTGGACCTGAAAGGATATTAATTTAATGACAACGGAAATGGGACTAAAACTGAACCGGGTCTACAGTAAGAGGACAGTTAACTCAGCCTTTGTTGTCAACAGTGTGTGTGTGTGTGGTAATTTTGTGAGGATGGAATAAGGAAATTACCGTCATTTGGTGTGCTGTGGTAGAGTTCCAGAAAAACAGGCACCCGGGTGTAGTGGGAACTTTTGTAAATTCGGTTTCGGTGGTTTCCAAAACGGATCTTTGACATTTTTAATTATTTTGTCAAAGGAGCAGCTACATGTGTATTTGTACATTTTGTTTGAACAACCAGCCATTGTGGGTATGTGCGGCTGTGTTTCTGTGTATTCTGTGGACCAATAAAATAACTCATAACAACAGTTTTGTGTTCTAACACTTCAACTGGAATGCTCAAATAAATCTTGAAGCAGGAAAACTTATTAGGAGATGGTTGTCTTTGATGGTTGTGCAAAAAAAGGAAAAGTGATTTTATCAAAGAAATGTACATACATATGTATATGTAAGTATAAACCTCGGTGCTGAATATTTCATTTGAATAATTTAATGTACCGTTTGTAATGGCTTTTCTATGTTTTCAATTTCGCAGGAGTTAATGGGGTTTTGACGTTTCCTGCGGGGAAATTGTTTTACCAAAAGTTAATCCGTAAGTGTGAAGTATTCACAACGAATACCTTTGGGTTAACAATTCCGCGAATAGTGTCAACCTCGGCGAAAGCGTGGAAAATGTTTTACAAAACAAGCAAATATCTTCCTTTTGTTTGTTATAGTTTTTATCACTCAACATGTTTTATTATACAGTTACGAACAAAGTAATAACTAAAATGTAAACAATCTTGTTCACATTTTGAGCGACTATTTGAAGTTTTCCAAACATTTCCTACTTATCGTAGTGCAATTTAATTTTTTAATACATATACATATATACTCTGTTCCACAAATATTGTCAGTACAGTCCTTAAGGGAGACCTTTTTAATCACTGGTGCTCAGACAGTAAAATGTCCACAAAAACCACTGACACAAGTTTTGTTTATGTAATTTTCCTCAAATTCGCATAGTCTGCTTTTACACTTAGACTTGTGAGTCAGTCTAGACTCACATGGGTACAAAAGAGTAAGAAAGTTCGAAAAGATGAGAAGGAGAATATTTTGCCCTGTGAGTCGAGGGTAATGTTTTTGGCGACTCTTTTTGACGTTTTTCTTTTCTCTTCTTCGTTTTATCATTGTGTTGCATCCTACCTAGTCATCTGCACAATACAAGAACTGCAAAATAAAAGAGGAATGTCAAATTTGAGTCAAGGAAAAAAGTCTGAAGTGTAAAAACGCAAGACTCACGGATGTAAATAACAAAGAGAAATTCGAAAAAAGTCTAGACTCACAAGTCTTAAGTGTAAAAGCAGACATACATCCCATCATGACCAGCCTGCCACACAGCCAATGGCAATGGCCGCCATCAACTCTCGCTGTATGTATGGAAAATATGAACATCAAAGCAGTGTTAGTGTTACCATTATAAAATTAGAGTATATCGTTACAGCTTTTTCTGTGGTTTTTGTCAAAGAGCTTTGGGATTTTGTGCTTTGAGAACCAATAATTAAATTTGAGCAGGTGGCGGTGTTGCAGCTATTTTTTTTTCTTTGTTTTTTCTTTCAGTTTCTTGTTTTTCTGGGGAAATTCTTAAAATTAATTTAAACAATTTTTCGCGTTTCGCTTTATATTTAAGGTTTATTTGCGTGAAGTAAATGTTGGGTGTGGAAACGAATAGTGAGTATTTTTCTTTGGTTCTTATTTTATATCTCTTAAAGTCATCGTTTCCTTTATATAACATTCATAACTACAGCAAAATGTTCGAAAAAATGCCCTCTACAACATTCTAAAATTTCACCAAAATCGAGGTCGAGTCCACTTTGTAAACAATTATATTTATTTCGTTCAACAAATTGTGTTTATTTTAAATCAGCAGATGGTTACCCTACCGGTCTTGCTCTCCGATTTGCGGCGATTTGTCAGGCATAATACGGTAACCCAGTGAGAGCTTAAAAGAGGGACAGATTTATGCAAGCTATTGCAACCAGACTGAGAGGCAAACATCCTTCTTTCCTATACTGAAAAATTTTGTGGAACAGAGTATATTACAGCTACCTATAAGCATTTACAGCTAACAGACATTTGAGCAAAGTGGGTACCTTTTATTAAATTCTAATGACGCGACTTTTGATTGTTGCAACGGACATTGGAATATCTCTATTCTCTCCCCAGAATTCTGGAGCGGTAGGCATACGATTCGCTGCTTAGTTGTTTCTCTTTAACGTCCACTCTTCATTCTGAGATCACTGGTTGTAATAACCCGATTGATGGTACAATAGACTCAAGTTTTAGAAATGTTAACTGTCTTTGTGCACCACCTTGCATGATTTGCGACTTCGACCTAAAACGAACACAAAGCGGCAGTCTGGTCTGCGTCCTGGTGAAGAGCACCAATTGATGAAAGATTCGATTTCCGATCGCTAACTGGATGCAAAGCGACGTGAAAAAGTTGACCATCACTCTTGGGACTTTCGACTCTTCTTCTATACCTGTCAGCATGAGTGGTTTAGCTATGTTGGTGCGAAACAACGCTGAGCATTAAGAGAATACCCAAGTATACACCTTGATTTTCATACCTTTGGTGGTTTCTTCGAATGATTGGAATTTTACGATGCATAGATTCGGTAAGCTTCTATTACCACAATATCTGCCATAACAGGAGTCACATTGCCATGGAAGTATCAGCTTCAGCTTTAATCTCGAAACCAGAAGTACTTCCTTGTCGAATGATGCCATGCACAGGAATCCGATCACTCGTATTTGGTGAAACTGTACTCCACTGCGGTACTCCATCTTTGCCAGTCATGATTTTGGCTATAGCGGTCAACTCTGCTGCCGGAACCGCATTTTTTTTTTTTTCCTCCACTGCTCCATTTACGTTACCATTGTGCAAGATATTATAGCTGGCGGTGGCGATACATAATAGTTATCAGAACCATTGGTAAATTCACCTTCATGTCTTTCAAGCTCGTCCAAAATATTCGCCCAATAATAATCCTAATAATCCCCAGCACTCAGACATTTTAGCGGTCCATTGTATTCTGGTCTCATTGAACCTCCTAGCCGATGTTCTTTGAAAAGAAGAATCTCAGCTAGGGACAGAGAATGAACCGTGTTTATCCGAATGCGAATTCTCAGTCTTGCAAAATCAAGTCTTTACCCCTTCTTTCCAAATGATATTTAGACTCATCATTAAAATCTTTTTCGGCCAACTTAATGTAGCCGCTTAAACCAGCATTAAAATCATCGGCAAAGGCTAATTCGCGGCGCTTGTAAGTACCTAGGCATCTACGAAATCGATTAAGATTATTGGGGCTACTCTGTATACCCAAGAAATAGGTCAGGCATCATTGGTTGGTTTCCCTATAGAAAACTCGGCAATGATGTGGAACCCGCACCGACACCACAGATGTGAGAAAAGAAGATCAACCTAAAAATACATGGCGTAGAAAAGTGACCATAAAATAACAATTGGGGATGAATATAAACAAGGTGAAAGACGTAAAAAAGCAAAATAGACCATACGAGTAAGTAAGAAGTTCAATTGCCATCTCCAACTGTATGACGTTCAAAAACTCTCGTGCAGATTAATCCCCTCGATTGCGTTAAATGAACTTCAATATGCATTTGCGGATAGCCTTCAAAATATGCTTCTTCCCTCACTCCCTTATCTTTGATCAAGATTTACTAAAATTGAAATCACTTCATAAATCCGTGATATTAATTAAGAAAATAATTATAATCTAAGGAAGGACCTTGCCAACCACGAAACAAAGGATATCACCCAATGCCAATTTCCCAAATTGCCGCCGTATGCATCACTGCCCAAATGGGTTGTTAATTTCAATATAACTAACTGATTGTCGACTTTGTCCAACCCACCCCCATCTCGTCCTTATCCTCTCCGTATCTCACTGTAACTTGCCATGGGAGTAGGATGGCCACCACCTTCGAATCTGACAATTTTCAAGTCACTGGCACTCGCCCCAAATTTTTTTTTTTTGGAAACATTTCACCATCCCCAGCTGCCACCGCTCCTCGTCCTTTATTAATCCGTATCATGTTGCCTTATTTCTCGTCCTGTTTAGTCTAGCAAAATAGATATCACAACATCGAAATAATCCAACGGCCTGGCAAAATGACAAAATGGTAGTGCTAAGCGGGCATAAAGAAATGAAAATGAAAAAATAAAAATAATAATAATGAAGAAAAATCAGTTCAACAGCAGCAAAAGCCCTGAGAATCCTTTTCAAATGGACCATAACACAGGGAATATCTCTGTCAGTCATCCCTGGCGATTGTAATTTGAGCTGAAATCACTTCAAAACTAATACAAAGGGATTTGTCTGCCTTTGATATTCGCGCACAGACGACGATGTGCCATTTCGTTTGTTATTTGCGCGTTGTGTTTAAGCTAAGTAATGGCCACTCCTGGCTCCCACTTTAGAAGTATTGCAACCGAATAGCCTCGCATTAAATTGCGGCCCACTCACATCTCTAAACACAAAATTTTTTAAGGGTGTCAACGTGGAAGATGTACTAACCGCACGTATGCATTATCCTTTGTTGGATTTCAAGCAGTGTGGCTTTCGCATTTCCCTGTGGTTAACCAGAACATTTCACTGAATACAGGAAGAACAAAAGCTCCATGAAATTAACAGATAAACACCTTCGTCCTGTGCATCCGCACCACGAGCACTCTTCTTGCTACTAATCCTAATGCAGGACTAAACGTGGAACTGCAACAAAATTGTCACCGAGTGGAACATGAAAAGTCAGGAAGTTGCGACAGGACTCGCAGTTGTACACCATTTTCCCTTTGTGCACAAAGTAAGTAACTCGGCTACAGCGTGTGTCGTCCTCGTTGAGTAACAAGGACACATTTCTTTTGTGGTGCGTGGCGATAGTTATGTATACCTATACAAATTGATGCAGCTACTATCGCATATGGTTATGGTAACAACAACATCTCGTTTATTTCAAAAGGGAAAACTTCCTGCTCCTTGTGGAATCAGGAGGATGAAGGAAATATTGAAAAAATGAGACTATATATTTCTGTGCACATTTGAATGGCATCTCCCTCCTCCCCAGTGCATGCTTGCGAGCATAATAAGAATCTTTAGCGTGTCTTGAAAGCGATGCAGTGTCTCTGTGTATTCTGTAATCAGCTTGTGTGTTTATTATATATAAATTATTATCCAACGATGCGGGTCGCAGCAGGATAAAGAGAAAGGATACTTGACTTGGGTTTTTTTTTCTTTCTTATTTCTTCTTTTCCTGTTATTTCAATTCTAATTTATTTTTATTTCTTGTTTCTTTTCTTCTCTGCTGCTCTCCATGAAGAAACTTGGTCCTGTGGCAGGAGCAAGGAGGACGAAACAACGCCAACAAAAAATATAAAAATCTTTAAAACGACTGGAACCGGAGCAATGCGTTAGTTTGTCTTGTGTTTTTATATAAATTGCTATGGGATATAAATTGAGTTCTGAAGGGATTTAATGGCATTGCTTTTGGGTTTTTTTTTTATCTCTCGACTGAATCATTGCTTCGGTTCCTGTGGGTCACAGGACAAGCGGGCTCTGTTATAAGTGTCTTAGCTCGTTTATTTCTGTTAGTTTATTTTCAAAAGTATCTGGATGTGTTAAATTCTTACAAGGACTTCAAAGAGATTATTCCCTTATGAAGTTATTTTCCTTGTAAAATGTATGCGCCAAATGAGATTTTAACTGTGTTTGCAAACAGTAAAAGTTTGTGTATGCATGAGCGGCGCGTTTATGGATCATTATTCACCTGTCAACAAAATTTGAGATAATTTGATTGATTATTATTTCATTAAGACGCGAGCGGCAGTATTTTTGAAAATTAAATCATTTAATACTGAAGGGAATCATTTTATGGGTTAACTACTTACATGTGCGTATGAAAGTGGCATACTCATAGGATAACACTTAAACGGTGTTGCATCATTTGCTTGTTTGTTATTAGGTATGTATATGAGCATCATGATATCCTGTCGTAAATGGGGGATCCCTCAACTTTCAACTGTGTTTTATTTATGAAATGTTTACGCACATCTCGTGCGGGTGTTATTTAAGCGAATTCCTCGACGAATGTCGTCCTTCAACGCATTTATGAAGCATAATTCCGCTGTCAGTCGTTTGAGATAATTTGATTGATTATTACTTTATTAAGAGGGAAACGGTATATGGGAGGATGCGGGAATTGGAATTTAAAAAAAATGTGTGAGCCTCATCTGCATAAGCTCACATGGGAAGTGAATACTTATCCAATCCAAAGCAGTTGTGTATGTGTAATGTGTAAGAGAAGAAGACAGACAGCCAGACAGGCAGACAGACAGACAGCTGATGTTTTCTGCATATATATTACCCCTGCATCATTTCCCCTTTATCGTAACACATCCATCGTAGCACATTTATGTATCTTAGGCCGTGTGCCAATTGGACCAAGGTGACTTCCTTGATATGGCTCAATTAAATACGTTTTGAAAAGGTGTACAAAGCTGTTTGTTGAAAATCTAGGATTAAAAGTTCAATTAGTGAATTTCTGTACCAAAACGCATTGAGAACGAATTTATAGGGATTTTCACAATTTTAATCGTTTTCTCCATTGAAAATTTAGACCATCTCATTAAGAACTGAATTCCCAAAGATTCTTCACCGAAACTTTTCAGGAACTGATCGTCTCCCAAAAACTTGTCCGAAATGTTCTCCCAAGCAGCATAATGAGAGAATTCGGCTACCTTGGTCACGAAGTTCACACTTCGCAATCATTAAGACCGGTGCTAGCTCCGTGCTAAGTAGACACAACAGGGTCAAACTATGCTATGCTGGGTGCCTGGGCACTCTGGCGTAGAGGAAAATAAACTTGCAGGTGAGCTGGCAAGGATGGGGGCGGGGGGGGGGGCATGCCAATAACCGAAAGGGTGAGCATGAGCATAGCACCGCCATCATGCAGTATCAGGGCAAAACTCAACAACACAATCATAAGCATGGCGGACCACAAATGGTCAAGAATAGAGGGACATAGGGTATCCAAGGCTCTTTGGCTGGCGAAAGACCGCAAAATGACCAAGGCAATCCTTGGACTGAATAGGGCAAAGCTAAGAACACTAAAAGGAATACTCTCCGGGCATTGTCTTTTTAGAAACATGCCAAAAGAATGGTACTTTCCAGTACGGGCGAATGCAGATACTGCAATGACATGGGTATATCGGAGGACATTGAGCACATTCTCTGCGATTGTCAGGCTATTGCTCGTTCTCGAAAGAAATTTTTAGGGAATTACTTCTTTAACACACTGGAAGAGGCTGGCGGCGGTAGGCAATAACGCCCAAGGAAATAACGCCCAAATCGATTTGTTGTTGTAATTTTTTTAGTCATTTTGGGTGTAATTTCCTTGTCAGGGTTCATTTTATAATAGGCAGTAAAGCCCAAAATAACAAGTGGAAATATTTGAAAAGGAAATAATGCCCGAAAAAGGAAATATCACCCAAAACAATTAAGACAAAATGAAATAACGCCCAAATAAAATTAAGAATTGCCCAAATGGCAATATTGTTGAGTAATTTCTACTGAGCATGTAGAATGTCATTGAAAAATGCAACCCACTCAACGTTCGATGACAGATATTGCAAGCCTCTCCGTAGTTTTGAATAAACTGGACTTCACAATTAGTTTGATTGCTTTTTTAAAATAAACAAAAAGAACGATTGTACCAAACTAAATAATTCCCGCGGCGCGGCGCTCCATGTCAGCGTGTGACGCGAACGGTACGCGGCCGCGCGAACCGGCCTCCCGCGTTCCTCTCCTCCGCGTTTTTCATTATTCACTAATTTAGGAACAACATACGCATTGGTTGCAATGTTTTGTTTTTAATGGGTACTAGCTGTCCCGCCTGGCTTCGCCCGTGTACTAAAACAGTCTCGTTAGCCATCAGGCAAAATGCAATTTTCTTTCTGCCTAAGCCTGAAATACAGCAATACCAAAAAGAGAAACAAAAAAAGAATCATGAAAGTCGGCACAGCGGTTATCGAGTTATAACGTCATCGAGTTTAACGTCGAATGAATTGTATATGTTATAAAGAAGACTTGCAGTTTCTTTATATCGCTGTTTCGCATGTTTACGCATATATATAAAGAAACTTAACATATACGTATGTTATACTCAACCTCGCATCTACTAATATGAATTGGAAATAAAGCCCAAAAATCTGGAAATATCGCCCAATTTTAACAAAAACAATTCCCATTGAAAATTTTTGGGCGATATTGCCTTTTTATAACATGGGTGATATTGAGTTTTGGGCATTAGGCAAAGTCTTTTTGGGCTTTATTTCCATCTTCTTATTAGTTTTTGGGCATTAGACATTTTTTTGGGCTCTATTTCAAAATCGATTTGGGCGTTATTTCCTTGGGCGTTATTGCCTAACGCCGGGACTGGCCACAATAAAATCTTAATATTTTGCAGGCAAATTAAATGTTTTGACGGAAATGTTTTGGTTTAGGTACCATCATCCGATGGTCCCAGGGGATCACGATGAACCCATTAAGGTGCCTAATATGTTTGCGATGGTTCAGCCTCATAACCATTATAACCTCACCTAACCTAACCTAGACCGGTGCTCATTTTAAAATCCACGCAATTTTTCCTTTCTGATGTTTCCACATTTTATATTTAAGGTACGTATACGCCTAAGTGTATCTCAATCAAACCGGTTTCTAAAAATATCTCAACTGCTTAACAGACAATGGATCATATGGCTGTATTCAAAAGAGAATTCTATTATTGTTAACTAAACTGAGGCTATGTACTAGCCAGCTGTCAAATTCACATGTATGCAGACGATGTCCTAATTTACTTAGATCGTCGAATTGGATTGATGTAAGATTGCGTCCTTAGAATTAATGAAGATCTAGCCAACATTCTAACATAGTCCACCTCCAACAGAATGAAATTGAATCCACTGAAGTCGATGGGCATAATTTGTTCCAGAACTACAATTGATCAGCGGTTTTATCCACCCTTGTATCTTGGTGATGCTATTATTCCTTATGTTCGTAAAGTAAAATATTTAGGCTTTTTCATTAATAGCGAGCTAAGTTGCTGTGAAGCTACTTCAGAAAGCCTGAAAAGAATTTATTTTGGTCTACGATGCTTGAGATCATCTTCACAGCTATTACCCCATAACTTAAAAAAACGGTTAGTAAAAAGCTTGATTTTACCATTCTTCACATACAATTGTTGTATGTACTCTGGACTTGATGCAGAATGCAAACGTAGACTAAATGTAGCATTCAATGACTGCATCCGCTTTATTTACAATATTCCAAGAAATCGCAGTGTCTCACACCTTAATTTGGATGAATTTTATAAATTCAGGAACATTGTTCAACTCCATAACATAATTTATAATGAATGTCCCAATTATTTAAAAGAAATGTTACAATTTGCTCAGACCCGCAGGGGACTAAAATTAATAATGCCTCGTTTTGCGCACTCCATTGCAGAGCGTGCCTTTTTTGTGACGGCAATTCGACTTTGGAATAATCTTCCTGTTGAGTTGCAAAGAATAAGCTCAGGTAATGTATTTCGGAAGAAACTATTTTCACATATTTCTATTTCTACTTAGAAATTAAATATAATTTTTTATTATCCTATGTACACACACTTTTTTTTTTTTTTTTTTTTTTTTGCCTTTAAATTCATTTACTTAATTTCTCTTTTATTTCTTGTCTCTTATTATTATTATTATTATTATGAATTCTTTATTTTAAACAAACTCGTGATTTTTACATTGGGTAAAATTAAAAGAACATTAGCATGGCAAAAAATTTGCCGTCTGCCTGAAAATTGACATAACCGAGTGTAAGACAAAGTAAGTTTTAGTTCTGAAGTTGAAGATACAAAATGTTTGTTATGTGTACATTATAATAATTTAAAAAAAACTAAAAAATTTTATTTATGCTTTCCAAAATTTAAATTTACATTTATTCATGTTTTTAATCATTTATTCTAGAAAACTGTTGCGATAACCTAAGGCATGATTAATAAAATAATAAAGAGCCTTCCAACCTGATCCTCCGTTTAAGATTTCTTTCATTTCTTGACGCGTGAGAAAACTCTTTGAAAAATAAAGTCTACGTAATTCTTGAAGAATTGGACACACAGCTAGGAAATGGTTGATATCTTCGGCTTCATTTAGGTTACAGAGGTTACAATTTGGATTGTTATTTCTATGCGGTTTGTAATTTAAATGTAACATCTCAGTCCGTGCTTTAAATATGGCGCTTATTTGATTTACAGAAAACTTTCTATGAAAATAATTATGTACAAAAAGCGTGTGATTAAGCTCTCTGTAGATCAATCTACTTCGAGAAGTTTGGGCTCTATGCAAGGATTTAAGATAAGAGGAGTCATCAACGATCGCGATACACTCATAAAATTTGTTCTGCCAATTTGCGGGTGGTACGTCATTAAGATTAAGCTCAAAACCATGAAAATTTGCTATTTCATACCACTCTTTGAATGGTGACAGCTTCCTTCGGAACGCAAACTCCATAATTTTCTTTTGGAGGCTTGTATCCGACCTTTGCATGACCTTAACGATATAGTTGGCATTGGATCTTAGGTTTTTTAAATATATTGGGGGGAGGCCCGACTCTACGTGAATGGCATACGTTGGTGTACAGATTGAAAGTTTAAATATGCGTTTAAAAAAGAAGCGTTGCACAATTTCAAACTCATCTAGGTTTTGGTAACCGAAAACCTGATTGGCATAGCATAAACATGAATTTATAGTGGCATCAAAAACTCTAAACTTAGCTGAGATATCTACATGTTTATTGCAAAAGATTTTATTCCACATAAGGTTTATTGCCGTTTTTGCTGCCAAACATTTTTCTTTAACATGAGGACGGAAGTCTAGGTTACTTGAGAAAAGCACTCCTAAATATTTATATTGCGTGACAATCTCTAAAGGTTCACCTTCCAAGGACCACATTTCTTGTGGGACTCTTCTTCGGAGGGTATTTTCAAATATCATGACTTTTGATTTTGATGTATTTATCTCAAGACTCCATTTATCGCAAAATCGCTTCAAGCTGTTAATTTGCAGCTGTAAGGAAGTAGGGTTGTCTGCCAAAATGACAAGGTCGTCAGCATACAGCAGCACCTTGATAACCAGGTCACCAAACCTAACGCCACCAGGAAATTCACAAGACACATCGTCAATAAACATAGAAAACATTATCGGGCTTAATGGACAACCTTGGGGAACACCGGCGTTGGTGCTAAAGGAGGCGGACATGGAACTACAATTTGAAACACTAGCGCAAGTGTTGGTGATGAGAAGCTTATAAAGTTTAAGGAATTTTGTTGATATACCTTGAGTTGAAAGTTTATACAACAATGAATTTCTGTTCACTGTGTCAAATGCCGCCTTAAAGTCAACAAAAAATGTATAAAGTTTTTGCTTTCTATCAATAAATCTTTTTGCGATGGTTGAAACTGCGAAAATTTGGTCCACAGTCGATAGACCAGCGCGAAAACCAGCCTGAAAGATGCTAAGCTTTTTGTTTTCTTCAATCCATCTCATTAGTCTGCAGTAAAGGACTTGGGTAAATATTTTCCTCAGGCACGAAAGAATCGAAATTCCCCTATAATTTCCTGGAGACTTAGGATCTCCTTTTTTAAATATTGCACAGATCTGTGATTTTAAAAAATTCTGGGGCATTTCTTCCTCTTCAGGTATCTTGTTGAAAAAGATACGCAGAAGATTACAAAATAACGGTGAGGAGTTTTTATAAAATTCGGCTGGGATTCCATCTAGCCCTGGAGATTTGTTGTTTTTCAGTTTTGCTAAGGTTGCTTGCAATTCAATGATTGTTATAGGCTCATCAAGATCAGAAACGGAAATTAAGGGGAGAGCATATTGGAAGGTTGGTAGCCTTCCTGGAGGGTTAAGAAGTTCCCTAAAATGATTTGCAAGTATGTCAACATCTATTGACGATGCTGACACATTTCTGCAGCCACCCAACAACCTGACCTTAGACCAAAATGATTTTGAGTCTCTACATTTTGACAAACTTGCAGCTACACCATTCATGAATACTTCTTGTTTACCTTTACAGGTCCTTTTATATGCTTTGCTTGCTTTGAGATAAAGTGATTTAAAAAAAATAGATTTGGTTTCCCTAAATAGTTTAAGAAGCGTAAACGATTTTTTGCGAAGTTTTACGCATTCCCAGTCGTACCACTCAGCTGAAAAAGTTTTATTACGATTAGCATTGTTTATTATGGCTGACTTCTTGATTATCTCGACTATTTGTTCCGCTACCTGGTCACATGACCAGGACCCTTGATAAACCAGGCAATTGACTTTCGCATCAAGTCTTCGCCTATACACACCCCGCTGACTTTCGACCCATTTATATTTACGGACTGTGCTATTCAAAATGGAATCAAAGTCCTGAAATTTGACAGAAGTCACAGTTGGCAGATGGGCCGAATAGCTTACAGCAGGTACCTCAAAATCCTCTAATGCAGTAAGCCAATCTCCTCTTCCTAATCAGTAATCTATAACGGAACAACCCTGACCCGAAACAAATGTCATCTCTCCTCTTCTATCATTTTTCGTAATTCCATTCAAAACCATCAGACCAAAGTCTTCAACCAATTCCATTAGACGCCTGCCACAATTATTTACCGTTTCATCCAACGACTCTCTCAGACTATCAAAGACGTGTGAGGTATTTTCTAGCAGAGAGGCTGGGTTCTGAAATCTGCCAATTCTTGCGTTTAGATCACCTAGTATTAAAATGTTTTGATATTCAACTTCACTTAAAAAAGTGCGAAGCTCATCAAAATCGTTATTCCAATTGGTACAATTCAAGTAGGTTGGAAGAATATAATATTGATCATGCCTATGGTTTAGCATTATAACAGTCTTCCTATTAATTGACCTAAAACTAACAAAATTCTTTAACTTATGTTTTACTGCTAACAAAATACCTCCACTTGCTCTACCAAAAATACTATTTCGAGTGGCAGGGATTACTTTAACAAAAAAATCCTCTTGTCTCTTATTAACTTACTTGTTATTTTAGTTTATGTACTTTATATAAGATCAAAGTCTTGTAGTGCCATGTTAAATCTATCTATCAATAAATATCAAATATCAAATATTTTTTTGCGTTAAGGTCTCTATTTCTCGCTTCCTCAATTGCCCATGTTATTAGTTTCGGCATATACTTTACTCATTTTAAGTGGTGCTACAGCTCGGGGTGAATTCGGACCTGCTTCTCGCAGCTATTTTTTTCTGAATATACATAGCACTTTAAGTTACATAAAATTAACAAAACAATAGGAAATAAAATAAAAATTAAAATTTAGTTTTAAGTTATGGAATATTTTCAGGTGCATTATTGCGAAAAGAGTACTTTTCACTTGAAGCCGCTGGTTACTGTTATGCTCGTTCCAAATAAAGTGTTCAATTCATGTAATGTGATACCTAAGAATTGTATGGGTTTGACGACTTCAATAGCATCACTTCTACACGTAGTAGGATGAATAATAAAGCACCTAATTACGACCCCTGTGGTACACCATATGGGCTATGTATTCACCCTTGCTGTCTGGCCTGATAAGTAGTCTTGAATTCAGTTAGCCACCTTCCCCCTTATTCCAATTATGTATAGGCTTTCTAAGAGTTTTTCGTGTACTACTGTCTTCAATGCTTTACTGAAATCAACAAACATTACAAGTACGTGATGGCTCATATTCAAGCCCACGTTTACCAGATTTGACAATTCACCCAGTAGTCGTCCTGTGCTCTTTCTTTTTTCAAAACCATACTGGTGTGGTTGCAGTATTTTATGTTTCTTAGTAAAAAGTGTTTAACGGCTTAGTACAACTTCTTCTAGACACTTTAATATATAACTTGAATCATTAATTTAAATTCATCCACATGTTTTTGAATACGTATTTAAACGATTTTTAACACAATCATTCGAAACATTAAATCATTAAACACGAAACATTTTATTTGATTATATTTAAACCAAACATTTTGTAAATAAGTGCAATATTATAGGTGATTTCACAAACCACTATGCACCGCATATTGCAGACAGACCTTGGCCTATATGCCTATAGGACCCAAACTGACGCATGAATTGAATTTAATCAACTGTGTAAAAGAATTACACAGCACGTTAATCATTGGATGTTGTGTTGACTTTAATTTGACACTAAAAACTCCAAATAGATAGAATAGGCAGCTTCACCGGAACTAATTGTTTCATCACAATTAATCGATTACGCTACCAAATTATGCTGATGGACTCCTTTATGGTTTTTAATTTGAAAACTGAACATTAGTGATATATATAGGGTGTCTTTAAATTCACGCGAGAAGTAATTTCGATAGAAAACACAGGTTTTTTAATTAAAATTGAAATTTTTTTCTGATTCATATCATGTTTGGAATAGCATATCGGGTAAATGTCCTTCACGACTTTGCTGGCATATACGTACTCTTTTGTCGAAACTTTCCATGATCCTTTTAAGTGTTCCGTCCGTAACAAAACGGAACACTAATGGAGTCAGTTAGGTGTCTGTCTGTCCGTCTGTCCATCTGTCACAGGCCTTTTCCTCAGAGATTATTTGACGTAGACATTTGAAATTAGGAATATTATTGGCCCAACCATTGACCTGAACTTGGGGGTCTAGTATTGGGGGAATAAATGGGATGTTAAAAAAACACATCGTGTGGGATGTCAAATGCAAGCTCGTTAAAGCACAAATTCAAAAATGTATGAAATATTTTTCTGTATTAATTTTTTCTTAATATTTTTTCAAAAAAACCTTAAAAATTGCTGTCCCAGGCTATATCTCAAAAATAATCCATCAGAAGAATCTGAATAAAATCACAAACATCGAGAATAGAGTGTAGATGGAGAAAAAAAATGTAAGGACTGCATTACGTTCGACCGTTTCTTTTTTTTTATTAACTTGTTTGTAACTTCACCTTCCCAACTGTTTACATATACTGAAGTGACGTAACCATATCACAATCGTATAAATGTGAATACGTGCAGTGAAATGTGTTTGTGTGAGAGTAAAAATTGAATGGTTGATCTTAAAAAAAAAACATTGTATTTATATTCTTATAGACAAGAAGATTTGCACGTTACGTCATTAGATGCCGCTAGTTGAACTAAAAGGAGAAAATATTCGAAAATGAGCTTCCTGTTTGTTTATTTATTCATCGTACTTAATTGAGGTTTGTGAAAAGAAAATAAGCTATTGAACTAAATGCTGAATGGAAAAAGAGTTAAAGATGAAAAGAGCAAGAGGTAGCGCAAAAATAACAAAAAAGTAGATAAACATTCTGTTATCATATTCCTTTCGCCAGCCGAAGAACCCGTAAACTTATAAAGAAAAAGGCATACAGAAACATTTTCTATCTCAACAAGATCGTTTCGGTAGTGTGGAGAAGAATGTGAGTGCCTGTTTTGTCGCATTTCCGAATGAGCTTTTCTTCTAAACAGAAACTAATTCGAAATTTTAAAATACTAATTCTTAGCACATACACAAACCACACAAAAACCAACAATTCTTCACAGCGCCACAGAAATCGCGAGTAGACGTGAAAACAATTTGAGTGCACCTCTTATCATTACTATAGTAATATAAAAACTTATATACGCTTCAACCATTAATTTTATGCACATAAAGGAATCCGGAGAGTTTCGTATACATTTAAATATATATACACTCCTCGCTACTTGAATAGAACACCCTGTACACTCTCTTTGCAATTGCTCATAACTGGAAAGCGGTATGATCAAAAAAACCGTATTTTTCAACGTTCTCTTTGTGCAATTTTTCTTCTTTCTCTGTGATAAATTGCAAGTTCTTGAAAAATGCCGTTATATGTTTTTTTACACTCTATGTTAGCAGACATTGAAATTTAGGCAAGATTTTTGCGCCACTTGAATAGAACATGCATTGAGTTTCATCGTTATCTTTGGCACGCGGAGTCATATTTTTTGTTGATCGAACTTTTTTGTTTATTTCGACTATTTAATTAAAAAAAAAACGTAAAATGGGTCGACAAATCAAGGCTTACAAGGACATTGACCTATCTATTGCTAAAATCACTAAGAAAATCGAGAGGAGCCGACATGATTTATATCCGTATTTTTAAGTAACGAGTCTAAACATGGAAAAAACATGAAAGGCCGCACACAGTGTGCTTACTTATGCGGAAAGGCGACTTATATTAAGAAAAGCGTCTGGCGTCATGCTTGGTTTGGAAGCAATGGGCAATCAAAAACAGACCTAAGGGGTGTCCTATTCAAGTGGCCACGAGTGTATGTACATAAGGTGTCTTTACTTATACTACATTCGGAAAAATGGAATTTGTATACAGAGACAGAGCGATAAATTCCAAAATTTCACACATTTTATACAATTCAACGAATAACGACATTTCGTGCATACTTTATTTGTTGTTTTGTGTTGATGTATAATTATTCTTTTGAACAGATGAGAAAGGGCATCAGATATGTAATTTTATCAAGTTGCTTACATTTGTGTCCATACATCCATCAACATACTCGTAAATCTGTTACAGACTTATGTATGTATGTGTGTAAAAATAACTGATCACAAAACAGTGGCACGTTTGTTGTATTCTTGAATAATAATAAATGCGTACATATTACAATATCCATATAAAATCTATGTTTGTTTCTCAACAATCTCTTGTGGATTTTCTGAAAATTTTGACGACTAACAAAGCCATCAAGATAAAGACAGATAGATAGATAGATATATTTATTTGCATAGAATAACTTTTACATGGAGAAGAGGAAGATTTCTTTGAAAAGGGTCTACCAAACCTTGATAATCTTTAAAAAATATTGCTCAACCATGGAAAAGCGTGTAGTACTCCCTGAACTATCAGCTGTCACACTGATTTTTATTTTTTTTTTGTTAGCAACACTTTCCCGCAATATTGGAGAAAATCTTGAGTGAATTTTGGGAAACGCTTTATTTTCAGGGAACCGTGAATAGATCTGAAAATTTCATTTACAATGTCTTCTATTGGCCGCCTAGACCTTGATATTAAAAACCGTCGCAATTCTATCATACATTAAGGACAAGGTTTAAGCTTAACATTTGAGCACTCACATGCAATTTTCGGACTGTAACGTTGTTGGTGACGAAACTGAGCAATTGTATGAAAACGTTGGCAATTTCATTAAATTGCTACCGTTTGCAGAAGATCCACATCCAGAGCGGCCTTTCCCATTTAATCGCAAAGATTATGCTTGAATACCAGTAAAAATTAAAAACCAAAAAAAAAAAATCTGGAAATACTCAGAAAACTAATGGAGGCAGTTCCTTCTAATAAATCCATTACCTTTCATCTTTCCGCTGACCTTAAAAGAATTCCCTCAAAATATTCATAAAATCTTAAAAATAAAAGAAGACGAATGAATATCGGTCATGGAAAATTATTATCTTAAAAAAACAACCCCTCCTTCAAACAAAACAAAAAAAAAACCTTCCATAAAGTCGTGTACTGTGTACCTCCCCCAATGTTTGTACAAAAAAAAAGAAAAAAAAATATCTGCAATGCTGCATTGCTTTCTCAAGATTGTGAGCCAAATAATGGCTTATTATAGTGAAATACTCTAATTTTAACGTGTGTTTTTCTTCCGCTTCACTGGAAATAATTTAAAATTATTGGTTCGGTTTTTCGCTTAAATTTAATTAAATTGCTTTTTCTTGCACAGAGGAGCTTCGGCTTCTTATTGCTTGGTTTGAGTTTCACCTGGCGTACATTAAAAACAAAATCCTTACCTACGTACAAACAGATATATAAATATGTACATAGATAAGTTATAATGTGAATCTCGCCCGCTTGTACTCATCGGAGGGGATTCGGCGTCTAAGGAGGAAAACAAAAAAAAAAAAACAACCACCACCAACTTTATGCTTCTATTATTTTTATTGCACACAATCTCGGTGCTTTGCTTGAAGAAGAAACTTAAATAAATTCCAGGTGAAATTTAGCCCCGCTGACGTACCGACCGACTACCGAGGTCCTTGTTGTTTACCTTGAAAGATATTTGTTTCACGTTCGTATTTTTGTAAGGTGTTTGTGATTTTCCTTTCTTTGTTGTGAAAGACGGGGGTGGTCCACGCCTCTACTCCTAATGGAAGTTGTTGTGTGGCTGTGCCTGTGCCGTTAAGTGAATGAATTCGACCAACATTTATAACGTGGACATATTTTTGTCATTTAAGAAGATGACTACACCGTCATCACAACAATGGGAGGACACTTTCTATGGAGGCGATAAATTCTGCAAGTGCGAAGTGTTTGTTTGCGGTGTAGGATCGTTAAACAAAGAAGCGCTTCCCCCTCTTTATTGTTGTTTTTTTTTTTACACACATTTTTATCCAACAACAATCACAAAGGAACGTCGTCGTCGTCGTCGTCGCCACCATCGAGTACTTCTCTGTCAGAGTAATTTGTTAGGTAAATATGTATATTAATAACATGGCCTAGCGCTGCACTTTGTTGTTGTTCTTTTCTCCATTTCCATATTAATTCTCCCCCGAGTGAGGGATTATCCATCGCCGACCCATCACCGTTTCCCGTAATGTAACGTCCCTTCCCGTCCATCTGCCAGTTGGTCGGTGTGAAGTTACGATAATTTGTCTCTGTGGAAATCAGCTATGAAATTCATTCTAAAAGCCAATGGTGAGTTTAACTTTTCCTCAATGTTTGCAGCTCCTAGGTCGGTCAGTTGGATTTTGTTTTATTTATTTTATTTTTAAAAATAACACCGACCAACCATGGGAATAATTCAAAAAAAGGGGCGCGAAGGGGGAATACCTTAGCTTAGAGTTAGTTAATTAGTTTACACGAAAGCAGTGGGAGCAGTTAGTCGGTTATATGGAATTTATTTATTTTAGCTTAGGTGGTTAACTAGCTATTTTCAACTAAATTAAATGTCTATATTTACTTTGGGGAGTGGGGAGTGGTACAAGTGGTGCTTTATATTTAAAGGATGGAAATAATTCTGGGAAACAGAACTCAAATGGGTTTTAAATCGGATTCAGTAGAATGAAAAAAACAACCTTTATAATCCTGGATGAAAGCAATTATAGTTTTTAAAAAGAGAGTGAACAAACGTTTTCTAAGAGATAGACTTGTAAGTTAGTTAAGACTTTTATTTCACAGAAAAAGGAAGCATACATTTTCAAGTCTATGTAGCTATGGTCATAATTGACCATCTACCAGATTGACATTTAGGCTCCCTTCTATTTATAGAATACTACATATAAACTTTAAATTTTTGCATATAGAATTTAACAGTCGCATAAAAAAAAACTAGCTATATTGATATTTCTATGAACTTTGCTCTATGATACATTCTCTGTACATTAAGGGGGGGAATCCCTTTAGAAATTTAAAAAAATCGATTTTTTTTTTATTCATATTTCGAAAACATAATGTATTGAGAGTATATTGACCCGAGGCAAAATTAAACTATTAAATATTTACAGAGTTATCGCATATGGTTTAGTTGAGCGCATAAAGTATACATAATGCTCTCATCTCCTTTTATTCAAAATACAGGATAAAATGACCAAACTTCACCATTTTACAGAACTTATTTTGTTCAAAACAGGAGTTTAACAGGATTTTTCCTTTTAACAAAAAAAACATTGGAAAAGAGCAAAATTTTGGGATTTTACCGTTTTTTTTTTTTAAAGAGATTTTCAAGATTTTCCACATATTTTTTATTTATTGAAAAAAAAAAAGAAAAATTAAAAATTAACATTGGATACAAATGAATGTCAACTGTCAAATTTCGAGTCCAAATTCTAACTGTCGTCATCTGAGTCGTTATAGATCTGTTCGGTGCTTTCACTTATTCGTACATTATATTTTTCATTCGATGCAATTGTGCGAATCACCTCTGGAGTCGATTTAATGAATTTGTGAAACTCTAGGCATGACATTTTGATATTGGTTTTGACCGTAAGAATGGCTTTGAGAGTTTCTACTTTGAGTCAGGTTTTTTCTTCGGTCCATGTTTTGTTTATTGCGGCGGAAACTTGTTCGACTGAAGCAGTGTGGTGCAGAGAAGACACACACAACACAACGGCAAAGTTAGTGTGGTGAGTATTTTGAAGTGCATTGGTGAAGTTAGTGAAAAGCACACAGAATAATTCCGAAATCTGTGAATTTTGAATTGGAAGAGTTCAGGGTATAAATTAATTTTAAGGTGTAGCGTTTTACAGGATTTTCACAGCGAAATACAGGAGGCAGGATTTTATATGAAAAAACAGGATAATTCTGCGAAATACAGGATGGGAAGGTTAAGTATACAGCATATGGTGCAGTGAAACTTCTAACGCGATTATATCGAATCCGTATTTTCAAAAACTGCTCGTGCTATAACTTAAAAAGTTATTGATCGATTTGGCTGAAATTTTGTGCGGCCTTTCTCTATATCATTACCGGACCGATAAACCTAAAGTTTTAAAGATTTCATTTAAATAAACTACTCTTTGAGGATGAAAAATGTCGAAAAAACAGTATAACATTTCAAAATTTTATTAAAGAGCGTACCTTATTTTTAATTTTATACTTTTTTATGATTTTATAGGTGTATCCTTATCAGCGACAAGTCGAAATTCAATATATTTGGGTCTGATGGATGCCGATTGGTTTGGATGAGACGAGGTACAGCCTTAAGTCCGGCGCATATAAATGCCACTGTTAAACACGGTAGAGGCACTGCGATGGTATGGGGTGCAATGGGCTCGAGTGGAGTATGTAACATGGTCTTAGTTGAAGGTAATATGAAGAAAATAGACTACCTTAACATCCCCAAAAACAATTTGCTAGCAACGGCTACTAAGCTAGGCATGAGCGATAGTTATTGCTTTGGTTATGATAATGACCCAAAGCACGCGTCCCCTATTGTAAGGGAATGGTTGCTCTAAAACGTCAACAATTTTCTTTACCATCATCCACAAGGCCACAAGGCACACATGGAGAAAAAATTGAGGGAAAGGCCAATATGCAGCAAAAATGTCTTGAAAAGTGCCCCTTAGGTTATATGGGCCAATTAACCGCCCAATGTAACAAAAAATTTAGTTATGTCTATGAATAGAAGGCTACATGCTATTTTGGAAGCCAAGGGCCACTATACTTAATATTAAAATTTATAGTTTTGTTAATGTATTCGGTTCTTATAACGAATTTCCTAAGTATCCAATTTTTTTTTGACTTTGAAAACTACTGTTTTTTTTTGTGTGTTTTAAATAAAAAAAAACGTATATTAGAAAATGAACTAAAACTATTTGGAAAGCTTAAAAAAGTATGTTTCATTTGCACTTTTATTGAATTAAATAGCTCTACGGGTTGCGATTTTAATTTTTTGCATCCTCTTTCTGTCCAAATTTTTTTTTGGTTCACTGTATCTGATGCCCTTTCTCATCTGCTTAGAAGAATAATTACATAAACATCCACAATCTTAGGTTAGGTTATGGGGTGGCGGCTTAGCCTCACATAGACCAGAGTTGGTCCATAGTGATACCACAAACTCCTCAGAGTAATCAGTTAATTCCTGTTGCTTTGTTTAGTTAGACAAAATGAGTTTGTCTGTTGAGCAAATTTAATGAGAAACATCCACAAAAAACAATAAATAAAAAATACAAGAAATTTACGCATTCGTGGAATTTTGAAATGTGTCTCTCTTTCTGTGGTTGTACACAAATTCAATTTTTCCCAATGAAGTAAAAGGAGAGACCATCAAGATTGTTTTATGTTGATTAAATTATTGGTTTAAGTATAAGCTCAATGCTGATTTACGGGGCATATTTCTAAAATCAACCATTCAATGTTTACTCTTACACATATAAATTTCCCTATAAAATTATAAGTCTAAATTCAATGGTTCTACCTTATACCTAAAGTGAATATTTGTGGTATATGTATTTCTAGGAACAATCATTCAATTTTTACTTTTGCACATACAAATATCCCCTTAGGCGATTGTAATAGAAATAAGGTAACTGGATGTGTAAACAATTGGGTAGTTGAAATTGAAAAAAAAAAAAATTTAAAAAAAACTGTCGAACGTAGGGCTGTCTGGATAATTTTGTTTCCATCTACACTTTATTCCCAATATTTGTGATTCTATTCAGAATTTTCTGAGCGATATTTTCGGAAATAAAGCCAGGGACAACTATTTGTAAACGTTTTGTGAAAAAGTGCTAAGGAAAAAGTAACACAAAAAATATTTCATACATTTTTGATTTCGTGCATTAACGAGCTTTCATTTGACACCCCACTCGATGACCTCAAAATTCATTTTTTTTTTCTTAATTTCCCATTTGACCCCCCAAGTCGAAATTCAGCTTTTTAAGTTCTGGTCTATATTTGAGCCACTAATTGCTACAACTGTTCCAAATTTCAATAGTCTACGGCAAATAGTCTCTGACAAAGAGGCATGTGACAGACAGACACCGAACTGAACCCATAAGTGTTCCGTTGTTGGGTACGGAACACTAAAAATAGAAAAGTCTTATTGATATGTAAAGTACATGGTTTCAAACCAAAACACCACAAATCCGTCTTCATTCATTCACAAGTTTTTTTGAGCATAAATTGAAAACTCGTTAGATTTAAATCTAGCTATTTTTTTCAATAGGGGATGTTATAGAATGGGATCAGGATAACACACTTTGTGCCCTATATTTATGCACACACTCAAATAACTGCTGTATCGAATCCTTAAATTGCAAAGTGCAAAGACTGAAAAAACACTCGTAACTTTTCATGTCTTTAACTTTTCTTATCGCCTGTATTGTCTGTCGTACAGAATTTATAGATGTGCCTTGTGCGTACTTCGACCCATATCCGCTCTTACAAAACACATTTTATGACAGCCCACGCTACATCACTGTTGAACTTTGCCCATGGCTGGTTCTTTCCGTATGCCATTACCTTGCCGAAAAGTTCAAAGTGTGCAAAATGTTTGATAAAACCAAAATCAATACTTTGCAGTATTTCTTATCTTTCTCTTTCGAAACTTGCATCCATCGCCAAGAATTGTTACCAAAGATTGATGGCACAGTAGCAAGTGGTCTTTAGTATGCAATTCGCAACTAGTGGCGAAGAAGTTGCATAGGTTAAGATGTCACAGAATTTGCCGTCTCTTATCCGAAACCTTCAAACCATTGCGGGCATTAATCAGTACAGAACGTTAGACTATCGTGCCTATTCTGAAAAGCAAAGCAATAAATTTAAATCCTCCCCATGCTGCACGCTATTCATGCTCAGCCCTCTCCCGCTATCCAGGAAACTCATCGGAAGTTATGTCAAAGTCAAATAAAATTCATTTTCGTTTCATTGCTGCAGCAAAACAATTACAGCGTTCAACTTGCACTTTACTCGTACCTGTGCGCTGCTTTGCAAAACTTTGTTCCCCCCGTTAGATGGAAAAACTTTCAAAGTGACAGCCAGCGCGGGTGAGAAAGAGAGAGATAGAGAGGGATGGATAGCCTAGTTATCCAGAAATTTCAAACCAAATACACAATAGCATATCTCCTATAGAAAATGAAATTAAATGAAGAGAAATAAATGTGTAGACATACTCTTAGCGTGAGTTGTGCTTTGACTCCGTTGACAATTAGTGCTCTGTGTCCTTCGAGCTTCGACATCGACCCCTCAGGTCTTCGCCTGCCAGCCGCCATTAGTTGAATAACTTCATTTTATGCTCGACAATTTGTCTTAATTAGCATTTGCAAGCCGTTAGCTAGTGTTGTGTGCCATCTCGACATCGTCATCGTCCCATGCATTTGGTTCACCAGTCGCGCACTTGCCTATCGTTTTCTATCCTGCTCTTTAGTCGTGTAGTTCTGCTTTATTAGTGTCCTTTTGCCCACTTTAGCGCAGTGGACCGATACCAAAAAAGACCCTCGAAGATGGAGGGCGGGTGCTAGGGGGCAGAAGAAAAATTATAACAAATTCGACAATGCACAGCGTTAATGGCGGTTGGTGAAGTTGAACAACTTCGGTGTGCAAAAGGACCTGAGGACGAGAGTCCTTTGCAGTGCAGCACTTGGGCGTGATATTTCGATGGTTTTCAACTTTGATACGAGTACTTTGGACAGAATGTCCACTCTATTAACAGCCATTAGCAAATACCATTGTTACGCCTTTCGAACAGGAAAAATGAAAAAAAATAAAACAAACGGGAAACACAGAAATGGATAATACTGTTGGTGTTTCAGAGCGCCAAACAGGATATATTTTACTTTTATTTTTTTTTATTTACTTTGCATTGCACTTTGGATCGTCGAACTATATGTAAAGATTATAATAATACTTACTTACTTAGGTGGCGCTAGAGTTCAGGGCGGATCAAGGCCTTAACCAACAACCCCCTGCCAGTTAGCCCGGTCTTAGCTAACTTTCGCCAGTTGATGTCCTTTTCTACTTCTCCTTAGGCGAGGTCGTTCTCTGTTGCACTAACCCTCCGGGATAGAATCGAATATTCTTCGAGTCAATGCGCTCTACATGTCCTATCCATCTTAAAAGCCCAAGGCGCAGTTTTTTACCAGGTCGATGTCGCTATACAGCTCGTACAGTTCGTGGTTGAATCTTCTCCTCCAAAAGGCGTCAACGCAAACGGGACCGAATATCTTACGAAGGATTTTTCTCGCGAAGCGACCAAGGATATCTTCATCTGCTTTCGATAAAGTCCATGATTCAGCTCCATATAGTAAGACTGGAATGATAAGGGTCCTATATAGAGTCTCCTGTGGGCACCGTAGCGCAAGTGGTTAGCGCGTCGGACTACTGAGCCAGCGGTCTTGGGTTCGAAGCTCGCCGCAAACACCTAAAAAGTTTTTCACAGTGCCCACCTCTTCCGAATGCCTGACAATCATTCAAGAGTATCATTTGTCATGTAAAAGCTTCCCAACTCGACGTTCGGAGACGGCAGAAAACTGTAGGTCCCTTCCATTCGTGCAAAAATATAACGCGCACACACAAATGGTTGCGGGAAGCTAGGCTTGGTTCTACCTAGGACTGCTGAAGCCAAATATTATTATTATTATTATTATAGAGTCTCCTTGGTCGATCGGGAAAGGGCTTTACTACTCAATTGCCTTTTTAGGCCAAAGAAACAGCGGTTGGCAAGATTCATCCTTCGTTTGATTTCCGATGGGATGTCATTTTTTGATGTTATAGCAGAGCCGAGGTAGGCAAAGTCCTTTCCAACCTGAAAGTAGCAATACTACTCGGCTACAAAGGACATGCATGAAAATATAGAGTGGAAAAAAAATCGAGAAAAAACAATATGGTAGGGAAAAAATCGGAAACATCTTTGGAAGAACGAAGCTTATCGTTAGGCCGGTTTGCCCAGGAAAGACATACCGGGAGACCGGTGAACTTGTTGGATGATCTGACACCGTGGTTAGTGATATTGTTCACAGCTTTAGGAATGAGGAGATTTCGGAAAATAAAGAGGCATAAAAACAACAAAATCAGAAAAAAGTACATCATATCTACTTCAATTCACTGAAAAAGATTCTGTGCATGATATAGCGAATGCAAAAACAATTTGAAAGAAAAAAAAACACAGGAAAAGAAAAAAATCCGCCCTGGCTGAGATTCGATCCTGGTACCACCGAATTAACCGGTAAGAGTTTTATCCTCAGCACCGCCGCTGCTATGAAATGTGAATTGCAAATTTCGTATATAAGATACACCCGTCCGGATTTTCGCCCCGTATGGCAAGATCCCGGAAGTAATCCACTGAAAATTTTGATAACGCGCACTTACTAGATGTTACTTACTTACTTAGTTAGCGCTATAGCTCGAGGTGAACCTGGGCCTGCTTCTCGCAACCATTTGTGTGTGCGTGTTATATTTTTGCACGAGTGGAAGGGACCTACAGTTTTTTGCCGACTCCGAACGGCGAGTTAAGAAGCTCAATCGTGACAAATGATACTCTTTGATGCTTGTCAGACATTCGAAAGAGGTGGGCACTGTGAAAAAACTTTTAGGTGTTTGCGGCGGGATTCGAACCCAAGACCGCTCGCTCAGTAGTCCGACGCACTAACCACTTGCGCTACGGTGCCACACTTACTAGATGTTAACACATCAAAAATATGTAATTGTTTAACAGATGTTTGATGATTTTGTCAGCTTTAAAATAATGAAATGAACAACAAAGTATTGAATTTCCAAAACATGTGTTTGAGTCCCATTGCACTTCTCTATTAATGGTTTAATCTGCTTTTTACCAACTGAGGATCTCGTGTCGACTAATGTTACCTAAACAGGAAATATGTCGGATCACTAGACTGTTCTTCGTGGAATATTTTGAAGACTATTGTGAGATGGATGGACTTTTTATGCAAGAAGTAATTCTGATAGAAAACACAGGTTTGCTGGTATGTATATCATACGTTCGTACTCTTTTATCAAAAATGTGCATGACCCTTTCGCGTAATGGGGCTGAATTTCGTTGATACAACGCGCAATTTGCTCCTCCAAAGTGTGGTGGTCATGGGATTATTAGCATAAGCTTATGTCGATTTCGATTGGGCAAAAAAAGCTCAATCGAAAACCACATTAGACTTCAAAAACCCCAAAGAATAAAGTCCAACGGTGTTAAATCGCATGATCTGATCACCAAAACCGGAAATTACATGCCCAGGGAATGACTCGTGCAGTAATTTAATTGATTCTCGGGCTGCATGGCATGTCTTGTTGAAATCACATATCGTCCACATCCATACCTTGCAATTTTGACACCAAAAACTGAATTATCAAGTCGCAATAGCGATCACCATAAACTGTTATTGCTCGACCAGCTGCGATCGCGATGATGCCTCCAGGCCAAAATCTGCACCAAATAGTGACACGTTGTGGATACATTTGTTTCTGAACAATCAACACAATAAAGATGAAAATGAGACTCATTGGCGAAGCTGATTTCGTGTGCCAAATCTTCATAATTTTCTTAAATATTGCTCAGCAATACAAACGCGCTGTTCTTTCGTGTAATACTCCGTTTTTAACAACACTGAACTGTCAACTGTCACGCTGTCTTTTTGTTTTCTTTGGCAACACAGAATGAATTTTGCGACACCCTGTAGTTAACATAATTCCAAATGGCCTACATATGTACCTACATCTTTTAACTTTTCTGTGCAAAACAAATCATGTATACTTCCAAACTGTAGGCTTTAAAAATTTTATACAAATTCATACTAACTGCTAAAACCATGCACTACCCTATGAATACCTCTTCCTGTGGTGTCACACTCACAAATTTTACGAAAACTTTTTTTTTTGTTTTGTTCCACTTCTGTGAAAGTGTGTTTCAATTCCTAATGTGTGGCCACAGTTAAATGATAAATAGGCTAATGGGGATGGGGAAGTGGAATGTCGTTGTCGCTGCTCCAACAAGGACCCTCTCGGCCCAAACAATTGGAAATGAAATTAATCTTATTTAATTTAAAATTTTATTCAAATAAAGGCACAAACTTTTGAAATATCGTTTTTTATTAAACGTTCACTCAATTTGTTGTTTCCCACTTCACCGATGATTTATGATTTCTCACTCAGTGACAGCCACCAGGCCAAGGCATAGTAGCAAGCAGCGGCAGCAGCCCTCAAGAAAAACACTCTGAGAATGAACGCAAAAAAAAAGTATGAAAGGACATGGATGGATTGGGGTGTAGTAAAGGTGACGTCCGCTGTTTAAGTTCAGCTTTTTTTTTCTATTTAGAAAGCCCTACCTTGACACCAGTTGGTGGGCGGTAGCGATGGTGGGTTAGGCATTTAGAAATGTCCCATGCGGCGTACGAAGTTTTTGATAACTGAAAGTTAATGGCTTTTTCAACGGCGACAAAGTTACGCCGAGAACGATATTTAAATCTAATTTCTATTCACGGAAGTGGCGATATTTCGCCACTCCATATGTCAACTTCGGGAGAGTTTTGTTTCCCTTTTTTCAATGTTGGCATTTGCACCCTGCTCGGAATTTCAATTGAGGTATTGCAAAATCCCTTTATAATTTCGACTATAGTAATTGAATTTTTGGCCAAAGTGCAGACTCTCTGTTGGAAACTTTGTTCATATACTTTATGGCTGTGTGTAGTGGTGTAGTATATGACTAGCATGACCATGGTCCAAGGCGAAAAGTTTTGGGCCTTAAATTATTCTGGAAAACCACTCTCTACGAAGAGTTATGGCGTAAGTTATCGGAAAAGCCGGATATCCACCCTTTAAACTATTTAAAAGTAGGTATCTACTCCCCAGTATTTGCTTATTCATCGAATCGGGCCGGCGGTTCCGGTGGTTATCATGCAAATAATTTGAATTATTAAATCTGCTTCCGTCCCTTTTTCCTTTTTCCGTTTTGAGAGGCGTAGCTGCCAGGCAAATTTATTAAAGCTGTAATACTTTGGGAAACGTAAGCAAAAGACTTAACAAAAGAGATAGTCCTACGGGCATCTAAGTGCATCTATCTATGAGTATGTGTGCTCTGGCTCTCATATGTGTGTACGGGCATTCAGTGGGTGGATACAAAATAGGACTTGTCGATGGCAACCCGCAGCAGTAGCGGTGATGGTCACCTCCTCCTCCTTGTGTGCTGGTTCATTCTTTCCATATAGCGGGGAACAGTGTATGTAAGTGCTGCAGATTATTAGAAAAAAAAAAACAAATTGAAAATCAACCACCTCCACCCTGGAGCCTGCATCTAGGATCCACTCCCATCGATAATATCATTTACCATCGTTCTGATGCAGCAATAGCGATTCTCTTTTTTTGTATGTATGTGTATATAATCTATTTCGCCCATGAGTTTGCCATGAGAAAATGTCAGACCGGGTAGCGAGCGACAAACCCATTTCAGTCGTGGAATGGAATGAATCATCTCTTGCGATGGCAGCGATGAAATTGATTTTCAAATGAGCTTCACAATTCTACTGCGCGTATCTTATGGATGCATTTTCGAAATCAAATTAGATTATTGAATATTTGGCTTGTCAAAATTGTTGGTTTTTTTTTTTGATGGGTGGGAAACCATTCTCAGTTGAAAGTTGAATTCGCAGATCGATGAAATCATTTCCATCATTTTCATAAATTTAATTTGATTTCTTCATAGCGCAGATGTTGATTCGTTTTCGGACTGTTTCCAGTCAAAGTGGAGACAGTGGGGGCTCATCCTTCAAAGACAGTTTCACCGTTAAGTACATAAATATAAATTATAAATTATTTGAGGTAAATTAGAATATTTTTGGTAAATATCACGGAAATGGTTTGAAAAATACGTTGTTTTTTTTGTAGGTTACATTCGAAGCGGAGTAACAAATGGTGGCTTTCATTAGTTTACAGTTTTTCTAAGTAACAGGAGGCATCTTTTGAGTCTGACCGAAAATTCTTTAAAATGGAATTCTATGTCGTATTTTTTATGGTGTGGTAATTTCATGGAGTGGGGGTAAAATTCTCTCAGACAGAGGCAAAATTACGAAAATTACAGGAACGCGTTTAACCACAAAAGTTGCAACAAACGAAATGTCATAAACATATGGGAAGGAAACGTGAACAAAGTGTTGTTGTACAATTTTGCATTTTACACCAGAGTCCACTTTTGATGATATCCCAGCTCCAAAATATTGCGAAATCGAAATTTTTCTATCCATTATTTTACTTTTTGCATTAAAATAAAAAAAATGTCTATAATTCAATACAAATGAAACAGCTTTTGTCACTAGTCCTAGTGTGAGCCGGACACAACGGAAAAACGTACCTGTTGTCCCACTGAGAACGGAAGAAAAGAACGGTTTACTTTGTCTATCTTTTTTCTAGTAATCATTTTTAAATATTTCATCACATCAAAACGTGGCAAGGAACAAAGAAGACGTATTCACTTTATTTGAGCAAAAGAAAATTAGATTTAATTTAAGTTTCAGTTTTGGATTTTACTAAAAGTAAGACTATTATTATAATGAAAATTTGTAATTAACATTAATTCTTACAGGAATTTAAAGCAAACCAAGCTACATGTTATAAAAAAGTTTCGCTAAGAATTAGTAAAGAATCCATTTTTAATTTTGAGAGGAAAGTTAGCCAAGTGCGCTAACAGCTTTGATAGTTTACTTTCTAGCGGAAGAAATTTGTCCAGTAAAAATGAGTAAGATTATTTAGTGAGGGTACATTTTTATTCTCTCGTTGCCTCTCTCTTTTACTACTTTTTTGTGTAAAGGAACGCGGTCTGTCTAGAATGCGTACAAATTCGTACGAATCAGTAACAATTTTCAAGTAAAGGAACAGACGTCATATGTTAGTAAAGCAACAAAAATGTGGTCTTAAGAAATTACAGAAGATGATCCCTGTATGGTGACAGGATTATGTCATGACATGTGTAATAATTTTGGTTATGACGTAAGTTTGTTCTATGTTGATGGCAACACTGAACGCTGCATTGTATATGTATATACTTCACTTAGTTGGCGCTACAGCTCGAGGTGAACCGGGGCCTGCTTCTCGCAACCATTTGTGTGTGCGTGTTATATTTTTGCACGAATGGAAGGGACCTACAGTTTTTTGCCGACTCCGAACGTCTCAATCGCTTAATCGTGACAAATTATACTCTTTGATGCTTGTCAGACATTCGAAAAAGGTGGTACCGTGAAAAAACTCTTTTAGGTGTTAGACCCGGCCAGGAGTTGAAGCCGAGCAACATTGCGTGGTAGTCCAACGCACTAACCACCACGGCCACGGCGACCCTCTGCATTGTAAGTATATACTTTCCACATTTTCCCTTGTATTCCCTTGGTAGGTACTGTAGTTTTAAAATGATTGCCGCTTTAAATTCTAACTTATAAACAACAATTTCAACTCCAAATACTCAAACATTGTGAACAGCGTACTCCTGTTCACTTCCATGGTCAGTGGCACAGTGCTACCTCCACCTCAGCTGGTCCACAAAGTGTTGGGGCACAAGCTTATGTTCCAAGTTTATCCTTTATTTTGCTTTTACACAGGGAAGTACATAACCGAGAATATGAGAAAACACTCGTCAGTGAATAACCATGAAAAGCTTGGAACTAACCCAAACTCAGTATACGAGTACATAATTATGTAAATTCGTTAGACCCAAGAATTTCAAAACTCTGATGAAACGCGCCACAAAACAAAATAATAAATTTTTTTTGTGCAATATATTGATCAATAAGACGACAATAAAACCACAATTTGGATGAGCTTTTTTTTATAATTCACACGCGTTAAGGGGGAATATAATGAATACCCTTATAATGTTTACACACAGCGTGAGCACGTGAAGGACAAAAACGACAGACAGACAGATCGGCGTAGTGATAGGAATCTCATATGTTAGATTTCAAGTTTCAACTAACTCTATGGGTGGTGTCCAGAATAACTGGAGAATTGCGTATTATTGAAAGTTTTGCCGTTACTTATGATTCACAGAAGTTTTTTGATCAATTGATGTGATCAATTTCTCGGGCCATATCTCCATTCTACTGCAAGTGTTATGCCTTCGCAGCAGGTTTTTGATATTTACTTCTGAAACTGATCAACTTATTTTCATTTCGTGAGAAATAAATGCTTCGGAGACATCTGGATTTGAACCGTGTACCTTCAGAGTGACAAGCGATGACGACTACCACTACGCCACCCACTTTCAATTATTTATTTCGGGTACTACCTAGTCTGTCAGAGCACTCAGGCTCAATACTGGTCCCTTGTACTACCGAACAGGATCCCTTAGTAACCAAGGCCTGGGCGGGAATCGAATGGGAGTTACCAGATTAACGCTGCAGAAAATTCTGCATAGAGATTTGAACTTGTTTTCGTACACAATCCAAGACGACCGGATTTCCCGGATTGAAGTTGTTTCCGATCGCCTTTGCTGCATATCATTAGCGTAGAAGTTGTGCTCAAGGACACTATTCTCCAGGTCATGGTTCGCGGACAAATACTATTTATTATTTACCTTATACACTTACTGGAAAGCCGCTACCATAGCCTCTCCCTTCTCCTGTGGATCTTCGATGAAAAATAAATTGATGTAATCTACTGCGTTCCCTCGCGTTTCCGATGATCTTAACACATAAAAGGTCGCTGAAATTAATCCTCCGAAATATATTATTTATTTTGAAAACGAATACCTTTCAACTCTGCGTTAACAAAAACATGTTTTTAGGGTAGATTTGCGGCGAAAATTCTCCCACAAAATAATCTCACGGAACCACACATTTCGTTGACCCTCAAGATCGCAGACCTTATTGTACCTGATTTTTTTTGTGGAGGATAATTTGAATGAGCTGTAGCAATCAATTCGCGCAATATTTAAGGCAATTTCCGTACCAACCCTCCAGGCAGTTACTCATAAATTTATAAAAAAATTTATTTGAGCGAATGTCATTACCTCGACAAACATATCGCGGACTAAATAAACACAGCTGTCAACAGATATCCTTGGTCTCTCGCCAAAGCGAATGGTATTCGAGTTCGAATAAAGTGGCTGCGTGCATAAAAGGCAAAAAGGAGGTACGAGTACGAGCATTCATATTGCCATTGACTACATCCTTCGGGGCATTTGTTGATATTAAATTGAAAGGAACCCAGCAGGAGTTAAAGATTCGTATATCTATAGCGTCTTGAACCAACGGATGTTAAGGAAATGTATAAAAAAGCGTTCGATGTACCGTTGGATGTGCATTTTGTAAATCGAATATGAAAACATTGGTTGGTTATTTTGTTTAAGGCATTTGCAAAAAAAAAGGATCTTATATCGCAGCATTGTAAATGTCAGACGAATGACACTTGAAGTAATTCAATTTATAGAAAGAAAAACTCCATCTCTCTCACTCATTCTTCTTGCTTCTCCTCATCTTTGGTAGATTCCCTGTGGCAGTCGAATAACAAAAATTGTTTTTGGGTTTGCTATTTTTATATTTACAAAATAAAACGAAAATGGAAAATAATAAATGAAAATAACGATGAGATACTGCTGGGCGGCTGGGTGGGAAATCCAGTAGCTAATTCAATACAAAAAAAAAATCAAATGAAAATACTACCGAAACGTTTATTGGATTGCTTATAAAATAAAATAAATATACGGCGTCAGCAGTCCTATACAGAACCAAGGCTAGCATCTCGCAGCATTTGTGTGTGCGTGTTGTTTTTTCCACGACCTACAATTTTTTGCCGACTCCGAACGGCGAGTTGAGAAGCTTCTCATGACAAATGATACTCTTTGATTGGTTGTCAGACATTCGAAAGAGGTGGCGACCGTGAAGAGCTTTTTTAGGTGTTGGACCCGGGCTGGGATTGAACCCGAGCAGCATGCGTAGTAGTCCAACGCACTAACCACCACGGCCACGGCCACCACTATTGGATTGGACATTGGATTGCTTAGAATGTATTTATTTCATAATGAAATACTTTCTGCTCTGAGTTCTAAATATTGAATTGTAGGAACGGGATGATTGAAGCCGGAAATCAAATCCAATTATGAAAGCCAAGTGTTCATCTAGTGCAGTAGTTCAGTTATACATATATAGTTTTGAGGTCACTGTTTCCACGGCGATGGATTGAATAAAGTGTGTAAGTTCACAAATTAGCGTTATTTTTCAAAGTTGTCTTCTAAGCTCTCAGTAAACTTTTAGTAACTTGACTCCAAAGCTCAAGTTCTCAAAGATCCTAAAAATAATACGCCGACTGGAGCTATGACTTTTTCATTTTTTGAAAATCTCTGTACCTACATACAAATACAATACACTACATAATTAACAGTAATCGATCTCAGATGCGCCTTTCATCAGTCAAGGAATAAGTGAATTTTCATAGACGTATTGTTATTAAATTTATAAATCAATATGAAACATGTATAATCGTTGTTTCGGATAATTTTTTCTAAGGTAAATTGTGGTCACTGAATTCAAAAATAAACTTTCGCTTACCGAAAAAACACATGGCTTCTGCAATTTAAAATAAAAGCTCAGCTTAAAGCTTCGGATTGCTTTCAAAGCTTTTGTATATAAGTTTTTGTGTTAAGCGTCCCTTACACGGTCAATCAAAATGACATCAATCACTTATATGTGTTAGTGAAAATATGATTGTACATATGTTTGTATGACATACATTGTATGTGTCAAATGTCTTGATTGACGAAAATCAAAACGTGTTTGATTTTTACACGTACACACAGTGTTCCGCGTAGTACATATTAAGTGGACAAAATTATTTTTTTGACTATTTCATGTTATTCTTATGAGTTAAGTATATTGTAATAAAATAAATTATGTTTTAAGTGCTTTATTATAGTTTTGTTACTTACTACTTTATAGGGTAAAAAAAACAAAAAAAATGAAAAAATTAACATTTCTTTGATATTTTTTTTTTATATTGTGTATATCATATTCAGCATCACTGCTGCTGTTATTGAGTGAGTCTTCAGATTCGAAGTTCTTATCTGAATCAATATTTGTTGCTGAGGTAATGGTGGGACAGCAGGGTCGACTAAAAGAGCCTTGACTTGCGCTATTGTGATGACCCACAAAAAAAAGCATTACTTTTTTTGCGCACGTTTGCGCACTCTGATTTTTTTGCAGCTTATAACTAAGAAGTCGAGCTTTGTATCAAAATAAAAATTGACCCGGGGCAAGGTGGGGCTCACATTCAGAAGTCAATGTAAAAAAAAAAATTTTCAAAAAAAATTATATCTTATGATTAAAAAAAATATATAAAAAAACCGTTAAATTGACTTTCAAAATTTATTGGAAGTATCTATTCACTCTAATTAATTTAATCCATACCAATTTGGTTTGATTTTTCACACAAAAAAATTAGAAATTAATTAAATACAAATTAATCGCTAATTGTGCACTTGACCTGTCATGTAACGCACTCCAGTTTGAGTTGCTCTAAAATCATTTCCACGCTCTAAAATAAAGAGAAAATGTGGTTTACTTGTCTTTCAGTTATCCGTTATAAGAATTGCGTTAGCAAGTACTCTCAATTTTGTCATGAATTTTTTGAATTTTGTCCACTTATTGGTGGGAAATGGAACACTGTGGTACACCGTGATTGATGTCATTTGATTGACAATGTAAGGGCCGCATTAGTGTGTTAGTAACAACCAAAAAGTATTAAAATGATATAAAAGTTATTATTTTTTTCGTTAATGCAAATAATCATATCATACTAATATATAAATCTCAATGTGACGCTGTTACTTGTCAATCTTACGATTAGATAAACACAAAAACTAATGCACACAATGAAGTAATACTTCGTATTCTAGTTCATTAGTATCCTATGCCTATTATTGGCTGATTTTTAAATTAATTTTTTCGCAATATTATTTAAATTAATGCAAAAATAAAAACACTCTAACAAATGCCATTCTCTTGCGAAATGTCACTTATTCAAACTACACATACTTACAATCCATACTTGTGAATTGTATATATTGCTAGATTGCAAACCTTGGGTTGCGTTCGCACTGTCTTTGATTCTTCGAACGAAATGACAATGTATGTATTGTAAGTAACACTATATTTTTTACGTATTAGAGGGCTAAGTGAATGTTGTTTAGTCCGAATAACAAGTACCCATTATTTATAAATATTTCTGCAGTCCCGAACTTCTTTTGGTATGGTAGATTGCTATACCATTTCCTCTTTGTTGCATTGCGGCACACTAAAATGGGAAGGTCTACCTTTTTTGTGGGTTTACTTTCCAAAATCTAGAAATCAAAATAATATTCAGTAAGTAACTAAACCACAATTATTTTTTGCAGTCACATCAAACGTATAAAAAGATATATTTTCAATCGCAAATTTATTTAACCACGAGATTATCTTTCCTCCAAATGATTTATATTTAATTAATTTAAAAATTTATCTCCTTGTTTCCCAAACAATTCTCTATGTACTATCCAAAATTTGTATATCTCTATCAGTTCTTTATTTATTCGCTAGAGTTTTGCCTCCAGTTGTACATTCACATTTTACTTTGTTAAGCCATGTCTTTCTTCAAAAGACCAATTTTCCGGTTGACGTTGATGTAGGTAAGGCAGTTTTGACATTTCTGTCATCGATTTTTATCGCTGGTTCAGACAATTTGAAGTGACAACTTTTTTGTTACGGATGATCCAATTAGACTTATATGCCAAGCTTGAGCTAAACAGCAGTATTTCATTCAAATAATTTAGATGTGATGATAAAGAAGATTCAGTTGTATTTTACAGAAAAATCCATCTTATTTTTGGTAATGTATTTGTATTTGTATTTCTATATCATTGTTTCTCTATCAAATCAGATTTCCATATCATTGCAAACACTTTATTCTACACTAAAACACAATCAAAAGAATTTTCATTTCCTGAGAAAGGAAGTAGAATAATTCCCTTTTTAGGTCAATGCGTTAGACTACCATGCAATGCTGCCCGGGTTCCATCCCAGCCCAGGTCCAACAGCTAAAAGTTTTGTCACGATGCCACCGCTTTCGAATGTCTGACAAGCAATCAAAAAGTATCATTGTAGGTCCCTTCCATTCGTGGCAAAAATATAACACACACACACAAATGGTTGCGAGAAGCAGGCCCAGGTTCACCCCGAGCTGTAGCGCCACCTAAGTAAGTATTAATACAGGCAAAGCTGAGCAAGCCCAGCAGATACAAGACTACGATATTGGTCTTTCTATTCAAGTAGGAGAAAAAAGTAGTTTTATTCAAACCTACTTTTGAAAATAAACTTATTAATAAAAATCAAATCAAAGAGATCCGTTCGGCTAAGTTTTCAAAATAGTAAGACATATATGTATGTACGTCCCGCTTTTAGCTCGTTCCCGTGTGCTTGTACCAAAATCCAATCAGTGGTCGAAATGAACTGGCAAAGTATGCATACGAAGAGTTACTTACTGAATTTAAGCTGCACATTTTGTAACACTGTTCTTTGACGCATCCAACAAAAAGGACTTTAAACTGTTCTTGACTTTAACGAAGTATTTAGGTCATCTGGAAGGAGTAAAACTGAGAATGCTAAACTAAGTGCCTGGGTGTCTGTAAGTAAACAAGTAAATTTCTTGTTTTGCTCCATCGCTTGTGCCCTTCTCTGGGTTCCAGGACATAGCGCCATAAAAGGGAACTAGAGAGCCGACGAGCTAGCCAGGCGAGTTTCCTACAGGTGGTGTTAAGGGCAATATACTCTCATACTTCTTAAAACTAGCCGGTCTCAGGTGGACCAGTCTGACAAACTTTGTCATATCCAGAAAGATATGGCCAAATTACAAAAGGTCAAAAACGAACAAGCAGCTACAAAGAACCCGCGTAAAAATCGCTAGAGTTAGAGTAGTGGCAGTCAGTACAGGGCACGCTTATTCACTTTCTGTGCAGCTCTAGCAAGAGCCAGGCAACGCATATGGGGCAAACTATTCTTCGACGACCTTCAAGAGATATCTGGGCAAAGGATTGGAGAGCCGATCCTCTTCCTAAGCTCCACAGGGTTGTTATAAATATCTCAACATTAAATCCGAATAAACGGATCACCTGGAGTTATGGTATCAAAACGGCGCACAGTGGACCGACTCCACACATTTAGAAGTGAAAAGTTCAAATCTCGTTTAAAATAATTATTTTCGGTCAAAAATAAATTTTTTTTTTTTAAAAAAAATATTTTTGTAAGCAATTTAATTTTGTATGAAATTATAAAGGAGTACAGAAAAATTAGAATAAAAAATTGCTGATTTTAAATTTATGGCTCGTTTTATTTGCTTCACTAAATTGTTTTTTGATTCTGGTAACTCCAATCTGCTTAAAACGTATACCAGCAATTTCTGATTACGATTAAATTATATAAATAAATAAAAAAACAAAACGGGAAAGGCTATAGCGCAGGCATGTCAAAGATAAGGCCCGCGGACCATGACTGGCCCCCGAGACAATTAATTGTGGCCCGCGACGTCATCATTAAACTATGTATTTCACCACTCATTCACACAATTTTTAAAAGATCTTGATGAACTATATTCAGATATTTCCTACTTTACAGAAGTCGTGGATCAATGTCTTTTTTTCGAATTTCGTTAACATATTGTTACGATTATGGCTCAAAGAGGCAAACCCATGGAACACAGTGATGTGGCTTGACTTTATGTTCTTAGTAGATATGACGTTTGGACGTTTAATTTGAAGGAAATAATAAAATCGACACGCAACTATACTCAAGTGTTCAAGCTTTTGAAATGAAGCTAAGGTTGCGGGAGTTAGAGCTGTAAGGCACGTACAATGCAGATCAATTTTCGAAGCGTTGATCTTATTGCTGAATTTGATGTGTTTCGCAGATTTTCGCGAGCTCAATACGTTCAACTTTACACAGTGTGTCAAATAATATCCCGGACACATGCGTTTTAAAGCTTGAATCTTTCTCTACTATCTGTCATGACATTTCACATCTGGTTGACATTGAACAATTATAAAAATTGAGCAGTTGTTTTCGAAAGGTATAAACGTTTTTTGGGCGGCAGAGAGACGCTGGACGAAATACGAAAAATTCATTCAAAAATTAAGAGAATGTTACTGCCACATATTATCTTGAACGTTTGAAGCGATTGATGGCCAGAATCCATTGTATTCGACCCGAAAATTGCGATCCAGAAAGTATGTGTCTACTGCACGATAATGGACCGAGTCACACAGCATTCATTGTTCGTCAATTTTTGGGGTCGAAATCAAGTGTGTGGGTTAAATCATCCGCCGTATTCACCTGATTTGGCACCGTTCGACTTGAAGTTGAAAGTATGCTTTTTTTACGACATTCCCACCATTCAAGCAGCTTCGACACGGCCACTGGAGGCGATTCCACATTATGAGCTAGAGCAGGCATTTGAACCACCATTGATCACTGAAAAATAAACAGAAATCGTGTTTTAATTATGTTTTCTAGAGCCAGTCCGAGATATTATTTGACATACTGTGTACTCTTTTTAATGTGTATGTACTTGCGTTCGATGTGAGTAAAGAACCGACTAACTTGCAAATGGAACTTTATAATAGATTTGCAGGGCGATTTAAAAAATAAGTTCAATGAAGTCGACATTGCATACAAAATAGGTTAGGTTCATACTGCAAAAATCGAAATAGCTATGTTTTATGAAGTTTATATGGGAATAGATGTTTTCCACAATGATGATTAATAAATCTAAATACCTTGCAAGACTAATAGGTAAACATCTTCAGTCGATTTTGAAAATAAGTACAACTTCGTTGACAGTTGACACCAAATATCGAGGAGATAATGAAACATAAAATAAGTCAAGTTTCTGCATCCTCAAAATAATATTTCGGTTCAATACGTCTCTACTTAAAAAAAAATATATATAACTTTTTATATATAAATTTTAATTATATTGTATTACATTTGTATTTTATTTTTAATATGGCCCCCTCTCATGCTCGGGACAAAAAATTGGCACTTTAAGAGTTTGAGTTTGACACGCTATAGTATAGCGCGTCACTAAAAATTTAAAAAAATATTTGCAATATATGCGAAGCGAAACGAATATACAGCCAAAAAGTAGACAAGAACAGCTAACAAAAAAAACATAATTTAGTATTAAAGCAGTATCAAGCACCTATTTAGATTGTCCGAAATACTATAAAAACATTTGTTTTATGGATAATTAACTATGCACTTATTCTAAATTTTTTATTTAGCAAACTAGCACAAACACGGATTTGAGTGAAAGTAAATAGATTCACAACTGCCTTACAAAATTCCATTTAAATTAACAATTTTATTCACAGTTATCTGAAACGCATTAAATGCTCAAATAACCAAGATCAACTGTGGTAAATAGATCACTGACTCTGGTGATTTGATTACTCTCCAATATGTTGGGTTAGAGAGCGACAATATATATTTTTGTGGTCAATAGTTATCCGTTATTGATAAATAAAAAAGAAAATTGCATATCATGACTTTGGGTTTTTCACCTCCAAATGTATGGGGTCAGTCCACTGTGCGGCGCTTTACGCGCTATTTGGGTTTCTCTTCCATCGAAACCACCACTTCTACCTACCTACCTTACCTAACCACAAATTAATCTCGTCACTTTATGCTAGGCTAACGCTTTTAAAGTGTGATGTGCATTACTTTTGCAGTTTTTTTTACGTCAAATTTGACATCTCAAACCACATTATACAAAATCGTTCGAATCTTCCTCGTTCACAAGAAATTAAACAAAATGTAACAATTGCGTTTGTTTCTAAAAGCCATCTAAATACAAGCACATATTTGACGTTTGTTCCAGTACAATCTTCTAAACTTTTGACCAAGACCAATATCAGGTCTGAAAACAGTACCTACCCTCATCAGAATCTGTGATAATTGCGGAAAACAATGTTTACTCTGCATCAAAGGTTTATAATTTCCTTTTAGGCCATCAAACAATCAAAAACATTTAATAATGAAACTACCAGCAGAACGCAGAGGACGTGCCGCCATTTTGTTAAGTAGAATGAGTAGCAGCAGGACGTCGTCGCAACTCGAATCGCGTCGGTCGATTGCAACAAGGAAAATAAAAACTCGTGTACTCATGCAATTTTCATTCTTTATAACTGTTTGTCCAGCTTCTCCTTACGTTCCTCGCCCCGTAAGAAAGCGGATTTATTATTATCTGTCCGCTGCTGTAAAGAATGGGAAACAGGGACGCACGTGGAGAAGTACCTACATAGACTTCTTTGATGAACAAGTACACATTTTTCAAAGAGGCAAGTGGTCGTCGTCTTCTTTGTGCAACTAAACCACCTACCCACATAGTGCACGGGTATAACCTCCGATAAGGACGAGTACCTCTTTTCTTGTCTTTGAGTCGTTCACAAGTTTTTATTTCCGATTTTCTTTTAAATGCATCTAAGTCCGCTTTTGTGGCATGGTATGCGCTGTGCACGTCCTCCTCGATTGCATAGGGCAAGTTAAATGCATGCACTGCACATGCATATATCAGAGCCGGGAAGAAAATCTTCTTCCGTGACAAGAAAACAGCGCCGGGCAAAGGAGGAAGCAAGGATATTTCATTTATTTTCATTTAGTTTTCCACTTTATTCGAATGCTGCTGCTCCTGCTACTGCTCCTTGTCTGTAAAGTGTAGAGAGTGTATTCCGTTCCCTTTATGCAATCAGTGAAATCATATCCTAAGTTGATTGTATGTACTCTTGGGTTAGACAGTTTTGCTCAAAGGAAATGCGATATTCCCCGAAGAGATCCTGTGAAAGCAAATGTGCAGGTAGATGTAGTTAGCAGTACCATTATCACGTTCCATCTTTAGTTCCTCTTCAGTTTAAGTACAGTAGACTAAGAGAGGGGGAGAGAGAGCTTTTTTTTTTTAAATTATTAAAAAGGAAAGACAAAAAACGATTCGCGTGGTCCTAAAAATGCAATACCAACAACACTCGCTTATCCCCAGTATAGACAAAAACTAGCACAAGCTTCCAACTTAATGAAACTTGAATTTCAATACCTGCTAGCTACTAGTGGCATACAACGACATCATGTATTCGCAATTCGCACGAAAGATGTGATACGAATGACACAGAGTGAACAAATATTCAGGAGTACATTATAAAGGATATCGTGCTGTAAATATTACACCAAGCAGATTGGCAGGCTGGTTTGGGGGCGACGAGACGGTACGGCAACGACGACGACGTAAGTATTTTGCATACCAGGACAATATCTGACAAAGGTAAATAAAACGTTGCGCATTGTTTGGGAAATTGTTGATATAAGGTGAGCAATTTCGAAAGGATACGAGTAAAATGCCAACACACACAAACAAATGAGGAGAACACGGTTTTACAGCTTACACGTTCTTTTATGGCAATCTTACAGGTTATAGGTATTCTGGGTGCGAAAGAGGAAACACTGTTTGGGTTTCAATGAAATTAGGTTATTTACAATATTTGTGAAATGTAAAAACTTCGAGTTGATAAAATTTGATCTTCCGGTGCATGTTTTGTTGCTGGCCATCAGTCAAACCGGGAACATTGCAAAGCCGACTGTGCACAATATTTGCAATAAAACATATTAGTTTAAATGGAGAGAAGAAGAAGTTTTGTATATCTATGAAATTACAGTGGACGTCCAATATAACGAATTATACAATGCACAGCCTTTTAAATCGAAAAATTCGTTAACTCGATCGTCGTTTTATCTAACTTATAATCTCACAAATGAATTTTTTATAAGAGAAGCGAAATCAATTTAAAAAGACAAAATAACAGAAGTAGGGACAAACTCTTTTGTTTTTAACCAGAAACTGTAAAGTATTCGCTAAACCGAGCGAACATTTTTTTCATCATTCGTAATAAAGAGCCATCAATGGAAAAAAAATTGATACGTTATATTGGAAATTCGTTAAATCGGGTATTCGTTAAACTAAATGTCCACTGTATGTTCGTTATTTAGAGATATTCGTTAAATCGGGTTTCGTTAAACTGGATGTCTACTGTATTTTAAAAATGAAAAATTATATTATCAATTATTAAGACAGACAGACTTCCGCCCTTTTGATGAAATTTTCCATTAATTTTAAGCATGAATCCCATTCTAGTGCTGAAATAATGCATCGAATCGTGTCCTTGGGCTCTGGAATCGTTTCAAGGTTATTGGCGTAGACGTGCTGCTTCACATAGCCCGACAGGAAAAAATTTCAAAATCATAATATCTTGGTGACTAATTTTGAATTGAACTCTGTGGTTCTCTAACCTCAAATCACTGAACCCCTTCTGCGGCATAGGGGAACATACAATAAAATAGGGAACTCCGATCACTGGAGAAGACAAACAGGACTAAGTCCTGGACAAAAAGTCAGGGTCTAAGACAGGCGAAGATACTGCTGGGTAATTACAACCTGAAGAGATTCAAAGCTTGCATCAGTCTTGACAAAAACAAACTCCGCGTTTTTTACGGGGCATTGTAAGCTCAGGGGACATCTCAGGAAGCTCATGCAGATTTTGCAATAAATCTAGTGAAACCCCAGAACACACACTGGTGGAATGTGGGGCATTAACCCAGAAAAGATTCAAGTGCTTGGGTAAATACCAAATTACAGCAGAGGATCTACCACTCATTGTACCCAATCTCCTGCTACGCTTTCTCAGAGAAATTGGTCTGGCTGAGGTGCTGTGACCTATGGAATTCTGAGCGAAGCTCTCTCTAACCGATTCCAATAGGAATAATGACGAGAGGGATGTTCCTTCGTCTACGACTTGCATGGAGCACAATAGATCTTAAGGTCGCGGTTCATCTCATCCTTCAATAAAAAATAATAATAATAACCCCAAATCAACGAAGATCAGTGCTGTTTCTCCTGTTATAACAAGAGTCTTCTGTTATTTAGCACCGAAAAAGTGAAATCTACTGCTTTCTGTTCCCAGAAAATGTTTAGACTATTTTTCCTATAAGTTTACTTTGTTATTAAAAACAAGAATTACAATGGAATGCTAATAAAAAAAAACCCCATAACAATAACATTCCTGTTGATGATACTACAAGTCTACAATGATAGTGACATTGACATTGACACTTCGTTGAAGTGCCTTTCTTTTATTTCACAATTTGAATAAAGTAAAATGGATTTATTTGATAAATCTCGAATGGACAATATTTTTATTTTTTATTTTTTTTTTTTATTTTGATTAATCTTGGGTGCTTACACAGTAAGATACATTATCTTTTCAAGTAGTGATAAGCTTATAAAAAGAAATTAGAAAATTAAGAAAGCTACCATTAAACAGCAATAATAAATAACGAAGCAGAGGAAAGCAAATAATATAGATTAGGAGGGGACAAATAAGATTTTAATTCTTTAAGAAATCTTTTTTTCACTCTAATTTCTCTAATATGGAGAGGGAGGGAGTTCCAGAGCCGAGTGGCGTTGACAAAAAATTGGCGCTCGGAAGTTAGGCAAGAGAATCGCGGGGGTAAAATTAGTTAAGTCCGGGCAGATGTGCAAAAAGTAAGTCTGTTAAAAAGACTGCAGGGTTGATGTGTATTTAATATATTGTGCAACATTGAAATTGTACGGTACTTTAAAAGGCTATCAAACGAGAGGTTACAGATAAGGTGAGAAAAGTGAGAGATGCGATCGTATCTTCGCAGGCCAAATATATATCGAGCAGCATTATTGTAGGCAACGTTAAGTTTCCGACTGCTAGCAGAATCGCATTTACCAAAGACTTCACAACCATAAGTGAGTATTGGTGTAATAAGGGTTTTAGTTATTAGGACTCTCGTTTTTATGAGAGTGAAGTATCGGGTCGCCCATAGCGAGCGAAGGACGCCATAAACTTTGCCCACTGTTGTGTTAATGTGATCGCTCCAAGTTAACGTTTTGTTGAATATCATACCCAGATTTTTAGCAGTGGTTACATTATTAATGGGACCGTCATTAATGCAGATAGGTGGAAAATTTGACGTACATATAGCTTTTTTTGAAATGACAATACATTTGGACTTTTTTGGGTTGATCAGTAGCAGATTCTGTTGGGACCAATTAAAGATTTTATTCAAGTCAGAGTTTATGCAACTAACACAATGATCAATTGAATCAGGTGAGCAACTCTTGTGTAATTGGGTGTCGTCGGCATACATTTCAACAGAAGAACTAGTGACGATTGAGGGCAACTCGTTAACATATAGAGATAACAGTAAGGGTCCTAGAATAGATCCCTGTGGAACACCATATATATTAGGAAGAAATTCTGACATTTTATTATTCACAAATACTGCCTGCTGACGACCAGCTAGATACGAGGACACCAGACGTACAGCGGAACTAGAAAAGTGGAATTTATAATTAAGTTTATTGCACAGTATTTCGTGATTGACGGTATCAAAGGCCTTGGATAAATCCAGGAGCACTAAAAACGATACCTGATTCTGGTCTAGGTGTTGTCTTAAGTCGTCTACTACCGTTAAAAGCGCAGTGGTACAGCTATGCTTAGCACGGAACCCAGATTGGTGGGGAGTCAGTATATTATTCGTTATAAGATACCTATTTATTTGTGTTTGCATAATTCTTTCGAAAACTTTAGAGAGAAAAGAAAGTAAAGCAATTGGACGAAAATCTTTACATTTAGGACTCTTTGGTATAGGCAAGATTTTAGATTTCTTCCAGGCCGAAGGAAATACGCCTGTTGTAAGGATTTGATTAAAAATATGGGTGACAAACGGTAAAATGATGGGTAGAATAATTTTGAGAAACTTAGGGTGCATATCGTCAGCACCGACTGAGTTGGATTTGATTGAAAGTAAGCTCTCGACAACGTCCGCCTGATCTATTAGAGAGAATTGAAACTCAACATTATGAGATGGGAAGGTGTTATCGTTGGAGTTGGAAGCACGCGAGGGTAATGGAACGGACGGAGAAGTATGAGACACGAAATTCCGATTTAGTTCGTTGCAATCTACATCACCGGCGAGGCGACTCTTTTGTTTACCCAGACCAATTTCCCTCAAATTGGACCACAACTGTTTACCAGTCAATGATGTATTTAAGCGTTCAGCGTAAAAACGTGTTTTGGCAGCGCGTATTTTGTAGACTACGTTATTACGAAGAGTTCGAAAAGCCCTATGGTGATCTCCTATTCTAAAACGCTTCCATCGCTCATACACATCGTCGCGTTTTTTCATAAGTTCGCGGATGTCACTAGTGAACCATGGATTTACTCTATGTCTAATAAATTTAGTCGAAATAGGGACGTGAATATTGAATAAATGATTCACATTGTTTTGGATGAATCCTACTTGTAGTTCGGGTGATGACATGAGGTATATTTGTTCCCAGTTTATACTACGCACATCATTTTCCAGTACTAAGTAGTCGATATGTCTAAAATCTCTAAATTCAAATGATTTAGTTTCATCCTGATAATGAAAATCAAAAGTTAAGTAGATTAGATCGTGTTTTGAAAACCCGGGAGCAGATAATTGATCATAGAAGAGTGCCTACCTGCTTTCGCTAACGAAAAATACATCAAGAAGCGTGCTCGAGCGTGCTTCAGTGCTCACTGAAATGAGTTGGAGTAGTAGAGTTGACTGGAAAAAGATTTAGTGAACACATAGTCTCGGTAAGCTTGCGATCAGATAATAGAATATCTAGGTAATACAAATATCTCGAAAGACTTTATCTCGAAAAAAAATTTGCTTTCGAGATTTTTAAAATCTCTTCATTTTACTACAAAAGTAATTAAAACGGGTCCAAAATGCAAATTCGGTAACTTTTTTGAAATTCAACAATCTTTTTACAACAAAAAAAAGTGGTTAGCTCATTTATTTACTCAAAATATTTATGAATACTATAAATGCATTGGTATTATATATTATGCATAAATACTTGAAACTCAAGTTGTAGGCAATGCCCCTTAAATATCCCATTCAACTTCTTTCTTCTTTCTCGTCCATGATTTTTAAAATATTTTTTTTCTTTTGTATATTGTAGGTACAGATAAATGTGTGGACAATGGTAATAATTCGCGCGTGTGGATTGTTATCATTGTTTCAAAATTAATATCAATTCGAGATTTTTTTTTCTAGATTTTTGCTGTTCGAGATTTTGGTTTCGAGATTTTTTTTCTTCGTGATTTTTGTTTTCGAGATTTTATTTTTCGAGATATCGTGGTAAACCCAAAATGGTCGCTGCGTGATTTAATTTTGTCTTGTCTATATAATCTCAGTATACATAAGAAAATATGTACATATTTATTTATTGTTTAGGTACTTGGTATCTAATCCCTTTTCAGGTAAAATTCAATGAAAAAGGCTAAACTTCAGGAAGGAATATCTAATCTAGATGAATCTCTTTTTAAAAATTGTTCCCGTGAAAATCCAGTACGCAAATGCGTACCTAAACATTTTTTAATTGTTTTTTTTTTTTGGGTTAAAAGTATGTAAATGGATTATAAGTCCTTTTTTTTTTCTTTTTTTTTACGTGGATATAATAAGTTTCAACAGCAGATCTCCTATTTTTCCACGTTTTCGCAGTGGCAACACTGACGAAGATAGTCTTCTCTGGCTTTAATTCCTGAACAATGACGAATAGAGGTTGACGGATTATCATGAATTCTGTCACTCACCGATATACACGTGTCACCAACTCATAAAGTTTTAAGGAACAAGCGAAACCATGTATAACGTGCCTGCAAAGGAATGATGGTCATGGTCATGGTCGTTTGGTATATAGCTGCTTTTTGAAGATACATTTTGACCATAAAACCCAACTCTTGGGCTTGAGGCACTTTAAAGATGACAAGAGTGACCACCAAGTAGGATAACAGTCAGCAGCAACCACAACATAGGTCGGACGACTTTAATGAGTTGGGTGCTTATTATATAGGGGAGATACATAGATGAAGATGAGATAAATTTGACCACACTTCAACATAGAACATCCCTCGCCTGGCAATCAGAACCAAGCAACCGCGAGCATAACGCCATCTTTCTCACCTTTGCCAACATTGGGTTTTCCCTATCTTTATCATGTAGATCCGCTACGCATTTATATTGAATGACAGTAGAGGTACTGGCGTATTTTGATTTTTAACAGTTTTTGAGAGTTATGTTCGAAGATATACAGTTCATATTACGTTAGACGACATCAAACATTCGAAGTGAGTCAAGCAATTATTTTCCAAGTAAACTAACGAACCATAGAGAATCTTTGTAATGTCCTTCGCATATTTCTAATAGTTGATGATTGTTATGAACTGGCAAATCAGCTGTTCAATAAGTTTTTGAAATATTGAGCAGTATTGAGATAAGTATACACAAAAAGTGTGGTAATAATTTCCAGAATACGCATGTTCGCAGTCAAACTTATACGCTTAAGAAAATACATATATAATATAATAAATATACATATGTAGTATTATTATTATTATTATAACTTTATTTATGTGTAAGTAAATTACAAAATAAATACATCTAAAATCGAGAGAGCTCTAGCTGCGAGGGCTTTCGGCTCGGCATATGTAGTATGTAATATGTAACAATCATAATAGACTGCTTCTGTTGCAAATATTTATCTGTTGTATTTAGTCTCAGAGTTAGTGAAATTTTTTCATGATTATTTCCTCAACAAAATTTTGCTATTTTTTTGGTTGCCGTGGTCGCATACATCACAGATACGGACTTCTGCCTAACCTGGCCCGGGCGTTTTAGGGCCTAGAGTTGCACAAAATCTCAAAAAAAAGAGTTATTTCGTCAACTCTGAAATTTTGTATGATGAATCGCCATTGAAAAACATAATGTTTCGTGTAATTAGCAGAGCGATAGGCCGCGTGCAAGGGCATGGCAGAGCCCCCGGAACAAGCCCCGGAAATGGAAATTTTAAAGTTATTCCATCAAGGCTCAGTTTTGGGTATATCATATAGGACATCCTACTGAATCTCCAATTGAAAGGCCAGAGCGAAGTCCCTCCTAGGGAATTTTTAGTAGATCCAATCAATACTGCACATTCATTTAATATTATAATAAATTATATAAATTCTATGTTATTATTTATAATAGGTTCAAAATTCTCGTTCGCTAAAGTGATCTTCCTCATCATTAGCAAAAAAAAAAACCAAAAAACAGCAAAATTTTGTTGACGAAATAATCATGAAAAAATTTCACTAGCTCTCCGACTAATTCGGCACGTTTAGTATTTTAGTGAAGAAACATTATTTAGTTAATTGTAATATACTGAACAGCAAACTGACTAACCATTTAGTTGAGCGTTCACATGTAACAAACGTGATTGTACTTTCTATTTTCACTTCAAATGGTTTGAGAATTGTGATTGCAAGATAAGTATGCAAAGAAGAGCTAAAACAAACTGATAAGCTGATAATTATACAGATACATTTATTTTTATCATAGAGAAACAGTTTGCATTGGCTTTCGCGATGTTATTGCACAGTACAGAGATATGATAATTAACAATTTATCTTACTACTGAAAAATTAATTTAATACAACGTTTAGTTTAGAGCAAGTCTAAAACAAGCTTATACGAGTATTAATGGAAGACTTAGAGGATGATTTATGTAAGTAATATTGGTTGCACATGTCTTTGGAATATAAATTATTTATTTCATAGGTTAAGTTGCATTATTTGTTGTGAACGATTTGCTGAGTTCATCGATTGTTCTACATAATCCAACAAATAAAAAATACCCTTTCAAAATTTACTGAGATTTTCCTTTTTGTAACAAGCAAACAACAGCCAAGCAGTAAACACCAAAACAATAAGTCAGCTGTTTTTGACATTTAGTCCACTTTTTCTTGACTTAAAATCCAGTTCACGACCTCAAAAAAGTTGACTAATCTCGTTTTCGATTGGGCTTTTAGGGCCCCCATCACGTAAAGCAGTTGTCATCGTCATTTTTCATTTAAAAAAAATAAATATAACAAAGATTTCATTAGTCTCTATAATGAAATAATAAAACAAAAAATTAAAAATGACAACTCAAATGTCAATTGGACAAAACAGATGTTTTTTACTGTGGCTCTCAAACTTGATAAAAACGAGGGTGATGGACGACACGAGACTGGTGGTGTTTCGTGAAGCAAACCCTTGTCGACGTCGCTTGGTGCTGTCGTGTGGTCGACAATAGTCGGTGAAATTACGTGATGAGAGCCCAGATTTTGCTCTAAATCTAAAACTTCAGATTTTTCGTGCTGAAATATTCTCACACAAAAATGACACAAGGAAATCGAAAACGGAAAATTTCATCGTGATTTTCGTTTTGTAGTGCGCTGTTCCGCTGCGATGATGATGATTGTATTAGATAAATGTCTCCATTCAGTTTTCGCACACAATTTATTGTCCGGTCTATTAATTCCTTGCGAAATTTTGACATTTTCAATTGTTTCGGTTTTGTTTGTTTTCTTTTTTTTGGTTTTAGTTTTTTAGTCTTTTTTTGTGCTGCTTATAAAATATTTGTGTGTAGAATAAATAAATGGATTGCAGTTCTTCCGCGTTGGAGCCAGGATTGAGGGCACTTCGCAGTCATTTTTTCCGCGCAAAGCGCGACCTAATAAAACGACTCGTACAAATTGATTGTCGGTCATGGAAACGCTATTCCGTTTGCAGAGCATTTCAAGTTCCTCCAGAAGCATGTCAACATATTTTGTTTATGTTTTGTTTTTTCGTTACTAAAATATGAAGTCCTACGAAGTGGACTTTTATAGTTTGTTATCATTTAATTTATTTTATTGTCGCCTGTCAGTATTGTTAGTTTGTTTTTGTTTTCATAGCAGCTGATCCGTAATTTTTTTTCGTCAATATTTCGCAAGCTTTCCTCACTCGATTTGGAGACCACAGGAATATTTCGTTTCGCATCAGCAGCGTACTAGGCTTGAATGGAAAACAAACGAGATTGATCTGTTTTTCTGCAATTATATTAGTGTGTCATTTGACGAAAAGGAAATAAATGAAAAAATTAAAAATAATAAATACAATTTTAAATATGTACTCTGTCTTTATATTTTCTAATTTTTCAAAGCGTTTCTGATAAAATTTTTGTTAATTGATGAAATTTTGATGTACTGCGTTGAAATTTCGTATAAAATGTTTTATGTTATAGGTTATCTCGATTCTCGAGTGCTTTGAAATTGTAGTAGAGCGATAAAAATTGCTCGAGATAAAAAAGTGATTTTTTTGCGCAATCGAAATCGACATAAATGTTTAGTCAATTTGAGGTATATCGACTATTCAGAGGCGCTTGGCTTACAATCAACTAAAATACTGAACGCCCTTCATCGCTTGTACCAATACTCTAATGTCTAATCTAATCAATATTTCATTTTGAGGTTGGGGTTTTACATCGCTGTCGTACCTGTCAAATTTATTTATCATCCATAGTGACAGATTATGTATTAGTTCTTGTCTTGGCATTTTACATGTATTGCATCTTACCACAAAAATAAGAGTAGATACAGGTTATTGTCTGAGCAAACAAATTGCAACAGATTCACCAAATTCGAACCAATCGGCAGTGTTTGCCGACTCCGAACAGTGATTGATAAGCTCGGGCGTTAAATCGCAAGATCTTGGCGGCTATTCCACATCGCCCCTTTCGGCAACAACGCGTTGGGGGAACTTTTCTTGCAACAACTCTAATGTAACGCCCGATTTATGGCATGTTGCGCCAAAATTTGGATCCGTTTTCAACTGCTCCAGAGCCCAATCAGCGAACGTACGACGAGATTGGTGATAGTTCAGCTTTTGTAAACGGATGCATGACCAAGTCTTTACGCGAAAGTCGCTAAGTTGAGGTCAAAAAAATCCCAACTCCTGGTGCACGACGAGGAATCGAGAAGTTTGGGCCTTCAGCCATGCTTTCAGCAACAGCAGCAATATCGTACGGTTGGTATTTCGTAGCTCGCGAAAAGTTTGACGAACAGAACATGCATTTTTATAATAAATTTTAGCAATTTTGTTGCGTTGTTGAATGGCGCTCCGTGGTTAAATGGTGCCTATGACAGATCAAAAACGTCACAAAATGACAGCATTGCCACTTGAAACGCCAGAGCAATAAGCTGTCAAAGTTCGGACATATGTACGTAGCTATTGAAAAACCGTTAATACATATTATAACTAGAAAGGTCCAGCAGGATAGAAATTTAAATAACCTACCCAACCGGAATGCACTTTCAAATTCTAGACTAAATGCAATTATCGTTTTGATTCCACGGCTGCAAAGCCTATTAAAGCTGAGAGCGGCATTCGCTAATACAAATTTAAACAAAAAAAAAAAATAAATTTAACAAAACCATAAGTACTAACAAACATAATTTTGATTTACATGTAAATAAATTTGAATTAATCCCCTCAATACAATAATTGCATCTGTTTTGGGATTTGGAAATAATTTGCCACATTGCCAGTCCGTTGCGCATTTGCAATTTCAATTTTGCAGTCAATTACCTTAAATCATTTGAATTCTGTGTGCTGTTACACTAATTTAAAACGAAAAAAAAACACTCCCCTTTGATTAGTTGCGGCTAAATAAATACGTAATTCAGCACAATTAATTCCCATTCAACAGACTCTTCATTTTATTTGTTATAATTGAAACCCATTACACTATCCCAAACGCCACCGCACACATATTTCAAAGTGTGCCACAGGCCATCCCCATCCCCACCCCCATCCCCATCCCCCGAAACCGCAACATCTTTGCGCGTGTATGCACATTAAATAGAATTCACGAATGAATACGAAATATTGCGAGGATTACATTTTCCGCAAAAAGGAGGTTGCTGCCAAATTATCCCCACCAATAAAATAGATCTTCTTCACAGACAGCAATGTCATCCATAACAGATAGCGCTCCACTTCTCTACATTGCACATCATCATTGTCGCCACCACCATAATCATGAGAACGCTTTCCCTCGAAGAGTAGGACGAGGCCAAGGCAATATATCGAACACAATCCACCCCAACAACCAATTTTCCATTTGCACACACATACACACTAACACACTGTCGCCGCGCCGTAGAGGAAATAAAAAGGAAAATATGAAAAGCTAGAAAGGTAAAACACTCGGCAAAAATAAACAAATAAACGCTTCCTAGAACAGGAAGAGATAAAACGGAATGGAATACTCCTCTCCCGGCAGACGCAAGAAGTAGGAAGCAGCATCAACTCAACTGTTGGAAAATATTCGCTTCCCCCCGCAAAGTATGTATAAATGTGATCAAATTGAAATTTATTTCTGATGCACAGAGGAGCAGGAGCAGGAGCTGGTTCCATAGAACCAAAGACACTATTTTGCATAACCCGTTATTTCGTTTATTCACCGAACACAAGCATCTATCCAGGAAACACAGCTCCCGCACACGGTACAACGTAAGCGCGTGTACGTGTAAGTTTCGTCCTCGACATCATTTGTCCTTGTATACATTTTCATTCCTTTGCTTTTATTCCACCAGCAACCTCCTCTTCCACTTTGAATTTGAATTTGAATTTTTTGGGGCGAGAAGTCGCGAAACGCGAATCAAATAAAATCTATCTTGTCACAAAATAAGGAATTTCCTTATAGCGCCCGCCTCTCCTCCACATCAGCGACTTCCGCTAGTTTCGAGGACATGCCATGCCATGCCATGAATGTGAACAACACAGTGTCACCCGAATAATTGAGTTTATTTGAAGAGGAATGGCATAGCTGCCCCCTTTCAGTGGAATTCAAAGTTTACCAAGCCTAACAATATTAAGGGCAATTTCTTTTTTTTGTCACAGGATAAGTTTTCATTAGTGGCGATATATCCCGTCAAATTGTTCGAGCACTAATTTGACACATGTTGCAAAAAAAAAAATGCAAATGGCTAAGCTACCTGTGGGCATGACGATGTCCTTCCTGATCGCTGGCATAGCGTTTTAGGACTAACTCGGAAACCATTGCGCCCCCACCCTCATCGAACGAGGAGTTCCTGCCGAAAAAATAAATAAATTCAAAATTTATGAGCTTTTGATGAGCGTGTGAGATGAATAGTAGATTTCCCTACTATGTAGTAAAAAAAAAACTGTTCTACATACTCGTAAACAGTTTATGTTTTATTATTCCGTACGTAGCGAAATTCCCAGCGAAATGGTGGCACCCATTGCAGGGTCTATAATGAAATGTTTGGTCCTATTGGAAGGATAAAAACAACAAGATATGCAAGTCATGGTGAACTCCTCTTTTTTCTGTCATGCATCCTAATTTGGGCGACACCACATGCGGGGTAAACGAGTACGAGCTGAATGTGCTCTGCTGTTGTATCACACAGACGCAGATATAAATTCCAAGTGTTTATTAAACATTATCGATACATTTTTATGTCAAAAACGTTTTTGAATAGTTAAACGCTTCGAGTATTCGAATACGGACACAACAGATTTAAGACAGATACATAGTCAAGGAAGGGAGAGGAACTCTTTTAGATGGAATGGTAAACGTCATTATATTTTATAATCTAAAGCAAGAAACAAACTGTGGCAGCTGTTGCTAGTTAGTTGAGGGCTGTTTTTCGAAATGTCAACTTCAGCGTATCCTTTATCGTTTTTTTTTTTTTTTTATTTCGTCTTTCTTTCTTCTTTCTTCATTAAGTGGCGCAACAGTTCGGGTGAACCAGGGCCTGCTTCTCGCAGCCACTTGTGTGTGCTCGCATTATTGTTACACGAATGCGCCAACTCCGAACGGCGAGTATCACCCGATTAAACGCCACCAAACCAGACGACTTGAAATCGCCTCCATATCGGCCGAATCATTAGCTAAATCTATGGAAAATGCCGAAAAAGATCGCATTTGACCGGCAATGCAAAAGGTGGCCTTTGCACAGTGGTTCCACTCTCGAATAAAGGTGGTCATAAGTACTTGCTCATTGAAAAATAACCACAATCAATTCATGTTAGAGTAATTTGGGGGAGCTGACTCCGTTTTGTTATATCAAGTCACGTTTTCGAGATAACGGTACGGTGCGGTACGGTATACAGGGTGGTCTAGTTTGGGATTCAGATATGTTGGGATCTGATTCATTGATTCATGATAAAACAAAATCGTACAGGAGGGGGTGTCTATCTTGAACACCCACTGAGCTACAGGGCGTTTAAAAAAGTTCTTTCAGAGAAGTAGGTACCAACACTTATTCAATTATAACTTCGAGCGTATTAAACTTAAAGCGACCAAAGTAGGCTTGTTTTATAGACAATTGCTTATCACAGTAAAAAAAAATATTACCATATGCACTTTCATTTATGAGATGTTGGTTATCAAACACAGATTTTTTTAAACCAATTTTTCTGAAAATCACATTTAGCTCAGGAAAGTGTGCTCGTGTTTTTTTTTTTTTTTTTTAGCGTTATTTTCATGCGCCATAATGTCACCTACAAATTCACCACACAAAGTTTTTACCTCGGACTTACAGTTTACCTGGTATAAAGTTGATTGTAGCACAAGAATCATTCAAAAACGAGCATTACCTTGTATAATATGTCCTCCAACAAACTAAATGCCAGGCTATTAGAAAAATCAGGCGAAAAAGTTTGCAGATCAGATTTTCTTTACTTAAGCAGATATCTGGCTGTATGATCAAGTAAGCATAACATTCTGGTAAAAGAGGATTTAGTGATAGCACCTGAAGTAAAATAATAAGAGGTATGGTCACTTCACTCAGAGAAAAATACTATATTTTTAATAGGAATTCCTTTTAATTCAATGTGATTTTACTATTAAAATTGGTCAATGGTATGTTTCCTATTATTAGTATAGTTGAAAAACCATTGAAGTTATAGTACCTTTAGACTATTAATCTAATTATTTTATAATATTGAATCAATAGTACATACGATTGAAAAGTAATAGGATCTCCTATTATTTTAATATGTTCCACTTTATGAATATACTATTAAAACTATTATTTTTCAACATTAATTTTAAAGGAGTAGTACTATTAACTCAGTGTGACAATGTTATTACATCAATTCTGCGCATACCATAGTTTCAATTAGTTTTTAATATTAAAACAATAGTTCATTATTGCAACAAATTAAAGGATATCCCATTAGATTAATCAGGTGATACCATTACAGTTATATGAACGCGGACTTTTAAAACTATTATTATGCATATTAAATAAATATTCGAAATACTATTTAATTACTGTGGCATATTATTAACTTCATAAAGCGAAAACTATATATTTTTTAAATTATGGTATAAAAGGCAGATGATTGGTTTATTTTGTACCTATATGTCACACATATCAACAGATACTTACATTCGAAAATTATTGAGATCAAAACTTTGCTGAAAATAAAACAAAGCCCTTTATAAAATAAATAAGTGAAAACAAATTATCCGTTTTTATAACTTTAAAATTTTATTCTGAGCAATTTTTTTTTACAGTTTTTTAGGGTAATAGGTACCTAATTACATAAATAAGTCAATATGTCTACTAATATTATTTACCAATTTTTTTCTTCTTGTCCACCGCTTCCAATTTCTCTTGTACTTCTCTCCATGGCTTATTGTTGTGACACAGCTAAATAATTGTGTCTTCTTCCTTTGGGGAAATGAGAGGTTCCTGTACGAAAGTGGGTTATTTTATAATGAAAGAGGAAGACCAATCGAACAAAGAAATTATATTACATACCACTTAGAGATTTTTCTAATTTCCAGATTTTGACCGGTGCATTTACCGCTTTGTCGTGTAGTTGGCCAAAAGGATTTAGTCCACGACCCATATTCTTATTCTTGAAATAATAATCCTACTGTAAAAATCAGAGAAATACGATATAAAAAAAAACAAATAAAAAGGAAACAAATGAACGAAACTTAAACAAACATTATAATAAAATTAAGTACACAAACAAATCAGAAAAATTGTATACTTACCAAAGCAGTTAACGGAGACTAGGGCATATTCCGAAAATGTTAGTGACCGTGTCAATCCATTTTCCTTCATTTACCTTGAAATACCTTATTAGCTCAAACTAAGAAATCCATAAATATCTTATGCATACTGTTAAATACTAATTTAATAGTATATTATACGCATAAAAATAGTATACATACTATAAAAAAGAATTCAATGGCATATCACATTAAAAAATAATATTATGCATTTGTAAAAATGTGCTCAATAGTATGAAAAAAACAATAATAATAATTAAAAACAGAGTAATAATAAAAAGAACTCACCTTTTGCACTTATTTTTCTCACAAATTTATTATAACTAGAATTTTCACTAAAAATTGATGCACACACTTCTACGTATACCGACAGAATGCAAATGCAAATGCAATGCAAATGAATTTTCAGAAAAACGATTTCTAGAACCAAGTTTTAGAAAAGAAAAGACTGTCATGTCACTATTTACTAGCTAAATGAATGGATTATGATAAAATCTTTAAAATGAATCCTAATCATCGCCGTACATAGCTTTAAAAAAAAAATCGCTTTTTACAGTTTTTTTTTTAAACAATTTGTAATTTCCACGCAAATAATGCAGTTCAATGTTATGATCATATTACTTTAATAGTACATTTTTTTTTATAACAGAAAGCAAACGCGTTCCAATATTGAATGAAAAGTTTTTCATTATTATTTTAAAAGGATACATCTTATTAATAATCAATAATATTGTAGTATTCAATATATTATTACAATACCATTAAAACAATAGTAAATCCGTTATTAAATTTATAATGTATCCTATTAATTCAATGTGGGTATTTTTTTGAGCAATCAATAGTACAAAAAACCATAAAAAGTATTGAAATAATAGGAAAAACGTATTATTTCGCGTACCATTAAATTAATAGTCGTACTATTGATCCATTATAGGATTTTTTTCTCTGAGTGTTATAGCTCAATTTAATCTGAATCCGTGAATTTCCGCAGCTGATTCAACTTGCATCAACGTAAGCGCGTGTACGTGTAAGTTTCGTCCTCGACATCATTTGTCCTTGTATACATTTTCATTCCTTTGCTTTTATTCCACCAGCAACCTCCTCTTCCACTTTGAATTTGAATTTGAATTTTTTGGGGCGAGAAGTCGCGAAACGCGACTTACAGTACAGAAATCAGCCTTTCTGGCAATATATAATGCGTCGGGGAGTCGCGGGGGGAACACAGTTAAAATTTTAACACAAAACACAGAACGCAATTTTATTTGAATTTTTTTTCCCCCACTTTCACAGTGCCACCACTTGTACAGTTACACATATCATACCTAAAAAAATATATAGAACGGAATTCTTACCTTCTACTCATAGATCCATTCCTAAAAAAATTGTTTGCATTCCCGAAAGCAGATGAAAAAAAAATCCAATGACGCTTACTTTCAAAGCACTGCAACTCAAATGCAATGGGTTAGCAATGCTATCACTTTGGAGGTAAAATCAAACGGTTCTGGCTTAACGGATCATTTTTTTTCTCATTAATATTAACTTTGGGTTGTTCTCAGCCAGCTTAAATGGTTTTGAGTGAAAACTTTTACAATGAATCTTTCGACTTTTGGCCTACGGTGGAACCGTCTCTTTATGTCAAACGAAATGCTACTGAACGAGGAATAAAAATTGAGAACGTCGAAAGTTTACGTGCTGCAGCTGCTACGACTTCAAATGCGTGATCATCGCTTAAGTGTCATCACCATTTCCTTTTACCTGACTAGTTCGTATTATTATATTTCATATTTATTTACTTATCTATGTATTCTTTGCTTACTAATTTATATATATTCTCTATTTATTTATTTATTTATTTTTATTTATTTATTTATTACTTATTTATATTTATAGTTATGTTTTTCTTGCTTTTTCTGAATTTGTCATTTTTGTTTTGTTTTTATGTGGGCAAAAAATCAATGATGGTCTATTGCTATTGTTCGACTCATACTTTGACTAACTATCTGTTGTGCTGGATCTCGTTCTTTTCTTTTTTGACATTCTATGAACAATACTTATAACAGTGGGGATGCAAAGGGTAGTAGTGAAAGTTTGCGCACGATGCTAAATATTTTGTGCAAACAAAGCGCTGGTCTTTACATATGCCACTTTAATGCGCAGAGTATTGTAAGAAAAATTGACGAATTTAGGTTTGTGTTTGAAAACGGCAAATTAGATGTAATTTGTATATCAGAAACTTGGTTTAATGCAAACCTCAGCAGTACTTTTTTTGCTCTAAGTGGATATAATCTATTTAGATCTGATCGATATAATCGGGTTGGTGGAGGCGTAGCTATTTATATTAAAAAATCATTAAAAGCCAAACTGGTAAGGTGTTCGCTGCCATCGGACAAGATCGAATATCTATTCTTGGAAGTATTGAATGGTAGCGATAAATGCATCATTGGCTCAATTTACATCCCTCCTAATGTTGCTCAACACAAAATTGTCAGTGATATGTTGGAAGACATTTGTACCCTAGCCCCAAAATGTATTCTCTGTGGTGACATAAATATTAATTTACTCAATAATGTATTATATGTATATATATATTATGTATTATTAATAATGTATTATTAATATGTCCTTTGCCAATGTGTCCCATGCAACGCACTATATGCCAAATAAGATTCCTTCGCTGATAGATATTATCCTACTTAGTGATGCTAATATGCTGAAACATTACTCTCAGCTGTGCTTTCCCGCTTTCTCCCATCATGATCTTATTTTTGCAACTCTAGACATACCAACACTCACTACTAATAGTACACAAACTATAAAATTCTACGATTTTAAGAGTGTTGAAAACGTGTCTCTGATAAGTGAGTGCATTTCTCTGGACTGGGACTTGGTTTTTCTTGCAGCAGATGTAAATGATCAAGTTGAGATCCTTAATGAACTTATAACGCACTTATTTTATAAATACGTACCAATAAAATCGTTTGCTTTAAAGCAAGGACCATGTCCATGGCTTTCGAATGAAATCATAACCGCTATGAAAACAAGAGATCGCCTTTATCGTCGGTGGAGAAGATTTCAAATCCCACTAATGTTTGTTGAATTTAAAAGGACTAGAAATAGAGTAAACTCAATGATTAAAAGAGCTAAGTTATCGTTTTATTCAGACAAGTTTAACGCAAACCGTTCCTCATCTTTTATGTGGAATCAGATCAAAAAAATCGGGGTGTGCAATAAAAGTAACTTTCAACCTAATGATAACATCGATATTGAGGAACTGAACAGGAAGTTTACTAGTACGCCTCTGGTACCAGATGTTTCTTGTCCTGTACCCGGAAATATAATTGTAAATACATCTTACAATGCTTTCTTGTTCGATATAGTTGATTCGTTTACTGTTGGTAAGGCGATAATGTCTATAAAATCTGAAAGTATGGGCATAGACAATATTCATCCGAAACTTATTAAAATTATTTTGCCTTATATCCTTAAATATGTAACGTTTATTTTCAACACTATCTTAATGTCCTCGATCTACCCGGATCAGTGGAAACAAGCCAAAATAATTCCTATCCCTAAAAATAGAAATAGCACTGAATATCGACCCATTGCAATTCTTCCATTCCTATCTAAAGCATTTGAAACAATTATTATTTATTATTATTATTAACACCCATGAAGTCGGGTTTTCGTTCTGGTCACAGCTGTGTTACAGCCTTGTTAAAAGTCACTGATGATATACGGGAAGCTATAGACCGAGATGAAGTAACTCTGCTTACTTTAGTTGATTTCTCAAAAGCATTCGACTCTGTTCATCCTGATATTCTCTGTGATAAACTTTTGTCTTATTTTAATTTTTCCCACCTGTCCGTAAAGCTAATCTTGTCTTACTTAACTAAAAGAGTCCAATCTGTCTTTTACAATCAGACCTTATCGTCTCCCTTACCTGTTCTTTGTGGTGTGCCCCAAGGCTCTATAATCGGTCCCTTGTTATTTTCTATGTTCATTAATGATCTCACTCTCGTGATACGTAATTGTCATTTCCACATTTATGCTGATGATGTACAGATCTACATTCACTTTCCTATTGGTCTGATGGATGATGCCGTTGAAAGAATGAATGAGGACCTCGCTTCTATGGTCAAATGGTCTTTTGCTAATAGACTTCTTTTGAATCCTTCAAAGACTAAATCTATCCAAATCTTTAAACACATGTTATCGTCTCGCCTCCCTCCTATTTTATTAAGTGGTGTTCAGGTTGAAATAGTTTCTAAGATTAAAAATCTTGGCATTATCCTTAGTGGCAATCTGACTTGGAGTGACCACATTAACTCCGTGGTATCTAGAATTTATGGTGCTCTACGGGGTCTATCAGTATGTCGAGAAACTCTACCAACAGCTGTTAAACTGAAATTGGTAAAGGCCTTGATTGTACCTCTCATCATGTATGGCTGTGAATTATTCGCCAGCACAGATTGTAATTCAAAACGTAAGTTAAACGTTGCCTTCAATGCAATTGCAAGATTTGTATACAATTTGCGTAAATACGATCATGTTTCTAGCTACTCCCGGCAAATACTAGGATTTAGTCTTGAACAATATTTAAACTTTCGAGCTTGCACTTTGCTTTCAAAATTGTATACCAAAAGCAGCCTGTTTATTTGTTCAGTAAAGTCGTATTTTCACAATCTCATCGATCTATGTGTATCAGACCTAATGTTTACACTTGTGTTATATCTCGTAGGCAATTTTTCATTCATGCCATTTGCCTTTATAACAAACTCCCCCTCAGTATAAGAACCAAGGTCGAGCACAGAAGTTTTTTGTCGTTAGTCTTTTCCTATCTTAGTACTCTTCATTGATGTTAATCCCGTTTTAAGTAACTTAACAATTCTGTATGCAAGTATTTTCATATTATATTTTATTCAATTCCTTTTAAATTGTTTTAATTTTACGCTTTAATTGTTTTCTTTCTTTTTTTTTTCCTTCACTTGTTTTCATTCTATTTTTATTGTTTATTGTTATTTTTTTTCATATATACTAAAGATTTGTTTCGATGTAATATACCATATGTAAACTGTGCACTCTTAAAGAATATATTTCTTATTGTACAGCAAATTTAATAATAAAAAAAAAAAAAAATAAAAAATAAAAAAACACTGTGCTTGGTGCGATATCATTTTCAAAAAGTACCTCCTTGAACTAAAATAAATGATTATCCAAATGAACAACAAAACATAATTTTTTTAATTTTTTATTTTTTTCAGAAACTAATGCTTTCACTTTAAATCCCCTACCCAGTATATATCATTCCTAGCAATAGCAAAAGGGTGCAGGGAAATAACTTCACGGGCAATAGCTTCCCATGGGCAATAACTTCACCTGTGAAATTTAACCAGAAATTTTGTGAAACTATCTCCCACCTATGATTTTTACGAAAAACCCAGTGGTACCGTGAAATAAAGCCGAATTTCAATCCAACATTGAATATTTCGTCTTCACAATGTGACATAGAACATAACCTATTTTACATTTGGCTCTAAATAATAAGCCCCAAATATAAAAATTAATTAAAGCCCAGAAATTGGGGTAATTTGTCATAATGAAATTATAACTAAAATTGAAATAAGGCGCCAAAAATATATAAAAGAAAGAACTAATAATATCAATCGGTTTAATTACCATGGGCTAACATCGGTTGGTGACGTGAAATAACCCTTTACGCAATAAGTCTCCATTTGGCATTATCCCTATTTTTTAGTGGAAATACGGCCAAAAGAAGAAAAATTTGGTGTTATTTCCACCAAGAAAGTAAGATAATGCCCAAAGGCCTTATTTCGTTTTTAGAAATTCTTGAAGATTTAAATTCTTAAAATTTTAAATTTTTGTTAATTTCAAAACACTTAAAAAATAATGAGGTGCAAGTCTTTCCAAATAATAAGACAATATAACAGTTATGAACATACATATATTCGGGCGAATTTTATTTGTACTACTCCTCTATCTTATACTCCAAGACTAAATATTCCATTTAAAAATTATTAGATATTTAACTTTTTAGCTTGCACGTTCAAGACAAACTTTAAATTTAAATATATTATTTTTAAATGGAATCTTTAGTTTTTGAGCAAAACAGCCATGGGAAGCGCACTCGGCTCGAAAATCTCAGGTATGCACACTTCCATTTCGCTTCCACAACTAATCGAAGAACGAGATAGCACCGGTCGTTTGAAGATGCCAGCATTTGCAAGAAATGCGATAATGGTGACCGAATCAAGAGAAAGTGTTGCCAAAATTGTTGTAATACTGTGTACGATCCGACCCGCATATTAAACCTGCTCCGGTTATTTGCTTGGATTGTACTAACAATCTCAAATAAAATTATACTATATATTACCCAAAAAAATGTTTTTAAACATAATGTACTAGGCGGTACCCGGGTACCACCCATGGGCACTTCCGTCATAGGTTTGAAAAATGGTTAAAAACCACATGTTCTTTTCACTTTTTTTCAACAACTTTTAGTTTTTATTGCGTAAAAATGATTTTCTAGAGATGTCATGGAATCTCAAAAAAAAAACGGAAGAGTGGGGAAAAAAGTATTTAGGTTTGAATGTCCAAAAATTACCCGGATATGGATTGTTGAGGGTTAAACGCGTTTTTGTAAAAAATCGTTGGTATATCAAAGTACGCGAACAGACCTCGTTACAAGCAAATAGCGGTAATTTTGTTGTTTCAGAACTGGTTTCTTTTTACCCGGTAAGGTAGTTAACCTCACGCATGACCCCCATCCTGCAGAAAGAGATCCTTGTATACCCCTAGGACAAGGGATCAGGCGCACCGGTGTCAGTGACCCGCTACGGGGGTTCGAGCGCTGCCGTTGGCTCATCCGCCACCAACTCTCTTCCAAGACACTGATAAGTACATAGAAATCCTTATCGACCTGGGCTCCGAATATGGAGTTTTGTTTCCGTCCGGAAATTTAACGCCACTATTGGTTCCATCGAATTCGTCCGCTGACGAGTTTATAGTGCTGCTATTTTCTCTTCATCAGCACTTGAGCTTTTAAGTCCAGCAAGCAAGCGACAAGTACCCGATGGCTACCACTTAGAAGTAAAACAAGCACAATAGATGTGTATTAACAGTTACAACACTGAGCTTTGCCGTCAGTACCTACCTATTTCACAGCATCCAACCAACCAACCCGCAGAGTATTCGATTCCAACCCAGATGGTCAGCGCAGCATAGGATGACTGCACCTAAGGTGGCGCGCACAAATGGAAAAGGACCTTAACCAACTTGGAGTGCGCAGCTAAGGACCAGGTTAACTGGAAGGGGTTCACAGTTCCCCGAAAAAATGGTGCTGATGCTTATTTACCAACCTACTAAAGTAAGAATGCCATTCAGTGGGCGATTTCGTTGTTGAAACTTACGATGAACTGAGCTTAGCGTCCTCACAGAACGCAAATATGTACCATCACGGGATCCCCAAGTACATGTTGTCTCTGTGGATGTTTCTAGCCGTTGAATGGTACTCTACGGAGTATCAGACGGAAGACCAAGAGTGCTACAAAATCATATTTTGCGGTTTAAAAAAGAACCAAGAACAAATCGTATTACCAAGTCCAGACTTGGAACTCAATTCTTGTTACTCTTTCTTGGCACATCTCAATATTTTTGTTTTTAATGTGGAAAGGATTGAAAACATCGATTTGAAACACATGTTAAGATACATAACTTCATGTGAGCCAAACAATTTAGACAACTCCTCAGGTAAAACTCAATACCCCCATGTGGATTTTGTTCGTTATTTCAAACTAAAAGAAACCTGAGCCGGGAGGTGGACCTCCCATGACCACAGTTCACATGAAAAACCCATTTGTCTTGTAGAAAATGGACACAAAAGCTCACAATTCGACTGTATTATTGCTCTGTAGCATCATGGGCTTCCCCTTGTTCCTTTGCACATCCCGATTTCATTTTATCCAGAATGATTCTTACTTTTTGCTTTGCCAATATCCATCTGTCTTGAGTCATACGAGTACATGCTGAGTTGGAAAAAGTTAAATTGCATGATGTACATCATTGTAAAGCATTGTGTAACGATGCAGCCAGATGTCCATTCCTCACTGTCCACCGTGTGAGTGGTTGGGTCTGGGGGTTGGTGGTTGGTGCGGCAAAAACAGTCCAGAACAGCACATTCGGAAATCTTCAATCATCAAGGTATCAAGAGCTTTCGAGCGTGGATACCCGATACAAGATCCTAACCGCACAAGAGGTACTATGTGCCTGGATGACTTCTCCCTGTAATGGCTGCCGCAAAGCGGCTTATACCCAGATCAAAGTAGATTCGTCAATGACATCAAAATGTCATCACGTAATCACGAATATCTGGAGTCAAAATTTCACTCAGCTGGCGACAGGGTTGCGTAATTGATGTACTTGTGTCTTTCGTAAATGAATTTTCAAATACGACACTCTAAATTTATCACCACACGACTTTGCCACGATGTGTGTGCGGTGTTTTGTTATTCTAATGTGGTACGTAGATATACATTCCCCGGGCACCCTTCGCCCAGGTGCGAGAACACTGATTCCCTTTCGCGCAGGAAGGTGAAATGTAATAAGTTCCTACTTGAGATTCCTTTGCTCGTAACACGGCCTCATCCTGCTGCTACATGCATACACGAAGCCAAACTTTGGAGATGATACTCATCGCGGATTCGCACCCCATTAAATCGTCATGAACACACGGAGCTGAATGGCAAATGTACAGATTGTATGTTTCCTCAAAGTAGCAGATTCTTCCAAGCATGAATGCCAAGTCGACTTCCAAGAACCTGTGTGAATCCAAATCCGTGTAAAAAAAATTCACAAACGCTCTGCTTCCTGGCTTTTCCTGTTTCGCATTTGTAATTAGTGGCAAATGTAGTAGCTCTGTGATTTGCACAGGCGACGCGAGGTGGAGCCCGGGTAACTAATCGTATGCAGTATGTTCCTGGTTTTAGGAATCATTTCGTCATTTAAATGCCGTGCCATTAAACCGGAATTATTGATACACATCTTGCTTGTACGGTTCCTTTTTTAATGGAGGGCGGTTAAATACTCCATCCATTTGTTAAGTGTTTTACAAGGTTTGAATATATTTGAATGCCAAGTTGTGGCAATGTGTTGTGTCACAATAAATGTTTATAATGCGAATTCGCTGTAACTTTTGCATTGCAAATTAAAGTATGTATGTACATATAGTTGGAGTGATAAGTGTTTGAGGTTAATCAGCATCGCGTTTGTGTTGTGGCAGACATTTATGTCGTTGAACAACATCTTTCGAATTAATCTTTTATGGCAAGCAATTAAAGTAAAAGTTGCCCGAAGAACTAATTTAAAATCTTGTCTTGGAGATAAGTTTTAATTTTAAGCACTTCCCCTTTCCAAAACACTACAAATAATAGGTCCGTTTGGTGTGTCCTTCCTTTTCGCGTAAATGATTGATATCTGTCAAATAGTAAAATCCTCTCAATGAGAAAAAACTTGAACAGGAGACACCAAACGCTTTTGAAACAAAACCTGTCGATTTGTTTTTGTTTTCCACTGCAATGAAGATTATGACATTTCTCCAACTGTCAGATGGCTTGGTTTGACAGAGTTGAACAGTCCACCCCAAGGAGAAGATCTTGCAGATACTTATAGATAATTATTCATCGCAAAGAGATGCTATGAAAGTTTTATTGCGAAAACTATCGACACACCAAACAGACCTAATAATGACGTTTAAAAAACATCGAATAAAAGCACATTGTTTCACAGAAAGAAAAAAACATAGAATAGAACAGTTACTGGCAACACTAACACCGATTACAGCAAAATTACCATCGCCATGTTTTAAGTCACATCTGACAGAACTACTGGTATTTTGAAACTGACATCATTCTAAAATAAATAAATTCAGATCTGTTTTTTTTTTTATAAACGGATCCTGCCACAAGGCTGATACTACGACCTAAAAGATCTATTGTATCATAGGATTCTAATTAGTCGAAGAGGCAAACCATCAGGAAGTATGTCCTTGGTTGACGCATTTTTTAATTCATAAGGTCTAAGGAGTTCTTTATGTAGGGTACGCCGTCTGACCCCCGGCAAAGGACGTGCTGGGCTGTCTCGATTTCCTCTCAACAGAGTCGACAATCGGTCTCGCTAGACGGCCTAACTTGTTTAGGTGGTATCGTAACTGGCAATGACTGGAAAGGAAATTTCTTAGATACCTAAAATCCTTCTCATTGTAGTTTAGAAATTCTCCGCGTTGGGTATAAGGCTTAATTAAAAGTTTAGCTTGTCTAAGCCCTGGGACATTTCTCTAATGAGAGAATCAGAGATTATGTTCCCATTTGTCTATGCCACAAAAGGTTTCCGGGCCGGCAGTAGAGCCTGAATTGGCCTTTGTGAACAGGTACCCACCAAAGTTTGACCTTATTGTGAGTAGCTAGGGATTGGAGAGCATTAAAGCCAGTCTTGAGTCGAAAGAGTAGAACCTCAAAGCTTTGAGTGCGGCGTGGCTGCCTGAAAAGACATTTATTTTAGCTCACTTGATGCATCTTTACTTAGTTGCCGCTACAGTTCGAGGTGAACCTGGGCCTGCTTCTCGCAACCATTTGTGTATGCGTGTTATATTTTTGCACGAATGAAAGGGACCTACAGTTTTTTGCCGACTCCGAACGGCGAGTTGAGAAGCTCAATCGTGACAAATGAGACTCTTTGATGCTTGTCAGACATTCGAAAGAGGTGGGCACTGTGAAAAAACTCTTTAGGTGTTAGACCTGGTCTGGGATTGAACCCGGGCAGAATTGCGTAGTAGTCCAACGCACTACACTAACCACCACGCCCACGGCGACCACATCTCTGAAGGTCAATCAAGGCGCAGATCTCAATGGCGTGGACCTCAGCTTGAAACATGCTGGGGAATGATCCAAGAGGGACGGAGACTCTGGCCCAAAAATCTCACCACCAACTCCAGAGGCCATTTTCATCTATCAGCGTACCAACCATACTATACATTTTAGGTAGGGTAGGTCCGCCGTTTGACCATGTGGTACGTTCCCCAATATTTCAGGATGATTGGACCTAGGTTAATAATCCTTCTCTGCATGGAGGGTACTAGAACAGTCTTACAGGGGTTGACTGAGAGTCCTTCCCTGCTGCAGCATTCTGAAACGATGTGTAGTGAACTTTGCATCCCACTCGTGATGGTTGAGTCAAATTTACCACTCACTATGATTGCAAGGTCATCAGCGTAGCCGATGGCTTCATAGGCCGGCTTGCATAGTTCAGCAAGCAAATCATCGATGACGAGGGACCATAGCAAAGGAGAAAGGATATCCCTTTGTGGGTAGCCTCTGATTGCCGTCACCGCCACCAATATATCTCCTGAATTGGATTTTAAAATTCGACTTTTCAGCATGTTCCTAATCCAGCTGTTGATCGGTTCTTCGATCCCTCTTTGGCGAATGGGTCTTGAAATTGATTCATAGCCAGTGTTGTCATAGGCGCCTTCTACTAAATGTCCAGAAAAGCACAGAGAGCGATATCATTGGAGCGATGAACCACCTCCATCTAATTGACAAGATGGTAGAGACCATCCCCTGTTGATGCTCAGCTCTGTTACTTAGCTCCGAAGAGTTTACAGTCAGTAACCGATTATAATTTCCAACGTCACAACATTTTTTCTACGTTGATGGCAACGCTGAGTTAAAGCCGCAAAATTTCATGAATGAAAAGAAAGGGCAACGTCCGAAAAGACTGTTAACAAGTTACATTTAATTTTCCGCTTTTTTCGATTATTCGCTTTGTTGTCTAAAAATAAATTTGAATAAATTATAATGAATAAGAATCTTACTATATTTCTGATTTAACAGTTAAAAATAACAATGACTAATGAAACTGTTAAAAAAATGCGCAAGGCCATTCAATTCAATTGCATAATAACACGTCCCAAACAAAAGGAAAAAAAAAAAAAAAACTCGAAACAAAATGACAACAAAATGTCAGCTGAAATGACAGCAATTGCAATTTTCTTTGGGGAATTTTATACAATGTTCTTATTTTTAGATACTTACATACATAGCTATGTACTTACATTATGTAAAATAACTACAAAATCTGTTAAGAAAACTGGTTTCTAAAAAAACCGCAAATCAGCCAAAAAAATAAAAAATACTTTGGAGAAGCAACAATGCAAAACAAGAATGACATTGACACTGAAGACACTGTGTTCAGCACGATGGTTGAATGACATCGTCTGGGGGATAATCGTATTAAGAGTTACGTGACAAAAGTCTACTATAGATCAAAATTACTTCCGATAAAAGATTATATTGCAGATGTCGATTATATCTTGCATAACCGACTTTTAAAATTGCCAAAACGTGCACAGAAATGTTGTAACAGTTTGTAAGGACAGAACGCAGCAATTGCAAAATTATTATTACATTTGACAGGAGATGTAGAATTATGTGCTGCATTCGAGTAACAGTCGTCAATTTATTCTTTAATTTAAATTACAGGAGACACTACTATTTAAAATTTAAAATCTAAAATTTAAAGATAAATTTAACCCTTTGGCACGGGAATTAATTGTGACCGTATTAAAATTATGTGGGTGATATTTTTAGATCAATAATGCTTCTAATATCATGTTTTGAGACTTTCAGTTAAAAAAAAGTTTTAGAAGATGGGTTTTAGAAATGTACATTTAAATGTACAATCCGCTCTAATTAAAAAAAATTCTCTCCAAATTAACAAAAAATAACTTCTCGACTTATTTGCAGATATTTTAACAAAGAACTAATATAATGAATGAATAGTATTATTATAAAGAAAAATCAAATCAAAAAACCTCCTTTGCTTGTCTTGCGATTGTTTTTCGATCTCGTAGCTTTTTTTCTATAATGAGTGAGTGACTTTCCATCTAGCTGAATATCGCATAGTGTCTTACCTAATTTTTTTTTTCTTTTGAAGGCAACAGATAAAAAAGTTGGGGTGTTTGTTTCTGAATTTCATGCTTGTCCCCCGTTTTGAGGTAGTAGAAACTGATTCCCATAGAGAAGTTTCTTAGCAATTTCTAATCGGAAATGCAGCTGATCAAGAATTTCACCTTATTTCCCAACGCTTTCCGCATGCTGTTTATACTCCAGGTAGCAAGCAAATAGAGCTTAATATAAAAGTCCATTGGTATTAAGTAATCTAGCGAGAACAGTAAATGAACTCATTTGATTATAAAAAAAAAAAAAAAAAGTAATAATGCGCAGAGTTAATTTCTTTGATTTAATAAAAGCTTAGTATACAATATGTATATTGATCTAGTCTAGAAGATCAACCTATGGCCAATGAGAGGATCCCAGTAAAGTATAAGTCGCGCAAGTTTCATACTCCCAATTAAAATCTCCAACTACTACAACTTTTTGATTTTGTTGGGATCTGTGGGTTTAAAGTCTCATCCATTGCTAAGAATGACGTTTAAGCTTGTATCAAATGAAAATTACTCAAATAATTCATCAGAAAAAGGTTCTTTTGAAAAACGAATAGGAACTTATACCGTTATCTTGTGGAAATTCTTCGTTTTCTTCAAATGGAATCAGTACTTACAAATTGTTTTCTTCGCCATTTTATATGTTCTTTCTTTGTATAGTCAATAACATACTCAGGTGCATGAGTGACTCTATAGACTATTTGAACAATTGCAGAACTATTCATTGTAACTGCAGCTTCCTCATATACTGCTGCAATTAATGAAGCAATATTTACCTGGTCCTGGTCTTCGAAGAGATCGCCTTTCTCGCCCAGAAATTCATTTCCATCACCTGGGTGAGCAAATTCCTTTTGGATCATACATAACCACAATATCTTCCTGATCTTTCTCAACATTGACTTCACATCCCGATACCAACAAATCGGTTTCGTCTTCAATTTTGAGCCAACAAGTACATCAAAAAACTTTTTCGAATAATTTCCTACAGAAAAAATATATTACAATATTACAGTAAAACTTGCGAATAGTGGTGCACATTTTTTCTACTATTCGCAACATTTCAACTATTCGCAATTTTTTCCACTATCGGCAACCTAATTTCTTTTATTATTTTTCGATCAATTTTGATATCGGAGTTCAGAATGTGTAGGTCTGTTTGGTATCTTTTTTGGCACAAGGAATTGAGATCTGTCAAATAATAGAATCCTCTCAAAGACAGAAAACTTGCACAAAAGCAAACAAACGCTTTTGAAACAACACTTGGTCAAAGCAATTAATTTGTTTTTGTTTTCCACTAACAATGAAGATTACGACATTTCACAAACTGTCAGATGGCTGGTTTGACAGAGTTGGTTCGGCCCACCCCGAGGAATAGGTCTTGCAGAAAATACATCGCCAGCTGAGAGCCAAATGAGAGTAAAAAAATTGAGAGCCATGAAACTGTTATGATTCTATGTAGTTTACATAGAACTTTCGAAAACTAGCGTGTTACCAAACAGACCTTGTACTTGCTGAATGTAGCCGCTAGTAGAATGAGACACACACGAAAAAAGACAATTGAAATGTCGAAATTCTCGGAAAAGGAAACGAAGCCGACAAAATGTTAATGAATTTTGGCGCATTCATATCTTGATTCTGCTATTGAAGACTGAATTTGTATGGGGAAAAAACAAAATTCATTGAAAAATTCTCCAGTATTCAGATTTCGCAGGTTTCCACTATATAAGAGTAAGTTTGTATGAAGGAAATCAAAATTGGCATCCAAAATGTTTACTATCCAGGTTTCGCAAGATTCTATTATTCGCAGATTCCACTATTCACAAGTTTTACTGTATTACATTTGACCCGATTTGTACATTATAATGTACAGGATATTTAAATGCTCATTAGAGTTGGCACTGACTGTACATTCAAATGTACACCAATTTTAACAACAATTTAAGTGCACAAACAAATAAATGCTGGAAAATATGTTACTAAGAAAGGAAAATATATATATTAACAAATAGAAAAATCTAATTTCGCAAGTCCTACCCGTTATAATAACATTAATTACAATCAAAAATATAAACTACTTTTTAAATATTTGGATTGGCACTATTACCACTACCAAAGATTAAGCCAAATCGAGGATTAAAATCCACTTAAATGCCCACACATAGGCAAAACTTATATGGGGACATGTTTTTTTGGTATAATCATCAGAGATTAGATGATTTAATGAATAAACGCGTAGCCTATAGGCGTTAGAAATACTTGTACATTTAAATGTGCGCCACTCGCCAAAGGGTTAAATAATTTAAGTTATTAGAGTAATTTGAATGCCTTTAGGATGTTTTAGCAAAGAAGAGAAAATCATGTTAAGCAGGCACTTGGGTTTCAAATCGGAAATGGTCTTAAAAAAACAAAGACAAACAAGCACCTGGAATTGTTGGAGGTACATCATATTCCTTTGACAACGATGTCTGATGACGAATATTTATTGGTGTAGGGGTAAGTGCGCTGGACTACTATGCAATGCTGCCCGGGTTCAATCCCAGCCGGGGTTCAACACCTAAAAACACTCGACATTCGACATTCGAAAGAGGTGGCACTGTGAAAAAACTTTAAGGTGTTTGCTGCGATTGAACCCAGGCGTAGTAGTTCAACATGTTTACCACTATACCACGGTGCTCATAGAACAAAGCCTAACGAGTCTAAAAACTATGGGAAAGCATATAACTTTAAACTTCCCCCAATGCGATTTAAATTGAAGAAAAAACATAATTTGTCGAACTTTTAAAGATTGGTTTGATTTGCAGGTGTTTTTAGTGCAGTAAGAATCCCACTCGTTTGGTACCGAAGAACTTCCGAGTGCCTTTTGAAGATTTGAAGAGAGAGAGAAAAAAATACCATAGAAATCGCAAATGCACGATTCCATTTTTGTTTTATCATTATTAAACTCAGACAAATAAATCTGACGGATATTTTCCTGAGAGCCTCCATTTTGCTACGCTAAATCACTTAACTACACCGAACCCTAATGAGTTAAAAATTAAGAAACCCCAGTTTAATCATATTTAGAAAATAAAAATTAATTAATACTCTACATTACAAGAACTGTGTGCGAGAAATTTTTGGAACGTAGATTTTATTTTATGTCTTACGTAAGTGAGTCCACGACCCACATAATTAACTCTTAGCCGAGATGAGAACACTCCCTAATTTCGGAAAAGTACCTAATTTCTAGAAAGTTATGCTAATGCCTGTAAAAGTACGATGATTGATGTTTATCCACAGAATGGCACCGTTGAACTGTAAGGACGCGCAAACTACAAATTCCGCCGTTAGCCTTGCCTAAGCGAGCTACACTGTTAAGTAGAAGGAGAAGAAACTTGCAGAGTCATTCTCGAAACGATGATACTGTCATTTGAAGAGGATCCTTAAGGGCATTGCTACTGTCTTTCGAATAACTTGGAAAAACTAGTTTTTCATCTTTCTATATGCGTTCACACCCTGTGCACTAAGGAGCACATCCACTGTTAAATTTACATTTTTTTTTCTTTACCCCGCTTAAGGATTCGCCTCCAAGAGATTCCCGCGAAATATGCCTCGACGTGTAATTAGAATTCAACTTGCAATTTACTTAGAATCACACTGAGTAAGCTTCGGTTAACGTTGTTCTTGAACAGTTATTGCACCCTATGCACCCATACATACATACATGTGTAGGTACATACTCTGAGCAACTTCTTTTAATTAACATTTATGTGACGTAATATAAGGTGCTCAAGTTCGTCCTTAAGTACAATGATGCTAGAAGAGATTACATTTATTGCTCTCTAACCAAGGTAGTTGTTTTACGAACGGCAAGCCACTATACCACACAAGAGCGTTGGAGTGGTGGTGGGATGTGGATTACGCTGCAGTTGTAAAATGTCATCACTCACCATTACGAGGGCGATGTTGGCACAACGCAGTGGTTTTTCTACATTGTTCAAATAAACTTTTGTATGTATGTATACGACGACCTATTTGTATGTATATGTATATTTATATAAAACCCCCCATTGAATTAATATTAACAGGGGTAACCCAAATAACTAGACAACATCACAATGATGATGACAACGACCATGATGATGTTCATAGAAGCAAAGCGATGTAACCATGTTAGTTAAGCTCCGTCCGTCCGTCCGTCGTCCAAGTGTTCGAAACATTGTTCTCAATCTCATTCCTTAATTGCGGGAGGAGCTAAAGCCATAGACAATGAAATGAGGAAAAAAAATATTTGAAAGGAAATCGATTGGACGTGGGGCGATGACGATGTTGCAATTCCATTATTGGGACAAGAATGTCAGGGGGTGAGTTTAATTTTAAAGGTCGTACCTATACTAAGTAAATATGGATACTCGTTCATCACTTGGGCCAGGGCTATGGAATTGTTGTTTGTTTAAAGATTTATTTCTACATATTATTGTAACAGTAGTAAGGTCATAACTTTAAGTACCAACCTAGTGTAGATTTGCTCGGTAGCCGAAGGGGGTAATTATAAAAATAAGACATTCGACTTTTTTGAGTCAATTCCTTTGAACATTTTTTCTATACTTACTCGTAGAATTGAAATAAAAGATGGAGACAGTATCTGAAGTCCTCTGCCGATTTAATTTGGAATCTTTTTTTACTATCATTGTTATTACACTTAGAACTAACAATCTTACCAAGTAATATACCAAGTGCTATACATGTCTTGGAAGCAATCCAATGGTTGATGCCAATATTGTCAGATTCCTAGGTGCAATAGATACACTTAAAACTGACTTAGTAAGAATTGACTGGTCTGATACATCCAATACTAAACGGCGCACATTGGGACGAAACGGTAGATTTACTGGACATGGCATTTTCACTTAGTTATTTCCACTGAAAAATTCCACCGTGGATCATATTTTATGTATTTTTTCACGCTGAATCGAATGGTCTATTTGGCTGTAGGAGTTACGCAAAAGAAGCTACAGCCCACAGAATACTTACTTACTTAGTTGGCGCTACAGCTCGAGGTGAACCTGGGCCTGCTTCTCGCAACCATTTGTGTGTGCATGTTACATTTTTTGCACGAATGGAAGGGACCTACAGTTTTTTGCCGACTCCAAACGGCGAGTTGAGAAGCTCAATCGTGACAAATGATACTCTTTGATGGTTGTCAGACATTCGAAAGAGGTGGGCACTGTGAAAAACTTTTTAGGTGTTTGCGGCGGGATTCGAACCCAAGACCGCTGGCTCAGTAGTCCGACGCACTAACCACTTGCGCTACGGTGCCCACAGAATATCCACCTTCTGTTTTATTTAGCTTTATATGAAATAATATTTCGTATGAATTGTAATAATTTTAAACTGTAATAAGCACTAATCATTTTTCTTTGAAACAAGCCTACTTTGGTTGCTCTAAGTTTAACACACTAGAAGTTATGATTGAATAACTGTTGGTACCTCATTCTCCTAAGAATTTGTTTTCATAACATGAACCAATGAATCAGATCCCAAAATATCTGTATCCCAAACCGGACCACCCTATATACCTACAGGCACTGCATATGCATTGCATATGGTTTAATTTTACGATGGAAGGCAATTGTTCAAACATAAATAGCGGGCGGAGTAGGACCAAGTAGGATATAATTCTTTCGCATATCTTTCACTTAATACCTAAGGTAAACACCTGTGAAGTTCGTTTTTCGGAACAACTCGGAACTTTTTTGTACTGGCTACGGGTTGAATTTCCCGAAAATACTGTCAAAAAAGACGTTATTTCCAAGAAAGATTACATGCCCTGGCTACCAAAGAACATAGAATGTTTCTATTTCCTGACAATATTTACTACTAAACTATGTAAAAAGACAATATTAAAAAAAAAAAAAAAACTCAAACATTCTTCCCGACTTGATTATACTGCGATAAACGAAACCCAATTTATCCCGAATTTTCGTTAAAATTTCAGATTTTTATACTCGTTTTTGAGGTTGTTTATTGAAAAAACCTGTAGAAAAACGAGACCGTGGGTGCCAAAATGTAATTGACATGTCCACCAGTGTCTAATAACAGCTGTATATACGATACTTTGGAAAGCCATACTAGAAACATACAATTTCGACCTATGTCGCGATTTTTACACCAACCGTCCCACTGTGCGGCGTAGCAATACAATTCTCCAAGGAAGCGAAATACTTAAGAATAATCTGCCACGCCGAGCTAAATATGTATATTATACATCACACTAATCACATTAATATTATAAATGTCTGCCTGTTTGTCTGTTACCTTTTCACGACTAAACCGCTGAACCAATCATAATGTAATTTGGCAAATGTATAGTCTGGAAGAAAGACAAATGTGAGAGAACTGCCCGCTGGATGGTGCTGGAGTCAAGTTATTAACAAATTCTATATTTTAGGAAATAAACAAAGAAAAAAGTCCGGTTCTAACCGACATATTTCTTTCACGTTAAATTGTAAATAATTTTATTAAATTCTCAACTGCTAGATGCATAAAGAATTTATACACCGGATAATCACCCATGGTGAAAAGTAGAGTGTGTATTGACCTAAAAAGTGGTTGGATGTACATATTATATGCAAAACTGAAATACATCCCCAATTCCACTCTTCACCTAGAAAAGTTTATGCTGACAGTCTGATGGACCACGAGAAACGACAAACGCCAGCAAATTTTCTGAGGAAACCGACATACATATAAGTAGCATGCAATGGCATAGTACGACACATGGTAATGATAAACCCCATACCTAACGTGTAACAGTACAAATTATGTTACACATCTTATATTTTGGATTTAAAATTCTCCCCCACGAAACTGTCCTAATGTTTCAGTCAGTCTGATTAACAATTAGCCATTAGAAAGTCTTCCGATGCTTAGCCTACTGGCTCTTAAATCTTTGCTACTAAACCGAACATTTCATGTGATACAACCAAATAATAGTAGTTTATTCACACTTTGAACATTTGGTACGATTTAACAAGGTTTGTCGGATTTGGGGGCTCTTATTTCTACCCAGAACCACATTCCTATAGCACCGTTTTGCCTAATAAGTAACATCAATGTTTTAGTATACGGGTGAAGCCGAGCGGGTGAGTTAGTAAATACATACACATGTACATCCAAAGCAATGTCAAACTTTTGACAATGCATAATATAGGGCCTATTGCCAAGGAAAAGCCTATAGATCTATACCCTTCGAACATTCGGGCTTCTGGTGCAATAAGCTTTCACGTAGATACGTTGCTCCTCCAGAATAGTCTCACCAGGACCAGACTCCAGAGAACAGCATGTCTCGCCTTCTTGGGACCTTTCCCCTGGGCTTAACGCGTTGATACCCCCGTATATTTATCATGTCTCTGCAGTCTTCGTGGAATGCGAAAATATCAGACTTCACTCATTTGGCACATTTACATATTTTCCAAAACGCAAATGTATGCTTTCGTAATGGCTGCGGATTACGTGTTATGGAAAAGCTGGAAGGGGTAAAGTATTTGCATCTGTTAGTGACAGTCAGGCTGAACGAAAAGCCTCAGAATATGATTTCTCAGGACCTGAACCCATGTTGGGTCTGCCAGTGTCTACGGTCTGTAATTCCATTAACTTTTCAGTTGCTAGTACCTACGCACAATGCCAGATGGAGCAAGTCTCCTGGATACAGACGGGGCCTGTCTTGTAGTTGAAGCAGATATTTTTTTTTTCGAACGGCGAGTTGAGAAGCTCATTGACAAATGACAATCTTTGATTGCTTGTCAGACATTGGAAAGAGGTGGCACCGTGAAAAAACTTTTAGGTGTGTGCTGGGATTGAACCCGGGCAGCATTGCGGAGTAATGCAACGCACTTACCACTACACCAAGAGTGATATGATATCCATTATATACACACATATTCATATATGTATGTAGTATGTACATATCAACATAAATCATATCGCACATAATGAATATACTAAGCTAGCAACAACGTAGCATCATTCCAACAAATATGCTTAGGACGCTATTCTCCGAGCACATGCAAACGAAGACCAAGACAGTTATGGAGAAGGCGAACAAACCACACACGTTGTTTTCAAAAGCATAAGACTAATTCGAAGTGGCTTGTTGTCAGGCATGCTTGGTAATGTCTCTTTATTTGTTGCTCTTTTAGTTGGCTGTTTTTGTTCTTTCTCTGATTCATGTTTTAGGCTTAATTATCCGTTACTGCATAGCGCATAGTAAAAAGAAAATGTAAAAATATTGTGAAGCTAGAAGGAAAGCGATTTGAAGCCATGACTCTAGTTCTAGACTCTGAAGAATAAAGAGGTTTTTTTGGAAAAGTTTTGTTATTATTTTATGGCGGAAACATAACTCACGGTGCTCAACTCCGTTATTTGTAGTCCATATTATATGTAGATGCAGTAGGTTTCTATAGAACGTATTAAACAAATAAGCACCAAAAGTATATTGCCTCAAACAAGATGCAACTTAATTCATTACAAATCTCTGTATAAAATGATATAGACATTTAACTCCCTTCGTGCGTGACCTTATTTGTTATCATCTATAGAGAAAACATACAAAATGGGTCCCAGCACACCGCCTTGTGGTACTCTAGCAAGTATTCTCTTAAGAGTGGTTGCGTATTCTCCTTCATATTTGACATAGAAGTTTGATCTAATGATTTCGACGCATTGCGGCGGCAATTGTTGTTGCAATTTGTAGATAAAACCTCCACCCCAAAATGTATCAAGTGCTTAAAACATATATTCTTTTCTGTATCGCTTTTCCAATGCAGTTTGTTATTCAGTGCACCTGTTCTATCGTTGAATATTTATTTCTACAACCAAATTGGTAAGGAATCTAATCCAAAAAATCTTCGCATTGTACTGAAATCCGCTAAAGTGCTTAAGTTAATCTGTTGGAAGGCATAAACCGTCCATACTTACCATATAGTCACATACTTACGCCCAAACACGCACAGACACACAGATAAGTATCTGACAAATTATTTCTATCTGTAATTACAATCGGTTGCGTTTGCCATTTGGCGAATCGTTCCATTATTCAACAGCACCGCAAAATATCTCTCCAATTTTTCCAACTCTAAATGGAAGCAAAGTACCTTAGCCTTTATGCGAAAGTAAGCGATTTCATAGGTAATTTAATTAACCGCTAAAAAGTAATTCAGCCACCCCGCAATACATACAAATGGCCTACTTTAGCTAAATGAGCATCCGCAGATACATATGCTGCTGCCATTCACATACTCGTGCTCGTAACAATCCTCAGATATTATTACATCTGTCGAAGGAGACTCGTTTTAATATTTCAGTGCTGATATTATTTTTTATTTTTCTTTTATTTTTTGACAGAAATACATATATCAACGGAAATCTCTTTGTATGCGTCTGCCACGCAGCCAGGTATGGATGGGCGGGAGAATCAATTTCTTTGGAACGGATAGGCCACATCGTGTAGAACAACAGGGAATCGAGTAAGAGGAGCACACAAAACAAACAATTAAATGAATTGTTTCCTTAACCCGGGGGAGATACGAGTACGAGCTAGTTCCCTCCAAGGAGGGATGGACAGAATGGTATTTTATTGGACAAACAACAACTGTAAATAATTAAAGCCAACAGATTACGAAACAATGTTGAGGATTGAGGTTATGGCGGCCATACGCATCAGTTGAAATAGAACTTGGTTACGTTTATGGCCAGACTGGAATTGTCTGGAATTCGATAAAAACTGGAAGGCCAAATTCCGAGAATTTAGTTTTTCTAAAGAACTCGTCCCAATCCTAATGAAATGGTGAGAATGGCGCCAGTCTGACAGAATCTAAAATCCATACGTACCACCCGGGCATCAGTGCATGTCCGTCACTCACAGTATGGGAACATGGGTTAAAGGCATACACAACAGGCTCTCCCGTACCTATACATGGGGATGTTCAATTTTTTATAAGTATCGGGAATAACATAGCGCTGTGTTCGACGTGACCGAACTACCTAATGTAGACCGAGTATCCCTCGGCCTTTGGGCCCGGCCGGTGTGAAGGAGTCGAGAGTGAAATTTTCTTCTTTTCAGGGCACAATAACCGACATCCTTGCACATTCATTGCCTTGCAGACGGCAACAGAATGGAAGGACAATTTGAAATCGATTCTCGAATATTGAATTCGACAGAATGTGCTCCTCTAGATGCAAGCCATTTGACTCTTCGCCAAAAGGATTTTTCTTATTCGAGCGATTGCGAATTGATGTCGTCCTCGCTGTGTGAGCCCATGCTATAAGCCCCGGGGTGACTGAAATTTGTAAAAAGGAAGCCGATTTCCAGATGAATTTCATTTCGCCTTAAACAGTCTGAGAGGGATTTATTTTAAACTAGCCCAGGATAGGTCACAAGGGTGAATACACGGAATTAAAAAGGACAACAGCGACGGAGGTGAGGCAGGGCCGAGCACACATGTTGAATAACAAATGTAGGAAACAAAATGAACATTACATTCCCACGAACAAAAACAGGAGAGTATAATTCAAAAACAAAAAAAAAGGTATTTCCATTCTCTACGAGTGGGATCAACAGCAAAAACAACAAAGGGTCAATTGGATTTTTATCCTTTGCTCGATAGGGATGTGTCCTGATTAGAGGGGTCCTGATGCAGGAGACATTCAAAAACACAAATAACGGACACTGCAATCGATAGTGATTTGTGTTTTTGGGGCTTTGGGGATTTTTGTAATATCATTTTTTTTTTTTTTTTTTTTGTTCATTTGTTTGTGCATCGTCTCTGCTGCTGCATTCGTGTGAGGCAATAGTTAAAATAAATTATAAAATTGTAAAAAATAAAAAAACAACCGAGTGCTAGAGGCACATATACGGCTTGAAAATGATTTAAATGTAGTTTATCGAATTTATTCAGGCGTCACCGAATGAGTTGGCATAGGACGTTTTGGTGAATCAATAAAAACAAAAAAACCAACACCAGGGTGGGCAGGATTTGAATTGGATTCATGAAAACAAAAAACAAATTGTCTCCCATATTGTGAGGTAAGGAGGATTTTTCTTGTCACAAAATGGTATCAGTTGATTGAACCACACCACCCACTTACTGGCATTTTGCCTTTTAAATAAAAAAGGTACGTTGTTGGGCGCCGCATTTTTGTTGATCAGATTCTTCTGTCTAGTTGGGATTGTAAATATGTATTTTCAAATACTTAGGAGTACGATTTGTATACATAAATGAGGTTGAGATTGAGGTTAGACATGGGAAGTGAGTTTTAAAAAAGTGTCCACTGGTTTTTAAAAAAGTGTCCTCTGATTTTTAAGCTATTTAACATCTTTGTCGGTAGGTATACGTAGGTATAGAAAATGGCCACCAATACCAAGTTAGTAAATCAGTAGAATAAGCACTTATACAAGCGTTGTGTACATACAACTTCTTCTGGTTTTCGAATAATGCGATCATAGCTAGGACTGTTGGATGTTCTATATCACGTGGAAACCGTATCAGTGGTGTAGTTAGTGCATACAAACCATTTGAAAACGTTTCTTATACATAAACGTCCGATTGCCTTCGCTGCAGGATGAGAAAAGTGAAAGTGCAAGGCCAGAAAAAGGCGAAGTGACAGCTCAAAACAAGATAGCAGGTCCGGCGAGGTATGGCTCTGTTCACATGTTGCATGCCTAGTTGGGAGGGGTTGAGAGGCTGAGCCATCCCAAAACACCAGGCACCAGAGTGCGATCGCGATTCCCGCCACAATTTCCTCAAAGCACTTTACTACCCTGCCAAGTTTAGAACGAGTCTATGTTTGACATATGTACATATTCTTTTATAGACATATTTTGCAATAATCACCCTCTCAAGGTCCTGGTTAAATACAAATTTATTTGAAATTGAAATTCGACCTACTTCCTTTAGGTTACTAAAAAAGTAGGAGCCTAAAATGTTCCTGCGACTACGTGCTATGCCCTGACATTCACACAAAATACATGTGTGATATCCTTTGCTACACTTAGATCATAACAGTATCTGGAAATATCAGTGCCTCTGAGTCCAAGCCTCTTAGAGTGTTTGCTCAGAAAGTAGTGCCTGGATAATATTCCTCATTTGTGCCCTGCTAAGTCTTAAGATTTCACTGGTCCTCTTATGGTATTCAGCGCTGGCCAAATTGCCTTGGAAACCCTGTGTCCTATAATACTAGACAATCTATGGGCAGGCCTTCTCGTAATAATATCATTTACCTTTGACTTGATGCACCGAAGTGGTGGAGCTATTTCCACTATCTCGGACAGTGGGAGTTCCACACTTTCCTTACCGACTCATCGGCAAACTCATTGCCTTCTATCCGGGAGTGACCAGGCACCCAACAGAGTCTTACGCGGTTCTGCGTGCATAATAAATGCAATTAAATGCAGAAACAGGTCTTACAGCATGTGGAAGAAATCGCCAAACACACTAAATTGGAATTTGTTTAAATCTGCCCGTAACTGCGCAACACGTATCACTCGTGCTTCTAAATGCAATTACTTCAGTTCTAAGTTGAATGCAACGCTTCCATCTAAGACACTCTGGAGAAATTTAAGGGAGCTCGGTATTAATAGTACTAATAGTGGAGTCTGTGAAATTGAACCTGATGTGCTGAACGATCATTTTCTCTCTGGTGATGAACAATCAATTCATATTAATGCTTCTTTCAGGAGCGTAAGAAATCCATCACTGGAGTTACAGTTTAGTTCTGTTGCAGAATCAGAAATAATTAATATTATGGGTACGATTAAGTCCAATGCAATTGGTGATGATGGGATACCACTAAAATTCATTAAATTTATGTTGCCATACATTATTGGGCATCTTACTCAGCTAATAAATTTTTGCTTAATGACTGCAACATTTCCCCAATGTTGGAAATCTGCTAGGGTAATACCTGTTGCTAAGAAGCGTAATGCTAAATCTGCCTCCGATTATAGGCCTATTAGTATACTACCTTGTTTGTCAAAGATACTTGAAAAAGTAATCGCGAACCAAATTTCTTGTCATCTTCAAAGTAACTCACTACTCTATCACCTTCAGTCTGGTTTTAGACCTGGTCATAGTTGCTCTACAGCAATGGTCAATATAATGGATGATATAAAGACACATATTGATAAGCGCCATGTTACCTTTCTTTGTCTTCTAGACTTTTCCAAGGCCTTTGATTCGGTTAATCATAAGCTATTGTGCTGGAAGTTAGAACACTATTTTAATTTCGGCCGTAACGCAGTAAAATTACTCGATAGTTTCTTAAGTAACAGGCAACAAAAAGTTGATATTGGAAATAGGTCTTCTTCATTTACGCATATCACGAAAGGTGTTCCCCAAGGTTCAATTCTTGGTCCAATTTTGTTCTGTATGTTCATTAATGATCTGCCGTCTATCTGTAAAAATGTTACAACTTATCTCTATGCTGATGATGTTCAATTGTGCTTATCGCGTCCTCTCAGTAATGTTCATGATCTTGCAATTAAATATAATGAAGACTTGTCCGAAATTTTGAGATGGTCTATTTCTAATGGGCTTGTTTTAAATCCGACGAAATCGCAGATTATAGCAATCTCAAATAAGTCGATTGATCCTAACCTTTTACCTGATATCTATCTTTCCAATACAAAAATTAGTTATGCTAATACAGTAACTAGCTTAGGATTCAAAATTAACTGTACCCTGTCGTCTAATGATCACATAAATTATGTTGTCGGTCGAATATATGGCTGCCTTAGAAAACTTTGGTTGACGGCAAGTTTTACTCCCACAGAAACCCGCCGCAAATTGGTAATCTCCCTGATATTACCTATCATTACGTATGCCGAGGTAGTATACAGTGAACTGGACTCTCTTTCTCAGCACAAACTTCGAGTTGCTTTTAATGATTCTGTCCGTTATATATATGGTTTGAAAAGATATGATAGAATATCTCAATTATCAGACAATATCCTGGGTTGTACTCTTAAGCAATTCCTTAAAGCTAGAAATCTAATTTTTCTTCACAACGTTCTTCATAGTAAAACTCCAGGGTATCTCTATAATAAATTATCTTTTTCGCGATCTCAGAGAACACTTAACATCAATATTCCTTCATTTAAGTACTTAAATTCCTCCCGTTTGTTTTTTATTCACTCTGCAATGCTCTGGAACTCTTTGCCTATTCAAATTAAACAAATTCGAAATCCTAAAAGTTTTAAATGTAATGTTTTCATATACATGCAGCAATGATAATGTATTTTAATAATTCTTTCATAGTTTTTTCGTAATTTTTTGAATTTTCCTCACATAATTTTGTTATCTTACTTTGTAATTTAGTTATATATATTTATTATGAATTTAATTGTTATTATTCTAAATTGTTTAGTACTATAAAAGACTAAGTCTTATTGTACACCTCTAAACTTAATATGTATAATAATAAATTGAAAATTGAAAATTAATACCCTGAACATTGTGCGGCGGCTTCTGACTAGTGCCGATTTAATTGTGCACAATTCTAGCGCCTTAAACGCAGCCTGGTTATCGATGTGAATATAAATATCCTTACCGGATATTCGTTTCATGTACAGAAGATCTGCAGCTCTAAGTATGGCTAGAACTTCTCCCTGAAAAAGGCTGCAGGTATTTGGGCGCCTTGAAGACACCTATAGATTTGGTTCTACACAGTAGATACCAGACCCTGTGCCGCTTGCAGTTTTTGAGCCGACCGTGAGGACTGCAGTGTCTATATGCCGAGTTACTGTGTTCTTTGTCCACTCTTCACGCACAGGGTACAAGGTTCTGTACGGTGTGTTAAAATCAAGTGTGAAGAGGGTACCATCCGTTCTTATTGGACTAACCATTGCATGCTTGGTGTGGTGAAAAAATTGGGCTCATGAGGACGCTAAAAGGCGACTTATGCGCATTGTTTACAGAGATCGAACTCCCAAGATAGATCTGAAGACCTACGGCTACGCTCCACAAGTAGATTTCGCGTAGCTGCGCATTTTTCATCGTCCAAAAAATAAAACTAAACGATGAAAATGGATTCGATTTGAAGCCTCTTTACTTGAGTAAACTTAATACACAGAACTCACAGGAATGCTATTTGGTAAATGTGCAAATAAATTCTAAGGATTTATGGCTCGAAGTGCGAATCATACCTACGGTTCCATGGCCACTTCAAAAACCCCTCCATAATGATATTCGTATCGTAGCGCCAGCTGCTTGCAGGTAACCTAGCCTCCCGAATTAATATACTTAAATCAGGGACCGCATCGAGACTCATTCACAAAACCACGCGATTCGATTATCATTGTTCGGGGCAGGTGGCGAAGAGGACTCGATGGACGAGTAGCCCTTCAAGAACTGCTTGCAATTTCCATTGAATTGCAGTGCATGGCCATAGTCATCGATTCCAATTGAGGTGGCAACGATAATAGAAACCAACAGCCATCAATTCATCCTTCGTTCGTAGGCGATATTTACATGTACATACAGTGCCGTTCGAAAATTGTGCTCCAATTATTTTTTTCGAAATTTGGCGAAGTGGTTGCAATAACTAAATATTCTGTAATGAATTTTTGTTGTTTTAGGCGTGGGTTGAGTTTTTTGGTTGCCTGGCTCAATTTTAATAATAAATGAAAAATGCATACTTATTGCAGATTTTTTATTTTTTGATTGCTTCCTAAAAACATGGTCAGTTAATCAGTACTTCGTTGGACCTCCTCTTGCTTTTATAGCTGCTGCTCATCTGCGATTCATTGACTCAGATAGGTTTTTCCCATGTGGATGCAGTTATGGTGTTCCAAAGCCGGATAAGTAAAAGTTTTATGCTCCCAATTGACCTTAGAAGACGCTCCTTTGTAATGTTAAGTTTCATCAGGTATTCGCAATTGGATTAAGGTCTGGGCTATAGAGGGCCAGTCTAGCACACAAACATTGTTTTCTTTGAAGTGCCTTTTACCTTAAGAATTAAAAAAAAAAATACCAATATAGTTTTATTGAATTTGTAAATGAAACACGCAGAAAAATTAGCACACGTCAGTTTTATTGCAATATAGAAGAAGAAGGAATCCTCCCATTTCCAACATGCAGCTTAAATTTGGATTCGTCGGAAACGATATTATTGTCGCGTTTTTCGGCCTCTCTAAGCCTTTTCTTCTGCTGGTAGTCCCGGTCTCACGATATATTTTTTTAAATTCCATTCCACAGTTCATTGAGCAACATTAAAACTTTCAGAAATTTGACGGGTTATCAAAATTAGACGTGACAGACACAAAAAAAGATTTGCAGCCCATTTTTAGTTTTTTTTTAATTACTTGATATTCTTTGACGGCTATCACTAGGTAAATGCACCTCTCATTCATAATTACATCGACTTTTAGGCACTAATTGAACGACAAAAAACTATTTATAAAAAGAAATTAAAGAACTATTATATTATACTATTAAAATCTTACAAGTGCTTATTTTCATAGTTATTCAAAACTCAATCATAACTTCTCAGGACATTAAAAAAAAGAAAATTACTTTATACTTTTTAGTCCGCTTAAAAACGTAGTACCTACATATATTAAAAATGTCTTTTTATGTAAATAATTATTTTATAATTTTTAGTCCATCTTAAAAACGTGTTGTATTAAACATTTATTTTTATAAATAATTTTTTTTATATAAATTTTATAATCTCGTTAAAACTCTAAAATTAAAATACAAAATCCAAAAAATGACCATTAGTTACGGTAACTATGTATATGCTTAAAAGTATGCAACGCAAAATTTTAAGTATACTCATGGAAACAAAAACACAAAAAAAAAAACGTTGCATACCTACAGGTTTTATAATGTGTTTGAAGCTCCGTAGGAAACTCTAACGAACAGACAGTCAAGAAAGCAAGTTAATGCTGCATTGTCCTCCAGTTCTGAGCTATGTTTCAAGTTTCAAGTCTCTAGCTCATCGGGAAGTTAGACAACAAAGCGACCTAATAAAAACGTACTGAAAACCTTGTGCCAAACACATCGTAGCGCTCATAAGTTCCAAAAGTGTAAGAAAAAGTTTGAGCAACATTTTTCGAACGTCACTGTATGTATATGAATGAAAGGTAAGACTCTGTGGGTAGATAGGTAACCCACCTTAGAACATAGCAAATCCATTAAATCACTACATGAGAGTGTATGCAAATTTCTAATTGAATCTGTGCGTGGTCCGTCGTTTACATCTTGTTAGATCCACAACGAGAACGACTGCGTAGGGTCCATTATGAACACCCAATATGGTTCGACTGTTCTATTGTATCTGTCAGCCATGTGATTTACGTGTGCCGCATAATGGCGGCAGGAGAAATGCAGATTTCCGGTATTACATGATGGGTATACTTTGCGGCATAATGTGGTCGGAGTTTTGGTTAGATTTTCGGTTTTACTCCATGGTAGGTGTAGGTGGCCATAATTTGATTCGCGAACGTTATGCCCGACAAATAGAAAGCTTTGTGTGGTTTTTTTTTCAATCAAAAAAAGTCAGTCCCTATTCTATTCAGCAAAGAGCACTCAGCACTTAAGTGTTCTGTCACATGGCCAATACCAATTGTCAGTTGCAATTGCGGCAAATCGCAACATACTGTCCATGTCCACCACATGTCTTCGTACACAAGACACAACAGCAGCAACTTGATTCGAGGATGACAATGTTAAAATTGAAAATGGATTAGATTTGAGGATATACTACTAAACACACACAGAAACACATATGCAGTCCGCATAAGGAGGTCTCTTCAGAGACATGCATTCTCTGTCGCCTAAGTATCTTCAATTGTTGAGATTCTGTCCTTTCCTTTCTTTCTATCTGCTATATCAGCTAAGGGCAGATACAGAGACGACTAGACGGACATTCTTACATGGAGAGGAAATTTCGTGTCATCATTTTCATTCGCAAACGGCAGTAGGATAGGTTCAAGTTGAACAATAGTATCCTTGATTGGAACTTTGTCTCTTCTCTGTATACGAGAATCTGCAGATTTAATGTTGTTGACTTACACACACGTACACAAAAGTACAGCATCAATTTGGAGCAAGGTTAACCTTACCTTGTGGTCGTGGCGAAGGAGTGAATGCATGAAATATGAAATGAATTGCATACCACACTTGAATATATTTCAATTTCATTTATACTCGTATATCCTTTTAATACACTATCCAAAGTGCGAGTGTCTTAAAGTTGAGTTGAGCATAAAAGGGGGTGGATTGTAAAGGCTCACTGTAACTCGGTGAATGCATGTTTACTTTTCGAAATGGATTTGCACCGAAATAGTTCTATGTCGGTCGGTCTTAAAATTTCAAGCAACTTTAACAGCACCAACGAAATGTGTTAATGGTTCTATCCGCAATAACTCTGCATTGTTTTTTTTTTTTGTCTGTAGAATTCAGGTTTACGGTGATGGTAAAATAATTGCATAATTGAAATGTGTAATACATACGAGCTAAGGGTGTTCCTGCCTGATTTAAGTGAAATCACATTTGCCAAAGCGCCTATCCACTGCCAGAGTAGAGGAATCGATTTGTGGTATGTACGAGTACGTGTATAAAAAAAAAGTTACTTTACTTCCCCAATTCAATATAGCGGTGGTGGAAGGAGTTTTGTTCCTTGCCGCTCAAACGTCGACTTTATTTTCTTCTTTAATTCCAAAAATTTTTGGGGGCTTCCAGTGTGTTGTGTTTGTGTGTTCTTTTATTTTCCCATGGTTGTTTAAATTCAGTTTTAATTTGTAAAAAAAAAAACAAATTCTGCTCCAGTGGCGGCATCGTATCTTTTCGGAGGGTATACGAACGAGTAGCCTGAGATTAGATCGGCTAATAAGGGTATTACAAGAATATATGGCCGAACTTTGATGGCATTTTCTCTTTAATTTCGTTCTACTTGTACAAATAGAAATCCGGCCAAATTAAACTTCATTCTGGTTTATAGCAAGTTACGAGCATGGGTTATGCGAAGTTAAATTTAAATTGGTTTTATTTAGCGGAACTGTTTTAATACGGTACATCAGTGGATTTCAACCTCTCGGTACGGTGCACTTGAGATTCTTTTGAGCTCAATTCTTGTTATTTGATATTAACCACTTTAAAGGCTGAGTGGTAAGGGATTTTTTTTTATTTTCTATAGTACAACAAGCCACCGCTAGTAAGTAATTTTTGTGGGATCCATTTTAACAGACTTGGCAGAGGTCCGTTTACACGTGTTTTTAATGAGAATATTTACGGCTGTATAGCTTCGCTGTGAACGTATATTATTATCATTGTTTAATACAAGCATTAAAAAAAACTGTGAAACAAACTAAATCTTAAACAATATAAGACTTAAAACGTATTACTAAATGTGACGACAGTGTGCAGCGTGGTGTAGTCGTAAGTGTGTTGGACTGCTACGCAATGCTACCCGGGTTTAATTCCACCAAATACCCAAACGTTTTTTACGATGCCACCTCTTTCGAATGTCTGACAATCAATTAAAGAGTATCATTTGTCAAAGAGCTTCTCAACCCGCCGCCGTTCGGAGTAGGCACAAATGTGAAGATCCCTTCCATTCGTGCAAATATATAACACGCACACACAAATAGTTGCGAAAAGTAGGCTCTGATTCCCGTCGAGCTATACCGCCACCTTAAGAAAGAAGGTGTGAAGGTAGTGATGGGTACTTCTGAGAGTAGATCAGCTACAGTGAAACTCGAAAGTGTTTTGAAAGGCATAAATGATGGGAGCATTCAAGAAATGAGTTTATCTAAAGTTGGTGCGGTGACAATTAGGTCAATCGATGAAAAAATGGGCCATGGTCGATATTTCCAGCTAACTGATAAAAAAAACGGATGAATTTGCGATTAACTGCCTCAATTCGTATGACCAAATTTGACTAGCATATTCAAGGATCGGTTTAGCAAAGGTAAAGGAAATCCTCCTCGTGGCATTCATAAGGGCTGGAAATTTCTATATCTAAAGCTGGCTTTACACTTTCGTTTTTTTATTCGGTGTTCGGTTTTCGTGGTCAGACGTACGCGGAACAACGAAATTGTAAATGGCAATATCAAACAACGTTCGAAAAACGAATGAAGAACGAACACGTACCCAAGAAGTTCCAGTCTGCTTGGAAGTTTCCGTGTACGGTTTTACCCAAACACTGCCACTGCCTTTATCCCATTTGATACAAAGCCCATTATACAAACCGTATAATGTGAATGCTTCTTCATTGTTCGTTGTTCGGTGTACGTTAACCGAGCATTATACAACGAGAAATGAACACTGAATGAAGAACGAAATTTTGAAGCCGGCTTAACGTCGTAACTTTTCCAACTGGGTTCGAAATGCATGAAATTGAACAAGAATTTCACTTCAAATTATTTTGAGCAAAGAGGCACATTTACATCTTCAAGGCCTTGCCAATTAGCAGCATTGCCGCATTTGGGCCTCTTGGGCCGCCGAGATCGCAATTTAACACTTTGGGGCCATGTGAAAAAGAAGGTTTATACGCGTTTAAACGCTTCCCAGTGAACCCGGTGAAGAACTCAAAGAACTCGATGATATAGAGCTGGAAATGTGATGGAAAATTTATTTATTAAAGTCAACCCTTCTTCTATGGATTAAAATCACCTCTAAATTTCTAAATACAAATACAACATTTCTAGCAGTAAAAAGAAAAGAAAAAGTTTCAAGCCAACTGGCAAATTCGGCATACCTTTCGATTTCCGCTATCCTGGCAAGCAACATACAAATTTGGGTATACAGTGGACTCTCGTTAACTTGAACACGTACGAAACCAGGGGCGTTCAAGTTATTGGATTGTTCAAGTTACTGGATCAAAACAAAAAGTTCTTCTTTTTTTTTAAACATATTCAGTTTAATGTTGTTTTTTTTAATAAATAATACGCCACATATTTGTTTTTAAGACGAGTTTAAAAAAAGAATTGTTATTTTAAATTGTTTGGCCTTGCGCAGTACGTTTTATAAAACAAATTCTCGAAGACTGGAGAACTGTCAGTTCCAAGAATGGCCTTTCGTTTTAGCTGGCAAATTCGATGGCTTTGTCGAATAGTTAAACTGATTCCTTATTGGTAGCAATATTTTGTACAATAACGACATCAACAAGATAAGACGTTTTGTTTCCAACACGCACTAACTTGTCACAGTAAAAATCAGTGATATAGAACTTTCAGCTCAGATACATACAAAAGAAATTCTATGGGATTCTCATTTATGAATACTGTTAATATTTGTACTAACATAGGTCCAAATGGAAGATACAAATTTAGAACGATTTTGCTTGTCACATCAAATTTCTTGAAGTTAAAGAGGTTTTCATTTTTTAATTGTTCAACTTATAGAGTACTTTATGGAAAAATTCAAGGTATCGAGTCTTAAAAACTGTCTGTTCATGTTATAGAATACCTATAGGGGGAAAATGACTTGTTCAAGTTATTGGATTGTTCAAGTTATCGGATGTTCAAGTTACCGAGAGTCCACTGTAATTGGCAGAATTAGCTATTATAATGCTTATTGAACGTTTCGAATGCATAAATCAAAAACTAAATGATTACAAAAAAAATGTGTATGTCTACATACATACTTTTTTTAGACTTCCTTTTATAAAAGTACTGATGATTTAGTCTGACGTCACGCCCACATTTAAATGTGGCTTTTCCATGTCGTGTCCTCTTAGCTTTAGTCTTTTCTTATGTGAAATACATTTTTATTTACATTTATTTATAGCGTTCCGAGATACATATACCAGTGTCTCATATTTCAAAACTTCTCTTTTAGGCATCTGTCTAAATGATCACTATGACTTTCGTAGCTTGCTCAAACTCCATGCAATTATTCATAACCATTGTCCTGTGTATCTGAACGAAATGCTACGATTTGCCCAATCCGGTAGGGGTCTACGTTTAATCTAACCCCGATTCGCACACACTATTGCTGAGCGATCTTTCTTTGTAACAGCAATTCGACTGTGGAATAGACTTCCGGTTGAGTTGCAGAGAATAGGCTCATTGACCGAATTTCGGAGGAGGTTATTTTCTCACATATCAAACACTAATTGAAGCCACATAATATCTATTCCCTTATCCTAAGCCTAATTATCATAGCTTTTTTTTTATTATTTTGCCATTTGTTTATCTTTTCTTCTTTATTCTAGTTTTTTTTTTCTCTCGCTTTTTCTTTATATCTTGAACATTAATTTTTAAAATTTTTTTTTTTTAATTTTAACTTGAACTTTGTAAATGCTATCTTGATACTTATTATTAGATTTTAAAATCTAGAAGTATTTTGTTAAATAGAAATGAATGAATAAATAATAAATCATTTACATTTTTAAGTTAGCAAATCAACAAGATGATTTGTTGCGGCTACAAAATGTCTAAAAATTCAATGGATGGATTTAATTGAACATTTTCCACGAAGCCGTGAAACATTACCGAGAATGGAATGTTTCACTTTACCGGATTTAATGAAACCGATGCTCAAATTACAGTGAATCTTTCCCACTGACGGATTCTACGATACCATTATTACTTGGTACAGTCAAACCCGCCTAAAATGAGGACTAATCTTGGCTTTTATTTCAATTAACCGGGTGAGAGCAAAAAACTTAATGGAAACATTTAAGCGGACTTCCGATAACAGAAAAAAATGTTTATCTAAACTTTACTTTAGTTGGCGCTACAGCTCCATGTGAACCGGAGCCTGCTTCTCGCAACCATTTGTGTGTGCGTGTTATATGTTTGCACGAATGTAAGGGACCTACACAAAAGAACATATGTACATGTGTATGTATGTAGGTATAGGTACGACAGAGCACAAAATAAATCACAATTTCCAACGACGCCTTTGAACACTTGTCAATTAAAATTGCCAATTGCAATTGTATCGAAAAAAATATGTATCTCATTTAAACGTTCAATTAAAACCCGTGACGTTTGTTCATTGGCACTGATGCATATCTAACAAATGAAACATTCCAATTGTTTTTAGTGCAGATTAGTTTTTGTTTAGGTGTTTTTTTTTTTAATTTAATGAATTAATTCTAGCTAACTAGGCGTATAAAATTGCCATTTCAGCAACAATGGAAGCTTTTTTTGCATTTGTTAGTTTAATCAATATCTATCTAATTTAAAAAATACATCTACGAGTATGTACAAATTTAGGCTATTTAGAGATTTTTTAGTCACATTTTTCACATTGTTTTTGACATTTTATATGAGATTTGAGATTTCACACTGCGCATTTCCTAAACTACTTAAACATTGAACACAATTAAAAGAGCAGGCGTATTATTCTATCACCTGCACCTCAAGTATCTGTAACGTCCGACTCCACTGCTGATATTAGGCCGCTAGCGGAGAAAACTACATTCATAAAAATAGATAAGACAAGAGACCGACTAAACCCCCCCATCATTGTGTCATTATAGCTAAGCCAAGGTTTAGCTTAGTAGATCTTGCTAAATTTCGTTATGTATCAATTAGCGCCATTCTCAGATTAGTAGAAGTCACGACTGGCAGCTCAATTATATCTCAACATACACGAATACGTATTTAATAAACATTTAAAGTGAAACTGTTAAAGCTGAATACTGAAATAGAATGAAGTACAACTGCAAAAGCTAAGCACTTATTTGTCATGCATTAACTGAGGGCAAAGGTCTACAGTGACACTAGGATTGGGGGGCGCCCCTTATAGCATACATTTAGACCCAGTCAATTAGATGGTAATTGGTAATACACGAGTGGACGGTGGGGTTTATTTTACAACATAGATCGATGACAGCTAAGTCAAAGTGTGTGTAAGTCAATAGAGGGCCTTAAGCTTAGCCGCTCGCAACTATTTGTGTTGTTGAAGCTTTCAATTGGTCTGTCATTTAATTGTTCAACTTTGCTTATTTAATTTTTAGCTTAGTACAAGCAAAGAAAATACAAACTAATACATAAGAACTATTAGATATAAGAAATATTACATTAAACACTAAGAGGATACTTAACTTCTAAGAAAGGAGGGGAGTTAGGTTGAATAAAGGGAGTTTGACAGTGCGAACCGGCTGCATTGAAAATCAAATGATCTTGCCTTCGATTCTCCGTGCGGAGCATTCTAGACATTGGCTCGTTATACCCTCTAACACTGGGCAACAGTAAATTTTATCGGATATAATTGCAACCAATCTATATCTATCTATCTATACATATAATCTATACGTACATATAATAAAACTGTAGATTAAAAACTGTTTGTTCGCGCATCACGTTAGAACTACTGGCCGGATTCTGATCAAACATTGACATAGTGATTGCGTATGTTCTTGGACCATATCTTTTATACTTTTTATCCCGGAAAATGGCATGGTTTTAAGAAAATATTGAAAAAACTGCATATTTGAAAGGTAAATTATAATTATTCAGCCCTAACTCAATAATGGTTATCGGATTGAAAAACAAAAAAAATAGGTGAATTTAGTAAATTTTCCACTGATTCATTTGAGGTATAAAACATCCTTCTGCGTTGTCCTGAAGCTGGGCAATGTTCAAAACAATTATTCAAAGCATCGCCCACAATTTTCTTTCAGTGGTGACCACTGCCAGCAGTCGGGCAGCAATGGCGTGGGTATCGTTGCAATAGTGTGTGTGTGAGTATACGTGCGCACTCTATGCATGATCACAATGCTTTGCATTTCAATGTTCTGCAATCATTATCACCATTTGCGGCTCTCATACTCAACCAATTTTAACAAATGAGGTGTCAAAAGAAAGAGAATTTTCTAGAGCAGTGAAATATTTTTTCAGTTTTTTAGTTTTTAAATATTATTAGCAAATTTAAACAAAAAATACCGAAAACTATCGAAAATTAACTCCTGTTGTTTTAAGAGTTAATTTTGGTTCTTATATCGCATATATATAATGGCATACTGTCGGAACTCAAAACATGACTTCTTTCTGAACAATCGAAGTGAATTTTACGCTTGAATATGGTGATACATATCTCAAATTTTACCAATTTTGAGTTACAACAGCATTGTATTATTAGTGCGATGTGTATGAATATATAATATGTATTTGCTATATGGAAATCATCTGGGAAGCATTTGTTGTTCATTAGTACGAAGCCAAGGTAATATTGCCCTGTGGATGTGGCGTCGTCAGTAGTTACGATAGTTCTTACGTACTGGCACGTGTTGATGCTCAAAGTGCAGAATACATGTCAATCAACCGGGTTATGGACGAAAAAATAACAACCAGCTATCTGGTCGAATTTTTAAATTCTTTATCTGCCTTAGGGATTCCATCACATAAATCAAAACTAAAAGTGGGTGTACCTATTATTCTTCTAAAAATTTTGAGCCGATCTAAGTTATGTAATGGCAGCCGATTTAGAGTTACAACTCTGCAATGAAATCTGGTGGAAGCGAAAGTGTTGACGGGCTGTGGTGCCGGCGAACATGTATTTATCCCTCGAATTATGACCGTATCTAATATTTTTTCGTTCCAGTTTAAGAGTGTACACTTTCACATCAGCGTCTGCTTTGCGGTGACGATAAATAAGGCGCAAGGACAAACACTGGCAACGCAACCTTAAACTTTGTAAAAAAAATATTTCCATAATAAAATATAGCAATTATAAATTATTTATAGTAGATGATGTTTTATAACATTTTAGAGCATGTTGGTTTTTGAGAACTATTGAATCTGCACTTAGGGGCTGAAACACATTGAAACGACATTGATAAAATCCAATTAATCAAAAAAATGTATTACAAAATTTTCTGGACTTGCACAAATACTTTGATGTTTCTTCGTGCCCACTGAATGCGAAGTAAGGCGGGCACGGGTTCAGGTAGTTCATTAATAAAATTGTGCATAGGCCCGCATAATAATTTGTGATCATACCATTCTATTAAAGCTTCCGATTTCCTGGTATATTAGAAAGTTAAAGAACATATTTTCTTAACCCTTCAGCTTTGAAGAATCATTTAGAATTTCCAAAAAAAATCATTTAAATCGCTCTTGAGGAAATAGGTTTTGCAAATTAGTAAAATTTTGCAGGCGGGCGAAGCGAGGCGAGCACGGGTCAGCTAGTATTAACTAATTTGAGTGCGCTGAATTCAAAAATGACAATAAAATATCTCGATCGACATGTAGGACTGCTGACGCCTGATATTTACTTATATATATTTAGTTAGTTGTGGGTAGGTATAGGTACATATAAAATAAGATTAGGCAAAGTAAGGGGTCGTTGGGGTTCGTAGAGCTCAGTAAGTCAGAAGAAAGAACGATGGATTCTCGTTGACTCATCCATTTATCTGTCAAATTTTCTCAAAATTCGTTTCCTGCACAACAGCTGGCATTTAGTTTGACGTTTAAAGAGCGAAATATTTTGCTGACGCTATTTAATTTGCTTTTTGCTTTACCTTAGAATTGAACAACCCGTGTTTAGCAAGATCTTTATTATTTATTTTAATTAAAATTATTTTAACCGATGAATTCATTAAAATAAAAAAAACTTACTTAGTTAGTATGTCGAATACGCCTAATCTTGCTTCTATGATCTAAGCTAAGGGGAGTATTACGGTTTTGTATAAATATCTGACTGTGACATGTTGATATGTACCTTGAGTTATAAATAAAACAATCTTCATATTTGATTTTATTGTTTGATTGCTAAGCTCACTTAAATTTTGAATAAATTTATTTCCATCACAATTCAAAATTGTGATGAATTTCGTATGAATATAAAATCGTATTGTTTTCAAATCGATATACTGGTGGGGTGGTTTTATTACTTTTTCAATTCGTACGTTAGAAAAACCTTTTTGGCACACCTTTTATTCCATTACATTTGGTATAGACTACCCTGTGCGTTTTACAATATCCAAGAATTTCATTAACGGGGGGTGAATACATTCGGTTTATTTACAATGGTTTCGCGAATTTGAATATCGCTTCGGTGTTTTTTTTTCTTTTTGTAACTCGTCGCCAATTTTTGTGAACTTCAACGCATGCATAAAAGTTATCGATTTTTTTTTATAAATTTTTTTATAATAACATAAAGGTACGAAAGAGTAATTTACGTTACGCATACGCCACAGTATTCATATAGTTTCTTGTTGATCTTAGTTTCGCCTTGGATATGCAAAAATGCTTAGAAACATTTCTAATGTAGACTGAAATTGCCAAGCTTTTGACTTGTTGTATCTGTAACTTGCGGCAAATGCTAGGTCGGCGCAGTTGACTTAATAATATGTTCATCAGGGATAAGTAAATTTGAAATAAAGCAAAGAGCTAGGAATGGACAAATTCTGACGACGAAATTGTATACAAATTCCCTTCCGAGCGCTTTTTAGGCGGAGTGCTCTTTCCTTTTGACACAGCTGCGCGTAGTATTCTGTCGTTTCTTCCTACTAACATTATGCATTTGTTTCCTTGCATATGGCCAATGGTTTTGACCCAGTATTTTACATGGTTTTCATCCTTCCATTTCCTAATTGTTAAGTGCATGTGTGTGGCCATCCGATATGATATCCTCACTGGAATAATCAGCAGTCACCGTCCTCTGCAAAAGCATTTGCTGCATATGACACTTTTACCTGACATAACACATGTACATACGTGTGTACATACGTGTATACAAGTATATTAGATAATAAATGGATATCAGTCCTTTATGATTTCAAAACAAGGATACAACACTTCTGTTATCTAGCGTTCATTCATTTGCCTTACGTGGATAATGTCACAATCATTGGGTTTAAAATCAATACCTAGTTCTCCATCCGATAGTGCTCATGTTAACTGTTTTACTGGACGCATTTATAGTGGATTGCATAAGCTCTCAAGTTTCACTCCGACTGAAACTTAAATAAGGACGTTGTCAGGACGTTTTTGGTCCCCATAGTAGATTATGCTGCAGTTGTTATTTGGAAGCCTGATTTTCAGTCCATGCATAGATAAGGTACATATTACTGACCAGATTTGTGATTGGCCCTCGTCAACACGATCACATTTCTCACCACAAAAAAGGATAATTTGATACACGCTACAGACTTTTATAGACATTCGATGCTGCACTGTTTTGCTCAGAATTACCCGTAGAAAAGCACCTCAGTACCTCTCTAATAAAATAAATAAATAAATATTATAATAAATACTTTCTTGTTCATACATTTATGCTTTTCTCATCATTAACCAATCCCTCACACTTAACCAATCTTAAAAAACGAGGTGTCAAAAGAAAGAAAATTTACTGGAGTATTGACGAATTGCACTTTTTGTTTATTAATTTTAACAAATTTAAAAACCGATCAAAACAAATACTCTACCCAAACTAATAAACACTTCTCATAGGATTTCCATAAGTTGACAGATGGAAATCATATGGGAAGTTTGGATGTTGGGTGGGAAATTTTGATTTTGGGGTTGGATTTTCTCTTGCGAGAGTTCTCGCACGGACACACTAGTTTAGTTTAGTACTTACATATTTATTTATTTATGTTACATACATTCAATATATTCTTTCGTGCAGAAATATAAAACGACTTGTAGCGCCACCTAAAGTAAAGTAATATTAAATATTTTCCTTGTTTATTTGTACTTTGTATTTTATTTCTTTGGAGACTTTACCCAGTAAGATACGATATCTTTTAAATTAGAGCAAGTTCAGTATAAGAATACTATAAATATATAAATTATGTTAGTTGGTAAGTGACAATATCTCATAGTACAACATCTTCAGGATTATATATTGTACATATATTAAAAAAGAAAAAAGAGAAAAACAATTAAATAAACCAATTCATGGAAGATTATAGAAAATTAACAAATATGTACATGTTAAAGTTAATTATTATATTATTAAAAGTATTAAAATCATCATCAACATCAAACTAGTAAACTCATCATGATCATAAAATTGTCTCAAAAGGTTGTTTGAGCATCCTCCCAAACCGGGTCCTATAGCTTATCATTCGTATGGAACGAGGGAGAGAATTCCATAGTCGAATGGTATTTATAAAAAATTTACTTTCAGATATTAAAAATGAGTAACGAATTGGCATTATTGGAACGCGGAAATTAAATTGTATTTAACAGATACTCCGGTTGACAGGACTCTAAAATATTGTGAAGCATGGTTAATGTTTTGTTTAGCTTAATTTAATAATTGATTTGTTATTATTTATGTTTTGTTTTAGTTTTGAGTCTATTTTGTTGTTTAGTTATTTTTGTCAGCTATAAATTTAAAATGTTGTTAAAAAAGAAACTGTTGCTTACGAAGATACATACGAAGATGTACACAAAAACAAAATGTCCAGCTATCGTTCTTAAAATCTACCATTCCCACATAGAACCCCATTGACTTACTGACAACCTTTGGAATCGTCACTTTATCAAGTGGCGACACAATAGCTTTGTTCGGTGTCCGCAGCCGTAGGGCGCCCTGGCTAGTGTCAATGTATTTTTGTGGTTTTCAAAAACCCCAGCCCTGACGACTGCCATTCTTTGATAACTAAAAATTAAGCAATTTTTTTTAATTTTCGTGTATTTCTACACTTCTGCACTGCAATCTATCCGAACACATGATTAAAGCCCAATAAGCAAAACCAATCCAATGAAAATAAAAAAAATATTACAAATCAGCTGATTTCATATTTTGACAGCCCTTTTTTCTTGCACTGAAGAAATTCCAAGGGCGAGTCAGGTATTGAACCAGTCAGCAGGGTTGCCGCTGAAAAATTTGAAAAAGTCGCAGAAAAAGGGTCATGGAGCACAAAAAGTCGCGACAAAAACAAATAATAGGTCTGTTCCTTTACGTCTGCTCCAAAAATAGTATGCTATTAAATTTCGTGGAGTGGGGGTAAAATTCTCTCAGACAGAGGCAAAATTACGAAAAAGTAAAGGAACGCGTTTAACCACAAAAGTTGCAACAAACGAAATGTCATATACATATGTGAAATAGACGTAAACAAAATGGTGTTGCAACATACATGTACAATTTTGGATTTTACCCTTCAGTCCACCCTTCATGATATCCCAGATCCAATATATTGCGACATGCAAATTTCAATATTCAGAACATTCAACTTTCATCTATGTTCCTTTTCTTTCCATTATTTTACTTTTTGCATTAAAATAAAAAAATACAAAATACATGTAACAACTGAGTTTGACAGATAGTTCACTTTTTACCGGCATAAATTTGTTGAGTGCTAAGATGTTCACGCATAAAAAAAAAATTAGATTAAACTAAATCTGTACAAAAGGAACACATTGGAAAAAAAATTAGTGAGTTTTTGTGTAATATGTACACTGAAATTAGTGCTGATTGATTGCTGATGAGCAACTTAATGGAATTTTTGTTGGAAATATATTTTTTGTACGAAAAAGTCTCAAAAAGTCTCAAAAAAAACTAAAAAGGGTCAAAAGGAGGTGTTTTTTAAAAAGTCGGCTCATAGTCTCTTTGCGTCAAAAAAGGGTCAAATTGCGACTAAAGTCGCATAGCGGCAACGCTGCCAGTCAGTATCCATATCAAAGATCTAACACAACGCAGCAATTTCAGTGTGTTTTCAATGTAGCAATGGCGGCGGACCCTTCAGTTCGAATCCAGTACGCCCTATGGCGCCCTACGTCGGACATCAAACAAAGCTACTCTTCTATCAGCGCTGTCTAAGTACATGCTACATACATACATACATACATACATACATACAATATATATTTATATCCCTATCTAAGGAAAGATATCCTCTGTATTTTTCTTATTTCATTTGTTTAATCGAAATACAATGATTCATTCGAGAGCCCTTCAGTAAAAACTAACTTTGAACCGAAAGCAATCATCATCATCATCATGTCTGTCGTGTATCTGACGGTATTAAAACCTGATTCACAGAACACACGCTCAGTTCACAATGGATGCAAGTTTAGTGAACCCAATAGTCAACAGAAGTTGCATCTACTCGTATCTATCGTTTCACTGAGACGTATCATAGTCGTAGTACCAAATCAATTGTTTATTCGATTTATATCTCTCAGTTGCACATACTCGTACGTGTGCATGTTTAAATGTGTGTACCTATTTATTGCCCAAGAATACGGAATAATTGAAGAAGTAAATAAAATGAGTCGGGGCAAAATGTGCAAATGAATCGAATCGCTACTCGGTTGAATTCCATTTCCATTTCAATTAAGTTCTTTCCCGTTTGCGATCGCGACAAAAGCTCTGAGACGCGCTCTCCAGCGCCTACCTATTGTACGAGTACTCGTCGTATTCGCATATCGTGGTGGTTGGTGTGGTGTGTTGACAGGATAGATATCAACCCCCTCAAGATTGCGCGGTGCGTAATAATTATTTGCATTGTAAACGAAGCGGATGTATGTGATCGCATTAATTAAAGCACTCGCATTCAATGGTGTCTAAGGGGAATGAAAGGTTGAATTAAGTTCATGACAAGAGAACAAGAGAGAGAGAGAGAGAGAGAGAGAGGGAGAGGACCCTTTCGCATAAAACTTATACATATTTTATCAGTTAGTCAGTGCGCGAGATAACGGTTTACCTTCGCGTCGTCATATAAATATTATACTTGCTTATCTCTTCGGTGCGGTGGAAACTGAAACGAATTCTTGTTTTGTTAAATAATTTTGTTTTATTTTGTTTTTTGCGCGCTATCTCGCTGTAGTCACACAGAGACTCGACACTCGAACGAAAGAAAGATTGAAAAATAAACTTAAGCCCAGCACAGATCTGAGTGCATTTAACGAATCCGTTGAATGGATATTGTAAAGTAGCGCGCAAGTTCTCGTATCTCATAGCCCTAGTCTCAAAATGGTCAAGGATAGATTGCCCGATCTATTGCAGGTAAGAGAGCGGCGAAAACAAATACATACCTACTACTACTGGGCTTTGTTTTGTATCTTATCATTGTGCAAACGATGACGACCGTCGCGTCGCACGGCTGTAGATACGATAATTATGATAATTAAATTGACTATTTGGAAAATTTCGCTTACAGAGGTCGCTTCAAACCTCGAACGGATCCCTGGATCGAACTGTAACTATGCCTGAACCGAGCACTAACGTCGATGCAATTCTTAATCCGGTAATTATATAACATTTGTGTGCTATTTTCTAGTGAATTATCTACCTGTGCTAGTGTGTGCTGATTAACTTTCGACATGCCACGATATGAGTTGTGTAAAGATACTTTCAAACATTGAAAGACTTTTGCAAATGTTTTTGCCATTTATTATCAAAAAAAAAAAAAACAAGTGTGAATGTGGCACAAAGTGATAATCTTTAAATCTAAGTTGCATACAATAAAGAGTTTTGTTTGGACGAAATTCCATACAATTGGCCAGTGGCAACAAATACAAGTGCTAAAACTATTTCAATATCAGTAAGAGATAAGTACTATGTTTTGAACGTGACTCAATGGCCGTTGCTGTTCATTGCCTTCTGATTTATTTATAAGCCATGCACACACATTATGAGCAAACATACATATGTACATATGTATATGCTGGCGGGCTTTTCATGGAAAAAAAAATAATTATCTGTAAATTAATAATACTAAAATAGAATACCAAAACAGGTATATTGAAGTTCTAATGAAATTTTTTATGATAATAATTGTTTAATCAAACTAGCCTTTCTGTTATTTTGGATATTCAAAAAAAAGTAAACAAGTTAGCTTTTTACGAATTTGACGACTATTTGGTAACTCTTAAAAAACTTAGAAAACTCACACAAAATAAGAACGGCTTCTGAGTTCGGTCCTTAGATCCAATCTAAAGAAACATGCTGCTCTTTTTAGTAACAAGCTCAATTAGGTACAAAAGAAAGTCAAGTCAATAAACGTCTGTTTCTCACCCACATATGTTTTATTACGGTAGATCCTTCCTTCTGACCTGATTTCCTTTAACAGCTTGCTGCGCGTGCTACAAAAGTAGCAAAAATTCAACATTTTAGAATATCCAGAATCTTCAAAACTACCAGTTTTCTTTATTTATTTCCTAAGTTCAACGGACATTTTTTTTTTTATTATTGTGTGGAACATGCGGTATTTGTTTTGTTAGAAAGTGATGACTGGCAACGCTTAGCAACGAAGTGAAGTTAAATTGTGTTCACGTTCACAAAAATTGCATAGCTTTTGCCTAACGAAAGAATAAGATTTTTGATTTTTTTTTTTTTCAAAACTGGAATCTGTCAAACTGCTGTTTATTTGTGGATGTTTCTGTTATTTGTTGTCTCTGTGTGTAGTACATTTAAACCGATACGCATTCCATTCCATTTACAGTGGACGTCCAGTATAACGAATACCCGATATAGCGAATTTTCGATATAACGAACGCTTTTCAGATTTACATTAGCATCTCTAAATAGCGAACGATGGCCACGATTTGCTATCCGATATAGCGAACGTACATATAAATAATGGCTCTCTTTTAAGGAAAAGGAAAATACGTAAAGTAGAGTTTTCAAGCATGGGAAATCAATTGTACAGATGGTTTCTTTGGCAAAGGGAAAAACACATTCCTGTAAGTGGTGGAGTAATAAAAGCGAGAGCTGGTGCCATTCATCGAAACCTGTAAGATGATGACCGTAGTGGCTTCTGTGCTAGTGATGGGTCGCTCACAAAGATTAAGAAAAGGTTCGGTGTTCGTATTCAGGGAGAAATTGTTGAGCCGTTCAAAAAAGATCAACAGGATGTCATCACAAGCAACGGAATCATAATGGATAAAATTTTCAATGCGGATGAGTCTGGGCTTTTCTGGAAATTGTTACCAGATTCTACTTATGTATGTTCACGCCGGTGAAGCTTCAGCCCCAGGTTGAAAAACATCAAAAGAGCGCTAAACTTGTTTAGCTTGTGCAGATGCATCAGTACAGCTCAAACTAAAGCCATTAGTTATTGGTAAGACAAAGAAGCCACGATCCTTTCTCAGCAAAAGGTTATCAGTAGACTATGATTTTCAAAATCAGCCTGGATGACTGCCACCATTTTCAAAAAGTGGTTCATGCCAACTTTGTATCACAATGCATTTTCCATTTAAAAATTTAAAAAAATTAAAAATATTTTTGTTGGCGGAACGGTATTTATCAGCTAATAACTAACCGAAAAAGGCTCATTGCTCCTAGATAATGCTCCAAGTCACCCATCGGCAAATGAACTTGTTAAAGAAACGGAATATGGTCAAATCTAGGTAATGTTTACGCCACCCAACGTTACGCCGTTAATACAACCGATGGACCAAAACGCCATCCGCCTAACAAAGCTACATTACCGCAATAGCTTGCTGAGTGGCATTATACGTTCAAAGTCCAGATACCAGCACTGTGCTAACAGAATTCATGCAATTATCCTCCTGGACCGAGCAGGGAATAAACGAGTTTAATGCTTCAAAAATGTTGGAGAAATATTTTGATTACCGACTCAGAAGATTTCGATGAGGAGGATGAAGTTCCACTTTCATTACTACGGCAAGACGACGAAGTTTTGGAAATGCAGAGTACGGAGTACCTTAATCTTGTTAACTTTATTTTCCCGAAGGTTTCGAAATTTAATTCGCATCATTTTCGCTTAGCACCGTGCTACCATCACAGACCTAGAAATTTGGAACAATACTGAAACCAATTTATAAGAACAAGCATACGATGATATCATTGAACTAAACACTGAAAGTGAAGATGAAGAAGCTGACGGTATCAGTATTCTTGGAGCTTAAATAAAGCATGATGTGACATGTTCACGTTGAGACGGCTTCAAGAAAAAGATTTGCAGTTGAAATCTCAACTTGAAGTAAAACAAAGTTTTATCGGTAATTATTTTTTTTCAAAGTAAAGTTTTTTTTACAAAACTTGTAAATTTAAATGGCAGGACCATCATCTCAATTTATCATTGAATACAAACGCCTAAACATATTTTTTAATGACTTTTTTTAAAAAAAAAAAGTAAACAAATCGATCGATATAACGAACGCGCTCGATATAGTGAATGACCTCAAACATTATATCATTCGTTATACTGGACGTCCACTGTACTATGTACAGTGGCGAGCAAAATAATAGCAGAGCTACTTTGTAAGCAACATTTTCCTTAATATTTTTTTATAATAATAATTTTTGAGACTTTTGCTGTAAGTAAGTGAGTAGGACTCGATATCGAATGATCGAATCACCTTATTCTGCCGGCAGAAATCATCTCCTGTATGGTGGCCAATTGGGATGACGGCACTGGATAGCTAATGTATCGAATGAAAATAAAATTGTACTAGAAAAACTCAAATAGATTGAAGTTTTTCCTGTAGATTGAAGGTAATTCGGTCACTGTTCTTATCAACAATAACTCGTTAACATGACGTCTTATTCTAATGGTGAACCCTCACTCGGTAGTGCATCTCATGCTTTTTGAAAGGAGCAAAACAATAGCAGTGCTTATTAGATTTCAGTATAGTTAAACATTTTGTTATTACTTGATTTTTGAATTTAAATTACAGAAAAGTAAGTAAGCGCGAGGTAATACTTGCTAATAAAAGATGGAAAAACGTAAAAACAAGTTAAGGAACTGGGATGTTCCGCTAAAATGATAAGCAATGCTGTTAAATATAAAGTAAAGGTTGAAACACACGGCGGGAACAAAATACTGCATCCGTCAATGGTGAAGCGTGCTGTAATAGGTACTCTAGGACATATCTTTCTGCATCAGTTACCTAGATTGTGGATGTACTTAACTTGATATTATGTGGTGTTCACATTGTTAGAAGACGGTAAAAGATCTCGGCATCCACCCAATACAAAATATGATACTAAATTCACAACAAAAATTATAAAACTCGGTGGATCTAGGATCATGATTTTAGGAGACTTTTCATTTTATGGTGTTAGTCCAATATATTGGAATAACGGTATAGTGCAGCAGCCCTTATAAGTTGATATATTGCAGAACGTCAAGTTGCCATATGCCGAGGACGAAATGCTACTAAAATTGGGGAAATGGTTTTGCGTAGCTGTAATAAGCAATAAAGGCTATGCTACTAAGTACTAGTTTTTCCCTAATAACATCTCATACCAATTTACTTAAATTCAGTATTTGGTGTTAACTTTTTTGATCAAGTAACCTGGTGAAGAAAAAGCACTGCTATTTTTTTGCTCGGCTTTTTTTTAAAGTTCTTTTCGGCAAAATGCGTTTAGTTTAATTTATTTTATGTCGATTTCGATTGGGCAAAAAAAGCACTTTTTTTATCTCGAGCAATTTTCATCGCTCTAGTACTATTTTCATTTTCCAACCGACCAAATAAGCACTTTTTTTTGCTCTTGATCAATTGTTGTGAATCTCGGATTCAGCTCGAGATTTACACCTACTTGCACTAACACCAGCAGATTTTATATAAAATGTCAACGCAGTACATCAAAGTAAATATCAATCAGCAAAAATATTTATCAGAAACTGTGTAGAATATTTAAAAAATATAAAGAAAGTGAAAATTGTATGTATTATTTTTCTTTTTCTTATTTATTTTCTTTTACAAAAAAGATGTGAAATGTCACACTAATACAATTGCAGAAAAACAGATCACTCTCGTTTGTTTTCCAACCAGCACGAAAAATCTGAAATCTGAGAGCAAAATCTAAAAAGTCCAATCGAAAACGACATTTTAAATCAAAAACCAACATATATACATATGTACATGTTATAAGAAAATAGCAAATTTTATTCTACAAGTAAGAATTTATAAAAACCATTGCTTGTTTTTTTTTTTTTGTTTTTTGGTGAATGCTGACAAAGGATATCTCCACTGTCAAATACCAATAGCTTTATATTTACTTACTGTTCCCACAATAGAATTGCTTGTGAATAGTATCCGTGCGCAAAGAACTGAAAGTGAGTTATTCCGTTTTAACATTTTCTATATAACATAATTTATCTGACTCCCAAGATCGTATTTTTTTATATTTAATACATTATTAATTTAGTACATGGAAATGTGTGTGTTTTTCTATTCACATGGGATAGTATATTGTCAATGATTTATTGGTATCTGAAACAACCTCGTGTCAGATCAAAGTAATATTTACTTAAGTCAGGTCTAGTAGTGCAGTACATGCTTAAATACACAGTTAAGTATGTTTTCCATTTTACTAAGAGCTTATATTCTGTCTGACATTAAAATTAGGTCCACCACTTCACAAACAGCTTTGTTAGTCGACACGAGTACCATCTGCCAATTGGAGGTAGGAACAGACTTTTTCCTTAATTTAATACCCACAGTTATTTAATTCAAAGAATGTTTTATTTTTGAGAAAATTTAACTAATACTATTCTTGAAAATGAAATTCTGAGATGTGACATTATGCCACATTAAGGAAGGGAATAAAATATGAAATTTTAATCGAGAATGGCAAAGGAAATTTCATTATCTGATTCCCATTTAGTTTCACCTTTATCATGAAAGATGTGCCAACAAATTCACACGTAGTGTCTACTTTTAACATATATCATAGGAAGATGATTGTGAAAATTTTCTTCGTCATTTGAATCATAAATTCTACGTCGATAATATCATAAAATTCGTAAACGTTTCAAATATCATTTGGCATTGATTGTAAAGCTACGTGCAGACGATATGTTCACTGAGCAAATTTGTGAGCATATCTGAATAAAATGTTGTCCCAAACGTGAACATATCGTGTGCACACCATATTTTTGTGTTCATACGTATGTTCACAAAGCATATGCTCACATTTGAACACCTCGTGAACATACGTATGCTCATGTCGCGTTCATATCGCTTGCACACTCTTTAATACTATACCATATAGATTTTCCAAAACCAGGAATACTCCTAATCACAAATCACTTATTTTTCTAGTACACAGAGATACGCACCCTCCTCGGTACCATTGTTGCCAACCTCGAAACAATGAACCGAATAGTGCAATCGATAAATATTCGCAATTTCAACGGTAAGTTATATTCAGTTGTTCATTAACATTCACTCTCACGCCACAGGCCGTTATATTTTATAGAAAAAGAACTGGAAGAGCTACGTAATGAAAATCTGAAAATTGGCACGCAACTTATGATAAGATTCAAGGAATTCAAAGCAAACCTCCCACCTGAAGACGACTATTGCCTGGAAGCGAGAATGAAGCGGACACTCTTCTACGGACTACATCAATCGTATATAAATATCTGGACCAGAAATGAACTATTCCTGCAGTCCTATGAGGATAAACTGAAGAAGAACCTTCAGCTGCATTCCAAAATCAGTACGTGACCTAATTAAACTGAGAAAAAAAAACAAAATTGCTTAAAAATATTTTCTCTTCTTACAGTGAATTATAACTCAACGGAAGAGGAAGTAGAAGAACTAATTGCCAATAAGACAACTTCGCTTTTCGTGGGGAATGTAAGTACCTACTCGTACTTGTTGTTTTAAAATCGTGTTGTTCAAGTAAGAAAAGTTAAATTTTAGTAATTTAGATTTTAGAAGAAACAGAAAAAGAACGAAGAACACTGAGGGACTTGATGGACCGATTCTCGGAATTGAAGAAACTCGAAAAATCTTTGGAAGATGTTCATGCCTTATTCGTTCGAATACAGAACTTAGTATTAGAGCAGGTAAATTCCAAAATTATAACATGTAATGCTTATAATGTTATTCTGTATTTTTTTTTTAAGAGTGAAACAATTCAATTGGTAGAATATCACGCTCAGCAGGCAACGCTGCACATAGACAAGGGAGCGGATGAGCTTGATAAAGCACACACCTTAAAGAAGAAGACATTGAAGGTATACAAATGTATATTTTAAATTTAATAAAATCTAGTAATTTACTGAAATGTTTTCTTCTTTTGTTTGTAGAAAAAAATTATACTTTTAGTGATAATAATAGTTGTGTTAATTATTTTAGTACTTGTTGCGGTTTATTTGTAAACTATTTTATTTTAATTAATTGTAAATGCTTTATTCTGTTATGTGTTTTGTGTTTTCTGTACGTTGTTTAGTAAATAAAAAAATAACAACTGCGATTGAAAGCAAAGTGAATGTTCCTTTTAAATGCGATTGTAAGTTAAACAGTTTAATAAAATATGTTTTATTTTATTTAAAAAATATAACTTTGATAATCAAAATGGGATTACTAGTATTCATTCACTCGACATGACCAAGCCATCTCTAGGATTGATGTGTGACTCTCTTATAAGGTACTTGTCGCTTCAAACGTTGCCACCCTACTCCAATAGCAGTAGATGTTAGGCCTAGTCTTAGTCTAAGAGCCCACAGCAAATTTTGTGTATGAAATATAACCGAAAAAATAGTAGATGAGATGAAAGCTGGTGTAAGGCTAATGCTATAAACGAAAGTCCTGCAGTTCATGGTCGCGGCTTTAGTGAGTAATACTATGTTCAAAATCCATGTTTTTCCAAAATTGAGATAATTGATATAACCAGTCAATGATAGTTTTATTGTATAGAGTACTTTTATCCCATCTCAAAAATGTAGGTCCAAGACGTTTCAAGCGTGGCAATACTTATGCCAGACTGTTTCAAAATTCAAAAAAATCAGTTTACGAAATAATTGTTACAACCGAAATTGGCTAATGCCGCAACACTGGTCATACTCCCCAGATTACAGATCTATGGGTCCAAGACAATTTGAGCGTGGCCAAAACCCTGGCAGACAGTTTTAAAATTCTAAAAAAAACATTCGAAATAATTATTATACCCATTGAAATGTGTCTAAATATTTAAAAAAAAAACTATTTCTGAGGCAGGCATTTTAGTACAGGAACTGCAGTTAGATCTTAGTCACTTTCAATTTTAACAATTTATCTTTATTTTTTCATTTGTTCAAAACATTTAATTTCGAATGAATTCTGGCTGAGTTTGACTGCGATGTCATAGGAGCAAACGCTTACCATCTCGCTTCCGCATAGCATTTATTTCATAGGTTATCAGTAAGGACTTAAAGCAGACCTTTTTATATCGCTTCCAGGGAACCTTTTTCGTCGGTTACCAGTAAGGTATTAAAGCCTTCCTGTTCTCAACCCCCTTCTAGTAAAGCATTAGTTCCAAAATAAAACCAAATAATTAAATTCAAGTGCTGAGGTACGTTATAATGTTTGTATATTTAGCCTCTTCAGTGTCGATAAAAAAAATGAGAAGAAAATATGTTTTTTTGTTTGTTCGTTCTTATCTATTTGTGATTTAATTAATTAATTACAAAAAAAAGTTAGTAGAAATAATTGTCATTAATAGTATTTAAGGGTACACATATGCGGACTGTGGTTGATTATATAAAAAATAGCAAATAAGTATAAAAAAGAGAAAAAAATGCAAGTCCAAGTTCGTGGGAAAGTCGCGCCTAAATGGTACTGAACTTGCAGATTCGTTATCAGATACATTAAGTCTATATGTTAAAGTACATATATTTGTTGGGTTATGTATAATTGTATATGTAAAGATATTTTTTCCGTTTTTATATGAACTATTTTTCGAAATTTCTAGTGTAAAGAATTTGTACAATAATATGAGACTCAAAATGTATGGTCCTAGGACATATTTATACATATGTATAACCAATATACACACACACATATATGTACATATATTTGTGACCTCAGAGATATCTTTTTTTAATATTTAGACGTATTTAAATGGGTATAATAATTATTTCGAGAAGGTTTTTTTTAGAATTTTAAAACTGTCTGGCAGGGTGTTAGCCACGTTCAAATTGTCTTGGACCCACAGATCTGTAATCTGGGGAGTATGACCAGTGTTGCGGCATTAGCCAATTTCGGTTGTAACAATTATTTCGTAAACTGATTTTTTTGAATTTTGAAACAGTCTGGCATAAGTATTGCCACGCTTGAAACGTCTTGGACCTACATTTTTGAGATGGGATAAAAGTACTCTATACAATAAAACTATCATTGACTGGTTATATCAATTATCTCAATTTTGGAAAAACATGGATTTTCAACATAGTATTACTCACTAAAGCCGCGACCATGAACTGCAAGACTTTCGTTTATACCATTAGCCTTACACCAGCTTTCATCTCATCTATTATTTTTTCGGTTATATTTCACACACAAAATTTGCTGTGGGCTCTTGGTCTATCTAGTCTACACTCTTTTTCTCCACACCGAAGTTAAATGCTCGCTACAATTTTAATACATGATGTTAGATGATGGCAGATGTCAATTAAGACTTTCAATTTCGAGACAAAATATTATTTGAAAACAGTGCAAGTCACTTATAACGATGGTGAAGGGACTGAGGAAATGTCCTTATAACAGACAAAATGAATTTATAATGTAAGTTCATGAATAGGTAAATTAAATTTTATTTTATTTTAAAGTTTAACATAATAAATCACTCCAAACTCATGTGCTGTTATACTACATATTTTTTACCTGACTCGAAACGGAAGGTCACTGCCTTTTCCTCTACACTCTACGTCTACAGAAAAGTTCCTAAGCTTTCTAGATGGCTGCTTAAGAAAATAAAAACAATAAACAAATATCCTACTGTAATCACCTTTTTATTGACAATGCCGTTAACTCAAATAATGCACAATGCACTAAAACTAAGATCAACTACCTGGCAATAATAATAATGCATATTCAACAGCTGCAAAATGTAAAACGACCTTCGGCGCGGCACGGCGGCACAAAAACCTCTAAAAAATTGTGTAAAAACAAGAATAAACAAGAACTTACAGATGTACATGTACATACATGCATTTGTATGTATGTACGCAAATGGGTATACAATGTTTTGTAAATTTTCTCTTATTTCGTCGTTACAAGCGATGAAAACGATTTTCTTCTCCAAAATTGGTAGTTATATCTGAACCGTCGTTCTATACGACCGACGACGTTAGATCCAACGGTAGCATATTTATTTATTTATTTATTTAATTTCATCGGGTGCTTAAACAAAGTAAGATATAATATCTTATAATTAATTGCTAAGCTCAATTTTAAGACAAATTTAGGAAAGAAAGCTACATATGTATAAAATATAAAAATAAATTCGATCAAATTAACATTTTTAGGAAGAAAAATACATTTTTAATTCTCTTTTAAGTTGATATATACTACATATTCTTCTTATTTGTCTTGGGAGAGTATTCCACAGACGAATGGAGTGAATAAAAAATTGACGCTCGGATATCAGTGAAGAGTGACGAAGTATAGTTAACTGTGCGGATCTGTTTGAAGAAGCATAGCTTAAAATATAAAGAAACCAACATTGAAGGGAGTTGTCGTTATAAGCGACTGGTCGTAATAAGCGAAGTCGTTATAAGTGACTTCCACTGTAAATCAATGGGTAAACGCAGCAATGAAGAAAAAATTATAATAAGTGCAGAGGCTGACATCATTGCTACCGTAGCAAGTAGAGGAAGAAAATTGACTTCTTTTGACGTACCATAAATCCATATTTGAACGAAACCAAACAAATAAGTTTATTGCATCAGAAACTTATCTTAATCTTGGTCGGTCTTAGAAATGAATGTACTTAAGAGATATTTACACTCTTTCAACTACATATGTCATCTATATGCAAAAAAAAAGGCAAATGAGGTCATCAGGAAAAATTCCTCGTAGACATCTCCATGGCCAATGCCCCTAAAATCAAAAAAAATTAGGGTTAAGATTCCAACCACCAGCGGTAAAATTTCTACAAATAAGGTCATAGAGAAAATGGGTGGAGAAATCTTAAACAATGAGCACACCCAGTAACAAAAGAATGGATCAGAACAACAAAAATCTGGGCGAGACGCTATGGCTATAGATGCAAAAAAAAGAAATGTCGCACGAAGATAGTTTGCATTATGCTGAAGCAGACACCGAATTGGAAGCCTTCGGAAAGGTACAAGTTATCCAAGTAATGCAGGAAGTAGAAATCGAGGTAGAGCTAGAACCGGGGGACACTTAGCAATCATGCATACTCTGCAGAAAAAGCGAAACACGTAGCCGGTATCGAAAACTGTCCCGTTTTCAACAATATTAAATTTTAAAAATCATCCAAATCAACTTAACCACTGCAAGACAGCCCAGCACCTCCTGGTACAAACTGTTGGAGACAAGGCAGCGAACATCAATCAGTTGTACAATACTCGTAAACGAATACCAGACCATGCTACACAATTTAAGTACATCAAAGTCATCCAGTAGCTATATGTATGTATGTGGCGATTTGAATGCATGGGCAATAGACTAGGGCAGCACCTTTTAGTGAAAGCCTTTTCTCCTTTACAAATAGGAATACCAAAGGCAAACACCTGCTGTAAAGCAAGCACCGACATTTGCTTCGTGAGTCATTCCCACCTGCGAAACCTACATTGGAGCGTTAGCAAAGAATTCACACACAGCGGCTTTCAGGCGATCTTTTTCGATGTTGGCGTTAAATATTCAAAATCCTTAAAACTGAAAGACTCAATAGATACATGAATGGCAGCATATTGAAAGAACGGGATAGAAGAACACATGTTGCGCGAACTTACCTGGACCATCATCCCATCTACGTGTGATACAACACTACTAAGAAGAAATATCTGCAACAGAGGTGGAACGGAGAAATCCAAAGAAGCATTTTTAAAAACCAGGTGCAGACTGGCTAAACGAAAACTGAAACACGCGATCAAAGACAATAAAACCAGCAAGCCGTCATAAGCCTTTGAAGCACAGCATACAGAATGGTCATGACAAGGCTGAATGGATCTAAGTCCCCGCAAATCCATTGTACAATGTGCAATGCTTAGAACAATAGAAGGTGATTGCTTTCCCAAAGGCCCCCACAATATTTGCAACATACAAAGAGAATCCACAACAGAGGAGATGTCACCAGTAACTTCAGAGGAACTTTTCCGACCGGACCAGATGTCAAACCAAATTTTGCAAAGCAGACCTTTAAAAGATGCCAGATATTTTCACAGCAACGATGCAACAATAAAAATTAGTTTTCTTGATCGTTAGAAACTGCAGCTCCTGGATACACAGTATCTTACACAGATACACGCCGCTTTGTGTGTCTCTCGTTCTTGTCCTTCATATAAACATTATAAGGGTATTCATATCCCCTTTAACGTGTGTAAATTATAAAAAACAAGTAATCTTAAACCGAGGATTATAACGCCCTAGTTTAACTAAGGACGGGCACGCCTATTTTCCTACGAAAAATATTGGTAAACTACCTTATCAACAAAACATTGAAGTACGAGACCGACGAGGGTATACAAAATTATAACATGTCTGCGGGAGTTCCACAGCGCTCAGTACTCAGAACCCTTCCTTGGAATAGGGATAAGCCTTATTGGGTTGGGAATTGGGTTGGGAGTAGGGATAAACCTTATTGGGTTCGCTGATGACATTCCTGTGGTGACCATTGCGAAACATACTCACAAGGCGAAGTAATTTTTTTTATTCAGACAAGCTACAGGGGATATGAGTCCCCTTATAGTGTTACACACGCGAGCACATGAAGGACAAGGACGAGAGACAGACAGATCGGAATGGAGAATTCATGAACAAAAAAAAACATGGACGTTCAGGCAGCGATATATCGGATCCTCCCAAATGTCAACGGGCCTGGATAAGTCAGAAGGATTGTACTGTCAAGAGTAGTCAGCTCAGTCTTCCTTTATGCAGCCCCAATCTGGGAGAGCAATGCATCCCTGTAGACAAGGTGAAAGTTCGCGTCGGTATACAGATTTGGCGCTATTCGAACGATAAGCGGATTTAGAACAATCTTGGATGGAACAGCATTAGTCATAGGTAGATCGTAGATGCTATACGAATATATGTACATATAACAGCAGACTCGTGAGCCAACAAGAAACGATATCAGAACAAGTAAACGCGGCATTCCTAGCTAATAAAGCGCAAAAATGGCGACTGTAACTACCCCCTAATGCAGTTCTTATCTGGTCTAGAAAAAAGGAAAACAACGGAACACGTTAAATTCCATTGCAAACACTTCACAGAATGGAGACTCACTTTGCCCAGCCCATCGTCCACAACCGGCCGTATTCTACGGTAAGAACAAAATTGGACAGAAATGTGTGAAAAATTCATTTGAAGCGATGCTGCAAATTGAACTGCTAAAAATCGAGAAGATTTATAAGGCTCGAGCCAAAGCAGAAGAAGCACCAACACGAATGGCATGGTTAGACAACCAGTCCCGAGGGGTGAGTGGTTCAGTTCTGTGTGCAGGGGTGTGCTCTCTTTCAGGCGTCAAGTTGACCATAAATCTTAATTGGTTTAAGCATTCAGCATGTTTTATAGTTTAAAACAATTAGAATATTTATATGTGTCACTAAAACATGTGAAACAAAGATGGATGTCATACATACGTACATACAGTTTTTCTGTTACGTGAATGGCGGTATTTGTCCATTTTGTTAGAGGCGGAAGTACTGATTGTGGGATTTACCCACAAATTAGAAGGTTATAATCGATTTAAAATAAACTATTAATAGGTAACAGGGTGATGTATTGTATATTGAAGGTTAAATACTTATGTACATACAGTGGCGTGCACGTAATTAGAAACGCCTAAGGTGATCGAATTGGTTTCTTCATAGCTCATGTGTTTTCACCCTTATGATATCTAAATTTTAAATTTGCTTGTATATATTAAATAAACTTTGTGAAAAGAGCTTGCAATTGACATAAAATTCCGTTATTTTTTTATTTGTAGCCTAAACAGAGTAAAGAGCACAACATAAAATTAGAAACGGTTACATTACTTCTGTCGATTAAAGACTTTTTGCTAGTATAAGGGGCAGGATCCACTGGTATATTAGCATATTGATATTACTTTGTTCACAGTAATGTTTTGGAATATTGTTTTTAGAGTTTTACATAATGGGGAAAAATAGTGTGAAGCTAAAACCCACTCATTCTGAACCATTTTAACGAAGAAAAATCGTCCGCCAACATTGCAGAACTTCTTAAGTGCTCAAAAGGGATGGTTTTTAATGGTATCCAATATTATAAGAAAAATGAAACTGTTTAAAAAGTCAGCCACATGTCTAGGATAAAAATAACTACTGATCGCTGATCGCTGACAAACTGATCGTTCGACAAAGTAAAAAATTCTCACACTCTACGCCAGTGAAATTCGTACTGCAGTTTTTGGTGCAAACTATAGCTGACCATGAGTAGATACATTTAAACGCAGGTTGCGTGAAGGAGGACTTTTTGAGCAAAAAGCTAGGAAGAAGTCACTTTTAACTAAGCGGAACAGAAAAAAACGATTGGAGTTTGCCCACAAATATAGCCATTGGACTGTCGCCCCGTAGAAAAATGTACTATTTACCGATCAAACAAAAATAAATAGAGTTTCATCCGACGGTAAATGCTGTGCACGTCGTCCGAAATCGAAAGAATTTGACCCAAAGTATACCTGCCCAAATGTTAAATATGGAGGTAGGAACATAATGATTTCAGGTGCAATGTCTTGGTGCGGCGTCGGTCTAATTCATAAGATACGAGGACATATGGACAGTCTTCAATACTGCAATATATTAGAAAACATGATGGAGTCATACGCAGATAAAAATCTACCGGTTGTTTGGATCTTTCAACAGGACAATGATCCAAAGCACACGGCCGCTCGTACTAAAAAAATGGATTGAAGATAATATGGTGACCTTATTAGACTGCCTGTTGCCCATGCACCTCTCCACTTAACAGCAGCGGAAGTATAACCGGCCTTTCTGAACGCGCCACGATTGCCATCTTAATACCCGTATGTGACAACTGAAGAAGTCTTTTTCTTTTGGCATCGAACCTCACCATCGACTGGACCACTCTGGGTAAAAGAAATAAATTCAAAGGATAAAAACTAATTTTGTAACCCTATACAGGTGAAATAAATCGCCGAATTAATCTACGTTGTTTTAAACTTGTATTGCGTTTTATTTTGTCGGTTCAACAAAATTCTTCCCAACAAATTTACAAAATTATTTGACGCTCTGGAAAAATAAACAGCCCAATCCAGTATCATCGATGGATTCAAACACGGTTAAAGAATATAATTGCCAATTATGCAGTGAACCTGATTCAGAAGACAATATGGTGGCGTGTGACAGATGTGAAAACTGGTTTCACTTCATGTGTGCGGGAGTCGACAGCTTCATAGCCAACCAGGATTTTTCATGTGGAGCCTGTACTCAACAATTGCCAAAAGGGCACTCCACACCCACATTACTGAACACCGTTACTACGACTTCAATGCAATCACCTACGGGCGATGGTAACGCTCCAATGTCCTCGGCGCGCTCGGGTATAACCCAACCATCAACAAGTAACTTGTACGAAGAAGCAGCAAAGTCAGCGCAAACATCTACGATGTTATGCCAACCCGCTATAATGCCAGCGATATCAGCCGAAATGTTATTCAACGGTGCTTCAGAGTTGTTGTCGAATATGAGAATTGTTCAGCCATCGGGTGCATCAGGTGCGGAGCTGAAAAAATCGGTAGGGAGCGGTAGTCCACTTACTGTAGTGTATCAGAGTGTAACGGGGCCGTTGTCATCGCATACACATGCAGAATCTACGAATAATTTATCAACAGTTGTGAACACAGCACCTACTTTGGTAAGTGTTCCATTACTGTCGGAGCATATGAAAGCTGCTCCAAAGTCATCCTCAAATGCATATTCAGCGGTCAAGGGTAATGTACGCTATCCAGCTGTCACTGAGACAAAGCATTCAGCGTCGAATGTCAATCAGTCATTGAAGGCACAGGGCGTTACCATAACCTCAAAACGAAGGAGTTCAAAGTCATCTCAAAGCTCTTCATCTGTAAGGCGATTAAACATTGAGCTGCGTAAGTTAGAAGAGGAAAAAGCATTGGAAAAAGAATTTCTCAACCGTAAGTACCAAATTTTAAGTGAAATAGTAGAGGACGATCCTGGTACCGAGGTCGATGACGATATTTCCACATCTACCAATAGTAAAGTTCAAAACTGGTTAAAGGACACGCGTTCATCACAAATGTGCAAGCAAGGTGGACAGAAAGTAGTTGATGAGCCGTTTAACCCTAAAGGCCATGGCTCAAATGTGGGCTACACATGGCTGGGTGCAAACGTCAATTCACACATGCCAAAACAACATCAACCACTTCAATTGTCTACCAACCCCTGGTACCAGCCAATAACCACGTCTCAACAGACATTTGTGCACTCATCGGTTCTACCACGAGTAACTTCATCTCTTCCATTCAACCAGCGCCACCGACAGTGCGAAGAATCAGTCAACATCCAGCAGCGTTCGCCAGGCCGACCTCATAATCCGGAAACAACTTTCGATGTCCAGCATACACCATGTCAGCAGCAGCCTGGCTTCATTGAACCACAGACGTCTATGCAAAGAGTAACAAGCAACCAAATTGCTGCGCGCCATTCGATCTTAAAGGATTTGCGTAGTTTTAGTGGTAATCCAGAGGAATGGCCATCATTTATAGCAAACTTTAATAGGACAACGAGATTGTGCGGCTTCACTGACGAGGAGAATCTACTTCGACTTCAGAAGGTGCTCAAGGATAAGGCTTTTGAAGCAGTACAAAGTTTAATGAACAACCCAAATTGTGTGCCACGTATACTTGGCGTGCTGGAGATGCTGTTTGGAAAACCGGACAAGATCTTGAATTCCCTCATACTGAAGATCCAATCCACTCCGACACCAAAAGCTGATAAGTTGGATACCCTCGTACAGTTTGCGGTTGCGGTCCAAAATCATTGCGCCGCCCTGGAAGCCGCTGGACTTTCATCACATCTCAATAATTCTTCATTGTTACAGGAACTAGTTGCGAAGCTGCCAGTTCCCATCCAGCTTAATTGGGCAATTTACATGCAAACACTACCAGTCTGTACTCTTTCAGAGTTTAGCGTTTGGATGTATCGAATTGCAGAGGCTGCCAACTGCATCATACCTGTGCCACCAAAAATGTCAACAATAGCTGGTGGAAATAAGGCCGGAGTACTGGGCGAGAAAGGAGGAAGTTGTTTGCACGCACATTCAGAGGCTACAGCAGGAACAACAAGTCTCAGGTCTCAAGAAGGTAAAGAACATAAGTGTTTAGTGTGTGGTGGCAACTGTGCCTCCGTTGAGAGCTGTGTAAAGTTTAGGGACCTAAGCATCACGTCCAAATGGGAAGTCGTCCGAGAATGCAAGCTGTGCCGATGCTGCTTAAGGAGACACAATGGCTACCGTTGCCGATCAGCTACCCAATGCGGCACAGGTAATTGCACCTTTAAGCATCATAAACTTCTCCACAACGACAAAACTAACACAGGTAAATCACAAAATGTCAGAGACTCTGTTTCGCCCATTATAGCACAGCCTACCAATGCACATATTCAAAACTCGACAACGGTGATGTACCGCATTATTCCTGTCATTCTACATGGCAACAAAGTTCAGAACGTATGCATTTCTGGATGACGGCTCATCTTTGACGCTAATGGATGAGGATGTTGCTGCTCAACTCAACATCAAAGGAACTCCTGATCCTCTCTGCATCAGGTGGACCGCCAACACTCATAGATACGAAGATGACTCAAGAGTAATGAGCTTTAATATTTCCGGCACAGGTAACGAAGGTAAGAAGTTTCCACTTACTAACGTTCATACAGTGAAAAGTCTCCAGCTGCCACGACAATCGTTGGACGCACTCGCGCTGCAAGGACAGTATAGACACCTAAAACATCTGCCTATCGAGTCCTATTCCAACGCAGCTCCTCGCCTTCTCATCGGCCTTAACAATTGGAAGCTGGGACTTACTCTTAAATGCAAGGAAGGAAATATTGAAGAACCCGTGGCAGCCAAGACCCGTTTGGGATGGACAATCTACGGCTGCTGCCCTCAACCAAAATTTTTACCAGCCCTAAAGAATTCAGATGCTCACATCAATTTCCATGTATGTGAATGTAGCCGTGAAAGTGAATTCGATTTGGAACAACTTGTGAACGAGCTCCTGTGCAACGAGAAATTTGGACCTTCGGATTCTAAGATTCTGCAGTCTACCGATGATCAGCGAGCCTTAGAGCAGCTCCAGAACTATACTCAGCGTAAAGATGGTCGTTTCGAGACCGGACTGCTTTGGAAGTATGAACAGGTTCAACTTCCCGACAGTTATTTGATGGCCAAGAGACGTTTGTCATGCATTCAACAAAGGATGAGTCGCGATCTTCAACTAGCAGCGGAACTTCACAATAAAATCGAAAGCTACATTACCAAAGGGTATGCAAGGAAACTCTCATCAAAAGAAGCTGCCGAAGATCGGTCACATACATGGTACTTGCCGATATTCCCAGTTCACAATCCGAACAAGCCTGGTAAGTTAAGGCTGGTATGGGATGCGGCAGCTAAAGTTGGTGGAGTTTCCCTTAACTCGGTACTTCTTAAGGGCCCTGACCTACTAACATCTTTAATGTCCGTTATTCTAAAATTTCGTGAAAAGCGTTTCGCAATATGTGCAGACATTCAAGAAATGTTTCACCGAATCTGGATACGAAAGGAAGACCAAAACTATCAACGATTTCTGTGGTTCAATCGGGACAGCAACGAAGTGGAGGAGTATATTATGCTGGTCATGACCTTTGGCGCTACGTGCTCCCCTTGTTCGGCGCAGTTTATAAAAAATAAGAATGCTGAAGATTACGAAAGCGAATATCCCAGAGCTGTAAAGTCAATTCGTGAAAACCACTACGTTGACGACCTTATGGACAGTGTGGAATCCGAAGCAGAGGCGGTAAGACTTGCTAAAGAAATATCCTATATTCATCAACAGGGGGGGTTCCACATCCGAAACTGGATCTCCAATTCCAGTGCAATCGGTGAAACATTTCAATCTTGCTCCCCAGTAGAAGTAAGCCTCGACACAAAGATGGAGCTTGCACCAGAGAAGGTTCTCGGGATGTGGTGGTGTACCACTGCAGACTATCTTACATTTAAAATCACGATCACTTCGTCGAATACAGATGTTTTTCAGGGGCGAATGGCTCCAACCAAACGCGAAGTACTGCGTATCCTGATGAAAGTATTTGATCCGCTGGGACTGTTGTCGAACTTCCTCATGTATGGAAAGATACTTCTCCAAGAAATCTGGCGTAGTGGAATCGGTTGGGACGACCAAATTCAAGAAGCTGAACATAGTAAATGGCTTCGCTGGATAAGCTTTTTACCACAGATTGAGAAGGTACGTATCCCTAGATGCTATGTTTCAACAAAATTTGTTTCTTATCCAGACTTTGAGCTCCATGTGTTCGTCGACGCCAGCGAGAATGGTTTCGCAGCGGTAGCATATGTTAGGATGATTTCATCTGATATCGTTGAATGCACTTTGATTGGAGCCAAGACCAAAGTCACCCCGCTGAAGCGTCTTTCAATCCCCAGGCTCGAGTTGCAAGCTGCCGTTCTCGGAGCTCGTCTTGCCAAGAAGATGTTGGAGTCACACTCAATTTCGTTCCAAGGGCAGTTCTTTTGGTCAGACTCAAGGACTGTTCTGAGTTGGTTAAGGTCTGATCATCGTCGATACAGACAATTCGTCGCATTCCGCGTTAGCGAAATACTCGATATCACCAAAATCGACGAATGGAGATGGGTTCCCACTAAACTAAATGTTGCTGACGAGGCGACTAAGTGGCAAAAGGGTCCAAACTTCGACACATCGAGCCCGTGGTTTAAAGGACCTGCCTTTCTTATGTCACCTCCGGAATGCTGGCCAAAAGAGGAAACTACAAAATGCAGCACCGCAGAGGAATTGAAAGCTCAGTTCGTTGGTGTACACAGCTTTCTAGATCGGCACCTTTTCCAACCGGAAGATTTCTCTCACTGGTTTCGGCTTCTTCGCTCCGCTGGATGGGTTATTCGCTGCGCCTTTAATTGGAAGATGATTCAGAAGCCGAGAAGGAGAAAAGCTGGACCACTGACAAGCGAAGAACTACAGCAAGCAGAAAGAATTCTCTTCAGACAGGCTCAATATGAAGTTTTTTCCGACGAAATTGAGGTTTTGTCCTTGAAAGGTATAATTAACAAATCGAGCGCAATTGTTTCTTTATCTCCTTATCTAGATGACTACGGAGTTCTTCGTGCTAACAGCAGAATTCAGAGATATTTGCAAGCGTTCTTGGATGTCAGATGTCCAATCATTCTTCCCACTCAACATCGCATAACAACTCTTATAGTGGAAGAATATCACCGGCATTTTCATCACGCAAATCACGAGACCGTTGTGAATGAGCTACGCCAGAAATTTCATATCGCCAGGTTGCGAGCTGTACTTAACAAGATTCGCAAAAACTGCCAAACCTGTAAAAACGCTGCAGCACAACCGCACCCACCAATGATGGCTCAACTTCCTGTCGCTAGGATATCGACATTCGCGCGTCCATTTTCGTTCACAGGCGTGGACTATTTTGGGCCTATTATAGTCGTCAACTTGAGAAGAAACGAGAAGAGATACGGAGTTTTGCTCACATGCCTCACCACTCGAGCCATTCATATCGAGATTGCTCATTCGCTGACCACCGACTCTTGCATACTTGCTATTCGAAACTTTATAGCACGACGAGGAACCCCTATCGAACTGTTCAGTGATAATGGAACGAACTTCAAAGGTGCTGCGACTGAATTGAAGCAGGCGTATCAAAGTATCGACAGCGACAAGCTTATACGAACGTTCACTTCACCCAACACTAAATGGACCTTTATCCCGCCAGGATCGCCTCACATGGGTGGAAGCTGGGAACGCCTTGTGCGTTCGGTGAAAACTGCGCTGAGCCAAATTACCACCATCCGGAATCCATCAGACGAGTTGCTGAGAAGCATGCTTTTTGAAGTAGAAAATATTGTCAATTCTCGGCCTCTGACGTATATTCCTATCGACAATGAAAATGAAGAAGCTCTTACGCCCAATCATTTTCTTTTGGGCTCATCTAATGGATCCAAACCGTGGGCTGTGTTCGATGACGAGAAGGAAGTTCTAAGGAGAAATTGGTTAGTTTCTCAAAGATACGCTCAGCAGTTTTGGCGCCGCTGGGTCACCGAGTATCTTCCAACAATAACTCGACGCACAAATTGGTTTGCTCCAGTTAAGCCAATAGAGAAGGATGACATCGTATTGATCGTTGATCCTGGAAGTCCTCGTAATTGCTGGCCAAAAGGACGAGTCATAGAAACGAAACTTTCTAAGGATGGACAAGTAAGAAGTGCTACTATTTTAACTAAGTCAGGTATCTACGTAAGGCCTGCTGTTAAGATAGCCGTTTTGGACGTCAGGAAGGATACGAAGGTAAGCCCATCAGTGGACATACCAGGAGGGGGTGTTGCCCATGCACCTCTCCACTTAACAGCAGCGGAAGTATAACCGGCCTTTCTGAACGCGCCACGATTGCCATCTTAATACCCGTATGTGACAACTGAAGAAGTCTTTTTCTTTTGGCATCGAACCTCACCATCGACTGGACCACTCTGGGTAAAAGAAATAAATTCAAAGGATAAAAACTAATTTTGTAACCCTATACAGGTGAAATAAATCGCCGAATTAATCTACGTTGTTTTAAACTTGTATTGCGTTTTATTTTGTCGGTTCAACAAAATTCTTCCCAACACTGCCCGTCATGTAGCCCTGATCTCAATCTAATTCAGGACGTATGGCAGGTGCTCAAAAAAAAAGCTAAAGCTCAAAAAAATTGGTTATTTTGAAAAAAATATACGAGGAAACGAAAGTCGCTGGGGGAACCATTCCTCAGAGCTTTTACGAAAAATTTGTGAAATCCATGCCAAGCAGATTGCAGGCAGTGATTCAAAATCGTGGCTATGCTATTAAATTGTAAGTGCGAAGAAAAAACAAATATATGACCTCTTTTTGATCAAAAACGCATGCGTTTTTCTGTTTAGGCTACAAATAATACAAATAAAAAAATAATGGAACTTTATGTCAATTGCAAGCTCTTTTCACAAAGTTTATTTAATATTTACAAGCAAAATTAAAATTTAGATATCCTAAGGGTGAAAACACATGAGCTATGAAGAAACCAATTCGATCACCTTAAGCGTTTCTAATTACGTGCACGCCACTGTATACTCAAAGCCTGTCGCCCTAATTCTTAGAGTCAACATTTGGAAAAGTAAACAAAGTTGCAAGTCAGAAGATAAATCACAGAAAAAGAAAATGAGCAAGAGGTTTAAAAACATGTTACATACATATGTACACACCTACTTATGTATGTACATAATATATTGAACCACAATAGTTAAAAACCATAGGTAAAAAACTTGCTATTTAATTGTACCAACGGAAATTGCAAGAGTGTTGGTCATTATTTTGGTGAAATTTAAGATCTGCCTTATAAAACTTAGTAGATCACTACCTACGAGTATAATAAAATGATAACTATGTTAAGAGGAAGAACGTGTCTATGTGCGCATCATCATGAGCGGAATATCTTGCATGAACATTTGAATATGAAAACACTTGGTTCGCGATGGGTGCCGCCATTTTTAACAACCGATCAAAAACCGCGTCGTGTGGATGATTCAGAGCGCTGCTTTAAGTTGTTCCAGCGTAATCTAAAAGAATTCGTGCATCGGTATGTGACAACGGACAACACATGGACACACCACTGAATACGAAGACGCAAAAAACAGCCGAAAGTTTTCGCCAGTATTTTTTTGAAACGCACATGGAATCATTTTTATAGATTATCTCGAAAAAGGTAAAACGATCACAGAAGATTATTACGTTGCATTATTGTAGCGATTGAACGATGAGATCAGGAAAATACGACCGCACTTGAAGAAAAAAAAAAGTGCTCTACCACCACGACAATGCACAATGCTCACACATCTTGAAAATCAATGACCTGAATGAATGACATGAAGAACGAAATTCTTTCTTATCCACCATACTCCGCAAACATGGCACCGAGCGACTATTTTTTGTTTCCAGACTTGAAAAGATGGGTCCAGGGTAAGAGATTTTACTCGAATGAAGAGGTCAAACACGTAACAGATCCTTAAGCCCGATTCACAACGTCGCGTTCGGGCGCTCTCGCGTTGACAGATTAAGTAGAAACAATGCAAACAAATGAGGTGCTCTTAAATGCGACCTCAAGTTATATCGTAGATATCGTAAAGTTCTGGGCAAAGGCCGAGTAGAGCTACTTTCTACTAGGGCGTGCGTTGTGACAACTCACAGCTGAGTTGACATTATACTATTCGGTAGTGCCTGTTCGATTAAAAAACAATGGCTCAAATTCATAGTCAGCCCATGAATAGTGCCTATAGCCGACTAAAGTTACAGCCGGCTATAAATAAAAAAGCCGGCTATAACTTTTCGTTATTCATAAACACATTTTTGCTTGTATATTAGTTAGTATCGACTTTGGTATGTTTTTGTAAAGTGATTTGAACGAACAAACCCAAACGTCAAAATATTATATGAGAAATTTAGAGCTGACTCTAATTATTTAAAATGACGTTTGGGTAGTTTTAAATTTCGAGCCGGCTATAAGTGACTATGAATAGCAAAAACTATATTTTAGGTTATGTAGGTGAATAAATTCTTTTATTGTCGGCTCTATCCGACTATGAATTTGCGCCAATGTTTTAACATTTAATATGTGTAAAAGATTTAAATGGCTAAATTAATTTTCCTCAACACAAATTAATTGTTTGGGGTCTTTTTTTTAATTTACATATTCGCAACAAAAATAAAAGGAAATACATTTCAAATCTTCTTTCTATCATAAATTCGTGAATAGGAGAATTGAGGAAACAGAACATATTATGTATTTGTCATATTTCTAACCTATGAACGCCTGAAGCTTGAAGCGGTATTTAGTTTTGCAAATTTGGAGTTCATGCGTTGGACAGAAATTATCGTAAAGTCGATATAAAGCCCATTAACGCGAGAGCGCCCGAACGCGAGAGCGCCCGAACGCGAGAGCGCCCGAACGCGACATTGTGAATTGGGCTTTATTTTGAGGCGCTCGACAAATCTTAATATACCAAAGGTGTTGAAGGAACGCTGGAAAAAGTGCATTGCTCATGGAGGGGACTAAGTTGAAGAATACAGAAAAAAATTCCCAAAAAATGTTTTTTTCATTTCGAGTCCGGAAACTTTTCACCCCATGTAGTATAGAAGAGGAAAAGGGACAGCCCAATACCCCTTCTCTTTCGTCGAAGTATACAATGTAGAGTTATTAGATGGTATTTCAAGACTTCACAGATCGTCTAAGTAGCTACTTTGTTATCATTAATAAGGCATTCTCTTAAAATTTATTAGCGAGCAGTTTGAAGGCAAAAACGTCAACCCTTAAATATCGCGGTATACACATAGAATATAGGTGCTCCACCCCGCACAAGGTGATCTGGTATACAAGATACAAGTTTGGATTGATAAATTAGGTGCTTCTTCTATTAAATATCCGACTTGCAGAACATTAAAAAATAGGCCACGCTACCCACGCTAGTTATTCGCGAAGGCAACATTATATGTCAAACTCTTGCAACTCCGGAATCCCAGATGTTCAGCAAAGATTAAGATACACCACCACGGGTTTTCGTATTGCAATACAAAACTATGTCGAATTTAATAACAAATTATTACTTAATTAAGTAAACCCGAATGCGAAATGCCAAACACTGTCAACTGGAAAAGTGATAATGATCTGTGATGGCTACCAATATGTTTCGTGCGAATGTCATCACAGTCTTTGATAAAACCAAACTATAAATAAAGCTAGTTTGTCAGGTGAGAATCATTCTCCGCTCAATCCTCATTCAGTGCTTACGTCGTCGGAAGCAAGAAAAAAAACGAGAAAATGAAATTCGCCGTCGTTTTCACGCTGTGCTTAGCCGCTGTCCTTGCCGCACCTTTGGGCGAGGAAAAGAATGCTACCATCGTCACCTATGAGAACGAGAACATCGGAGTCGATGGATACAAATTTAAGTGAGTATTGCAAGGTATACTGCAACCTGGATACTATCTGACTTTTTTCCAGTGTGGAGACCAGCAATAACATAGCTTTCGCCGAAGAGGGTCAGCTAAAAAATGCTGGAACTGACAATGAAGCGATAGCAGTGCATGGCCAATACTCCTACTACGATCCCGATAACGTTTTCCACTTGTTGAGCTACATAGCTGATGAGAATGGTTTCCGGCCAATCGAACAGAAACCTGAATCTTAGTAAATTTTATGAATGTTGTACAAAAATAAATTGTTTTTTATAAGAAAAATAGAATATTTTCGTTTTCACTTTTTTTTTGTTACAAAGAAATTAGCATCTCTGTTGCAACAATGGGTGCGTTCCGAAAAAAGGGAAAACAATTACTTGTACCTTGACTTGACCATGGCTGATTTGCTATGTGCAGCATCTGCATTTATTAAGCACATGTAGAATTTGTTTGCCGAAATATATATTGGCTTTATGAGACGATCACGAGGGAATGGGGAAAGTGTTGCGATTTATTGCGACCAACGATAACCTTGAACTTTACGCTAACGAACATTTATATTTATATGTTTTGTTAGCACAGTTAAGTGAGTTTTGAGTTAATTTCCAAGAATATGAAATATATAAGAGTAGAAGTGAATTACAGTAAAACTTGTGAATAGTGGAATGCTTCGGTGCACATTTTTTTTCTACTATTCGCAACATTCGCAATTTTTTCCACTATCGGCAACCTAATTTATTTTACTATTTTTCGATAAATTTTTATATCGGAGTTCGGAATGTGTACTTGCTGAATGAAGCCGCTAGCAGAATGAGACTAACACGAAAAGAAACAATTGAAATGTCGAAATTCTCGGAAAAGGAAACGAAGCCGACAAAATGTTAATGAATTTAGAGCAGTTCAATCTACTATTTTCTTTCGATCTTCAATGTGCCGACTCATGCTCAGGACTGTGCAATACAGCGAAGTGGGCAATCTTTTAGGCTATGTGTTCGACATTTCGCTGAAATTGATTACGCATGCTAAATACCCATTATTTTTAGTTTGAAGAAAATACATATAAATACAGTTGAACTTCGATAACTCGAACCATCACTTGCAACAAAAAAAATTTGAGTTATCAAGACTTCGAGTTATTAAGTAAAATACAAAATTGATATAAATATGTATGAATATGTAATTTTTCATCAAGAGATAATGTTTTTAACGTACGCTTTTCCTCTTTGTGTTTTTTAGGGCACCGTAGCGCAAGTGGTTAGTGCGTCGAACTACTGAGCCAGCGGTCTTGGATTCGAATACCGCCGCAAACACCTAAAAGTTTTTCACAGTGCCCTCCTCTTTCGAATGTCTGACAAACATCAAAGAGTATCATTTGTCACGATTGAGCTTCTCAACTCGCCGTTCGGAGTCGGCAAAAAACTGTAGGTCCCTTCCATTCGTTCAAAAATATAACACGCACACACAAATGGTTGCGAGAAGCAGGACCAGGTTCACCTCGAGCTGTAGCGCCAACTAAGTAAGTTTTTTAGGCGCCTACTATTTTTTTCAAAAACAGAAACTAAGCTTTGTGTTCTTACCCCTACTAACAAAAAATTTGACAGTTCTTAAGCCCCTTATTAGGTCCGTTCGCGTACTTTTTGCACTTAATATGGGTTTTCTGTCAAATCTCGAAGAGTGGGGGTAAAATTCTCTCAAAGACAGAAAAATCACGAAAAAGTAATCGAACGCGTTAAGCACCAAAAAATGAAGAATGTATGTGATTTGACAGATTTGACAGTTTTCATAATATACCTCAAAGAAATTTCTTGGACAAAAACTCGTAGCATGGGGAAATTTCTTACTCTCTCGTGAGCACTCTCTTCTACGAAATGTTTGCGTACGCGAACGGGTTTTCGTTGTTTTTCGTTATTTTTCGTGGATTTTCGTTGTTTTGGGAGGGTACGCGAACGGACCTATTCTCAAAACAAAAATCGTTGCGATGCGAGAAAAATAATCGTAACGTAAAATGTCAAAATTCTCGCACCTTCACTGCGAGAAACCATTCTTTCTCGCAACGATTTATTTTTCGATACGATTTTTACACATTGTTTTCAATGAAAGAGGAAACAATTGTATTAATTTTGAGTAGCAAAAAAGAAACTACACATTTTTGGGTCTTTAAACGTCATTTCCGCTTTTACCGCTGTTATAGTGAAAAGAAAAAAATTAGAATTTGTTGTTCAAAATACTTTTAATTCAATATGAGTGATAAGAAGAGGAGAAGAACACAAAAAAAGAAATTACTTTTGCACAAATGTCAATTGTTGAAATGTCAAAACTCGCACGTCAAAAATCTCGTTGCGAAATTTGAAATTCTAGAAATTTACCCTCAAAATCTCGCACCACAAGGTACGATTTTTGTTTCGTAACGATTTTTGTTCTGGTAATAATTTGCTTTACTCACACATAACGAAATCAGGATTTTCTACACGTATGTATACTATTTAGGTCATACGTACATACCAACACAATGCCCCCGAAAGCGATGCATTATAAAACGAACTTGTAAAAACACGCAGAATTTGGGAATTCTCTTTTAAAATTCGACTTATCGAAGGTGACGCCAAATAATCTCTTCGAGTTATCAAAACATTCGAGTAATAGAAGTTCGAGTTATCAAATAATAATTACATGTAAATTTCAGTCCTGGCGCTATTGCCAACCAATTTCCTTTGAGTTATTAAATATTCGAGTTATCGAAGTTCGACTGTATGTACACACCATAAGAAAGTCAGTAGCCAGAATGGATACGCGAAACTACTTGCGAAAGATTGTATCCATCTACCTCTCCCAATAGAAGATTGAGATATGAAATCGAATAAGGGGAAACGTATATATTATAAAGTCTCAGCGGAGGTCCCACAATGATCAGTAATGGGCCCCCTACTTTGAACTATCATGTACGACGGAGTTCTGCAATTAGCACTGCCACCAAGAGTAAAAATAATCGGATTCGCCGACGATATCGCAGCTGTTACTGTTGCATTTGCGAGACACAGTGAGCTACAAACGAAGCAATCAACCTCATCAAAGACTGACTTATATCCGCCGGCCTAGAATAAGCAGATCACAAAATGGAAGCTGTCCTAATAATCAGTCGGAAAAATGTGGAATATGTGGGTACGAAAGCAAGCTATCAGATCGGAAGTCTTTGTAAAATGCCTAGGAGTAATACTCGACAAAAGAGTTAGCTTTAAGCTTTAAGATCCAAGGTAGTAAACTCAGTCAGTCCTATTATGCGCTACCACAGCTTGTGTGGAGCCCTAGCGACAAAGGAAACAAAGATAAAGTTTTCGTCAACCTAGCTAAGTACTGCGGGCTCTAGGTCTATTAGTACAACAAAGTAAATCACAATCCCATCAACTTCATCCCATAAAATGTAGTAGGCAGGCGAAGTAAAACGAGCACGGGCCAGCTAGAACATGATAAAACAGAATAGAACGCTGCACAAAAATGATAACTCAATTCCAGTCCAACTCAATAACATTAAAATTGCACTCAAGTACAACACACGAATTCGACGCACGCTTCTACAAAACTTTACCAGCTGCACTTGACTCAACTAACTTTAGTATTGTTTTTTTGTTTTTTAATTTTATAAACATTTTTATTATTCGATCTTCCATATTAACTTGCATACTAGACAAAAATGCTTAAATGTAATTATTTAAAACTAACAAAATGTCTTAATGTAGCTTACTGCCATTACTGGCCCTTAGGGGCACACTATGCTTAACACTATTATTACAAACTATTACCTTTTGGCCTTAATCTAACTTTACTACCAGTAAACTAATCTAAAATTTACTGCCAAGAAAAGTTTTGAAACTTAAAGACTTTTTATTTTTTTTATTTTTTCCTTAAAATTATCATATATGTACATATATTACTAGTATGCCCGTGCGAGAATTCTCGCAAGAAAAAATCCATCCCCCAAAATATAAACTTCCCATCCGACATCCAAAGTTCCCATATGATTTCCATCTGTCAACAAATATTCCCATATGAATGCCATATAGCAAATATATCAACCAAAAGGAATGACCCCTTAAGACACAAATACTTCCAATATGATTTCCATCTGTCAACTGATAGAAATCCCAGGGAGTTCATTTTTGGTAAAATATTTGTTTTTATCAGTTTCATAATTTGTTAAAATTTTTAAATTGAAAGTGCAATTCGTTAGTGCTCCAGGAAATTCTCTTTCCTTGGACACCTCATTTATTAAGATTGGCTGAGTATGAGAGTCGCAAATGGTACCTATACTACAGAAATAATGTAAACTAGTGTGCCCATGCGAGAAGTCTCGCAAGAGAAAATCCAACGGTACCTATTATACTACGGAAATAATATCATTATATTTAAATCGCTAGCGCAAGAGCTTGTGATTCCTCCTGAGAGTTTATTCCTGTACCGATTTCAATGATTCTTACACTGATCAAAAGCTTATCAACTGAACTTTGTTCATCAATATAAAAAATTTTGAAAAGTCCATATGAGTAAAGTTGTTACAAAAAAAAACATTACTACCTATACATACGGGTATGTATAGGGTTTCTAAATGCGAGATTCCTCGCACCGGTACACTAGTATATGATTATTTCTGTAGTATAGGTACCAGTTGCGGCTCTCACACTTAACCAATCTTAACAAATGTGGTATCATAAGAAAGAATATTTTCTGATGCGCTGACGAATTGTACTTTCACTTTATAATTTTTGATTTGGCGTTTGGATTTTCTCTTGCGAGAGTTCTTGCACGGGCACACTAGTAAAAACTTATCCTACCTAAAATACCCAAACTACTTAACCTAAACTGATTGTAATCAGGGTGGTAAGCGCTCGTTGCCTCGTACCCCATCACTGATTGCGTCTAATGGCCATTACGATGCCCACTTGCAACGCTGGGACCTGAGCGAGGCCGTAGCGTCGGCCACGTCTCAGAGACATAGCGGGCCCGGCCACTCCACTCCACGTAGACGCCCTAGCTAACTTCGGCGCTTGAGCATGATCACTGAACAGAGCGGACACATACGCAATAGACAAATCCATTCTACGCAGATTGATCCTAATTGATAAGCTTATAAGAAAATTTTCCTTCGAGATCTCTCTATCTAACCTGATGGCCTCATATCTATCCAATAGGTCTCAGTACGTTTTTTATAATAATAAATGTTCCACTCGCCAAAGCGTGCACCTAGGTGTTCCGCAAGGTTCCGTGCTGGGACCTTTATTGTTTTCATGTTTTATTAATGACATCACTGAATGCTTCTCCAACTGTGAGTATCACATTTACGCCGACGACGTTCAAACTTACATCATGTTCCCAAAAACACAAAAAACAACAGCCATTGATAAAATGAATGATGAACTGAGCAAAATTTTAACATGGACAGACAAAAATAAACTTAATCTTAATCCATCTAAAACGAAAGCTTTGATCATAAGCAGAAGTAGAATTAGTGAAGACTTTCCCACGGTTTTTCTAGAACAGTCCCCTGTAGAATATGTCGAAAACATCAAGAATTTAGGTGTCTATTTCAACAACAATTTTAATTGGGATTTACATATTACAAGGACGGTTTCTAAAATTTATGGTGCGCTTCGTGGTCTTAGCCCTACTGCAAGATTTCTCCCAATGAATGTGAAGTTAAAACTTGTGAAGTCTTTCATTCTACCCAACATTCTTTTTAGCTGCGAGCTTTTTGCCAATATGGATTACGAGTCATCTAGGAAACTCAATGTAGCTTTTAATAGCTGTGCGTGATACGTTTTTAATCTTAAAAGACATGAACACGTCTCCGCCTTTACCAAGCAAATTACAGGATGTTCTCTTAATGGCCTATTGAAATATAGAACTTTGTTATTACTAAATAAAATAATTCAATCGAAAACACCTGAATATCTATATAACCAAATAAATTTTGGAAGAAGTAACCGAACGTTCCAACTAATTTTGCCCAGGCATAAATTTCTCGTAACATCCAGACAATTTTTTATTCACGCAATTCAACTGTGGAACCTTATTCCCCTTAGTATTAAACGTTTAAGTAGCACGAACCCCTCGAAAAAATAGCTTTTCAATATTTTGCTGATAATTTTTAATTTTTATAAATATGTATGTATCAAGTTTACTTAATTTTCTCTTCAAATCTTTTTGAATTACTTTATTTTTTTCTAATGACTTCAATAATCTGTAACATAATTGCTGTATGTACAACTTTAAAGATGTAATTTATATCTTATGTACTAAAGGGTGATTTTTTAGCTGGTTTGGTTTTGGCAACACTGGTTTTGACAGCTGACGTGTGTTTAGTACCTTGTGTCACTGTCAAACAGCTTCAGTTTGGTTTGCAATTTAACCATGGATCGTCTTACAAATGAACAACGCTTGCAAATTATTGAATTTTACTATCAAAATTCGTGCTCGGTTCGAAATGTTCATCGCGCGCTGCTTCCATTTTATGATCGGCATTCTCGACCTTCTGAGCAGTCTATTCGGAAGATTGTGACCAAATTTCGCACCAAATTTACTTTGTTGGACATTAAACCACCAACACGTTTACGTACTGTGCGTAGTGAAGAAAATATTGCGGCCGTATCAGCTAGTGTGACAGAAGACCGCGAAATGTCGATTCGGCGCCGTTCCCAGCAGTTAGGCCTTTGTTACAGCACTTTTTTTTGCCCGAAATGGAAGTTCTTGACTTGCATGATATGTGGTTTCAACAAGACGGTGCCACATGCCACACAGCACGCGAAACAATGGCGCAATTGCGAGGCGAGTTTGGTGAACAGTTAATTTCACGTTTCGGGCCGGTCAATTGGCCGCCTAGATCGTGCGATTTGACACCATTAGATTATTTTTTGTGGGGGTATGTCAAGGCTAATGTCTATAGGGACAAGCCCGCTTCGATTGACGCACTGGAAGCCAACATCCATGCATTCATTCGTGAGATACCGGCCGATATGTGTGAAAGAGTATGCCAAAATTGGACTCAGCGGATGGGCTACCTGAGACGCAGCCGCGGTCAACATTTGCATGAAATTATCTTTAAACATTAAATTGCAAGGTTCAAACTATCGATTCAAATAAATATTTCATTCATTTTTTCGAATTTTTTGTATTTTTTTTTTAAAAAAAGTTCTCAACCTCTTAAAAAATCACCCTTTATAAACCTGAAGAATAAATAAATACTAAATACTAAATACTAAATACTAAAAAGTATGTAGTGTGTGGGCTGTGGGGGCTCTAAGATCTAATTGAAGAAAAACAATTAAAAAAATAAAAATTACCTAAAATAAAAATTACCTAAATTTATTTAACACTTATTTATATGAAAAAAGAGAAATATATTTTACTCTTGCTCTCTTAACTGCTTGGCTGCCACGTGAGCCACCGGTGGTACACATTTTTTTTTAGCAAGAGGCCGGGTGTACCTCCGGTGGTACACATGACTTGTTTATTTGTTCGAGCAATAGTTTTTCGGTCTGCTGATAAAAGTAAATTTTTCCTTCAGTGACACCTGGGTAAAGGTTTATTCTTTTCATTTTCATTTTGGTAATAATTTTTTTTTGCATGGTGGCAGTCAACGTGTTAAAAAATTACGAAAGAAAACTAACAGAAGAAAACATCACTAGAATTGATTTCAGGACCATGGTCAATTAACAAGTTAATAAAAAAACCAATTTTGCGAAGATGTTACTAATATTGCTCAGCTTTTAGAGCACGTAGAAATATAACTTTGGACCAAAAAGATGCGTATTGTTAAGTTCTTAAAACTGAACTGAATTTTTATAAATAGACGAAGGGAAAGTTTCCTTTATTTGCGTTTAAATCTTTTACACATATTAAATGTTAAAACATTGTTTTTTAATCGAACAGGCCATCGAATAGTATAATGTCAACACAGCTGTGAGTTGTCACAACGCACGCCCTAGTTGAAAGTAGTTCCACTCGGCCGTTGCCCAGAACTTTACGATATCTACGATATAACGCCTGAAGTCACATTTAAGAGCACTCCATATGCTTGCATTGCGAGTTGTGAATTGGGCTTTACGGGAACCTATTAAAGTACTCGAATTCTTTCTTTCTTTCTTTCTTTAGGTGGCGCTACAGCTCAGGGTGAACCTTGGCCTGCTTCTCGCAACCATTTGTGTGTGTGTGTTATATTTTTGCACGAATGGAAAGGACCTACAGATTTTCGCCGACTCCGAACGGCGAGTTGAGAAGCTTAATCGTGACAAATGATACTCTTCTCGAAAGAGGTGGCAACCGTGAAAAACTATTTTAGGTGTCGGAACATCACTCTCGTCATTATTCCTATTGGAATAGGTTAGAGTCTCTCTTCGCTCACACCTAGCCCAAATCAGAATTCCACAGGTCACAGCACCTCATCCAGTCCAATTTCACCCACAATACACCAGTATGTGTTCTGGAGTTTCACTAGACTCATTGCAAAATCTGCATGAGTCCTCATCTGATAGACCTAGCTTCCTGAGATGTCCTTTGAGTTTACAATGCCCCGTAAGGAACGCAGTCAGGATCCGGAGTTTGTTTTCGTCAAGGCTGATGCAAGCTTTCAATCTCTTCAAGTTGTAATTACCCAAAAGTTTTTTCGCCTGTCTTAGGCCCTGAGTTTCTGTCCAGGACTTAGTTCTGTTTCCCTTCTCCAGTGATCGGGGCTCATCCTTTATCGTGTGTTCTCCTATGTCACAGAAGGGCTCAGAAAAAGTTGGCAAGTTTGTCCGCCTCTTCATTTCCTTCTATCCCCAGGTGTCCTAGTACCCAGTAGATGGTGATGTTGTTTCTTTCGCCCAGTCTATTTAGTTTATCTAGGCATTCTCAGACAATTCTAGATTTGATGATCTGAGCCCTCATTGTATAAGATCAAAATTGGTTAGGCACTAATGCCCATCGCTGAACGAGATTCCTGGTCATAGTGACATACTAAGTAACTGTGAAGCAGACGAATTAGCCAAAAAAGGTACAAAACTAGGGCACCATAAAAAAAGTGAACCTCATGTACTAGTAGAAATGATAAGGCACCAAACGCAAGCACTGACTTGTAGTCATGCTTATCAGACTTGGGCTCAGCTAAATCGGCTCGAATCTTACAGCTTGCTAAAAATCGACAGAGCACATGTCGGCAGATCATTGTGCAATATGCGTACACGCCAGCTGATGACTTCTGTCAATGATGAGAAGGAAGAAGATTCCCCGTATCAACTCCTGTGCACTCTCCTCCTTCAGAAAAAAGATTTCGGGTAAATATTTCAACGGATATCGATAAAATATGGGAATATATGTAACTTTCAAAATAGTTTCAAGAGCACCAATAACAATCAGCTCACGTGGCAACATACTGGACCTACTCTGGTCTACCGAATGCGGTGGATAGCCACCTAACCTAACCTGACGTAAATGAAATTATATCATATCATTTGAACTTAAAGTACTAAGTACTAAAAATGATCATTATCTTAATGTACAAATAATTTAAATGAAATAAATGAAAAAAATTAAAAGAAAAGATTGGTGGTAATCGTCACTGATATTCGAGCCCTACTTCACCACCACTATGTTGCATGGGTGGCCAAACCGTAGACTGTGGTCGACAAGTCGAACGCGAAGGCATTTACAGCCGACTCCGACGCATCTATCTATCTAGCATCTATCTATAATCTATAATCTATGTACCTATAATCCCAAAGTGAAAAAAGCATAAAAATATATCTGAGTGTGAGAAAGCAAGAAATTCAATAATTAGACTTTAAATGACTAAATTAATTTTTTTCAATACAAATTAACATATTATTTGTCATACGCCTGAAGCTTGAAGCGGTATTTAGTTTTGCAAATTTCGACTTCGTGCGTTGGACAGAAGTTATCGTAAAGTCGATATAAAGCCCAGTAACGCGAGAGCGCCCGAACGCGACATTGTGAATTGGGCTTAACTTCTTGGCTATAGGTGTAAATGACAATGTCGCGATAGTTTCACCACTCAGCGGCTTCACGAAAAGCTATTGCCTCCTCTTCCAGACGGTGATTTGGAAGTCTTAAAGATAAGTTCAGGCTAAGCTGGCCTGAGAAGACACCTGCTCCTATGCCATCACATGTCTTAGATCCATTCGTGTAGCTCTCCAGTACGGATTTATAATTAATACAAATATTACCTTCCTATTCCTGTCGGCTGGGAATATTTATTTGACATTCAACACAATCTTCTTGGTTCTGGGATGATTTTTTTACATTATGAACAGATCATGCCGTTGTACTTACTCGTTATGGAATCAACGAGAATCTTTGCCGGTTTTATCTCATTAAAATTGAAATACCATTTTTTGAGCTACGTCAACTTCCGTTTCATTTAGTACAACATTTCCGCCTCGCACCTTGTTATTTTTTTTTCCCAAATTCCAAAGCGTTCACCTTAAATTTTTGTTTACTATTTCAATTCAAGGCAAATACTATCGTCTCTCTCACACTTTCTCCATAAAAAGCTAAAGTGAAATGAAACGAAAGAAACCAACTGTCAGTGTCAAATCAAAAGCAAGAACAACAAATTTCATCCACACAAGAGAGAGAAGGAAAGACTGAGATTGGTTCTGAAAGATGGCTCTTCGAAAAAAATTCGTGTCAAATAAGTGCGCGATATTATTTTGTTTGAAATAAAATAACAAAAAACACCCAGCCAAGAGTGGGTGCGGAAAACGTCGTTGTTTGTATATTTTGTTATTATCCAGAAAATGTACCTGCCCAATAAACGTGGACGCGAATAAATCCTTTCGAAAACAGGTAATTCTCAGCTAACAAAAGCAGAACTAATAAAATTCGTCGACTAATCCTTGCGAAGAAATTCCACTGGGATAATCAACACCACGGCAGAACAGAGTTCGCCATTTTTGTGAAAAGATTGTGCTGTGGGTTTTTAATAGTACCTATTTTATGCAATTGATTTGGGTGTAAATATTGTGGTTAATGATAAGTTAAAACTCCTTTTAATTGTGCGCCTCCGTGAAAGGTGAGAGTTTCGAGAGAAAATGAAAACGAACTGATTATGGATATCTCCAAAAATGTAAATTTTCATCGAAATGTTTCTTGTTAAGACGTGACCGACTCTGAGTCTTGTGTAGGTAATTTCTATTCCATTAAGCGGTCTATCACTGGTCATCTTCATATGGAGAAATCTAATGCTACCACCAAATTAGGTCAGAACTCAGAAGCTGTATTTCTTGCCACGAAAGAAAAACGCAATTATCTTTTCTAGGTCTTTAATATAGTCTACAAGGTTAAATTAATCTTTTTTTATATCTTTATTGGTTTTACTTGTATAGTGGCAAATGGTATGGTTATAAAATTAATAAAAGTTGTCTGTACTTAAAAATGGCGCGTAGATATTCGTTCCACTCTAATCGCCTTTCTTCGTCCCCACCCACATTCGTAAAGAAGAAACTTGCTGGCGTAAATACAATACATGTGCGAACATAGTAAATTGTATAATTATAAATATTGACTTTTAATAGCGAACATGATCATGGAATTAGGCGGTTATATTGGCAAACAGGAATTCAGATAAATTAAGTCCATCAGTTGAGCTTTTTTTCATCAAGTTTTCCCCTACTATTTGGAGTTCCTATTTTAAGTTAATGCGAAAGGATCAAAGATGTTTGGTGGTTTTCAACTTTGTAAGAGAATTCGCAATGTTTTCAATGTCGCAAAGTCTTCTACACGCAATATACTCCATTTCGACTCGTCCATGCTACTTTTCTCTCGATCTCTGGCTGTGTCTTTGGATTTCGGATCAATAATTCCTTCAGACTGTGTACCTACGTCTCTTTAAGTCCAAATGGATTTTTACGGTACATCGCCATTTAATACTAGTTAATCCCTATTAATTCAATAAAAATTGGGGTGACTGATGCACTCCTCTTCACATTTAACACGTTTTTGTTTGGCAAATTTATATTTATTCCTCAACATAGAGAGCAATACACTTGGTATTCCGAGCTTCCAACGTTTTGAATCATCGAAATACGCATCGTCGTATTTCTTTATTTCGTCATTCAGTTTGTTCAGTAACGCTGCATAATACTCTCTTGTGACTGTTCTTCCCTTCTGAATATAATCGATAAAGATTATGCCATGTGTATCCTAAAAAGCGGAGACCAAAACCTTCGCGGCCGAGCTTTGGTTTTTTGGTCGGCTTTTGTGGCTTTCCAGCCACTGTGTAGACTATCTATTGGACTCAGGCGTAAGGTAATGAACCCACGTTTCATCCATCGTCGAAAAAAGTCGGCTCGATTACACTGCAACAACGCGCTGCTGTTTTGGTCGACGGGCGGCACCCATTGCGCTCATAGCTTTTTCATCTACAAAACATAGTGCAAAATGTATCCCGCCCGTTCTTTTGAGATAACCCCAGAGGGAGTAACGTTTTCGGTGCTTGTACGACCCATTTTAAATTCACTAAACCACCGATAAACTGTTGTTCTCGAAGGAGCAGATGTGGGATAATATTTCTGCAACCATTGCAATGATCGTTGAAAAGTTTTCCCCACCAAAAAACAATGGCGCAAATTCATAGTCAAATAAAACTGACAATAAAAGAATTTATTCACCTACATAACTTAAAATATACTACATATTTGCTAAATAATTAGAGTCGGCTCTAAATTTCTCATATAATATTTTGACGTTTGGGTTTGTTCGTTCAAATCACTTTACAAAAACATACCAAAGTCGATACTAACTAAACCACGGGCAAAATGTGTTTATGAATAACGAAAAGTTATTACATATTTAGTTCCGGCTGTAACTAAAGGTGGCTATAAGCATTATTCATGGGCTGACTATGAATTTTCGCCGATGTTTGATAAAGATGCGATACTCCTGTTCTTTCATTATTTTTACTACGGTAAAAGTAGCGTCACTCAAACGACTGTACTTTGCAAACGAATAGACGAAATTTCATGAAACTTGATACATAAACTGGTAACAGATAAGCCTCTCGCAATGAGTTATGATCATTTTATAGTGGCGCCACCTATTAAAAAATCGCGGGACTTTTCAGTAGTATGCTAGCAGCTAGCGGCTAAAGTCAATGCTAAAACATGTGATTGTGTTAACCAACTTTATTTGCTAATAAATCTGTACTTGTCTCTAAAACGACCATTTTTGTTTTTTTTTTTTTGTGTAAAAAATATATAGATAAGAAACATTTTTTTGCGAACAAGCTTTATTGAACTAATCCCTGTATTTGGAAAACATTTTTTTATACTGTTAATTTTTTTTTTATCCTTGTTGCTGTATTCCTTGCTCCACAAAACCGGCAGAGTTTCGTACACTTCGATACACTCCAGAATAAATTTCCTGTTCGATATTTCCCAAGCAGAATAACACGGTGTTTTCTGCAAAGCATTTGAATAATTAATGAAAGAATATATATTTTTAAAAACAACCTTTAATGAACTAAAAAGTAAAATAATATTTTTTTTCCGAGTCACCAATGTGACTATTAATTAAAGCTTGAGGCACTCAGGCTCGAGGTAAAAATTGTCTAAATGACGATGACGAGTTCGAATTAAACAGTAACAGTGACACAAAATGTGTTCTGCTAATTCTTCATCATCGTTGCACATCGTGCATGTGTTGTCTTCTGCCTAAGCGCCACAAGCTTGGAGTGGTTTGATGTGAGAAAGTTTAACTTGACTGTTTGCGATTCTACTTGTCAAACCCTTTCTCATATCATGGCGGTTGTTAAGAAAAAAGGAATGCGGCATCTTGGGACGTCCACCATATTGAATTTAGAAGGACATCACTCAACTCATCTATATCTGCTTGTCAACCTCTTTCATTTGATACCTATAGTAAGGAGATCGTGAATATAACGGTAATCCACCATCTTTGGACGTCCGCCATATTAGATTTACAACGTCATCAAATATATATTGTATTGTCACTTATACACGTGTGCAAAATTTTAGCATGTTGGGATATCTGGAAGTGGGTATAAAATCGATTCCCAGATTTGGCCGTCACAGAAATTAAAGTTAAAAAAGCGCACGCCATATTGGATTTACAATGTTCTCAAATAACCCATATTGTATTGTCTCCGGAGTTATACACGTGTGTGTTCAGGATGATCGGATATCTGGAAGTGGGTGTAAAATCGATTTCCAGATTTGGCCCTCACAGAAAGTGAAGTTAATTTAAAGCTTGTAAAAAGCTGTTTTTTTTTTTATACGAATATTTAACCTAACCTCACCTCCGAATAAGTAAAACTGTTTCCTCTACTCTGTTCTCTCATCTTTGCAGGTATTTTTGATACATTTCTAAGAAATTTTATTGACAAATATGGACGGAACGAAAGTCGGATTAATAACGGCAACCAAACAAGAAGCAGTGATAGCGAGTCCTATTAAATCGGAAGAGAAACCCATTTCCGATGACTTAATCACAGCCAATAAAACGAGTGGAACATCCGCAAAGACTAAAACAAGTCTCGATGAAAAATTCAAAGTTGAGGTAACATTTTGACAACAAAATAGGTCCGCTTATATCCTGTCGTATGTATTTTCTTAGGCTGACTCATTTGGAGAGCTCTTAGGCTCAGTAACTACACACAATTGCCCTGGGGTAAGGGCCAGTGCTCGTGTGATTCAAAAAATGAAACAAGACTCTATACGTCCATCTACGCCACCGCCAAATGAGAAAGAAATGAAGGCAAAGGAAGAAAAGGGCGTACAAAAGACATTATCACAAACAAAGTCGTCAACCAAGGCGACGTGGACAAACATTGAACGTAATTATTTTTTTGATGCGCTTAATGAATTCGGAAAGGAATTTGACGCAATTGGAAACTTCATTAATTCGAAGTTAAAGAGAAAAAGCTCTACAGATGCCGCCTTCAAGACCAAGGATCAAGTTCGCCAACATTACTATCAAACATTTCATAAAATTTGCAAATATATTCGCTTTTCGGACGGTAAGTGTGACAGGGCCTTTCTTTTCTAGTTGCAGGTTTGTTTATTCTTCTATTTCATCTTACAGAAGTAAAAAAGCCTGTACAAGAACTCTACACGCTTATAAACTACGGAGAGATGCGTCGGAAGTTGCAGTTTGTTACCGATAAGCAATTTATGAAGCTGAAACACCTCGTTTACAATGGTCACATCACAGTCAGATACAAAGGCAAAAATATCCGCATAAAGACACCTACATGCAAAGCTCTGAAGAGATTGAATCAACTTGACGGTAATTTCAGTAATTTGTTCTTCATAAATAAGTGGATTTAATTTTTCCCCTCCAGATTCTCTTGAGGATATTAAGTTGCCAAGCAAGATCGAGGTAGTAATCTCGCCGGCTAACATGGAATCATTCGGAAAAGTCCAAGTCCTGGCTCAGAACCCAAAAGCAAAAGCCACCGTTTCACTACAAAAGAAACTTGTAAACTTTATTAAAACTTTTCAATACAAGTGGCGCAGCAGTGAAATAAAAATGGTAAGCGGGAAAATGCATGTAGGCACTTTTAACTATTTTCAATTTCTTTGATGTAACAGGCTGAAGAAGAAGCAAAACTAGTTGCAAGCCACTGTGCTACGGATGTAGAACAAGTTGCCTTCCAAGAATCCCAGATGTGTTTTAGGCCAAAGCCCGGAGTGCCGATTCACCGCCCATTACTAAACATCACCGAATATTTAAGTGGCCTGAGCCTCTGCCTTTCTGCTTACGAAGATCGAATTGGTGTCAAAGTGCGAAGCGAAACTTTGTGTCAAGATCGAATGTCGTCAAACAAACGGCAACGAACCGATAGTGGCTCCGAAAAACGCAGTCCTGAGAATAAGAAGTTCAAATCGTGTGATCTTTTAAACGACTCGATCTTTCCATTGCATGCCAATGAGAATGAGAACTCCAACCATGATGATGATCTGAGTGACGAACTAAACGACATACTGAGTTTCACTGAAATTAAAGGCGACAGTATTTCAGATACCGCTTCAGATAATGAATTGAAAACTTCCGATTGCATGTTAGAAAATGGAAACTCGCAAAATAACAATACCAGTGATCCGATGAAAGACCAATCTGTGACGTCTTCGCTTGAATTGAAGGGCAAGAACGCCGCTAAACGAAAACGGGAACACAAGAAGAACGACAATCACTTCAAGCCGCTAATCAGTGAAGATGTTATTAAAAAAATCCGAAGAGGGTGGACGATTGTAAATTGTGATGACATTACCATTGGTGATCTGTATGTTGTCTTCGGCCAGGATTCAAAACTGGAATTTGAATACTTCTGGACGGACTCTGGTGGGGAGAAGAAAAATCTCTTCAATCAAAAGCAAAACGGAATGCCGTACAGTGTCAATGACTGTGATGAACCGGAACTCATTAACACACTGGCGAAGTCAACTTTAAGCAATAAACTTAAACACCTCCTTTTGATAGCGAACCTGAGTGAACGCATCCGAAAGAAACAGTGCTCCTGTGGTCACACTTGCGACAAAACCAAACCCAGAGTAAGTTAAATGTATATGTGTGTGTTTTTTTTTCTTTCTCATGTTACGTAATTTAAACAGATCGACCGAGAAATTGTTACGAAATCATTTGTTTCATCGAAAACCTTTCAGTTGTCCACAGTTGACTCTGGAGTTTTCCGCCAGCCAGTGGTGCCGTTTCGAAGACCTACGTTCAGCTTGGACCCCATTAAACAAATGCCAAATGTAAGTAATAATCTGTCGTATTAAGCTGATTTTACCAAACAATTGTCACAGGGTTCGAGATTGAAAATGTCCAAGCAAGTGGTAGTGCAACGGTTGCTGCTACCTCATCGATCAGGTCAGGCATACGATGTTGTCGAAGTGAAGGATTTGCAAAACAAACTCGTTAATAGAAAGGAATCACCATCGGTTCCAAATGGAAGCAGCAAACTATCGGAAGCGGATGTAGATTCTTCGATATCGACAGTAGCTAGTGATGAACTTGAATTGCAAGCGAATGGTGACGAGCTACAATTAACAACAACTGATCAAACCGATAGTATTTCACCTGAGAATGTTGACAACAACCATAGTTTATCATCCACAACTAATCAGTCTTCCGATGATAATAATGCTTTTCTTAACAATCAGGCCTCTGATGACATCGAGTTTGATGAATGTTCAAGTAGGTTGTACTCAAAGAATGTGGAACTTTCAATACATCACTCTCTATATTTATAGCAAGCAGTATTTTCAAAGAAATTTCTCCAATGAGTCCCATGCAATTGATTCGAGACACATCCTCTAACTCACGGTGGCTAGATGAGAATCTGAATGACTTCTCCTTAAACAGTTTGCTCGGCCATTTAGATGCAATAAATGGAAACCGTGATATAACTGTAAGGCTTAAATCTTCCACTTAACAAACATGAAAAAATAAATGTTTCTATTTCAGGATCAATCATCAAACCTCTCGGTAATAAGCGATTCCAGTGTCGACTATATGACTAAATTCGCTGAAATCACTGCTTCAATGCAAAATGAGGAAAAAGACTTATAAACAAAAAAAAACAAAACAAAACGCAGCCGCTTCCATTCGAATACGAAACCGGTTTCAATAGAGAACACTAATCTTAGCCCCCCACCCTCGTACTATATTTGTATTTATTTTATTTTGTTGTAATCCTGAAATCATGTGATTCTTTATTTAATGACGTTATTTTCCCATCACTGTATGAAAAACACTAAATTTAAAAACAAAAACAAAACATTTTATGTAGAAACCATTTACATATATTGGGAAAAATATATATATATATGTATAAATGTATTATTCATATTTATGTAGGTATGTGAAAGAAAGGAAAATATTTGTTCTTTATTCCTTTTTTTAATTTTTACTGCTCGCGGTAAAAATGCGCAATTTTATTTCTTTTTTTTTTCGAATAATGTTTGACATGTTTTTTTTTTCAATTCAGAATCTAAAATATATAATATGTATGTAACACATATGAACAGATGACTTTTATCCAGAAAATTAATTATTTTTAAGGTTTGGCTTATAAATAGTTCTGCATACATACTCGCAGCATCGCTTTTACGCTATGTCCTAATTGAATCCGGGAACTGCTTTATAATTACTCAAAAAAGAATACGTTTCAGGGAAATTGAATCGTTTCGGGTAAGTTACCATCATAGTATGGGCCCATTATGGTATCAGGTGCCTTTTTAACCGTACCTAACGTAATCTAGTGATTTCTCAATGTTAAGGGTGCCGAGCACATTAAATCAGATACATTTACATACATATACGCCATTGGCTGTGATATCGGTGTCTTTCTTAGGCTACGAATTTATGATTATTTATTAGATTGTAAGTGCCAGTGCAAAACGTTCAATGGCCTCAACCCGATGGCAATTGCCTCATTTGTAGCCAAGAATTTTATTGATATCCTGAAGCTCGCGGGTACTCCACGGCTCCAGGGGATCCTGAGAACTATCTCCTCGGCCATATTTCTTCATTGGTGCCGATCGGTGCCTGTTGTGTGGATTTGTTGTGTTTTCTGGAGATATTCTGCAATAATTGTCACTTCAGTACTAAAACACGTATGCACCGTTATATCACTTACTTATTTTTTTTACGAATTCTAGCGCTTTTAGCTCGCCTTGTCGCATCGTCCTGTGGAAATTGTCTACGCTTCAAATGAAGTTCCGCCATTGCCCGATGCACATCCTTTGCAGTTACCGGTTCTTCATTTGCATTCTCCTGTTCTGTTTCGGAAGTTTGTTCGATAATATTTGGATCCTCTTCAATTGGAGTACTAACTTCTTCTTCATACCCATCTTCTTCTTCTTCACTTCGAATCTAAAAGAAATACGTGGTGATAAGAGGAAACATTTGAAGGATGAAATTGAAAGTACAGGAGTTCCATCATTTTGTTTCTTCCAAAGACAAGTTAAAAAATCTTCATTGTTTATATAAGAAATCCCACTAAGAACATCTGGTTTTGAAAGAGCGTTTTTGGTCCGTCGCACCAAGGAGAGTTTTCCCAATATCGGTCTTCCAACACATCCAGCATCGCTTTCCTCGGTGTCGATTTCTTCTAGCATTTTGTAGAACTCTTCCAATTTTGCTGGATCCACCGCAAACTTTGGATCTTGAAATAGATTATGCAAAATCTCAGGATTTTCAACTTGCTGTGGAAGTGGCGGCATCGGTTGTGAGATTGTTGAGACTGGTGGCATATGTTCCGGTACAGGTGGGGTATTCTTGTGTCCAGGTTTGATTAAATCTATATTCATCGTATGTTCGACAAGGGTTCGAGCTTGAACTGCCAATTTCTTCAAGCTGGACTTGTAATTAGGATCAGTTTCATCTTTGAGTTCAGCATGTAAAACAAGTTCCCTAAGTGGGTCGCAGAAGTCGCTTTTTCCAGGCAGCTTTATGTTTGTGGGTTCCTGTCCGAAATTCAGCACGTTGAGTGCAGTCCCGAACCCCGGATCAGGATTCAAGTTGTACGGATCTTTGAGTTTCTTTTTTGCTATCTTAATGGGGCTTGAAATAGATGCACGACCCCACATAAGACGTCGCATTTCCTCACCAGTCATTCCACGTTTCTTTAAGGCATTCAATGTTACTTTACCTACGTGCTAAACAAAAAGAGTTAACCTACATGTAGATATTTATCTGCTCAGTGTACCTTCCAATTGGAGACAGCTCCTTTTCTTTGCTTTGCTCGCGTCTTATTTTTACTTTTTATCACCATTACCCCTCTCTGCTCGAAGCCAGATTCATCGGAAGCTCCCAGTGGAATAGAGTATGCTTCTAGGTACTTCTGTGCATCTGCTTGCGGTACGGCCCGTTCAAGTGTAACCACTATTTTCGCCCACTATTAAGATACAATTCTAGGAATAGAAAAGGAGAAAAATGATGTTGTTTGGTACCTGTTTCATCCACTCCTTCTCTGACTGCTCGATTACATGGGCGTATGTGTTTCCCATCATCGCTATCAACATATTAAGCAGCAAAATCGGAACAAAGATCATGAAGATAACGAAAACGGTTTTTGCCAAATTCGGATATGATGTTTGATTTAAATCTGGATACTGCGAAATTTTAAGGTTAGGACTAAAGAATGCTGTTTCCTTCCTGAACTTACGTTATAATCTCCTAAGGTTGTTTGGAATAGAGCCATCCAGGTGCTCGGAAACGTGTTGAACATGGTCGTCTGCAACTGGGGATGTCCTTTGAACAGGAAAAAAAATGCTTGCGAGAACCCAAAGAGGACAATCGAATAAATGATTCCAAATGTGAACATGTCGCCCGTTAACATGGAGTATATCATCGTAACGAAAGGCCCTGTCAGCCGAACTGCTCTGTTTATTTAGGTGAAAGTACTGTGTGTTAGGAAACACTAATTTATGTTTCGAATAACTTACCCAGCAAAGAACATCAGAAGGAACCAACTGCCAGGAACCGCAAACACTAGGATCGCCTCCTCGGTATCCACATCACCCATTATACGAAACGGTATACAGGCCAGAATAAGTAGATTCGAAAACAGAAACATAGCCTTAGCTGGTGCGTGTGACTACAATAAGAATGTTTTAGTAAACATTGTTGGATGATTTTGAATTAAACAAACCAATTGCTTCAAAAAGGCAGAAAGGCCCTGATTTTTAACCTCGTCACCTTGCTGGAAAATCACATAGCTCAAGACACCCGCAATTGTAGCTACCTCACTGCAATATCTGACTATGTTCTGAGCGCCAGTGCCGCCTTCATTTCCAGCATTTTCATCAGGATCTTCAGGGTCGGAGTCTGCACTTGCAAGGTCATTTCTCACCGGCCGCAAGTACACTGAGATCGATAGGAAAAATAGATGAATAAAGAGAATCAATAGTCTTTTCAAAAACTGATTGCGAGCGAATGTTTTCCACTTTTCCTCTAAAAGACGTTGAATGATGCCACCATCTAGCATGTCCAAGTGTTCTTCTTTTGTACCATTTAAAATTATGAATAATGCTGAGTTCCAATCTATAAAGCACATGAGCAACGAAATCAGTAAGACTATGCTTCCTGAGATTACCTACTTGTTCGCCCATCTGGGAGCAGGGTGTCCAATGCATTCAATGGATATCCAGAACATGTTATGTTACTGTATCTCCAAAATTCACGTGAAGATAGCTCCAACATTTCACGGAATACCTCAGCCCGTCCGAGCTTACAGGCAAGCGTCAACGGAGTGAGACCAGCATGGTTGGCTATGCCATTCTTTGCGGGTGTTTTCGGATGACGCAGGGCATATCCAAACATGTCCTACGTACACATCAATCAAAACATTGGAAATTTTATGTGACAAACTTACCAACTTATCGCAGGCAACAACCATGTGTAGGATCATATTGCCGAATGAGTCTTGAGCATCTGGGTCGGCTCCATGATCAACGAGTAGGTTGTAGACGCTCTCGTTAGTACAACACGCTGCCCAAGCTAACGGATACTCACCCATATAAGCCAGACCTTCGTAATCTGTATACTTAGCAGGATTTGACTTCTGTTGATCTCTGGGTAGGAAAAAGCTTCCAACAGCTCTCTGATTAATATCCGCTCCAGCTTCGATCAAATCGGCTACCAACTCATTGTTACTGTAGGCGATTGCCAAATGCAACGCACTTGCGCCCAAATATTCCTCACCTTCCATAACATCCAAAGCCAAATTAGGAAAGACGCGCAACAACACTCTAGCCAACTTGGTGTGTATTTTCGAGTCGCATATAATCAAAACATGCAACAGACTTTCGCCCAGAGCACCACGGTACTGCATCTGCCAACACGCCTTGTGGTCGACCCATTTTCCCAGAGGATCATGAATCGATAGTGAAGCTTCTATTGGAATCATAACCTCGGTGTGATCTCGATACTTCCAACGAAGGAATTCCGCCCTGTTGATAACCTGTCCCTTACCAGCGTTGTACATAAAAATTCCAAACTGTTCTCGAATTAACTGCTCCACAGCCACCAGTCCACCGGTATTAATAGCTTCAATTAAATCACCACCTTAGAAGACGTGTAAGTTAATTATTTAAGCAAATACGATTAAAAAAAATTTAAAAACCTCTCTTGTAGTCAGCTAGCTTATACAAAAGACATTTGTTGGCCGTTGCAGAAGACTGAGAAATAACTTGATCCAGTATTGCACCTGGTTTCATTTCTGGTTCCTTTTTGCGGAAACATTTTTTAAAGAAAAATCTCATTTCCAAATATGAATATGTATAGCTTAGCTCCGTTGCTGGCAGGTGGAACAATTTAGATAATTTTCACCAAAGGTTTGATCGATAGAATCACTAATGACTATTATTTAACTTTAAACCATGACAATGCGGAATGAAAGCTGGAGAGCCCTTTATTAAATAAAGAGATAATTTGGAGCTTTTCCAAAGCATTTACAAACGGAATCAGTTACTTCGAAATTACATGTGCTCGTATGCATGGACATGGACGTACATACATACATACCTGCCATACCATCATATCTTGCAGATTATACATACTTCATACATTCTTTTGAAGATGGAAAAAGGTAACCAGATTGATGCTATCTATACTGACTTCAGTAAAGCCTTCGACAAAGCTGACCATGACCTGCTTGTCCCGATAGGTCCTTCTGGGGTGACCTAGGTGCTATTACAGACAAGTCGATACACTTCTACACTGATGGGTCGGTCCGAAACCAATGATGGTGTAGGAGGGGGTATTTTCTCACACAGATTATCTCTCCTTTCGCCTCTCCGATCACTGTAGCGTGTTTCAAGCGGAGACTATTGCGATATTCCTGGATATTTTAATATCTAATCTAGCATCAACATTGCAATTGCTAACTTTTAGAAATAAAATTTGCCATACGATTTCCTGCAGATAAGCCACAAGGCTTCGCACGACAGTTTAATATGTACACCATTTTTATAATATGAAAAAAATAAATATCAAAAAATATCAAGAGGAATGTAATATCCACTAACGATATTAGCATTTTCTCGGAGAGTCAGGCGGCCTTGAAATCTCTAAAATCAGTCTCATTCACTTCTAAGACAATCTCCAACTGCCGTTCATCTCTTATAGAAATTGCTTAATATTCACCTTTGCTGAGTGCATAACCCTATTCTACCCGATAAGGTAAATATAGGTATGCCACTCGCTAAATAAATAAAATATATAAATAAAAAAATACATATATGTTGTACATACCTTTATACGACTTAAAATTGTGCGTAATAAGACAGTAGATCCGAAGGCTTTCATTCTGTTGAGAATCACTGATATTTAAACAACTCGAGGACTTCCATGGGACATCCCTGTCGAATATTTCAACTAAACCTATGTCTTATTTCTTATACTATAGTTGTCTCTTTTTCCTCTTTCATTACTGTATATTTTTGTAACTTAATAAAACAAAACTTTATTCCGCAATAGGTTATGGGCCCAGAAAGTTCTGTCTGCGAGGATACAATAAAATTGATTAATAAATAGTGCTTTGTACAAAAGAAAAATGGCAACTACTGTACGACTTGAGTTATTATCAAAAGATAATTACGACACCGTAGCGCAAGTGGTTAGTGCGTCGGACTACTGTGCCAGCGGTCTTGGGTTCGAATCCCGCCGCAAACACCTAAAAGTTTTTCACAGTGCCCACCTCTTTCGAATGTCTGACAAGCATCAAAGAGTATCATTTGTCACGATTGAGCTTCTCAACTCGCCGTTCGGAGTCGGCAAAAAACTGTAGGTCCCTTCCATTCGTGCAAAAATATAACACGCACACACAAATGGTTGAGAGAAGCAGGCCCAGGTTCACCTCGAGCTGTAGCGCCAACTAAGTAAGTAATTACGACACATGGTGTCTCCAAGTCGAAGCGCTGCTAATAAAAAATGAAACATGGGGATATATAAATGGTGAAATACCAAGACCACCGAACCCAGAAGGCGCTGAGTCCGATCAGACAAAAATGACGAAATCGCTGAAAAACTGGATTGCTGGAGATAAGAAAGCTAAAGCTGATTTGATTCTGTCCATTAGTCCACCAGAGCTGAAACAAATTCGTGGGTGTGAAACCTCGGAAGCAATTTGGCAAACAAAGGCAAACAAATCGAGGGAATGCATCATCTGGATATAATAACAGGGATGCGAAGAAGAAAAAGTTTCCATTCAGATGTAGCAAATGCAACAAATTTGGTCACAAGGCTGCGGATTGTCGTTCAAATGGTCAAAATACACAGCGGGTGAATGACCCCAAAGATTCCTTCTATGCTATGTCGGATGGTCCTGAAGTCGCCATGAAGACGGAAAGTGTGGATCTACAACAGAGCTGGTGCCTTGACAGCGGCTGTACCTCTCACTTGTGTCGCAACAGAGAAAGCTTTAATACATGGTCGCCTACTGATCGCGGAAAGTTGAATTTGGCAAGTAACTCATCAATTGCTGTTGAAGCTAAGGGAACTGTTGAGCTCCAAACCACCGTTGGAGCCGAAACAAGGTCAGTAAACTTTGAAAACACTTTGTTCGTTCCTGATCTGCGTACAAATCTTCTTTCAGTTGCGAAGATCACCGATAAAGATTGCGAAGTAGTATTCAATCGAAACAAAGCATTCGTACGGAACAAGAACGGTGACATCAAATTGGTAGCTAACAGAGTCGGTGATCTTTACTATCTTGGTCAACAAATTGAGTCTGCACAACTTATTCAACCGACGAAAATAAAAAAGACGGATATTCAGATTTGGCACGAACGATTAGGCCATTTAAATTCCCGTGATCTGAAGGAAATGGTGAATAAAAAGACTGCGATGGGAATTAAGCTTAAAGACTGTGAGGAACTGCCTCCCTGCACTGTTTGTTTAAAAGCAAAGCTGTCTGCTCAACCGTTTACGAAAAGGACAACCAAGAGCGAAAAACCATTAATGATTGTTCATTCGGACATTTGTGGACCCATGAGGACCGAATCAAATGGTGGAGGAAAATATTTCGTCACTTTCATCGACGATTGCTCGCGCTGGTGTGAAGTATACATTTTGAAAAACAAAAGCGATATCTATCAAACATTCCTCAGATATAAAAATCTTGTTGAAAACCAGACTGGACAAAAGATAAAAGCTTTACAAACTGACAATGGAAAGGAGTATTGCTCCAACACGTTTATTGAGTACCTAAGGTCAAAAGGGATTATAAGAAGACTTTCCACACCGTATACGCCACAACAGAATGGTATAAGTGAGAGAAAGAATCGAACATTAGTTGAGATGGCTAGGTGCATGGTACTACAAGCTGGTCTTTCTATGTCATTCTGGGCAGAGGCCATATGTGCTTCGAACTACTTAAGAAATCGTTGTCTGTCAAGAAGCCTTGCTGGTAAAACCCCTTTTGAGTTGTGGATATGTAGAATTCCTAACTTAAAACATCTACAAATATTTGGATCCAGAGCATTCGTGCTGAACAAAAAATCGAATAAAGACAAATTTGAAGCCCGGTCAACTGAGGGTGTATTTGTCGGGTATTCAGACGAAGCCAAAGCGTACCGAATCTGGATCCCAAATATGAAGAGAATCGCCATTACAAGGGACGTTAAATTTGTCGATTTACCCATAAAAATACAAGGCGGCGAAGATATTCTTTCAAGTGAAACCAAGGTTAGTACAATCGATATTCTTGACGAACAGCAGAACAGTGATGACGACGATTTTGAGTCATGTTCTTCTAATCCAATTGAAGAAGTTGAAGCAGAAGCTGATGAAAATAATATGGAAAATGACATCGTAGCATATGCATTTAACGCCGAAGTAAATTTTGAAGCAGCTCTGCAAGGAAAAGATTGTGCTGAGTGGAGAAATGCTATCTTTGATGGAGTCAGGAGTTTGATAAAAAATGATACCTGGGAAATCGTTGACCGTCCACCAGAGCAAAACATAGTGGGATGTAGATTCGTTCTTACGAATAAACGTAATCCGAATAATGTAGTAATTAAAAGAAAAGCTCGCCTAGTAGCGCAAGGTTTTACCCAACAATTGGGAATAGACTACATGAGTACTTTCGCTCCAGTTGCACGGCTTGAATCAATACGCCTTATGTTTGCAATAGCTGCAAGATATCATTTGACGGTTCATCAGATTGACATAGCTTCAGCATATTTGAATGGGTCTTTGAACGAGAAAATTTATATGAAGTCACCCCCCATTATTGAAGAAATCTTGGAAGAAATTCTGAAAAACGATCCCAAAGACAGTGCGATTGCAAAGAAGGCTAAGTCTATGCTTCACTCATTTCGCAAGGGAAATCAGGTTTGCTATCTCAAGAAAGCCCTATATGGTTTGAAACAGGCTGGACGTCAGTGGAATGATCGATTCGACCGTAAGCTACAGCAAATGGGACTTAAGCCGACTAACTCTGATCCGTGTGTGTATGTAGCCTGGAAGTGTGAAAAAATTTTAATTCTTTCAATCTATGTTGATGACGTGCTGATTTCTTCACAAGATTTGGACTGGATTAATGAAATCAAAGGAAGTCTGAGAAGTGAATTTGAAGTTAAAGATTTTGGAGAGGCAAAATATTGTCTTGGTATCGAAATTATTCAGGACTCCAAAGGTATAACTATATGTCAAAAGCAATACATCTGTGATTTACTTAAGAGGTTCAATATGGAAGGTGCAAAACCATTCAACATTCCGATGCAGCCTGATGCCAGATTCACCAAGAATGAGAAATCGACTAACCAAGAAAAGCGACCATACAGAGAATTAATTGGTGGACTTATGTATGCAGCTGTTTGTACTCGACCAGACATAGCTCATGCAACGAGTGTGCTCGCGCAATTTAATAGCTGCTATACTGATCTTCACTGGGGTGCCGCTAAACGCGTGCTGCGTTATCTCCAAGGCACCAAGGATTACGGACTGCGATATTCTTCCTGTGATGAAGGTATAAAAGGATTTGTGGATGCAGATTGGGGAAGGTGTATCATAGATAGAACATCGTATACCGGATATGCCTTTACCTTCTCGAACTCTGTTATCAGTTGGAAGTCGCAAAAGCAGAGGACAGTGGCTCTTTCTTCAACGGAAGCTGAGTACATGAGTATTACCGAGGCCATGAAAGAAGCCATTCATCTTAGAAGCTTCGTGAAGGAACTCAGTCTTCGGAATTTGGAGAATATTACTGTATACAACGATAACCGTGGAGCAAAACTTCTAGCTGAGAATCAAGTTTTCCATCAGAGAACTAAACACATCGATATTCGATATCATTTCATCAGAGGTGTTCTATCAAAGGGAGAAATCAACCTTGAGTATCTACCAACAGAAGAGATGCCTGCAGATGTCTTGACCAAGGCTCTTCCTGGACTAAAGCATTACTGTTGCCTATCGAAACTAGGAGTCATTAAAATTGAAGATCCTTCTCATTGAGGTGGCGTGTTGAGAATCACTGATATTTAAACAACTCGAGGACTTCCATGGGACATCCCTGTCGAATATTTCAACTAAACCTATGTCTTATTTCTTATACTATAGTTGTCTCTTTTTCCTCTTTCATTACTGTATATTTTTGTAACTTAATAAAACAAAACTTTATTCCGCAATACATTCGCATGAGGAAGCAGTACATTTAACGATATTGCCAGAATATACTGATGGCATTAGTTGCTCTTGCAACCAAGTGATCTAGAAAGGTAAGGTTAACCCTAATCCTACCACGTTGTGACTTTGAGTCACATTCGAAATTATTTCGACTGTATTTCTCGTAATAACGTCGGTTATTTACTTTTGGGCTTGTGTATTCTACTTTTAAACAATTCTTAATATAATGTGTTACGAAACTGTCAAATAGTCGTCAGAACAAACAAAGCTAAATTAGCAATGTTCGATTCTGGAAGGAGAGCCCATGTTCGAATTTTTTCGAACAATGGTTGGGAGAGAGTTACCATCGGTAAATTCCAGAGTTGTGGCCGTAAACTTCCAACAAGAAACGGAAAGAGCGGTTTCTTCTGAGCCGGGGAAAAATTACTCAGAAGACGGCCACAACGAAGGCGAAACTCTCCCTGACACGACGCCATTGGCGAAGAGTGAGGCGTTAAATTTTAAACAAGAGTTTAGTATATATTTAAATAAAGAGAATTTAAAATAAATAATTATACTAGTAAAGTATAAATAAAATTAAAAATAACAAAGTGGGAGCTGAAAATTAACAAGTTAACAAGCTTTAAATAGGTAAATATATACTGATATAATAAAACAGTAGCAATTAACAAAGAAAAATTTTTTATAGCGCACCGATATAAATATCGAGCAAAGATTGCGGCAACACTTCACCGTAGTGTTGTCGTAATTTAAGTTCCCTGCCGTAAATTAAGTGGGTAAATTAATTGGCAAATTAATTCGAGGCCAAGAAGAAAAAAAATATAATTCCCGCAACAAAACCACCAGCAGCTGTAGGCGTATAAATCGCCGTTTAAACGGCCAACGGATAAATCAACGGGTAGCCTGAACGGCAAAGCGGTGGTCAAAAACCCGTAACGAACAAAGCCAACCCAAGTTCGAGTCCTGGTAGCAGTAACAGCAGAAATAGTGCAAATTTAGTTTTTATTATTTAATTTCTTTTTTGATTGTTTTTTTTTTAAATTTGAATAGTGTTTTTTTATTAAATAGTTCTTAAAGCTAAAGTAGTAATAGAGTAAAAGAATATATACGTATATAATAATTTAATGGACGGCATCATTTGCACACAAGCATATATATGTATGTATATTTAAAATTAAAATTAAAAAGAACAAGTGAAAAGTGAAATAGAATCATCAAGAAGCAGCCTGGATACAGTGGCCACTGGATCGTCAGTTGCGGTTAATAAAGGTGAGTCAGATTTGACTGCAATTTTAAAGATAAATATATATACATACATAAAAGTGCCTATAAAGTGAAAAGCCGCGAAAAGCATATATATATATATATATATATATAATTATATATATAGAAAGCGCCACACAAGCGCCAAACAATATATACATATATACACATTTTAATTTTAATAGAGTAATTTTGCAAAAATAATAGAGTCAACAGAGAGTAACATATATTCGAGCCCAAACAAATTTGTGAATTAATTTTAAAATAAAATGAATAAAATAATTATAATTATATGAAAACAAAGAAGTGAAATGAGTTTCGATTAAAAGAGGACAATATAGGATGAGGATGGTAGGATAAAGGAAGGACAATGAAGCGGAGGAAGTGAAAGGTGGCGACGTAAGGGGTTACTGAGACGAGTAAGGTAACCATGGTAGGGAGGGTATTGAAAGATATCTCGCTGTGTCAGAACACCAAGACACAAAATAAGACTGGCATGATTTTTGCTTGTTGGCCAAAAGGGGTCAAGATCCCACGCCCTCCGACGAGCTAAAGAGGGAACTAGCATGCCAGCAAGGACCCCGCATGCAACCAAACGGCCAGCAACAAAATGGCGCCCAACGTGTGGCCTGCCTTAATGGCAGGAGTTTATAGTAGCTTAAATAGCTACTAATAGTATGAAAGAGCCACCTCATTTTTTTTTGTAAATTTTTTTTTATTTTTTTTCATTTTCGGTTTTTTTTTAATTTAACATTCATTAAGGTGGATTTGACTTCTATCATAAGTCCCAGTGACTAGGGTAGATACCCTGGTATTGCGTTGCGATGGTACTGAGTCGTGATGTCGATTTTAATGTCGACATCGACGCCCAGTAACTAAATTTTTTAATTTTTTTTAATTTTTTTTAAAAATTTTTGATTTTGATCTTTAGCATTCATTAATGTGGATTTGTCTTGTATCATAAGTCCCGATGAATAGGGTATATACCCGAATATCGCGTTGCGATGATAGAAGACAATCCACTAAAATGTTATGTTGTGTTGGGTACTGAGTCGTGATGTTGATTTTAATGTCGACATCGACGCCCAGTACCTAAATATTTTTTTAATCAGATGTGAAGAGGTACTGATGATTACAATTACAGAGTCGTCAGGTAATCCTTCCATCTATACAACCAGTTCTAGAGTCATTTGCATTTCAGTGATGTTCTGCAAAAAGTCCTAGAACAGAAAGTTGTAAATTTTTTAGTAAATTTAAATTCAAATAAATATGTAATTGCAATAGATAGTTTACCTTTAATTTTTTTATTAAATTTTTTTCGGCTCACAGAACTTCGCCATCTTTCACTTCCAAAGTTTTAGTTCTTCCTCCACCAGTAGTCCTCATCCTTAGTCCAGTGATTATCAAAAAATTTTGAATAATATCAGTTTTAATTTGATTTATTTTATTTCACATTTTGTTTTTTGTTTAATTCTATTTTATTAGCTTTAACTACATTTCATTTTTTTTAGATTTTGAATATTTCTTTAGTTTAGGTAGTTTGCTAGTTAGTAGTAGGATTAGTTAGTTAGGCCTTAATATTATTTTTTTTAATTTTAATTTTCTGATTGGTTTCTTTATCAGAACAAACAGTCATTAGATTTAGTTAGTTAGTTAGCTTACATTTTTCCTTTTTAGTTTTGTTTTATGATTTGATTTTCTTTTTTTCAAATCATTCATTAGGTTTAGTTATATTATTATAGTTAGGTTCTAGTATTACCTTTTTTCTCATTTTTAGTTTTGAATTTTCTGATTTGTTTTTTTTAATCAGAACAGTTACTAGGTTTAGTTAGGTAGTCTTTATTTTTGTTTTGGATTCTGATTTGGTTTTTTTCTTAACAAATCATTCGCTTCCATTAAAACTTTTATTAGGTAGTTTTGTTAGATTAGTTGGTTTAGTTTTTTATTTATTTTTCCTTGCTGCTGTTAAAGTATGAGCGAGACGCCTGAACCTCCTCACACAAATATTATAACGACAGCGGCCGATTTCGACAACTTTCAAGAGTCGTTAAATCAATTGAATCTTAACGATTCTGTTAGTGTAGTGAGTAGCTTAGGTAGTTCTCTAGTCATGGACACAAATAGTCAACCGACTCATAATGTTGAGAATGATGGTGAAAATCCAGGGCCATCAGGTGTTAGTAACGCAAACGGCGTAGAGGTCCTGGCAGACAGGATTGATCGGTCACTGATGACCAACCAAGTTCGATTCTTCCAACAAATGGAGATATTCATGAACAGTGTCCTAGCGAAAATGGATACTATGAGCAATCCTCAACCCGTACAGCATCTCCCCGACCTGAATGATTCCAGAAACCCGCAGTTTGCGAGAAATGTAGACAACAGGCTGACGAATATGTTTCCACCTCCGGTTAACCACAACTCAGAGCGGCAACCTCCTTCGGAGACGTCAAGCGTCACCAATGCCAGTGCTGCTGAGAGGTGTCGGTTGGATAGGTGGAACATAAAGTTCGATGGGTCAGAAAACATCGTCGATTTTCTCTTCAAGGTTGACCGACTCCAAGCTTCATCAGCGTATAGCAATGACCAGATCACGGCAAATTTTCATACCCTCTTGAGTGGTAAAGCCAATGCGTGGTTCTGGTCGTTTTTACGTAAAAACCCAAACGCGAAGCTTGGAGACATAAAAAATGCAATGAAGAAGGAATTCGGGCGAAAAGAAAACGATGTTGATGTCTACATGCGTCTTCTTACTCGCAGACAGGGATTCAAGGAATCATTCGACGATTTCTATGGTGCTGTTGTAGGTCTGAACGACCGATTAAATGAGCCATTCGACTCAAAGAAGCTCATAGAAATCGTCCGTAATAACGCCAAAGACAAGTTGGGAGAGGTGTTGTTAGCGGCAAACATCCAGGATTTGGAACAGCTCAGATCCAAAGGACGAGAAGCTGAACGCTTCTTATCCAGACGGATGGAAAGGAGAGCTGTTCATGAACTCCATTTAGAACAGGAAGAGGAAGAAGTGACCGATGAGATAGCGGCTATCCATAGGTCAAACAATCGTCCATCGACGGCTACCCTGGTGTGCTGGAATTGTGACCAAAAAGGTCACACCTTCTACCAGTGTCCCTCACGGGATAGAAAACTTTTTTGCTTCCTCTGTGGCGAAAAAGAGGTAAGCACACCCGAATGTACAAAACATCAGGGAAACTGTCAGTGGAACGACAGATCCGGGGAGAGTCGTTTCCAGAGGAACTGCCCCGACAAATAGGACAACTCGCCGTTGCTGAAAATGAGGTAGAGCAGGCACCCAATTTCGCTCCCGTAAAAATTTTGCAACGCGAGGTTACAACACCGGATTTTCACCCAATCACTACTTTCTCTCTAAAATCGCTTCACGAAAGGAAGCAAAACTATTATCGGCTGCGCGCTAAAATTATGGAAAATGCACCCGTCAACAAACGCATTTCCAAATGCAGGGAAAGGTTTAAAAAGCGGAAACTCTTTCGGAAACTCATAGTCGAGGCCATTGTATCCTCAGAAACAGATGGTAGGATGTACGCCAGCGTCAAGTTGAAAAACGAACAAGTGCTTGGTTTGTTAGACAGCGGTGCATCTATCTCTGTGTTAGGGGAATCATGTTTTGAGTTCATAGAAAGGAATGGAATTAAGATGACCCCGTACAAAAACTTTGTTAAGACCGCGGACGGGAATTCTCACGATATAGTTGGATATTGTGAGATCCCAACCACACTTAACAGCGTCACAAGGCCCATTACTTTCTATGTAATTCCTAACTTGACACAGAAGGTTTATCTTGGCATGAATTTCTGGAAGGAGTTCCACTTAATCCCGCATATCAGCCAAATAGATTCGCGAACTTTTTTGGAGAAAAGTGGTGACAATCATTCTGACATTAATTTCATGGTACTTACTGCAGATGAGAGAGTAAGACTAGATGCGGTGAAGCGGCAATTTCCGAACTTTCTGGATTTTGGTCTCGGCCAAACTCAACTCGAGACACATCAAATCGATGTAGGTTCCGCAGTGCCAATCAAGTCTAGGCACTATCCATTGTCTCCGGTGAGGCAGGAGGAGGTCTACAAAGAACTTGATCGCATGTTAGATCTTGGGGTTATTGAGGAGAGCAACTCACCATGGTGTTCCCCTATAGTGTTAGTCAGAAAGCCAGGTAAAGTACGTCTTTGCTTGGACAGTCGAAAGTTGAACAGCGTCACGAAAAAAGATGCTTATCCACTTCCACATATTGACGGTCTTCTAAGTAGATTACAGGACACATTCTTTATCACGGGTCTGGACTTAAAAGATGCATTTTGGCAGATCCCGCTTGATGAAGAGTCCAAACAGAAAACGGCATTTGCTGTACCGGGACGGCCTTTGTACCAATTCAAAGTCATGCCGTTCGGGTTATGCAACGCCGCACAAAGGATGTGTCGTCTCATGGATCGTGTAATTCCTGCACGACTCCGGGAACATGTCTTCGTATACTTAGATGACTTATTAATATGCTCAGCGGATTTCGACACACATGTTCAAGTATTGGCGGAAGTGGCTGCCTGTCTGCGTAGGGCGAACTTGACCATTAACCTCAGTAAGAGCAAGTTCTGCATGCGAGAGATCAAGTACCTTGGATACATCGTCGGTCAGGGCACGCTAAAAACTAATCCTGAAAAGATAGACGCGATGTTAGATTTCCCACTTCCGAAAACACCCAGGCAAGTGCGTAGATTTATGGGGATGACTGGTTGGTACAGGCGCTTCATCAAAAATTATTCGGAACTTGCTGCTCCACTTACCGATTGCCTGAAAAAGAGGAAGGATTTCAATTTGTCATCTGAAGCTAGAGAAGCTTTTGAAAAGTTGAAGCAAGCACTTACCTCTGCTCCAGTGTTGTCACAACCTGACTTCAAAAAGGACTTCACTATTCAGTGTGATGCTTCGTCCGAAGGAGTAGGTGGGGTGCTTTTCCAGCTTGACGCAGATGGCAATGAGAAACAAATCGCTTTCATGTCCAAAAAGTTGAATAAGGCTCAGAAGAACTATACAGTAACAGAGCTCGAGTGTCTCGCCGCAGTCCTTAGCGTAAGGAAATTCCGTGCCTACATAGAGGGTTCACCTTTCCGCATCCTCACCGATCATTCCAGCCTCAAGTGGCTTATGTCACTTAAAGATTTGAGCGGTAGGCTTGCGAGATGGAGTCTGGAACTTCAACGTTTCGATTTCATTATTGAACATCGAAAAGGTTCGTTGAATGTCGTACCGGATACCCTATCGCGGGGAGACATGGAAGAGTTAAATGTTACAGATATTGGTGAAGAAGTAGACCTTACCTCACCTGAGTTCGATTCTGTGGAGTACAGTAATCTTAGAGAGGAAATCGCCAAAAACCAAGACTCACTTCCAGATCTAGTTGTATCCGACAAATTCATATACAAAAGAGTTAGATTTAGAAGTGATGCTCTTGAAGACGAAGATTCACGGTGGCGTTTATGGATACCAAACACATTGACTCAAACGGTTATTGAGATGGCTCATAACACCAAGTTGTGTTGCCATAGTGGCTTCTCAAAAACGTATCTACGAGTTCGCGAGAAGTACTATTGGCCAAAGATGATCAATGACATCAAAGTATTCGTGAGTCAATGCGAATTGTGTAAGTCCATCAAAGCACCAAATGTGATTCTTCGTCCTCCAATTACGAAGCAGATCGTCTCAGAGCGTCCCATGCAGAGGTTGTATATTGATCTGCTAGGACCATATCCGCGAACAAAACGAGGTAATGTCTGCATTTTCATCGTCGTTGACCACTTCACCAAGTACGTTTTTCTGAAAGCCTTATCAAAAGCGACTTCCACCAGCATCGTCAAATTTTTAGAGTCTGAGGTTTTTCATGCATTTGGTACACCTGAATTCATTCACTCAGACAACGGAAAGCAATTCGTATCTGCGGATTTTGGAAAATTTCTGAACAACTATGGTGTGCAACACATTCGTACAGCTTTGTACTCACCACAGGCCAATGTTTCGGAGAGAGTTAACCGCAGTATCCTCAATAAATTGAGAGTTTTTGTCACTGATGAACAGAACAACTGGGATTCATATCTGTCGAGTATTGCGTGTGCTTTACGCACAGACACACATGACTCCACAGGATGTCAGCCATACAAGGCTATGTTTGGACAGAATATGATAACCCACGGTTCATCATACAAAATTCTCAGGAAATTGAGGGCACTGCAGGATCCCGAAATGGTTGTCATACCACATGAGGCCAGTGTAGTCCTTGCACGCCAAAAGTTGTCCAGGAATTTGCTAAAAGCCCACAACAGATCGAAAAACATATACAACACACGATCCAGACCAGTTTCCTTCAAGGTGGGACAGGAAGTTTTCCGTCGCAATTTTGCCCAAAGCAATTTTGCTCAAGGCCAAAACGCGAAATTGCTCCCCAAGTTCCTGAAGTGTCGTGTCTGTCGTATCGTGGGCAACTGCATGTATGAATTGGAAAACCTTTCCGGGAAAAGAGTAGGTGTCTTTCATGCCAAAGACATTCGGCAGTAGTAAGTACCTGAAATGAAAATGACAAAAACCACAAAGAATCGGTTGAAAGATAAATATACTTGACTATACTTATCTGACTAATGTTGCCCGGCTATGTAGTAGGTTCGGCACCCACGTTTGTTTTTATTTTTCCACAGTTTAATGCACAATTTAACACTTTTATTCTCACTATGAAAATTATCTACCGGCGTGGGTTCTCCTTTGCGAATATTGTTTGACAGGAGTATGTAAACAATACGCAAGCCCAATATGTTACGAAACTGTCAAATAGTCGTCAGAACAAACAAAGCTAAATTAGCAATGTTCGATTCTGGAAGGAGAGCCCATGTTCGAATTTTTTCGAACAATGGTTGGGAGAGAGTTACCATCGGTAAATTCCAGAGTTGTGGCCGTAAACTTCCAACAAGAAACGGAAAGAGCGGTTTCTTCTGAGCCGGGGAAAAATTCTGTGGTCACAAACCATAACAGCCTAAGTCGAGTTAGGACGAAATTGAGTTATAAGTTTCATTGGATTCACAATGCTATTATAATCATTTTTTTGTAGAATATTAGCAATAGAATGGCTCTTAGGTTTTTTGAACATAGCAAGAACCTAACAGCTTAAGTCGATTTATGAAATACAAGACCGATTTAAGACTTCAAACTGTTCTCCTGAAAAATGTGCAAAATCGACTTTGGCAGTTATGGTTTGTGACCACAGAATTACTCAGAAGACGGCCACAACGAAGGCGAAACTCTCCCTGACACGACGCCATTGGCGAAGAGTGAGGCGTTAAATTTTAAACAAGAGTTTAGTATATATTTAAATAAAGAGAATTTAAAATAAATAATTATACTAGTAAAGTATAAATAAAATTAAAAATAACAAAGTGGGAGCTGAAAATTAACAAGTTAACAAGCTTTAAATAGGTAAATATATACTGATATAATAAAACAGTAGCAATTAACAAAGAAAAATTTTTTATAGCGCACCGATATAAATATCGAGCAAAGATTGCGGCAACACTTCACCGTAGTGTTGTCGTAATTTAAGTTCCCTGCCGTAAATTAAGTGGGTAAATTAATTGGCAAATTAATTCGAGGCCAAGAAGAAAAAAAATATAATTCCCGCAACAAAACCACCAGCAGCTGTAGGCGTATAAATCGCCGTTTAAACGGCCAACGGATAAATCAACGGGTAGCCTGAACGGCAAAGCGGTGGTCAAAAACCCGTAACGAACAAAGCCAACCCAAGTTCGAGTCCTGGTAGCAGTAACAGCAGAAATAGTGCAAATTTAGTTTTTATTATTTAATTTCTTTTTTGATTGTTTTTTTTTTAAATTTGAATAGTGTTTTTTTATTAAATAGTTCTTAAAGCTAAAGTAGTAATAGAGTAAAAGAATATATACGTATATAATAATTTAATGGACGGCATCATTTGCACACAAGCATATATATGTATGTATATTTAAAATTAAAATTAAAAAGAACAAGTGAAAAGTGAAATAGAATCATCAAGAAGCAGCCTGGATACAGTGGCCACTGGATCGTCAGTTGCGGTTAATAAAGGTGAGTCAGATTTGACTGCAATTTTAAAGATAAATATATATACATACATAAAAGTGCCTATAAAGTGAAAAGCCGCGAAAAGCATATATATATATATATATATATATAATTATATATATAGAAAGCGCCACACAAGCGCCAAACAATATATACATATATACACATTTTAATTTTAATAGAGTAATTTTGCAAAAATAATAGAGTCAACAGAGAGTAACATATATTCGAGCCCAAACAAATTTGTGAATTAATTTTAAAATAAAATGAATAAAATAATTATAATTATATGAAAACAAAGAAGTGAAATGAGTTTCGATTAAAAGAGGACAATATAGGATGAGGATGGTAGGATAAAGGAAGGACAATGAAGCGGAGGAAGTGAAAGGTGGCGACGTAAGGGGTTACTGAGACGAGTAAGGTAACCATGGTAGGGAGGGTATTGAAAGATATCTCGCTGTGTCAGAACACCAAGACACAAAATAAGACTGGCATGATTTTTGCTTGTTGGCCAAAAGGGGTCAAGATCCCACGCCCTCCGACGAGCTAAAGGGGGAACTAGCATGCCAGCAAGGACCCCGCATGCAACCAAACGGCCAGCAACAAATGCGCTAATTTAAATGAATTTTTAGTTCTTGGTTTGAATTGTTTTTTTACCATTCTAAAAATACTAACGTTAACTACCACGTTGTGACTTACAGACACACAGTAATTTTTAATGTAGCCAGAATTTCAAAACATAGCATGCGTTTTCAAAATGTGGTTGTACGTGTATTTGGTTTCGTAAACGACGTGTATCATAGTAACTACGGAGGGAGTAGGGGTAATATGCCCGTAAATACGTTTATCCGCATGCATACTCGATAAAACGAAAAACAAATAGATGGCCAATATTGCAAAATTATAATTTGGTGGATGTTTCAGAGGTAGCTTTCAGATTGCTCTAAAAATAAATGGAGATACAGAAATGATTATGTGAAAAATCTTCTTTCTTTAGGTTGCGCTACAGTTCGGGTTGAACCAGGGCCTACTTCTCGCAAGCATTTTCGTGTGTGTGCTAAATTTTTGCAAGAATGGAAGGGATCTACAGTTTTTTGTCGACTCCCAAAGGCGAGTTGAGAAGCTTCTCATGACGAATGATACTCTTTGATTGAATGCGTATCAGACATTCGAAAGAGGTAACACCCTAAAACACCCTTGCGTGGCTTTGTTTTTACCCTGAATGTAGTAGGTCAATGGAAAATATTTGCCGCAAACTCTTTCTAAAATGGTTGGTTTAGGATGTGATTGCATCTAGCATTCAATGAAGAAGTCAACGATATCTTAGCAGAGCAACGCTCGCATTGTGAATTCATTTCTGACCATTGAAAAAACATCAGCAAATAGTGATATCACTAAGCCGCGCCGCCGTCACCATCGAGATCGACAGCATATAATATTCGTAATCGATGCCACAAAAGTCCATTGAAAACAATGGCGTGTGAATAAACAGAGTTGCTCGGAGTGTGGTCTTAATGTCTGCAATGGGCACTAACAGAAAACGTTACTTTGTCGTAAATGTATAAACAAGTAATTAAATGCTTCATAAAGTTCCTGTTTTGTATTAATTTGTATGTGCCAACAATTTTTTTATATGAACATTCTTAAACATTACACATGTGACTGAGAGTCACAACGCGGTAGTTTGTGTAAAAAATATAACCTGGTACAATTAGGGTTAAGGGGGGGCTGGACAGAGTCGACGGGCAAGTTCACCAAGAAGACCTCTTTCTCGCCTTTTGTATGTAATATCGATCACAGTACTTTTGGAAACTGTTGGCTGATTTATGAGTGTGAGGTAGAGCTCTTCCTTTTCACGTAGGACTCGAGTCGGGCCCGCTGTGCTCCCCTCAGGAACTCAACTAAGAAAGGAGGGGTTGGGGATTAATGAGTGAAAGGACATGCCTGCATTAAACGGAGGGTTAACACGGTTAGCGAGACGAACGAAAAAATAGGCGAACATGACCATTTCGTATTACGTTTAACGACTCGTCGAAATTTCATTCGACTCAAATGTTAAAGTTAAGATGAATTGTGACTTCACCCTATTACCGATAGTGATCGTTTGACCAGAACTCAATTTCTTCTGTCAAAATCACTCGAATGAAATTTTCTGGTGACGACGTATCGCTTAACAGCGCTAAACAAAAAAGGGAAGCATCGAGGCTGTATGTAAAGCCCTCACCGCATGATTATACTTTTTCTTGGAAGAACAGTAGCTAGATATTTTATTTTGCCTAAAGGCTAGTACGGTGATCGCGCTTAACTAAATTTTCCATACAAAAATTTATCCTTGCTAAACGTAAAAATAAAAGTACGGTGTTCCTGCTAAATTCCCCCTTTAAATAGGTTGTTGCGTAGATACATAAGTATCCACAGAATTTTAGCCAGCCGTCCGGGACATTTATTTAGCCGCGGAATTTTGACGTTTCAAATTTAAATAGAATAAGTAGAAATTAATTATTCGGCTTGAATTTTTCTAAGATTTTTGTGAAAAGAGGTAAATAAGTTCCACTTCTGTTTGTTTATACAAGCACGAGTATGAAAATTGAGAGGCAATGTCAGGGAAGTCAAAGAAAAAAATAAAATATTCTCAGGAGCACACAGAGTGGATTTATCAATTTCTACAACCAACTCTACAAACAAAATTTATCTGGTATTTATCTTCAATTTCCATTTGAATTTTTGGAAACCGGCGGAAATTTAGTTTAGTGCACCGTACTAGCCTTGAATAATAAAAAACAAACGCATCTCCGGTAGTAAAATTTTATTTATCTTATCGTATAAATTTATTAAAAAGGTTGTTTAATTATTATTTTTAATTATATCGCATAGATATACATAAATAACTGCATGCATACATAAATATATACATTCTATTTATGTATATAGACAATAATAATAAATCGCATATATAAAACTTCTAGTTTGATTAGTTTTACAAATATTATTCATAATGTAGATAGAATTTTATTGTTGTTCTTTTTGTTCTTATAAATTTCACTCATACTATACTACATCGTATACAATATATAAATTACAAATATTCATATTGTAACATATTGTATATTCAAGACCGTTTAAGAAAAAGCGCTGATTGTTAAATTAAGAAAAAAAAAAATTAAAACATTATCTTTCAATTAATTTTAAGAGTAAATTCAGAAAGAACACAAATTGCACACTTAGTTCGTCTCTGATTATTATTATTTTTTTGTTAATACGTTTTGATTAGATTCATAAAAAGTCGATTTTAGCTTGTAAAGTATATGTATATAAATATAAATACTTATAAAAGAAGATATCTTATTTATTAATATGGTGTTGCAAATAATATGTACGCTTAACTATGTATTTAAAATTGTCATATATCTTGTGGTGTATTACCGATGTTACCATATTTTGTGGTGAGCAGGCTTGTTGAATATTGTGGAATGTTATCACTGTTATTTTTTTTCTTTTGATTGTTTTTTGAGTATAAAAATGTTGTATAAATATAAAAAAGTTCTTCTCTTCCGGTATCAATTTTGGGTATCAAAACGGCGTATATTTGTTGTATATAAATGTATAAACTGGTAATGATTAGGTCTATTTTCAATTCATGGCAATAAATCGATAGTCTTTTCGTTATATTTTGGTTTACAAAAAAAAAAAAAAGAAACATGGAAGAATCTAGGATAGGGAGCAAATTTCTTATTAATTTAATATAATTTTGTGGATATCAGACTAGATATTTAATTTTTTTTACACCTTGACTTATGGCAACAGTATTCTTCTTTTAAACTTCTAATATCAGTTAACATAATCTTATAGTTAAGGATCAGTAGTCATGGGGAGAGTGTGTTTAGAGAGCGACCTGCAATTAAATGAAGTATTCCCTAGCTACTTAAATTTGAGAAAATTCCTTTGTGATTGAATAAGATGTCAGAATATGGAATTTAATAAAGAATCAAATAAAAAATGATAATGCTCAGAGTATATAATATGTATATCAATGTTCCACGTTTTTACAACGTTTGTTTTTTGTTTCCTTTTACTGTTAGATTAATAGTACTATATTTATGTTATATTATAAATCTTATAATCTTAACCTAAGGCTGCTGGAAGAGAGATCCAGCCACTTGTTTTATAGTGCCTGTTGTGAATCTCATTCTTCCCACTCGTTCTCGTCTACCCCTTCCATTTCATCTTGTTCGAGCTTAGTGTTGTATTCCATACGAGCGCTTACCGACTTTTGAATCTGTAAATAAATACGAGTTGTGTATGTCGAAAGGGTATTAATAAACCTGATTATTATTTATTTACTTCTTGTTGTTTCGCCTTTTCGTATTCGGATTTTGTCAAAAATTGTGGACTGGCTGTTTGCTCGGGTTTCTTTATCTGTGTAACTGGCTGAATGGATGATACTGAAAGGCAAAACAAAATTTTCCTATTCTGTGAGAATTTCTATTAAATTAAATTTAAACCTACAGCACTCCATGCCCTCGGGTTGAAGATTAAGTTTTTTCGGTTTTTTGTCATTCATAGAGAACCAATCGTCCGCCGACATCGTTGGTATCCATGTCACCAGAGTCGGTGGAAAGAGATCGTCCTGGAAAAGCTCACTCTGATTTTGAAAGAAGAAAGAAAATATTTTACAAAAATACAATCACGTGAGCTTTAAAGTTGAATCGGTGTACATCATTCTTTCAACTCAAGAATACCAACAATTATAGAACTCACCTTTATCCTTGGCACTGTAAAACTCAACGGCTCAATTGTGGTATTTGTCAAGCGATATGCCTTCGAGAATTCCACACTCGCCACATCGCAATGGTTCTTTGTAAGGAAACTAAGACCTTGATGCAATGACGGGCATCTGTGATGTGAAAGTGGACAAATGTATGGCTCCTCGTCGGTAATTTCATAGGCGTAGATGGTTGTGTCTCCTTTACCAGTAGCAAATAATGTCGAACTGTCCTCATCGTAGAATGGAATCAGAATAGATGGTGACACATCCAAACTGACCGTATTCAAGGGCGCAGCCAACTTGTTTGCATTGTAAACACTTATCTGTCGTTCAGATACTCTTAAAAATAAAAAAAATAAGGAGAATTGCCTAATTTAAGTCATTCTAAATTATTTACTTATCAAATCCTGTACACACAATGTACTGCCCTTCGATGGCCCATGTAATTCGAGCACCTCTTGTTCCCACCGGCCCATTTCCCTCTCTAATGGGTGTTTCTGACTTCCTGGGGTTGTAAACACGAATCTTACCATCTTTACATATAGTTGCAGCGAATTTTCCACACGGACTCCATGCCAAATCGAATATTTGATCATTGTGGCCCTGCAGGTTGCACTTCTCTTCCATTGTGTTTAGATCCCATAGCTTTATTGTCATATCGTAGCTTGTCGTCAAGAATACATCCTTTGCCAACGGATGAAAACGGATAAAGTATATCTTATCCAAGTGGGCTGTGAGCTCTTTTTCGGGAGTGTTGGTCGGTTCAGACAATCCATTTTCGTCAATGCGCCACAGTTTTACAATTCCGTCGTCACAGGCCACGGCCAATCGCTTGGGATCGAAAGGATCCCACTGGAAATCCATGGTGTTACTGCCATTTACGAGCGAAGGAATAACTCCGTCCGGTAAGCGGCCAGGACGACTCAATTCGAAGATTGCAATTTTACCCCCAGGACCGGACAGTGGAACAGCAACTCGCTCATGATTCGCATGGAAACCATTACATTCGCCAGGAATCTGACGACTCAAATTACGCAAGTTTTCTATGTGAGTTGACTTGTGACCCGGTGTACCCTTCAAATGCCGGAACTTGGACACCTTACCAAACACAGTCGAAGTTCGTTTAGTACTAGTGATGGTGGTTTCAGTAGCTGATTTCTTAATGCCCTCCACAGTGCGTCGTTTTTCATCCAAAAGTTTACCCTCGGGAACCGAAGTACGCTTGTTATCCACTTGAGGCTTCATTGGCTCAGTCTTAGAGACCTCACGTCGTCTGAAATCGATATAAAATTAACAAAGCCTTCAAAAATAAAAACAATTCCCTTGAACTCACAGTGGAACTGGTGACTGGGATTTCTCCTCCTGGGTACTTTTCGATCGGTTCTCGTATAACCGCCGTCGCTCTGCAATACTGCTGCGGGCAGCTGAAAATCTACGTAGTTCCGCTTCCGGCTTATCTTCGCCCTCAGTTGAATTTTCCGATGACTCTGAGTGATTCAATTCGAAAATCTAAAATAAATTCAATTAATATCAAGCGATCTACACAGTTAAGAGTTATTATGTTAGTGAACCTTATCAGGAGATTCATCTGCCGACTGTGGATTAGTTTGTTATTTCAAGTAAGGATAGGAAAATAAAAGAAGAAAGTAATTAACTACGAGTGTGGAATATAAAAAGTGCCAACAAAACACTTGCCTTTCGCCTCTCCGAGGTTGTTAGCGATTTAGGTCCAGACTCTCCGTCTGTGTCTCCATTTCTTTGTGGTTTCTCTTCTAAACGAAAAAAAAAACAAAATATTTAACATTAAATATTGAATAAATGCATGAATGGTTAACAAACTTTTTATTTCAATTTCGACGATAAGGTCGGGTTTATTCGACGCTGGCGGTGAGGGAGTTTCTTCTAAACTATTGAGTGTATCCTGGGAGCCCGGAGCTTGTGGAACAGCAAAAACCTTGTCAAAGGACACATCGCCAGAGTGACTTGAAAATGGTTTCGGTCCTAGCCTTGGCTGTTGGTAAAAAGAAATTCGTTTTAATAAAAAAACATAATCAACAATTTATTCCGGATAAATTCATGCAAAATGATAAACAAAAACTAAACAAAAAAAAAACAAGGACACAGAAATAAGATTAATCAAAACAAACAAATAATAATAAAAATAAATAATTTGATGGTCGCCGTGGTCGTGGTGATTAGTGCGTTGGGTTACTACGCAATGCTGCCCGGGTTCAACTCCTGGCCGGGTCTAACACCTAAAAAAGAGTTTTTTCACGGTGCCACCTCTTTCGAATGTCTGAAAAGAGTATCATTTGTCACGATTGAGCTTCTCAACTCGCCGTTCGGAGTCGGCAAAAAACTGTAGGTCCCTTACATTCGTGCAAGCATATAACACGCACACACAAATGGTTGCGAGAAGCAGGCCCCGGTTCACCTCGAGCTGTAGCGCCAACGAAGTAAGTAAATAATTTGATACTTTGTTGCGGGCAGCGTAAGCTATAGTGAAATAAGGTACACGCAAAATAGGCACAGTAAGAGCGGTTTGTACATATTGAATCTTTTGTATTGCTTAGTAGTTAAACACAGTCGGTACTGAGAATATGGAAAAACTACTTCTGCAGACTGTATAATGGCGATGAAGGACAATACTCCGCTGTCAGGCAGGATGAATCAATGATGGTAGCCAAAACTCCCATCGACTTGATCAAAACGAAGTGAGGAGAGCAATATCCAAGCTTAAGTCCAACAAGGCTGCTGGACCTGACGGTCTACCCGCAGAGCAGCTGGAGATGACTTGGTGAAGTGCATACACGAACTCATCTCTTAGATTTGGTCAGATAAAAGTATGCCAGATGAATGGAATTTCAGCGTCGTTTGCCCGATCTACAAGAAAGGAGACCCAATCAACTGCTCCAATTACAGAGGCATCAGTCTCCTCAAAATCGCCTACAAGATCCTATCTGCCATATTGTTCGAACGGCCGAAACCCTTCGTCAACAACCTGATTGGCCCCTACTAGAGCGATTTCGTTTCTGAGTTATCTATCAGAAAATATATTAAAGTTAAATTAATATTTGCGCACCCCGTAGCACCGCTTTTTGAGCTTGTAAACAAAACACGCAGAAATGTTACCTTTCCATTGCTATATTCGTAAATCACAAAGTAAAAGTAAAACAACAAAAACAAAATTATAATAATGTGCTATACATGTAAGCTGCGGTGGCAGTTAAATGCTTAAACAAAAAACAACAAATGATAGCTTCTAAAACGAAAACGTAACGACGAACACGCTAACAACAGCAAACAACACAAAACCTTATATGCTGATGTCGTAGTTGTCCTCGGCTTAGGACGTGGTGTTTCATCTGAAGATGAACTTTGCTGCGAATCAGGCAACGAATTATTTCGTGAGGTGCGTGGCATTGGTTTCGGGGGACTTGTCATCGAATGATCACTGCTGCATGAGTCCTCGGGAGATTCTTGTGAAGAATTCTGAGAAATTATTCTCCGCTCCTCGTGATTGTTATCGCCATTTTGTGGTGAAATGTCCTTCTTCCTGTTGGCGTTCATATTCTTCTCCGAATCAATTTTGTATTTGTTGTCAAACTTTTTAATTATGTCATTCCTTGAAAGCGCATGCGATTCATCTTCATCCTTGTTATTGTCGCTCTTATCACTGATTCGCAGATCAGGTTTACCTGTGGACACGACTACCGGAGAAGATGCATGACGTCCGTTTTGATGCGCCTTCGCGTCTAAGGTTTTCCTATTTTCAAAATTCTTTACCAAATAATTTAAATTGCCACGATGAACCTATTAACGGAGAGCGGAATATGAAAACCCATAAAAAACGCAAATGAGACATGAGAACCCAAGATATGTATAGTTAGTCAAATAAACTGTTAATATACGATTCCCAAGTGCTTACCGTAATTGGAGCATCGCCTAGCTCGCGCTTTGCTGGATCCAAACTCATTTTTGGCACGGGAATATTGATGCCGTTCATCCATTCGCTTGCGGTTAAATCAGTCTTGTAACCAGTAGTCTCTGGATAAAGATCACTATGGAAATCTCTGTAAGTCTATAAAAAATCAATCGTCAAAGTGTATTTTCACGAAACGTAATAAATAACCAACCTTTCTTGGAACTTGATACATTATAGGAATGACCATGTTAGAAGTCAGTTGGAGGACTCTATTAACCTCACCGTCCATTACTTTCAAAGCCCTCTTTGGCACCAGACAAGCACCTTTCGTCTGTTCGCCAGTGTGACGTAAACCTTCGATCAAGAACGGATCTTTGTCGCTAACCTCTAAATAGTTGATAGTTGTGTCACCCTTTCCGGCAAGGAACAACATGTTTGTATCGGGATCGTACAGTGGCATTAGGATACCAGTTGAGCAGTCTAGTTCAAGAGTTTTCTCTGGCACTGAGAAATTACGCAAATCACGTATGATTACTTGTCGAAGTCGGGCCGAGTCAAACCCAGTCGTTAGAATGCGATTTTGATTGCCCAGCCAAACCACTCGAGAGTCTTTGATGCTCTGATGGCTCTCACCCACCATTTGAATAGGGTCACCAGCCACTCGCGGGTCAAGAATTCGCACAAATTTATCCTTGCAACTTGTGGCTAGCGTAGTTCCATCTTGCTTCCAACTAACCGACTGTATTACCTCAGGGTGTTCATTGTTAGCTGCAATCAATTTAGGAACGTTATGAATTGTCTGCTGCAAATAAAAGTACACTTTAACTTACAAAATACTTCCTTTTGAGTAGTAATGTCCCAAAGGGTAACGCAGCCCGCTGCTGTTGAATGCAAGAGACAGTCTGCTGTCGGATGAAAGCCAACTGTCTCCACACGACGCTGTTTGTGAGAAAACATACATTCTGCATCTGACAGAGATGATTCCAAGCCTTTCTCAGGTATGTGCCAGATCTTAACTAAACAGTCTTGTGATGCGGTTGCTAGGAGACCATCGTGAAATGGTGAAAACTCCAAATCTGTTACAGTATCCGTGTGACCATGCAACAGAGGCATCGTTTTGCTTTTTCGTCCGCAATCGTCGATTGGTAGCACCGCCAAGCTCGATCCTGTATGCTCCCAGTTGAATGCCATAAATGCAGCAGATGCTGCAATATTATTTCCGAACGTCTGGTAGGAGCCAACGCATATGTCCCGAATACATGCCTCTGGCTTGGGCACAATGGGAGCGGCATTTTTATACTTCGAGGCTTTAAATCTCCAAGCCATAGTCGCTTATGATAATAGTAGACTCAATTTGCAACCTAAAAATGAAAATAATGTTATGAATTAGGAGATAATCAACTGAAGTAACGTTTTTTTTTCTTTGCAAGCCAGCATTTTCAAGAACATCTAACGAAAGTCAACCGAAATCAATATTAAATGTTTATATCATTAGATTAAATCGGAAAGTTGGTAAACAAACACGTTCAAATAATGGTTGAATCCAAAACTTGATAAGAGAAAATGTGATATCATATCGTACGTTATGTGAGAAAAAAGTTAAAACATTTAACAATTCCACAGTGCTTCTAAAGAGGGGAAAAGATAAAATACCAAAATAGTTCCTGTTCACAGAAACAAGATATTTGTGAATAATGAAATTGAGTAATTCGCAGCTACAAATGATAGCAAACACTGAACAAATTTAATAAATTCTTTCTCATATTTTTTTTTATTAAGACTTGGTAAAATATGCGGATCCAAACACTTTCACTTGTCAACCCATAAAAGTTCTTTCAAGCAATATTAAATCATATTAAATAGTGGCGGCCGTGGCCGTGGTGGTTAATGTGTTTGACTACCACGCATGCTGCTCGGGTTCAATCTCAGCCCGGGTCTAACACCTAAGAAAGTTTTTCACGGTTGCCACCTCTTTCGAATGCCTGACAAGCAATCAAAGAGTATCATTTTTCATGAGAAGCATCTCAAATCGCCGTTCGGAGTCGGCAAAAAACTGTAGATCCCTTCCATTCGTGGAAAAAGTAACACGCACACACAAATGGTTGCGAGAAGCTAAGCTTGGTTCTGACGCCGTATATTTTTTTTTTTTTTTTAATATTAAATCACGGAGGTGCAATACAAGATCAAGCATGAGCAGATATTATACGTTAACAGGCTCATCATCACTTTAAATTAATTCTTAAATTACAACCCCAAGAACCTATAAACTTCACTACCTTGACTACTCATCAGGCACAGAACGAGTAGAACAAAAACTAGACTTCAACCAACCACGAGAGCAGGCAGGATTCAGAAGCGGTTTTAATACGAAGGACCACCGATAGAATACAATCGACCTCTAGTACTGACATTCGTAGACTTCCAATAAGCTTTCGACACAGTAGAAATATGTACATTGCATCATGGATGCTCTAAGACAGTGCAGGGTAGATGGAAGATACAACCAACTCCTCCAGCACATATAGGATACAGGATGCGTTGTACTGCAACCGGCAAATATCGTGTAGGGAGGGGTATAAGTAAGAGTAAGACGATAGGCGACCATACGTCCCGCTTTGGGTGGAATGGTCCTGCTGCCCCCAAAGAAACGTAAATGTCCCGCTTGGAAAAAAAACGATTTATTGCATTTCACTCAGTCATTAAGTCAGGAACATCTTTTTTCGATTGCTCACAAATCGAATAAGAAACTCCAGACGTCCTCCACATTGCAAAATAAAAAGTATACCAGTTTTTTTAAACAAACCGCTAGCCCCTTGGAATTTTCAAAAATGTATATTCAAAAATACATATTTCGAAAACCTATGCAAATGCAAACTATGTTTTCCCCAGAGCTATTAAGTTCTAGTTTAAGAATATGTTTGTGGATTTGGATTAATCAGATTAAAGATTAGATTTTTTTTTTAAATTACGTAAAGAGAAAAAAGCATTGATTTATATTGCCGTCTGCCGATAGTTTGACATTTCATGATTCGTTTCATTAATTAAAATGTTTGGATTAATATAGAAATGTTATGGCAAAAAATAACGTTATTTGTCATTCCAATTAAGAAAAATTTAAATATGTTCAGAATAATTTACAGAAGACGGTAATAAGAAATGTAATAATGATTGGATTACGACATACAGTTGTCCCGTCGGCTTAGTACATCGAGAGACCTTTTTGTTTTCATTCGTTACGTATTTGTTGAGTTTTTGAAATGCCTAAACGCACATTTAATTTTATTATTATTAACTTTCAAATTAATTATCCGTTCATAAAACAAAGAAGTGTTCACACAGATGTCACGTTTGAAAAGTATCGGACAAAGTTCAGTGTTGCGCACGGTCAAGTGCGGTGCCCCTGTGCCGCCCTGGATTTATAAAACAAATATATTGACTCAAGAAATTTATTATTTTTTTTAACTTCAGAAATGGAAATTGAAAAATAGAAGAGCAGTTCGTTTAAAAATATAACACGCACACACAAATAGTTGCGAGAAGCAGGCCCAGGTTCACCTCGAACTATAGCGCCAACTGAGTAAGTATAAGTAAATAAGTAGGTGTGGAGAAAGGATATCAAGTAGACGCCGTGTGTACTGATTTCTCCAAAGCATTTGAAAAAGACAACCACACAGTATTGTTGAAGAAATTAGGAGTTACCTACCGGTATGCATTCAAGTTTACTTAACTGGATAAAAAGTTATCTTAAAAATTGTATCCAGTATTTCAAAATTCGTTCCAATATATCTGATTGAATATGAATTTTCAATCACTCTGGAGTGCCCCAAGGTAGGAATTTGGGTCCACTCTAATTTCTATTATTTTTAAATGACTTACAGTTACTAAATTGGTGCTCTCTAAACCGTCTTCATCTGAATATATAAACAAATGCTGTATCTATCGTTTTCAAGATCCCTCTGTCCAGTTTTCTTTGAATATATTATTTCGCGCACTACGCTAAAAAGAGTATACAGCTAAGACTTAGGCGTCATATTTGGTTCAAATGTAAATTTCAGGATGCACAAAGATTATGTAATCTCTAGGAGTAATAGTTTGCTTGGTTTCGTGATTAGAAATTCTAATGATTTTCGATCTCCGTACACACTGAAATCACTTTTTGTTACCATAGCTCGTCCCATCCTTGAATACTGCTGCATAGTCTGATCCCCACTTTTATAAAAATACTTCGAACCATATCGAAAGAATACAGAAAAGAAATCGTGAATTAAAATCCACTCCCGACCTCAAATAAATTTGACTAAATAGCATAGACATAGTTAGTCAATTTTCGGGCTTGATGACAGGATTCATCTAGGATTCTGAATTCCCTCATTATTTGTTGTGACAACAACTTTCTTATACGATGGAAAGTTTTTTTTTTTTGTAAGCTCACCTTTCCACTGCTCTTCTGAAAAATTGTAAAAAAAGACTTATACTGTTTTTCCTTGTTGCCACAGAAATGACCTTAAGGCATATGTACATGTACATATCACATATGTATGTATAAGGTGCTTTAAGATTTTAAAAGTCAACAACAAAACGAATGAAAAGTACAAAATTTTATCTGACGATGCGTGTTAATTTTTAATCTGCAGATTATAGTCTTTAACAAACTTTGTTACGAACCAAAACGACAGCAGGTATGTAATTATCAGCTAAGTTCGATAATGACAAATAAAAGAATGTGAATTAAACGTAATTAATTAGGAAATGCTAAAATACAAAGCGAAAGCGGGCATTTTTTAATTCTGCCTTGGAGGTACTTAAAATACTAGGGCTAACATGGCATATTATTATTATTATTATTATTATTATTATTATTATTATTATTATTATTATTGAAGGGTGAGATGCACCGCGACCTAAAGATCTATTGTGCCCCCTACAAGTCCTAGACGAAGGAACATCCCTCTCGTCATTATTCCTATTGGAGTTGGTTAGAGAGAGCTTTGCGGGGGTTAGGGGAATGAAAATTTTCGCGCAAAGCTAAGTATGAATTTCATGTAATTGTTGCGTTCCTTAAAAATGAAATGTAAGCATTTATTAAAGCCGAATCGAATTTTGGTAGGCAAACCTATTCTGCGCAAAAGTGAAACCGCGCAAGAGAGGGATCAATGTAAATATTGTGAAACGACGCCACGTATGTATGCATGTGCGCAAGTTTTAAGAAAAAGCGGTGACAAAATGGTTTCCTTGCATTCCTGTTCTTTATTCAGTTTATTTCAAACACCGCAAATGGGAATTTGCACGGCGCGGCGGCAGTATTGTTTCTGTATGCATGTATTAAAATCTTATTTTTTGTTAAATACATATGTACAGCGCTGGCAAGCTAATTAGCACACCCTTATGAAAATTCAAACTAATGTTTTTTTTTTCTCCAATTTCTTTTACTTATAAGCGAACAAAGGCTTAAGGGTTTAATACGTGCATCAATGACAAAACTTAATCGAGATAACGAAATGTTCGATCTTTTTTCATCGTGTGCAATATTACATCGATCTTTTATTATTATTTGTCTTATCTTACACACCTCTATAAGTTGGCCAAAAATGCTTGCACCGCAGGTGACCAAGTTACCAAGGTTTCACTGTATATCCCTCCCCACCACTTTTCAGTAATTACAACAGTTACGGTAGGTACAGTCCAAGCCGACTCCCAAAATTTAAAATTGGTAAAGCTAATTGGCACAGTGTTTAATTTTATATTAGACACTACTCCTTCCCTTGGTTGGTTGGTTGGTTGCTTTGAGAGGGTCGTCACGTAGTCGGCGAGTCGCGCCCTTTGTGCTCCTGGTCATAATAGAATCATAGGGAATGAGCAAGCCGATGAGGCTGCAAAGTCCGCAACAACAGAACCACTTATCACGTTTTCTACTCACAACGAAAAGGACCTCCAGAATCACTGCAATATATGTATATAAATAGGCGAAGGCAAAACAGTTCAACTCCTTCTTAACCCCCTTTTTTTAGAAAGGTTGAGAAGAGGGACCTGTTTTTTCTATATGGTGTGTCTAAGCCAGGTAAAATTCAGGTAATATAATAAATATTAATACGTGCGTTTTCTCGGACTATTGGACAAATTTCGACCACAGGCGATACTAGTAAATTAAAATCCCTGTGGAAAAAAACAAGACGGAATATGTGGAAAGAGAACATCCATCATTACTCAGCAATCAACCCTCAAGCGAAGATTTCCCAATAGTCACCTAAATACTCAAAAAGTATGATCAAATGTTTTTTACGACATCGCATGGGCCACACGGTAAGGTATTTACACACAGTTATATACTATCCAGAACTGATCCTCCAACCTGCCAACTGTGCCAAAGGTACTAATACCATTTTCGCCCTGAAACATTTACTTGAATGCCATAACATCAATGACACAGTTAAAAACATAAAATCATCTCCACTACCTTTTAAAAACTCCAACTGAAACTAATGTAAGAAATGTATATAAGATACTTCGTAACTCTAAAACTTAACAATGTTATTTCAAAATTAACCCCTTACTGTTAAAAACTAGTCAATAACCATGGTATGATATATGATAAATCTGGGGTACGATAGAGGTGTCCGCTGGCACTGCAACCAGAGTTGCCCCCTTTTAAGTCTAGGAATCATACAGAGATTTGATAATCCCTTTGACTGGAATACTTTTGTAGACTTCTTCTTTGTATTTGCTCAGTGTTTTGGCTCTTCTTTTTGCTAGAGAAGGGCACACTGAGATCAGGAGCTCCCTTGTTTCTTTTGTTTGTTGACAGAATCTGCAGGTGTCTGTGTTGCTGAATTTAATTTGGCTGTTGCAGATGCAATGTCCCATTACATCTGCGCAAAGAATTTTTAAATTTCCTTTGTTTAGTTTTGGGGCTTCAAATGTTCTTTTGCTGTTGTGATTGAGGAACTTTTTTGAGTACTTCAGACCCTCGAATTTGTTCCAGTAGCATTTTACATAGTTGATTCGTTGCCCATTCTGCGATTTGTGTCTTCTCTTATGAAGCCAAAGTGAAGGCCTGATCCAATAAATGGACTGTTGGCTCCTTTTTTGGCCAAGATATCAGCCTTTTCGTTGCCCTCATGTACTTCATGCGCTGGCACCCATATGAGTTTACTTAGGTAGGTACATATGTATACCCATACATACATACATATATGCCATGTTAGCCCTAGTATTTTAAGTACCTCCAAGGCAGAATCAAAAAATGCCCGCTTTCACTTTGTATTTTAGCATTTACTAATTAATTACGTTTAATTCACATTCTTTTACTTGTCATTATCGAACTTAGCTGGTAATTACATACCTGCTGTCGTTTTGGTTCGTAACAAAGTTTGTTAAAGACTATAATCTGCAGATTAAAAATTAACACGCATCGTCAGATAGTATTTTGTACTTTTCATTCGTTTTGTTGTTGACTTTTAAAATTTTAAAGCACCTTATACATGCATATGTACATGTACATATGACTTAAACCTTTACAGCGCCATGATGCAGTAATGCTACATACCGTTTAAAGCTCACAAAAACGAAAAACTGTTTTTAAGTCTATTATAACTCAATGTTACAGTATTGTCATATACCGCTCTCTGATTTTTTAGTAAGTTTCAGCTGAAAGAGATTGCGTTAGGTGCTCGTCTCTGAGTCGCAGTTCACTTGTCGCGAAAGTTGTGAAAAAACACATGTGTGAATATGGGTATGCAATTGAAAAAATACTCAAAAGTGATACCCAGTGCATATTTTTGCGTAAAAATTTCAGTAAGTTCGGTGCATTATGCTACAATAAGCTAAATAATTGCTTCAAAATATCCCATACATCATAGGAATATGTTATAATACATTGTGACTGAAAGTGTCAAAAACCCTTTTTTAAGTATTTTTTCAAAAAATAAATAAAATTTTGTAATTCTAAGAAATACGTGTTTCATTAAATTCGAAAAGCTATCAAAACAACTTGTATTTTGATGTTTTTACGATCTTGCGCCGAAAAGGGTTAAGGTCATTTCTGTGGCAACAAGGAAAAACAGTATAAGTCTTTTTTTACAATTTTTCAGAAGAGCAGTGGCAAGGTGAGCTTACAAAAAAACTATCCATCGTATAAGAATTAAGAAAGTTGTTGTCACAACAAATAATGAGGGAATTCAGAATCCTAGATGACAGGTAGTCAACGGCCTCTGATTGGTCGAATGCCCGAAAATTGACTTTAGGTTAAACCCACACCAAATAAAGCATAGACAAACAAAGCAAAAAAGCCTGGTAGTAACCCACACCAAATAAAGCAAGTCAAAAAACACATTTTTGTTTTGCTTCATTTGGTGTGGGTTATTGATAGGTGTCGTCGCCGAATTATGACAGTGGCCTCTGTCGTCCAGTAGTCGAATTGTCGTCGCCGAATTATGACAGTGGCCTCTGTCGTCCAGTAGTCGAATAAATTAAAAGCTAATATCTAACTGGCCAACCAATCAGATTTGACGTTCTAAAAGGACTTTTACTGGCAGTTGCAATTATTTGACACATACAAATCGACAACCAAGGGCAGCGGACGTTGTTTACTTTCCAATAACGATAAAGTGCAAACGCATAAAAAATACAATTTAAAAACCAAAACTAACTAATAAATAAACTGCTATACCTTTTCTTTAAGTGGATAATCTTTTATTTTGTCATGAACAAAAGTTTTTTAAATTCAATAATTTCACTGAATTCGTGTTTTTTTGTGTAATTTCGCCGCTGCCCAGTGAGAAAATTCCAATTTATTGCCGTCGTTAATGCCGCCACGCTTAATAAATTATTCAGCGTCAACATTTTGCCGTATTTGTGCTAACTGCTGCAGCTAAATTGAGCTGCAGCAGCCCTGTAAGTACCAAAATTTGCCTAATAAGAAACATATGCTGTACAAATTCTTATTAAAGGAAACTCAAGCAACGGAATTTAACGAACACCACTTCGCCGGTGCCTCCAAATCCGTCAGCAAGAATCTGTTAGCCATCGTTCTCAATAAGAGTCACCTTTTCATCGCCGCTATATGCCAACGCCGCCTCGCAGGAGTTCCCGATCAAATAAAGGCAAAGTTCCGGTACGATACAGATCACAATCCGAAAGCAGAGTCGTACAAATATTAGCCAGCGAAATGGATCAACCGCCACAACCACCACAGCCACAACCGCCACAGCCAGTGGAAAATCAGTTATTAACTGCTTTGGTAGCGCAAATTACCGCCCTTAAGCAGTCAGTGGATCAGCTTCGCAATGATACCGGTGTCAACCAGGCCGAAACACAGCGTTTGCATGAAGCAATCGATCGTCAAAGGGGAACCCAAGCTATAAATATTGTAAAAACGAATCATGCCGAGGATACCCAGTCGACGTCGGGTACGCAATCAACATATTCTACAGCCGTTGGAATAGTAGCCCAGCCATACAAGAAACTATATGATCTGCCAATATTCTCGGGAAAGCCAGATGATTGGCCATTGTTTCTGGTGAATTATGAAGAAACGACCGCCAATTTCGGATATTCTGCAGTGGAAAATACTATACGCCTGCAGAAGTGCCTACAAGGGGAAGCCAGGGAGGCAGTTTCATCTCTGTTAATTTATCCCAACAACGTGACACAAGTCATCAAAGTACTATCCTTTCGTTTTGGTCGTCCGGATTTATTAGTGAAAGCCCAACTCACGAAAGTTCAACAGTTTCCAACGATCAGTGATGCTCGAGTCGAATGCCTCATTTCTTTCTCAACAATGGTTGAAAATGTGGTTGCATTTTTATCATCGGCTAAATGTGAACAACATCTGGCGAATCCCATGCTTCTCGAGGAATTAATACTGAAGCTGCCAATGACTAGAAGATTTGAGTGGGCAAGACATGCATCGACTATAGAACCGTACGCCACCGTCAAGGATTTTGCAAAATGGTTGACTGAACTGGCAAAAATAGTTCAACTTGTGCCGCAATCGAGCACTTCCGTAGTCAGAGGGCAACCATCCCAGCCACGCAGAATATTACACGCAAACGAGAAGAATTTTGGTGAGATAAGGAATTCGCCAAAAGTGGTCTGCATTTGCTGTGGAGAGAGCCATCAGGTAGGTGACTGTAAAACCTTTAAAGGATTGGCCACAGAAGATCGATGGAAGCTCGTAAAAACCAAACACCTTTGTTTTTCCTGTATTAAATTTGGACATGGGGCTGCAACGTGTCGTAGTCGACGAAGATGTGACCAAAATGGATGCCGCAAGTTCCATCACAAACTTCTACATGAAGGAGAAAAAGAAGTTTCGCCGCAAGCTCCAGAAAGGATTCAGAATTGTCGTACACAAAACTACAATAGTCAGCTCTTTCGCATTTTGCCAGTGGTTTTGTTGGGTCCACGAGGACAAAAGTCAGTGTATGCCATGTTTGACGAAGGATCGTCGATTTCAATCTTGGAGGATGGAATAGCGACAGAATTGGGACTCCAAGGACAAATGCAGTCTTTGACCTTGCAATGGTTTGGAGACAAGGTAGTGACACAGCCATCCAGAAAAGTTGCCCTGGAAATAAGTGGAGCTGAAAAGGGATCTCGGTTCTTCCAAATGAGAAATGTCAGAACCGTGCAGAATCTAAGCCTACCAATTCAATCTTTTAATAAAGAATGCGCACAACATCTGCGGAGTATTCCTGTCAGCAACTACAAAGATGCCGTCCCAGTAATCCTAATTGGATTGGACAATTGCCACTTGGGCCGGTACGTCCATCGAGGGTGGCCAGGATGAACCAATCGCAGCACACACAAAACTTGGTTGGGTTGCCTATGGACCACGATGTGCCAATGCCAATGATAATCCGATGGTTCTACACATCAATGAAACCGAAATCCTTTGTAATCTCGACAAGGTGGTGGAATCCTACTTCACAGTTGAAAACTTCGGCGTGCATAAAACAGATACTGTTGTGGAGTCCATCGATGATGCCCGAGCGAGAGAAATTTTAGAAAGAACAACCAGACGTGTTGATAAACAATTTGAAACCGGTTTGTTGTGGCGCAACGATGAATTCACTATGCCTGATAGCTACCAAATGGCATCAAAGCGTTTGTTCAACATTGAGGCGAAAATGCAAAGAGACCAAGATTTTTCCAAAAGATACAAATGCCAAATAGCTAATTACATTCAGTCAGGTTACGCTAGAGAGTTGTCACCGAACGATGCAGAAGCCAACAGCAGCCGAATCTGGTATTTGCCACATTTTGGGGTTACTAACCCACACAAACCAGACAAACTCCGTATCGTTTTCGACGCTGCAGCCGAAGTCCATCGGATCTCTTTGAACTCGATGCTATTAAAGGGACCAGAGCAAGCCAAGCCGCTCTTGACAATTCTTTTCAAGTTCCGCCAAGGAGTCGTCGGAGTAGTTGCTGACATAAAGGAAATGTTTTCACAAGTAAAGATTCGAGTCGAAGATCAAAATGCACAGAGATTCCTATGGAGAGACGGGAACAAAGATCAGCCAATTCGCATATATATTATGTCATCTATGATATTCGGTGCCGCATGTTCGCCCTGCGCAGCCGAATACATAAAGAACAAGAATGCCACTGCATTTCAGAAGAATTCACCCGAAGCTGTCGACGCAATTGTGAACAACCACTATGTGGATGATTTCGTATGCAGTTTCCACAACCAGGTCGAAGCGGAACGAATCAGTCTGGAAGTCAAAAAAAATTCATGCAGAAGGTGGATTCATGCTTCGAAACTTCGTCTCCAATATAAAAGCGGTAGAGGCAAAGCTGAATGATCCACTATGCCGTGTTCAATCAGCAGTAAGCTTGGAATCAGATGAAGGTGGCGAAAAGGTGCTCGGAATGTATTGGCATACTGAAGATGATACATTCCGTTTCCGCTTCAAATTTCATCGAATTTCCAAAGAAGTTCTAGAATCATCAAGACCACCAACAAAGCGAGAAGTGTTGGGAATCGTCATGGCAGTCTTTGATCCGTACGGCTTTTTGGGTGATTTTCTGATTTTCTCCAAGATACTACTTCAAAATACTTGGAAAACTGGGATCGGTTGGGATGATCCACTGCCAGACAATCTTCATAGCCGATGGAAACTCTGGTGGATAGAATTGAAGAATGTTAAACAGTTTCGATTGAATCGCTGCTACTCACCAAAACTTCCACTTGCCCAAGATATTGAACTCCATATCTTCACGGACGCCAGTGAGAGTGCATTCGCCGCGGTAGGATACTTTAGAATCCAGCACCAAAGAACAGTCGACGTTGCTTTCGCTTTCGGAAAGACAAGGTGTGCACCAAAGAAGCTACTTTCAATTCCTCGCCTGGAGTTGCAGGCCGCAGTCCTAGGAAGCCGTCTTCAGTCAGCCATTCGATCAAACCATAACTTTGCAATATCAAGAGTCGTTTATTGGAGCGATTCAAAGACCACTATCTGGTGGATTCGATCTCCACATAGAAGATTCAAACCATTTGTGGCTCATAGGATAGCTGAAATCCTGGACGCTTCGGATCCTTCAGACTGGCGTTGGGTACCGACTGATTTAAACGTGGCAGATGATGCCACCAGAGCCATCAATCCGCCGAAGTTCGTCAAAAATAGCCGATGGCTATCAGGGCCAGAGTTTCTTCGCCTTCCAGAACATCTATGGCCCTGTTGCTCTGATGCTCTTGCTCCAGACACGCTTGATGAAGAACTGCGTCCAAGGATATTTCACATTGGCCAGGCAAGTGCTCCTCTAGTAAATGTTGCCAACTTTTCATCGTACTCTAAGTTAAGGCGAGTAGTAGCCTGGATGTTGCGATGTCTCCAATCACTGCGCCGTGCGAGAGAAAGAATTGCTGCACAGCGAAATGGAGAGCCGATGTCCAAACAAATCACTCGTGCTCCAATAAGACAAGAACTAACAGCCGAAGAGATTCTATCTGCCGAGTACTTTCTGTGCAAACAAGCCCAAAAGGAAGAGTTCTTTAAAGAAAGATCATCGCTCAAGAAAGAAGAACCTATTTCGAAATCCAGTGTCATATACGAACTCACGCCATATTTGGATGAAGGAGGACTTCTACGTTTAAAAGGACGCATCGATGCTGCCTACTGCCTGCCTGCTGATGCTAGACGTCCAATTATTTTGCCGCAGAGACATACACTAACGCAACTCATAGTGTATCACTACCATCATTTCCTCCACCATCAAAATGATGCTCTCACTATCAACGAAATTCGCCAGCGATATTGGGTCCCGCGAATTAAATCAGTTCTCAAGAGGGTAAAACAAAACTGCCAGGAGTGTAAAATTGCTCGAGCCAAACCGGTGATTCCGCTCATGGGACAACTACCGCCAGACCGATTGACGCCATTCATTCGCCCGTTTAGCTACACCGGCCTTGACTACTTTGGTCCATTGCAAGTTTCAGTTGGCCGAAGAAGGGAAAAGCGATGGGTGGCTTTATTCACATGCCTGACAACGAGAGCGATTCACCTGGAACTAGCAGCCGACTTGTCAACTGATGCCCTCATATTATGCCTGAGGAATTTTGTAAATCGCCGTGGGACTCCAATTAGAATAAGAAGCGACAATGGAACGAATTTCATTGGGGCACGAAAGGAGCTGAAACTTGAAGCGCAATTCTTTGACACTGATAGGGTACAGAACGAGATGACAAAAAGGGGCATCGATTGGAAATTTATATGTCCACTGAATCCCAGCGAGGGAGGTGTATGGGAGCGTATGGTCCAATCCGTCAAAAAAATACTGAGGGTTACATTGCGAGAGGAAGCTCCTCGTGTTGAGACGCTGCGAAGTTTATTAATAGAAGCAGAAAACATAATTAATTCTAGACCATTGACGGAGTTGCCGGTAAATTCGGAAGAGGATGAACCACTCACTCCAAATCATTTCCTGATCGGATGCCTCAACTCGACTCAGACGCCCAACTTAGAAGATTCGCCAATTTGTTGTAGAAAGCAGTGGAAGATATCTCAGCAGCTTAAAAACCGATTCTGGAAGAGGTGGGTTTTGGAGTACCTTCCGATGCTTACGAGGAGAAGCAAGTGGCATGCAACCGTACCACCCCTCAAGGTTGGTAATTTAGTTATTATATGTGATGCTAGCCAACCGAGAAGTAAATGGCAACGCGGGAGGATAACGAAGGTGTACCCGGCCAAAGATGGTCAGGTAAGAAGTGCCGAGGTAAAGACATTAAATGGAACCCTTCGCCGTCCTGCCTCGAAGCTAGCAGTAATTCAAATTTGTGGTGAATCTCCACTAGGATTCACGGAGGGTGGGATGTCGTCGCCGAATTATGACAGTGGCCTCTGTCGTCCAGTAGTCGAATTGTCGTCGCCGAATTATGACAGTGGCCTCTGTCGTCCAGTAGTCGAATAAATTAAAAGCTAATATCTAACTGGCCAACCAATCAGATTTGACGTTCTAAAAGGACTTTTACTGGCAGTTGCAATTATTTGACACATACAAATCGACAACCAAGGGCAGCGGACGTTGTTTACTTTCCAATAACGATAAAGTGCAAACGCATAAAAAATACAATTTAAAAACCAAAACTAACTAATAAATAAACTGCTATACCTTTTCTTTAAGTGGATAATCTTTTATTTTGTCATGAACAATAGGCATGATTTATTAGTTTTCTCCCAATGGAGAGCAAAAAATACAAACGAGCTGTGTCAATCGTTCAAATTTGAACAGTTATGAGATTTTGGTCCACTTAACTTCAATACTTTAAGTACTGTTTATCGAGAGCAAGAAGATTGGTGAAGTGTGTATCTGGTACGATTACAAAAGATTTAGGGTTTTGGAAAAAGCTATGTTGGTATCTCCAGACAAAGTGGATATTATAACAATGACAGCCTGCGTTCTTCACAATTTTATAGGAACGAAAAATATAAAATATACGGATATGCACAGAAAATTACATGAACTTTCCATTACAACATGTCGAGGTGATGGTAGTAATAGTAGTTTCAAATCGTCCAACAAGCATTGCAATTGATATACGAAGAGAATTTATGAAGTATTTCAATTCAACAGACGGATCATTTCCATGCCAATATAAATATTGCTGGTGTTATGTAACGTACTTTATGTACTATGGAGTATGTATATGTACATACGTACATAATAAAAAAGTTAAATACAATAAATTATCATAAAAAACGTACCTACTTGCAGTAGGCTCAGCAATTTCTGACCACAATTTGTCAATAATTCATTTGTCGCTATGTTGTTTTAATTTAAAATTATTATATATCGCTGCCCGATTTTCAATCAAAAATAATCGCATGTTTCATTCCATTTTGTTTATTTTGTATTTCATGTATTTTTCGCCTTTTTATGCCTAAACTGTCTTCTCATGCCTGTGCCTTACTTGACTAACTTGACTAACTTGACTATTTTGCTTATTTCAATGTGGGTAGCCCGATAAATACACGTGCGATTTATGCTTTAGACAGTCAAGAAAAATCGTCTGCGTTAGTCTGCTTTAGTCTGCTTTATTTAATGTGGGTACTCGCATTGAAATGTGTGTATTTTATGCTTTAAAAAAAAATAAAAAATTGCTTTTTTTGTCTAACACAGTTTTGTTCTATTCAGTGTGGGTTCACACTACTATGATATTTAGGCAACTTTTTTTGAGGTCGGGTCGGGAGTGGATTTTTATTCAAGATTTCTTTTCTGTATTCTTTCGATATGGTTCGAAGTATTTTTATAAAAGTGGGGATCAGACTATGCTGCAGTATTCAAGGATGGGACGAGCTATGGTAACAAAAAGTGATTTCAGTGTGTACGGAGATCGGAAATCATTAGAATTTCTAATCACGAAACCAAGCAAACTATTACTCCTAGAGATTACATAATCTTTGTGCATCCTGAAATTTAGATTTGAATCAAATATGACGCCTAAGTCTTAGTTATAAACTCTTTGAAGCGTAGTGCTCGAAAAAATATATCCAAAGAAAACTGGACAAAGGGATCTGGAAAACGATAGAAAACTTTCAAATCACATACATTCTTCATTTTTTGGTGCTTAATGCGTTCGATTACTTTTTCGTGATTTTTCTGTCCTTGAGAGAATTTTGCCCCCACTCTTCGAGATTTGACAGAAAACCCATATTTAGTGCAAAAAGTACGCGAACGGACCTATTATCTTGCAAAACATTCTAGGAAATGGCGTTTTTGATATGTGAACTGTTAACTAAATAGTTAGTTCAATTTGCCATTCAGTATTCTAGAATTGACTAAATATTTAGTCACTAGAATTCTGAATGCCCCCAATAAAGATTAGCAAAATAGATTTTTACTTATGCTTGCGCTAGTTTCATTAACCGTTGGAGCATAAGAGCATATGTCAAAATATTACGGAAAATCTTTACGTATGCTATTTTTCAATTTGCATGTTTTCGAGAAAATTACTAATGTTGTTTTTCCCTGGTCTATAACTCTGCAACCGTTAGAGATAATGAAACGAAAAAAATTATGACAATAGAATCAAGTATGGCGCATCCGATGGTATCGATAACTCAATTTTGCCAAAGTCGACTTTTGCTGTTTTTTCTTATTGCCACAGATATGTAACTACGGCAGCTTTAAGAAACTTTACAAAAAACCTATCAATCCACACGGAACACAATATACAAGCGACACAACTCTACGAAAAACTAAGAATACAACCAGACAAATTCCCGTGGATTTACAACAAACCAACATCATCTCGACTAAAAACACACACAAGCTTTCTAGACACAGCCAAAAACGCACTCGAAGAAATAGGACCAACACCCAGTCAAGCCAAAAGCTCCATCCATAGACCCACTAGACTTCATCATGATCCCAGTCGATACGGAACTGATAATACCAATCAAGAAAGACGATATGCCAATCGAGGCAATCAGGCAAATCGCACTGAACACCATAAACGATAAATTCCCAAGCAGACAATAGCTTCGTACCTATACGGACGGATCCCTCATGGGAGATAGTGAAGGAGCCGGCGCAGGAATATACTGCGAACATTTCAGCCATTACTTCGCACTTCCAGCAAACTCAACGGTATTCGAAGGAGAACTTGCAGCCATCGAATGTGCATTATCGCAACTACTACACAGAAATGAACGAACGAAAAACATCGCAATATTATCGGATTCAAAATCCGCTCTACAATCACTTATCAGCAAAACAGAAACGCTTATCGCTAGAAATATCAGACGACTATTTACCATGCTTCAGCAGAAAGGACATCGTATAAAATTCCAGAAGCTGCAGACGCCCTAGCCAAAAAAGGAGCCAACATTATCAATGGAAACCCGGAATCCATCACATTGCTAAACAGATTGCGCAGAATAAAAACCTCGCTCTCAAACAAAGAATTTCATAAAGAACGCAGAACAATGGAAGGAAAGAGATACGAAAACATCGCTAGTCTCTATCCTAACTTGGCTCAAGCACCTCGGAAAGAAGCAGTAACACTTTAACGATTGAAAACCGGACACGATTGCCTAGCAAAACACCTGAAAAAGATTGGCATCAAAGAATCAGACGCCTGCACACTATGCAATAGAAACGAAGTACAGGACGAAGAACACCTAACCAGATGCCCAGCCTTAGACGGCGCTAGAAAGCAGAGCTCTAACAGCACACATTTATATTGGGCGGCTCGAGGAATGATGACCTAGGCCAGTTTCCTCCATTAGTAAACAACAACAGATATGTAACTTTGTAAAAAGAAATTTCGGTGTAAGACTACAACTAGCCCTCTGTCCACCCAAACCCGATAACTTTATATCAGCAAGCAGCAACCATTTATTATGAAGCCGTTCCGATAACATACTCGGTGGCAAAAAATCACACTACATGACTACATAATAAATTGATAACCGACAATGAGAATTTTAACTATGAATCATAAATTGTATTTATATTTGAGCCTATCAATTATGGGTGGGGAGTGGCAGGCCGTCGTTCTGAGTTTTCAATTTCAATGCCATGCCAAAACGTATCTACCCACATATGTATGTACATATTATGCACGTAGGTATGTACATATGTATACATTTTTTTCTGTTTGGAAAAAAGTATTCGCCTTAAGATGTTTTGAAGGGAAAACAAAAAAACATTTCCGATACCGGCTGCAAAAAAAAAACACCCCTTGCCTTTCCCAGCAGGAAAAGGTAATCTATTGGAATCGAAAGGGGAATCAATCGCTAGTATAGAATATTGATTCCAGAATGCATTATTCTTAACACAGACTATGTCCTAGGAAAAGAATCGATTACCTGAAAGTGTTCTAAGAATGCATTATATAATTCATTCTTTGTAATGTATTATATAATAAATGCATTAATAATTAGTTATATAATTCATTTCTCCGACATAAATTATAGAATTTATCCAGCTTTAAATGAAAAATAGACAGTTTATTTTAAATATTTTATTATCAAACAACAAAAAAACAAGAATAAAAGTAAATAGGATTTAAAACACAAAAACATATTATTAATCAAAATCAAACTCAACGTAACTAATTCAAAATCAAAACTAAAAAAAAAACAGCTCAACTCATTTTGCTTTTTTCTTATCAAAGTGGATTTTTTTTAACTGCCGTACTTTTATAAGGTGAAATGCCTTTTTAATCTCGGTGGCATATTCTTTCTGGGTGAATCCTTCACGTTTTAGGACCTCTGCAATTGAAAATAGACATATGTTAATATAATGGAGAAATAAAATATGTGAACAATTAAAAGGTGTACGTACCATACATTGCCTGGTTTAAGTTTTCGAAAGCTTTAAATGATGATTTTCCTTTTATCCCCTCAAAATTGTAATTCATTATTAGTTCTTCCACGACAATTTTCCCAAAACTTTCTTCAGTTTCAGCACTTTCTACACAACTTACTTCTTGGGAAATAGAACTTTCTTCTGCACAATTACTATTAATACATATATTTTCTTTTAACAGTTCACTTGCACAAAGTCTTTTTTTGGCTAATAGTTTTCGCCAATGCCGTTTAGAATACATTTTCCTTATTTTATACTACACTCTTTACTGTCTCGCGTTGCAACACACAATGAGTTATTCATGCGTTTTTAAATAAAAACGCAAAATTTGAGGCGACATGAAGGCGCCGACAGACAACTGTAACCAAAAAATCGTTAAATTCAAAAAACACTACATTACATTTTCTGCAGATATGGGAATCTAGGTGGTAAACAATGTGCTTTATTATTATATGGTATTACCACGTCGATTCTTTTGGAATGCATTATATTTCTCACCTTTAATAACTAATTATGTATTCGATTCTCCAAGTAATACATTCCGTATTTTCCTGCTGGGTTGTTACCCTTTTTGAAAGTTCAACAGAGAAATAAAAAGTGCAAGGGATCTCTCTTAGCCGAATACAATATACAACCCCTAAATTTCCATTCTCTTCAATGTGACTGGCATGGCAATGACAATGGCACTTTCTCTCACAATCTCGTTCTCAATTGCTGCGTTCCGTTCGCTATCGCTGTCATGATTAACTACTTAAACATTTCCATGTCCATATAGAATTATCTCGTTTCCACACACGCTGGTGTGAGTGTGCAATGCAAGAAAAAGAACATATTTTTTTTATGCAAAAGTGTGGATTAATTGCGAATTCTCTCTGAATTTGATAGCTTTTTCAATTGCAGCAGCAGCCTAATTATCTGAGAAAGTTCTTCAACTAAGAATGTAAATGGGAGGAGTATATGTAGCATTAAATCGCCCTAGTCCGGGGGGGTCCAGTCTAAATATTTTCACCACCTACCTGCAGCCATATACGGACATACAAACTACAAACCTATTGAACATAAAGGGTTTTTTTTTCGTATAACTAAATGGAATTTGTTCCATTGCAGATACCTTCTGGCTTCCTACTACAGAAGAATTCAATTTAGTGTCAATGCCGCCGAATCTAAAGTTATATTTCCAGTTAGCATGATGGCCACTTACCTAGTTTAGCAACTTTCTTTGCGCGATTCTGTCCCGTCGTTGCCTGGTTGTTTTTCTTTTTTCTTTTCTTTTTTGATAATAATTTTTCCTCTATTCGGATGAAATCGGTGATAATCTGCTGCTGTAGACTCTTCTTCTTCACACTTCCGGAGTTTCCAGCTATTTTTTTATTTTGTGCATCGAAATCACTAGTTTCACCGTGGCACTTTTTCAGCCAGATTTCTTTCTGTTTTCAATTGAATGCACTTGGTTCGGAAAGGATTTTAAAAATGCATTTTATTTTTTATTTGCTTTATAAGGAAAATTATTCACACCACACACTCAAGAGAACCAAGAAAACAGCACACACCCAGTGAAAGGAGGAAAACACTGCTGCACGGAGAGCAATAATTGTCCCTTTGTATATGGGCTTGGACCTTGGACGTTTTTTATTGGAAAGTTTTGAGAAACAATTTTCTTTTTTCTTAATGGAATTTGTAGTAATCAAACCATTTTAAAATATCGAGATGTGTTAAACTTGATGAAAAAAAAAACACCACCAGAGACCGCAAATACCGCAAACGAAATACTAACCAAGTCGGAACGAGAAAACTAATCGATACCGTACAACACCTTCCTTGCGACAGTGACTAACATTAGAAAACTTAAGAGATGTTTTCTCTTTTTCTGTTGTAAATTTTTGACATTTCATTGACTTTACTAATTGACAGATACAGTAAGGACCGACACATTGGATTTCGAATGAAATAAAATTTTTATACAAGTGTGTAGGTAAATGCGTTATAATAAAATTTATTATTCATTATTTAGATCGGCGTTATAATATAATACGCCCACATAAATATGTTCGGTTTTACGTAGACTATAATTTATTAGCCTAATCTTTTATTTTATTTTATACTTTAACGAATTGTTTCCTGTATCTGTTTTTAAAGTACCTAGAGATTATTCGTATGCAAACAAATACTTTTATATGGTTTTCTTTATTTCTTAGTAGGTACGTGTTAACACCTCAACAGGCAGAATCGTTCGTAAAAGCCCACTGCGCATCATCTTCCTACTTCTGTCACGTCGTCTCTCGCTCTATTGCTGTCTCCCTCAATGACAGCACTGCCAGCACCTTCCCAGTCGTGGTTTTGCCAGGCCTTACCTCTGGAACTACTTCTAGAAGTAGTGAACATGGAATTAGGCCGCATTACAGGCAATGAAATCTTTCAATTATAAAAGAAGTCGTTCCATAATGCAAAACTGTTCATCGAGCCTAGAACTAGTGAAATGGCAGGCATTACCGAACTAGTGAAGAGTAATGCAGGTTGGAATTGGTATATGCTTAAGAAAAGTTGAAGGCATTACCGTACGAATGCGAGGTAATGCGGCAAGGAATGACTCAACAAGCATACTTTTCTGTAAAATGATCTCACCGCGTTGTTAATGATTGTCGCCTGCTGGTCGCATTTACAGAATTGCTTTTGTTTGTTTAACAATGCCAATCGCAAACATTTCATTGAAGATTTTAAGTGCGGATATGCTATGTTCTCGGTTCGAACTCAAAATATTTCTAGGTATGTGCTATGTAAAATGATTTTTTATAAAACTCTGATTTATAGATTTTCAACTGAGTTGAAATAAAAATAACCCCAAAAATAGAAATTTTTTTTAAAATTATGAAAATAACTGGGAAGTGCAGAAAAAGTCATGAATGCACAACTTCTTTGTAATGTGTTCGAGAAGTACTTCTGAAACAACTTCTGGGTATTGCAGAGTGGAGAAGCTATCGCTTCCTCCTATGACAGGCAATGCTAAATGTAGGTCCCAAATTGACGAAATACGTAAAATCGTTTCTAACGAATAGAAGATTTTGTGTTAAAACCAATAACTGTTTTTCTTCAACTTTTCCACTCCACAATGGAATCTCACAAGGATCTCCTCTGTCGGTGGTTCTGTTCTTAATCGCTTTCCAAGAGATATCAAGCATTATATCTAGGCATAAACTTCTAGATCATTGCATTTATGCAGATGACCTTTATGTCATGAGCAAATGCAACGATCTATCAAAAACAAAAGAACTTTTTACAAATGTAATTAATGAAATTTTGCAATGGTCCAACACGTCTGGTGCTACACTATCACTAGAAAAATGTAAAATACTACACATATGCCGTATAATATCATGTTCTCAAACAATTCATCTAAATTTAGGTAATATTGTAATTAACTCTGTTGATAAATTAAATATTTTAGGTGTTACTTTTAACAAAAAATACAAATGGAACGATCACATTATAGAACTTAAAAAGAGCCTAGCTGACAGAATAAATGTAATAAGTTATCTAGCGTGTAAGAAAAGTAATGCACATATAAACACCTTATGTAACATAGTCCGAACCCTTGTGCTTAGTAAAATTGATTATGGCCTTTGCGTATACGGCAGTTGTCCTAAGTCCACGCTAAAAATCATCAAACCGAGCTATCACCACGCAGCCAGAAGGGCCATCAACGCATTTCCCACCACACCAATCAAAAACATACTCGCTGAAGCTGGTCTCCCCTCGATCGAAAAATAAATCGCAACAACAAGAGGTAAATGCTTTGCTAAACTCTCCTTTTCTTCAGGAACTATGGCCGAAAAGTACTTTAAATCCTCAATACACCTACGTACACAAAAAAGAATACCATCGGCAATCGCCTACATTGTTGAAGCTGCTACCGAAATGGAACTTCCGTTAAGACATTTTGGTAAATATACGCCCTCACATCCACCATGGTTAATCAACCAATCCTCATTCATCCTGGACTTGACCTCAATTCGAAAGAGCAACAACGACAGCAAAACCTTTCGTTCCCTTTACAAAGACATTACATCAGACCTGAAATCAAGAGGATGGGCATTTGTCTTTACAGACGGCTCAAAAACAGCAGAGAGTGTTTCATTCGCAGTTACTCGCGAAAACGGGTCACTGATCAGCACTGGTCTACTGCATGAACACACGTCAATCTTCACTGCAGAGGCACATGCAATACTTGAAGCCGTCACAAAAATACAAAAAACTCGAGGAAAAAATGTCATAACAACCGACAGTCTATCGGTAATTAGAGCAATACTGAACGATAGCCACAATGTTACCATCATAAACAAGATACGAGAGATCCTTAAACGTTCACCAAATAAAATTAAAATAATGTGGGCCCCCGGTCACACAGGAATACATGGTAACGAATTTGCCGACAAAGCAGCTACTACTGCTCACAAAACACCACTCCACTTCTTCGCCTGCTTAACCAAAAAAGACTTAGTTAATGCCATCCAAAATATCGACGTAAGATCCAAAAAAGAACGATGGAAAACATATGTGCATCACTACACATCACTACAGCCACTCTACCCCACATCCGCATCCAGAGCTGACGTAACAAATTTTGTGAGACTTCCATTAGGCCATACCTCTACAACACATCGCCATCTTCTTCGAAAAGAGCACCCCCCACATTGCACAAAATGCAACTCAACAATAGACATCAAGCACATAATGGGCTTAGGACAATGTCCACTGCCAAACTCCATAGTAAATAACATTTTAAAAAACAATGCTTTGACTGAAATTTTAAAAACCCCAACAAATGTAAATATATCTATTATTAAGGATTTTATAAATTTAGCTAGTATACTTATATAGCTTTGTATAATATATATATAGCATTAGCGCCGTTAGCCTCTGCAGCTAGTGCTCGTTAATTTAATATTAGCATTGTAATTATAAATTATCTTGTTAATAAAAAATAATAATAATAATAATAATACATGTGGTGTAATCGAGTTGAGAAGTAGTTCCGACTCCCTAGAAGTACTTCCAGAACTAGTTCTGGAATGCATGCCATCCGCGACTGAGTTATTTGTTACAATACATAGCTACACACTACATATAAATATTATATACACAAAAAAAAACTGATGGTTTTCCGACACGGGAACAGGTGATTGACCATGCGATAACATTAAAAAAGAAACAACTTATCCAAATCATCCCATGGAAAAATGGACTTTCAGTTTTTCCAGAATTTTTCAATTTTTCGGACCTATTTCCCAATTGTTCTTTCCGTTAGACTCTTATTCGGACTATAACGAACTTTTTTTTTAAATAAATGACTCAAATCGGTCTAGCCGTTCTCAAGTTAAGCACTTACCAACGATCATCATTTAATTTTTATTTTATAGATTTTTATTTTATTATTTTACAAATGACCTACTTATTTTTTTTTTTTTTTTTTTTTTTTTTTTTTCCCGAGGGTAGGTGAAAATCTTCCATAGACACTATGAGAATAGCAAGCGCATGCTCATAGTAGTGTCAGATTCTTACTGACCAAAAACACCTCCCTTCGATATAAATTTGTTAGATACTGCAACTAAGTTATACTACTTATCAAGCAATTTTTCTATCACGAAATATAAACGTTTGGCAGGTTACTTTCCAATGAAAGATCCTGCATATTCCGCAATTTAGATGCGGTTAATCCTTATCTCGCCAAGTCGAAAGGTTTTGTCCTTTGTAGTCGGCGCAATAAATTGCTCTCATCCAAAATAAGTAGGACTGTATTATTAACATGTCCGATTAGTCGGTTTCTATGTTTTCGCGCGAAGCTTCTAGTTTCAGCTTCGATTGTCGGAATTCCGAGATCCCTGTGGATATCGTCGTTTCTAGCATACCACGGTGCTTGGACAATTTCTCTAAGCACTTTATTTTGAAAGGTCTGTAAAATATTGGCATTTGTTTTCTTGGTACAACCCCAAAGTTGTATACCGTAGGACCACACCGGCTTTAGCACTTGCTTGTATAAAAGCAGTTTGTTCTCGGTACTGAGGTGGTAATGTTTCCCTACTTATGAAAATTTCGATTTTTAATTTTGTAATTTCGCCATGTTTTTTTTCGTGCGGGAATACTCCAACTTGAGCAGACTCGACGTACATACTACCAAATAGAGAACCACATTTTAATGTACTTTTTTTCGTCTTGTGAAGAAAGGCGAGTAGGGACCTTCAGTGGCAAGGAGCTTAGGTTAACAGTAGCTACCGCGTCTGTTCACTGGGGACCCAAAAGTCAATGAAATCACAAACCGTAGATGTTGGCAGACCCAACGTATGTTCAGTTCCTAAAAAAACCTCTGGCTAGAAAACGATTCTCCACACTCGCATAGAAGAGAGCTTTAGTAGTCCCTCCGTATGCTGCTGTCCCAAATCCTTCATTTCTTTTGAATCCATCCGTATGCCATACTAGTGAATCTTCAATGAACGCAGGTTTATTCTGTTTGCTGTTCTGGCTAAAGTTATATCTTTGCAAACAGTTGCCTGTATAGGTGGTTTCTAATAGATCATTCTCACCGAGTTCCTTCACAAGGTCTGGGTGAACTAGTGGCGTTATGATAAGTGTGTAGGCAATTGCCATTGCCTCTTTTTGTATATGGAGATGAAGGGAATGGATGCTAATTAGAGCCTCTAATGCTGCTTTGGGTGTACACAGAGGATAGTCCATCTAAGTTCTTTTCAACGTTGGCATCACCCACCCAGATGTACCAATCATCATCACATATATTATTTCTGTAGTATAGGTACCATTTGCGGCTCTCACACTTAATCAATCTTAACAAATGAGGTGTCCAAAGAAAGAAAATTGCCAGGAGCAGTGACGAATTGCACTTTCACTTTATAAATTTTAACAAATTAAAAAAACCGATCAAAACAAATATTCTGCACACACAAGTCACAAATAATGCAAACGATTTTTAAAACATCAATATTATGGTTTCTTTATTAGAATTTATAATAAGTTAGGATTTGTTTATATAGGGTTCACAGATACATTATATTTTAAACATCATCATCAATACAAAAAAAAACTACCAATTTCATAAAACACAATCATGTTGATCATGTTGGAGAGAACTCCCGTAGTTTTTTTTTTTTTTTGTTGGCTTTTAAGAACTAAAAATCCATACTTGTCCTTTAACACAGTGTGTTGTCACTAAGAAGAAATATTTATTAATGAAAATGAGCGATGTAAAACATTCAAGATAGTTTATTATTATTATATTATAATACATATTGCAAACCCTACACTTTTGCATAAGAACTAGACACAATCTCTGTAATATTGTATTTAGAGAGTAAAATCTGTTTTAATTTTTATTTTTTGTTAAAACTAAGAAAAAAAATCATAGGTACCGATTCTCTAGTATTTACAATGTTGTGATTTATTACAATAATGACAAAAATTTAAAAAAAAAATAATTTAATACAATTATGATATATTATAATACAGTATAAAAAAATATATATGTATAGGTATGGCATTTATGTTAATAGTAACTGTAAAAGCATGACCGGTAAATAAATTCATTAAAAAGATTAGTAACAAAAAATGCAAGGCAAATAAAACATAAATAACACACAAACTACTTAAACCTTAACTAATTTGCTTACGCTTAAAATTGCATTTTTAAAAAAATATGTATACACTTATTACAAATAACTTTTTATAAAGATAAATGTTTAGTTCTGGTGTAAAATTTTTAAAAGTTTTTTTTTTACTAATAATAAAAGTTAATCATTATTTAGCACAGAATTTCGATTAGTTTTTTTTTTTTTGTTTCAAATATTAATAGTTGTGTCTCATAGAATTTGTAGAATTTTTACAGACTTTTCTTACACACTCATTTATCTTTGTAAATTTGCATATTAACACATTGGCATATCAATATATATAGTTTTTTTGTTCTTGTACAAACAGAAGAACACCGCTAAAAAAACACTTGTGCTGAACTAAGAGAATCAAAAATAAGATTGCACTTTGTTGCTCTATCATATACGAGTACATATACATTATACATAAATAGTAGTAGTAGTAGTAGTAGTAGTAGTAGTAGTGAACGGTAAATAAATTAGTAAAAATTTTGATTCATATTTTCATTGCCTATGTGCGTGTATACTCGTATGTACATATATATAACGAACCAATTCAAAGTCAGAATCATCGAAAAACTACAAGTGATTTTAGAATCACACATCGATTGGATTGTTTGTGCATGAGGAAATCATAAGCATTAAATTGCATATGTGCTTATTATTTCAACAATGAATATCATACATGTTTGTTTTCTAGTTCCTAATTTTAAGACAGTCTTTTTTCTATATATGATTTGATTAATATATATATATATATATGTATATATATTATAGTTTTTGTAACAACATTAATAGAATTTCATGTCTCCTTTAGTTTACTTACTTGTAAAACTACACACACATACACACGAATTGAGTTAAATGTAAAATTGTTTTGTTTTGCTAAAAGTGGTCTTACATAGACGTTACACATTTGTTCGTTAAACCTCAGACGATTAACTCTATACAAGTTTATATATACATAAATCTATATATATAGGGGCGGGGGGCAGGAAAAAGTATATAAGTGGTTTTTTTGGGGTGAGAAAGTGTTTTTTTTTTAAATTTAAATTTTGGTATAATTCGTTTATGTTTGTTCGGTTGGCTTTGGTCTCATGTGCAGCACGCAAGCTGCCTTACCACATCGTAATTTCGTTGTGTTCATTAGTAGTAACTGATCTAAAAAAACAGTATCCAGATTAGGAGTCACATATAATAATATTCTTATTAGTTTAATATTTTTAATTTTGCACTGGTCTTCGGCCGCGAGGTTTGATGTTTTCGGAAATTTGCCACATTTGCTCCTCGCCGAGAAAGTTCTCGAAATTCTCGAAGAAACGAATTATTCGTTCGTTCCTCTTGAATGGGTATGCACTGAAAATTATCAAACAATTATTTTTAACTTTTCACTGCATAGGTAGTTGGTTTAAACGTACCACTTCTTGAAGCGTTTCATGTTCACGATTATGTTGTGTTGCTGCCATCGCTTGGAGAAGTTTATTACGCCGTCTTTAAGATAATCAGGATTTCCTACATGTACGAAAGTCAAATCTTGCAGTACAAGGCCGCTGAAGAAGAAGATATAGAAGTAAATCAATTACAAAAAATGCAAAGAAGGTATTTGTGACTTACATGTATGGGATACAAGGTGGATTCGTTTCTGCCAACGCTTGACGATAAATTCTAAAACTAGAGCTGGAATCAATAAGAGCACAGTACTCCTTTAAACCTTCCGTTATTGTTTTGTGCCACTCTAACCTGCAATAAAGAAAAGTGGATGTTAACATCATCAACATGCATAAAAAAGGATGAAGATGAAGAGCTCAAAGTGTGGAAGTTGAAATGGAAAATTTATTTCACTTGAGTACCAAAGAGTTCACAAATATTGCTCGGATCATTGATGGTTTTAATGGCCGCATCTTTTATTTTTATTAAATGGGGGGTTGGTTTACTCATTTAGGGTTTTTATGTCGGCGCACATTTTTTTGGGGTTAATATTTTCAGTAAACTTATTAAAGTTTCTTCATATTTTTGTCGAAATAGCTTTAGCATTGGGATAGTTGATGAGATTGATATCACTTCGATATTTTCTGAAGGTATTCCATAGGTGGTATTTGTTTTTACGCAAGAAGCCAATTTCAGTACTCCACCATGGCCAGGTAGGAAATGTCTTCCTAGTTATTTTTGCCTTGTTGAGCACAAAGCAGGACAATCGTAAAGGAAGTGTTTAGTGCTTTCGTCTTTTTCTTCGCAACATGGGCAGATGCTATGTTGCACTAGTCCCAGTCTGTTTGCATGTCTATTCAGGTTGATGTGTCCCGTATACAGGTCGATCATAAGCTTTATTTGTGCTCGACCCATATTTAGTACTTTTCTTGCTCGTTGTGGGTTCGGATTTTCTATAATGGCTTTGGCAGTCTTGCAAGTTTGGATTTTACTCCACATAAGCGAATAGCGTTTTCGAAAAGACAGGCTGTAAACGGTTTTCACTGCTTGTACCGCCGTGCCTATCGTGGTAACCGTGAAGCTTCTGCCCCTACCCTTGCTGGTTCATCTGCTCTCTCGTTCCCCGGTATGTCGTTGTAGCCAGATACCCAGAGTAGGTTCACCGTGCAGGATCTCGCAAGGGTATTGAGTTTTCCTTTACATTCCTTCACCAGCTTAGTTAGTTTAGGGTTTTGCAAGTGTTTTAAGCTTGGCTGGATTATCCGAGCAGATATGTATGTACATACGTAAGTGTCTCTGGTTTTGGCGTTTACGAGTTCGTCAAAACACGAGTATTGCAAACACTTCCGCTTGAAAAACAGTCACTGAGAGTTCTAAGTGAATGGATAGATTTATCGGTACACTAGCTCCCAATTCTCCGCGACTGAGTGACCCGTCCGTGTATATTACTATGCCCCCCACTTCGGCGATATTTTTGCCTTGCCTTGTAGTGCTATTCAAGGATTTAACCCTATTTTGAAGAACAGGTCGGTTAGAAATTTTCAGACCGTTTTTTGTATTTACAGACAATGATTGAGGAAATGGTCACTCTCATAAAGGTTTTTGCACCATGAAGTTTGGGATTAACTGGGAAGATAGAATAGTTGGAGCCAGGCGTACTAAGGAAAGCAGCTGAGACAGACTGCTCTTTGGAGTTTGGCAAAAACAGCAGTAATTTTGTTTGTTCTACCTGACAACCGACGCGGGGAACTTTTTTCGGCGATAAACTCAATGTTTTAACTATTACCCATTTGCATTGCCAGGAGATTGACACTGATCAGATTGAGGAAATGGTCACTATCATAAAGGTTTTTGCACCATGAAGTTTGGGATTAACTGGGAAGATAGAATAGTTGGAGCCAGGCGTACTAAGGAAAGCAGCTGAGACAGACTGCTCTTTGGAGTTTGGCAAAAACAGCAGTAATTTTGTTTGTTCTACCTGACAACCGACGCGGGGAACTTTTTTCGGCGATAAACTCAATGTTTTAACTATTACCCATTTGCATTGCCAGGAGATTGACACTGCCCAGGATGTCTTTAACTCGAAATATTTTTTACATAAAAGTATAAGGAGCGAAGATTACTTAAAGATATTTGACTAGATAATTGGATTAGTTATTTTTTTCCTTTTTGTCGTAAAAATAACAGAATCCCGTTGTTAGTTTAAATTTCTGGATAAGATATACACAAAACATTACCTCCTTATTGGCGCCGAATCCAGAGCTGATAACAGCGCCAGATACGAATTGTAGTTATTCATCTTCCGCAGATGTTTCATTATTTTGATGAACTTTATCACATGTTTTTCCCTGTCTTTGGCATCGGTCTGCATTAGAATTTTGGAGCGCGCCCAATAGGACATCTTATTAAAGTGCTCGGTGAATTTATTTAGATTAGGAGATTTCTCTTCGCATTGCTCTTTGGCAAACAATAATACTTCGGGAATTTCGATTTTCTGAAAGAGTTCCGCATCGAGCAGTGTCATTTGTTCGGCAATTTCCAATGACTTTAAATCCAACAAAGTGGGTTGATTTGCAGTGATGCAGCGCTGTTCAGGTAAGTAGCTACCATATAATTTCTGTTCCCTATAATTCATAACCTAGAATATATAAAAAAAAATCAATAAATTTACCCACCTACATTGTAATCAATAACAAGTACCTTTTCTACAATTTTATTTCTTAAGAGTTTAGCCATATAAAGTTCACCAGAACACACCAATTGATTGACAAATTCAATTAACAGCTCTAGGAGTTGTTTTACTAAATCCGTTGACCTAAATGCAAAAAATTGTTTGTTTTAATGTCTAATTGTTAAAAAAAAAATCTACGTCAACTTACGTCAAATCGTTAACTACTCGAACCAGGAGAGAAAATGTCTCCTTAGCTGCCCGCTGTTTCTGGTCGTTATTCAGTTGACAGAAAAGCACTGTATAACGATGGGTTAGCTTTTCAATCAGATCCAACGGTTGAATAAATGTTCTAAATGTTGTTATGAATGCTTCACAGAAAGCTGCAATAAAAAACAATCAATTAGGCAAAGTTCTTCTAGTACTTTGTATTTATTTAGTGCAAAGCCAGATCGTTAATGAACTACAAAAACCATTTGAGACAGTCTTAGAATCTCTCTTACCATCCTTTTCGTCTGCTGGATTAACAGCGTTAAAAGAGATAGTATAGTGGAAATGGCAAAGTATAAGAAGAAGAAGAAAGAGAACAGCATTGCGTGAACAATTTTTGTGAGTGAAAAAAGTGCGGATGATTTTTTCAAATAGTTCATCTTACCATTATCAGAGTTTTTCTGTACTCGACAAGCGTGCACAATAAGAGCGTCCAAGAACCCACCCTTGACCTCGGGACCATCTTCTCCGTCCTTCTTTAGAATCATATATGTTGCTATCTCAAGTTCCTCAATAAGACTCGGCAAGGTCTCCTTATTTACCGAGTTTGTTGGTGAGCAATCCTTTAGAATATGAATTATGCAAAACCCTCGCAATATATGTAATTGATTAGATACACACCTTATTGTAGGAATTATTTCTAAGTATGACGTCGATTCCCTCGTCCTCTTCATTGGTATTGTCTAGATTTGAACCTGGGGAGTCCTTGTTGTTCTCCTGTACTTCGTTAGCGTTCTCTGGCAGAGGATCTGAGTCATTGCTTGCGGTGTGGTACTCCTCATCGCAAATATCTCCACCTTCCTCGTTTACAGTGGACATTTCTGTACACGGTGCCGCAGATATCACTCGACCTATACGACCTCCTTCTTGGAACATTTCCAAGGCCATTGCTGGCTTTGGACTCTGTGGCGGAGTCGTGATTATTGTTGGCGTTGGAGTTGACCTTATCCGTTGTTTATTCTTTGGCGGAAGTGCTGGAGGTAATTCATTGATTGGTGACGATGTCAGTGAAGACTGTGTTTGCAACGGCTTACTAACAGGAGATAGCCTGAAAATTATCATAAAAATGAATTCGAAGTTTCCTTAGCGGTTTCCTTATATTTACTGCATTGTCTGACTATGTGATATGTTGCGACTTAAGTTGTAAGTGTGCACAGAATGTCGATGCTGCTCAACAGATCTAGATGTCGACGAACAGATCTCCATGTATGCCAAAACTGAAATGGATTAGTTAAGAAGTTCTTAGTAAATTTTGTTGGTAATGAAAAAGGGCAAATTAATAATATCACGGTATTACTATTTTTATCACACTTTAGAAGCAAATGACTTAGCCAAAGATGTTTAAAAATATAGAAATATGTTTGGTTGAATGTAAAAGTCCGGTAGGAAAAAAAACAATATATAAAACTTTACAACTAGCAATGTTGAAAGGCAAGTGGAAATGAACTTGAGCTAATGAAATTGAAAGTGATCAGTTTGCCTTCAAGAATAGGAATAAAACTAAAAAACAAATCCAACTCGTGTTAAAAAATCCATTTTAAGCGGTCAAGCTGCGTTCAAACACCATAGGTAAATTCATTGATATTTCCTTTACTTTGTTTCCTAATTAATAAATCAAAAGAATTGCAATTCCGAGAGAATAGTTTGTGTGTTAAGATTTTACGTAAATACATAGATATAATAGAAGAAAAAAGAAGAGATTTGTTTAATGAGTGCCCTTGCCTAACGTAAGGTATGGATAGTTCCTCCAACGACACATTTAATATAGATCAATAAAGATTCATTATGTTTCCTTATTTGCGCGAATGTTTTGCCTAAAGGTTTATAAACGAGCCTAAAGCCTTTATAAAGCTGCAGATGTTATTCACCAGTTTTCCGGAGAATTCCTCTATATCCCGCACGAAATATTATTCTAACCAGCTAACCTGGCTGTCAACGAAAAGGACATGTCATTGCTCTGTATATTGCCTTCATTATTTTTATGGGCGGTCATAGTGACGTTTGGATGGTTTGAGCGATTTGGAAAAAAATGTCTGATTCAGTCCCTCTTAAAGCTACCAGTATATGTAGATGGCAGGGCGTGTCGCGTGGAATATTTAGCTGGGTGTCCGATTCGTAAAAATGTTGAAATTAATTTCAATTTCAAATTCGATCGATGTTACTCAAATTACAAACTCACAAACACAGAATCACAAAACAAAAATGTTTCGCTTGTCTGTGCGCAAGTAAATCATTAATTCTCTTTTTTTTTTCTTAGCGTAAAAAAAAAGTCACTGAACAAAACGATTCATACAATGAACTTTTTGTATATTCAACGAATACAACACATGAAGTGCCTTGTTAAGTTTCGCACGAGCTTATGTTAAGATTTTTCAAAGTTTATATCGTGCGGTTTGCGAGTGAAGATCTGTACAAGGAAATCAAGTGCGAACTTTTTCTATGAACTTTTTGTGTATCGGGACTGTTACAACACATGAAGTGCACAGTTCAGCTTCGCACGAGCTTACATTCAAATTTTTCAAATTTTATGTCGTGCGAGTAAAGTTCGGAACAAGGAAATCAAATGCGAAATTTTTCGATGAACTTATTGTGTGTAGCATGGGTTGTTTTTGGTTTCAGCGAATAGAATCAATCAAATACGAAAGTTTTAATATATTGTAAATACTATGTATGTATGAATGTACATATGTATGTTCTTGTATAAATATGTATATTTTGTCGGAGGTCTTGCGAAGAAAGCATTAAAAAATATTTGTATGGGTTGAATATGTTTTTGATACATACGATGAGGGTGTGCAATGCACACCTTGCAAGCCCTGACGAGACGCCACTGGTAGATGGATATAGAGATTTCAGTGAGTATCAGATTCGGTACATATTCCTCTCTATAATATTAGATTCAAATCCGTATCTTCTCTTTGGTCCTTTCATTTTTATATAATAGTCTGGAGTGCCCTAGAAACCGATCTCTTTAGCATGAAAATAGTCGACCACCTCTAAATTGCGAGTATACATACATAGGTGCTATCCAGTTTACGATAAGCTAATCTTCTATTGCAACGCTTTTAGTGCGGACGTCAAAGAATAGCACTAGCTACCAGGTCTTGCACTATCTTATTATTCCATATTTCCTCTTAATGGTTGCGACAGCATTCTGACTAGAGTTGAATACTTGCATATCGAGATATAGTTTATTTTTGGCTTTGGCATTTCGACGTCATGAACACAATAAGCCTGTAGCGCCATACGCTCTTATCATATTAAAGAGCTGGATACAATTGCAGGTTTTGTTGTTTTTATCACAGTTGTGACGCAGGTTTCATTAGCTATTTGATTTTCACATTCTTAGACAAAGATGATTCATCTTCATGTTCAGTTTTATGCGCATGTATTTGCAACGAAAGTGCTAAACGATACTCCCGGTATCAATTTCCATAAAAGCTAACAAGGTATTTCTTTTCGATGAACTTTGGAATATGTGCACTTAAGAGCGCCAATTGATTTGTTTATTGCGGTTATTGTCAAAATGATCATGGTAGATTGTTGACCGGCCGGCGTTTCATTTCAAATCAAGGTAAATAATAAAACTGACACGAAAGGGTCTACTTCGTCAGGTGCGTTTAAAAGGAAACTTTGTTGAGTGCTTTCATCAGGGATATCTGACGTATGAACATGGGCACCCGTAGAACCAATAAATCCTTACAAAATCAATGTAACCTCATACGAAGTTGTGTATTCAAATTCTGCAATCCCAAAAACAATACTACGCTTATCAATGGTAGTATTTAAAATTACTTTATTGCCAAACCGATTTGAATCCTATACCGAAAAAAATTGACATTGTTGGAGCAAAATAAATGACACGCCAAAATTATGAATAGGACACTTCATAGTGTCACTTCCTTTATGTTTTTCAGACTACTTCAGAATATCCGATTTTACCCGATTTTTTTAACTATAACGAGAGTGGATTGAAAATCCAACATCTACTCTGATACTGGCCCGCTCTCCAAGAACGACGCCTCCGTACTTTAGGTCATAGATTCTTGGAAGACATAACAGAACTGGGAAATTTAAAGATATCGGATCTACTAAGATTCGTCAAAAGCACAAACTGGTTTACTTACTTAGTTGGCGCTACAGCTCGAGGTGAACCGGGGCCTGCTTCTCGCAACCATTTGTGTGTGCGTGTTATATTTTTGCACGAATGGAAGGGACCTACAGTTTTTTGCCGACTCCGAACGGCGAGTTGAGAAGCTTAATCGTGACAAATGATACTCTTGGATGCTTGTCAGGCATTCGAAAGAGGTGGTACCGTGAAAAACTCTTTTAGGTGTTAGACCCGGCCAGGAGTTGAACCTGGGCAGCATTGCGTGGTAGTCCAACGCACTAACCACCACGGCCACGGCGACCACTGGTTTACGAGTTGGTAAAAAAGAGGATTTACTCCCAGAGGGGATTCACAATGGACCTTAGGGTCTCCGAGTGGAAATGATTGCCCGTTCAATCACACACTCTTCTTAACTTAGGCTACCTAAAGGAGACTACGTTGAAACATAAAATACTTTTTAAACTTCTAAAACCGCAAACTATTCAATCCACATCGTATGTAATCAATTGACACATTTCCTAAGACGTATTACATTCAAATGTTTACCTCATCAAGTTAAAAGTTACACATAAATTAAACGAACTGGAAAACTATTTGCTATCACAAAAAGGAAATATTACATACAATGTTTATAATCTACACACATCTAACATTGACAAAATATAATAGAAAAAAAAAAAAAAACAAAAAACCTGATTGCAATTGCTGTGTTTCATTTGTTATGTATATATATATTTTTATTATGATCATAGTGTATTTTCTCATTACTTATAATATTGGCATTGGCACCTAGAAAATAATTTATTAAAACAGGCAAAAATATGCAAAAGCAAAAACTCCAACCAAAATGAATGTAAATAGATTGTCTGTTTCATGAATGTTTTCTTGTTGATTTTTAACGGAAACGAAAATAAACAAAAGCAAAACAATAGAAAATCTTTCCAACCACTTAAACCACTTACCCGAAAATGCCACACTTTGAAACACTAAATCATTAAAATAAACCATATGCGTTAGAGTTTTTCTAATAACAATATTTGTTGGTTTAACAAGAACAGAATTTTTAAAATCCCTATCACTTGATTCTAAAACCTTCGATCTAAATTTGAATACAAGTACAAAAACAAAAACAAAAAATAAATAACATAAAATAAACAAAGTGGAAACTTACTGTGCTTTTTCTTTGCGGGCAAAGGTGGTGGCTCCTCAAGGCTCGGCTCCAGCGCGAAGTTGTGACACTGACGCGGATCAATTAAACTCTGATGTTTGCTCTGCCATTGAAAATTGAGCGGATTTGAGCGCAGCTCAGGTAGATCATTATTCTGTGCACCAAATATGCTACAATAAAAATATGCCAGTAAGTAACTGGTAAAAAAAAAGTTATCAAGATTTAACAAACCTCTGAACATCATCGATTTCGTCAAAATTGTCGTATTGCGAGAGGTGTTTCTCTTTGACCTTGGCTGCTTTTGGTGGCAAAGCAGGAGGAATCAAGTCAGACAAGGAAGTTGAGAACATATCATCCGAGGATGAGATATCCAAGCTGTTAGTCTTATTCAGCGACGACATACTCTGTTGGACATTGATGAGCTTCTCTGATTTCATGGAGCTTTCAAAATGATCTGGACTTGCACTACTGTTACTGATAGAATGGTTGTCGTCGTTTGCTGCGCTATTGGTTTTCGATGAAAAGTTGATTATGCCGTTTAGAGCTTCCAGCCCAGAAAATGTTCCCTGATTATTGGCCACCGATAAAGAAGAACTAGAAAACCGAGTTACGGTCTTATGCTGATGGGAAGCTAAGAACTCCTGACTATTTTCACTCGCATTCTTTTGAGATTGCACACTATAATCGGATGATCGCTTGGATACGCTTTGGCTACTTGTGCGGATCGACTGCATTGATACAAAACCTGAAATGATTACTTATATATAATCCGTTCAAAATGTATTCATCAAAAGAAGAAAAAAGCCAACAAGGACAACATAATAAGGAAAAATCCAGAGCAACAGAAAAACACTGCTATTTTTAAAACAAGAAATGTACCCGATTCATTTGAATGGCGGTTAGTTTTTCGCATTTCAGGCTTCTCCATGACAGCGTTGACCAGTTTTTCTGAGTCCTTTTTGTTTTGCGGTGATTCTACGAATGGAAATTGTTAAAGTGAAACCAGGGTACTCTTTTTTTTCTATTTTGGCCACTCAGTTTAATTAAAAGTGTTTGCATAAAATGAGACTTACTAAATGCCAGCATCTTCTCCAAATCATCTTCGAGAAATTGATCCTCTGAGGATGTTTCCATGGTTAATGCCTTAAGCTCCTCCTCCTCACGTGAATGATTCAGGGCTGAATCTAGTGAGCATTGACTAGAATTTTCATCTGGCGATCTAGAGCGCACCGAAAGACTGCAAAAGAAAACATTTAATATTAATAAATAGACTCGATGAGAAATCGTAATTCTTTGGTTTTTACTGGTCCACTCCGTAATTTAAAATCGAAAAATCTGAACTAAAGTCCAGTTCAGAATTAATGCTGCTGGCATTATTCTGGCTCTGTTGACTTCGCCGTTTTGGTGGTAAAGGTGGTGCCACAATTGACCTATACACAAAATAATAAATTAATTCAATAAACAGATGTAAAAGCAGAAACCGCTCACCTGTTGGGAAGTGGGGGTTTTGGAGGTGGACTAGAATCTCTTAAAATGCTTTCAGTGCTATGTGATGCTCGCATAGGATTTGAATTAGCTTTTTCTAATATATCACGATCTCTGTTGATACAAAACAAAAGTTACAATGCACCATGAAACTATAAAATAGTACTCTGCACGTACTTGGGAGTAAGCGGTATATCTGGCAGCGATGTCCGCTGACCAACCATTTCAACTGGTGGACGCATCAGATTATTTGGTGAGATTTTATTTCCAGATGTTGTCGCTACATACTTTAGACTGTTTTCTTCTTTTTCTTTTAATTTTTGTTGGGCTAAGCCAACTAGATTCTAAAACCAAAAATCAAAAAATATTCTGTCTTATTCACATAGAGTTTTTTGCGCTAACAAACCTTCACAGCTTCATCAACTAGGTCGACGACTTCTTTGACATTTTCCTTACTTAAAGAGGTACAATCACTTGCCTCTTCGCAGAGCAATACTTCGTCACATAGCTTAATTAACTTCCCCAATGACAGATACATCTGTCGCGTAGCTGACAGCATAACATTACTATTCTCTTTAAGAGTGTATGACTGAATAACTGCAGTTAATAAAAAGGCATTAGAAAATGCATGTAAGAGAACTGTACTATAACTTGCGATTACCTGCATACATACTGGCAATCATTTCCAAAATCACAGTTCCATTGCCTGGCAATACTTCCAGTTTCTTCTTTGAGATCACATCTCGGAAATGCTTTAAGGCATTTTGTATATCCTTCACATGTGTCTCAAGTGATTGTGAAGAACGAACTACGTCCTCGGCTGATGGTGGTTTAGAGTGCTTACTTCGCGGGCTATGCGGGGAATGTGGCCTAAAAAGAAAATACATACAGTAGTTAAATTTCATGAGAGTACCACTTCATTTTTAGTTACCTTCCCAATGTGTTTGTGGGCGTCCGCATCAGTGATATCTTCTCAAACAGATCGTCTTTAAATGATTTAGCTCGGCGGGCTAGTTTAGTGCCCTTCAGACTATTCTTGTGTCCTGATGAACCAATCGTTGACGAATTTGGCGTCGATGGCGAGCTGACGTTGTTGTCTAAAATAATTAAAAAGTAAAAACATATTTATACTTTCTCTCTACATGCGCGAAATACATTTGCAATTGGTGTCCAATTAAAATTCTTAAAAGGTTCCACTTTATTTATATTCAAACTAAGTAAGCGCACAACCAAATCCGTTTTTATAACTTACATCGGGTGACATTTTTTATAAGTACCCTTGGCTTTGATTTCCTTTTCAAATATCGCCTATCCAAAGAATATGAAAATATCTTTTGCCTTTCGACCAGCGCGCATTCGATTAAAAAAGATTCATCGAATTCAGGCATTGCATAACACGATCATTAAAAATTAAATTTAATTTCTCACCCAACAAGAGACACACAACCTGACCAAATTATAATTAATTATATGCGACTGTGATTTAAAAAGTGAAATTCTTTTGTTTACACCTCTTGCAAAAAGGAGTGACAGCGATTAAAACAACGAAGAAGAAAAAGCAAAAAAAAAATTCGATGGATGGATATGGCAAAAGCAACGTTGGCCGTGGCGTGGTGGACTTTAGTTTTTTCTTATTTTCTTCTCATTCATCGTGCAGAAAAAAAAATTACTCGTAGAAATTCACAGTAAATTGGTATTTTTAGCTGAAATTTGTCAATCTGTTTCTATGACTGATCGGACGGATGAACGGACGTAGTCGTCCACCACACAATCGCTATCGCAGGCTAATTAAAGTTCGATGACGATGACAACGTCTGCCGTCAGCGCTCTCTCGTTTGCGCTCTTTAGATTTAATCTTCTTAGTTAGGCAAGTGATGAAAAGCAGAATATCAATGTAAACAAAAAAACAGGAAAATCAGCAAGAGCTGAGACAGTATCACTAAAAAAAATGCGACACAAAGATAAATATGCACATATAGATATAAAGAAAAATTTATAACCGATAAGAAAACGCTTATCTCTGTGTACACTCGTATATCGCAAAGGCAAAATACGTCCTTAAGTGAAAAAAGTTCAGTTAAAATAGATTCCTCTACATGGCGCCAGCAGGTTTATAATTGAAAACTAATTGCAACATTAAAATTTGGAACACTCGCTAATTAGAAAGTTATTAGCTATACGCTATACCATAAGCAGTACAATGACCTTGATTTGTTGGTTGGACAATGTGAGTCACTGGGCTTAAATTAGGTTTGTATTTTTACCTTATCTGCCGATGTTAGAAACCAAAATTGCACGAATTTGTTTGCTTAGCACAACACAACAAATGGGTGGATCAAGTTATCACTTAGTTAAAGCGAACAGGGCAGGGTGTAGGCCGACTTAATTCGAAGAGAAAACCAAAAGCAAAAACGTAGACAATATGTAAACACTTTCGAATGTTTTATTGCAGATAAAAAATAATGTCTATTTGGATAAATATAGACGCGTTTTGCTTTTTGCACACAACAAAGAATGTAGCGATCGAGCCGTCTTCAACCCACGGTAGTCGGAATCGGTTTCGTGTGCTATGAGCTCGTGCCAGTGCTCGAGCCTGCTATAGAACGAACTCTCAAGTGAATATTGTAATTATGTCATGATTCGTATGACTAATTATTCAAGTATTCTGCGTGAATGGTTAACACGATCGTATATTCATCGTTCAGTTGCAGCTGTATTCTGCCTCGGATCGCGCGGTCGCCAACTAATTCGCATTCTATCAACAACAATCGTCACACAAAATTTAGAAAGATATAAGTTAAGTATGTACTCGTACATGTTGTACCAAATAAGATACACATTATACTCGTACAAACAATAAAGATACTTAAAACACTTAAAACCAACAACACAGCATTCACTTAAATTAGTTTACTGCGGCCATAAATTATTTGTTACTTTTGTTATTCTTCTCATTGAGCACACATTTCGCTTTACATTTTACTTTATTATTATTCAACAGTGAATGAATTAAATTGACCGACCGACGGGTAGGTAACTCCTTAGTGATACATATATTTTATTCAAAACCAATAGTTTAATTATATGCTCTATGTGTTCAAGAGAAAAGGGGTGCAAAACAAACGCATTTTATGAAAATTGTTGATAAATAAAATTTTAAAATAAATAAATTTAATGTACATTATGTAGATTGGAGATGTGGATAAAAAAACCCATGAGAATTGTTTAAAAATAAAAATAACACATTCTGTTGAAAGCTCAGACGAACACATACCAGCTTTCTGTGCGGAACTCATTGTAATTGATTAATTTTTTCCGATTGTTTTATAAACTAGATGAATACTGATGATTTCATAGTGAATTTATAAGTTTTCAACATTTTTTTAACACACAAATTTGGGTTTTTCTCTTGAAGAAAAATCTTCTGTCACTAAACTGACGGCTGAGTTGACGACATTTTGATTTTTTTTTATATACCCGTTGAAATTGGTTATGACGTTGCCAGAATGCTGAGAAATTTTACAGGTGACTGGGAATTCGGACTTCGGCTTGATTTGGATAGAGATTTTGTCAAACATTTTGTTATAAAGACAATCGCAATTAACAATGTGTTCGCAGTAGCCAAAAATGACATATGTACATAAATAAACAATTTACTATGGCGAGAAAAGAATACAGAGTAAATTTCTCGTTAAAGGTAGGAAATCAAACATTTGTTGTTTAAAGACAATCGCAATTTACAATGATCTCGTAGTGTACCAAAAATTACATAAATATACAACTTACAAAGACAAGAAGTGAATAAAGAGTAAATTCCTACCTATACGCAAAAAAAAAAATCAAACTTCCGGTCACTTTCAGAAATGGAACTGATTTAGCAATCAGCTACAGCAACCGTTTTTTTGGTAAACAAAGTGAGTCAGTGCTTTGCGGAATGTATTATACATTTATCCTCGTAATAATATATTATGATATATATATTCGGGTGCATTTATTTGTTCTGATTCATAAATTGGTTTCGGAAAATAACATATAGAGACGCAGAGTAATGAGCCTGAGCGTAATTCGGACATCAGACCATAGTCAATAGTCAAATGACCAAGCGTACTTACCACGGCCTCGGTAATGAACATGAACATGAATAATGATTAGTTTTTCTATGGAAGAAAAGTCTATAGAGACTTAATCATGTGCGCTTCGTCGTACGATTGTATCGTATTCGTATATCCAGCTTTATCCGTCTTTTAAACGACCCCATGAAGCACGCCCGATACTGCTCTTCGGGCACATGCTATACATTGTTGTTGTATTTTATTAATCGGTCTTGTATATTTTTGTCTTCATGATCCTTTCCATTCATTATTTGGTTCTAAGCGGGGAGGTAATTGGATTCGCAAGAAATTCCCTTTAAGAGATTCATTTATACAAAATGCTATCGCTTACGAGCAAAGAAGTACATAAATTGGATTAAATAAATAAGAAGGAACATAAAGATAAAAAGCAAACCCGGAAGACGATTTGATCGGAAACAAGTTGGAGGTGTGAATTTAAACTTAGGGTAGTCATGAATCAACATCATGTCTGGCTGCATAATGTTGTCTTGTTTCTTTTGTGGTGAACAGATAAATAAAGAAATACACAGAAATTACATTTGTTTTTCAGAATTAAAACATATTCAAATCTTATCACCCTGTAGTTCACCACTAACACAATCTATTCACCATACCATACCAGCAATTTTTGTACCAAAATCCAAATGACAGCGAGACGTGGACATAATCCGCACACGTCAAAGTTGTTGGGGAATTTTAAATCTTATGTTTTATCGCGGGTTGGGTGTAATTTTTTAGAAATCCAACGATTTGATAAAGATTTTCCCAATGGATTTTCTAAAAAGTGGAATAAAAACGGTCCTTGGCACCTCGGAACCTGGTCAACAGCCCAGTGTTGCAGAAACAGTATGTAGAATTATGTAAATACTAATTGTGTCGAAAAGCATAGTTGAAACTACAATTTATAAAAAAATGCATACACATATTTTAATCGTGATTGCTTAAATCGCGACTTAATTCAATCTTTAAATTTAACTTCATTTTTATCACTCTCGTATATATTTGGTAAAATTACGATTTCAAGGTCAACATAGTTTAGGATTTAAAAGAAAGAACCTTTTCGGCACAATACGTATGCTTACTATTTTTACCCTGATTTCACAATAGAACTAAAAATATGTTCAAACTAATTATAGGTAGAGAAGCTTGTTGACAGAGTGACCTCTTCAACTCTCCTCGAGGACCGTCGTGACGCATGTCGGGCACTGAAAGCACTTTCACGAAAATATCGCATCGAAGTCGGTGCACAGGGAATGCCTGCACTCATTCAGGTGTTGCAAAACGATTGCCAAGACAGTGAAATCATCAGTTATGCACTTGATACGCTCTGCAATGTGATGTCATCGGCTGAGTTTGACGAGGAAGCAGACAATCCGACGGTTACTGTTAATGTGGGTGAACAATTCACCGAAATGTTCATCAAAACGGCGGAGAACGTAACTTTAGCTATGGGCTATTTGGAAGAGTATGACTTCCGTGTACGTCGAGCTTCTATACAGCTCATAACCATTCTCATTAGTAATAAGACGAAAGACCTACAGGAGATTATCTTGGTCAGCCCAATGGGAGTTTCAAAACTAATGGATCTACTGACGGATAGCCGGGAGGTGATACGGAATGATGCGCTTTTGCTGCTCATTCAGCTAACTAAAGGTGAGAAGAATGCAAAGCCCTAGTTTCCAACTGATCATTAAATAGTTTTTCATCCTAGGACATTCCAACATTCAAAAAATTGTTGCTTTTGAGAATGCCTTCGATAAGCTCTTCGAAATAGTCAGAGATGAGGGCTGTTCAGATGGTGGCATCGTTGTGGAAGACTGTTTGATTTTAATGTTAAATCTTTTGAAGAACAATTCCAGCAACCAACAGTTCTTCAAGGAAGGCAGCTACATTCAAAGACTGGCGCCAATGTTCACGATTCCTCCAGAGGCGGAGGAGATTGGTTGGACCCCACAGAAAGTGTCCAATATCCACTGTATGCTTCAGGTTGTGCGTGCCTTAGTCACTCCCAATAATCAGCAGCAAGTCATCGCAATGTGTCAAAAAGCGATGCGTTCCTCGCGCTTACTCTACTCTTTATGCAACATATTAATGAGCAGCGGTGTTCCCGCCGACATACTTACTGAAACTATCAACACGGTTGCGGAAGTGGTGCGTGGAGATAGAAGCAACCAAGAGGATCTAAGCAAAGTCATGGCGCCTAGTAATCCGCCACGGCCCGCAATTGTTGTTCTTCTCATGTCTATGGTCAATGAAAAGCAGTCGCTTGCGCTTCGCTGTGCTGTGCTATACTGTTTCCAATGTTATTTGTATAAAAACGAACCCGATCAGACGGCTGTGATTCAGACCCTATTGCCTTCTAGTACTGAAGTGTCAAGTCTTACAACTGGGCAGCTCCTATGTGGCGGATTGTTCAGCATAGATCCGTTGGCTAACTGGTTTTCGGCCATTGCGCTAATGCATGGTCTTGTCGACAATGTTACCCAAAAGGAGGAACTGTTGCGCGTTCTGTTGGCAACAACAGCTGGTAGCCAGCCGATATCGTTACTAGAACAGTGCACGAATCTGCTGCAAAAGGAAAGCTACAAGTTACAGAGCAAAGTGGGTTTGTTAATGCTACTCAGTGTGTGGCTTAGTCATTGTTCACCAGCAGTAAAAGCTCTTATTTCAACGCCTGGATGCATTGCATACTTGATTGCTAAGGTGTGTGCGAATGAACACGATGAGAATGAATACCTCGTCCAAGGACTCTGCGCTTTCCTCATGGGCATATGCATCCAATTTAACGATAACTCTCTGCCAAACAACAAACGCGAAGATATATGTCAGGTAAAGCCATGTTTGATTACCAAAATGAAGGGTGACTCAAAATCTTCTGCTTTCAGTTAATCATCAAACGAATAGGATCGGAAACATTTTGTACGAAACTTAGTGATGTTTCGCGTCATGAAGCGTACAGCCGCGCATCGAAATCACCACAAATTCGAGCAAAATCGTCATCCGACTTGTTTTTGGACTACGAATACTGCAAAATGCATAAATCTCTTGAAGGTAAGCATGGACCTGCGAGTATTACCGCGAATCTACTGATACTGGTTTTGAAAACTAACTCGTTTATTTTCAGCTTCGATTATAAAACTAATTGGGGGCTTTGATGTCAACGGAACCGATTTAGCTGAGCTCACATTAAGCTCAGAAGCATCTGTGCTTGTAGCCCAATACAAGGGCATCATTAGAGGACTTGATGGCGAAATTAACACCCTAAAAGAGACTGTCCACCATTTGGAAGCCCGCAACGACCAACTAGAAAAATCCCTACTGCACCTTCAAGCAACCAACACTCAACTTTCAGACCAAAATCTACTATTACGTGCTCAATTGGCAGCAGCTGCTGGACCCAGTGCACCCAGCGAGGAAATGGAAGTCGCTACACAATCCGTGCATTCGGAAAACGTTCGTTTAGTAAAGGAAGTCGAGTTGTTGAGAGAAAAAATGGCTGAAGAAGTCCGTCGTTCTTCCAGCTACGCTGATGATTTGACTAAACTGCATAAAGATCAGGAGGACCTCTTGGAGCTTTTAACAGATCAAGAAAATAAAATAACAAAATATGCGAACCAGCTCAGATCTGCAGGAATCGAAGTCGAGGAAGAAGCCGACATTGAAATCAGCGAAGAGAATCAAGACAATCGGAGTCAAATTATTTAGTAGTTTAATGTATATTCCCTATTTAAGACTTTATGTACATAAGAAGACTAAAGAAACAATAACGTTAATCTTTCCCCTACGATTTCTGTTCAATGTTTTTATTTTATTTTCTTTAAATAAAAGTAGTTATATATTATAAATCTATGTATTTTCTAATGTTTCCAAGTATGAAGTCAAGTCATTTAGTATTGGTGGAAACCAAACGATAGCCAGGAATTTAAATTATATATATTTAATCTATTAAAGATGGGGTATTAAAAACACGAATTCGTATTTGTTTTATTCTTATTGATTACACTGGGAAACAATTTAAAAAAAAAACTTTCTGTTGAGTTGAATTTTTCAGCTGTTTTACAGTTAAATAGGTACGCTGATTACAAAACTGCACTTAGTTTTCTTCTATCACGTCAAGTTTTCTCGCTACAGAGACGGATTGTCCACAGAATGAACACTCCAGGAAATGCTATAAACGAAAATTTTTACCTTGATATATATGTTTGCCGTTTGGTTAGAGACGTTTACTACTTTTATGAATAAAATTATTTTCTTTGAACATTTTGTTTGGTAATTGTTTCCTTAATTTTTTATTCTATGGACGTTTTGTATGTTATTTAGGGCGAAAAGATGATATCCTGTAGCTTAAACAGGTGAAGTGATAGACAAAAACTGTGATCGTTTTCGCAGTCAGACGCCAAAAATAAGTCAAAAACAAGTGTTAGGTCTTAGTCAACGAAATGTGTGTTCCCTAGTGTTATTCAGTTGGAAAACCTGCGAACATATCTGTAGCTACATATGTACATTATGTAGCTTTGAAAGTTTTCTCTCTCTTAAAATCATCCCCCATCTGTGTTATATGATTTGCTCATTCGATGTGAAGACAACTTTTATTACAAGCATTAACGAATGTATAGACTTCTCGGCATTAGATATTGATAACTTTAGTAGCTGTTGCAGTAAAAATAGATTGTCCTCTAGAAAACGGGTATCAACTAAATTTTATTATAGTGCACTCTCGATTTTTGGAACTAATGAAAACACTTTGTTTCAAAAATCGAAAAGTTGCACGAATCGAACAGAAAATTAAAAAAACTTTAAAAGGGCATCTGAAATTCTGAATTATCAAAATAAAATTGCGTGTACATTTAAGAATTTTTTTTTTTTATTAAAAATAGTATACATTCAAAAATATTTTCAGAAAAAAGAAACTATACTACATATATACTTATGTACACATATACATATGTATGTATGTATTTACATATACAATACATATAAACAGTTAAAGTTTTAAAACAAATAGAAATGTTTGTTTGTATGTAGTTGTTTTGCAGCCGGAAGATCGCTTTGCAACAGCCTTATCCGCGCATTTTCTGGAGTTGCATCATTTCTTTAATGTTGCGCGTTGAGGTCTTTTTGTGGTGAAGCATTTTATTGCATCTTCTAATTTTAATCTCGGTTGTGTATCAATAATATCCATGTCCGCACTATCAGCAGAAACTACTTCTTCTCGGCCTTCTATGTTTTGCAGATTCTCGGAGATCCATTCAGAGGTGTCAGCGCTGAAGAAGTTCTCGTCTGGAAACATCTGGTTAAGCAACCAGAATTAGAAGCAAAACAAAACAGTCTTCTTCTTCCCAATGATCAGCAGTTTTGATTACTTTTTTCCAACATTTAGCAAGAAATGTATTCGCTTTTACCTCTTTCTAAGCGTTTTTCAAGAAGTATATGGCAGGTTTTAAATTTAAGCTTTTCAGTGCTTCTTCATAATTGCAAGACGAAACAAGACAGCTCAACAACTTTTTTTGTAGTAGCCTTTACGTTTTTAATCACATCGCGATCATTCGGCTGCATATTTTATGGCGATGAACCTTTTTATCTGTACCGCTACACGGTCTGTGGATTTATTCCTTACACTCAAATGATCAAATGATAATTTTAAAAGGAACACGGCTCTATGAAGGAAATACAATTTAAAACAAAAGAACAATCTAGACGCGTTGTTATTAGCACACGGCCGGCGCGGCGCGGAATTTTCGCATTCTAGCGGAGCTTAATTCCAAATTTTACTTCTCTTGTAGCCTAATTTAACTGAAAAACCCGTTTTGTGTGCAACTTGTGAATTTTACTGTAGGGTAGAGGTAGGTAGAAGTGGTGGCTTCGGTGGAAGAAAACCCAAATAGCGCGTGGAGCGCCGTTTTATACCACAACCTCAGGTGACCTGTTTGTTAGAAGGTAATGTTGGGATATTTATATCCATCCTGTGGAATTTAGGAAGAGGATCAGTTCTCCAATGCTTTTCCTAGATATCTCTTTAAGGTCGTCGAAGAATAGCTTGCCCAGTACGCGCTGCCTGGCTCTCGCTAGGGCTGGACATTTGCACAGAAAGTGAATAAGCGACTCTTTTCATTTTCATCTTTGCAGCTACGACATAAACTGTTGTGAGGGATTCCTAGTTTGGCTGCATGATCTCCTATTGGCCAGTGTCCTGTACTGACTGCCACTACTCTAGCGATGTCTACACGAGTTCTTAGCAGCAGTTCGTTTGTTTTGGGCCTGTTGTAACTTGGCCATAATTTTCTGGATATGACGCAGTTTGTCAGACTGGTCCACCTGAGACCGGCTAATTTTAAGAAGTGTGAGATTATGTTGCCCTTCACAGCACCTATAGGAATCTGAACGTTTTCCGCTAGTGAGCTGTTAAGGGCTGACCCTCGCCTGGCAAGTTCGTCGGCTCTCTCGTTTCCTTCAATGGCACTATGCCCTGGAACCCAGATAAGCGTGACTCTGGCCTGGTTGCACAGGCGATTGAGTTGTTCCTGGCAACGATCTACAAGTTTCGAAGAGGTGGTTGCCGAATTTATGGCTTTTATTGCGGCTTGGCTATCCGCAATAATAGCGATATTATATTTGGGTGTTGGGTCGTTTATTAAGTTGCGACATGCTTCGAGGATCGCCAGTACTTCCGCTTGGAAGACGCTAGCAAAATTTGGAAGGCGATAGGACTTTGATATGCCGAGTTTTTCCGAGAAAATTCCCGCACCCACCCCGCAGTCCATCTTTGAGCCATCGGTGAATACCGTTGTATCAAAGTCTGTCACCACTCTCCCTCGCTTCCATTCATCTCTACTTGGGAGAATTGCGGCGAAGGGTTTCTTGTGGTTAGCGTTGGGGATGATGTAATCTGTTGGAGACACGACCAAACCATTTGGTAGTGTATCCAGAATTTTACTGTGACCATACGGCTTAGCAGTCCAACACTCAGATTCCTTGAGTCTGACTGCACTGCACATTGCAGTACTTCTTGCGTGAAGATCAAGTGGCAAAAGGTGCAAAAGCAGAGAGAGGGCATCGGTTGGGCATGACCTGATTGCGCCTGTGATGCCTATGCTTGCCGTTCTTTGGACTCTTCTGATTTTGTTGATATTTTACTTTTTGCTTAGGGCGGGCCACCACACTACGGAACCGTATGTGAGAATTGGACGTACAACGGCTGTATACATCCATAGTGTCATTTTAGGCTCCAGTCCCCACTTTTTTCCGAACGTTTTGTTGCAGGCGTAGAAGGCTATGCATGCTTTCTTGACCCGCAGCTCAATGTTCTTCTTCCAGCTAAGTTTAGAGTCAAGGACAATGCCCAAATACTTAGCACTGGAGGATAGTGAGAGTGTATGACCGTTAAGTTTGGGGAGATCAAAGGTTTGTACTTTGGTTTTTGTGGTAAAAAGTATCATTTCAGTTTTGCTTGGATTAACACCGAGGCCGCAGCTCGCCGCCCAGGAGCTAACTTTCTCCAGAGCATTCTCCATGACTTCGCTTATCACAGAGAGAAACTTTCCTGATACCAAAATTACCACGTCATCCGCGTACGCTACCGCGTTGACTCCATCGTTGTCTAGACGCACTAAGACCTTGTTCATGACCATCAACCATAGTAGAGGCGAGATAACACCACCCTGAGGTGTTCCTCTGCTTACAAATTTGGTTAGATTGCTGTTTCCTAGAGATGACTGAATAATTCTGGTTTTTAGCATGGATACTATCCATTGGCCAATGAACCCCTCTACGCCTAGTTCAGCTAGAGATTGTTGAATTGATTCAGTGTGTACATTGTTAAAGGCTCCTTCTATGTCTAAAAAGGTGGCCAGAGTGTAGTCTTTATAGTGGATTGTGTGTTCTATTGTACTTGTACTATTGTACTTCTATTGTTCTTGTGGAGAGCCGTTTCTGTGGATCTACCTTTGAGGTATGCATGCTGAGAGTTGGAAAGGGGAGATTCTTGTAGAATCTTACGTATATGTATATCGAGGATTCGTTCCAGGGTTTTTAGCACGAAAGACGTGAGGCTGATAGGCCTGAAATCCTTTGCGGATTCATGACCTCGTCTGCCGACTTTTGGGATGAAAACCACACGGATACGCCTCCACGACTGAGGGACATAGTTGAGGAAAATGCATCCTCTAAAAATAGGGACAAGCCACGGAATTGTTAGGTCGTGCACCTTCTGTAGCATAATGGGTATAATGCCATCAAGTCCAGGGGATTTATATGGGGAGAAGCTGTTAATAACTCAAAAAGTTATTTCCTCGGTGACTATGGTTTTGATAGTGTTCCATGGTGCGAAAGGACTGCATTCACGGGGGGCTTCCGTACTGTAGTCTTTGCAACCGGGAAAGTGAGTGTTCATTAACATCTCTAGTGACTCCGCAGTTGAGTCTGTCCAACCGCCATCCGCCTTTTTGAGGAGAGACGGGGAGGAGTGTTCTTTGGACAGGATCTTACTCAGTCGAGCAGACTCCTTAATGGTGTCAATGGATTGACAGTAGTCCATCCAGGATTGCTTCTTAGCCTTCCTGATGGATTTTTTGTAAAGTCTGAGACAGTCTTTGTAAGGCTGCCAGAAATTGTGGTTATAGCAAATGTTAAAAATCGCTCTGGTCATCCTCCTGAGGTTTGAAAGGTCTTCACTCCACCACGGTGGGAGCGACTTTTTACTGTATCTGACTGGACACGAGACTTTGTAGGCGGTATTCATTGCCTTCTCGAAAGCCTTAATCTTTGCATCCAATTCTGAGGGTGATACGATCAATTCTATTGGAGCATTGCCAAGTTTTGATCCCAGGACTTGACCAAACTTGGCCCAGTCTGTTCTTTTGGGGTTTCTAAAGGGTTCTGGAATCGCTACTGTGAAATTCACATTGAAGAGTATCCAATTGTGGTCTGAAAAAGATTTTAAGTTGGATACTCTCCATTTTTGAACCTCTAGGTTATTATTATTGGTGGTAAGGGTAATGTCAATAACTTCTTCCCACCCGTTAAAGCTATCCGTACTAGAGAACAGCGCTGCCGAAGGTGATACTATAGTATCCTTTTGATACTATTTCAGAGCTGGTGATACTGTGATACCCAAAGCTTAAAAATGATACTCTAAATCAAAAACAAAAATAAAATGTGTTTATTTTGCTCAATCCTATTTCAATAAATAAATTGCACATCCTTAATCCCGAACCGCGCAAGTATTTTGTTCGCTGTACTACATTGCCTTGGTGTATTGGCTTCTTTTACTCTACGTTCGCAGCGCTTTGCTTCTTTTCCAATGGGAGAAACTATGAATCAACTCAAACGACAAAGCACACGGCTTTGCTTGCATGTAACTTCCGTTACACAGCCCATAAACGTAGATAATATCTGCGAATTCTTCTGAAATATGCCACTTCAAACGCCGTTTCTAAACAACTCGGCTTCAAAAAATAAGCTGATGAATTGAATTTTGTTATCTAATCCTTAACACAATTTTTCTTAGGTAAATTTTACAACTAGTTTTACATACTCGAACCTACATAACATTTTCTGAGATTTTAAACGAAAAAATTATAAATTAGTTGGAATTAGTTGGGCACCGTAGCGCAAGTGGTTAGTGCGTCGGACTACTGAGCCAGCGGTCTTGGGTTCGAATCCCGCCGCAAACACCTAAAAGTTTTTCACAGTGCCCACCTCTTTCGAATGTCTGACAAGCATCAAAGAGTATCATTTGTCACGAATTAGCTTCTCAACTCGCCGTTCGGAGTCGGCAAAAAACTGTAGGTCCCTTCCATTCGTGCAAAAATATAACACGCACACACAAATGGTTGCGAGAAGCAGGCCCAGGTTCACCTCGAGCTGTAGCGCCAACTAAGTAAGTAATTTGGAAAATCGCAGTGATTGTGTACAAAAAATCATATTTTCCTATCTAACTTCCTGCAGTTTTTTCCAAGTATCATTAAATCTGTGGATGTTTCAGCATAAGAAAATTTTTGGTTCATAACAAAATTTTTGATAGAAAAGCGACCTGAAAGTCAAAAAAATTTGTATGTCAAGATAAACGAAACAGACTTAAAAATAAAATATCTGGAAAGCTGAAAAAGGTTTCAATTTTATCTAAACGCAGTTAAAAATAAAGTTATTTCTTCTAAAATTAAAGCCCTTAATAAAAATTCTGTAGTAATTATTAGCGAAGATATGAGTTAGTTTGGATCAAGGTACACCAAAGTAGGTATTTTATTAAATTCTCGATAAATGTTGTCCACATTGGAGATAGACCCTTCCTGTTGAACCATATTTTTCTTTGATTAATCCCAAAAATCACATTTCAAAGTCTTAACATTTAACTTGGAAACACCCAGTATCTATATTTTTAAAAAGACGAAATTTGATACCCTTCGGTTGAAAATGATCCCGAAAATTTCAAATTATGATACTCTTGAAAATTGGAAAACGACAGCACTGCTAGAGAACACAAAAGTCGGAGTGTTACCCGTGTTGCATATAGAGGGATTGTTTGTAATAATAAAATCAAAGATGGACTCACCTCTTTCGTTATCTTCTGAACTGCCCCAAAGCGTGTGTCTGGCGTTTGCATTGCAGCCCAAAATTAGGTTGGCTTTTTTGTTGTTTACAAAGGATGTTAGTGCTAAGACCTCTTCCGGCAGTGCTTGTCGGTTGTGAGCCATGTAGGCTGAGGCCAAGTACAGGCAATCCCTTCCTGTATCCATTCTAACAACTGTTAAGTCTGGTGAGCTAAGATTGGGACATAAAAAGGCTTTAATATGTTTCCTAGCTAAAATACAGGTTCTGGGCTTACCGTTGTTATTTTTCGTGTCATAGTACAGATTGTACAGATTGTCTTTGAGACCTTTGATGTTCGTATCTTTGATCCATGGTTCTTGAATAATGCTGACGTCAATATTTTCCTCCCTTAGGTGAACAAGGATGTTATCTGATGCACATTTCGAGTGCTTCAGATTAATCTGCAAGACTTTCAGCATTATTGATTATTAGTGGGTTCGTTTTCGATACTCATACCTTCCAACAGTTTGTTGGCGTCGTCGACCTCGTCTAGGTCGTCGCCCGGGTTTGAGGATCTGAAGATCTTAAGTTTGGCATGCCTGATGCCAAACCTAAGCTTATGGTCTGCCCGTTCCAGTGCCCCTAGGCACTCCTCGTTTATGAGGAGAAGGTAGGACATGCTGTTTTTCTGGGGTTCCTCTGCCTTGATGGCTCCCCAGTCGTCAATCGGAATTTCAGGGTTATGGATCTTAAGACACTGGAGGAGCGTTTGGTCTCTTTGGAATGTCTGCAGCCTGGATGAGCTTGAGCTTCAAGCCGTCCCATGCAATGCTGATCTTGGCAACACACTGGCTGAGGAACTCTTTAGAGTACCGATCGGAGCATTTGATCACTCTATACCCTCTTACGACTTCAGCTGAGTCGAAACAAGGTAATGGACCGTCTTTTTTGACTAGCAATTGATCTATCACCATCTGTGATAGTTTGGCCTCGATGCTTTTCCAGATCTTCATCACCGCTTTGCCGCCTGTCGATAGTTCATCCACTAGTGCGACTTGGAGGTCATCCCTTAAAACCTCACTAACGGTACGCTGGGTAGCTTTGGCCGTTTGTACATCCGCCTTAGTTTAAGGTCCAATTGTGGCAACTTTGCTCCTCTTGCTGGAGTGAGCGGTCTCGTCCTGTGACCGGTTGCGCTTTGTGGCCTCTGTTTTGGCCAGGTCACGATTTTTTAGGTAATCGTTGTATTCATCAACAATTACCTGATATTTTAATTTGTCCGCCTGATCCTGATCATGAACCGTACCTGCCGCTTCATTTTTAGCAATCTTGCCAAGAATGAAAACAGCCTTTTGGTACTGATTCTTTTTCAGAGCACCGACTGACAAATTTTTTCTTCTTTTCTTGGGGTCACTGTGGCTGGTGTCCCCAATTTTAGATGTATTTGCGGTTGTTGTAGGTTGAGACAAAATGAAGTGCTTTTGCTGACACTTCCTACGATGTCGGATCTTGATGTTGTTGCAGGAATCTTGGGTATCTTTTATTACGTTTTTCCCATTTGAATTTAATTCTCCCAATCAAACAACTTACAAACATCTCCAATTGCACTTGTCTGCAAAATTTAATTTTTTTCTTGCCTTAAGAATGAAAATGAGTAGATTATTTGACGCTGAATCTAAATCTGGCAACAGAATTGTTCTAGTAGCTCAGAATTTTGAGATATACCAATCTCAAAGTGCTAAAAACACGGTTTCTGGCGATATTTGAAGTCTTTTTTTGAGAACAGCAAATTTTTATAGTCATTTCTAAATTCTAATCAAAGCATCCTTTAGTATTACCCTTTCAATCCGATTTTAGTTTGTTTCGCTACAAGGCTTCTGTCGGCAGAAGCTGGCATTTGCCTGCAACATTAGTAAAACTACACACAAATTTTGTATGTTGCGAAAATCAAATCTCAAAGTTGCGGAAACCGAGAATTTTTTTTTATATTTATTGCAACAATCGAAAAAAGGAAATCCATCGGAGCTTGCAAAAATCGAGAGTGCACTGTATTTGACATCGAATCATTGTTTCTGACCTTTGTCTTTATATAGGCCTGATTTGACAAAGTCCGATCGATTTCAAAATCGATAGACAGTTGTGAAGGATATAAAAGAAGCAATGCAACTTCTTAACAGTCTTGTTCGGCAGTGTTATAAAACTAACCTAACCACTAAGTGATGAGATTGTTAATGCATACTAAGCCCTGGCAACTCATCGGGGTTATCTGAACGTGCAACAGCACTGATAATGATTAAAAAAAAAATCTAAAGACATCTTGGGTTTTCTAAAAATAAAGTAAAATAATAAAATAGAATCAGAAAGTTGTGTTTAGAAATTAACTTCTATTCCCACATAACTAATTGCAAATAGTATGCACATTTAATAACAGACAGAGTTTATTCATATTAAACGTCTCTTTTCTCTATACAGCTACCAGTATTCTACAATAAAAATAGCTCAATAAAATTACCCTGTAAATGTAAATAAATTTAAACCAAAAAATTCTATTTTCACATGTTGACGGTTGCTTTTATTGCTGTGTGATGTCCTGGCATTGTGATTTTTTACGACCGCACATGTGTACCTACATTTATTTAATTATTATTGTAAATTGCAAGCTAGAATGTTGACCAACGAAGAAAATCATGGTAAATTGTCTGCGTCACAATCAGCAAACAAAATTCTAATTCTTACCTTGCAAGTACATATTTATCTTTTATAGAGCGTAGGTAGAACGAAACAAGGTAAATGTTTATTTATAATTCGATGGATATTCTTGAACAACGCTACGGTTTTCACTCATAAAGAAACCACCATCCGGGTCGAACGGTTGTCCTTTAGTGTCTTTTTTTTTACAAAATACACCTTACCGCTGTGTTAATTTGAAAAGTACAAGAGTTAAAATGAATTTGTTTGGCGTTTGAAAAATACTAAAACAATTTGAAAATGCATTTTGTAATTATTGGTGTTGCAGTTTTATGTTTACTAACTAATCTCAACTTTACAGTGAATTGTGCGCATACCGATGCAGGGTTGGAATTGCTGTTTAGACAAAGGTGACTGTTTTTTTTTTGTTTCTTAAATTATTTTTCGGTGCGGAATAAAAACCCCTAAATACATTCTCAGATGACGGGGGTGCTACAGTGCCAAAATATAGTGCAATTAATTAATGTATGAAGAAACTGATATCAAAAATATTGAATTCAGCGAAAGAAGTCCAAGCAACAACAAAATATTGTGGGAGATTTTAATAATTTTTTCTTAGAAAGTATAACGATAATAAATAATTCCATTCCATCCACCACTACCCTCTGTGAACTGGATCAGTATCATAGACTCTGTTCTCAAGTTTTGTAGTGTATCCAATAAAAGACGTTTAAGGCGCATTTCGGTTAAAAAAAAACAAAAGGGGGTAGGTAAACCATTTCTCCCTGAAAATATACCCAATATTGCAAGTTATTATTAATAAATCTTACCAAAACGACACTTACCTCAACTCCTGGAAGGAATCAATTGTTAACCCCATTGCAAAAGTGGTAAACACAAACAAGTGTGATGAACTGACGTGATAAATATAATCATTCTTGGAAGGAGCGCATTGGTAAAAGAAAGTGTATATAGTCACACACGGACCACTGAAGTAGACGTGGGCGGGCGTCGATCGTGCGGAATAGGATGCGGCTAACAAGATAACCCTTGGATGATTTGTATGTGTCTACCCGTCCGCAATTTGCCTGTCTGTCTTCTTTTGTGCATCCGCTGACTGCCTTTCGCTTCCCAGCAAAAAAAAAAAAAAAACACCGTAACGTTGCACATTCCTTGGCTGGGACAGTCAATTAGCGTCGCATTCTTTTCCTAGTTTTGATTGAAGCAGTCTCCGGTTGGCAGCACCACAAGACTAGACGCCTCGCATTTTGCTTTCGAGACAATAGATCGTCAAACAACAGGCAATTTTTCCTTAAGCGCTCTCCAGCTCTTCGCCGCATGTACTGAATTCCATCTGATCCGTAGATGCTGAATTTCCTCTCATCGGAGAATACGACTTTCCTCCAATCAATTTCTGTCCACTTTTCATATTTTGTTGCCCAAGTTAGCTGAGATTTTATCATTTTAGGTGTCAACATCGGTTTTTTGCGGGACGACGAGCCATTAAGCCAAATTTTCCGAGCCATGCACACTAGTTTCAGTTGCACTTGACTCCACAAACTCTGCTCCTATTTCTACAGCTGTTTGAAAATGGTTTCTCAATGACATCCAGTGGAAAACTCGATCATCCACGGTAAAAACGAATCCCTCCTGTTCCTTTTTGCCGTTCAACTGTGCCCCTGTTTTTATTGTGTTTTTTAATAGCTTACTAACAGTCGACTTGCTGCAACCAACCTCTTTACATATTTTGGCAATGTCGACTTTGTCAGCTCAGAGTGCTAATGGTTGATCTTCAACTTCCAGTCGTCACAATATCGCTGAATCTTATCGAAGTCACGTTGCAAGAGAATTGCAATGACCTCGATCTTTGGTCCTGATCTGTACGCGACCAAGTCATCTGCGTAAGCAATAGCATGGTGAAGAGACCCTACGAGATCACTTGTGTTAATATTGAAAAGGATCGGTTAATTAACCGCACCTTGTTGTAGACCATTTTTAATTTCAAAAGTACCAGCAGAGGTCACATTGCCATTTTTCACAACGAACCGCCTACTGGTGAGCATATTATAAAGTATATACAGCAGTGGTTTACTTATGCTCAGCCTGCTCAACTTGTAAAAAACTCCCTCTAGTCAAACGGTGTCGAAGGCTTTCTCTAAGTCAACCAGACAGGCACCCGTGCATTGTTTCTTGCTTTTGTTCCATTGGACATCCGATACGAGTTTAGACGCGGCATGAATGGTATCATGCCCAGCCTTAAATCCGAATTGGTTATCTGGAATTATATGTTTGTCGTCAACCCACTTAGTCAGGGCTCTATTGATCACTTTTTCGAATACCTTGCTGATGTTCGGAAGGAGACTTATTGACCAGAGATTTGCCGGATTGGAATTGTCCTTACCCCGTTTAGGGATAGGATGCACTACTGCTGTTTCCCAATGCGCTGGATAATGTGCATTATTCAGCACATTATTAAACAGAATGCAGTAAATGTCTACCGCTTCTAGAGGGAGATGTCTAAGCACAATGCTAGATATTCCATCGATTCCCACTGACTTCTTCTTTCTCAATGATTCGAAGATCGCTTGGAGCTCTACCTTCGAGGGGATGAATCCCTTCGTTGGCGATGGCATTATTTTCCCTATTGTCTTCATTGAACTCGGTGAAACCGATGTTCTCTGATCGCCATTGCTGTAGTTCATTTCGAAAGTAGAAGTTGTGCACAAGGACTCGATTTTCCAGGTCATGGTTCGGGCAAATACTACTATTCACTTTATACACTTCCTGAAAAGTCGCTCCTATAGCCTCAACCTTCTCCTGAGGATCTTCGATCAAAAAGAAATTGTCGTCATCGACTGCCGTTGCTGGATCTATACCTGCTGTCACAAGTGTTCGTTCGTTGTCCGTATTTCGAGGAATTTTGAGACATGGAAGGTCGTTGAGATTTGTCCTCCGAAATATTTTGTTTATTTGCGGGAACATACTGGGGTTGTTGGCTTTTACAGCCCCAATTTTTTTGTTCCAGTGCAGATTTACCGCTAATCGGTACTTTTCTTTTATTAACTGTTTGAGGTTTTTAATCAACGCCTTCAGTGTCCTTATCTCTGAGTTTTGTCTGTCAGTGTACCGTCTGTACAAGGTTTTTAATCTCGACAGCAGTCTACTTTTCTGTTGGTGCAGTGCGTTAATTATTGCGTTGCGGTATATGCCTACATTGTCAGTTTGTTGATGTCGAGGTATCGTCCTGTCCATCGTTTGTTTTATTGTCTCGTCCATTTGTTTGAGGTATCCGGCAATCTCCTCATTCGACAGATTCCTGTTGGACGGTGCGTAGAGCGAGTTTGAGGAGATTGCTCTTGTCAAAACTCTCGAGAAGCGTGTCTAACGCACCCTACTATAATTGTAGGGATGCGCATGAACAAACGCTTCAAGTTCCGCAATCTCGTTGGGAATTGTAATTTCGGCACTGAGTCCGCAATGGTCACTGTCATACACAAATGTGCGAAGGCAGTTTATAGTTTGTCCGTTCGTGTTAGTCAGTTGTAACCGTACGTCGAACAGCAGGAGTTCCAAATATGATCAGCTTCTAGGAAACGACGGACTATCTGTTGCTTTCAAATCGAGTCTATACTCGACACTGTGCTGACCCCACCAATTAAAAAGTTGGTTCCCTCTAGAGTTAGGAATGTTATTTCCCCAATCTCTATGTTTGGCGTTTAGATCCCCGGCCAAAAGGAAATACTTCTCTTCCAGCCTAAGGCATCGGAAAAGTGTCTCGAGCTCTGAAATAAACAAAGTTGGTTGCGCAGCTTCAGGTGCATAAGCCACTATGGAGAGGGATGCACACGATACATGCTTCTAGCTCCTGGAATCTCCGCACTTCACCACTGTACACTACCTTATATTTAAGCTTTTTACTAATGAAGATCGCAACACCTCCTCCTTGTATAGAGTTGGGTCGGTCTCTTCTTACTATATTATAATTATTGTGCCTTAGCTTATGTTTCTGGTTTAGCTTAGTTTCGCTAACCAAAAGCACATCAGGGCTTTGATCTTCTAACAACTTAAAAAGTACGGCTCTTCGTTCAATCCTAATCAGTGAATTTACATTCACTGCAAGGATCCTGAAGGTATTCTCCGCCATCGCACACATTATGGCCCTTGAATAGAGAGCAAGATAGCCATCAAGCCAGCCTCCGGTGCTTTACGCAGTGAGGCCTGTGAAGTAACCTTCGGTTGTTGCTGTGCCGTCATTCCCCTTCCTGCCGCCGTTATTCCCATGCCACTATTCTTGTAATTATGTTACTATACCCAATTTTTGCAGACTCTCGTTTGTCTTTAACCTGTTGTTTCTAAGCCAAGTCTTTCTGGATATGACGCCATTTTTTAATCAGGTTCACCTAAAATCGGCGACCTTTCAAATGTGTGATTGTTTCCTGCCCTTAACGGCGCCTATAGGAATGAGAAGTATTTCTGTCAGAGAGCTGTTTACGTCTAAGTTGATATGTCCTAAGATTAGTGTGCTGTATTTCAATATAAATATGTACTCTATATGTTAGGTATAAAGTTTAAGATTTTTTTTCTTTTATAGGTCACATTCAGACTGGGAAGATGTATGGCACCAAGAAACCCATTCACGGTGTAGAGATAAGCTCCTACGCCACTTGTATTGGGCTTGTGAAAAAGATATTTATCGACTTACTCGACGCAATGGACCAGAAACTTCAACAACTTCAATAATTAGTGCGGAATGGTTAGACAACTCCGTTGCGAATACTTTCTTGCGTAGCCGAAAGGCACGTCCCTCTGGACCATCCATAACCAGTGAGTGCTGTACAAAGGTTGGATGTACGTGGGAAGAATACGCCGAATATTGTCCCTCAAATAAGCGACGGAACCATTTTCAATGAAGTGTTTAGTCGAGTTATTAAAATTAAACCTCAATATGTATTGAATTTGTAAGTTGTGAAAATTAATAAATGTGCACTAAAGCTTGAGATTTTGTTCATACGTTTCGGGAGATGAAGATGGATCAGAAAGTGACATTCAATTCAAGTCACATATCCGAACATTTAAAAGCGATTAATGAGCGGTTGATAACTACCGGCCTAGATCTTTAGTTCGAGGTTTGTCAAACCACGCAGTCTTTCAAAGCTCTTAGCTATGCAGTTAACCTGCGAAAACACGATAAATCGTTGTTCAAAGGTATACTTTTTTTCAGCAGGGATTTTATGACAGATCACGCTTGAGTCGTGTCGAACTGTCATGGTATTTTTGTTCAGTATTGTTCGAAATTTCTTCGTGGAAAGAAATCATTTAGCCGTATTACGAGAATCAGCGTTCTACAAGGACTTTGTTTCGTGCGCTTAGAGCAACTTATGGTCCACATAATCGGCCTACCGAACGTTCAATTCTCGAACCATTAAATAATTTGAATCTATTGGATAATACATGACCAAGTAGACCACATTCAGCACGTAGCGGCGGTAGCTAACAGTGTTTCCATAAAGACCGCCGGAAGTTAACTGTCTGCGCCAAGATAACGGACTATTTCCTGCTTGAAATTGAACCCCGTGATCTCGATAACAATTGGTTCAACAAGACAGCGCTACCTGCCACACAGCCCGTGAAACCATGGCTTTATTGCGAGAACCATTCGGTGAACTATTAACTGATCACTGCCACATTTGGAAGTTCCCCACCGCCCGGATTTTATCATTGCCTAGTCGCGTAAAATAAAACCCTTGAGACCTCGTTTTTGTGAGAATTAAACGCGATAAGGGGTGAGAAGATTTGAAAATGAAGCGAACGATTTATAGCATTGCCAGCTATAAAAAAAAAAATTAAAAGTAAGTATGTTATTCAACAGAGATGCAATAGTCCTGTACACACCTGAGATTCAAGTGCAGAGCAAGACTGCAATTTCTCTATTGCTGGATTAATAAAAAGAGCCACAATTAGCATTCCTTTACACAGATCGAATACATTCTTTGCGAATGCCCTGCAGTGGTAAGGGGTAGAGTATTTCATCTCTCATTTAGCTCGGAAGAACGCAGAGAAGATAGTTAGTGGTTTGTACGTCGGGAAAATTTTGTTTTAACGGAACCACGTGTAACTTTTCTAATTAGTGGAAGAGAGGAAGAGAGGAAGAGAGGAAAAGAGGTGGCAGTGGCCGTGGTGGCTAGTGGACTACTACGCATGCTGCTCGGGTTCAATCCCAGCCCGGGTCCAACACCTAAAACGGTTTTTCACGGTCGCCACCTTTTTCGAATGTCTGACAAGCAATCAAAGCGTATCATTTGTCATGTGAAGCTTCTCAACACGCCGTTCGGCCTCGGCAAAAAACTGTAGGTCCCTTCCATTCATGGGAAAAATAACACGCACACACAAATGGTTGCGAGAAGCTAGGTTTGGTTCTGTATAGGACTGCTGACGCCGTGTATTTTTTATTTTTTTGGAAGAGAGAAATAATCATCAAGGATCCCAAGCCCTGAAATCTTACGCAGTACTAAGATAGTATAGCTGTGAAAAAGCCCTTTCCTTGAGTAATTAAAAGAACACCCGATGCCGAACAACCACATTTTCGCTCTGCTTCCTCTCTTATATTATAGAATGTGAGACATTTACCAAATGATTCGGAAAACCAATATAGGCGTATTTTTTTTTCAAATCTATATAGATTTGAAAAAACTAAGTAAAATTAAGACTGGATAATTATCCAGGCTAATGTTTTGTTGTTTTTTACATTGAAAATAATATAATTGTATAATTGATAACAAGCTGAGAACTGATTCGGATTTTTTTAACAACCTCAATTCTTTAGTTCATCGTTCAATAGTTGGCCTCTTCGCACTAGTAGACGTAGGAACCACTGATAAGGGAACAATGCCAAACGAATTAAGAAAGCTACGCGCGAACGTTTGAAAACTTATCAGTTGCGAAAAAGTGTTCCAAATGTGAAGAGTGTGTTGGGTTTAATTACGAACGAGAGATTATGGTGTCGGTCAAATCAATTCGCCCAGCCCTTAGACTTGCTTGGCTATTATTAGTTTTGTTTACGTTTGATTATGGATGGGGATATCCGGCAGGAGAGCGATTGGCAGGTATCGAAGTTCCACCACCGGAGATTGTAAGGTGTTCCCAGTCAAATCAAGGAGAAAGCTCAATTCGGATTGTTTCAGATGAATTTCATGAGAAGATTCGGGTACTTGGAGTCGAAACCGAATGACTCGGAGGCCCTCTATCACGAAGGTGCAATAATTGCGGCAATAAAGAACGTCCAGAAATATGGCGCACTTAATCAGACCGGAAAACTAGACAGTCCGACATTGGAGGTGAGAGTGTTCTCATCCAAGCGAGCGAAACATAAGTTAATGTGAGTCTATTTTTAGTTGCTATCTACACCTCGGTGTGGAGTGCCGGATATAGAGTCAGCTGCTGCGGTGAGTTATCGTATTAAGCGCTACATTGTCGGCGCAAGATCATGGCAGAAACGTAAAGTTAAATACTAGTAAGTAACGAATATGTGGCTTTATTTAATATTCATTTTCTAAGACGTTTCGCATAAGCATAGCCAATTGGTCTTCAAAGATGGAAAGGGAGCAGATGGAGCGCGACTTAGAAAGGGCTTTTGACATGTGGTCCCGGTACAATCGCCTGAAATTTGAGCGAATAGAGGATACTTCTGCAGATATTATAGTTGGCTTTGGGAGTCAGTATCATGGTGATAAGTGAGAACATATTTGAATGCTATCTGAACATTCAGACCAGTAAAGGTATTTTTCTAGCTACCCCTTTGATGGTCCTGGAAATATTCTTGCACATGCCTTTTATCCTTATGAAATGGGGTCATATGGAGGAGATATTCACTTTGACGAGGATGAGAATTGGAAGGAAAACTCCACGGATCTGTCCGATGGTGTGGACTTCTATTCGGTTGCACTCCATGAGTTGGGTCACAGCCTAGGACTGGCACACTCACCAGTCTATTCGTCGATTATGTTCGCTTATTACAAGGGCCCAGGTCACAATGTCTTGGATTATGATGATATATTAGCGATGTATGAGCTTTATGGTAAGACAGCTTTCATTTTGGTGACAAATTTAATTGAAATACATATGTTCTTGAAGTTCAAAAGAGATTAGAAGGCGATGATGAACCGGAAGAACACACAAGCTCAGAGTCTTTGGTGACAACTCTAAAACCTGTTGATGTCACAGAGTCTTTAACGACTGAGCACATGCATATTACATATCAGGGCGACTATGAAACTGTGAGTGATCATAAGGTAATATTATCAGGGCTTTGAGTCCCCACTATATAAACCAAAATGCGTTTCTTTAGAGGAGATATGCACCAGTTACATCAACGGTCTCTGCGAAGAAACCAGATAGTACAACGAGAAGCCCAATTCGGAGGCGTCCTGCTACGCCTGGAATGAATATTTGCCAAGGCAGCTTTGATGCAGTGTCAATGATGCAAGGCGCAGTGCATATATTTAAGGGAAAATACGTTTGGAAACTCACACAAAAGTACACGATTACAAATGGATACCCTAAGCCTTTGCACGAAGTTCTGCCATTTTTACCAGAACATATTGAACGTATCGATGCAGCATATGAGCGGTACGATGGGGCGGCGATATTTTTTACAGGTTTTTATTTTATTTTTTTGTGATTACATATTTGCTTTCCTTCTTGACTGCCTCTCTACCTGTGCATGGTCCTTACAGCCTACCAGTAACAGAAGTTTTGTGTTCTCTGTCGTATCAAACCGCATTCAAACACTATCTTGCCTTTATTTATTCTGTACTTCTCCTGTTTACTCAAAGGACTTCCAGACCATTTCTAGATCGGTGCTGATGTATCATACATGATTGAGGCTAGCGGATTTTTCCTTTGGGTTCTTAATTTTAGACTTATGACTGAACATAAAATGTGTTTGAAAAGAGCCTGCGAGGGTGTTTAATTTATCTAATTCGTTAGAATGATATTAGGGTATCATTTCGATCCCCAAATCGATACACAAATTGGAAAAGTAAGAAGATATCACCATAAGTGAGTATCTAATATAAAAAAAAAAAACGGTGTTTGAGTGCCGGGACTCACGCTAATCGCTAATTCACTCCAGCCCCGAAAAATACGCGTGATGCTTACATATCAAAAATTAAATATGTAGATGACAAATATAACAGTAGGTGCAAAGTATTGCTGGAAAGTATAAACGGTTTAATATACTTCACTAAACGAAAACCATTTATTTATTTTCGAGTTGAATTTAAGCATAAAATCACGTTACCAGAATCACTAGTCACTAGCTCAGAAAATCCTCCGGGTTCCGTTATGGATGTTCTACAATTTAGCTTATAGGCTTTTAAATTCAAAGACTTAGCTTATGGACTTTCAGATTCTAAGTGTTAGCTTATAGGCTTTCAGATTAATTTTCGACTACATATGTACATACATACAAATACTTGATTTCGATTAAATTTTGTGTTTTTTCTTTAATTTGTTACAGATAATTTGTTTTGGGTCTACGATGGGGAACAACTCTTAGAAAACAGCCCAAATAGTTTGACAACCCTAATCCGAATAACGCCAGATATATTTAGAGTCGATGCTGCAATGATGTGGCGTGAGTAGCATTTGCACAGAATTATTTTCATATTAAAACTATAAACTTACCTTTTTAGCTAAAAATAATTTGACTTACATTTTTGCGGGCTCACAATTCTGGAGAATCGATGACAGGCAGCTAGGCTTCGAAGACAACACCCCAAAACCCATGCAACGTTGGGTGGGAATTCCACATCATATCGATGCAGTTGCAACACTTACAAATGGTACACACAAATAAATACTTGACACTGATAGAACTTACTTTTTCGGGTCTCCTAGGTAAGACATATTTCTTTAAGGACAACCTATATTGGCTTTACAACAATAAATTCGTACGACCGGAACGCGGCTATCCCAGAAGGGCTTCCACAGCATGGCTTCGGTGCCCGCTACAAGAAAGGACAAAGCTTAGAAATGCGAACACCACAGTGTCGTTTATTTAGATTTTAATTTTATTTTGGTCTTCATATATGTATACTGCTCACTCATAAACAAGATATAGTAATAAATGTACGTATACAGGACCCCAACACTGCAGTAGAGACTTGTCAGCAGGAGTGGCAGAAATGGTAGTTTGCCATTTAAGTCAAAAGCGTAGCTGATGACGTGCTCGTACATCGGTAACAGCACAAAGCCGAAAAGGTAGATATTTTCATACCAACGGAAACTTAACGTCGTATGTATGGACTTGAGCAAACAATACAGAGCTGATGTATAGGCCAAAAATAAGGAGTACTTCGTTAACGTAAGTTCCACTGGGAATAGTAGGGGAAACAATGAAAAGTACCCAACAACACTCAGCAGAAACGAAAACTTTGCATCTTGGACGTTGACTAAGCTAAGCAAGCTGAAAGGTAATAAATTTTGAGTAGATCTGTACAACATTTGAGAATTAAACTCACCTTAACGGGATTAGCGCCATAAGTATTGCTTTCTCGTGAACATGCCAACCGAACAAGAATGAAGTACACGAGCATATCACAACCGCTTGAAGAAATGAACGCGTATTTTCACTGCAAGGATAATGATTTAAAGGGGAATCTTTAATTTGTACTCACAATACCGTTTCTTGGTGAAGCACAAGATCCTTATGACACACGGAATCATAAAGATTCCAGTCAACACAAAGGTTATCAGTGGACTGATTTTAGGCAGAATTACATGCGTGTATTCCTGTACAAGGCCACCGGTGTTGGAGTTACCTTGACTGGGTATTTTTAATACTATTTCCATGATTTTATCCGCAAAATTATACATTGCCCAAAAGTTTGGAGCCCAATAGGCGTGAGTGATACCTCGCTTGAATGGAAATAATCTAGAAAGTACCTATCAAACAATTAGAAGAAAAAAAAAGAAACCACACATATTACCTGTGGAATATGGCTATAGAACGGCCCAAATGACAGAGCAAAACAACTCAGTCCAGCCGCAAGAAGTGTGAAGAAGTTGCGAATGGGATATTTTCCTCCTATGCAGTGGAACTTTATGTAGAATGCTCCGAAAGCTGGAGCCATATAGATGAAAATGTGTTTAAAGTTCAATAACGAGGCAAATAGCACACAAGATGCGAGGTATCTCTCCTCCAAAATATAGCCCACACTTAGCAGCAGTATTCCAAACAGAAACCCATTATACTGGAAATGAATGTGATCGACAAAAATCAGACCAACATTACATAGCAAGATTACACCCGCAGCGAAGGTTCCAAATGAGTTATTTATCTTAAGAGATGACAAACACCTAAGTGGAGACTTCAAAGTTGACTAGATGTTAAAAGATATGCGTATACCTACTTTTTTACACCAAGCGCAAACACCAAGTCCGTTGAAATAACTGATAACCGCTGGAAAATGATCGTGGCACTCGAGTCATAGTTCAAGTTCTGAATTTCCAGCATTTTGGGATCGAAAAAAATTGCCAACTGAGATAGAGCCCATTCAAAAAATGCGAAAAACGGTGGATAATCCAGTGTCCATTCGCTGGTATTTTCAAAGTACCATTTCGACATCGGCAGTGAATGGGTTATGGCCATCCAGTTACGATGCACTTCGAAGTCAGTGGATCGGCTGAAACATGAAAACTTATTATTATAGAATAGTCTTGCATACAAAAACAACTTACTAAGATTGAATTAGAAGTAATTTAATGCCGGTGGCAAACATAAACATTAACCAAAACATAATTTAAATTAAACTCATTTATGGGACATAAATCAAAATTATAAACATGACGTGGAATGTGACAGTGACAGTACAGAGGCTTTTTCGGAATAGTCCTCAGTAGTGCCAGCATCGATGAATTTTCGGAGTTCAGCGATGAAGATTGTAGCCAAGTAGGTAGGTATATTAAATTTGGAGAAAGTAGAAGATATTTTTTAAAATATTGGGCCTCTACATACAGGATGAATTCTACCGGGAGGAAAACCAGTTTTATTCCACATTTCAAGTACAGACGAGATGAACTATGCTGGGGGAAGAAATTATATAGAAGAACCATTTATCATTGCATTTACATTTTTTTCCAGACGTCAAATATGAAAATTTGTGTGTATGTGTTTTCATCTTCGTTATTCCAGTCCAACATAGGGGGAAGATTTTATGCCGTTTCTTCCGCGCTCTCAGTTTCCCACACCAACGAACTCGATTTTTTGCCTGTGGAATTCATCCCGTGTGTAGAGGCCCATTAGGTCTGTTTGGTGTCTTTTTTATCTGTATGTCTTTCTGTCTCTCAAATAGTAAATAATTTGAAAAGTGGGTGAAAATCTTCTCTTCTTATTTTTTGACTACTAAATATTTTCACGAAAACCTAATTGTCGTTTAATTTAATAACAAATAGTGATTGACATTTCACCAACTGTCAGATGGCTGTTTGATAGATGTCCCTCGCTTACTACATGGAAAAGCGGTGAGGTTTTTTGACACTCATTAAACTTTTTGACACCTCATTTGGTTCTCTCTTCTCTTCTCTTTTTGGCAGCTTTAAATAATTTTACGTAAAGCTACCAGTCACCAAACAGACCTACGTATATTATCTTTGAATGGGTGTAAAGAACCCAACGAAACTTAGTTTATTTTCCTTTCATATGACAGTTCCATTTTGCTATTTGTAATGTTAAAAATATAAGTATATACAGCAAAAATATATAATATATTATCTCTAAATGATGTATTTGCCTTCAAAAGGCTGTATAGTGCAGCGGAAATGATTTACATTGAATTTACATTTTCTGTTGATTGATTTTGTAACACATGTTAATAAATATAAATTATATTTCATTAGTTAACTTTGTTTGAATATAACTCTTTTGAGGTTGTATACAAAAAATTATAAAAATATATATAAAATCCATTTCCGTAACTGCCATGACAGTTAATGTCATTTAATTAACTGCTTTTACCTGGCATGTCTGTATTTGACAGCTGCTGTCATTCGGAATGGCTGTAAATGGACGCCAAATCAGCCAATCATGATCAATGGCGGACTGCAAAGGTTTTCTATTGGAGATTGCAGCACGACAGCCAATACGGTTATTGGTCTCTGGTCGATTTTTGTTGATCATCGTCTCTCATTGGACAACCAAATAGAAAACATCCAAATCAGCACGTGCACTTTATTGTTTTGATACACAATAAACCATAGTAAATGCAACAAATTGCACAAGAAAGTACGTAGAATAGTTTACATGAATCCACAAAATTCGTGGCGTGTTGTGAAAATCTCATAGAATGACACAGTCAGAGTGGAAATAACTTGATAATACAGAAATCAACCGCATAAATTTGAAAAGGATTACGTTTATTTTGTTATACATCTATCAGCTGATCAGCCAGCATCATCGTTAATAAAGGCAATTTATGAAATTCGACTGAAATTATTTAACTAACCATTCTCATCCTGGCAGGCAATGGAGAACTCAATCTCAGTAACCCCCATCAAAACAGAAGTACCTCAATCTGCAGAACCTTCAGTCTCGTCATCTAGTACTGAGCGCCACAAAGGTCACAAGTCGAATCAGCGCAAGAAGCCACCGACAATTGAAACATTCTGGCCAAACGTCCTTGAAGAAGTCAAGAGTATACAGCAAGTGGATGCTAAGCACCAGGGTCTACCCCTGGCTAGGATCAAAAAGATAATGAAACTGGATGAAAACACACGAATGATTGCCGCCGAAGCGCCTTTATTATTCGCAAAGGCGTGCGAATATTTTATTCAAGAGTTGACACTGCGTGCTTGGGTGCACACAGAGGAGAGCAAGAGACGTACACTTCAACGCAGCGACATAGCTCAGGCGATTTCAATCTGTGATCAATTTGATTTTTTAATTGACATTGTCCCAAGAGAAGAAATAAAACCAACCTCCGCACCAGTGAAAAAGGAAACTGACTCAACCAAGCAACACGCTAGTCAAACAGTATCAAACACTGTTAGTGTTTCTACTAATAATGTTCAGGCAAGTGCTCCGGAGCAGCCAATGCAGTATTACATTCAGCTGGGTGGGCAGCAGGCACAGCAGCAGCAACAGCAGGCCACAACGCACATGCAAACTGCGAATTTAACACAAAATGGAATAATTAATAGTCAGCATCTTCCACAGTCTCTGCAAGGGATCAATATAGTGACTGCTCCACAAAACATCCTGTTGACTACAGGAAATTCAGGCCAGCAGCAAACCGCCACTACAATGGTCAATAATTTACAGAATCCACAACAACAAATTCAGCTTATCCAGCAAGTGGTGACGCCAAATGGAGAGATCACCAATGTGCCGGTAAGCAATTTATGTCTAAGTATAAAGTACAATTTTCAGATGAGCAAATGTGATTAAACGATACATCAACTATGCACTAATTATACCAGCCTCTAAAGTTTAAACTCTAAATCTAAAGGGTCGTTGATGTAGATTGGCTAACTTCTTACTTACTTACTTAGTTGGCGCTACAGCTCGAGGTGAACCTGGGCCTGCTTCTCGCAACCATTTGTGTGTGCGTGTTATATTTTTGCACGAACGGCGAGTTAAGAAGCTCAATCGGGACAAATGATACTCTTTGATGCTCGTCAGGCATTCGAAAGAGGTGTTACCGTGAAAAAACTCTTTAAGGTGTTAGACCCGGCCAGGAGTTGAACCCGGGCAGCATTGCGTGGTAGTCCAACGCACTAACCACCACGGCCACGGCGACCACTAACTTACGCCCCATATATTCAACGAAAGTTTTATTAATATGAAAGTTTGAAGCCAATTTAAAATAGCAGCATCCGAACATCTCATATTTATGTGTGTGTATTCGAATTGCCAAATCTTGTCCATAAAATTATCGGCGGATGAATGACATGACATTCTTGTCACTTGTTAACTGAAAGGATAGCACTGGACTTAAATTACAAACACATAAATATGAGTACTTATTTGTACAATTAATTTATTAACATGTTTTCCTTTTTATTTAGATAACGATAACGGCACATCAATTGAATCTTCTTCGTATGCAAATGCAGAATAATCAAGCGGCTAATGCGATCCAAACCCAACAAGTCCTAATTCCCACTATGCCCACACAGCAACAAGCTCAACTAGTCCATATAGGTGGTGGAAATGTGACTTCAGCTGCAAATGTCATACAGAATCCAGCAACTGGAAACATTTTTCTCAGCACTGGACATGGCAACTCGATAGTGTCGACAGATCGAAATCTTGGAAGCACTTTTCGACCCAACTGTTGATCCAAAAAGAACAGCTAAGAACTTCTACATTACTAAAAATATAGATCTATTATTAAAAAAAAAGGAAATATTAAATATATACTATACTAGGTCTTAAGTTTTCAGTGGAATTTGAATTTCGTATTTAAGACTTGTAAATGAATGCAAGGGACGCCAGTCGTCACTTATCTGTAAGAATCTATTTAAGAACATATTTAAATTCATTAAATGTGTGCATTGTATCTAAAAAAATATAAATATACATACAGAATGTATGTATTTGAAGCTGCAAATATGCCCTTGTCAAAAAGTATCTTGTACATTAATTTAAAAAAATAAATATGTATTTGTAAATCTTTTGTTTTGTTATATTATTATAATTATATTGAAATGTGAATAGGTATGACTAGATAAATGAATATTAAATATTAGTTCTATTTAAGAGAAAGGTTTTTTTTTTGGCAAGGGTTCATTCGCGCACTGTGGGAATTAAAAGTATTGTCATTAGTGGAGAAATGTATTTAATAAAAAGAGCATCAATAGTTGTTTTTTTTTTTTTTTTTTAATTTATTCCCATCTTTTTGTAGAATTGCTGTAGACACACGAAGGTGGTTAACCTCTTTCACTTACTGTATTATGTACTAGCAAAGCTCAAAATCTACTTCGGGTACAGAACAATAAAAGGCCGAGTTTGTCTCAGTGCGCAGCCGTCACTTTCGATGAATACAAGGTCAGCTTATTCTGTTAAAATACATTCCAGATCGTGAAGGGCTGCCTATTACATGTAGCTTGTGTAATTAAGCGGAACGGAAAGATGTACTTCATTGGGCAGATGCAATATATTAAGGAAAGTAAACGACAATGAACGAACATTTGTTCAACAATTTTTTTTATTCTTTGTTTCAGACACTACATTGTAGGATAACGCCCATGCCCACTTGTTATTATTTTTGTTAGAAAATACATTTCTTCAGTACCTACAAAAATTAAGAAATATATCCATATTATAAAAACAGACTGGAATTTGAAGAATTTCACCATAGAAGCTGGTAAATTGTATGTCCCAATGCCCCGTTTCTTTCCAGCTCCATTTGTAATGAATAGTGATGAAGCATATCCTCTACGTACCTATTGGCTTAGACCATTTCCAATAGTTAATTAACTAAATATTATCTTATTTAACGACAATCTTTCAAAATGCGTGTACATTTAAACAAGAAGTGACGAATTTAAGGAAGGTTATATCCGATACAAAGCTGCAAACGCAAAAAGTAAACAACAAACAATTTGCTCTAAGCGCATTGGGTGTACGTGACTTTTTTTTAAACCTTATTTTTTTCAAGAGGCAAATAAATAAATAAAAACTATAAAAGTACTTTGTAATTTTATTCCCGTAGCTATTCCATCGCATCCTTTCTTTTCAAGTCTCACAAGTGAGGTCGGTTTCTCACTCTAATTGCATACTGTATGAAATTAAAAAATAACTATGTATTTTAAAGTTCTTCAAGTTGAAAATCGCTCCCATTTTAAGCCCCACTTAGATGATCAGTTCAGTTTAAGTCGAGCTATCAGTTGAGCTTTCAGTTAAACTGATGTGTAAATGCAAAAACTGAAACGTTTATTTGAAACTGAAACTGAGACTGAAACTTATGGAATTCCCATCAGTTTTCAGTTGAGTTGTCAGTTAAACTGCTCCCAAGTAAAATAAAAGCTCAACTGGATGCCGAACTGTGGGCACCGTAGCTCAAGTGGTTAGTGCGTCGGACTACTGAGCCAGCGGTCTTGGGTTCGAATCCCGCCGCAAACACCTAAAAGCTTTTCACAGTGCCCACCTCTTTCGAATGTCTGACAAGCCGACTTGGGTCTGCAGACCGTATTTCTATTTGCCCACACACGATCCAACGGTCTGACAGATTTCCCCACACACGGAACGACCAGCAAACCGACTTCAGTGTTCGTTTGGCTCTCGTACGCTCAATATCGAGTGGTTTTCGAGGATTTCAGAATTTGACAAAATTAAACTAAAAAAATTTAATTTTTTTCCTTTCTTTCTTCAATTCCCTGGTTCCGCATGCGCATGTTTATGCCTAGACGTATGCAGCACTTTTTTGTACCGTAGCAAAAATAAGTTATTAATTGTAATGGAATTTCCATACGAAAAAATTAATTTTTAAACCTCGATATCTCCTAAACTAAGCGATTAATCAATATCTTTTACTTAATATTTTGTGCTTATTTCACTGAGATCTACAAAATGGCATTTTCAAACTTCTGCGCCCCATTATCATAATACATAATGCCAATTCATATTTTCAGCAGCCGTATATTTATTTTGCCGTGAACACCACACGACCTATCCCTTCAGCATTTAAATTAAAGTGAACACTGAAGTCTGACAGATTTCCCCACACACGAACAGTCGGTCGGCCGACTTGCTAAGCGCCGCCCCAAAATATCAAACATTGCTTGATTTTTATCCGACCGACGGACAGACCGTCGGACAGACCATCCACTGTCAGACTGGTCTGCGGACTTCCAATGTCGGACAGATATGTCGGATCGTGTATGGGGCCTATAAGTAAGGATGCCGAACTGAAGCCTAAATGCACTGCCTTTTTTAACTGAAATGTCAACTGAAACTGAAAATGATCATCTAAATGGGTCTTAAGCTGGAAATACACGATGCAATCGTTGTACAACCGCGGGTTGTACCGATATCGGTACAACCGTTGTAAGTAGCACACACATTATACAATCTGCGTGCGATTTCCATACAACGGCCATGCAACCGCATGTTTTCGATTCAAAGCGTAGGACCGTGCGATATCGGTACAACCGTCGTAAGCTAGCTAACACACGATACAATCGCCGCATACAACCGCAAATTGCATGCAACCGTTGTACAACTATTGTATCGTGTATTTGCTGCTTTAAACCATTGCCTTAGACCCCCGTTCAGACGCGGTTCTTATTTACATTATTACCCTCATATTCGTATTTAATCATATTCATTATTAAACCGCCAGATAATAAAACCGCGCAGTTATAGTTCTATGGCGTGATATGAGACTGTTCAGTTAATTCGCGGTTGCCATGCGTTTTGCGCTATAGATCCATCATTAGGTCCGTTCGCGTACTTTTTGCACTAAATATGGGTTTTCCGTCAAATCTCGAAGAATGGGGGTAAAATTCTCTCAAAGACAGAAAAATCACGAAAAAGTACTCGAACGCATTAAGCACCAAAAAATGAAGAATGTATGTGATTTGACAGATTTGACAGTTTTCATAATATACCGCAAAGAAGTTTCTTTGACTAAAATTCGTAGCATGGGGAAATTTCTTACTCTCTCGTGAGCACTCTCTTCTACGAAAAACTACGAAATTTTTGCGTACGCGAACGCATTTTCGTTGTTTTTCGTTATTTTTCGTGGATTTTCGTTGTTTTGGGAGGGTACGCGAACGGACCTATTGAACAAAGGTGTTTTTGCCTCATGTGAGCAACTCGCTGCGCTAATCGCTGCTGTCTGAAGGTCTGAACACATTTATCATACACGGCGGATCAAACGCGCAGTTATCGGCGTGTCTAAACGAGTCTTACTGTCGCTGTCGGATTTTTAGTCCTAAATTTCCATTTTTCCGTTGAATAATACCGAACACTTACTAAGTATAACCTGGCCGCGTATTGCCATACTGCTTATCAGCACAGACATCGGTCGCTCTGCCATAGTCTGTGCTGAGCTACATATTGCTCCTCGAATTTCGGAAAAGCTAAAGCAAAATACATGCTACCACGGACTGCTCTGTGATCATATGCGGTTTGCTTTTTTATTTAATGAAAAAGCTGAGGCAAACCATATGCTACTACAGATTGCTCTGCAATCATATGCGATTTTGCTGTAGATAACTATGTAAGTGATAAACAGAGATTTCAGAAAATTTAAAACGGAATGAATTCACGGCAGCTATTAGCCTATTTCTTCGTTATAAGTTCGCCTTAAATAAATTTCTGCGTTCACTATTTCGCTTTATTTTATTTGGCAAAATATTAATTTGTATTTTTAATTTGTTTGGCTTTCATTTTATCACATGTAAACAATTTCGCGCGAAATTTTGTTTGGCTTTCATTTTATCACATGTAAATTCGCGCGAAATTTTTTAAATGTGATAAAATGAAAGCCAAACAAAAATTCGCGCGAAATTTTTTACATGTGATAAAATGAAAGCCAAACAAATTAAAAACACAGATATTTTGCCAAATAAAATAAAGCGAAATAGTGAACGCAGAAATTTATTTAAGGCGAACTAATTACAAACAAATAAAAATATAACTGCATTTTAAATTTAGTGTTTTTTGGCATTCGGTTGATTTAAGTTGATACATATTACGATATAAACAGAACAAATGAAAAATAACAGTGAACTCGCATGTAATTTGACACGAAGTGTCTGTTACCGCAGGTACTTTGCTCTTAAATTTCGGAGCAGAATATATATCAACTCAGATAAATAGCGTTTGCTCTGATATAGTATATAGTCTGCTTCGCACTTGAATAAGCATACTATTATCTATTGCAGAGCGACCGATGTCTGTGCTGCTGTAGAGTATGGCAATACGCAACCTGGCCCCAACCGATGAAGTTATAATTTGTGATTTGCAGGACCTAATAACGATTCTTACAGAATATAAACACATTTTTACCATCAAGCTATGTAGTTCGTCAGCCTCACTCAATCCTTTAAAAATTGTTTAGTTGTAGAATAAAATAATAATAAATTGAAAAAAAAAACATCCCATTAAATGAATGAACAATTACAATATAATATATTTTTTCGAAACATTCGTATTTCTTTTTGTTTTATAACATTTAAAAAAAAATAAATTTATAACCTTTTTTCAATAATCTTCATTCTAAGACACAACTTATAATATTATATTAGTTTTCTGTTCTTTTTTCATTTTGTTTGAATTTTTTATTAGTTACAGGAATTCGTTCGCGGAACACCGTAAAATACATCTCAATGCATGTTTTTTCTTTTTAAATTAAAATAGAGAATAATAATTAGAAGTGTTAAGTCGACAAGTACAACAATAGCTAAAATTAAAATAAAGGAATATAATCAAAGGGAAGGAAGTGGGACTATGAACGACGAAAAGCATATTAAATTTTTTTTTGCAAATGCAGCAGTAAGCTTTAATTTTTTTTTTTTATAATCTTTACAATACGACAACTGAAAAAAGGCACATTATGAAACACACGACTTTTGTGCAATGTCTCCATGGTCTTCTCTATACAAATGTTAGGACTGAGGAGGAGAAATGTTTGGAAGAAATTATTCATAAGTCAATTGCTCTTATTAGCTACTGTTGTTCTCTTTTTCTGTGATGTCTCTAATCCGAATACAGTTCATTTATTTTTCCTCGCTAGCTACAAATATGCAACGATCATATTTTGTTTCTTTATGTGTTTTATTTGTTTGAACAAAAAAAGCCATAGAAAAACAAGCACGCTCTTACTAATCGCTAAACCTACATATGAGTACCTCTGTCCACGATTTCATTTTTAAACAACGAGAGTTTCGGTCGAGATAGATAGATAGTTTTCTTGCTTTACATACATAGGTAGATCAAATATATATATATATGTATATAGCATTCTTCATTAAAATATAGTTATATTTCTGTATTATTTAAATGTATATAAATATAAGTAACTTCCATTTTCAAAATTTTCTACTACATACTTAATCTTCAACGCCTTTTTTATAGTAACAATATATTCGCGCGCACTTGCGATGACAACGCTAATACAAGAAATAAAAAATAATTACAAACAAGAGTTTTTTTTTTAATGTTTACTACAATTTAATAGAAAAATAAATATTCATAATAAGAATAATTCAACTAAAAAAGTACACTTTACAGATTAAATTAGAGGAAAAGCAAAAAGAAAAAAAAAATGAAATATATATAAACTAAAATGTAATACGGGAAGGAAAGGTGATAGAGAGAGAAAAACAAAAAAAAGTTTTACGAACAAAAAAAAAAAAAAAACATTAAATCAAAGTACAATGTCACTTAGCCCGCAAAAACAACATTTTGTTTGTGTAAATATTATCAACTCTTTTGTATTTTTAATTTCTTCTGTTTAAGTTCCGTTTTATTGCAAAAAAATATGTTTTTATTTAACAGTTTATAACGAATATGATACATATATAGAATAAGATCTGTTGCTTTAGATTAGGTTTTATTTTTAAATTGTTAAATAACTAAGATTCGAATTCACTTCTCTGTGTATGATGTACCTATATAGTATATGTATATAATTATGTATTTTGTTTTATGTATGTCACAACATTTATATAACCTGCTAGTTTCGCGCTCTCTCTCTCTCTCTCTTGCATGATAATTGTAAAGAATAAAACTATAGTAAAAGTACAGTTACTATTTAAATAATAATAATATAATAAGACAATCATAATAATAACGATAAAGATAAAAGTTAGTTATTTTAATGTAAAATTAATTATATGCAAATCAGTGATGCTGATTTGTTGATCTCGAGACTGGTCGAACACGTACTCGAGGCGGCAGTGTCCATGTCGTTGTGGCTGTTGGTCATAGAGATTCCTTCGATGGTACCCATATGGTTGGGCCAGATTGTGCCCAAATTGTTTGCTTCACTTTACTATAGACATCCTCTATGGTATCGCCTTGAACAACGCCTAAAATGTGTATTGAAATTTTATTTAGAATATTTGGAAGTTTAAAATTAAAAAAATAAAAATAATTTGCGCTTGGGAACATCATGGGCAAAAACACTTTTTATAGAATCGACATAGGACAGAAAAACGAAGTTAAATATCGACGAATAAAACTAGACAAATAAAATCTGTAGCTTTGATTGGCTAAAGAATCCGAAGGCAAAACATCAAGACATTTCTACAGTAATTATATTAATAGCCTAAACTCTTAGCAACATTTTTAACCTGCAGGACAGTTTCCTTCAGTGAATTTTCCGCCATTGGGGGTGTATGTTTAAAACACTCTTAGAAAGGTTTTACCATTCTATATCTTCCTCAGCAAATAAAATCAGATGTTCCAGAAGTGTATTTAAGATGGGAGGCAAAACCTTTTAATGCGCAGGTCTTATCACGTTGGGCACTGATAATATTTTTCTGTGTTGCGTTGTTTTTTTTTTTTTTAAGATTGTATGTACATCAAATAAAAGTTAAATTTAAAATCATATAAATCTACTTTTTTTATCAAAACAACCCGATTCGCTAAACCCGAAAAAAGTTCGTAGTACACCGAGGGACCGACGACTCGTTTGGCATTAACAGAATGCTTATTTTTCGTGTCGTTTCGTGTATGCTCAAGCAAAGAGGATCTACGAATCACAGCCCCCTAGACAACTGGAAACAGCGTGCCCGGGATCGAAGAGAGTGGAAGGCTGCCGTGTCTCAGGCAGAGACTCTTCATGAGTCGGGAGCCCGTTAAGTAAGTAAGTAGTTTTTTTCGTGTCCACCGATGGACACGTGGACTGAAATCATATTACTACGTATGCGTGCTATATTTTGAGTTCAGAAGCTCCATGACAAAAGATACTCTTTGAATGCTTGTCAAACATTCGAAAAAGGTGGCAACATGAAAAAACTTTTAGGTGTTTGCTGGGATTGAACCCTTCGTCAGGTTACCGCAAAAATATATATATGTATGTACTTATGAACATATATAAATAATTATTACCTGTGAAGTATTCGCCGAATTCCTGTTCCATTTTGATGGCTCGTTCGTAGGTTTTCTTCGCTTGTTCTTCAGTCATTCGCCGATTCATTTCCCTGCCAAAATATACTCAAGTTTATGTAAGGCAAATTAAGTTAGAGTTTATTTTTAACTTACATCACCGAATCAACAGATTTTGGTTTTATAAAAACGGCTATTGGATATAATTGAGCTACTTGTAGTCGTTTAATTGCGTTGCCCGATACGTCTAGGATACAGTGTTTTCCCTTTTCGGCCACATCTCTGACACTGGCCACCGACGTACCATAAAGATTATCATTATACTGTCCTGCCTCAATGAAAAGGTGATTTTGAATATCTCGTTCCATTTGCTCTCTAGATGACACAAAGTGATAGTCTCGTCCATCGACTTCATAGTCACGTTTTGGCCGAGTTGTATCTAAAACCAAGTTATGTTTAATTGATAACTCTAAGTCTGTATTGAAAACTTACGTGGCACACAAGATCCAAACTTCTCCGGAAACTCAGAGATAAGGTCATCATTTATGCGATCCTTAAGCGGGCCCAATATGATTACCGGCCTAGTGTAGTTTATCGATAGCCTTTGTACAGCTTCATAAGAAAGAACATTCTCCTCGGATGCTGGAATTGATCAAAGCATTAGTATTAGTATTCCTCTTTTTGGGTTATATCTGTGTAATGTTTTTTTTTCGCTTTAGTTCTACTACGCAGGCAATTAACTGAATTTAAAAATTCGTGAGCATCATCTGTTTACATTAGGAAATTCGAGACTCAGTTCGAAAATTAAACTATTCAAACACTAATGACAGTTCTCCAGACAGATACATAAAAATTAAAGAATAAATAAATCAAAATACAAAAGAAAAGAACGAAGTTGACTAAATAAACACTGAAAACAAAATTACATACATTTTTTCAGTAGAATTGTATGGAGGAAGCAATGCAATGTGCATTCGCCAATCAACTACTCACTCTGTCCAACATTTCTAGCGCTGCGCAAACGTTTTTTATTGTATTTTATTTTACCAAATGTTTTTAATTAATTATTTCTAGTTCAAGTGGTTAAAGCTCTATATTAGAATATATTTTATTTTTTGTTTGCATTTTACAGAATTAGAACAGAAGATGTACAAAAAAAACAAAACAAGTTGAAATAAAGAAAATAACATTGACACACATCTAAGAAGCTGAGAAGAACTAAGTTTTATTTCGAAAGAAATTAATATTGCAAGAAACCTTAAATTATTTATTTATACAATAACTGAAATAAGAAGTACACAAATAAATATATAAAGTACTATATGAATGTAGTTAAACCGCTCAATGTACAAGATATCTCATTTTACGGAGTTTAGAGATGTCAAGATTGTTTTATTAAAAATTAATGCTTGAACAAATACAGTGGACAAATAGGTACAGTGGACAAAAATGTCAGTTACTTGAAGTTTAAAAATAAAAATTAGTTTTTACGAGTATACATTCGGTGGGAGAAAAAATACGGACGGTATGTGACAAAATTAAAAAAAAAATATAAAAATCAAAGAAAGAGATTCGAGCTTGATGAACTCGAATTATATACATTTTTGTGCCTAGCCATTGATTGTTTCACCAGATGAAACTTAAAGTGTAGATATTTGTTGGTTTCCTCTATAAATCAAATATACATATACTTTTTTGGAATAAAGGCATTTTTATTTGAAGATTGAGGAAGAATCAAGGGATCCGAAAAAGGTTCGGAGTTGTTATAATGACGGGTAGAGAAAGCCTTACCGAAAAGCATTACTAAGATGCGACTACGAAACTACACTTCATGCTCTTGTATCAGTCATCAGTTCTTTATACAAAGATGTGCATTGCTAGAATTGCAAAGTTTAAAAATAACGAATAGTAACAGGAAATCAAGGATTACACCCCGTCTCCACGAGACATTTCAGATGGCAGGTTTGGGCGCATTCGGCTTTTTAGTGACTAAATATTTACTTAATTCTAACAAACGGAATGCAGAACTTGGCTAACCATTTAGTTGACAGTACACAACGTCATTGTACTTTCTATATTTACTTGGAATTGTTTAAAAATTGTGATTGCAAGATTGCATTGTTTGCTGTGAACGATTTGGTGAGTTCATCAATTGTTCTACATAATCCCACAGTCCATATACTGTATGAAAAATAAAAATACCCATTTACATATAATTTACTTGGATTTCCATTTTTGTAACAAGCAAACAACAGGCAAGCAGTAAACACCAAAACAGCAATCAGTCAGCTGTTTTTTAACATACATATCTCAAACTGACTAACTATTCAGTTAGTCAAACACTTCTTGACTAAAAATCCAGTCCACGACCTCAAAAAAATTTACTAAACGGTTAGTCAATTTGAGGTCTCTCGACTAATCCGAGGCTTTCTTTTACTTTAGGTGGCGCTACAGCTCGAGGTGAACTTGGGCCTGCTTCTCGCAACCATTTGTGTGTGCTTTTTATATTTTTTAACGAATGGAAGGGACCTACAGTTTTTTTCCGACTCCGAACGGCGAGTTGAGCAGCTCATTGACAAATGATACTCTTTAATTGCTTGTCAGACATTCGAAAGAGGTGCCACCGTGAAAAAAACTTTTAGGTATTGAACCCGGGCTGGGATTGAACCCGGGCAGCATTGCGTAATAGTCCAACGCCACTCACCATTACACTACGGTGCCACATTAATCAGAGGCGGTTGACTAAAAAACGGAATGCGCCCATTTTATTGGAAGAGAAAAAAGAGATAGCAAGTCATCAAAATGGCTGATGAAGACACCAATATGCCGACAACATGCCATCAATAGCAGGATTGCCATTGATGACTTGCTTTTTTTTCTTCCCACGAAATACTGCCATATGAAATGTCTCATGGAGTCGAAGTGTTATTTTAAGATCGGAGTCGGAATCTTCTTTAAAAGCAAATAGAATTTTGTAAATACAGTGAAATCTTTCATTACGGAACTAGGCTTTTGTTTTAGATTGCATACATTTTACATTCCCTTAACCGGTCACTCGCTTAATCGGAAGCGGACACGCATATCTATTAGAAATTAGTATAAAACGGTACATTCTGGCTCCAGCCGGCGCGGCGGAAAATATCATGTATCTTGCAGGTCTATTAAGAATTAATCTCCCAGAATCTGTTTTCCTTTAGGATGATAGTGCCGGGCAACTGCACAGGAGAAGATAGGGAGATTCTTGGCTCTCCTCATCCATGCAGCTGCGACAGAAATCATTGGCGAGGATTCCCAATCTTTGTTCTGTTTTGTTTTGTTTCAAATAAGGTTGTAGTCTTTTTTATGCTTTGATAAATAAAGATTTAATTTAATAAAAAAAATTGTGTTTATTCCTTGGACGGACAACTCCTTAAGGCGGACAGAAATTCTGTCACCGTCACTGTCCAGCTAAGGGAGATTTCACTGTACAAAACTATGATCGCATGTTCATCACAATTTATCAGCAATTGCTTATGTTTCGTGCAAGTACATGGGTAGGTTCTGTATTCCATGTTGTAAGTTGAAATTACAGTAGTCCCTTGGTATACGCCATTTCGGTTATTTTTCCTCACCTCTACAGTTGCGCGTAGTTGTTCGTATTTTCGATTTTAAGCCTGATGAAACTTTATCCCCAAAATTGTAAGAATTTCAAATCTATATATGTACAAGATGCACCATCTCTTATATCGGTATGTAAATATTGAATAACTTTGAAATTTATCAACCGATTGACTTGAGTAGACATGTTTTTGAAACGTCAATTCAGTAAAATTGTAACCATGAATCGCTTCACACCGAAACAACGCGCCGAAATAGTGACAAGCACAATCTCACAATAGGTTTGTTTGATGTCAGCCCTAGGACGCACTAGGGTGCACTGGACACGCACTGAAGCGTTTCATGCCCGCCAGTGCTACACTGAAAACGCAATGAATATGCTGCCCTGCGTTCATTGTCGACACTGGTTCTTCACTAGATTTACCCCGAGTATTTCGTCAGTGCAAGAAAAAAAAAAGGCTGCCAAACATTAAATCAGCTGATTTGTCATTTGGTTATTTTTCATTGCGTTGGTTTAGCTCATTGTGCTTGTGTTTTTTGTGTTCAGATAAGTTGTTTACTAAAATAACGAACTAAACAAGTGCAAAAATATACGAAAATTAACCATATTTGATTTCTGTTAAATTTTCAAAGAATGCCAGTTGTCAGGGCAAGGTATTTGCGTTATATGAAATGGGTTCTTAGACAACCACGAAAATAATTGACACTAGTCAGTGTACCCTAGGGCTGGCGACATCAAACAGACCTAATACTATTCGTCGTTTGGTGTCGAATTTTGTTGAGCACGGGATAGTGGGAGATCGTCGACATGCCGTTCATCAACACCCAAGGCGTTCCAATGAACTAGTTGAAGCGGTAAGAGAGAGTGTTGCCGAGAAATCACAAGTGTCGTATCGTCACCGCGCTCAGCATTTTGGCGTCAGTGGAACCACATTGCGGCGCATTTTGAAGGATGATTTGCATTTGTTTCCGTAGAAAGTGAAATTGACTCAAAGAATATGGCCGACGGTCGTCCACGTCGCTTGAAAAACGGCCAAATAGTCGCTCGTATGACACTGAACGACACTGAACCTGATTTTTGGGATTAAATTTTGATGACCGACGAGACCAATTTCACACTCTCTGGGTTAAAAAGAAAAACAAAAGTCAAATATCTATAACAAATGTGAAAAAGGTCTGGACGGTTACTGGTTTCAACAATGCCACACTGGAAATCAAACAATGCAGTTTCTGCAACGAAAATTCCCTGGCGATATTGACTGGCCACCCAGATCTCCAGATTTTACCCTTTGACTTCTTTTTGTGGGTTATTTGAAAGGCAAAGTATAGCCCAACAAGTCTCAGACCATCGACGGCTCAACGCAAACATTCGTGCAGAAATCATCGCTATATCGCCCGAGATGCTCGAAAAGTGATGGAAAACGCAGCAAAAAGCGCACATTTTGCTTTGGTCAATAGAGGTGGCCACTTGATTGATGTTGTATTCAAAAACTAGTCCAAATAAATTCTAAAAGACCAATTAAAATAAAAAACACCTCATAGTTATTCAATATTCACATAAAATATGGCACACCCTGTACATCCAATGGATACGCGATTTTGCTTGCGTACATAGCTCCGCAACGTAATATAAGGGACTTATACACATTTAATTTTGAACCTAATATTATTTTCGAGCAGTAGTGCAAATAATTCAGAATTAAAACAAATAAAACAATCGCAAAAAACAAAACCAAAAACCAGAAATTGTATTTGTTTGATATAAACGTGTTCGAATGAAACAAAACCAAAAATTGTATATTTTATTATAAAAGAAAAATGATTTTGCAAATATGTGCGAAGTACCAAAATATCATACCAAAGAGTAGAAAAAAGACACCGTGCCACCTACAATAGGTGTGCGTAAAAAAATAGAAGGATGGTACATACTCAGTCAACCTGTTGCAAATCTTACCATCGGAGGTAGTGGTTAAAAAACGAAATAAAAACTAAACATACAAACTCAAACATGAATCCACAACAAATTCAGAAGATTCAAGCATTCTAACAAGTGAATGAAAATATTTGCATTTTGGAAATTGGAAATATCTCGCAAGTTTTACAAATCAACAAAAATTAAATGTGATGAAAAAATTCTCATACAAATCATAAGAAAATCTATTTAAGAGGGGAAAAGAGCAACAGGGGGTCAACGAAATATCCATTGTCAAAAATACGAACGAACGAATCACGGTTGCTTACGAAACAAGACGGATAATGAGAAGAAAAAAAACCAAAACAAATGAAAATAAACGTTTTTTTCCATTTTACTCTACAAAAATATTTAAAATTTAACTTAAAAACAAAACAAACAAAAAAAAAATTAAACTGTTGTTGCATAAACTGCTGCAAATATTTCTATTGGTTTTTTTTTTTTTTTTTTTTTTTTTTTTTTTTTTTTTATAGTTGCTCGACTTACGATAGTCAGCATCACTATTCTCCAAGTAGATAAGTGTTATCTGCTCCATATCAGGTAACTCCACTCTGTAGATAATCTCGCCTTTTTTTTACATATAATTAAATAACAAATTCAAAAGAAAGAAAAGAAATTATAAATTAAATTTTGTTCGTTGGTTTGTTTTTCGTGAGTGATTTTTTTTTTTGCGGCGGGGGGAGGTTGTTTTCGATTGAATAACGAATAAACGAAATAAACAAAATAAAGATAAAAACTTGTGACAAAATAGTGAACGACTGAAATGAAACTGAAAACGCTGAACATTTTGAGAATCTGATTCTTTATGATAGTCAGACCATTTATTTAGAAAGAAAAAAATCGCAGTTGATAAAATGACAAAAAAAAAAAAAAAAAAAAAAAAAAACAGCAAATGAGCTTTTCCCAAATCAAGGTTCAAGTCATCCTTTAAATAAACATTCGCACACGAGTATATTCTCGATATGTTATTATACGTATATAATGAGAAGATGTACACCCAGATTTGCACAACAAACAAGGATCAATTTATAAAAAAAAAAAATTAGAACCAAAGAAATAAAAACAAAAATCAATGAAGCTTAATAGGATCTTTATGAAGGGGGAGATTATCTAATTATTTTTTGTTTAAAAAACTAATCTCAAACACGAATGTTTAATTTTGCTGAAATGTTGGATGAGTGGGATTCAATTTTTTCGTTCTCAACACAACATAATATTAAATACTATCTATAATAAAGTATATGATGCAAACTTAGTAGATACAGCGAAATGTCAAAGTTAACGCTTGTATTTGTTTAAATAAATGAAATGTTTGTTGCATATAATTGTGTGTACGAGTGTACCTGCAACCAATATAACGAATTGTCACCGACTAAAATTTAATTTCGGCTTTAACACTCACACTATATCGTATGTGTTTTGAAAATAAATAAATATAATATAAAATAAATCAGATGAAGCAGTACCACTGAACAATGACAAAGCATAAAGAAGGAAAAATGGGTATAGAAAAAATCAACTTTTGTGTAAGGGAAAAATGTAAGTGTGATTGTCCTTTGTTGTTTCGTACTCGTACCAGTAGCATCTAAATAATCTGACACAAAACCAAGAATAGAATGAGGTCTGATTGGTAACTTGTGATTTTTCGCAGGAACTAACAGGAACTAATAGGTCCGTTCCCGTACGCTCCCAAAACTACGAAAATCTACGAAAAATAACGAAAACAACGAAACCCCGTTCGCGTACGCAAATATTTCGTAGTTTTTCGTAGAAGAGAGAGAAGGAAATTTCCCCATGTTACGAAATTTACCACAAGAAATTTCTTTGATGTAATAGGTGTGTTTGTTATTTTTTATTAACACAAATGGCACATCTGTCAAATAGTAAAAGTGGGGGAAAATCCTCTCTTCTTTTTTAACTATTGAATATTTTCACGAAAAAACTAATTTTCTTTTATTTTGCTAACAAGAAGTGATTGACATTTCACAAATTGTCAGATTGCTGTTTGAAGTATGTTCCTCGGTGACTCCATGAAAAAGATATAGCACGATTTCGCCAGAGGGGAAATTTTTTGACACTGTCGGCTCTCTCTTCTCTTGGTTTTTGGCAGTTGGATGTAAATGTTCATAAATTAACAGGTTACCAAACACACCTAATAGGTCTGTTTGGTGTGCTTTTCGTGATCCAAATGGGACATCTGTCAAATAGTAAATAATTTGAAAAGTGGGGGAAAATCCTCTCAGAAACTTCTTATTACACAAACAAAAATGAAGATTGACATTTCACGAATTGTCAGATGGCTGTTTGATAGATGTCCCGGGACTACTACATGGCTGTGGTGTAGCACGATTTCGTAGAAGGGGAAATTTTTCGACACTCTCATTTAGCTCTCTACCAGCCATTTGACAGTTTGTGAAATGTCATAATCTTCATTTGTTAGTGGAAAATAAAAACAAATTGACAATTTACCCACGATGTGGTTCAATTGCGTTTGGTTACTTTTGTGCAAGTTTTCCATTTTTTGAGAGGATTTCGCACCTTTTTTCAAATTATTTCTCTATTTGACAGGTTTGACCAACTTGCCCACAAAAAAGTTACCAAAGAGACCTATTGTTCGATCCAGTGTCGCCACAGCATAATTCTGTGAGAAGATTAACAAGTTACTAAGAATTAAAAAGTAATGCTAACGAACCACACTTGTCTTGTGTGGTTTGTAGTGACGCTAGCTGTGCACACCTATCTCGTGGTGTGTGTTGTGCCGCCAACACATGCAGGATTAACTCTGTTGTGGATATTTGAAAACGACGATGATTTGATTTCCATTGCAAAAAACACCCCAAAAAGTGGGCGTGGTCATATATAATGTATTATTTCTAGAACAACAGAACCTCAATCGTGACAAATGATACTCTTTGATGCTTGTCAGACATTCGAAAGAGGTGGGCACTGTGAAAAACTTTTAGGTGTTTGCGGCGGGATTCGAACCCAAGACCGCTGGCTCAGTAGTCCGACGCACTAACCACTTGCGCTACGGTGCAAGTTGGTAACCTTAAATCTCATCGAAACACTTCACTTCATGTAAAAAAAATTAAATATGCAATCAAAGGTGATTTTGACATTTCTGACAAATATGTTCTGCACAAAGCAAATCAGTTTCGAACAGAAAGTTTTTTCATTGAACACGAAACTGTACTTTTCTGTTCTTTTCTGCCCAGAACAGTCTCATTGAACAGACTTATAATCTTCTTTTGAATTATTCTTCAGTATTAAGTGCATTCATGGTATAATTTTGAACGAACGCGTCGTTCTATTGATGATAAGTTAAACTGTGCTTACAATTTCAAATTAATATCATTATGAGTTGAAGTTCCAGTCAAATAATGGAAATAAAAAAATTATTTTTTTCGTGCCTGCGTGCCTAAAGGAAATTACCGTGTCAAAAAGGCACGATCGTGCCACATCGGCAACGCTGTTCCTATGGCGTCACACAAAATGTGACCTCAGATCTCGTAATATCGTTCAACGTCAACGCCGAAGTAGAGCTACTTTCTACTTGGTCGTGCATTGGACAGTTCACACAGTTGTTTTGCTGTTGTTTTTTTCGTGTGCATAGACTAGAAGCATATGTATATTTATTCGCAAAAAATGAATTTCTTCGACGACAAATTAATGGCTCTCCTCAAAGAGAACGATTTATGGTACATTATTGGAAACAAGAGGGCATTCTGCCACATACCTAACCTCTCAACGACCGACCGTCTGAAGCCACATTTTGTGATGCAAATTTCGGAGTCGTGCGTTGGACAGAAAATATCGTTAAGTCGATAGCCCATTAACGCACGACCGCGCGAACGCCACATTGTGATTCGGCCATAAGAAATTTGTTTAGAAACATAAGTTCTGTTCCCGTACCTGTCCAAAACAGCCGAAATCAGTCAAATCCTGTTCCCGTACGAAGATTTTTCATGTTTTGACAGAAGAGAGTGTAGTTTTCGGCTGTTTTCAACAGTACGGGAACAGACCTATATACATACATAATGTCGACATACAAGCAGTGCTGCCACTAAGGAAAAAAATTCCCATAGCAAATTTGCGTAGCAAAACTCAATAAGTCCATAATATGCCGTTTTTTATCAACAACAAACCAAAAACCGCTTAGTTCTTTGTTAAAAATAAACAGTTTTGGAGGGACTTGTATAGTTGGTATATTACACCCCTATTACGGTTAGCGAGTCGAACGAAAAAGTTGGCGAATGTGACTATTTGGTATTACGGTTAGCGACTCGCCGAGATTTCATGTGACTCAAATGTCAGAGTCTAGGCGAATTGTGACTTCACTCTATTACGGTTAGCGAACGTTCGACTAGAAATCAATTTCTTCTGTCAAAATCAGTCGAATGGAATTTTCTGGTGACTAGGTAGTGCAACAGTGTAATGAGTGGAAGAAAAATGAAAAATTAATAAAATTAATATTAAATAATATTGTTTACAATAAAATAATGTTTTGAAATATGTATCTCAATCTTTAAAAAACCATCCTCGCCAGTTTGAAAAATTGGTTGTGTTGATGGTCGGTCGAGTTAAAGTGGCAAAAATTCAACATCCACTTGCCTGAATTAAAAGGACCTCTTGACATCCTCCAGGAAATTGTGAATAAAGAATAGATACTTGAAAGCAACCAAAATCACCAAGGAAAGATGCAAGAACTAAAAGACGTGATCAACATCTGGAAAGCAGTCGTCCATTGGAGAATTTTCTTCCGAGATAGAACCAACAATGGAAACCAAAGATCTTATTGCTACACTAGGCATTCCTTTTGATACCATTGCATACACGTATATATATGTATTTACCAAACAATTATAGAACAATGCATTGCTTTTTTTTAAATAAACACTTAACATTAGTACAATATTTGTGATGGTCTAACTGGTTTCCCTGGATAGAATAATTTAGGATCTTTTCCAAGTGCTTCTGATAAGGCATCGTTGTAGACTTTGGATAATAGTTTTTCTACATGCTCTTGCTTTTCTTTCCACAGTCCGGTGATGTATTGACCAAAGACGAGGCCAGTGCATGAACTCTGAAACTGCGAAAGTAACTAAACGTTCTTATAGAGAGGTGAAATTCTGGGACCATCACAAATAATAATTTTATTTATTTTCTTTAACCATCGAAATCAATTTAAAATTTTATCTCAAATTAAATTGCAGTTTATTTCACAAACAATCAAAACAATTCTGCTTTCTGACACTTCACAGCTGATATTTGAAGTTTTTCCTCAGACAGCCCTGAATTCTCTTAGCGAATGAAAACGTTCGCTAACCGTAATACTTCGACAGCAGAAATTCGCCTGGGAGTTCGTCTCGAGTCGAACGTTCGATTCGCTAACCGTAATAGGGGTATTAAAACCATTGCAATACCAGTCCGATTCCAGTCAAATTCGAACATATCCGAAGAAATATATACTGCCTGTGTAGGGTACGATAGAACAGTAACATAGGTTGGTGTCGTAGAAGTGAATAGTTTGAAAATATGTTCGTTCCATTTTTATTTATCTGTAATTTTGATTCTGAGCGGTTTAAAAATTGCAAATTCTTGTAGACAGTTCCTGTTTCAAAAAAGCGTAGCAAAATTGCGGTATTTAAGGAGAGTGCGTAGCAAATTTGACTTTTTTGAAAATCCCGTAGCAGTTTTGCTACGATCGTAGCAAAGTGGCAGCGCTGCATACAAGATCCGTTTGATAAGTCAGTGACTTTGATGAGAGATGGGTCGAGTTCATAAATGCAATCATACAGTAACACTGCAGAGATTGCGTTCATTATTGTATAGGAACTGTATAACGAATGCATACGCTGGGGAACACTTACATTCGAACTATGTACTATATAAGCTGTAAATGTTTTTATTTGGTTGCGTAAAGTTTACAGAAGTGAAAGTTTAGGACTAATAGGTCTGTTTGGTAAGATTCCTAAATATTCGTGAAAGAGAGAGCCAAATGACAGTTGAAAAAAATTCCCCTACACTGAGAGCGTACACAATCCTACAGTCTTTTGCTTGGCGTAGGTTTGAACAACTCTGTCAGACCAGCCATCTGACAATTGTGAAATGTCATAATCTTCAGTTGGTGGAAAACAAAAATAAATTTCCGCTGGTTGAGAGGATTTTCCCCCACTTATCAAATTTTTTATTATTTGACGGCGAGTTAAGTCTTACACAGAAAAAAGATACCAAACAGACCTAATGTGAGCATTTTTGATAGATTTAAGTTATTTTACTAAACAAATTCGTGAATATTTCTTAATGACAATTTAAACTCCAATTTGGGTTTCAACGAGTACTGTGAAACCGACAAATTTTTAAACGGAAGATCAAACCAAAACGAGAGTTTAAACTCTCACTGTGGAACTGGGCATCAGTAAAAGATATTTCTTAAAAGCTTTATAATACTATCTATATTTTTGTAAAGTTAATCAAACAAGAGAAAAAAAAACTTGCAAATGTTTTTTTATGTACATAAAATTGGTTAAATGGTCGATTTATCTAAATTGAAAATGACAATGCTAGAAAATTGAATTATTAATCTCACATTAGGCGAATTCAAGATGAATACGAAAAAAAAGTGACAGTGATTATGAAGTAAGGAATAAATCATTATTTTTTCCTTTCAATAAATAAAAACAATTCAAACGAAAAGTGAGTGTCAGAGTAATTTTAGAAAAAAAATAAAAATAGAGTTTTGTTGGAGAAAAGACTGTGTACCGAGGAAAACCCAAGTCTTAAAATTATTATGTGTACATATTTACAATAAATGCAATAGGAAAATAAGAAAAAGGAAAAACTAAATTGAAATAAGCTTAATTAATCTAAAAAAGAAAAAAAAAACACAAAATGATAGTAGCACTGTTATACAAAATGTTTCTTTTTCATTAGTAACCTAAATACACCATTTAACATGAAAAAAAAAAAATCAATACCGAAGTTAGTTTAATATATTGTGTTTTAATGATATTTGAACTCGTTTTTGGCTTTGTACTGTTCGTTAGTGTCTTTTTTATGTTTTATTATTTTTTTAGTGAAAGAGGAAGATATTAATTTGTTCTGTTATATATAAATATATAATATTTAGACACACTATAAGACAAAACAACAAATTACATTAAAAAAAAGAAACAAGGTTTCAAGTGAACTTGGTACATACCTCCTTCAGCATTGGCATCGTCTTGTGTGTAGCAAAGCATAAAAGCTAGAAAACGAATCAAGAAATAAAACAGATAGTTATACAAATGCAATACAAGAGAAAGTTAGGGGTTAGTTCCATTAAAAAAAAATTGTTCTCTATATATTGAAGAAAGATTGAAAAAAAAAAAAAAAACAAACTAATAGTGGTGTGTTGGACAAAATTAAAGATAAAATTACATCTAATTTGTATTTACGCCGAAACCCAATTAAACTATTGCCCATCTAACTACTGCGATTAGAATAAGTAAGATTTAGTATAAAGTTCAACAAAATATCCTTGTTTCATAGTTAAAACCGCCTTTTTCCCTCGAGCAGCGAACGCTTTGAAATATCGTTTTATATTCATAAATATTGCGTAGTTACATTTTTTTTTTGTGTTAATTAGATGCTTTTATATTTGTATAGTAACTTACGTTGCTGATCGTTGCAGTCATTATTGTTAACGTTTTCATTTTCAATGTGAACGACTCCATTGGCTAAAGTTTGCACAGCGTTTATGATTTTTTTTTTTTGTTTAATTTGGAACGTTTCAAATGATTTGATAAGAAAATATTTGAGTTGGTGGAAAGCGACATAAACGTTAAAAAAATTTGTATATGAAATGAGATAAAAGAAAAACAAAACGAAAACGTTTTGGGACAAAACAATGTGAGAAAAAAATATAAAATAAAATCAAAAAACACAAGTAAAGCAAAGAACTCGGCTAGAATTCGTTTCGAATACTTACGTTCCTGATCACTGCCATCCTCGTTTTTCTCATCGCGACTTTTCATGAATGGGAACTTTCGCGAAAAAGTAAAATTTTTCTTTTTTCGATCTAATGTTGATTGCTACAAAAGTCATTTCAAACTCATTTTAACAATATTCACCTAGACAATATAATATTTTTGTATGCATACTTTGTCTATGTTGTTGTTGGCCGTATGCCCCTGAAATTTGACACTACGATCTCTTGCTCTCATCTTACGTTCCCAGCGGCGTTTTGACGGCACAATTCCTATTACTTCGTCTTCGCTATCACCCAGTACTCGACGGGCTTGCCACCACTCGTCGTCGGAGGCATTTGTAACGTGTAAAATATCTCCATGTTTGAATGGAAGACCACGGGAAGGTAAGCCATCATCTCGGTTTGGATCGTAGTCGAAAAGAGCTCTGACATATAGGGAACGCTTCTGTGACGTCCGGAGCAGAGTACCAGTGCCAGAGGATAGAGCAGCTTGTTGTTTGAGTTCGTGTATACGAGCCTCAAATCGATTATAATCCTCGGGCCGGTATTGAGCGACTAGAGTTACCACGCCACCGGAATTCTATGAAAACAAAACAAAAACCAAATCATTTTAAGTAGAGCTTAAAAATTTACTTCAATAATTGTAACATGTTCACGGGGACGCGACGTAAAGTTGGGCCTAATTGAATCAAAGTGTGCAGAAGCTCTAAAAATGTATGTCTATAACTTTTGTGTACACAAGTCCACTATAACCAAAACTAACAGACTTATACCGTGGAACATCCATCAGCCGGACTCCATTACCCACTGACAATTACGTTTTCTCAAATTATTTTTTTTCTGTCTTACGCATTAGTTTTCGCGAATCAATGTTCTACGTAAGTCCTTGCTCTAAATATTAGGTCCGTTCGCGTACTTTTTGCACCAAATATGTGTTTTCTGTCAAATTTCGAAGAGTGGGGGTGACATGCGAAAATTACGAAAAAGAAAAACAAACGCGTTCCGTTGCTGCCCATTTTCCTATGTAGTAAAAAACAAAAACCTCGCGCATTTTATGCCCGTACTTATTCTAACTTTCTTGCCTTTTGGAACGAATTCTTGCACACTATTTTGAACACGTCAAGAGCTTGTGAATATTTGATATTCATAATGACTGACGCTAAAGTGTGTAATGCGCTTATGGTACTTATGTATGTTGCGCAAGTATCAAAAAACTTCAATTAGATCGACGAAATGATTAGATTACCAGTGAAGATGACAAAAGCACTTAAAATTAAGGCTTTCTGTTTGACATGGATAGAATACTTTTAAAATAAGAACAAGAAACTGACATTGCAAGATCTTTCAAGATCTTAAACCTAAGAGATGGAGATGTGAATATTCCAATCTATAGAGCAACCGACCCATGAGCCAAGATTTTTTACTTTTTTCTTATTCTATTTATTCTTATATTTATTATTGTTGTTGGAAAACGATCAACAGATAAGCTGCGTCTATCTTAATATATAAAAACGTTTGTGCGTATGTACGTCCGACTTTCACGGCTGAACCACTGAAGCTATCCACCTTATATTCACACCATATGTTCGTGTGGTGCTCCGGGTGGTTTTTTTTTTATTATTAATTTTTTATTATTATTATTTTTTTCTAGGTGACGTTGAGGTCGCTTTTTCAAAATTATTATTTATGGACCGATTTAGCTCAAACTCACACCGTATAATATCGGAATAAAAAAAAAAGTCGTTGGTAAAATTTGGATCCGATAGGTGGCGCTGGGGTGCAGATATTTACGAAAATGTAGTTTTCCCCGTATAGAATTTTCATATCAACAATATTGAATTTAAATGGACGGGTCAGCTAGTATATTATAATACAATTGGATTTACTGGGGTTTAGTGTCAAAAAGGTTTCAGATCACCAGTTTACGATTCTTTGGAGGTCGTCATTAATTTTGCGGATTTGTCCGACAGAAATCCGTTTGCAGCTATGATACAATTGTACATCATCCGCGTAATATAGGACCTTGCGGAACCCCTGCAGTGGATTCTATTTGTAGGGAAGTCATGTTTTTAATGACAACCGCTTGTCTTCTGCCATGGAAATAGTTAAAAATCAAATTTGAGGCTGAGCGAGAGCAAAAATACAATTGTATTTAGTTTTAATACGAGAAGACTGCTTTAGAAAAGTCACGAAAAGTAACCATGTCATCCTTATATCATCAGTTACTTTGATTAATGCCATTGTCCCACGGCTGAGCCCAAACTGATTGGAATAAAGTAACTTTTTGTGTAAATGAAAAGTTGACATTTGACGATGTAAGCGGACAATTTCTTTTTCAAGATTGGGATAATTTTAGCTAACTTCCAAACACTTGGAAAGGACGATGTTAGGACTGGAAGAATGTACGGCAATATTAGTTTTACAAAGCATGGATGAATTTTCTTTAACTTCGATTTTATTTGTAAGATAGCCTCGACTACATCAGTTTGCTCGATTAGATAAAACTCAAAAGAATCGCCAGAATCAATACTGCTGGTTCGATTGAACGAGCGATTCGTAAGCTATTGTTTGAGCATTGATAAACCTGTCTATTAAGTTGATTTGGGTCTAATTCATCTATATAGGAACCAATTATTCACCCAATTCCCACCTCTCTTCAATTTTGCCATAGTGTTTTCGCAGGCGGTTGATATTTACTGTATTTTGATAAAAAATTCGTTTAGCTACTAAATTTCTTATTTGACGACAAATGTTATGAAACTCTTCGAGCTTGAAACGTTTCCATTTCGCGTAGGCGACATCTCGTTTATTTAACTTGCACTTCAACAGAAAACCAAGGGATTGATGAGCTCTTATATGTTTTTGTTATAAGAGGAACATGTTATTCAAATAGCTGGGAAACTGTTTCTTGAAGATAGTTTACTTGGTTCTTAGCCAAAGATTCTCGAAAAATTTGGTTGCCAATCAACATATTGTAAGTCTTACTCTAGGAGCTCAAAATGTATGGCCTTGAAGTTTCTGTAGGTGTACTTTATTTGTAAATATATTTTCTTAAAAAGGCTGATAAGCAGCGTGCGACAAGAGTTACTGCAGATTTCTCCACAGTGGCGGCAACAATTTTTAAGAGTAAGCATACCGTATTAGTTTAATTGTTTTCTAACAATCAATACGTCCGCCTCCTAACCATTATGAAAACGAATTTAATAACAACAAAAACTTACTTTAAGCGCTTGAGCGGCTTCCTCGTGTGTGGCATTCTTTAGGTTAGCATTATTAACACTAATCAGCTGATCACCACGCTTCAATTCGCCACCCAAATCAGCTGGGCCGCCAGCCAAAATGAATGACACATAAATTCCTTGGCCATCTTCGCCACCGACAATATTAAAGCCCAGTCCTTGGGCACCCTTCTGTATAGTGATTGTACGCGCTTCTCTGTTTGTGAACAAAAGAAAAGAAAATAATTAAAACAAAATATCGTATTTTAACACCCGTATACTCGTTAGGCTAATTAAGCGCTTTGAAATGCACCTCACGTATTGTTTTTTAAAGAAGTTCTCATTGAACAACTGCAGCTGTAAACAGCTCATGACTAATTAATTTGATTTACACACATATACACAGACAATCGACTGAAATTGTTATTACACTAACCACGCGTATTTCGTTTAAAATTTGAACTAGAATAATAAATATTTGGAAGCATAAATAAAAATCACAGAAGCACAAATTCACACAACGAAGTAAAAGATACACCAACACCCTACCGGATGGAGAAAACCAAATGATTTCATTTTCGATTCCGATTCAACGAATGACATATGTATGCGTTGTCTTTTTAAGAAATTTATTCGTACTGCTTCGCGTTATCTTTTTTATCTTGTTTGATGATACTTTCAGACGCGCTTTCAGACTCTCACTCACTCACTATCTGTTGCGACTTGCGACTCACGATTCATTATCACTTTTCTCTAAAACTATATTTTCAGAGATAAGGCAGATTGTTTTGACCATCGGCGCGCGCTTACCTTGTTATGTCTTCTGTACTCACAGCACGGGGAGTACCAGGCGGTACCGCAGCGAGCACATTTGATGATGCATACCTTGATGCAGGTTCTGAAATGATAACAGTAGTTATCTGTTATTAAAAAGGAATAATATCTTCTACGCGCGCACGTGCGCTCATGGGAATAGGGAATAATAAGTCTATCATGATTTAAAGTGTATGTGCGTGTGTGTATAAAGAAAAACGTGAGTAATAATCAGAATGTCTTACGAGGCAAAGGTGAATGGGATCTTGATGTTGCTGGGGCAGGTGATGGTGATCGAGCGTAATCGACTACACTCTGTCCAATATTATTGATCGCACCTGTAGAATGCGAGTTAACTGGACTAAACGATGAACTAACTAAATGCTGTGTTTTCCCAATAACCAACGTCGCTTTGTCGGTAATCGATTTGAGGGTGGCCACCGCTTGTTCGTGAGATACATTCTCTAGATTCTTCTCCGTCTGCAATGCAAAGAATTAGTCATATTTGATCAATTTAAATTGTTAAACATACCGCATTATTTCGAACCGCAATCAGTTTGTCACCAATGTTAAGGCGACCATCAACATGCGCTGCACCACCCTCCATAATCTTCGTTACGTATATACCATTATCGCCTGGTATATGCTGGTTACCAATGCCACCAGCTATGGAAAATCCTAAGCCCTTGGATCCTTTTACCAAGTCAATCTCGATAACTTGTGGTCCGCTATTAGCTGCAGCGCCAGCACTCACAGCCGACGTGTCATCCGCCGCCGGCGCACTTGAATTCGCAGGCCGTTTTCGTTTGACATGCAGCTTAACATGATTCCCGGCTCTTTTCAATGCATCGACGGCTCCGGCATGAGGCACATCAACAACAGATACATCGTTTACCGATACAATAATATCGTTAACACCGAGGCGCCCATCGGCTGCTGCCGCTCCACCGGGTATCAATTTTGTTATGTATATTGACGTGTCCGTGCCAATGTGGGGATTGTCTGTGCCACCGGCGATGGAGAATCCAAGTCCAGAATTGCCCCGTTCCAATTGAATGTCCTCATATATCCAGCTGTCATCGCCATTAACCTGGCAAGCAAAAAAATAATAAAAAAAAAAATTTTTTGTTGAATACATTGAGTTTTTTTTTTTTTGTTTTGTATTTTTAATTAAACACACATCTGTACTGCAACAAGGACAAAACAAGGTACAGGTCACGATAAAAATACCACAAGTCCGAAGCTAATAATTGCATTCTAATTTGTCGTTCTATTTGAATTAAAAGCACATTATGAGAGTTAAGCTGAGTTTATTTAAGGCATTTGCGCTAGTTTCGAATCGGTGATCTCTCCAAATTGATAATTACATAATTTAATCTTTGGAAAATGTATGCTGACTATTAGATCATCGAAATGGGTTTGCGAAAAGTGTCTCATGTTGAAATCTTTATTTTAAAGCGTTTAGCTGGGTCTCTGGTTAAAACATGCACAGTTTTTGTTTTTGGGTCCGATTGCTACTGCGTTCTTTGGCATCGTCTGGAAAATGTTTGTCCATATACATATGTATGTACGCCCCATCAAATATAAATGAAATCTATAACTGTGAATTTGAATTCACCCTACATGCCTGATAGTTCCGTGTGACTTTTATGTGTTTAAAAAAAACATTTAAGAAGACAGGAATGAGAATGAGAATGATGAAGTACTTTTTGAAGATATTTAAGAAACCTCTTTTTTCAATTGGGAAAGTAGTTTAAAGAACCAGATGAAAGAAGAGTATTGAGCTTGATGGAGATTGCGTTGAAAAACTAAAGAACATAAGATGTAGTTTGATAATGAACGCCTTTCGACTTCATTTCATTTTATTAATTTCAAAATAAAACCCGACACAATTTTTGTGATAAGGAGCCACTCTAATCCGGCCAGTTAAAAAAAACATCACTGTGAAGTTTGTAAGGTTCCAGAAGTGGATTTTCTCTCCAAAACAGTCATTGCATGTAGGGGGAGTAGAGGATGGTGTAAACGATTTTTGGAAAATTCATTCCACAGTATAATTGAGGGCCTCAATATCATGATGTTTCGAAAAAACATAGCTTTGAACTACCGGCATTCATTTTGCATTGGTTTTTTAGAGAAATGTCAGTAACAATATAATATTTTTGATCCTTGAAAATAAAGTAATATCGTTTATATACCGAGAGGCACAATTAACCGCCCACCCAGTTATTTTACAAAGAATGGCAAATTCCAACTGAATCACAAAAATGCATGCAATACACAAACAAATGTGGGCACCGTAGCGCAAGTGGTTAGTGCGTCGGACTACTGAGCCAGCGGTCTTGGGTTCGAATCCCGCCGCAAACACCTAAAAGTTTTTCACAGTGCCCACCTCTTTCGAATGTCTGACAAGCATCAAAGAGTATCATTTGTCACGATTGAGCTTCTCAACTCGCCGTTCGGAGTCGGCAAAAAACTGTAGGTCCCTTCCATTCGTGCAAAAATATAACACGCACACACAAATGGTTGCGAGAAGCAGGCCCAGGTTCACCTCGAGCTGTAGCGCCAACAAAGTAAGTACACAAACAAATTCATGTTAAAAATATCCAATTGACAAAGGACAATTATTATGATTGTGTTTTTTTACCGTTACTTTTCAAAAACAGACATAGTGAGACCAAGCAAAATGGGCGGTGAATTGTGCCTGTCACTGTACAATGTGCAGTGTATGTGTGCCCCACCCATGGGGTAGGCGTAGAAAAATGTATATTCTTATGGGGTAGGTATAAACACTCACTTTAAATAATTTTCTTATTAATAAAGAATAATTAACTAACAAAAAAATGGCTTAACCCTTTCGGGACGGAAAAAAGTTTAGTGATTTACATATAATCAAAACCTTCAAGATAAACGGTTCAGCACAATAAATTTGACGCCTGATAGCTGGAAATACATTAAGATACCGTTACTAAAATGTTGGAAGATGATCTGGTACCGATTTCAATCAAATCAGAGGAAAAGTTTAGGTGTTAGGAATGTTTATATTTTTGGTGGTACATATACATATGCACCAGCGCGTCCCGAAATGGTTAAATCGCTGTCGAAGGCATATATAATTGCAGCTGAAAATGTCCGGGGTTGAATATCTGTACTGGGTCTTCGGACACTGCTCATGTCATCCGATGAAACATCGCCATATTCCAGAGTTTTTAAAATGGGGCGTTGGGAGAGTTTGGCAATATCATAAATCGTGATTGGAGACTCGGGTTTGCTTGTCAAACTATCTTGGAAAGAAATTTTGAAGGCACTTTTAAATAGGCCATATACAGATATATCGAGCGGTTGTAGGCGATGACTGCAGTGGGGTAGAAATGACAGGAAATATTATTCTGTTGTTATCTTAATGAAAATTTATCCAAACAATGTGAAACTGAAACCACTTTCAAATGGTTAAAAACTTTCCTTAAAATGCACAGCTACCCAATCATTCCAAATTTTACTCTGCGATATCAAAAATGTTCTTTTGTGAATAAAATGCCAGAATGTGGTTTTCGTTCTTCAAAAGTATTCCCAAATACTGTTTGTTGCTACACAGTACTGGATAGCAGCAATATCATCTGTTTACACCTACCCTACTCCCCCTATAGTTTGGATGCAAAAGCTTATTGTCAGACAAGCCGGATTTTTGTATGAATCGATTGAGGGTAGTGATATCTTAGCCCAGTCTTCCAAGTTGTTGAAAAACTTAACGGAGGACAGTGATATCAAAAATGTTCTTTTGTGAATAAAATGCCAGACTGTGGTTTTCGTTCTTCAAAAGTATTCCCAAATACTGTTTGTTGCTACACAGTATTGGATAGCAGCAATATCATCTGTTTACACCTACCCTACTCCCCCTACAGTTTGGATGCAAAAGCTTATTGTCAGACAAGCCGGATTTTTGTATGAATCGATTGAGGGTAGTGATATCTTAGCCCAGTCTTCCAAGTTGTTGAAAAACTTAACGGAGGACAGTGATATCAAATGTTCTTTAGACTCTATCTCTTCTTCTTCTTTCTCTACAGCGCAGCGGCTGTAAAAGTTTATATGAATCTATCCAGCTTATGATGGGAGGTGTGAAGGTGAACCTATGTTATGTGCATATGTATGTATATGTCTGTGACTTTTGCATAACCATTGTCGTACATTGATTTTTGACCAACAGTGTCAATATTCACATACGTATGTGTGAACTGCACCACCCTTGGAGGCAAATGTGATTCCGATTAGGCTGAATAAAAATAGCTGGAATAGTGTTATCTTTATTTTTTTAATCAAAATGTTATAAAAAAAATGAATAATCTGATTGCAGTTTTATTTTGTCACAGCTATTATCCTTACAATAATATAGAACTTCACATAAATATGAATACATTCAATAACAAAACATGACAAATACAATGAAAACATAAGCAGTTCAGGCTTAACAATTAAAAGCATTCAAAGTACAGCATTAATAACTTGGAATTAGTACCTTACCTTTAGTGACGATGTCGAGTGAGCCTGAAAATCATATTTTTCAAAAAAAAACAAAAAAAGAAACAAATGAATAAAATAAATAAAATTAATAATTTCTACAAGTTAACAATAAAAAAAAACATAAAAATACATATTGCGAAACTTTCCTTATCTACTGGAAAAGGCGGTATTACCTACTCATATCAATTACATTTAGTAGGTAAGCCACGCTGATAGCAGGGATATGTTGAACTTGATACTCTAATCAAAAGGGTGCGGTGTAAAAGAAATTAAAACAAAACAAACACATATTCTACTAAAATTCTTTGAGTATCTAGTACGTGCGATGTGTGTGTGTGTGTGTAGCTTCGATGAAGCAATAAAGAGTTCACCACCCAGAGCAGGCTATCTACAAAGAAAGCTGGTACGAGTATGAATATCTACTGCCCAGCTTTAACTAAATAGTCATTTAGTAATTGTGTTAATGGAATGCTGCGCAATGACTGCTAATTGATAGGAAGAGGAGTTCCCTGGCTCTATTAATATTTATTTGTCTTATGTGTGACCGACCAGCCCGATTGTAGATGACAGATCAATACATAAGTACATACATATGCATGTACATATACCCTTGAGTCCCTAAGATACATATGTAGCTAAGTTCAAAAAGTTAACTTTACTTTTCGTTGTCCTCTATGAGAAGATACAGCTCATAGCTGTATTACGCTAATCATTGAAAGTCTCTAATTAAATTTGCTTTTCATTAGTTACACAAGATACGTGAGCATACAAATGTACATACGTATGTATGAACGTATGCACCTACTACATCTACATAAATAAAGAAACTACAAGTGATATGTTAAGCAAGTTAACAAATTTACTGTGTGTAAGGAATTCCCATATTATTTTTTAGATAAAGAATGCGAAGTTCAGAAATGATAACATAAAAATTTTATTTAGATGACACATTACAGAGTGACGAATTTAACGACTCATATACTCGTATTAATTGCCTCATTGTTTATGGAAGAAAATAGAATTAGAAACTATCAATTATGGCATAGAATGCATTTTAGCTTTGCGTGCTGTGCACCACATCGACAATGAATAGACTAACGGCTAATCACCTGCTTAACCAGAACGCAAATACGGCAAAGTGGGTCCCATAATTGAAAGAAAAGCAGCAAACAACTGCACTGTGACGTACTTTTATTATTCCCAGGTTCTTGAGAGGTTATCAAATATAATTTTACGTAATATTATAGCTTTCAGAATGCAGTGATATTCAAAGACGAATTATTATTATTTTTTATATTCACAATGTTAAATTAAAGCCGAATTTAAAAAAATATGCGTAGCTACTGACTAGCTTAGTTTGCATACTCGGGGGTGTCATCTAAAAGGGCTATTTTATAATATTTCTTTATAGGTAAAATCATATACAAATACCGCTGCTAAACGACCTTGATGCAGTAGGTTATCATCACATAATCTGCATGTGAAGTTACTTTGATTACAGGCTCAAGTAATCAATGAAAGAGAAGTATTTCAGGAGGTATCCATTTCAATTACCAGTGAAAGTCCTTAAGAATAATGTCATCAAAACCCAATAAGAAGCCAGCTAGGATATACTGTTCTAATATATCACACACCTTTACTGGGTTGCTCAAAATATGCCCAGACCAGCTTCTCCATTACATATGTACATGTTACCGGCCAAACCCGATTTCAGGCCGCACTCGTTTATCCTAAGCGTGTTAGGCGCCCAACTAGTTTTGAATTACATATTATTAAAATAAACTAATGGGTAAAACTACAAGGCAATCAATTAGATGAGCAATATTTTTTCAAATAAAGTCTACTAAGTTATTAAAAAACAGTATTTAAGGAAATTTTCGATTTTTTTAATAAAGGAGAACTAGTGTTCATTTATTATTTCGCATACCAAAAACTCACATTTTGTTTCCTTGCAGTTTTTATTTGGCAGACTTTCATTTAGGTTTGTAACTATTTCGCCATAAAATATTCTGCATTCACTATTTCGCGCGAAATTTTTTACATGCGATAAAATCAAAGCCAAACAAAATAAAAATACAAAATAATATTTTGCCAAATAAAATAAAGCGAAATAGTGAATGCAAACTATTTTAATGCGAAATTATTACAAACATATATTGGCCGGTAACATGTATACATATATTTGTTTGCCAGTCTCAGTAAAAATGATTTATGAATTCCCACCTCGATCAGGGTACTGAAAGATAAATGGGCGTTCTGTCGAGTTTTTAAAATGATAGGTATTAATTAAAAATTAAGTCTGGACGATGATTTATCAGCATTAGAAGGATGTGCATGGAGTATAGTTCAACATTCGTGAATTTATAAAAGGTGAGGATTACCAACTTCATTATAAGGACTTATCTTTCATTAAAGTCCTACTCCGAAAATAGGCAACGGTGTAAACTAATCCGATATGGAAATGGTCAATTCAAAATAAATGCTTAATGCAAAGCTTGAAGAGAAGCGAACAAGAACGAATATACACGATTGTGGTCGAAAAAGCCTGTCTGAAGTTGGAACGAGGTAAAGGCAATAAACAATTCTATAAATGTATGGCTAAATAGATCGACATCCTCTTAATTCGGCTTTTCAAACTCATTAATCTTATTATTGTTGGGTACGCTCAAGCTTGATGAAGGGTTCCTTATTGGGCAGAACGCCGTCTTTAGCAATAGAAACTATGGGGACTGGATACAATTAATATATAAGTGTTTGTGCTCAGGATCCAATATTTATTCTTAAAGCCCAAGTCACAATGTCGCATTCGCGCGGTCTCGCGTTGACAGATACGGGTAGAAACAATGCAAACATATGGGGTGCTCTTATTTGGTGTGAGTGGAAGTGCACCCCTTTTTCGAAAGACACAGCTTCCTGGTGCATTGTATGTGTTTATTTCAGGCATATGTCTGTTTTGGGATTTATGAAATCTTAGATTGAAAATATATTCTACGTCTACCTTTCTAGTTAACGAAAACTTGAGTAGGTTAGGGCCAGTTACTGTACTTTACAAGACAACTTTGTAACTTTTCTTTCAAAGGCACAGAAAATGTTTAAGGCCGCTTCCTAAGACACAGTTTAATGAGACTGTTTATTTTGACAAGGAACGCTAAGGTATAGATAGGCACTGTGAATATTGGATTGTATTAATTTGGATCTCATCGATTCAACAAAACTTTCACCAGCTTCAATTGTTTATTCTTTTCCTAAAAAAAAAAAACTGTCCACTACTCCATATTAATCACAATGGATACAAAAAAAAAGAAATTAGCTCCATCTTCGCTTCTGGGTCGTTTCATGTAACAGTACTTTAATTCAATCTGGACATAGACTTTTATTTATAGTCACCAAGAGATATGTTTGTCCTCATGCTTAGTCATTACGTTTATCTTACATAAAAAAAAAAGCAAGAAATTATGCGTAAGAGCACTGCAAATTGTCCAGTTCTATTAATACTTATGCTACTTGGTTGCAAAAATACTACATTTGCTGTCTCCGTGTGTATTTAAAAAAATCACTGCTCTGAACGGAAGGCAAGAATAAAATCATGATCACTTCCATAGAATCAGCAGCGCCCCACTGACCTCTTTGCACTGTAATCGCCATTGTCGTCTACTGCTCTTTCTTTGCTCGTCCGAATTTTCTTTTTATCAACAATTCAAAGACATTCACGTCATATTTTTCATTGCTTTGGAGAAAATATTTGTTTTACAAATTTTTCAAATGCTATTTTTGCCAACCAAACATCAGCAAACAAAAACAACAATATTTCGCTTTTTTCCTTAAAAAAAAAATTAAATTTTAAAACAGTCTATTTCGAGAACACATTCGGCGGATGTATGAGCGAAAAAACAGAAATAGGAGTGATATAAACACAACTCTATATGAAACGCTGCCAGAGTGTGCGTTTTCCGATAGCATGGGAAAAAATAAATGTACTTTTATTAATGAAATTAAAATTTACGAAATAAAAACGATCGAAAATTACCGAATCCAAGTTGAAGAGCGATGAAACTTTCTTGATGAAACCACCTCCACCCTCTTGTTGACGTTTCTTTTTTCGGGTTGTCATTTTTTGTTTTTGTTTTATTGCTTTACTAGGTGTAGATAAACTTTTTTATTTCTATTAAAACGAACGCGGAAAATCAAACAAAATAGGCACAGCAGCGGAGCTAATTTAATATTCCCTTGTTATGTTTACCAAAAAAAAAAATCACATTCCAATTCCGAGGTCTTCTTCTACATCATAATGGTCTCCACTTGTTGTTCTGTAAAAATTCCCCTCGGACACATTTTGTTTCAATATTCGAGTGTGAAATAAGTCACACTTTGCACCGCAAAACGAAAATAGCTTCAATGGAATTCAGCACTTTCACATACAATTTTTTACTTGTCGCTGGCTTGATTTGATTTATTAGGTACTTTTCATCCAGTTACTTAGCAACCACCTGGGTAGAGTAGAGTACAAAACGAAATTCCGGATTTATTCTAATCCCCAGATAGACAAATTTCATAATACTTTTATTTAAGTTTATTATTAATTAATAAAAGAAAACAAAACACAAAACGGGAGGAGACATCGCGCTGCCGCCGATTCCAGCTAACTTTACAAATTTTCTGACAACTCGACTTGGAAGTGGAAGGAATTCTCGTTCCAGGGCGCACGCAACATTTCTCGTAAATAGCGACGCGCGATACTCGAACTCGAATGCCACTGGAATATCATATGCGTTTCCAGTCAAGATCACCGAAAGTCAATCGAAAAATCATAAATCACACTCTTAATGAATACCAATACGATTATATAATTGCATTTTATCGACATTTAAAAACAAAGAAACTACACTCAAAGTGTGTGTGGTATAAATAAATCACCGCTATATAGAAAAGTAAATTGAGCGGACGGACGTCACCTTCAATTCACTCACTCTCTTTCCACCACCACCTTCCAATGATAAATGACAACTCGACTCTTTGGTGTTTTCCAACGAGACTGCCACACTACAGCCACAGGCACTGCATAAGCATCGTAAACACGTACACAACACATCCAAACACTTTTCGGGCGTTCACTTTTTTTTGTATCTACATTTATACAGGTGTTTGTGCTGAACTGTTAATGACCAGACCAGACCGTAGCAACAATGTAGCTGGAAGCTAGTGAGTAGTGAGTGTAAGTGTATAGCTACGTTGTGACGTCATTTGAATTTAATGGAATGTTCTCTGTTTTCAGTTTGACTAGCACAAGTTGGTGCCCCTGCTGATTTGATTTAATTAAAGAGAGCGCCACCGTCGTTGATAAAATTGAAACACAAAGTTCGTTTGGTTTTAACCGTTTCCGGTTAAAAGGGCGCAATTTTATTGATTATTTCTTGCTGTTACTATAAATTTACAGAGCAAAATGTGAAATCAAATTGAAAAGGCAAACAATGAAACAACAACACTCATGCAAAAAGTAAGAATAAAAATCTCTAGCAAATTTTATACATCCTGCTACAAAATTAAAAATAAAAAAACAACACCAAACAACACTTAAAATCATTTATTAGCAAAATCAACTGGTAAATGCGAAAAACACCAAAACTGGGATTGATTTTGGAATACTTAATTGCCAATTTCTGCACTTACAGCTTGCTCGGAATGAAGGGACTCCGCCACCGATGCCGCCGCCTGGATATTATTGACTGTTGCTTCGGGCGAATGAGGTTGTAGTTGTTGTTGGTGTGGTGGTGATTGTTGTTGTTGGTGTGCATCTATTTTCGAAATTTCAGATTCACCTTCGACCTTGAATCGGTGATTTTGCTGAAAATAAATAACAAGTTCATTGATAAATTATTTAAATTGTAAATGAAAACGTAAGGCGCTCATTACAGCGTCACCAGCGTTTCTCTTTCCAAGAAGGTTTTTTGCAAATAAATAATTAAATCGGTGCTCAGCAAGACGCGTGGGAAATGTTTGTGTAGGTGCAACCCCTCTCTGAAACCCTTGGAAATTTTTAATCTTAATCGACACTGTTTATATTGCGATTGTTATTAACTTCCTGTACAGTTAATTTTGTTAAGGTGGCAAAGGTCACTACTGGGTCCCACTCTATTCTTTGAAAGAAGCTCAGTGGGATGTATACATACTACAAACACATGTAGATGGAAAAGGGTCCCGGAGCAATAAATTAACTAGGCCCACAAAATCTTTTTTATTGAGATTTAAAAAATTAATATATGTATGTTTTTTTCAAAGGTGAATAGTAGGGACCTACTATACATATCATATATAAATAAAAACAATAATGGTTTATTATTACAACAATGAGAGGACAATGAATGGTTGATGTGCACATGCCAATGATTAACGCTACTTCTACAGGATAGGTTTACCATTTGCCTTTAATTTGAACGACATTTTATAGGTAAATATGATAAGTGAAATAAATTAAATTAATAATTCTGTTGGCAACGCCACCATAGACATGGGGCACACTGACCCTCAAATATCTGACAAGTTTGTGTCAGCAAAATATTTTAGTTAACGGTTAAAATAACACATCAAGAGAACAAATCGAAGAAGTCGCATTTTGAAGAAGAAAAGAAAAGATACTAAAAATATAGTAACTTTGTTTTGTTGTGCAGCAATTATTATTTAAATATTATTTATAGACAATTTGTAATACATACATTATTTTCCCTTCATTTAGAACAAAGTGGAGTACCGTAGAATGGCTCAACAAATTCTTTAAATTGATTCTTCCGACCTTTTTAATAAGTAGATCTGCTATTATAGTTGAATGCTCTAATTGTTCCTTTTTGTCACACACTATCATTTAATTCTAACGAGATATTATCTTCAAATTAATGCTGCTAAATCAAACACTATGATACATATTTTAAAAAAGACCAGAATATAAATCGCTGGTAGTCTCGCCAATTTATGTTGAAATTGAAAACAAACACTTGGACATGCTAAGTGCGGCAGCGCCACAAGAAAATACATATTTTATAAACACGAAGTGGGACACCACCCAAAAGAACTGTGCAAGAATAAAATGTGCAAAGATACTCGTACTTTTTCTTGTGCTATTAGAATGAAGTACACATTATGTACATTCATACATAAGTAAATATGTATATACATATGTCCATGTACCGAACATACTATATTGCACTGACGAAAATATTTGTTTGGGTGATCCAAACGGCAGCTATTTCGTATAACAACAAATAAAAATCTTCTACCTAAAGAGTTTATAAAAAAAAACGTAGATAACGAGCAACTGGCAGGCACTTCCTGGGATGCTTCTGCAAACTGCCAGAATAACCCTTTCAGACACGAAAATCAGCCGATTGAGCTAGAGATATTGACCTTGAAGCAACTGATCACGAAAATGCAATAAATTTTTTTTTCGAAAATGTACCAAAATGTACCAAAATATACTAAATGGTATATATAAGGGACATCGTGTCGGAAAGGGATAATGAACCCCAGTTAGAAGTAATGAAAGGTTCTTCAAAATCCATAAAATGATGCTGGTAGAGGAAGAGGAAGTGATTTATGCAATTCAAAAGTCTCGTCAGTTGCTTCCAGGAAGACAACCAATTCTATGGTTTCAATTTGTCAAGGAAACGAAAAGTACTGGCTTACTGCCCGAACTCAGTGGCGAAGCTGTAGTGGAAGTAGGCAGCGCTGTCAAAGTTAAAATACACGTAAACCCTATAGCGCACAATCTGATGCTGTAGTATGAAATGTATGGTGAAGCGCAAAGTTCAGCCAACTTCAACTTTCTACTTCCACTACAGCGTCACCATTGTGTTCGGCCAGTTAATAAAAAGTGGGTACACACCATTGATGTGTGTAGCCGCTTTAATTCTTGATATCATTCTTAACCACGGTTTGCAAGAGTTCTTCGGATTTGGAAACGAAAAACTCATATGCCAAACTGTAGGAATTCACCCGATCAAGTAAAATCTCACCCAACTTACACACTCGTATGTAGTATCTACAAATGTACGAATGTATACGTATAAGTACAGCGGTGGCTCGTTACTTCGAATACTCGCTGGACCAGACATCTCAGTAATCCGGACAATAGAACTTTTTTATTCAGGACACTTTCAGAAATGATGTCTTAATCGAGACATCCATTTTATTACAAAAAAAAAAACAACAACATATTCACATTTGTTTTCGTTATCTGGTAGGTATTCCCCAACAATTGTGTGGGCAACAAAAGATTTTATTTGGATACACGTGTTCTATATTCTGTTTGTTTTTTTTTTCCCATTTTGTATTAGAAACCAATTAAATCTGTACGAAACGACTTTTGCTTCATATGGATAAACACAAACACAAAACGACACGATTCGGTGATCCAGATAATTTAATATTTCGGGCAACCCTTATTAACATATATTTGTGCGTATTATTGAGCACTGACTGTAAAAGCGTTTTATAATAATCAAGCTAAAGACATAAACTGCAAGCGGCACAGGGTCTGGTATCTACTGTGTGGAACCAGATCTAAAGGTGCCCTGAAGACTCCCGGATACCTGTAGCGTTTTTCAGGCAGAAGTTCTAGCCGTATTTAGAGCTGAAGATGAAACGAATATCCGGTAATTAAATCGGCACTAGTCAGGAGCTGCCGCAAAATGCTCAGGGTATTATGCACGCAGAACCGGGTAAGATTATGTGGGATGCCTGGTCACTCCGGGAGAGAAGGCAATGGGTTTGCCAATGAGTTGGCAAGAAAGGGGGGAACTGCCACTACCCGAGGCGGTGAAAGTAGCTCCACCACTTTGCTGCATATCAAAGGTAATGGATATGATTACAAGAAGGGCTGACCATAGATGGTCTAACATTGTAGGACACAGGGTTTCCAAGGCACTTTGGCAAGCGCTGGACCATAAAAGGACCAGTGAAATCCTTAGACTTAGCAGCGCACAAATGAGTATAGTTATAGGAATATTATTCGGGCATCGCCTTCTGGGCAAACATACCAAGAGGCACGGATAGTTGCAGATACTGTAATGATCTAGGTGTAGCAGAGAATATCGCACATATGCTGTGTTAATGTCAGGGCATAGCACGTAGTCACAGGAACATTTAAGGCTCCTACTTCTTTAGTAACCTATAGACTAGTTTTAAAATTTTGCAGGGTAATAAAATGCTTAATTCAAATTGTGGCGGCTTATGTGTCATCCTTGGATGGATTCTAAGGGGATCGCGATGTCCCCACTCTGGTGCCTAGTTTTTACGGATTGCTCAGCCTCTCAACCCCTCTCAATCTAACCTAACCTAACCTAAAAACATATTCCTGAACGAACATACGGCAACTACCACATATCTGCAAGGAATGCTCTTAGTTGGCGTTCATATAAAACAAACAAATCTATTCTTAAAATCTCCAAATCTACAAAGCTGCCTCAATGCCTGTTATATTTCTGAACTGGGAAACAAGACTTTTAATTCCGGAAACCGTTAGACTCTTAAATTTATTAGATGCATTTAATAAAATACGTGCAGCAACACTCTACACATTACACATGTATAAATATATAATTATATGGATATACTATAGGAAGTCAGCAGAAATGCAATTCCTTATTATTATATTATAATATTACAATTTTCATGTAGAAATACAGTGGTGAGTGACCCCAATAATCTCGTTTAATCATGATTCCATCCATAATAGATACTTTCATAGAAAAATGTGTGTGGAAAATGTTCACATGTGATTGCAATTCATTCGTGGGGATTTTAGCAAAAGGTTTTACTAATGATGACTCATTTTGCCCGGAGGTGTGGTCGGCTTGCCAGTGGTTCTATTAAGGCCACTGACAGTTGGATGAGTTTAAATTTCCCTATAGGTAGCTCTGTTTACACTGCAAGCGAATTACAATCAATATTCCTGACAGAAATGTCTGGAAATCAATAACATTCTATACCGAGGTTTTTTAAATTAATGTCGGGAAGGAGCTGAGATTTACCTTGAAACATTAGGAGTCAACCGTTTCTTCCGAAGCAAAGCATAGTTTTCCGGGACTCCAACAATACATCACAAGGGAAAAAGAGTGTTACTGTTTCTAGTCTGGAGAGAGGAACTTCGAGTGTTTTGAATAATTTCTAAGAAAAATGAGATGATGCCTGGCATATGAAAGAGGCAGGTAATGAAACGAACTTGCCTTGCAAGAAAGGGAACTACATGATCGAGAATTTTGTCTCTAACTACAGATTGATTGCCATCCTCAGAAACTTGAGTAAACTCTTGAAGAAATTAATGCTCAGGAAATTCAAGAAGTTCTGCAGCGAAAACTTCATAACCCCTGACATGCAATTCGGCTTTGGAGAGAAGCATTCCACACTGCATCTGCTCATGAAGTTCCAGCATGATATCACTGTAGCCCTAAACATGCATCGAGTCGGATGCCTTCTGGATGTCAAGAAAGCATTCGACAGCGTATGTATTGAAGGCGTCATCCATAAACTTCAGTTACTAGGCACTTATCAAAAAAAAAAAAATGTTTTTCTTTCTTCCAGGAATTTCTTTGTGCAACTGGAGAAATGCACATCATCAGTGAAGAATATCAGAGCTGGTGTTCCCCAACTTCTAAATTCGGACTGTTCCTTTATATTGACTTCTGACTAGCCCATACCAAACATCTGCGAGAACCTACTCTACGCCGATGACTCACTAACATATTCCACATCGATGTCACTGTGCGGAAAATCCAAGCCCACATGCACAGACTAATTGAGTACTACCAAAAGTGGGGAATCAGAGTAAACGCCTCAAAATCGGAGCTCATTTGCCTCAGGAGACCAACAACCAGCTGTGGGTGCGGCCAACGAATTGCGAAGTGCAGAAACTTAACCCTGTAACTCCCGCATGGATCAACAGTGGCAACCAAACGGAGCGTGAAGTACCTGGGGATCCTCTTTCACGAGCTGTGCAGGTTCAACACGATTAAGACATTGAATCGATTCGTCACCTACTACACAATTGTTATACCTTAGTGGTCAGCGCAACAGAGTACGACTTCGCAAGTTAACTAAGAGTCGGGCTTATGGGGAGGATTATCTGCTGAGAGCCTGATTCATCCCAAACGGAAGCTCTCCCTAAGTAAGGAAATTGTATTGACTTTTTAGATAGAGCTTTCTTCTAGGTGGCGCTACAGTTCCGGGTGAAGCAGGGACTACCTCTCGGAACGATTTGTATGTGCGTGTTAGATTTTTGCCAACTCCGGAGATGTGGCACCGCGAAAAAAACTTTATGGGTGTTTTGCTGCGATTGAACCCGGGCAGCATTGCGTAGTAGTCCAACGCACTTACCACAACACCACGGTGCCACTAATTGGCTAGTTATAAATCAGTAGCTTAGAAGGTTCCCACGGTTCCACAAAATGGGCGCAATAAGCCTTATTAATAGTAAAGTGTAGAGTCACGAAAAAGTCATAGGAAACCTCTTCTCAATTGGAAATAGATATATTCGTTTAAATTATTTACATTCTCATATCTTTACCTGGCCTTATTTCGAATGGAAATCGTAATACACTCACCTATGTGTAATGTCGTAAAAACATCTAAATATGTAGTTCAAACAATTTAAAATCCATTTTCGTTTAGAAAAGACTATTTTTAAAACATTTTAAAACTTACATTCGAACAGCAGCAGTTGTATTGATTCTCTTTGGAAACATGAGGTGGCGGTGCACGTCTACGCTTGCGGATGCGAACTGGCGATCGCGAACCAACGTAATTGGAAAAACGCCGTCTCGAATGGCGCACAATCGACACCCAATCAATCATTTTGTTTTAGTTGGAATTTGTTTTCCTTTCTTTTTATATTTTTAAATATATTCGTTGTTAAATACTGAGCTTATTTTTTCCAAACACTAAAAAACTTTGCTTTTTACACAATAACCGAAAAAATCAACTAAAATTAGAATTAATTCTTAAATAAAATTTGTCATGGACACAGTCTATGCGCGGTCTCTAAAAAAATAAAACACTAAAAAGTGAACGTCACAAATTTTCGTTGATTGGAAACAATCGCCATTAAGCTATTATTAAACTTCAATCATTTCTACTTTGCCCAGAAGAAAAAGGCGAAAAAGTTAACTGAATTGCACTTATCAGAGTTCTAGGCGGTATCGGTGGAATGCATAGACAAATCACTTTTGTTTTCGTACTCGAACTTAAGGAGGAAAGCCGCAAACATTTACACTAACACGGGTAGGTATCTATGTAAAGTGCCTGGTAATTCGGTCAGGAGGGAACGCCACAAATACTACCCCTACCCTACAATAGCTTGACTTCCAAAGGAATACACATAGCTTGGTTTGTTTTGTTTTATTTAAATTGTTAAATTTTTGTATTTTTTTCTTGCAACTAACAAAGTCCTTTACAAACACGGAACAAGTCGGATATAAGTGCAGCGCACTTAGCGCCTCTTCAGCTACTACTCAAGGGAACATTTTTTTTCGCACTGAAGACTGATTTCCCAATGAGAGATTTTTCCTTTTCCCCCCAAATGTGTACATATAATTTTTCCAGTAGTAGGTATAGGTAGGTATTTATTGTTTACCAAATTCAATCTGTTTAGTTTCGCAGAGCGAAGCTCCTTCAACTCGTCGCGTCGTTGTCGGTTGGAATGGAAGAGCTTTCACGTCACTCGGTCTCGGATAGGAATACGCATGCTCTTCATCTGTCCACCCCCAAATTACCTGACCTGGCCGCCAGTGTTGATATTTTATGGTATTTTTCCCTTATCGTGAGAATTTTGATGTGAAAAAAAGGTCAAAGGAAAATCCCAATGCTGTGCAGAATTGTGAGAATTTTAGCGAAAATACCGTAAAAAGACAAAACCTATTTTAAAATTTACAAACTATCTATTTTCATTTTCATTTCAGTTCATAAAAATTATAAATTATTTTCTATAACTTTTGCATAACGAAATATAGTGGACGCTCACAAATTAGAACTCTCAGGAAATTGAATCTTCCAGAAATTAGAACCTGAGTTGTTAATGCTTTGAACGCTCTATAATTAAAACTTAAGGCTCTAATTTCTGAGCGATTTTTTTAGTTTTTGATTCGCATGTACATACATTATTTGCCAATAATAAGTATTGCTACAAAAACTGCTAAAGAATTCTTGGTCCAACTTATTAACCCATTTTGGACCAGCGTGTGGTATACCACACAGCTAACTTTGGATAAAAATTAAAAATATTAAATAAAAAATATTTAAATAAGTGTTGGACCTATAATTAGGTTTGGTATCTTGGCAATACAAAAATACATGTTTTGGACAATTCTCACCTGTCCATGGGTACACCTGGGCTAGTAGAAAGTGTCAAATTTTCTAAAATAAAAAATCAAAACAAAAATTTTTTGATATGGGATATCTTGACAACAGACAAAATAGGCTTTTGGTAATGTTTGTAGGCCCCACAGGTAGCTCTACCTGCTGACGGGTGTCAGCGGAAAATGGCGTGTGGTTGACAAAACGGCAAATATTGAGAAAACTACTCGCCAGATTTTTTTTATTTTTAGCAGGAATGCTTTTTAGAATAAAATAAGACGATCCTGAAAATTCCAGCGTTGAAATTTTCCGGGCCGGTCCTTACTGGGTTAAATTGGGACTCCAGCCAATACGACAGTGACGAGGATTTGCCACTAGCACAATTGGTGCAGAAATAATCAGGACTGGAATGAAGTTCTTCGAATAAATCAAAATCGTTTAGCATAAATTGATCAAATTAATTCCATCTGTATAGAGGAAATCGACGAATGGAATGAGGACGTTTTTGAAGACGGATCTGAAGATGAACTCAGTAGCTATGATGTAGCCTAAGATAACAACGAAGACGATGTTGCACCAGTTATTTCTCACTGTACAGCCATTGATTTCGCATCGCCAGCCGCCAAGTACTTATCTCTTCTTTGTAAATTCATTTATTTTAAATTCAAATAAAAAATAAAAATTATTTGTGCACAATTTTATTTTGATACCTTTTATTTAAACATTTGCTATCGAACATATATTTTTGGTCATTGACGTCAATAATTTAATATAAGGTCCGTTCGCGTACTTTTTGCACTAAATATGGGTTTTCTGTCAAATCTCAAAGAGTGGGGGTAAAATTCTCTCAAAGACTGAAAAATCACGAAAAAGTAATCGAACGCATTAAGCACCAAAAAATGAAGAATGTATGTTATTTGACAGATTTGACAGATTTCATAATACACCCCAAAGACATTCCTTGGACTAAAATTCGTAGCATGGGCAATTTCTTACTCTCTCTTGAGCACTCTCTTCTACGAAAAACTACGAAATTTTTTTGTACGCAAATGGGTTTTCGTTGCTTTTCGTTATTTTTCGTGGATTTTCGTTGTTTTGGAAGGGTACGCGAACGGACCTATAGTGTGCCCGTGCGAGAACTCTCGCAAGAGAAAATCTTACCCCCAAAATCCAAACTCCCCATATGAATTGTATCTGTCAACAAATATTTCCAATATGATATCCATATGTATGTAGCAAATATGTCAACCAAAAGGAATGAATTCTTAAATCAACAAACACTTCCCATATGATTTCCATCTATCAACTAATGGAAATCATACGGGAAATGTTTATCTTTTGGGAGTTCATTTTGGGTGGAATATTTGTTTTGATCTTTACTTTAGTTGGCGCTACAGCTTGGGGTCGGGGTGAACCTGGGCCTGCTTCTCGCAACCATTTGTGTGTGCGTGTTATATTTTTGCACGAATGGAATGGACCTACTGTTTTTTGCCAACTCCGAACGGCGAGTTGAGAAGCTCATTGACAAATGATACTCTTTGATTGTGAGTCAGACATTCGAAAGAGGCGGCACCGTGAAATAAACTTTTAGGTATTGGACCCGAGCTGGGATTGAACTCGGGAGCATTGCGTAGTAGTCCAACGCACTTACCACTACACCACGGTGCCCACTACTTGTTTTGATCGGTTTTTTAAGTTTGATAAAATTTATAAAGTGAAAGTGCAATACGTCACTGCTTTGACACCTCATTTGTTAAGATTGGTTAAGAGCCCCCGCACACTACAGACTTTCTATCGGCCGATAGTTTGGTCGGGTTGGGCTGGTTAGTGCGCACACTGGGCCGATTAAATAGTCGGGTTGGTAGTGAGTGCGCACACTAGACAAACAATCGGCCGACTGTTCTCGAACGATTTGGTTTTGCTAGTCGTTAAACACATTTTGCAGAGAATAGTCGCTTAATGGTAGTTAGTAAAAAAATTTCCAGAGAGGTAATCATTGCACTACGCCCAAATATGTCCATATTTAAATACGACGAAATATCCAGAACTTAAAGAAAATTAATTTAAAATTCAGAGCAAACTGAGCTATAGAAAAAAATCGGCCGACTTTATAGTCTGTCCTCTGTAGTGTGCGCACATAGAAAAGCGCCGTACTGATTAAGTAGTCGGCCGATAGTTTGCCAATACTTTAGTTTGAAGGCAATCGTGTAGCCTATCAAACTTATTTATCGGCCGATATCGAATCGTTATAGTGTGCGCACTCTCATATATTTTCATACTAATTAAGAGCCCGACTAAACTGTCGGCCGACAAAAAGTCTGTAGTGTGCGGGGGCTCTTAGTGTGAGAGCCGCAAATGGTACCTATACAACAACAAATATTATGAAAAATATACATACATACATACCTATATGATGGTAAAAAGAGCGAAATGTTTTCAACTGTGTACATGGCCAATCTTTTGGCCATCCGTAATGATATCGTTGTATTAATTTCAATTAAACCAAAAAAACAAACAAACATTACTGATCATTATGTTAACCAAAAATTAGTTGTTAACTAATAAATTATGTAGACGAAAAGATGTGAAAATTTGGATGTGAATTAATAAAACGTTCAAAAATTAGACCATTCCGGAAATTAGAATTACCTACCTAAGGAACAAAGTGGTTCTAATTTCTGAGCGACCACTGTATATATAAGGAAAATGCATAGGTATACATACATATTTGAATTGTGCCCGTTGTTGTGGGAATATAAAGTACCACAAAAGAGGGGAAATCACCGTAAGCAAAACCGCTGAAGTTCTGACCACCAGTCGATTGGATTTTGATATTTACATATGTACAGTGCATACATAATATGTACATATGTATATCAAAAACACACTACGAGTAGATTTTTGAAATTTTCTGGAAAAAATGTTTGGATTGGTTTTTTTTTTTTTGTTGTTTCTGGGTAAATGTTCGAGTATCATGAATGAAAGGGTGTTGTTGAGCATACAAAAAAGTAAAAAACAGCAACCACCTTGTTGCTCAAATAAATGAAATATGAGTTCCTACATCTACGTATACATATAAATAGAATTTTTCAAAGCTTTTGTTTTGCTTTGCCTTTTCCACTCTCGAATTGCGAGTACCTACCGGAAGTTGATCTTCGTTCCTTGCCGATGATATCTCACAATTTCGGCTGATATTCGAAGATATCTTAATTAACTGGAAAGAAAGGAAAATCATGGGGTCAGCCTTGACTTGTTATTACATATTTGAATTGCACTTTTCATTCGATTTCGTTTAAAAATTCTACTCGTGCCACATAGAAAAAGAAATATAATGTAAACGTCCACCAAACACAAATAAGCAAGAAAAGAATAAAAGATTCACATATTAAAATACATACAACGAATAAATAATAAACATACAGATGTATATGTAATTCTTGATTAAGTGAAAAAAAAAAAGGAGAAAACAATGCTCTTGTACTTCCAGACGGATATTTTCTGTAGCATGTTGTGCTCGCCTAATGGGAGCAATTTACTTTAATGTACATACGACTATGTATATGCACAACAATATGCTAAAGAAAGTAGGCTACTACTACCCCTTTCCGCCAAAGCCCCCACGTAATCGGATTCTAATATTCTGCAGTATCATCTTGCTCCGTTTGGGATTTGGAATTTGGATTTACATTAAAAGCATTTGACTCCCAATGTTCTTAGCAACAAATTGCTAATGAAATATTTAAAAGTACGACCAACTGCTTTGAACCTGAAACTGGGTTTGGGTTCTATTAATATTAATGGTCTTTTCGTTAGTAGCCGGAAGAATGCCATGAAATGGATAAAAAAAACTTTGCATGCGCGCGATATTTGCTCGGAAGGACTTCTTTGTTGGCTAATATCGCGTGACGTGTTGGACATACAAACTCATACCTCCTCGCGAAACTATTCAACTACGTATGCATGTACATACATGGGTATGTATCTATAGATTGAAGTTTGTTAAAATATCCTTGGCTTAGTTTTTTTTTTTTTTTTTTTTTTTGAAAAAACGACAACAACTGCGTAAAGAGCCATTATTTTAGACTGGGCGAACTTTAACGACGTGTTCCATTCATAAAATCTAAATAAAATCGAAATAAAATACACAACTTTTTTTTTATTACTGATCATTTATTTTTATCTTCAGTCATTGTTTACCGAAAGTTTTGCTTCAGCTGATACTTAATTTGGCTCTTGTTTGTTAGCGGAAATCTGCGTCTAAACATATCCTCATAATGGGCAACTTTAAATGCTGAATTCGGTGAATATTTTGGAACGATAGAAAAAAAGAAACAAATATGTAGCATCAATAACGAATAAAAAATCGTCAATCTGTCGCATTTTGTGAAGACGTATACAAAAGTTCTTACTAAATACATATGTATATCATACGGGAGTCCGTTTTTAGTGTATGTATTTTGTGGGAGTCATACTGACGGACAACAAAGTGTGAAAACAACCCTTTTCGCTGAAACCGAGCTATTTTGTCATTTTCTAGGCATATCTCGCAGAGTTTCGAGTTTCTGATACTAATGGTTCTCAGGTGCCGCTTTAATGAAGTACATCATGTGATGAGTTCCATAAATGTTCTGAGGTCACTACTTTTAAAGTGCAATAAAAACGAGTTTCTGTTTACCTATGGTGCGCCTACTTAAATTTTTATCTATTGACATTAGCGTCAGCCCGCGCCAATAGTTCAGCTTTTTCATTGCCCAGCATCTAAAGCCCAAAACCAGAGGGACACTAAAGCATCCAGAAGCAGATGATTTAACTTGTCAATAGCTTTCACCACGATTTTGCATTAATTGATGCTGTAAGTAAATATTGAACGTCATTTGGAGATAACACAATATATTCGGAAATGTGTACAGTACGTACTCAAATGTATAGCTATAGTACATGCATGACTTCTTGAAAATAGGCTTTAGGAAACTATTCGATTTATATAATCCGATTTGTTGCTCTGTGTGATGCGAGCTGTTTCCAGATATTTAGTACAACTCTCATTAGAGTACCATGTGTTCACATTTTACCTTTAGCCCAAGGATTCAATACTATTAGTAATAATATCAGTTGCAGTTGCTAAACTGTATTCAATTACATACATTGACTAAAAAATGTATCCGTTTACCTCCCATTTGCAAATTAAAATCTATACTTTTCTTATTTATTAAAATCAATTCAAAATTATATGCAATTCAAATAAGAATGCTTTCCCTTGGCTTTTATAACTGCATCCCATCTATTTTTATAGAAAGGACGAGTTGTTCTATGTATTCAGAGGATATTTATTTGCAAACCATCTTTCAAAGCTTCTTTAAGTTCTTCTGTGCCTCTTGCCGTCCTATCCCTTGATTCGATGTCCATTTGAGGACACAAACACAAGTACAATAGTATTAAGATCAGGAATTTGAGGGGAATGGGAAAGAACTTGTTTGACTTTGTATCCCTAGGGTCAAATTGCAATTTTTTTCATCGTTAACTCAGCGAAGGTGGCGGCCGTGGCCGTGGTGGTTAGTGCGTTGGACTACTGCGCATGCTGCTCGGGTTCAATCCCAGCCCGGGTTTAACACCTAAGAAAGTTGTTCACGGTTGCCACTTCTTTCGAATGTCTGACAAGCAATCAAAGAGTATCATTTGTCATGAGAAGCTTCTCAACTCGCCGTTCGGAGTCGACAAAAAAACTGTAGGTCCCTTTCATTCGTGAAGAAAGTAACACGCACACACAAATGGTTGCGAGAAGCTAGGCTTGGTTCTGTATAGGACTGCTGACGCCGTATATTTATTTATTTTTTAACTCAGCGAAGGTTAGGTAATCATTACTCTGGGCACTGCACTGTACACCTGCACACCTAACCAAAATAATGCAATTGGTTGCCCACCAAAACCTGCGGCTCAAAAGGCAAACAACCCCACTATGCCACTGCTATCCGGTATATCTGATAATACCGAGAAACTATATGACTTATATGGCTGAGAAAATTTAGACTAGTCAATTCGCAAGTGCTGATTTCGGAACCGTACAAACTCATGGCACGGAAAAGTGGCCGGTCTTATCAGTTGTTTCAACTTTGAATCTGAATCCAATAACCGACATATACAAATGTAATACTGAAACGGAAAGAATATTAATTATGAGTTAACAACTTTACCTGAACCCTACTTGTACCCCTTTTAATCAGCTTTTCACAGAACTAATTAAAATATGAAGGTCAAGTATCATGTTTCCACTTAAAAATAAAATTGTGAGTAGAAAATACTAGCCGCTGTTAGTCATGCTTTAGTGTACACATAAGAAATCGTGTTTATCAGGCATTATTATATTGGAATAAGTGTATCACCTCGTGATACTAGAACTAGAACTTACATACTTTATTTCTTTAGGCAAATAATAAAAACAAAGTAACAAAAATAACGACAGCATGGTGTTGTACCCCTCTCAATATACTCACGTCTGACAATTTAATCGTATGTCCTTCTTGTTCCCATTTGCTAGCTATTTGCAATGTTTCCGCGGTCTTTTGTTGAACTGTCTTCGAGTCGTCCAGCAGAGTTAATTCATAGAATTCTTGAATATCTAGAACAGAGAGAACACACATTTTTGTACTAATTGTACTGAGCATATGATAATTAACGAGCAACTACAGAATAAAACCAAACATTTTGTTCACAATTAATTTATTAAATATCTATGATCTAGGAGACAGTATTTAATGCTGGGAACGGGTTCTGTTTAGACACAACCAACTTATTGTGACTGTGGGAGATGTAACCCTTTATCTTGCCCTCAAAAATTAAGTTCGCCACAATGCAATGTGTCTCATCCATGGACATGTCATTCTCTCCCACAAATTGCAGCGCAGATCGAAAACTCTCTAGGTCCAACTGATGGGTACCCTTGATTAGGTACACTTTCTTGAACAAGTTGCGATACACCATGAACTTGAGCTTCTCCACTAGCAGGTAGATTCCACACTTTATGAAAAACGTTTCATGCCGCTGAATGACCTCATCAAACTTGCGGACATTGCCCTCTTTGATGGCGTTAGCCAACTCATGGAACTGAAGTACATCGTATTTTTCAAGAACTTGGTTCGTTGGCATGTATCCAAGTAGCATTTTCACGGGAACAAGATAAATCAGAATCAGTCGTTTGTTGTTGTAGAATTTCCTTGGACACTTCTGAAATGCGAAGCTCAGGAACTCATCAGCGCTCTTGTAGTCTGAATCAAACATGGCCTTTCGACCGACAAAGTATTTGTATGTAATCTGTTCGGGGAGGAGAAATGTGTCCTTAAACGCAGAGCTGTCAATAGCACGTATAAGCGGTTTGCAAAGGTGAAGTTTGTTTATCCGGAAGTACACTTTGAAAAGTTGATTGACTAAGTTCAGCATGCCCAAGCGTTTGGTGTCTTCATCCGATGATCTGCGTGTGAAATAAGTAATTAAATTCGAAAATCAAATGGATGCAACCTCATACCTATTGTCAGCAGCACAAACACGAAAGCAACTCATCAAGCAGTCTGCGGCTTTTTCCAGAATTTCACCGGGCTTAGAGAGCTTGCCATTTTGTTCGCATCGTTGCGCCAGCATCCGCAGATCCAGGCACGTTGTGTACATGATGGGAAGACACCAATTTTCCTCTTTCAGTTGTTGCAGCATTTTCACGATTCCCTGTATACATTGTACCTGATTTTTATACGCTTCCATGTTGTCACGACCTACGACATTAGTACATGTATTGCTTTTCATATTTCAGTTATAATAAATAAGTCGTTACTTTCTGAACTCAAATAGTAAAGTACTCGCAAGTGGGCTGAAACAATTTCGTCAATTGGTGGATCTAGCTGCCTTTCGACGTAATTTTCTGGTTCCAATAGATACAGGTTTCTGTTCATTATATGCTTATCCTTTAGCGAAACAAAACTTGCCACAATATCTCCATCCTGTGCTGACCATGCCCGTTGAACACCCGACAAATAATTGTTCAGTGTGCCGAACATGTCTGTTTTAGAGCAGATACTTTATTTAATACATAATTTAACATTTAGACTAAATGATTTTCTTACCATTTATTTATAATCTTTATCCGACACAAAGTGAAAACCAATAAATTAACTCGTATATTAACGCACACCGCACTGGGAAGCGAACCGAACACACAAACTATAAAATAAAAAAGTGACGTTTCTTATATTCACCACAGTGCCGAATCTGAGCACACTCAACAAACTGCTGTCAAATACGATTCTCCGCCATCTGTGTGCGAAAGTTTACACTGTGATAACGAAATTTTTATTGCACTTTGTACAAACTACAGTGAAGGGTTGTTTTTAACAGACATATATTTTTATTTTTTACCAAGAAATTAAATTGAACATGATACAGAATCCGTTTCCTGTAGATTTTTGAATAAATTTTGGGGATAACTACACGTTAATTTTGTGTGGCATTTTCATAGTATTTTAAAGACCGTCAGTCGACAGACATTTCTGTTTGGTTTTTTTTGTTAAATTGGATCCAATAATGAATTGACCGTGAAAGTAACATGGTGGATGGTAGTTGCAATATGTTATACAGTAGAACCTCGATTATCCGGTACAATGACCGGCATGGGCTTGCCGGAAAATTGAAAAACAAGGAAAATCGAATAATTAATAAAAATATATCTTTAAGTTAGTTTAAGTTTACTTTCAATGGTCAAAACAATTCGTTTACGTTTCGTATCCATGAAGGGTAATGTATGTGCACCATCCTTTAATCTTTCTCTACAACGTAATATAAAAATAGATATCACCTACCTCTAAAATATGCAGAGAATCAACTGTTGCACTACAATATTACCTGCTTCTCAAATATACAGAAATATAACTGGTAAAACAACATTCGCATGTTACAAGGAAATACTGTTTGTTACAAATTCGGATTCTCCGACTTTTGCATGCAAAATACATACTCGGCACAGATAATCGAGTTACAATTAAAGGATTTTACACGGATAAGTGAAATGCCTATTACGCACAGATTAGCGAGAAACACGGATTATCGGAGCACGGATAATCGAGGTTCTACTGTATTATTAAAAAATAAACAAAGCGTAATATTTGCCAGGAAAAAAAACAAACAAATAAATAGTACATATAAATAGTAGTTCAATGAATCGAGGATGAAATCTTTTTTAAATTGTAACAATTTCTACAAAAGTTTATGTATCGCCTACATGCATACCCCTAAATAGGCTAATTATGAATTTGTGCCAATAATTTTTTATCTACTGTTGGTTTAACCAAGCCAACCTTTTCGTTTACTTATGGGTTATTATTTTATTGTTTTTTTTTTTAATACTACACAAATTACACCTAGAAAATATTTGTACTTTACCTATGTTCTGAAATTGAAGGGAAATCATGCGCATTCTCAATGTAGAAGCCGTATATACATTTATGTGTCAATGTCGGATAAAGATGAAGATTGCAAGTTTGTATCCATACATACCTATGTACATATGTATGCATACATTATGGTATCTATGCCATTTGAAAAGGCGGCGTGCTTTAACATAATGTCGCTTGTTCATTAGTTTCAAGAGTGTTTTTTAAGCACTTGTGCTTGTGGCTACCTCTACTACAGCAAACGAATACACAAGATTAGTTTGTTTATAGTTTTTTTACGCATGTCGTTCGAATTCATACAAAATATTTTATCCAACGTCTGCAGAAAAAAAATTGAAACTGATTCCATGCATGTTCGCAGAATTGAAGATAAATAATTGATGAGCACTCAGTTTAAACGAATACCTAACTTGAGCTTGGCGTTGTTGGTTAAATGTTTACAAAATATGAATGTATGTATGTATGTCCATGTATGTATTGATGACTGTACATTATTATTTACTTTTGTTTTATGCAAAGTAAACATTTATAGCACTATCGAGGGTGTCACAGTGGTCACAGCTGTATTTGAAATGGACAACGTAACGTTATAACGTAACAAAGTTGAGTCAATGTAACGTTCTTTTCGATAAAACGGTACTTTCTACAATGACCTGTGACTGAAACAAATAAACTAATGTTAGAAACGTGTAGATGAGTAATCGGACACGCACTCAGAAAACCACTTAATCACCTTCCCAGGATGTCACGTAATTGAAAGCCAAAAAAAAAAGACGAAGACGAGACAGCCCAAGGGAAATTCAGAATGAACTATATTTAGAAAACTAGGACACTGTCAACTTAGGACTTCGGTTTACACAAAATACAACGGCAATAGCGAATTGTGCCACGGATAAATTAAATACCCTGTAACCGAAGAGAAAGGTATTTTTTGTTTTCCATTCTGTGTCTGTCATGCCGGATATGCATTTGTAAAAGTCTAGCTGTCTATGGACTAGGAAGCCAACTTTCTGTTATCTACACTCTCCATTGCTGTACTTGTAAAGAAAGGGAATGCAAATCAAATTGTGAAAGCCTATTGAATGATGGGGTGGGGGTGGTGGGGGGAGTGCTGTTAGTCCTTGATAGGCACTTTCTGCAGCCTTGTATAGAGAGAGCAAGCTAAAAGCTAAACACTCTTCAGAAAAAGGCACAATGCACGTGTGCGATAAATGATGGCATCTTACTCGTAACATCAAGTGGTATACAATGCGCTTCACGTATTGATGTTATGCATAGTTATGAGTTTTGAATAGGAGTTTGTATCGATTGCAGAGGTTCGTTTGATTACCGTAAACTATGCTAACTTAAAAAAAAAAACACACACACACTTTACTTATGGTCTATTAATAGGTATACACCACATCTACGAGTATGTACATATATGTTTTCTTTTCGAAAGAATTGTAAGGATTGTAAAAACGTTTAATTGAAATTATGGAACCTTATTATTGTCTTTCCTGGAAGTACATAAAAACCTTTTTCGGGGATTCATAACTTGCGTAGGTATAAACCTTAAAATAGACTTAGATAGCAGGAAATACTCCAGCATTATTACAATCCATGTAACCGTACCCATTTGACGATGAACTCTATTATTCTCACAAGTTGTTCTACTTGCTGCATCCATCAATATGGATGTTCATGTTTCTATAATGAAACTTTTTCGTGCAGAATGCTCGTACTTGTGTATTGTGTTATACAAAACACCAGCCGCCCGCCCACTTTAACAACTTTTAATGAGCACAGCGAAACATCAATAACAACAAAACGCACGGTTGCATAAGTAGGACAGGAGAATTGATTTAAGATGTAACAGAGTGTATGCTTCAAATGCAATATATGAAATTTCATTTAATCTTTTCAACAGACAATATATACAATGATAGGCGCATCATAGTTGCACTTCTTAACAAGGACAATAATAAAGTTTGCAATGTTTTTCTTTTTACAAACAAAAGTATATAAAGGGTGATTTTTTAGCTGGTTTGGTTTTGGCAACACTGGTTTTGACAGCTGACGTGTGTTTAGTACCTTGTGTCACTGTCAAACAGCTTCAGTTTGGTTTGCAATTTAACCATGGATCGTCTTACAAATGAACAACGCTTGCAAATTATTGAATTTTACTATCAAAATTCGTGCTCGGTTCGAAATGTTCATCGCGCGCTGCTTCCATTTTATGATCGGCATTCTCGACCTTCTGAGCAGTCTATTCGGAAGATTGTGACCAAATTTCGCACCAAATTTACTTTGTTGGACATTAAACCACCAACACGTTTACGTACTGTGCGTAGTGAAGAAAATATTGCGGCCGTATCAGCTAGTGTGACAGAAGACCGCGAAATGTCGATTCGGCGCCGTTCCCAGCAGTTAGGCCTTTGTTACAGCACTACGTGGAAAATTTTGCGGAAGGATTTGGGCGTAAATCCTTTTAAGATACAGCTGGTGCAAGAACTAAAGCCAGCCGACCTACCACAACGCCGAATTTAATTTAATTAATTAATTTAACAGTTAATTTCACGTTTCGGGCCGGTCAATTGGCCGCCTAGATCGTGCGATTTGACACCATTAGATTATTTTTTGTGGGGGTATGTCAAGGCTAATGTCTATAGGGACAAGCCCGCTTCGATTGACGCACTGGAAGCCAACATCCATGCATTCATTCGTGAGATACCGGCCGATATGTGTGAAAGAGTATGCCAAAATTGGACTCAGCGGATGGGCTACCTGAGACGCAGCCGCGGTCAACATTTGCATGAAATTATCTTTAAACATTAAATTGCAAGGTTCAAACTATCGATTCAAATAAATATTTCATTCATTTTTTCGAATTTTTTGTGTTTTTTTTTTTAAAAAAAGTTCTCAACCTCTTAAAAAATCACCCTTTAGTACTTACCTAGTAGCGCTTGAAATAAGCGAGATTTAAAAATTCGTATTACACGCTCGATGGCAATACGTAAAGCACGATCCTGTGGCTCAGATAATCTCGAGTGATAGTCCTCCAGCAGTTCAAGAGCGCGGTGAGCTTCTGCAAATGGAAAAATATTACTTGTTATTGTAATTGTGTATCATTTGTGACAATATTGAAATAAAAATAATTCAAATACCAAATTAAAAGAACAGCATCGATATACGTAAATACATACATACATACATACATACATAAGTAGGGTAGATCGGGGACAATAGTAACAGTGTACAGTTGTAACACTCGCTATAATTCCCAAACTGTAACTGCAAATCCTCTCTAACAGGCACATACAACGCGTCTGCATATTATCATTTATTTGCGAGTTTCTTTTCGGCTTCTATACAAAATGGACATCACTAGAGGGAAAGACAGTTTTTTAGCCTCTAAAGTAAATTTGCCCGTTGGTAAACATTTTTGAATAACTTTTTTTTGCTGCAAAATGTATAAAAATTTATTTTCTATAGTATATTCAGTGTTTATCAGTCTATCTTTTTGTGTACTGCTTTGACTCCAGCCATTTGTGATAGAGTAAATAAGACGTATTTTATGTATAAAAGACGCATGGGGACAGTTGTAACATTCCCAATTGGGGACAATTGTAACACATTACACCTGTAACATCTATACCGATACTGCTGAGAAAGGGGCTATAAGAATTAAATTTGAAGAGGGTGCAGTCATTGATTCAATGCAAGCACTGGTCACATCAACAGGCTACTAAACAAAATATTTTATATATCTGGCACAATATTGTGAGGCACTCTTTTTGGAAACCTACCTTTCTTTGCATTTAAGGTAGGTTTTTTACCGAATTAAATCATTTATTTATTCATGCATTCATTGTTGTCATTAATCAATGTGAATAATTACAAAAAACAATTAAAAGTTCCAGTAAAACATATGTTGTCTTCATTCTTACCTATGTTACAACTATCCTCGGGCACTGTTACAACTGCAAGGATATGGGGACGGTTGTAACATTTGTCCCATCTCATTAAAAGTGCATATTCCTTTTTTCATATAACTCCTTGTGGATTAAAATTGAGTTATAATACTGGAAATTATACTCAATGCATTTTTTGTTAAATCCGGCAATTTGAATTTTAGAATCCTTGACTGCTATAATTTTCACGGTAATTTTTCAAACGTAATTACGGTATAGATCTTTCGCACCACACCCTTCAGAAATGCTCACACTGTGTCTTCTTATCGTTTATTTAATAAACTTCCGCCTTGTTTAACAACAATGTTCTATAACTCAGCAACCGTTAGAGATAATGAAACAAAAACAAAATATCACAATAGAATCAAGTATGGCGCAGCCGATGGTATCGATAACTGTATTTTGATATAAGTCGACTTGTTCTGTTTTTCCTTGTTGGCACAGAAATGTTAAATGCTTTCATTTTCCGAGTGATGAATCAAGCTTAGGCCTTTGACAAGGTTGGCATAAAGGTCTAGAGTTAAAATTACATAAGGACTTACCTAGTCAATACTATACAATTCTAAAGAGTTACATTTCGGATCGACTGTTCCGAGTTTATTATGGACAAGAGTCAAAACTATTCAGAATTAATGAAAATCGGAGCAGGTGTTTCACAAGGAAGTGTTCTTGGACCTACCCTGTATCTATTGCATACAAGTGATATTCCGTTACATAATAACGCGATGATAGCTATCTTCGCAGATGACACTTCCATTCTAGTATCAGGCAAATGCGTCGTGAAGGCTACAGAGAAGCTGCAGAATGCAGTGAATAGATTTAAAGATTGGACGCAACAATAGCGTATAAACATCATAGGGCGTTAGGTAATAACACCCAAATCGATTTGGAAATAACGCCCAAAAAAATTTCGAACAATTTGTTGTTGTAATATTTTTAGTCATTTTGGGTGTAATTTCCTAGACAGGGCTCATTTTATAGTAGGCAGTAAAGTCCAAAATAACAAGTGGAAATATTTGAAAAGGAAATAATGCCCGAAAAAGGAAATATCACCCAAAACAATTAAGACAAAATGAAATAACGCCCAAATAAAATTAAGAATTGCCCAAATGGCAATATTGTTGAGTAATTTCTACTGAGAATGTAGAATGTCATTGAAAAATGCAACCCACTCAAAGTTCGATGACAGATATTGCAAGACTCTCCGCAAAATAAACTGGACTTCACAATTAGTTTGATTGCTTTTTTAAAATAAACAAAAAAAACGATTGTACCAAACTAAATGATTCCCGCGGCGCGGCGCTCCATGTCAGCGTGTGACGCGAACGGTACGCGGACCGGCCACCCGCACCCCCCCCCCGCGTTTTTCATAACTCACTAATTTGGGAACAACATGGTTGCAAAGTTTTGTTTTTAATGGGTACTAGCTGTCCCGCCTGGCTTCGCCCGTGTGTACTAAAACAGTCTCGTTAACCATCAGGCAAAATGCAATTTTCTTTCTGCCTAAGCCTGAAATACTACAGCAATACGAAAAAGAAAAACAAAAAAAGAATCATGAAAGTCGACACAGCGGTTATCGAGTTATAACCTCATCGAGTTTCACGCCGAATGAATTGTATATGTTATAAAGAAGACTTGCAGTTTCTTTATATCGCTGTTTCGCATGTTTACGCATACACATAAAGAAACTTAACATATACGTATGTTATACTAAACCTCGCATCTACTAATATGAATTGGAAATAAAGCCCAAAAATCTGGAAACATCGCCCAATTTTTACAAAAACAATTGTAAACTTTTTATAACTTGGGTGATATTGAGTTTTGGGCGATTGTACCAAACTAAATGAATCCCGCGGCGCGGCGCTCCATGTCAGCGTGTGACGCGAACGGTACGCGGACCGGCCACCCGCGTCCCCCCCCCCCCCGCGTTTTTCATTACTCACTAATTTGGGAACAACATGGTTGCAAAGTTTTGTTTTTAATGGGTACTAGCTGTCCCGCCTGGCTTCGCCCGTGTGTACTAAAACAGTCTCGTTAACCATCAGGTAAAATGCAATTTTCTTTCTGCCTAAGCCTGAAATACTACAGCAATACGAAAAAGAAAAACAAAAAAAGAATCATGAAAGTCGGCACAGCGGTTATCGAGTTATAACGTCATCGAGTTTCACGCCGAATGAATTGTATATGTTATAAAGAAGACTTGCAGTTTCTTTATATCGCTGTTTCGCATGTTTACGCATACATATAAAGAAACTTAACATATTCGTATGTTATACTGAACATCGCATCTACTAATATGAATTGGAAATAAAGCCCAAAAATCTGGAAACATCGCCCAATTTTTACAAAAACAATTGTAAACTTTTTATAACTTGGGTGATATTGAGTTTTGGGCGATTGTACCAAACTAAATGATTCCCGCGGCGCGGCGCTCCATGTCAGCGTGTGACGCGAACGGTACGCGGACCGGCCACCCGCGCCCCCCCCCCCCCGCGTTTTTCATTACTCACTAATTCGGGAACAACATGGTTGCAAAGTTTTGTTTTTAATGGGTACTAGCTGTCCCGCCTGGCTTCGCCCGTGTGTACTAAAACAGTCTCGTTAACCATCAGGCAAAATGCAATTTTCTTTCTGCCTAAGCCTGAAATACTACAGCAATACGTTTTTTTCTTCGTCTAAAATCAAATTGTTCTTCTTCCACAGAATACCATTTGTGTTTATTGGAGTATGTTTAGAACTGGGTACTAGCACTATTATCTTCAAGTCTTCCAAATACAGCTCAAGGTCAACTGAAAACCGTTTTCCATTCTAAGCGGTATTTGAAGAAAAATCGTAGAAGAAACGTAACGATTCATATATGAATCACTATGCACTAAAGGGTTAACAAAGATAAAAAAATCATTTGTCGATCTTAGATTGGTCCTGATAAGGGAGGGATTTTTAGTGGTGTTCGAGTCCCACACTACAATGGTAATCGAATACCACCATAGTGTCTTTTGAGATTTTCACATTCGTCACAAAACAAAAAAAAAATTATCGAGTAATGAATCAAGTGATGATAAAGGCAGAGAAAGAAAATACAAAGCAAGAATTAACTACGCAGATCTTAGTGATTCGAATTGTAAAGAGACATTTCGACTATCTAGAGAACAAACGGAATACTTCTTGACTAAAATTGGTCCTTATTTGAGGTGTCAAACTAATGGACGCAAGGCCTTAGCGCCCAAACAACAAATTCTTACCGCCCTCAATTATCTTGGAAATGGCTCGCTATATCATGCAATTGGAGTAACACATAAAATCGACAAGTCTACAACCTGCCGTGCTGTCCATGATGTTGTAAATTTCAATGCATGCCACTTGTTTCAAGATTTAGTCAGATTCAGCTAGCCAAGCAGCATAAATAGTATTGCAGAACAACTCTTCAGGAAAGTTCTCCGTCGTTTCCCACAACAGTACTCACGCAAAATAAAAGCAAACATCACTCTGCAAACCTTCATGTTGGAGAGCGGAATTGCAGACACTCCTAAAATATTAGTGGAACGCTCGGACTCTGCACTTTGCTAATTTTGCAGAGTACAGACACAGAGTGAAGAGTGCAGAGTTGCAGAGTGCTTTTGTGGAATAGGTTATTTAGTTTAGATTTTACTATTATCGAAACTCTCTTAAGTGTTGGGAATTAGATATTTTTATTGCATTCGCAAACTCTCAAACTCCAATATTTTTAGTTTTTTACTTTATGTATTTTTATTAGTTTTTTTAATTGCTTTCTTTTACAAATTATTCGTAACTTGTCAATTTTCTTGTTCTTTTCCTTTTTCTATTCTTTTAATTTTTGTTCGTATCAATTTTATTTTCAAGGGTCGCCCCGTCCCCCACCCAAAACTTATTTCTTTACGTGTATTTTTTTTCGAAATTGGAAATGGGCATTTAATTTTTTTTTAATTACAAAATGTCTGTAATATTTCTCATTTCAATTCCAGTTAGCTGCCAACCGGTTCAGTCGGCAAGAAGGTGTGTGCCGAATCAAGTTTTAAGTCTCAGTTTCAAAGTGACGTTCGTGTAGTAAACGTATAACGATATTTTTAATAAACTTAAACTTAAAACTTATTTAACACGTTTATAGCAATATAAGTGCTATTTCAAATTGAAAATATCATAAATATATAAACACATTTATGTATGTACGGTGAACTCTCTCATAACCGAACACTAATGGTACCGAGAAATTTGTCCGGTTATGAGAGATATCCGGTTATGGGAGAAAAAAATAAATTGACATTCCTTAAAAAAGAAGCACAATGGGCATATGGTATTCATTTTATTTTATAAAATAATTCATTTTTATATGATAAACAGAAGTTAATGTCAAAACATTAACATAAATAACATAGCATAAATAACACTGGCAGTAGGGGATGGTGGTATGGCTGAAGAAATTGATGGCACAAACAATAATAATTGGAAAAATCTGGAAAAAACTTCTTTGAATCATAAGCAAGGGCGAAACTTTCAATAATACACAAAAACTATCCAGTTATCCTGGACACTGTCTGTCTCTCGTTTTAGTTATTCATGTGCTCGCGCTGTGTGTAAACATTATAACGGTATTCATATCACCTTTAGCGTGTGTAGATTATAAAAAAAAAAGAAAACCCAAATTAACGAAAAATATTACTAATTTCTATCTATGACAATCAAGTGTAGAATTACACATATAACTGTACATACAAACCTATTCAAACAATGGAACGGGATTTGTAAATGCACATAGTTGTTGAATAACACGATCGCGAAAAAGACAGCATATGCCGTCAATGGTTGAGGAAATTAGCGGGTCATGGCAATTTAGGGTATGTTAGGACAAGACGGGATACACTGATGAGAAATACAGTAGCTATACTTCTACTTCCATATTCTGGCATTACTTGTCCTACCAGACACAAATTTTCACTTCACTGTGACCAGCGAACCAGCTGGGCACCGTAGCGCAAGTGGTTAGTGCGTCGGACTACTGAGCCAGCGGTCTTGGGTTCGAATCCCGCCGCAAACACCTAAAAGTTTTTCACAGTGCCCACCTCTTTCGAATGTCTGACAAGCATCAAAGAGTATCATTTGTCACGATTGAGCTTCTCAACTCGCCGTTCGGAGTCGGCAAAACTCTGTAGGTCCCTTCCATTCGTGCAAAAATATAACACGCACACACAAATGGTTGCGAGAAGCAGGCCCAGGTTCACCTCGAGCTGTAGCGCCAACTAAGTAAGTAAGTAAGTGACCAGCGGAATCATTTCTATCTCTATACAAAATAATATAAAATATCTCTCAAAATGCCGGTGATATGCGTGTGGCATTTTAGCGTTCCCCACCGAAAATCATGTGTCCGCGAACGTGTAATAACGTCCATTTAAAAGAGAGCGACATTCTATTGCGGTTATGAAAATTGGTGTCCGTGTCCGGTTATGAGAGTCCGGTTATGGTATAATTTTTTATATGAAAAATCGTGTATTTATTTCCATTATTTGAAATCTGTCCGGTCATAAGAGGTGTCCGGTTATGGGAGGTGTCCGTAAGGAGAGAGTACACTGTACATACATATTTTTTGTTTATTGTTTATTTTTGATTTAATTTATTGTTAATTTTTTTTGTAAACCTTTTTCACTAACTTATGTACTTACACTTCTTATTTTATCTTATTTTATTAGAAAAATTGTTAGAAATGTTGTATTATTTTGGCAAAATAAATAAATAAATAAATAAAAAAAATTAATAAATATTAGGCGTGTGAAATCTATAAGATTTCAAAAAAGCTTTCAAAGTAAAATACAACAAAATCTTAGACTGGATACATGTTGCGGAAACATGTTTAGTTTATACAGATTTGGAAAGAAACACGCCTATCGTTGGGCGCCAAAATAAAATAAAAGAATATCCAGAAAATTTCCTAAAATATAAATGATGCGAATTCCCCTAAAATTCATTGTCTGAACTAGCACACTATTAAAAGCAGAAAGTACTAATTCCTTCAAGCGGTATTCCATAAAAATATTCTGCACACAAGTAAATCATAAAACCAGTCAAATCACTTTTCCATACTTACTTTTCAGCCAAGGAATCTCGAAGCATACACACTGAACGTACTTATTTAAAAGAGGCCACGAGTCATTACGGTTCAAAGCCGGCTCCAATCTGGTCATAGGTGTTTCATTCATTAAAACATCGATTACCTCATTCTCACTTATAACTAAATTTTCACCGAAAACCGACGACCAATATGAATGTTGCTGAGGCATTTCACCTATTTCCTTTACAGACAAATCGCCATCATTTTCTACATTTTCAGTTTGAGACGTTTCTTTGGCATTTTCACCAGAATCACTAGAATTTTCACTTTCACATACAGAACTCTCGTCGTCCTTTTCCCTATCCCACAAATGCGACCGTTCATGATCCTGCGGATCCTCATCGTCACTACTATTAACATTGTTATTTCTATTTATATAATCACTTGTACTTGAAACGTCATCCTGTTCTTCTTCCATTTTTTTATTTAATTTGTTCTACAACCGTCGTCTATAAAGAATTATTTTTCTAAGGATTGATATTTTGTATTTCATAATTAAATTCCGTTAAATAGTGAACACATTAAACGAGCGGAGTATCTGTCGTGAACGAGTGAATGGAGAACACTACTGCGGTTTTTTTTTAGTAATAAAACCTTAAGAAAATTGATTATGCTCATATTCAGAATGGAAATACATAAGTACTTGAAGTTACAGTAGGGTACAAACCTTTGAAAATTATGTTGCAGTTTTTTTTCCCCGAAATAGATTACATATAACTCACAACCCTGTGGAAAAATATTTTATTGATCTATCTAGATCCTGTTAACGAACAAAGAAAAACAACGCCATTTTGTAGTCATAACATTTATCGGTCAAGTTCAAGTCTTTTTTAGAATTACTTTGACCCAAAAATGGAGTTCAAATCAAAAACTTGTACAGTAAGCAAAACACCGAAAATGACAATTTTGACGGAACTAATAGATTCGATTTCCATTTATTTTTACAGCTTTATGGATGGAATGACGCAGCGAAATTTCAACTGTCAACATTTTATTTAACACAACTGTACTACTTAGCGTTTCTTTTGCTTCAAATTTGAAAAGAAAATATTTATCATAAGTATGCTCTAATTTTATTGGTAAGTTAGGAAGGGTGGGTATTTTTACAGAACCGACAATACTACAATATGGCGTTCTTGACGTCCAATATAATATAATGGGGTGAGAAGTTCAGAAATGTATAAGTACTCGTATTTCTTGCTTCGTGGCCCATTTTGAATATTTTGTTTTCGCCCAGCATTCTTCTATTTTAAACTACACTCTTTTTGGTAGTATAGTTCTTCTCATTCTTTGCCACTGCCGGTTTTTGAGTGACGCTTGAAAACGATATCGGAAATTATAATTGAATTAGGAAATGTACGAGTACTTTTGGTCTAGGCATTTGTATCATACTTTCTCGTTCATTTATCGACGACGAGTTTTACTTTTCACATCGCAGATGTTTTTTGACGCACACTCACTTTTAAAATATAAACTTAATTTAGTTACGGGCTTCCGGTTAGCAATATAGTCTACCGATTGTAATACAAAATCAACGGGTGGTTGCTTATTGGAACATGGATCTTTGTAGGTGACTAGATTTTGCTAAACGAATTAACATACATATTGACCATCCAATAAACTGTCACACTAAATTGCAGAAGGAAGCTACTTAATTTATGCTGTTGAAAACATATTCCAAAAACAATAATGTTTTAGTTATATTAAAAACAGTCATATGTATGGATTTAGTTATAATCAGTTAGTCAATGCTGATCTCAAAAGAGCATCATCCTGTCAAGCATTACCCATCACTATGGAAAAGCCGGTACTGTAAACATTCCATCCGCCCTGTTCTGCATTCCACTTTTAGTGAATTCAACCACCACAAGTGGAATTAAGTGTTTTGTAATCCGAACGAAATTATGGATTGTGGATTGTATATTCAAAAGTGAATTTTTTGGTGTTCTACATTTTACTCGAAATGACAACTGTAAATTCGTGCTCTGCATTTCGAAAATCGCTTGTTTTTTGTGAATTGAATTCACTTGAGTTTCTTGACGTGAATTGAATTCACATACTGTTGTAAAGTGAATTAATTAATTAATTTGATGATCAGAATCATTTTGAAAAATGCGAGTAAGAAAATAAGACTTTTCATTAGTGTATTAAATATTTTATATGTTTAATATGAAAAAAACACAAAAATTAGAGGCAAGACAGTATTCCAGATTTTGCAAACGGGACAACGCATATGCTACGGATTTGTTGGGCAAGTTAGAACAACAACGGTTGAAGAGTGAAGGTCTTCCAACGACAGGATATAAAAAGACAAGAAATTGTATAAATAAAACATTATATTTTTTTAAGGGGTGAAGGTGTACCATCCATGCAATCTATAATACCCAGAATCCCCTATTTAAAAAAAAAACATATTTTCTTCTTCCTTCTGCGTGCTTTGCAATTTATTCCACTTCGAATAGAACTTGTATTTTGCAAAATGTTTAACATTTCGCCGAGAACTTTGCCGACTATGGATCTATCAATGCCAAGACCAAAATCCTTTCCCACTGATCTTTGGTAACATCCTTCAGCATCACGGATTTCACCAATCGTAAAAAACCAAATAGAATCCATTTTTAATAAAAAAAAAATTGTAAATTATCAATTTACTTTCGCAAAACAAAAACAAGCAACTGAAAACCTCAAATACATAATTTTGAAATGATCTTGCAATTTATTTTGACATTTCAAACAAATTAATTCGAAGTGGATTCTAAAAATTCGAATTCGCTCGAAATGCAGAACACAGAATTCCATTTCGATTGGATTCCAAATTCGATTTCAATCCACTTTCACTCGAAATGCAGAACAGGGCGGCATTTCACAAAAAGCAGTCATATCATATCATATAGTGGGTGGCCGTGGACGTAGTGGTAGTCGTCGTCGCTTGTCACGCTGAAGGTTCACGGTTCAAATCCAGATGTCGTCGAAATATTAAAAATTAAACTCGAAATAAAAATAAGTTGATCAGTTTCAGAAGCTAATATCAAAACCAACTGCGAAGGCATAACACTGGCAGTAGGATGGTGGTATGGCTGAAAAAATTGATCGCACAAACTATAATAGGAGACATCTGGAAAAAAACTTCTGTGAATCATAAGCAATGGCATAGCTTTCAATAATAATACACAACTCTCCAGTTATCCTGGACACCACCCATAGAGCTCGTTGAAACCTAACATCTGAGTTTCCTATCACTACGTCGATCTGTCTGTCTCTCGTTCTTGTTCTTCATGTGTAAGCGCTGTGTGTAAGCATGATAAGGGTATTCATATCCCCTTTAGCATGTGTAGATTATAAAAAAAAAAAAAAAAAAAAAAATCGTTAGTTACTGAAATCTACGGCAGATACTGGCTGAAACTTGTACCCACTGGTTACTTTGACCATTAGTTACATACGAGTACATGGCGAATGAATCTCAGAAACTTTCTAGCTCAAGTATAAAAATAACGATAGAGGACATTTAGCAAGAGGAATTTATAATTTAAAAAGGGTAGCTCTTGTTAAAATAAAATAACAGTCTCTTTCTGACATTTTCATTTATGTAATAGTCAGTTAATTGTAAAGCCGCATACATTAGGCGTGAGCGGTGAGTCAAGGTGAGTCAAATGAGTCCAAGGTCCTTGATTGGCATTTGGTCGACTACATACATACATACATACATAACCTTACATCAATTGAATTGGTGTATTAATTATCGTCTCCGTATCCGTATTATCGTCTCCGTATCGCTCAACGGTAAAATGACGCAAGCTAAGCATGACTAAAAGTAGTAAGTTTGCAACCTTGAATGAAGTTCACAGTCGCAATAATCGTGAAGGCCTTTCTTTATCGATTTTTAGGTATTTGAAAAGTTAATTTACTTTTTTTATTATTCAAATAACCCTCCTTCAAAAATAATCGCACACTTTGAAAATGCAAAATAAGAGAAAAAAAGACGGACAAGTACGTGTGGGACTTGCACCCTGAGGATGTTATACTATCGTTGACATTTGTAATTAGGTACTAACAAATCTACAGAAATTAGAACTACCTTTCTATACCTTACTTTGAAGTCGCAAAGGACTTTGTCTACCACGGCTTTGATATAACATCAAAAAATGACATCTCTGGTGGTTAGTGCGTTGGACTACTACGCATGCTACTCGGGTTCAATCTCAGCCCGGGTCCAACACCTAAAAGAGTTTTTCACGGTTGCCACCTCTTTCGAATGTCTGACAAGCAATCAAAGAGTATCATTTGTCATGAGAAGCTTCTCAACTTGCCGTTCGGAGTCGGCAAAAAACACACACAAATGGTTGCGAGAAGCTAGGCTTGGTTCTGTATAGGACTGCTGACGCCGTATATTTATTTATTTATTTTTTTTTAAGATATTCGGTCCCGTTTGCGTTGACGGATTTTGGAGGAGAAGATTCAACTACGAACTGTACGAGACATTGACCTCGGAGAATATTCGATTCTAACCTGGAGGGTCAACGCAGCAGAGGACGACCTCACCTTAGGTGGCGCGCATAAGTAGAACAAGACCTCAACCAACTTGGGGTGCGCAACTGGAGGCAGTTAGTTAACGACCGGGCTAACTGGAGGGTTTGTTGCTTGAGGCCTTGGTCCACCCCAGACTGTAGCGCCACCTAAATATGTAAGTAAGTAAGTAAGTATCTATGCCTATGCCTACATGGATTGATATTGTTAAGTTATAATTAATAATATTAATAAATTTAAACCAGATTTTCCCATGAAAGAATATTGGAAGAAATAATGCATAATACCAAATTGTATGTCAGTTCAAAAAAAATTATGTTTGTCACGTAATAATTTCAAATACTTTAGAAATTAATCATTTTCAGTTTTTTTTTCTTTACTTGTGTTATGAGACATATCATCGTGCCAAATTTCGAAATTCTAGGTCAACGGGAAGTATGAGTAGATACCTTTTAAGTTTTGATGAGTAAGTTAGTATTAAAAAAAAAGTCATATCCTTTCAAATCACTTAGAAATTTGAATTTACAAGACTATGGGCTTTTAACATTAGTATGTACGTCAAATTTATTTAAATCTAATACGTACAGCAATTCCTGAGAAATTTTGAAAAAACAGACAGACAGACAGAACAAAGGGATCCTAGTATAAGGGTTCATTTACGTACGGAACAATAAAAATGCACTTAACCGATTTTCATTTGGCAAAATGGTTCTAGACAAACCCCGATCCTAATCCATTTTATATACATACTTATTTCGCAGAATATACAACCACGAAGCATGTCATCAACCAATTAAACCAAGGTATTTCTAATGGATGGCAATTTTTCAGATGGCAGGTCAATATCTCCTAACCAGGTCAGTCACGCAAAGGTGGCATAAAAGTGTCAAACCATAAAATACGTTTCGAAAAACATCTCGTTAACACTGGCAGAAAACTCACATTCAAAACGAAAAAACAACTGAGCAACATTATGAATTAAACTTAAACGGATAACTAATTGTCTAGCCGTCAGTGCACTTACCTTGCTTCTTTACAGGCATTGTCCTTTATTTTATTGTTGGACTTTCTTTTTGTTGCTACTACTGCTCTTTTGATGTTGATATACGAAATACGAGTATGTAAGTAGGTACACAAGAAACACGCGATTTATGTTTCCTTTAATTATTATTACACTATATGTATTTTCGATTTATTTTACTTTTTTTTCTCTATAAATAAACAATAAATTATTAACTTTCTGTCTGTCTGACAATTTGTTTCTTTAAATCGTTCGGAATAGAATAATTATTGTTAGGTAATATCATTAAGAAAACATATTTGCCACTTGTGTATTGCATTTATTTTTTATTAAACTTTTTGTTTTCTTTATATGAAAACCAGACACATTAGCTTTTTGTGTTGTTGTAAAAATTAAAAAGTCTCTATAACAAACAATTTGAAGTCTTTGAATTATAAAACATTTTTAACTTTTTTTCTTACACTAAAATATTACAAAACGGATAGTACTCGTAGCGATTTTACAAAAGAAAAACAAAATTTCAGTTTCACGAATCACGAGATGAATATTCGGACGAGCAAAAAAAAATCGCATAAAGCTCACAGTCCAGAGTGTTTGTATCTACACATGAAAATAAAATTGAGTTTTCTCCTCACGCGAGAAAAAGATACACTACTGCTACTGCTGCCGCTGCCATCCGCACAGTACCCGTAGTCCATAGTCATGCTCAGCAATATTAGGACAGATTGAGATGGAGAGATATGGTTCAATATTCGCGCATACAGACATGTGGTACTGTGACTCAAACAATTTTGGAATATTATGTGCATTTTATGCGACTGTCATCCTCATAGGTGCGTGGTAAATAATAATCACACACATAAATATGTATGAGCTGTTTTCCAAATGGGGACGTAAGGAAGCAGCCCTGACTTCAAACCAGCGATGCCATTATTCTATTCGAGAACCCCAACGTTTGGTGGTCCAACTAGTCGCTATCAAAACAAAAAGTCCTCATTATGGGTACCTATGTATGTCCATATGAAAGTGTAGTATGAAAGAAAAGACAGAGTATGCGGATCATGGAAGTCCAAGAACTCGATATGTCTGCAGAAACTAAGTTTTTTGTCAAATAGGACTCCCAGGTAGGTAATAGGATATTATCGATCACGTAAGTAATGAAACAGGGAAAATTTAACGATAAAAAGAAAGACGTTGACATTTAGAGACGTTGAGGTGAAGGTCATTAGTATGACACCACATGGAAAGTCTCTCAAGATCTTCTTGTAAAAGAAGACAATCATGCTCCGAATGAATAGGTCGGAACAAATTTTAAATCATCGGCAAACATAAGACATTGGGAATTTAAAAACAAGTCAGGAATGTCATTAGTAAATAAAATAAAATTCAAAGGGCCCAGATGATAACCCTGAGGAACTCCAGAGGTAACGTAAACTGGTGACGTATATACATAACATACATAGGTATATCGTTAATGCGAACATACTGAATTCTATCCTTAAGATAGGAGCGAATCCACTGTAGAAGGCTCGAGTGAAACCCAAACCTGCTCAGTTTGGAAATTAAAAATTTGTGATTAGCACGGTCAAACGCCTTATAGGCCCCATACACCGCACAAGCATGCATGTACAATCCATAGTGATTGTGCATGCAATCTGAAGGTGTATGGTGTTGATTTTGCGATTGCGCATGCTGATTGCGTGATATCTTTGATATTTTTTTGATTGTGCATGCATGATTATGTAGTGTGTGGTGAAAATTGCTCAGTTGCGAGAAGAATTCGCCGAGTAAGCATGGCAAATAGCGGCAATAAAATGTTTTGAGAGGAATTTATCAAAGTTATCGAACTTTAAATGCCTAAAATCATTTCATCCTCTTTATTGCTTCCTGTTAATTTTATTTTATTGTATTGCCAATACGGATAAAATAATAGCACAAGCCAAATCCGTCATTCTTCAACGAAACAACCTTCTCAGAGATATGATGGCGATTGAAAATTGCACAGTCTGTGTATAGTGTAGGGGCGAAGTGTAGTTGGGTAAGCATCTGACTGTGCATGCATGCTTGTACGGTGTATGGGGCCTATAAGCGAAGTCAGTATATAAATTACACCACTTCTAGGCCTTTCTCAAGGTCTCAGCCTCGATATGACGCCACAACTAAATAAACTGAGACAATTAGATCTAGCGGTTTGAAAGTTAAACACTCAGACTGCAATAGCAATTTAACAATCGTGGCTGAAAGCAAATCTTGATCAAAGGGAACATCAACTTTCATAGGCTTGCTCTAATCCACTATAATGGAGTTCTAGAAGGTAATGTGTCAAGTGTCACAGTTTAGACATCTACGAAGCAGTTAGTCCTTCTTCATTATCACGTTTTTGAATCACAGTACATGTACACGTTAATAAAATTCAAGTTGAGAGAGAACGTTAAAAAGGACTAACGAACGATTTACTGTGAGGTTTTTCTAGGTTAGAAACTTCCCCTTGATCTGGATTCCACTGACTACGTCATGTAGCATGTAGGATGTAGGACATTGGTAGAGAATTTGAATTTGTAATTTCCACGCTTTCGCCTTACCTCTCTTTCTCACTTTACTCTGTCTTCTTTTTTTTTTGTTGAGATAATGCAAAAGAACACATGAGATGAGACTGAGAGCTCCAACGTCAGGGCAAATTTTGTTGGTTGAATTGCGCATGCTGCTGGCTGTTCGACATTCGACTTCGCTAAAAATAATATCTAGCTTTCTGCCAATAATAACAAAAGTAGAAAGTACTCGTACTCGTACACAAATAAAAAGAGTAAGCAATTTTTGTGGAGTGGACAAAAACACGAGTTCTTTCGTTTTGTTTAGCTCCGTCGTCTGTCTGAAAAGGAGAAAACACTCGTTTGTGTGTGGACTGTGGAGTTAAGCTAAATGTCATCTCTATTACATACTGACACATATAATCGACCGGTCGACAACCTTATGTGTGTACCATGATCTTACACGCGGGAAGGGTGTTTTATAAATAAGAAGCAAAAGCTTCTATTTACTAACCCTTTCTCGGCCATGGTCAAACTTTATCCTCCCTTAGCCTTTTTTTATTTTTGTTTCAATTTCAAGTTTGTTTTCTGCACCCAAAATTAAATTCGAAATAATTCATTGAAAATATTCACAAGTGTCTAAAAAACAATTCGTATGTGGAACGAAATTAGCTCGAAATATTTGTCTACCTAGGCTAGTTCAAAAAACACTCGTGTATTTTTACACACGCAGCATATACATACATATCATACATGTACATAATATTCTATACTTTCACTGACGTAAATTTGTTTTGTTTTTTGTTGGGCAAAAAAATCGAATTTCATAGTCTATGGGTGCGCGAACTATGATTAATTTTTTCCTTTCTCATGGGAGAGAAACGAAATCATCCCTAATTTGTATAAACTTGAAAATTTTATCCTGGCATGCTCGAGGAGGAGGTGGGTGGTTGGGTTGTTAATTCATTTCGTTATCACATTTTTATTCACTTGACGATTTAAAGTTTATAACAAATACTTGGTATTCGTTTCGTGTATACCTTCACAGCATTATTAATCTAACAACAAAAGGGATTAATTTTTTCGTTTAAGCAATTTTTTTTGGAAAAAAGTATAGAGCGCGTTCACTACAACGTGACGACACACCGCGACGTCTCGATATTTACTTATCCTCATTCGACGATTCTAAATGTTCTCTTTAGAATCCTCGGTGTCGGTAGAGTGCTTGTGCTTCATGTAGAAAAGAGAGCAGGAACATGTCGCTGTATGTACATACTAAACTAACAATATAAGATACATTCTAGTACCTACCAAGGTGCTTTTTTTTATAATATGGGACTATTTATTCGCTACTTGAAAAGAGAATTTTGTAAACATATTCACAGATATTATAATGTATAATATGCACTTCTCTGATATACATACATACACACATATCTAGCTTACCGATTTACACACATTGGTAGACCGTAGACATATGACAAGATTGGTGAAATCTTGCGCAATAGAAAACTGCTTTTAAGAGTGATGCAAGCAAATAGGTAAAGAGATGCGAGTACGACTACAATTACCCATTTGCATAGAATTTAAAATCGTATTGTTTCGTAAAAAACAATGTTGCCAAATATATCTGTCATAAGGGAGTGTAAATGTACTTAATAGGTTCTGTCTGCAAGTTTGTACATATTAGGAACAGAGAAGATGTAGACACCTTGGCTTTATAACCAGAAATTATCAGCCACTACTTTCAACAACTTTGCCAAATAAATACATTTTTAGTCAGAAAGTGATAAATTACCCTTTTTTTCTTTTGTGTCAAAATGAATTCGTTTTATGGTAGGTTCAACAGGCTGCTCGGAATTGAAAGTAGTAACTCGTGAATATATATTTGGTAAGATGAATGAGCAAAATATTCCATCACTAAACGAAAAATTGGAATACTTGGAAAGTTATTTGTTTGTGTGTTAAGGGGACTCAGATGAAGACAAAAAATACCTGAAACATAAATTTTATTTTTCAAAATAATTTTTTTCATTTTAAAACAAAAGTAAAAAACAGATTATTTGGGGTCTAAAATACCCGATTATTCATTGTAGTGTTGTTTATTACTGAAATAAAACATAAAATAATTTTGGCCGCCTAATTCCTAGAAACCGACCTATGTGCGACCCTTAGAGGTTGAGATCAAGTTTTCTTGAGTCCGCGATAACTTTGTTTCCTTTTTCCTTCGCGAACCAGGTGCCTGGGATTCGAAGACTGTCTTTGCTTTAGCGTTGTCATTTTAAGGCTGAACTATAATAGTCGAATGGGTTCGTACGATCACGTACGAAACTGTGCGAACACAAGGAATTTATATTGTACAACCATAATAGCTTTTCGCTTCGATTCGTTAAGTTTTCGTCCACTTTTGCTCACTTCCGAAAGGAGCGAATCCAGCTGGGTAAATTTAAAATTGGAATCTCGGAAATTAAGAAATGTTGTTTTATTTGCTTTTTGCAATTAATAGCATTATCATTTTAAAGAATAATTGTTCTTATATTTCATTTACATACTGTAATGTATGCATTTGCAAGTATGTAGTACAATACATTACCCATACATATTATGTGCGTACGTCGAACATAAAAAAATGGATTGTACATAGGACTACGATTTGCTTTCTCAATTGAAACATAAATTAATGTACGAAAAAAGTGATCATTTTTATTTTGTTAGGTAGTAATTTTTTTTCGATTTCACTAGTTTTTTGCAAAACAACAAACAAACCACGGGCAAAACGACTAGAATCTGACAATCGCTAGTGACAATAGCTTCCGTTCGCATTCTCCTATTATGGGCAACTTGGGCAATTTACATTTCGGAAGGAAACTTAACGTAGGATTTTGACAGTAGCTTCCGATTGCTCTCGACTATTATAGTTCAGCCTTTAGCCTTCCGAACTATCTACTCTACATCTTTGTACAGCTCGTTAAGTTCGTGATTAAATTTGCAGACAGGACCAAATATTTGACGAAAAATATTTCCTTTAAATTGTCGAGTCCAAAAATGTTTTCTTTACCGATTTCGGCATCGCAGTCTCTGTGTACGATTTTTACATCGTACCTACTCCGAATAGGCTTCTTCTTGGTATGGGCTTAACCTTTGGCCCACATAGGGGTATTTGAACGATCTACGCGGCCAAAATTCAAATTTTCAAAATCTATTCTTGAATATTGCTGCGTTATATGGAATCGCTATCATCAAACCAGTATTTACGAAGTTTGCTTGCGAAAGATTTTTAGAAATTCAAATGTTGATTGAGATGTCTCAAGAAGAAAATTATATTTGATACTGTTTGCCTTTGATGTCTTAAATTGTCAAATAAATTGTCCGCTGTTACTTTCAATGTTTAAGATTTATGCACCATCTCATAGCTCAAGAGAGTTTGATTTCTTACATGTTCCTTACCATTATACAAATTACGCAAGAAATAATCCAATTAATTCTGCTTGTATTACCTATAATCAATTCGATTATGCTATAGATTTTAATATTAACAGATTAGCGCTTAAGAATATTATTATGGAATTGTTATGATTGTTATTTTTTTCTTTTTTTCTTTTTTATTCTGTAGTCTCTTAAATGTTGTATGAAACTTGATTGACGAAATAAATAAATAAATAAAAAAATAAACATTTGCGAATACTACGCATGCGCATTATGTTTCCTCTCAATTAAATCGATATGCTTTGTTCACTATTCTCCCCTCATACCACGTGAGCGTTAAACGTTTATCGTTTAACGCTGCTATTACACGCGTCCAAAGTAAGAAGTTTCACTTAAAAAAAAATCTCACGTCATTTTTGCATACGTATTGTATCGGGTCCATTTATGTATATCCGACGACAGATATACGAACAGATTATAATATGCACTTGACAATAATTGAGCTCCAATTTCAAGCAATTTCTTTGAATAGTTGATATTAAAATCTTTATCTTACACAATATCTCTACTATCGACACTGACTACATATATGTGTCTCTGACTAAAAAATATTATATTCTTTAAGATTTCTATGAAAACAAACTTGTGTTATTATACATATGTATTAGTTTATTTTTTTAAATATATTTTAATAATATGGTGTTGGCAGTACCCCGAGATTTTGGTCGATCAAAACCCTATTGTAGCTAGTATGAAAACTATTTTCGCTGATTCTGTATTTCGTTTACCCCGCTTGTTAGCTTTTCAGAAGTTCTTCGTATTTGAAAATGATTCAGTTGGGCTAGAAGGGTGACACATCAAATTATACTTTAAATAAAAATACGAATTATAAGAATCATCAGCTACAGTCATGCAAAATGTGAAATCTACTTTTTGCTAAACATCAATATCAGAAAAAATATTTTTTAGTGCATTAAAATTTTCAGGGGCAATGTTGGATATTGGTTAATTTTACAAAATTCTACAGCAAACGTATCAACAAAAAAATCTTTAAACAAACAGGTTTTTTTCTCATTTCGTTCCAAGCTAAATGAAACAAGTTTCAGTTTAACGTCAGTGCGGAAGGCTGTCAGAAGAACTTTGAGTGGTTTTAAATTTATTAAAAATAATTGCATTAAACGAATTGAAATAAATGGTTGTCCAAGGAGCAGGGGATGCAAATAACGAAATGGCTGCAGTAAAGCCAGCGTTCCCACGCCTATTCAACAAAATTGTTCTTACACTTGAGAACAGTCTGATCCCAGAAATAAAATTAGAAGCGACCCCTTCGCACGTCGATGGCTTGGACAAAGAAACGGAGAAAGACCTGAGAATTTTGGGATGTGAGCTTATACAGACAGCGGGAATTCTTCTTAATCTTCCACAAGTAGCTATGGCCACCGGGCAAGTGATATTCCAAAGATTTTTTTATTCAAAGAGCTTCGTTCGTCATAACATGGAAACCGTCGCAATGAGTTGTATCTGCCTAGCGTCTAAGATTGAAGAGGCTCCACGTCGTATTCGTGATGTTATCAATGTATTTCATCATATAAAACAAGTGCGCGTCCAAAAGTAAGTACATATACATTCTATTATAACGGGTTCAAGGTCAATCAATATCTATTTTTTTCAGGGATATCACTCCAATTATCCTCGACCAATTCTACACTAATCTGAAGAATCAAGTAATCAAAGCCGAACGACGAGTTCTCAAGGAACTAGGATTTTGTGTGCACATCAAGCATCCACATAAATTGATTGTCATGTACTTACAAGTGCTAAAGTACGAGAAACACGAGAAGTTGATGCAAATATCGTGGAATTTTATGAACGACTCGTTGCGAACAGACGTGTTCATGCGATATCAGCCTGAAACCATTGCTTGTGCATGCATATACCTGAGTGCAAGAAAGTTGGGAATTGGCTTGCCAGCAAATCCTTCATGGTATGGCATCTTCAAAATCTCCGAGGACGACATAATCGATATATGCTACCGCATCGTGGAACTTTACAAAAGACCTAAGGTAATTAAGTACGAGTGAAAAAAAAGAATATCAACTAAATACATAGTTTCCTTTTCTTTCAGCCCAATGTAGAGAAATTAGAAAGTTCAGTAGAAGAACTGAAGAAGCGATACCTGGAATCCCGCAATAAGAAGCAGGAGCAAAATACACCACCAGCTGTTACCACAGTCGATCGCAACAACGCTTCTCATAACGCATGGGGTGGTTTTATTCAGCGCACCATTCCCTTGCCAGTGGCGTCGGATGTAAAATCGCCCGATAAGCGTTCTCGTTCCAGATCACGAAGTCGGTCCAGGAGTCGATCCAAAAGTCGGTCACGCTCTAGGTCACGAACACCATCTGCAGATTATAAGAGTCGTTCTTCGAAGAAAGGCCATCATCGATCGAGGACACCGGTCAAAAGCAGTAAAAAGAAGTCCCGACACTACTCCCGTTCACCCTCTTCATCGCCTCACTCAAAGCATCGTAAAAGGTTAAATATAAACGCATTTCTGCATTCTATCAGCGGTTGTTATTTCAAAATGTTCCTTTTTTTTACAGGAAATCCTCGAGGGACCGTGAGCGTTCGGACTACTACTCGAACGTCGACAGAAAAGATCGAGACAAGTACCGGGAACGTGACCGCGATCGTCGGGAGAAAGATCGCTCAAAACACCATTCCAGGTACTCCAGCGGCAGAGGCTCCCGCAGTATAGGAACCAGCAACAAGAGACACGACCGTTCACGCGATAGAAAGCGTTGATTTTATAAAATAAACTAAATGAAAACTTAAATATACAAGATTTTATTTAACTCATTGTAATATAGTCCAATTTTTACTATATATTTTCTTTTAAACATGATAATAGGCAAAGAAAAGTAGCAAATGAAACAAAGAATATGAAATAATTTGGGTCTTCCATAAAAAAATTAACCTATCACAGCTCAAAACAAAACAGAAAAATAAGTTTCCGTTCTTAATGAAATTTGTGTTCTACCAATTTAATGTTTTTACAAGGTGATACGATAGGCTGCCAGTGTGACCTGCGGGTGCTCCAAGTGCACATCTCGAAATTCGTCCGCAAATGATAGAATGTAGAAGCAGAATACTGTGGCGACTATCCATTCGGATACGGAACTAACTACATGAAACTGCCAGCCGCCGTCCGATGGGTACCTAGAGAGGAATAAATTAGGATTTATTTTTTCTAAAACCATATAATTGCTAAAAAATTGGGTTTTGAGTTGACGGTAGGACAAATATTTGAGTTTTCTGAAAAATAAATGCAGACTATAAAATAAATTCAACAACACGTTAATCCCTAAATAAAACATGGTGAAAGATCAGTCAACTCAAAAGATTGAAGCTACTATATTATTTGTTTTAAACTAATTTTAATAATCCCATCGCTTAATTTTGTATCCGCATCCTCTCATCCCATTCCCTAATGCTTATTCACTTAAATATCGGCTATAAATGTGAAATAGAGAACTCTTAAAATACTTATTTTCGGGAATAGCCAATTGGCTTAAATGAAAATGATTCTCCTCAGTGGTGGTAATATTAGAGGAAAGTGCTTTCAGTGGTCGTGCGTCCTGCACTTCTAGCTTCCCTTGTCTTTGTGTCTTTCAAGATGTCCACGTATAGTTTTCAATCAACTTGTTTGTTTTTCTGAAACAATGCAGTTTCTGACCAAACTTAGGAGTAGTCATTTCTTACTGATCATAAGGTAGTGAATCGGAAACCAAACGCTCTTGATTTTATTAAGGGCATTTTGTACATGACAATGCGTCAACCGTTACCGTCGAATATACTCTAATAATTTACTGAATGGCTTAAGCAATATTCATGAAAGGAACAACTTACCATTTGCGGGGATTTGTACCTTTGTACAAAATATGTGACATTATTCCAGTCACTGACAGCAGAATGAACATAATTGTACAGCAAACAGCCATTGCTAGTCGTAAATGAGCTCTTAGCTTAGTGCCAGCCATCGGTTGCAGCATATATGACACGCAAGCCTATAACAAATGTGGAAACCAATGTTTCACGTCCACAGCATTTGTATCTACTTCGCACTCACCTGCATCCAAAAGTAAAGTGTGCCACAACCGAAGCACAGAAATGCACCTAACAAGTGAACAATTCGGACATTGGTCTCCTGAAAGTTCCCAACTATGCTGATTCCGAGACATGACGCCACCCCAAACCAAACGGATATTTTGTTATACCTAAGCAATGTTGCCCCAATTTCTGGATGATGACCATACAATTCAAGTACTTGACGATATCTTACATAAATGGTGATTCCCACTGTTTGGAAAAACAAGTGACTCATAGATAACGAGAAGTTTTAATCACAATAAAAATGTCTCACATAGCGCTGCACCGATATTCATAAGTTGACCGAAAACACAACTTTCGGGGGAGTATGTTGCCGCATCACTAATGTAGGGCACCGTTGGTACAACATGTCCTTGTAGTACCGCTGCTATATAGCTGCAAAATAACATAAGCTGTTAATCAAGAACGATGCACATGGACTTTTTCCGAATACTAACCATCCAATAAAAGAAACTTGGAAAAGTAAAAAAACGGCCACTGGGATCAAATATACTTTAGACATAACTAAATCGTGCGCATTCCCTTTTTGTTTTATCAAACAAGAAATTTTAATTATTCGTCTGTTTTGTTTTCTTTTATAATTTTTGACAGCCGTAAATGGTGAATGCATATAGAACATAGAATAGAAGGCGTATGCACAATACACAAGTTCTGCGAAACGAACTGGAATACTGAAACAGAACAATGCAGATCATAACATAACCTTTGTGTGAAAAACTGCATGCCAGACTTTCTGCTCCAGCAAGAGAACCCTTTCCGAAATGAAGAGGGTATACTGCTGGCTGTTACTGATTTTGGCCCCTTTTATCTTATTTGTCCGCTGGTTAGGTTTTAAGCTGGAAATACACGATACAATCATATGAAATTCGCGGATGTATGAGACGATTGTATCGTGCGTTAGCTAGCTTACGACGGTTGTACCGATATCGCACTGTCGTACACAGAATCGAAAACCTGCGGTAGCGTGCGACCGATGGTATGGAAATCGTATGGTGTGTGCTGCAACAACCGTTTACTATAGAATAGATTTCATTTACGTATACGTTTCTGATTTTGTCGGTGAATGTGCTAAAATGGTCTCCGTAAAAAATAAAGAATTCTAAACTGAATTCATAGAACTGTATCTTTTCCTTGGTTGTGGGATGTCCAAAGCAAGGAGTACAGTAATAAATGTTTACGAGAAGATGCCTTGGAAAAATTAAAGGAAAAGTGTTCGGAGTTGATTCCGGCGGTTGATAGAACCGCGTCCAGCAGGCAATTTTCTGTTTGTATAATTTTAAAATATTCACCCAACGACAGCTGAAGAAAGAATGAAAAAAAATCCTGTTTGTATGAAAATCGCACGCAGATTGTAGTGTTTGCTACAAGCAACGGTTGTAGCGATAGCGTTACAACCCGCGGTTGTACAACAATTGTATCGTGTATTTGCCGTTTTAGCCAAGTTGTTTGATATCGACCAGTTGGCATAATGCAGTGTTTAAGAGATTAAAACCAAATTTGAAGCAATTGAAACTAAAATAGGTTTGATCGAAGGAAATCGTTATTTATTTGGGCAGTTATTTCCTATAAATAATATTAACAATAAAAAATTAAAGAAATTTATTAACAACCCCAACTCCCTTGCACTTTACACCATAAGTGCCGCGATTCTTTTCTTCGACAGTTTCGAACTTAAGACCCGTCATCAACTCAGCGATGTGAATAGCAGTCAAAGTGTGAGTAGTCAACTTGCCAGTTTGTATTTGGCTCGTCCCGGCGGCCAGCGCCATGTACATTATTAGTTGATCTTGAACGTATTGATCAGTGCACTGCTTATTTTCTAGGCAGCACTTCAACTGATTAGCCGCATTACTTCCCGTATTCCATGGAGATATTTTGCGATCTCCTAAAGCAGAACACCCCAGAATGCATCCCCTTGTGGTCGCGGCTCCGAGAATTATTCCAGAACCTGTATCTCTGCTCATCTCTTGACTCTCCCTATACGCCTCAATATTGATTTTATCTAAGCTACAACTACCTCGAAGGACTTCTAGAGCTCCAGCTTTCATTTCGTCTGCTACTTTAGGTGGAAGCACACCTGCCACATAGCTCCAACCAAATATATGACTAAGATTTCCAAATTCAGTGTTTTCGATTGCATTCAACTTCATTACTGGTGGAATCGTAAAAATACAATGACCTCCTCCCTTGGGAAAGTACCCCCGGCGAAGAAGATCAAAGTCAAATGTGGCTCCAAACCTTTCAAGATTTGGTCTTAGGATCTCGGTTATAAAATCCACCTGTGGTGCCATAGCTGCATTGGTGCCGCCTTTCAGCTCCAGTTGGGATGAATTCTTTCCAAATAACAGAACCGGTAAGGCAACTTGCAGCAACAATGAAATGCTGGCTGCTGTTTTTGTATCTGCATAGTATTTTCCAGATTGTATCTCACCAGGATGAAATTCAATTGTTGTCGATCCCATAAAGTTTCCGGTAACATTTGCATTTGTAATTTGCTGAAGCAAATTGAGACCATAAAGATGTTGAGCTGCCAGACCTGGTTTTGGACGACCAGCACGAATTTTAGTCACTTTTATGGGTCGCCTAAGGATACAACTTAAACTTAAGGCATTCCGAAGTATTTGTCCACCGCCCTCAAGTACACTGCCATCTATTTCCAAAACGTTCATTTAGGTTTTATTTCAAAGAAATCAATATTTAATTACAATAACGGGCAGGATTTTCCAATTCTGGTGAAATAATTGAATGCTTGCAACTTATGTATGTGTACCAATTTACAAACATATGTGACAAATATGTATGTCATCTTCAGATTTTGACATTTAATGTTGCGAACAAAGGGTGAGTTCAGTTATAAATGAGACGATCCATAACCTTCACCAATTATTAGGTCTGTTCCCGTACCTGTCCAAAACAGCCGAAAACAGCCGAAATCAGTCAAATCCTGTTCCCGTACGAAGACTTTTCATATGTTTTGACAGAAGAGAGTGTAGTTTTCGGCTGTTTTCGGCTGTTTGCAACAGTACGGGAACAGACCTAGTATACACTTGGACGGAGGTCCAGTATAACGAAAGATATAAATGTTTAGACAATTCGTAATATCGAAACCAGTTTTTTCGAACTTTAAAAATAAAAAAATTAAAACAAAATATTTACTAATCATTGAAAAACTTTTAATTATATTAACTTTTTAAATTTGCACAAATGGAATGAATTTGAGAGGAAAACTAGTCGGGTAAAAGGTCATTTATGTACCGTTTTGTTGTGCAGACAAGAGCATTCATTATATAGAGTAGTAAAATCTCATTATATTCGTTATTTAAAGAAATCAATGGACTTCAAATGGCGATCCGTTAGTCTGCTTTTACACTTAGACTTGTAAGTCTAGACTCACATGGGTGCAAAAGAGTAAGAAAGTTCGAAAAGATGAGAAGGAAAATATCTTGCCTTGTGAGTCGAGGGTAAAGTTTTTGGCGACTCTTTTTGACGTTTTTCTTTTCTCTTCTTCGTTTTATCATTGTGGTGCTTCCCACCTAGTGATCTACACAGTACAAGAACTGCAAAATAAAAGAGGAATGTCAAATTTGAGTCAAGCAAAAAAGTCTGAAGTGTAAAAGCACAAGACTCACGGATGTAAATAACAAAGAGAAATTCGAAAAAAGTCTAGAATCACCCGTCTTAAGTGTAAAAGCAGACTTATACTGTGGATTCGTTATATCGGCATTCGTTATACTGTGCGTCCAGTGTAATATATACATATATTCACAATATCCTAGAGAAATAATTTAAATGTACTACTTGAAATTGATGAATAAAATTATTTTATTAGCAAATATCGATATGTATATTATTTGGAACGAATGGCAACAATGAAAAACTCAACGTACCCTTCAATTATGACATTTCACATTGAGCTTCATTTGACGGATGGAAATTGATTGGTCAGCTGACTTAAAAGGCGATATGGCACCAAAAAATGAAAATAATCCAAATCCTAACAAAACTTATGAACCCACCGAAATTCAAAATGTTGAAGAATCAGATCTCGCAGGTTTGTGCATATTATATTATACATTATTTTCAAATTACTTAAATCTTTCCATTCGCAGAAATGGAATCTGTTAATGAAAGCCTTGACGAGCTAAGCTCTGCGCTGGATTTTATCGAACAACGTACAGACAATATTATGGCCCAGCTAAAGGAACTTTTGCACTCTAACCGTGAAATACGGCAGTCACTGGCAGAGGAGAACAACAGCAAACGAGCGGACACTGAGACAAAATAAACACGTTAATGCTCTGATTATATTTTAACAAGGTGTTGTATTTGGGTATTAAACAAGACAGTATTTAACTATTGAGGATGTTTTTCGTGGAGATCGAAAACAGTTTTCGGTTGATATTCTTAAGTTTCTTGACTTCCTGTCGCAGCGCCTCTATTTCTTCAGAGTTGGATCCAGTAAGAATACTAAGAGGTTTCGTCAACATGTTACGAGTATTGTGGATAGTGCTGGGCTGATCCTCGAACTGATCGTCTACTAGAACTTCAACTGTATGTGATTCTTCGGCATCAGAAGAGTCAATCATTCGTTTTAAGTTGGAGAATGGGTTTAATAGCACTGTATCTGGACTAAATGCACTCAGCTTTGCCATCGTGAGGACTATATTTGTTATTGCACCCTTGTGTTTTAGTGATCTTATCAACTGTTTGCTCGTAATATGCCATACATAAACTTGACCGTCTTGTCCACCTGATACCATGGTTTCGCCATCAACAGACAGGGCGATGCAGGTGACGGCGCCTTTGTGTCCTAGGTATTTGCTACAATTTTCTTTGGGCATGTGGTATTCCTGAAAAAAAAGCTATAAAGCATTGGGCTAAGTTTAAGACTTCATTCTTACCTTAGTCCTGGGCAATGAGTTGATTGAAAATTCATATATTAACCCCTCTGTAGTTCCCACGTGCACGGAAGTCTCCAAAATATTTGAGGCAACACAACTCAAACTTTCGGTAAAAACGACATTGAGCAACAACGTTCCTGAACTTAGATCGTACACTTTACAGGTCCTGTCCAAGGACACTGAATACATATAGGAGCGAATCCCACCACAACCGATGTGTACATCTGTTACAGAAAGTCCGTGATCATTAAATGCATACAGCGGTTCTTGATTGTTGTCTCCCTTGCTCATAACTTGAGCCTGATTCCAAACCATAACACCGCCATCCAAACCAGCTGAAGCGAAGTGGGACCCATCGTCAGTGAATTTTATACATGTAACGGCTTGATAATGCTTCGAGAGATTAGTCAACATACGACCTGAGCTTATTTGCCAAACATATAAGGTTTCCTGTATCCCCGCGACTAGGTAGTTTCCGTCTGGACTGGTGACAACAGCGTTTGGTTTGCCTGGTGCCACGAATCGAACGGACGAGATTTGTTCCTGACTATTGATAGGCCACACATGCAATAACGGTTTTATGTTATTTGCAGTAACAATATAATTATTACGAACAAAGCAGAGGCTTCTGGGATTTACTGAGCCACCACCCTTGTAAGTCATTAGACTGGTTGCTGTCTTATAGTCCCAGGCACAGCATGACCACTGCTGTTCGCTTTGGTCACTAGTGTAAAGTACTTCCAAAACATCGCTCATAATTAATTTTTTTTACTTTTGTTTTGTCAGCAATTTGAGCAGGGCAAAGTTTTCACTAGTTAATTATAATCGTATAAATGGTTCCAGTAGGATAGGAACTGGCGTTGAACAGCAACAAGGAACACGCGTGAACATCTGACACTTAAATGACACCTTTGCCGGCCTTTTACCCGCATCACTTTGGGTATGTTTCCTTTATAAATTAAAGAGAAAACGATTGGTAATGTTAGCATGAGAAATAAATGTGGGGAGGCTTTTTTAATTTTCCATTAGCTTTCCGAGCGAAAAAGCAAACACTCCCGAACATGTTCTATTGTATTTTCAGCATTTTGGATCTCATTTCGGTGAGCACACGAAATACTAATCCATATAAAGTTTTACATCGGACTGGTAATAAAAGATGTGTTTTGGTGAGAATAACACTAATTAGTAAAAGCTTCCCACCGGAACATTTCACAGTCAATCCGGTTTTATGGCTCATATGATTACTGCGGAACAAAGCAAAGTAATCGGAGCTCATTTTGACTGAATATAAAAGCTAAAGTTATTGCCAGTCATTTATAGTGTTAGATTTCACTTACGTCATCTCACCAAAACACGAATTTCTTATTTTTTTCCCAACACACACACAATTTAGCATAAGACGATTTTCATATGATTCAGAAGTGAATTATGAAGTGAAACCAATGAATAGCGCAAATTCATAGTCAGCCTATGAATAGTGCCTATAGCCGACTAAAATTACAGCTGGCTATAAATAAAAAATCCGGCTACAACTTTTCATTATTCATAAACACATTTTTGCCTGTGTATTAGTTAGTACCTATCGACTTTGGTATGTTTTTGTAAAATGATTTGAACGAACAAACCCAAACGTCAAAATATTATATGAGAAATTTATAGCCGACTCTAATTATTTAAAATTACGTTTGGGTCACCAATATCACATGAAATAAATACAGATTTCAAATACTATGGTACGTTGGTAAAGAAAATTGGCGCACAAACAATTTAACTCTATTTACCAAGAAGCATTTCTAAATTTTCATTCTCTGTTAATATTTGGACATTTAACAATATGCAATGTAAGCGCGACTTTAAGTTATTGCCCCAACTCTTCTGCTCGAATGTTAGTTCAAACAGTTCCATGAACACATGGTTCGGATGAAGTTTCTTCCATAAACAAATGAGATTGAACAAATGTGCCTAGTTAGTTTTAGTTACCTGTTATTTATCGTGCAGCAAATTAGATACTATTGTTTCATTAAAAATGTGCGAAGAAAAGGCAGTTTTATCATTGCCTCAGAAAAGATACTATCGTCAAAGAGCACATTCAAACCCCATAGCAGATCACTGCTTTGACTAGTAAGTTTAAAATAGAATTATTATGTACACCACACAATACTGACTTACATCTCTCGATACATAGTCCGTCATGTCCAGAGCAATTTGAATGGAATAATCTCTACCCAAGTATGAAATCTAACCAAGTAGAGTTCGCTGACATAGGCTGTGGTTATGGTGGATTCTTGGTTACCCTCGGCGAGATGTTTCCAGACAAATACGCGCTTGGCATGGAAATCAGGGTGAAAGTCTCGGACTACGTGATGGATAGAATTAAAGCCCTACGAATTCTTAATCCGGGAAGATACGAAAACATTGCTTGCATTCGGACTAATGCCATGAAGTATTTACCAAACTATTTCAAGAAGGCGCAACTATCTAAAATGTTCTTTCTTTATCCTGATCCACATTTTAAGAAGGCAAAGCACAAGTGGCGAATCATAAACAACGCTTTGCTCTCAGAATATGCATATGTTCTCAGAACAGGAGTAAGAACTTTTACAAAATTATAAAGACACATTTTAAGTGTTGATTTAGGGTTTGATTTACACAATAACGGATGTTGAGGACTTACACAACTGGATGGTGACTCATCTTAACGGACATCCACTTTTCGAACGACTTTCCGAAGATGAAATTGTAAGTTAAAATAAATAAATAAATAAAAAACTCATTGTCAATAATTGTTTAAATATTTTGTGTAATAGAAACTGGATCCTATCACACCGAAGCTGTACCAAAGCAGTGAGGAAGGTGCTAAAGTAGTTCGCAATAAAGGAGAACATTTCGTGGCAATATTTCAACGAATTTAAAAGAAATACATTTTTGTATGGATTGTAGAATCTAGATTTTAAAAATAAAACTGTTTAACGACGTTGCGATATTTGTATTTTTTATAAAGTAGGTACAATAGCTATAGCCGGCACTAAATAAAAAGCCGGCTTACTTACTTAGTTGGCGCTACAGCTCGAAGTGAACCGGGGCCTGCTTCTCGCAACCATTTGTGTGTGCGTTATATTTTTGCACGAATGGAAGGGACCTACAGTTTTTTGCTGACTCCGAACGGCGAGTTGAGAAGCTCAATCGGGACAAATGATACTCTTTGATGCTTGTCAGACATTCGAAAGAGGTGGCACCGTGAAAAAACTCTTTAAGGTGTTAGACCCGGCCAGCATTGCGTGGTAGTCCAACGCACTAACCACCACGGCAACGGCGACCACAAAAAGCCGGCTATAACTTTTCATTTTCATAAACACATTTTTACCTGTGTTTAGTTAGTATCGACTTATGTTTTTGTAAAAAGATTTGAACGAACAAACCCAAATGTCAAAATATTATATGAGAATATAGCCGACTCTGCTGTCTGCTTTTACACTAGTACGTTTACACCGAGCCGAAACCTCGAGAAACTGCTTAGTCTGCTTTTACACTTAAGACTTGTGAGTCTAGACTTTTTTCGAATTTTTCTTTTTTATTTACATCCGTGAGTCTTGTGCTTTTGCACTTCAGACGTTTTTCCTTGACTCAAATTTGACATTCCTCTTTTATTTTGCAGTTCTTGTATTGTACAGATGACTAGGTGGGAAGCAACACAATGATAAAACGAAGAAGAGAAAAGAAAAACGTCAAAAGAGTCGCCAAAATCTTTACCCTCGACTCACAAGGCAAACTATTTTCCTTCTCATCTTGTCGAATGTTCTTACTCTTTTGCACCCATGTGAGTCTAGACTCACAAGTCTAAGTGTAAAAGCAGACTAAGCAGTTTTCTCACTGATCTGGAAAACCAAACCAGTTCGGAGCAAAGTTATGTATGTCTTATGCAAACAGATCTATGTTGAATTCGCCCGCTAGGTTCTAAAGCGAAAATTACAATTTTGACAGCAGATAACCGCAATAGATTTCGATTTGTTTTGTTTATTGTTCGTTTTTCAAAGCAATTTGGTACAATTTGCGATTTTCGTTACTTGACTTAATATGGATAATGATGAAGGCGTATCCGATTTAGGTGAACATAGAAATAATGTTATTCAATATGTTTTAAATAATAGTTGTACTAAGTTTCCTCTAAAACATGCCGAAATTTTGAATACTGTACTGAACGGAAATGGCGTACTGTTAAATAAAGTATTGCAGTCAGTGAAGGAGGCACTAGAAAATGTAAGTACATACATGCATACAAACGTAGAAGAATGTACAGTTGGGATATTGAATGTTTACTTATTTGCAGACATATGGTATTCTCTTAAAAGACGTGCCAAATACAAAAAGTGGAAAGCAATATATTTGCATTTCTAAATTTCCAGCAGTTTCAAGATTCGAGTTTACTGAAACCCAGCGCTCAGAAATAACTCTTTTGTTTTTAGTACTTTCATACATTTACATGAAAGGCATTGCAGTTGCTGAAGGTAAGAAGCACAATTATTTATTCGATTACCATAAAAATTGCGTCTTGTCTTGGCCCACCATTGGGTTCAAAATTATGAGTGCCACTGTCACTGTTTTTCACACTAAGTCACTTAGAACTTGGACACAATATGGCGACGTCGGAATATAGGTTTCTGTTACTCTCGGGGCAAACAAATTTAACGCAAAAGTTGTCTGCCGTAACTTAAAAAAATGCACAAGTTGTAAATCGTAGCGAATTGAGAGCTGCAGATCTGTATAGGAATGTAGTAAGGCTTCTTCAATTTATTACATCCAGCATAAGTTCTTACAATAACAAGTTAATGGAAATACAAGTTTAATTTTATAAGAATAATAACTTTAACCAAAAAAGTATGAATAATCCAAATTAACACCGTGATTTAAGTACAATTGATCTCCACCACAAATCAATTGGATTTATTTACTACTAGCTGACCCGTGCTCGCCTTGCTTCCCCCCTTGTCTTTGTTGGCAAAACAAATTGTATTGGGGAGATGAGTGCCGAAGAGCATAAACTGTTTTACTTAATATGTAAAGTTATAGATAGATAGCTGTTCCCACTTCTTTAATATTTGAATTTGCTTTCACAATCATATTTAACGTAGTAGGCCGGTCACAAAACATCAATAGAATGCTTTTTCAGTCAATATACAGAAATTCAAGTATGCCACATATGTACATGCCAATTCGTTGAACTGCTATAAAGTTAGGAGTAATATGTGGGTCAACCTCAAAAAAATAAGTATAAAAATATGAAAAAAATACATTTTCTTAACAACAAACAACATTTAAACAAAAAAAAAAACATAGCCTAACTGGTTTTAACAAAAATAACGATTATTATAGAATTTATTTCACGTTAATTGGTGCAGTATTTACGGAGATCATCGGGGACATAGTTTTTTGAAGTTACTTCTTTATATAATAGTAATGATAAAAAAAAAGGTTCAAGCATTAAAAAAAAAAGTAAAAACACAGTACAAAATTTCGAATTCATATTTACTATTAACAAACAACTTTAAAACAAATCGCCTCCTGTATCTGTTTTCAAGTAAAGAGTATTCTTATTCAAACACAAATATTTTATACGGTTTTCTTTACCTTTTTTGCATTTTTATTGAACATTATATATATACAATTGTCTTAAGGTAAACTTACAGCTATAAAATACATTGATAATACAAATTTGTTGGCACACTGGGGGCATTTTAATTTGAGAGTGGTGTATATAGCATTTTATTTCAAGTTATATTTCTCATTGATTATTATTTTACTATAGTTATTATTTATACCTACAATATCGGTAATTGTGTTCAAACAATAAAACAAGTGTGATATAACAATTTACCAAAGAAGAATATACACCTGTGAGTATTTATATATTTAGGTACATGTGTAGCTTTTAAGCCGACTCACTCAAGTCAATTAGTCCACTATCACTCTCGGCATTTAAGTAAGTTTGCTTCATTAGGTTTGCGTTGTTTCTTGCAAAATTTCACTAAACTTGATTATATTTATATATTTCGCACCATATGTTATCAGTCTTTAAATAATATGGAAATTCTTAATTAGCTTTCGTGGATTTTAGTCATTTCTGCGGTTAATTTTGGATTTGTAAAAGTCCTCTTGCGGTATTCCCATCATCCTGGTTTGGGTTTATCCACTATTAAATGAGTTTTGAATTTCCTTATTTCTATTCTCAAAAATCGTTTTGTTTTCGTATGTATGCACCCGCCAAGATTTAAAGGAAAGGTAGTCTGTATGAAATATGTGGCAAACATTCAAATCATCTTTTCCAAGAATGAAGAGTGGAAAGTCCAAAACGATAATTTTCTTGCCTGGGTATTTTATCGCTGATTGATTCCTTATTAATTTCCTTTGGAGTTGCACCATAAATGTAACATTTTTCCGCGGCATTTGTCCTTGACAAAACATTACATAGTACACTGCGCCGATACTTCGAATGACTTTTCTGGTCTTCCGCGTCTAGTTCCAGGAAGTTCTTTGGACACGATCTGTTCAATAAACTTAGCAATCTTTCGGGTAAACTGTAATCGGTTTGCAACCAAAGATGGTGACGTTTTGCAACTAAAATGCGATAGCGAGAGCATTATTTCCTGTACTTGCTCACATTCTTGTTAAAGACGGTATATTTCCGGGTCAAATCAAGTTTTGAATAATTTTGACATTCGCTAATGTTTAGTAGGTCCAAAACCCATTGTTGTATTTCACCAACTTTTGAATTATTTTTGCAGAGCTCCATCTTTTAAAAATATCCTCATTTTTAACAACTGAGCATATCGCTATAAAAAGTTGAATATTTTAAAAAGTTGCAAAAAAGATTTACTTTCTTATAAAGTACAAGAGAGGACGAATCGAACACATAGCAAATTGCAGGTATATTTTGATAGGTTTTTTTTTAAAACTTGCTTAAAACTTAAATGATGACACTCACAAGAGCCCACTTTTAATAATTAGTTTAAAAATTATTCGCACACATTATGTAAATTTAAAGTAAACATACTGGTAGTAGAAAACTCCATTATTAATAAACAATTAAAAAAAATTAGTATTATTCATTTATATTTATCACAAACGAGGGTCAAAAGTTATGTTCTCATTGTAAAAATCACAACTATCGCAAAAATTGGCTGATCTCTTAAAGCAAAAACCGTTACTTCCGCTATAAAAAGAAGAAATACGATGAACAAGTTATAGCGTATGGTACATAAAAAAATTTCAGTTAATTTTGGATACTTTGTATTACTCTATAAAACATTCACTTTTTTGATTTTTGTCCACTGGTCAACGCACTGTGCGGCGGTGGGCTGACCCTGTGTCAGCGTAGAATGCAACTGCTTCCTCGTTGTCAATTGGGGCGATGTCTTCATCCAAGGTGTCCAGGGCGATGAGGTACCACGGCTGGTTCGGGTGGTTGGCTGCGCTTCCTACTAGCTTCTTAGCCAAAAGTAGTAGGTACCTGTAGATGATCGTTCCCGCAGTATTTTTGACGCTGTTGGTCGTAGAATAGTCCAGTGCATATCCTTAGTATCTTCCTTTCAAAAACTTGGAGTTGTCTCATGGCTGTCTTTGAGATGGAAAACCAGACGGGAAAGCTGTATCCGATGACTGATCTCAGGAGTTGCTTGTACATCAGCGTCTTCGTCTGCTGGTTAAGTCCGGCTCTTTTCTTCATCAGCTGGTGGAAACGATGGAAGGCCCAGTTGGCTTTCCTCAGGACGTTCCTTGCGTGAGGGTTGAACCTTAACAGCTCGTGAAAGTGGATCCCAAGGTACTTCACGCTCCGTTTGGTTGCCAATGTTGATCCATCTGGGAGTTTCAGGGTTAAGCTTCTGCACTTCGCTGCTGACCGGCTGCGTCCACTGCTGGTAGTTGGTCTCCTGAAGCAGATGAGTTCTGATTTTGAGGCGTTGACTCTGATTCCCCACTTTCGGTAGTACTCAATTAGTCTGTGGATGTGGGCTTCAACTTTCCGGACAGCTATCAATGGTGACATCGATGCGGCATATGTTATGGAGTCATCGGCGTAGAGCACGTTCTCGCAGCTGTTTGGGATGGGCTGGATGGGCAGTGATGCTACGCAACTCCTGTGAAAGGTTATTCCACAGTCATATTGCTTGGACAAAGTAGGACCGCTCTCCACTAGTGTGTTCAAAACGCGGTATTCACCCCAATTCCCAATGTCGTACTTCGCCCCGTATTCATAGTCGTATTGAGAGTCGAATCGCATTCAAATAGGTATTCCTGAAGTCGAATACGATGTACACGACAACCCATGGCATGGAATGCATTTCAATGCACATTTGAAATGTCAAATACCAAGTGTCAAGTATGAAATTTCAATAAAGAACATTTCGTGAAGTGTTTGGTTTATTTTTAAATGAAAATTTTGTATTTAAATAAATTATAAAGTATGAATTCAGTGAATTTAATTTTCGACAGTGAAAAAGAGGACATCTCGGATAATTTGACAATTTGTCATCCGCTCGTAGAATAATTCTTGATAGTTTAAATTCATTAGAGCTACTGAATTCGTAATATGTTTTTAAAATTAAATAACTAAAATGCAAGTGTTGTGATATGATTTTTTAATACTTAAACATTTAAAAAACATTTCAGCTTTCTAAAGAGGCATTTGGGCACTGTGAAAAACTCTTAAGTGTTTGCGGCGGGATTCGAACCCAAGACCGCTGGCTCAGTAGTCCGACGCACTAACCACTTGCGCTACGGTGCCCACTTACTTGCCCGTTACGATCTACAAGCATTTAAGAGTAATGCGCATCGGTATCTCCTCTTTCATCCTCCTTAAATTTCCCTTGGCCCGCGCTGTGCAAGACATTTTAAGGGTATTCATAACCCCTTTAGCGCGCGTGAATTATAAAAAAAAAAAAAAACATATTGAATAACGTTGCCATTTAGAATAAGGGCGTGATAATCTGAGGACTCAATTCTCTGCCGTGAGCAGATCATTCCCATGGCCTTTAAAAAATTAAGCCTAAGATTGTTGGAATTTGACCACCGTTGGACATTTACAAGGTCCTCAGGGCAATACTAACTTTAAAAACTTAGGTGACACACAATCAGATTTAGTACAACGAATCGCATTATGAACATCAATAGAAAAACTTCCACTTGAGTCCTCAAAGCTTGTTGGCACTATTGAAGAAGTTTTAGAGACAGGTGTAAAAACGGAGCTCATTGTACTGGGGCTGAAAGAGCAATCAGCTGTATTCTACCCGGCAGTCACTCCTAGGTGTTTCGAACTCTTCCACAATTCTTTTGAACTTTGTTTATGACCAAGTTTTTACACGATGTATGCCCGTTTAAAAAGCGTATCATAGCAACTGTTTTGTCGCAAGCAACCTAAAAAAAATGTTCTCTTTCACGGTTCTGCTGTTTAATAAAATTGTTGAGCATGGTTTGGGCTTAAGTATCTTAGTCGCACAAGGTACACTAGCATCATACAATTCATTCAATAAGTTATTAAAAAGACTAACTTTATTGTCTGGGTCAGGTGAAAAATAGATAGAGTCCCAAATATGAGAGTCGCAGTTTCTTCGTTCGCCAGTCAAATTAAAATGTTGGTAGGATCTATAATAGTAATAGTTTTATCATAACGTAGGACAGAGTAGTTATATTTAATAGAAAAAAACAAGAAATCTTGAATAAAGTCAGATGTAGGTCTAACCTAATCATTTCCCAGTACAGTGCGTCGTGAATTAGACAAAAACATATCAATCAAGGACAAGTTACTACTAGACTGGAAACAGGTAGGCCAACGAGAGTTGACAACATAAAGACTAGTTTTATCACAGAAATATGTACTTGAATAGTTTAGTGGTGCTATTGCTGACAAGATAGTTTACATTAAAATCGCCACCAATTAAAATGTTGTATCTGGGATAACATTGTAACATTTTATTTCTATAGAATGTCTTGCAGAATTCCTCAAAGGTCTTCGAATTTATTTCGACCAGCCGCACCCGTATTTCGGAGCAAATGTTAAGAAGCTTGTAACGGAGACATTTGTCAAACAGTTGTATTTGAAAAAAGTAAAAAGTGACTCGGATTCCATAGAAAACACGTAAATCATTGAAGAAAAGCAATCGATATCTAAAATTTCTACATATGTTATTTTTCTTAGGCTTTTCTACTCATGGGGATACCGCAGTGAAGTTGAATTTCCACAGAGAGATATATTAGAAGCTGTTTCCAAGGTAAGGAGCCTTTTTTTTTTTTTATGCTAAGTGAATTTTTAAGAATTATTTTTTTTTTAGTTACTAAACAAACCGGCCAAGCACTTTATTTTGCAATTCACGCAGGCTAATTTAAATGAAACTTCTAATGAGTAGTTCAGTAGATTCTCATACAAATGATATCATTTTGTAGTATGTATTTAAATACAAAAGTATAAATATAAAAATTGCAGTAAATATTTTGTTTGTTCCTTATAAATCATCGAAAATTTCAACCATCAGTGTTACTTTGTTGGCTATATAATGTAATGGTAATGGCTAAACGTGCGATTAATGTCATTTAGATGACTTGCTGATTGATCTTGATTAAATTTAATCTCCAATTAATAGCACATGTAACCACCCAAAGATAACAATAAAGGAGAAATTGCAGCCATAATGTTGAGATATCATGATGACCCCGCTGAAGGAGGTTAAAAAAAAAACATTCATTTACGGAAATAGTTTGTGAAAAGTGCAAATAATGCAATAAAATTGTCCTGGGAACAATTTAATCAAAACAGAATATGTCAGTTTTTTTCTTTATAGAATGAGGGTTAAGACATTTTTGTTGAAAAAAAAAAAAAATTAAACAATGCCAACTTGCAAAAGCTACGAAACATACAAAGACACCAATGACCATAACACCAAACCTCCATCAGCTTTCGACATTGTATTGGTCGCCACCATTGGTCCGTTTCCAAAATCAGAACACGGCAATGAATATGCAGTAACATTCATATGTGATCTTACAAAATATCTTGTATCCATACCAATACCGAACAAAAGTTCGAAAAGAGTCGCGAAGGTCATATTTGAATCTAATATATGTACTAACGTACGGTCTAATGAAGACGTTCATTACGTACATGTTTACGGAGTAAGAATTCTATAATTAATGAGATGACTTATGTAAAAACCTCAACATAAAAAAATATTACATCAACAGCCCATCATCACCAAACCCTCCGATACTGTAGAACATAGTCACCGCACATTTAATGAGTACATACGCTCGTATATATGTATCTATTGATAAGAATGACTCGGATGTATGGCTAAAGTACTTCACGTACCTACTGCTTTAACACAACACCATCTGTAGTAGTACATAAATATTTTCCTTATGAATTGGTCTTTGGCAGAATCCAAAATGGATTCAATGTTTTTAACACAATAAACGACATAACGGCCCAATTACAGAGGTTAGGAGGTTTTACTGTACTTAGTATGAAATGGTTGGAAAATAGTCTCACACCGTTTGTTACTTTGATTAATTTTTATTTAGTTATTTATATATTTAGTTTCTGTATGCGATTAAGGACGTAGTAAAACCGAGTGAGTGCTTCTTTTCGGCACACAGTATCATAAAGATCTTGTCATACCGTTTTCACTGCAGAATATAAAAGTAAATGCTGTTCTGGATCGAGTTAGATCTTTGACGTTCTCTTGAGTCAGACGAGAAAACAATTTAAAACAAATTAATTAATACGCATAAGAGGCGTAGGCAGAGCCAGTTGTTAGTAAGCCAATCGAAACGATGCTACAAAGGTTGTTTTTGAGTTCTGAATTGAGTTAGATCTTTGATGTTCTCTTGTGGAAGAAGAGAAAACAAAATAAAAGCTAGTTAAGAGATAATATCTATGAAGTCAGCCGTTGACAATTTTATCGGGAGCGGTTGGAGTAGGGGGAGGGGAAGGGGGACTCCATGAAGTTGTTAGCTGAAGTACAACTCAATCGGTTATAGAGAGGTGGGTGAATATTTGATAAAAAAAAAATGGGTTGTTAGTCAGTTAGTCAGAAAAACTATTAAATGTGCGAAGTCGAGTTTTAAAAAGCAGTTCATCATTTATGCGTACATACATAGGTAATGTATGTATGTACATATAATATACTATGTATAAGTGCGAAATTCCACATATATTTATTAAGTTTCAAATTCTTTTTAAATTAATAATAAAATGTAATAATGGAAATGTTGTGGTTTTAGCAAATTAACAAGTAATCTGGGAACTTCGGTGGGGTTAATTAATAGAAACTGAAACTGCGAGTGCATAGCGCTGCCCACTTATATGCTTATAAACGGCATATCAGCTTAGTCTGTCTAACAAACGTTCTTTTATACTCATATCTACATACACTTTGTAAGTATTAAGTACAAGTTAGTGCAAGTATTTACAAGAGGACGTAGTACTTCCTAGTACTTAAATATAAATATACTCAAGTTGTTTTCAATCTTGTGGACAGCAACGAGCAAACTTGCTGGTAAATATTATTCTTTATTGATTGTGCTTATTTGCGCTACACTCTGTGAATAAAAGTCCTTCGACACACCTTAAACATTGAGCTTCTCCTTGGCAGTACGTTGAATCACTGTCAACGTTTGCATTGAGGAATCAACCTCGTATTTTTACGCATATTTCTTCCTTCTGCTTCTCGCAACCGTTTGTGTGTGCGTGATATATTTTTTTTTTTTTTTTTTTGCCGAATGGAAGGGACCTACAGTTTTTTTTTGGCGACTCCGAACGGTGAGTTGAGAAACTCATGACAAATGATACCCTTTGAATGCTTGTCAGAAATTCGAAAGAGTTGGCATCGTGAAAAAACTTTAAGGTGTCCAAGGCACTTACCACTACACCACTGTACTTTTTACGCATGGCGCACGTTTTTCATATCAAAAAAAAAATTATAGTCGAAGGCAACTTTAAAGACCATTACTGTATAGTATTCTTATATGATTCCGATAAAACTAACAGCCGGTCACACTCACAAACAGACGTCCGAATAAAGGAGAGCAAAGCTAAAAAAAAAACACATGACTCGATCAGCCGATGAGTCGAAACGAATGTGGATACGATATTAATGACGTTATTTATCGTACTCGATCAAACCTGCTGCTGCTGCTGGTAGATACGACAGACGGAGGACGGACGAATGGTTGATGGTAAATTTCCCGGTAAGTATTGGTGAATGGTGATGGCTCGGCACTGTCTGGTGTGGTGTGGAGTTTAATTACTCAGTGTTCATCCAGATGCGGTACGGTTGAAATCGTTTATCGAAAACAGGTTGCGGTACGTCTCTTCATCGTTACTAACGTATCCAATATACATTTCTTAAGTGTTTATAGCCAGCGATTTTGTCTCGCTTTTTTTTTTGATTTTAAATTTGTCCTAAGAATTAATGGAGATATGAAATTTGTCAAGTAGTTACGAGTGCGATTGGTTCTTGCAGATAGAAAGATTTATTTTTTATTTCCGTCGGTTCGTTTCATTTCTTTGTTCACAATTTATGGAATAAGTGTAGAATTTCATTGCTAGCATTGCCCCGGTCGAGAATGCATACATTTCAGTACTCAATGAATGGAAATTGATTTGGATAAACAACGCCCACACTTGCGCATTTGCAATCTATGCACATTTCTATATACGTATTAATATAAATACATAGGATTTGTGTACGCGAATAGTTCGAGGTTGAGATTGGGATTGTTTTTGGAAACATGCTTTTTAAACAAAGCAGAACAGAACAGTGATATGAAAGTACATTTGTGCATGTGCACATCTATGTGTATCTATTTTACCGGGCTGGTCCTACGCGCTACCTTCTTTAACTGGTTTCTCTTGGTGCCTGACCATAAGTAATATAATCTCGCGCTTTTCTTCATACACTCGAACACTTTACTCAAGCACAAACAAACCAAAAACAAGTGTATGACCAAAAATAAACTGGAAACGAAGAGGTGACGACCATCTAAGAAAGTACAGGTAGACACTCAGGTAGATTGGTTGCGTTGCGTATACCGGGTATGTAAAGGGATAGCTTGAGTGAGGTGGCAGACTGGCTGCAAGGAAGCAGAATAAAAGAAGTGAAACCTCTCTGCTCGCCAGGAAGTGGTGTTGCGGTTTTTTTTGTAACTTTCCTGCATAAAAGATGAGTTTCCTCTTTGAATTTGCTTTGCTTCCAGTGGTGTTTAGTTATCGGAGCTCACCTTTTGTATACATATGTATGTCCGTATATATGTATTTAATTTAGTGAGAATTTATTAACCGGCAATACCTATAAAATTTTACAAGGAAATCGATTTGTTTATGTAGCCATAGAATACCTAGTTCTCGAATTATGTGTGATTTTCCAGACACCTGGGCAGACATTCATTTTCATTTTATGGCAGATGGGGGTGTGCTGTTAAGAAAACGAATTTCATTCGTGATTCGCACAGATTATTCATGTTTAAAAATAACAATAAGTGCTGCTGCTGCCGCTGATGTTTTCCATACTCTCAAGAATGGTCTATTAATATTTTCGTGCAAAGTGCTAAATAAACAAACACAGATGATTGACTTGATGTTTCCTTAATATGAGTACCTACTCGTATATGCTTATTTGAATTTATTATGATAATAACGTGTTTTTATATCATTACGAAAGATATAACTTTTCGGCTTAGGTCTTTTATGCGACGTAGAAATGTTATCTTTATAATTGTATGCAGTTGAAGTGTGTATACGAGTAGAAACTGCTGTATACATATGTGTACAATGTAGTTGGCACTGCTAAGTGATAAGCAAAAATAGAAAAAAAGGCTTTACTTAAGGCATCATAATTTTTGTTCATAAACCGAAAGAATGTTTCTACTTTAATCTTGTGAAGTGGAAGCAATTTGAAGGTTCGAGTGTAATAACACTAATTTTTTATAACGAGAATATTTATATTTAAATTTATTTACATATTATGTATGAACACGTGGATATTTATTGGTATCGGTGGTATTTAATTGAATTGTAAATAAGTTTCTATTGCAATCGCAGAAGGAATTGAAAGGTTCGCGCCTACGCCTAGGCTTGTAATACTAAATTGGTATTTCCCCTTTTTTTGTTTCCAACATTCTAAAACTCTGACTATTAAATGTGGGCTATCCACAGGCATGCAATAATGCGCAAATTTTAGATTTGTGCAAAATCTGGCGCTTCAACTTCATTTCTCGCAATCGAGATTAATAAAATGAGTTATCTGGTTACAGCGTTTAATGCGGATCTATTTGGAATAAATATCCAACGAAATGCCAAGCTATACCAATTTCATATAGATATTTGGCTATCAGGCAATAAGTTGAAGTTGGTCGAAAGTGCAACAAGTCTTGGCTATGCTTCAAGTAGCTTTCAATGATGCTATCAGATATATTCACCAGCTACGTAAGTATGATCGTATCTCCACACTCTCGAAGATTTTCTTGGGTTTCACACCCCAGCAGTACATGGACATAGGGAATTTAATATTTCTCTTCAAAATTATTAAAACTCAATCACCGTCTTACCTGTACTCTAAACTTGATTTTTCGCGCTCCCTTAGAACTCAAAATATTAATACACACAGCTACCAATATCTTACTTCCTCACGGCTATTCTTCATCAATGCTATTAGGTTATGGAACTCCTTGCCACCTAGTATAAACAATTTAAATTATGCTAATAATTCTGAATCCGCTGTCATAAGACACTATGCATGGCAGCATTAAAAATGAAAAGACAATTGTCTTAATCTATACCTATGTTATAAATAAATTGAAATTGAAATTATTTCACGGCTTCGAGGGCAAAACATAGCTGTGGGTTTGAATTACTGCCGGTAATCCGATCAGGCGATACTGATTTCGGTCCGATGCGAATTTCATCCTTTCCATTTTTTTTTTAAAGAGGACATATTTCCAGCAAATAATGAAGTTGAAGCTGAATTAAACGTATTTTTTGAAGCCCTTGTGAAAACTTTTTGTTTCAAACTGATTAGAAACCAGATAAAAGAAATTATTGAACTTAAACGAGGTTACCATGTAAAATAATAGTAACTAGTGGACCAGTGCGAGAAATTTCGCATGTAGAAGCCCTACAATCATTTACGGTTTACGAATGAAATGGCTACCTACTGGCACCTTTTCGCAAAAGGTTAAAGCTACTTTTTCTGATCGTGAACCTGAGAAATATTAAGATTAGGGCCAATGCCACACGAGCACCTTTTCCGCGCTCCAATTTGGTCGTGCGCAGTAAGTAAAAGGAAAAATGTACACATGACGCCGCGGTTGCTCTTATGTAAATTTCTATTGGTTTTCTATATACTTGCAGAAAACGGAGCTCGTGTGGCATTGGCCTAAGTGTTAATAAATTGTAAATATTTATAACATGAGAGTGCAATTTAAAACTGCTTTAGGACATGCTCTTTTTTCGACTCGTCATTTATTAATATACATACATATCTACGTTGTAATGTTTTCTCGTAATTACTTTACTCATTTGCACTTTTTCACACTGATAAACAATATGCGTAGGTCTTCTAGACAACAAAGTTTCCATATTTACCACTGAGGCTTTTGCTATCCTAAAGACCATAACAACATCTGCTGCAAATGCTGGAAAACACGTGATAGCTACAGATAGTCTTTCAGTAATAAAAGCAGTCCAAAGCCCTGATCATAGCACAACAATTATATGTAAAATCCGTGATTTTCTTATAAGTAAACCCAATAAGTTAAAACTGATGTGGGTACCGAGCCACATGGGTATAAAGGGTAATGAACTCGCTGATGAAGCTGCAGCACAAGCCCGCCATACACCAATTTACAACTTCAAAGTGGACACCAAATTTGATCTACTGCGTGAAATAAATAACAAGCTAAAATCAAAACATTTGTTGGACTGGTACGATTATCGCCATCATTACTCGACCATCAATCCCAAAAAAGCGAAGCCAATCTTTCCTACCACAACCTCAAAACTGATGAATTCAAACTTCATAAGACTACGACTTGGTCATACAATTAGCACTCACCAACACCTTCTTCGCAAGGAAAATCCGCCCACATGCCCAATCCACACAACTGCCCAGCTAGAACCTTCTACCAAAACTCAACATCCAGCTCGCCGATTTACGAAGCCTTAAAAGACCCGAGTCATAAAAATATACTTAAAATTCACTCTTTCGTTACAAAATATAATATTAATATTTAATATCTTATTAACTTTTTCCCATTGTATATTTAACATAACATTCAATTATATTTAAGCTTACACTAAAATAACTCAGAGCCGAAAGCCCTAGTAGCTTGTGCTCGTTTTTTCCTTTTATGTTAGCATTTTAATTTTAATTATATGTTAATAAATTATAATAATAATAATAGTTGATAAGCTTTCGATCAGTGTTTGAATCATGGAAATATGTGCAGAAATAAACTCTCAGGATGAATCACAAGCTCGTGCGCTAGCGATTTATTTATATAGATTTGTAAACATCCGAGTTTGTTTTCTTGACACACTCATTAAAGCAAATTCAAATGAGTTTATTGTACCTTAAGTACTTATTTCCTGATTAGTAGTATCCAAATAAATAAACGATCTCTTTGATTTAATTTAGCTTAGTGCTACCGTTTTACAATCCTGTACCTCCATCCTTTGGTAGATAGGTATCTAATTAATAATTGATATTGCTCAATTTGAAAATAAACAGAACTATAAAATCTTTGTGGATAACATCTACATAAGTTAAATTGAAATCTTATTATTCTGTAACACCTTATTCATTCAAACCAGAAATACTGTCCGTATAGCAAAATGAATCCCAAATGGCCATATGTACTGTTCCTGCTGTTTCTAGTCTATGCAAAGAGCGTTCAGTGTAGAAAGAATGGCGGTGATGGTAGACGCAATAAAAAGAAGGATATTCAGCACTCCAACGAAGAAAAAGAGGATGATTTATTCCTATGGATCAACGAAGAACAATTGCGAGTACTAAGTGGTAAATTTGTTCACTCTCAATATCCTTAACTTCAAGTGAACATTCAAATTTGTTTTTTTCTCAAAAGGTTTCAGTATAAAAGTCTATGCCATACAAAATGGAAAAGTCTACAGTGATCTAAGAGATCCAGATTTTAATCAATATCTACCTACAATACCATCGGAGGTGAACTACGTTAACTTCACTTGGAAGGCAGGCAGTAAAAGGTACCGCTACCACTTCGATCGTTTGATGTCACTCGATGAAAGCATCCTCAAGTCGCCTACAGTCTCCATTAAGACCAAAGGAAAAATACCCCACAATGAAAAAGGTGAATCGTTTTTCTTCTTTATATAGCAGACTGAGTGAATTGCTTGAATTTCAATGGTATTTGATGTGTTTTACCTTATTTATTTTTTATATACTTGTTGGGAAAAGATTTTAGTATTTTTCTACCATGTACGGGAAACAACTCTGGAACGGCGATGTTTAGCATTGGTTTGTTAATAGAAAATCGCAAAGGCAAACCGTTGCCGGGTACACCGCTACGACTGCGTTTCAAAAAGGAATGCGCACATAGAGGTGTGTATGATAGAACCGCTTCCAACCCACTAACATCCCAGCAAGGTAGTGTATATGCTTTTTATCTACTTGTTTTAAAATTTAAAAAAAAAATCGACTTCTTCACTGTTTCGAGCCTATTGTAGGTATGCAACTGAGTAAAGCCAATTTGCACAAAATATTGTGACTAATAAAAAATGATTATGTAATGTTTTGCTATCGCTTGGAACTCCCGCTTGTATCCCTACATATGTTATGACCGCTTTACTTAGAATTTTTCTTGTTCTATGTACTTCCCTGTAAGGTCTGACGAGTTAGTATCAGTATTTGTGGTGGAGAGGTGACACATTATTTTAATTAATTACATAGCTAAGATTCTTATTTTGAAGTTCAACTAAAGTTTGCTTGTGTTATTCACTTGGACGGTTGGTAGTGTATGTGGGCCCCGTGGCGTAGTGTTTAGTCCGTTGAGCTACTACGCATGCTGCCCGGGTTCAATCCCAGCGAACTCCCAACTAACGCATAAAAAAACAACAATCTCCAATAAGCTTATACATAAATAATATTGTGTCGCTTCAAACAGCCCAAGATAAAAAGAGATTTTTGTTTCGGTAAAATTTTCGCTTATTAAACCGTTCTGCCACTCCTTTTCAAATAACCGTCAGACTCTTCAAGTACGATACATTATTTTCCCAGTATTTCAAGGCTCATTTATAACGCTTATCATTTTGTTAAAAACAAAAAAATCCAACCCAACTCCTATAAGACTCAATTAAACAAAAATATCCAAAAAGGTCCTGACCCACAATGCAGTCTCAAATGCGGGAACAATGGTTTTTGTAACAACGACGTATGCCAATGTAAGGCTGGCTATATGGGGCAATACTGCCAAACAGCACTTTGCTATCCACAGTGCATGAACGGTGGAAATTGTACAGCTCCAGCGGTTTGCTCCTGCCCGCATGGCTACCAAGGACGACACTGTGAGGGAGGTGAGTAGAAACAAGAATAAATAAGAATCTCTTAGACAACAATGTATTTAATGTAACTTTTAAAAAACAACGTGCTCCTCCTATCGACAGTTATGAAGTGTAACAATATTACATTTAAATCTTCTTTGAAATACCAATGGCTGTCTTGCAGCCTAGTTTGATTATTTCTGTTAGTGCTTTATAAAACGGTGCCTGCTCAGCTCCCGATTCAATGCCGATATCGTGGTGCTCCTGTTCTTCATCTCTAAACTTTGTTATAGTCTTCAGTAGCTCCTTAAAAATGACATTCGAATTTAAACAGATCAATCGATTTTTATTCTATTTACCTTGTCAACGTTTGGTGTCTCCATTAGCTGCCGTAATTGATCGTTGTAGTGTGCGACGATAACAGTCTCTACAGCAACTGTACAAGCCATTGCGGCTTTTTCTCCCAGTAATGCGGTACCTTCAAAGATAAAACATTTATTAAATAAACAAAAGAGAAGCAAATTTTGTTGTATACCTGCACCCAACATAAATCCAGCTACATTCCAAAGCGGAGTCATTACTGTCGGTCGAACACGGTACTGGTTGATTAGTTTTTCGAATTCGCTGCGATGATGCTTCTCTTGTTCCCACATATGTTCAATAGTTTTACCCATTGGCCCGTTACCTAGGATAGCCAATTGGCCGGCATATATTCGATCGGCACCCAATTCACCGGCATGATCAACTCGAATTATCTCGTCAGTTAACTTAGAAGCCCGTTGGTGGATCAAACGTATGGCTGTATGGCGTGGAAACCTTTGCATTGCTCTGTGGAATGCATCAAATTTTATCTATTTCACAGGTATTTGTATGGAGAAGTGCTTAAATGGAGGGAAATGCATTCAAAAGGACAAATGTCAATGCTCCAAAGGCTATTATGGACTGCGTTGCGAGTTTTGTACGAAGTGATCTTTAATTTATTTTGTAAGAAAGTGCAAGATTTCTTCTTTTCTAGCGAAATGCGTTGTACCATGTAAGAACAACGGCCGGTGCATTGGCAGTAACAAATGTCGTTGTCCTAATGGTCTGTTGGGTAACCATTGTGAAATCGGGCGTAAGCAGCGTTCAACATGCAAGCGACCTTGCAAGCATGGCGTATGTCTCCAAAATCGTACCTGCAAATGTGATGACGGATGGCAAGGACGATTTTGCAATGGCCGTAAGTAAAATGAAGCAGTTATCCACCGACATGTAACTTATTTTATTTCCCTACAGGTGCAAATAAAAAACGTCGCCAGATGTCCAGTTAAAGAATATCGTTGATTACGCGCAGTCAATCAGTGTCATTATAGCATAGCTATATGAATCTACTATGATGTTACAATATCGTATAGATTTGCAATTTCAAAATAAAATGTAAACCAATTATGTTAGAATTATTTTGTGATAGATAAAAATATCATTTAGTCTATAGTGGATGTATTTTTTTGTGTATACTACAAATACACGGTGCCAGGGATTAACTTCAGATGTTTTAAAAGTTAACTATTATATAACGACTTACTACTTTTCGAAGGCAGAGAAACGCGGATATAAAGAGTAAATAAACAAAAATATGGTGAACACATATACGTGCTTCAAAACTTGGCCGGAGATTTTTATTTTAGAATTCTGACAAGCCAAATAAGCGCTGTCAAAAATGGAGTCGATATGTGTTTGATTTTGCAACTAGAAAGTGTGTTTGTTTTGTCTACTGAGCCTAGTTGAGAGCTGCCAACTACTGATGAAATTTCACCCTAATTTTCAGTGACATGATAAAATTTCAAAGTTTTGCTGAATCAATTCATTTCGGGTCGGTGGAAATGTATTATAAAATCGAAACATTTAAAAATTCTTTAACCATATTATGATTCTTTAACTCGGTGACAGAGCAAAATCCATTGATAAGTTTGGACTAATGTCTCAGCAAATAAACATCGCGCGGAAAATAAGTTTTCTGTAAAATGGTTGCCTATTATTTGGTAGTCGTTTACATGATCTAATAAAATAAGCCCGAATTTTTGTTTTCCTCATTGGTGTTACAATTAAAGCGTCGATTCTTTTGTTTGTCTTCCAATTCCTTGGCTTACAGTTCTACACACATCAAATTAATTTTCGGGCGAAGTCCTATTGACACTTAACAAACGAAACTGAAACTGAAACTGAAACTGAAACTGAAGTGAAACGGCAAATGCACGATACAATCGCTGTACAACCGCGAGTTGTGCCGATATTGGAAACGACAGAATTGGCGCACTCCTTGCTATTCACAGGCAAACATGAATGCGCACGCCTGTGGATTTCAAAAAAAATTTATATTGTCTATGAATAATTTTTAATTTTTTACTAACATAGCAATAAATATAATTTAATTAATCAAATAAAAAAAAAAAAAACATCACATGCGATAAAGTAATATTGTAGGTTTTTCTGAAAAAATATCCAACCGAACATATAAACAAACAGACCAGATCTTGTTTTCAGTTTATTTATGATACACTGAACTATGGTCAACCGGTTCGTGTTACCAACGGCTGTCATCGTTCAATTTCGAAAAGATGCAGTAAGCGGGTTATTTGAGAAATAAATTGACGATATATTATTTAAGTTAAAGAAAACATTTAATAAATTGTGGAATTTATTTATTTATTTTTATTATGTCGGGACTATCAACTTTGGCCGCGTTTGACGATATACGTCGTTGCACACAAGTGCTTACTGATGGATATGCCGAGGAAGGTGAGTGTTCAACTTCATTTTTTGTTCTCGAAAGGTTCTAAGGCGTCTCCTTTCTGATTTTAGAATTTGTAAAAGTTTTAAAACTACAAGAAACGTTCCGTTTGGAGTGCTTAAGTGGCACACGAGAAGCACAGCGCATACAAAAGGAGCTGGACGCTTCTCTACAGAACATGGCTGACCTCGAAACGAAGTTGTACCATGCTCGCCGTCTTCTAGAAATGGAAAGTAAAGCCAGGCGAGATGCCGAATATGATCGCGATCAAATGGTTAGATCTACAGATTTGAACCGGGCATCTGCTCGTCTAACACCAAAAATAATATGTTCGTGTTTCTTATTTCAGGAAAAGAAAATCATTGCAGTCGCTGATTTGCTACGCAATGAGCGTGACATTAATGAGGAGACAAAAGACAAACTTGCGTTCCTCAATACATTCCAGCAAAAGAAACGCAAATCGTTGAACACACACGTGGAGGAAAAATACGGCAACGATATAAACTCTACTGGTTCATTTCTCTCAGACCTGTCGTTGACGCAGTCCGAGGATGATTTTCTAGATGTGCGATCTTCCAAGACGTGGCAAAAACATCGCCCATCGTTGCCGAAGAACACTGGGCCTTTCGTGGGTGCAAAACGATCGCGCGTGAGTACGGGAACACCAACAACTGCACCAACACAAACGCGGCGTTCCGGAAATTCAAACAAACATACACTGGAAGTTGGTCCCAATGACAAGATTTGTGCAACCACAAAAGTCACAATACCTCAGGATGGTAGTGGTCCCATCCGTGCCGAGTCGACAATTGAAGCAGTGCCAATACCGACCGAAGAACAGCAACCAGAAGAAGTTGTGGTTACAAGTCCAAATGCAAAGGTTTCACGATCAAACAAGAACTTTACTCCAATGCGTACATCTCCACACAAAGAAACTCCCGTAACTCAGTCGGTTAATCCGTTCCCCGTTGCGTCGCCTGCAGTCAAACACCGTAGCATGATGCGTCAACACAATTTTTCTAAAAAAACGTTCATTCGAACTGATACCTGTACGCACTGTCAGAAGAAGTAGGTGCTCCTTATAATCTACCTTTTGCTTTATTAACATTTCTGCTCTCTAGAATACGTTTCGGCTTGGTGGCATTGAAATGTCGCGACTGCCTGGTTTGCTGCCATGTCGATTGTTGCAGTGTGCTGACTGTGACCTGCATTCCCCAAAGTGGCACTCCTACACTTAAAGGCCTAATGGGTTATATTAGCGACCACGCTCCCTCCATTCCGCCCATGATTCCGGCCTTAATTGTCCACTGCGTTAATGAAATTGAAACTCGTGGTCTTAACGAGGTGGGAATATATCGCGTCTCTGGGTCAGAGCGAGAGGTCAAAGCTCTCAAGGAGAGATTTCTTCGCGGAAAGGGTACACCACACTTGGCTAACCTTGACGTTCACATGCTTTGCGGTTGCATAAAGGATTTCTTACGATCGTTGCGCGAGCCCTTGATCCCTACCGGGCTTTGGAAAGACTTCTGTAATGCCGTGCAGGATGTCAATAAGAACGATATACAAAAGGATTTGTACAAAGCAATCAATGCCTTGCCACAGGCAAATCGCGATACGCTTGCTTTTCTAATATTGCATTTCCAGCGCGTAGCCGAGTGTCCCGAGGTGCGAATGCCTATCGAGAATATTTCAAAAGTATTTGGGCCAACTATTGTTGGGTATTCGAGTCCCGATCCGGACCAACACGCAATTTTTACAGAGATCGGCATTCAGATATCGGTTATGCACAACCTGATGAAAATTCCCACCGAATACTGGAGTAAGTATGTAGCTATCGACTTTGATAAGGAGAACATGCGACACAATGATGCCCCTGCACCGCAGACGCCGGGTAATAAGGAGTCGTTGTACTCTCTCTATGGTTTGTTACACGATATTGTGGCATAGTGGAAGCAATTAATGGTTTGTCTAATTACAGCAACTCCATTGAAGAGCACTTTGAAGAAGAGGAAATTTTATGCAACGCCACCGTATTCGCACAAGAAGAAGTAATTGCTGCGACCACATCTACTGAAATACCTGTTTTCTTTTTTCATTTCTTTATATTATTTTGTTTCCTTGGTTGTAAGGATAAATGAATTTTGTATTTTGTTTAATTTACATTAGCGCATTTGAAATTGAAATATGTACTTGGAGAGTTTTAAATAATCAAATAAACGTTGGGGGCTCTCTTTAAAAGCTGATGCCTTCTTTTGTAAGATTACAATTGCCCAAGCGGTTTTGCCTTGCTGGTGGTGATATTTATCACTGGACACTTAACTCATTGACATACGTACCTCGCGATATATATGTACAACAATTGTGTCTTAAAATGAAGTGAATGGAAGGGACCTACAGTTTTTTGCCGACTCCGAACGGCGAGTTGAGAAGCTCAATCGTGACAAATGATACTCTTTGATGCTTGTCAGACATTCGAAAGAGGTGGGCACTGTGAAAAACTTTTAAGTGTTTGCGGCGGGATTCGAACCCAAGACCGCTGGCTCAGTAGTCCGACGCACTAACCACTTGCGCTACGGTGCCCACTTTGAATGAAATATGTACAGTCAGCGTCAAAAGTGAGTAGACAACAATGCATACATTGTTAACATTCACTTCTCCTATAAAAACAAAAAAGATATTACATTTTGAAAAACGGTTGAACAAAGTTTTATTCAGGTGCAACAAAATAAAAAACAAAAAATTCACAAAAAACAACAACAACTATTTTTCTTTTAATATTAATGTAAAATGGTCCATAAATAACGCGTCAAAAGTAAGTAGACAGTGTCTACTTACTTAGACACTTCATCTCTCTCAATCTTCTGATAGTAATCCGCTAACTTTACCGTTTTCAAAAGAAGATCAGCGAGAGATCAATGCATTTGAGGAAAGGAGTGGTTCATTCTATTGTGTTTGCTTGATTTGAAAGCGAGTATAAATCGAGAGCAGTGCTTGTGAAAAATTACATAACATCAATTATATAAAACAACAAAATGCGAAAAGAAATATCTTTAGAAACACGTAAAATTATTGTGGGCCTGCATAAAAAAGGAAAAACATTAAGAGAAATAGCGGAGACAGTCGGAAGACACCATTCATCAATCGCGAAAATTGTTAAAAAATTCAATACCTTTGAAACAATAAGCAACTTTAAACGTCCGGGGCGACCAACGCGGCTTAGTGTACGTGAAAAACGAAATATTGTGAATGAAGTGAAACAAAATCCTGCGTCAAGTGCAGTTAAAATTGCGGAAAATATTTCATCAACATCTGAAATACCTGTAAGTGCAAGTACTGTTCGCCGAGCATTACATAAATCTGGACTACATGGCAGGGTGGCTAGAAAAAAACCTCTCATCTCAAAAGTCAATAAAAGAAAGCGATTAAATTTTGCAAAACAATATAAAGATGCTGATATTTCTTTTTGGAAAAATATACTTTTCTCCGATGAAAGTAAATTTGAAATTTTCGGAAACCAAACAAGGAACAAAATTTGGAGAAAACAGAATGAAGCATTTAAAGAAGTGAACTGCAAGAAAACAATCAAGAAGGGAGGGGGTCATGTGATGGTGTGGGGATGCATGGCGGCGTCAGGAGTCGGGGATCTTGTATTCATTGATGGTACAATGAAAAAGACTGATTACCTGAAGGTTTTACAAGAGCATCTGCAGCCAAGTGTTGAAAAGGTAAGGTTGCCTAGGCATTGGATCTTCCAGCAAGACAATGACCCTAAGCATACCTCATACCTTGTGAGGGAATGGTTGCTTTACAGAACCCTAAGCCAGCTCAATCACCCCCCACAATCACCTGACCTTAATCCCATCGAGCACCTGTGGGATCACTTGGACCGAAAAATAAGGCTAAGGAACATTAGAAGCAAAGAGGAGCTGAAACAAGCATTGATTGAAGAATGGCAAAATATTTCATCGGAGGTAACGAATAACCTCGTCGAATCGATGCCGCGAAGAATTAAAGGAGTACTAGAAGCTAAAGGAGCACACACAAAATATTAAATTTAATTTATAATCATTTTTAAACCAAATGTTAACATGATCATTCATTGTGTCTACTTACTTTTGACGCGTTATTTATGGACCATTTTACATTAATATTAAAAGAAAAATAGTTGTTGTTGTTTTTTGTGAATTTTTTGTTTTTTATTTTGTTGCACCTGAATAAAACTTTGTTCAACCGTTTTTCAAAATTTAATATCTTTTTTGTTTTTATAGGAAAAGTGAATGTTAATAATTTATGCATTGTTGTCTACTCACTTTTGACGCTGACTGTATGTAGAATTATTTCTGAAGGTACCTACTTATGTGTACACTGGTGGACAAAAAAAACCCTCGCAATAGAAATAATTCCCTCCTTTCCGACGCGAACAAATTTATTTATGGTTACATTAGTTATAAGCATATATTTTTTTTAGTTGTCAATATATGTGTTTACTATATGAATATCCGTCAAGACTAAGCGCTCGATATTTTTTAATTTGGTAATAAGTCGCAAATAGTTAGTTTTTTTTTCTTCAAAGATTTGAAATGGTGTTGACTCTTAAAGAAAAAGCGTATTATTTAGCCCAGAGGATGCGGTGCGCCGAAGAAAAGGTGAACGATATTCAGATAATTGCATTTTACCCACCGTTAAGCATTCCCCTTATATTATGGTATGGGAACAATATCCAGATTTGATGTTGGATAAATTGTAACGCTCAGTAAGTGACCAAAATACCAAAAAATTATAGAAAACGATTTTGTGCCTACTCCAGCAACTTTACCGACACGGCGATAGTGTGATTTTTGAGTACGATTCAGCTCCTCCCATTAGAGCAAAGTCGGAAAGTTTTTCTTTTACGTATGATCTGTAAACTATCATTCTTATAAACTTTTCTACTTTACTCTAATTTAACGTATAAAAATACAAGATTATTTTGGGGATTCCTTCTCTTCCATGGCCTGGTAATAGCCCGGATCTTAACCCAAAGAGAAAACTGTTGGCAATAATAGTGACAAAAAAATAAGAGAGAAAGGTTAGGTTAGGTAGCAGTGGCTGCCAGTAACAAGTACCAGCACACTTAGGCCTATAGAGGCCCATTGTGATACCAAGGATCTTGGGGATAATTACCCCGCTACTCAAGAGAACCATTTGGAGCTTTGTACAAAGCGAAGAAGGCTTCCTACGTCTTTTTGTGTTAGATCACTTAGATCATCGAAGAAGTATTCTCCTAGGTGAAGTTTTCTACTACGAGAAAGAGCTGGACACGAGCAGAGGAGATGTGTTGGACTTTCCTCCTCCTCTTCGTCTCTACAGCTTCTGCAGAAGTCATTCGAAATGACGCCAAGTCTAGTAGCGTGTTTGCCTATAAGGCAGTGTCCTGTGATGACACCGATAATCGTACTAATATGTAGTCTTTTTAGTGACAGAAGGTATCTAGAGCGGTTAAGATCTAATCTAGGCCAGATTTGCTTTGTAGCAAGGCAGGTGGTTCCACCTTCCCATCTAGCGTTGGTTTGATTGACTAGCGAGCTCGTCAGCTTTGCAATTCCCTGGAATGTCTCTGTGCCCCGGCACCCAGCAAAGGTGAATGTTAAACTGCTTAGCCATCTCTATGAGAGATGAACGGCAGTTGGAGCTGGTCTTAGAAGTGGATGAGACTGATTCTAGAGATTTCAATGCCGCCTGACTATCCGAGAAAATGCTAATATCCGTTAGTGGATATTAAATTCCTCTTGATCCAGGACAGTGCTTCCGAAATCGCCATGATCTCCGCTTGAAACACGCTACAGTGATCAGGGAGGCGAAAGGAGAGATTTAGTTCCAATCTGTCTGAGAAAACACCTCCTCCTACACCATCATTGGTTTTAGAGCCATCAGTATAGAAGTGTATCGACTTGTCTGTTACAGCACCTAGGTCATCCCAGAAAGACCTATCTGGAATAGTGACCTTAAAGTTTTTGTCAAAATTGGGCTTGGGTACAGTGTAGTCTATGTTTTCGGGAAGGGTAAGATTGTCTAGTATTATGGAGTGGCCAGTGTAGTTACTTGACCACTGTGAGATTGTTTTGAGTCTTATGGCAGAACTGGTTGCCATTTGCTTACCAATTAAGTCTAGGGGTGGGAGATATAGTAGGATGTCTAATGCTGCGGAGGGTGTTGATCTTAATGCTCCACTAATGCACAGACACGCTAATCTTTGTACTTTCCCCAAGCTGTCGCAATGTATAGCTTTATCTAGGGCGGTCCACCAGACCACTATGCCATACATCAGAATCGGTCTGATGATAGATACATAGAGCCAGTGGGCGATGCGGGGTTGAAGACCCCATTTGCTGCCGATGGCTTTCTTGCAGGAGTAGAGTGCTATGGTAGCTTTCTTTACTCTTTCTTGGATATTGAGTTTCCAGCTAAGTTTACTATCCAAGATGAGACCTAGGTACTTTGCTTTGTCGGTGAAAACTAACTTGGTACCATATAAAGAAGGGGGGTCTATCTGAGGGATTTTGTATTTCCTAGTAAAAAGAACCAACTCCGTTTTCTGAGGGTTAACCCCCAGTCCACATTTGTCGGTCCATTTCGAGAGCTTATTAAGTGCATTTTGCATGAGTTCATTGATCGTGTGAAGATGCTTGCCAGAAATAGCTATAGCGACGTCATCAGCATATGCGATTACTTTGCATCCCAGGAGTAGCAGAAGTTCGTTTACTACAAGGTTCCAAAGAAGGGGGGATAGGACACCACCCTGGGGGGTACCTCTGCTGACAAATCTCCTGGAAGAGGACTCGCCCAGCTTGGTGTTGATAATTCGACTAGTAAGTAGTAAATTAATCAATTTGCGAAGCGAGTGCTCGACCTTGAGTTTTGAAAGGGCATCTACTATAGCCTCCGATTTAATATTATTGAAGGCACCTTCTATGTCTAGGAAGACAACCATTGTGTATTCTTTGTAGTAAATCGTCTTCTCAATGGTGCGTACCAGGGAGTGCAGTGCAGTTTCCACTGATTTACCCTTACAGTAAGCATGTTGGGATTCTGATAGCAGTCTTGATTCGATGCTGCTCCGAAGGTGGGTATCGATCAGTATTTCTAAGGTTTTTAAGAAGAATGATGATAGGCTAATAGGTCTGAGATCTTTTGGACTGGCGTGAGAGCTCTTTCCCGCTTTGGGAATGAAGACTACTTTAACTTCCAACCATAATTTGGGGATGTAAATATTGTTTATACAAAACGTAAGTATAGTTTTCAGCCAAGGCAGAATAATGTCAGTTGCCGACTGGAATTCAGCAGGTATTATGCCGTCAGGTCCCGCAGATTTGTATGGTTGGAAGCTGCGTAGTGCCCAAAGCAGTTTGTCCTTCGTGACCAGACAATTTGTGTTAGTTAGTGTAAGTTGAGTAGGTTGTGTACTGTTAGACGAACTACTAAGTGGAGAAGAGAAGCTACCAGGAAAGTGTGTATCCAGTAGTAGGTCTATTGTTTCTTCGCTTGAAGAGGTCCAAGAGCCATCTGGTTTCATCAGATAGCCAGGAGTACTTGGATTGGTGGAGAGTATTTTTCGTAGCCTTGAAGCTTCCGAGAAGTTCTCAATGTTGTCGCAGAAAAGTCTCCAGGATTTCCGTTTGGCTTTCCTCAGAGTACTTTTGAATACTGCGAGGGCCTCCTTATAAGAGGTCCAGTCTAGGGCACTTTTTGTGAGTTTGGCCCTATTGAATAGCAGTCTGCAGTATTTTCTTGTGCTGCTAATATCGGAGTTCCACCATGGAGGTTTCGGTTTCCCCTTTGGTCTTATTGTAGGGCATGCCACATCTAATGCTTTATTGCAGGCGGAAGTGAGTTTTCCTACCAAGCAGTCAAGCTCTTGTGTGCTGCTCGGGACCGGGGGTATTGAAGAAGGGATTAACTCCTGTAGTGTTTCCCTGTATTTAGCCCAGTCGGTTTTCCGGAAGTTCCGAAAGTCTGGTTTGGCTGGGGGATGGTCGTTTAACGAAAATTGGATGTATCGATGATCTGAGAACGAATGTTCAGCCGATACTTTCCAGTTGTAGATCAATTGGGAGATATTATGAGATACAAGTGTGATATCTAGAACTTCCTGTCTATTACAGGTTATAAAAGTTGGTGTGCAGCCTATGTTGCAGTAGGTGAGGCTTGTATTAAGAAAATAATCAAAAAGTAGCTCACCTCTGTTGTTGGTGTCGGAGCTGCCCCAAATAGAGTGATGCGCATTTGCGTCACAACCCAGGATTAGTCCATCCTTGCGCCTCTCTGCATCAGCGATTGCCTCCCTCAGGTTGTTCGGAGGGAGAGGGCCTATAGCATCATGAGCGAGATAGGCCGAGACCAGCCAGATTTTGTCCTTGCCAGTCTCCAGTTTTACCACTACTGTATCTCGATCGCTGTAATTAGAGAGTAGGAATATATTAAGATTACTCTTTGCGAGAATGCAGGCTCTTGGCTTACCTTCATTCCTCTTGTGGTAAAGAGTATAATTAGGAGTCCTGAGTCCAAGTATCGAGTTACCATTAACCCAAGGTTCTTGGATCAGGACGACGTCTTCTCCTAGTTGTTGAAGTCGGAGAAGAAGTGAAGCGGATGCCGCTTTGGAGTGGTGGAGGTTAATCTGAACTAATCGCAGCATTGGAGCTACAATCAGGCGGATTTACCTCCACTACTGTGGAGAAGCTCGTCCTCACTCAGGCATATGATTGGCTCAATCTCCATATCCGAGAGCGGTTCTTCCAGGGATGGGGGGTGGGATTGAGATGGTGGTGGTGGTAGTGGTGAGGGTACCGTCTTTGAGTCATTTGTCATTGCACTGGATGACATCTGTGAGCATGACAGTAGCTCCGAAGTGGTTGTGAGGTCACTGGGTGAAGGGTTTGACTCTGCTAGTGCCTCGTCAGAATGTGTTAGTGAACTGGAAAGTAGATACAATAAAATGCAGAATTTAATAATCTCTATTTTTGGAAAAAATTGTTTGATTCGATGCCAAACAGGATTGAAGACGTCATTAGGAAAGAAAGTACCTAATATAATAACCAAATATTAGGTTAATTTTAGGTACATTACATTAATTCTTATTTTTAGCTATTTTATTATTTTAAAGTTATATTCAATATCTATTTAATTTTTTTTATAATTACACCTGTACGTAATGAAATTTTGATTAAATTGTTTGCAAAAATTTATGAATTGTGTGGTAAAATTTCGACCAATATTTATTTGTGATATTTTAAACCAAACAAGTTTTCCATATTTAAGCCAAAAATAAAAAAATAAATTCAACACAAAACGCATTTTTACATAGGTACAAGGTTTCTGAGTCATTCTATATTAATCTTTCTTTTATAATCGTGGTAAGTACAGTACGAGCACAGGAAAACTGTATTTCAAATCTTTCGTAACAATGTAGGTACGTACATAATTGATTAACTATAGTTAACAATAAGGAATGCAACTAAACGCATACCTAGAAATTTTTTGAAGAACAGCCAGATGGAAATAAAGGAGAATTACCATTAAACCGCCATATTTCGAAAACATCTACTTGGACTTATCACATTTATGTATATGTATGTAATCACAGTAACTTTCATGGTGAAAACAGCAAAGTTCCGCTCCATCTGTTGGACAATCTTCACAAGCCAATCTAAGACTCACTCCGAAACGTAGTTTAGACACGAACTTCGACAAATGGTATAAAATAATATTTTGGGACACTGTTCTAGTTCGTTTCATGTTTTTCTTTCTGCGCCTCGTTTCATCCCTACTCGGGGACAGTTCACCACAACCAATCAAAAGTGACATTTTTCAGCCATATTGAATTTCACTATCCCCACCACAACCAACTGGTTTCGGTAGTTCGCAAGTTATTGGGCAACGCCTACCAGAAAGTTGTCGCTGCCATTTCGCCGAAATAAAAGATGAAACGTCTGCTATCGGCTCCACGCAAATTCAATGGCAACTCTCCAATACCTAAAGAACACCGCTTCACATTAAATTAAACATTAAATTGCATTAATCACACACGTTTGATTAAAATTAAATTCCCATTACAGGTCAGGGAATTAGGCACACACCCATCCCGTGTATATGGACGGGACGGACATTTACCACTATTTAATCAACACTAGGTTGCGATATAGAATTTAATTTAATTTATTTTCCCTTATTTTAAGGAAATGTTAAGTTTATCTATTTTTATAATTTACGTTATAATAAATTTAGTTAAGTAAAATTTACGATTTCGTCGCCCTCATTTGTCAAGCATATTAATGGCAATAAATAAAAATAATTGTGCATGCTAATACCTATTAAAGATACTCGTATATATACATATGTACATATAATTTGCGTGTGTTTATTAAGTTTGGTCGCACAAGTAACACCTTCCTATGAATAAGCGCACAGGTTTAAATTAAATAAAGCGATTTAATTAGGAGGCGGTGAATGACAGCCAAATTATGCCAAATTGGTGTTATAATCACATTACTCTTGCGGATGGATGGCTATTTTTGTGCAGCATTTTTTTTGATGACACGGAGGACAATAGAATTGATTTATTTAATTTTAATATCTGGGTATACCTAGGATACGAATACCGGTTGTCTAGGAAGCTTTCAGTAGCGGACTATAAGTGACGTAAATAGATATAAGAATGTACACATGTACATGCATGTATACAGTGGCGAAAAGATAAATGAGACTTTTCTCCTACGAACCTTGTAAAGAATAATAACGAAAAAAAAACTTCATTGTGGTTATAAATATACTTATTCTATATCTATTTTCAATATTAATTTTTATCGTAAAATCAGAATACAGGATATAAAATGAAACAAAAAAACTTTAAAAGGATGGAAAACTATAAATACTAAACTGCAGAGTATTAATAGGAAGAAATTGCAAAATTGTTCATATTTTTTAAATGTTTTTTTTATATTTTTTAATTGGGATATCCTTTGTTGTCCAAATCTGCCGCAAGTATTTTTCGCTAGTTACCGTAAGTTTTTGTCAGGTTGCTTCTTGAATGGAATACCAAGCCAAGTTCATAATTGGACCAGTTTTGAATTTGTAGGCTTTGTCCACATCATTCCATAGATTCTCGTTTGAGTTTTGGTACGGATTCTGTGATAGCAAACATAAAATTTGAATTTGGTTATTCTGAAGCTTAGCTTGCACTGTTTTGGCTTTTGGCTGTATGCGTCAGGTCACTATCATTGACAAACCTCCAATTTTTGGATTGTTTTGATATTGATCCTTCCTGCCAGAAACTCTAGCAATAGAACCAACACCATGCCATGCAAAGGCTGCCCAGGCCATAACGTACCCGACATCGTATTTGACCGTCTTTACATACACTTTCCCATCATATCCAAGCCTATTGAACTTGGATTCGTCGCTCTACAAAAATGTTTTCTTAAATTGAAGAGGTTTATTGAAATGCTCTTTGGCAAACACTGAACGTTTCCTCAAGTAGGTATACTTGAAGGCAAAAAGTGGATTTCTTCTGGCAATGCATCCATGCAGCCGAACCTCGCTTAGGGGGAAGGGGACAAGTCTTTACATGATATTGACGTCATATTCATCCTCAATTGGGCTCCATATTTCAATTAAGGTCCAAAACGGGTCTTTTCGACTTACCAGTGCAATGGTGCTCTCTCGACGTTTTTCTGGCCCATTTTTTTCTTTGGAGGTTTTGTAATTCCTTGGGTGCCTCTAGTGGATTTCTCTTTCCAATATTAAATCTATGTAAAACTGCTAAGATTGTTATAATACACAAAAAAACAATTAAACTATTATAAAATGTTCAAAATCGTTTTTTAATGCAAAACTAGAAAAGGGGCTATTTTTTTCCAGCTGACTTCACTTACTCGAATGAGGGCACGGCCCCTCATCTTGGTTTGTTTATTGGGTTGAAAAGTGCCGTTATACATGTCGTTGTTCAATATGCATATATATATCAACAAAATGTTTATAGTTTTTAGTTTGAAGAAAATTATATAAGTTTTAATAAAGTTGTTCATAAAGGTCAGGTGCTATATAGTTTTCCGCCACTGTGCATACTATGTACATTGTAGAACAACAAATTTTGTTTATTAATGTTAATGACCCCGCATAAGCCATCATACATATCTGTGGGCTGTGGCAACAAGGAAAAACAGCATAAGTCGTTTTTTACAACTTTTCAGGAGAGCAGTTGAACGGTTTGACGTTAGCTTACAAAAACCATACATTGTATAAGAAAGTTGTTTATACAGAAATAAAGATGAGCAAAAAAAACATTTTTATGTTGTTATGTTTAATATGGCTGATGGAACTAGGTATAGGGTGCTTGTTATGTTCCAGGTCGGTTTTGTTTGGCCGCCATTTCGATTTGGATAACATTTGTCCATTGGCATTTGACGGTCGTGGAGAGTGGTTGATAACATATTTTATTATGGAGAAGCTGAGTTTTACAGCTCAGTATAGACGGCCACCAATTTTGGCGCAAATCATTATGGGCGTAGAAGCATATATCGACTTGGCTGGCTTTGTTAATAAACAGCATAGCCGCTATTAGGGCACGAAAACCATCAGTTGATACACCAAAAACCACTTCACCCTCGTAGAGTAACTGCATGGTGCGCCATTTGGGCCGGCATCATTGGGCAATGCTATAACAGCTACTGGTGACCGCTATATGGACATATTGGGAAACTTTCTCGTAGCTCGTGCTACGATGCAAATTTTGTCAGAATCTTTTCTCGTCAAAAAGTGGTGAAATCAAGTAGCTCCCACGACCCCCTGACTTGACCCCTCCCCACTTTTTTCATATAGGGTTACTTGAAGGACAAGGTGCATACCAACAGACCAACCACAACCTTGATGCTTAAGGACATCATCCTTACTATAATAAAAATGTAACTTTTTTTCGACTGCAAAGACTTTGTTCCCATTTGTCTTTAAAACTACTGGAAGAAATGAAATCCGGTTTTCACAGTTGGATTGCAAAATGTCTGGAATACAGGCATAGGATATTTTTTTTTCGTTATCTACTATCCAGAAGCGGAATTCTAAGCTGATATCTGGGCAGAGATTATTTTTATGAATACCTTCAAGCTTCTAGCTTTAGAATGCTTTGGCCGATGGGAATGGAATTTCTTTTATTATAAAGTTCAATTTTGTACAAACATTTTAAGATATAAATCAAATTCGTACGTTATACAGAAGTTGAACAAAAAGCATTACATTAAAATTAACGATCAATTAAAAATGACATACGATTCAAGAAAAGCTTAGATCGTTGGATTCCAGTGGAGATAATTTCGTGTGTGCGCAGGTTTTTTTTTCTGTGTTGTTTTTTTTTTATTTTGGAACTGTTTGAATGCACATAACGCAGAAACTAATGGACGGATTTCGATGAAACTTGACATAGTGATTGCTTATGTTCTAGGTCAACATTTTTTATACTTTTTATCCCCCAAAATGATCTGGTTTTAGCAAAATATTGAAAAACACTGCATATCTGTAACGAAAATTATAATTACTCAGCACTAGCTTAATAGTAGCTTATCGGATTGAAAAACAAAAAAATAGGTGAATTTAGTAAATTTTCTACTGATTCATTTGAGGTATAAATCATCCTCCTGCGTTATACTGGAGCTGAGCTATGCTCAAAATAGTTCATGAAATGTTCGCCAATAATTTTCCATCAGTGGAGACCGCAGACAACAGCCGTGCAGCTGTGTGTGACGTCAATAAGTATGTACTTATATAGGTAAGGTATGTCGTATATATATTAAAAGTAATGTTTGTGTGTTCGACTTTTATGCGTTCGCGGATTGCTCATCCGTTTGCGATAAAACTTGGGGTATGTGCAAAAACAAACATTGTTGTTGTGCGCACCCAGGGGAAAGTTCTTTCTACGTTGGGGGAGGGTTTCCACTTCATTGCAATTCCATTTTTTTTATTTTTTTCCAAAAGCAAACGCATTCATCATGATCTCGAATCTGCACTCGGTGGAGACAATAATATTATGTACAGTCGAATCCCTTTATGTCGAATTTTCAGGGGCGATTAAAATTGGTGCAAGTTAGAGGGATTTTTGATAAAATTCGAGCTAGAACGATTATCCCTTTTTGTTGAAAACGCATTTATTCATAGATCATAGTGGAAGTTAAAAAAAAAAAAAAAACAGAAAGAAAAAAAACCTTTAAATGAACATTTATTAATAACAGCATAATTTGTGATACAAAGTAGGTACCAGTCAGTTTCCGATTTCCTGGTATGTTAGAAAGTTAAAAACATGTTTTTTTTTAACACTTCAGCTTCGAAAAATCATTTGGATTTACCACAAAAAGCATTTAAATACGAGGAAATATGTAGGTCAAGTTTTGAAAATCAGAAAAAACATGGGAGGTGGGCGAAGCAAGGCGAATACGGGTCAGCTAGTTTGAAATAATAATACCAGACGTCTGCGAAATTTTTATAAAAACAAAGGAAGTTTAACAAAGGAGGGGAGCACGGAAGTACAGTGCTTGAGTGAGTAGTACGAACACTCCCTTAGTACTCAATTCGGCAGCCCTGGATCACATGCCGGTCATTAGAGAGATAACAACAATAGGCTGCTTTACTCTTTATTCGGCTATCATTTTAATGAAGTTGCAGTTGAAAATAAAACAAAGATAACATATGACCCAGTTAATCAGTGTAAGTAATTAAATATCGCTATCGTTCTAAAATTTAATAATTTAATATTTCTCTACACAGTAGCGTAGCTACCACAGGTAAAAGTTGAGCCCTTGGTAAATCGCAAAGCTATTTACTTCTCTGCGAAAAAATAATTCAGATAAATTAAAAAAATAACATAAAAATTGAATTACTTTTCTGCATATCGTCCAATTTGAGTGCAAAAATATATAAAGTACATCAACTATGTATTTTGTTCTCATTGTTATAATAAGAAACCGGTTTTACCTTTTTAATTCGTAGATACATATTTATTTTCTGCTTTTTATTTTTATTTATTTCACGTTAAAAGATAGATAGATTTTTGATTTATTGTTTCTCTTAAGAACTTACAAAAGTTTTTACAAATCATTAGCGCATGGCTTTGCCGTCTCCCAGATTGATATTTGTTCTCAATAATAATTATTTAAGACTTGTTGCAATAAAATCAAAAAGGAAAGAAAAAAAAAACCAAAAAATAAAAATAATAATAACAGAAAAGTATTTGTTTAGGTTATCATAGTTTTTATTGTATATTAAAGCTCATGTATAGGTACGGAATACAGATAAACATACTTATGTTAAGGTACAAGGAATATATTACCATAGGTAATCTAAGGAAAAGTTGTGATATAGCGTCTTCGCAGTTTAAAAATATACGGCGTCAGCAGCCCTATACAGAACCAAGCCCAGCTTCTCGCAACCATTTGTGTGTGCGTGTTACTTTTTTCCACGAATGGAAGGGACGTACAGTTTTTTGCCGACTCCGAACGGTAAGTTGAGAAGCTTCTCATGACAAATACTCTTTGATTGCTTGTCAAACATTCGGAAGAGGGGGCAACCGTGAAAAACTTTCCCGGGTTGGGATTGAACCCGAGCAGCATGCACAGTAGTCCAACGCACTAACCACCACGGCCACTACTTCGCAGTTTAAGAGTCCCAATACTTCGGCTTCAGATTTCAAGTCACTCCCTAGGACTGCCTTGTTTCCCTCAGGATCCAACACTTTCCAAGAAAATGGCTGCACATACTGCAGAAAATTGGCAGCTCTTCGCGGTGTGGATGCAATTTAATTTTACCAGTTCACACCTCATTTTGAAGGTTTGCTGAAATTACTTTTTGGTTATGCTCATTGCGGACGTAGTTCTTTTCTAGTTCTAGCGTATTTTTTATGCTGAATCTATCTCTGTCCAACAAATGGAACTCAGATATAGAGTAGCGTGCTATGTCCTTTAGTTTCCCATACCACAGGGTTTCTTTTTCTATCGTATACAGAGCAACTATTTTTGGAAGTCTCTCGTTTGGTATTTCTAGAACTATTGCTACGTAGTCCACATGAAATTTAAGGGTTTTCACAAAAAGTGGCGACGTTAATACTCTAACATACTTTAGGTTGCGCTACAGCTCGGGGTGAACCTGGGCCTGCTTCTCGCAACCATTTGTGTGCGCGTGTTATATTTCTGCACGAATTGATAAATGACACTCTTTGATTGCTTGTCAGACATTCGAAAGAGGTGGCACCGTGAAAAAACTTTAAGGTGTTGTACCCGGGCTGAGATTGAACTAGGGCAGCAGTAGTCCAACACATTTACCACTACATCACGGTGCTCATTTTATTTTATATTTTAAATTTGAAAAAAGATAATATATGGGTTAGGAGGCCTTGTTTATTTATTGTGCATCCCATCTCGCTATATCTATGTCACTTTCTCAATTCCTAGCATAAATAGGTTGCTATTATCAAAACCTTGAAACATAGGTATATGTATTTTGATTTCCAAACCTGGTATTTTATCACATTTGGCCAACTTTCAACCAGCAAACCCATGCTTCTCGAAGAAATATGTTTTTTTCGCAATCAACTGAGCATTCCGTTTATATGATTCTAAATACAGACAAATTAATCTTTTATGGAAACAAAAAAGTTATTCATAAAAGTAGGTACATTATCTGTAATTCTGAAACTATTTACCCGAAGTTTCAGAGTACTACTTATCAATTATTTCAATAACAGCATAAATCCACATTTTAATTAATTCTCATTGCATTTGGGGTCGCCGAGTATAGATACGTAGACATGCTCCAGCCTTGCCGGTTAGGTTTTAATAATGTAAATGTTCGCCATTTATATTGCAAGCAGAAGTCCTATGGTTACATATTGGGTGACTGAAAAAGAAGCAGTCCCAATCATTGAAACGCGGCTATAATGTACAAAAACTGAGTCCAAAAGTACGCTTAGTTGGTGTCAATTCATTCGTTTTTAAAAAGAAAACCTAGGTTTCTAAAGCATATACTATATTTATTTCTGAATGTCAGGGCAATACCAAAGGTAAAAATGGAGACGTAATACCAGTTGAAGTTCCCCCGCCAACCCGGGAAGAAATTCGTTTTGCTAAACATTGCGGATTTTGACGTCAACTCACGCCAGTGAAATATTTGTAAGAATGATAAAATGCATATGGAACTAATGCACCACCGTTCGTTACTATTTCAAAACGGGTTCAAAGATTCCAGACTGGCCATTTTAATGTCTCAAATATGGGATGTGGTCAGAGGTGACGAAGATGCCCAGAACGTCACAGGAAATGATAGCTGATGAACTGAGCTTGAATGCCATGCCTGATCACGAATATCGAATCATCACCTGAAAAATTAGAAGTAATCACGTCGCTGGATTCGTAGAGTTTTGAATAAACAACAAAAACAGGCTCATGTACGTTTTGCCAATTATTACCTGGAGAAGTTCGAAAATGGAGGTGATGAATCTTGGTTTTATAAGAGACCAAATGGCAGTCCTTGTTTTTGGAGCCCCCAAAAATCAGCGAGAAAAGTTATGATGTCAATTTACCTCAACAGAGCGAAAGCGATGGTCGTCATTGAGCTACGAACTGGCCAGAGAGTTTTGATATACGGAAACTTGCTTATCACAAGTTTTCCAAATTTTTTTAGGAAATCCAAATTTGTCCCTATTTTTTTCACCACGACAATGCACCTGCTCACACTGCAGACAGAAGTAACAACTTTTATGAAATTCGCCTTGCGCTTTAGTCCCCAGAAGATCGAGCGCCGTGTGATTCTTGATCTTTTTCTTTCTTTAGGTTGGGTTAGGCTTGATTCTCGCAACCATTTGTGTGTGCGTGTTATATTTTTGCACGAATGGAAGGGACCTACAGTTTTGCGCAGACTCCGAACGGCGAGTTAAGAAGCTACTCGTGACAAATGATACTTTTTGAGTGCTTATCAGACATTCGAAAGAGGTGACACCGTGAAAAAACTTTTTAGGTGTTTGCTGGGATTGAACTCAGGTAGCATTGCGTAGTATTCCAACGCATTTACCACTATGTATATATGGTTACTTAAATTAGAGCCGACCTAGTATATATGGGATCGATTCCCAGCCAAGGTCGACTGGTCCTACATGGGTAGTAGTGTCACCCCGATTATTCAGAGAAGAGCTTTGGAGAAATTCAGAGCCGTCCCTGTGCTAAGTAATATCGTGGAAGAGAGACAAAAAAGGTCTGTTTCGAACATCTCTCAAAATTAAAAAAACAAAAAACAAATTAGCAAATAAATTCATAACAGGTACCTACCTAAAATTGGATTTTATTTCCGAAACCATATCTATTGTATTTATCGTACCTTGTCTGTCAACAAAATGTCTTTTTCTTATGATTCCGAACAAAAATTTTGATCAACCCATTTTTTTTGTTTAGGTATTTGAATATTGCATTGTGTACCTAACTTTTCGTTTTATGAAAATTGGATTTGTTTTGTTTATAAAAATGATTTTTTTTTGTGTCCAGGGCCAAGGAATGGAAAAAAATCATAAATTATCAGAAACAAAGATGATTATCGAAATAAGCTGTTTTTATTCTATATATTCCTTAAATATAAGTCTATTAATGTACGTATGGATAAGTCACAAGGATTACATTAGCTAACACTGTTGCAAACCCAAAGCGAAGTTGGCTGACATTGCTTTAGCAAATAAACACCGAATTCAGCCATATTGGCAACGAAGCGAGTGACCCATGCTACCTGAACCACTCCTGCGAATTAAATGTATACATGTACCGTCTTTTTATTACCTCTACATTGTTGCCCGTGGCGAATGGCGGCATTCCGTTGGCGCACATACATACAAATGCATGTAAATAATGTATTGTCAGTTGCTAGGCAAGTGTGTGGAAAAAAACAGAGCACATTTGTGTCTTGGGAAGATGTCTTTTAAAAATAACTTTATGGCTTAACCTGATGTGAAAAAGGGCTACCACAACCATCAGGAACAATAAATTCTCGAAATAGAGACAAGTCAGAAAGCTTGCAAGACGACAAGCGAGTGTAGAGTGTTACCGGAAATGCTACGGTGTAAGCTTAGGTGTAATTAACCTTATATAGACATTTTTAAACAGTTGATGTTCTTTCAACTCGCAGCAGATATTTACGCTCACGCGGTTCTTCAAAACTGGAGCCATAACCAGACGAAGAGTACAATCCGTGCTATTTTCTGTTAAAATGTATAGATCTTTGCCTAAAACCACACAGTCTCCCAAATTGCAGGTAGTTCACATAATAAGGCGTTGTTTGTGAGCCCCTTTCAATATAAGAGAGGTCTGGTCTTAACTTGGACAGAGTTGGCTTTTCGTGGACCGCCCTAAGGCTTATTGGTAGATATGTACGTTGGTGGAGGAAAACAAGCAGTTGTTCTTGATAAAAATGTGTCAGACTTTGTTATTACCTCTGCAGGTGTACCCCAAGGATCCATTTTGGGACCTCTGCTTTTTACCATCTTTATTAATGATCTTCCAAATATATGATATTTTAGCACTCATCCATACATATGTATGTATGCTGTTGATGTTCAACTTTATATTAGCTGTAAACTTGGTCTCTTATTTCTTATAAGATGCTGTTTGTAGGCTAAACGATGACCTTGGGAGAACTCTAGCTTGGTCTGTAAATAGCTCTCTAAAACTAAATCCATCCAAATCTAAGTGTCTCGATGTCAGCGGAAGTAGAGTATACCCGTAGTTTACCTAGTAGATTAGCCAGTTGAGTTTTTAGAAAAAGTTTAAAATCTTGGTGTATGGTTCAATATACCTTGTCCTGGGATCCATATCTCCACAGTAATAGCTAAAATCTATTCCGCTCTTGAAAATCTTTCAATGTAACAATCTTATACACCACATTGCACACGAAGATAATGTTAGTAAGGACTCTACTTATACCAAACATCACGGATGGCTGTGGAATCTTATCATGCTGCAGCGCGTCTATGAAGCGTAAGCTTAACGTTGCATTCAACAACATCTCTCGGTATGGCAACGTTTTGACCAGAAGTTTTTGTATTTTTGAACACTCAGGTATCTTCATAAAATTATTATCAGTAACCAGTCTCATAATTTATTTGAAAATCTTAAAGTTTCACGCTCGAGTCGGTCGCTAAGTTTGATTCACCCGCGCGTATTTTACCAAAACTAGGAGAGATAATTTTTCATTCGTGCCATACGTCTCTGGAATGCGCTTCCTCTATCTTTTCAGTTAGAGTCAGATACTGTTATCGAAGAAACAAGTGTGCATGTTTATATATAAATAAAAATAAGCTGTTCGTTTAATACCTCAAAACTCATAAACTAGATCTGCTTGAGCTGAAACTTACACTATAGTCGAGTTTCACTTACGAATCCCTTTCGATATCTCCGAGCGATCCGTAAGTGGAACACCATTCCTCAACTGAGGAAAGGGAGATTATTTTGCATTTGCTGGGACTATATTTTTTTGGATTCGATTCCTCACTCTTTCTGTTAAAACCGAGCATGTGGTTATTTTGGACATTTTATGAAAGGAATCCATAGTTCTAAATGCTGTGAAGTGAGAAAATTTGTCATGTTTTACATTTCTGCATTATTTAAAAACGTAGTTATTGAAGAAGAATACTAATTTTGACCGATTCATTTCTCCTCTGCGGAGAATGTTGTTCCACTTAATAGAGAAATCTCTGCTGAGGCAGCGGTGGAAATTCTCTGAGGGACTCGTAAGTGGAACTCGACTTATGTATATAATTTTTATGATGTTTGAAACATTTCAAGTTTTCCGGTAGATGGCGCTGAAACTCAAAAATGTTTAAACTCACCGTAAGATTAAGCTGCAACTTACAGAATATATTTGTTATGAAGTGAGAAATGTTTATAAATCAAAAGTTTTCAAGTTTTCCGATAGATGGCCGTGAAAACCAAAATCTCAAAATCATTTCTACATCAATGCACGGTGACAGCTAACAGCTAACTTTTGATTTACGTGCACCTCTCGCTTCAAAACAAATATATTGTCTAAGTTTCAGCTCAATCGGGTGATAAGTTTTTGAGTTTTTAGGATATTATTGCTTGGACAGATTTCTTAATCCCAAATAGAGTTGTCGGCATTTAATTCTCCACCAGAGCCATTATCATTACTATTCACAAAAACTCACTCGAAAATATGTCTTTACATTTATGAAATAAACATTGTTTTCAATGGGTGTACCAAAGCGCACCGGGTAACCACTAGTATATAATAAAGGTGACCTTTCTTTGTCCCTTCATATTAAAAGGCTTAAGCTGTTGAACGAAGGGCACTTGGTGGTGCACATACATATGTATATACATATATTTCATTGCTTTTACTCAATATCTATCAAAGAGATGATCTTTCATCTGATCGGCAATACCTCCGATTTTTATTGCATGGGTGGGTAAAAAATTAACAAATGATACAATAAAGTGAATATGTATAGATTAACGTCTGTAATGATTATGCCATATTCCGTACCTTAATTTGTAATTCAAATAACGGTATAAGGCAAACAACTCTTGGGTCGAATCGTAAAAATATATTGCAACTTGTTCGTTCCTTTACAAATTCTTGACTGATCAACAATTTGGCTCCCTTTCCTCTGCAGTAGTATCAATCAATATCATCAGCATGCTTAATTGCACTGGTATCCTCCCAAGTCATGGTCTATGGTTATTTGAGGTCCTATCCATAAGTATCCAAGACTTTGATAGAGACAAATTAAAAGCGCCGGTCGTCTTTAGTAGCGCTACCGATAGCCCATCCATCAGAATCTCTTACTTCAAAACACTTTTTCAAGGCAGGTAAAGTTGATCTAACAATTTCAAAATAATAAAAAAAACTACAAAACTTGTTGAGTGCAAGTCATCAGATCATAATAATGTAGGTTTCGATTGGTTTGCATCTCAATTCGGGATTGAAATTACTATACCTACTGCATATACGGTGGAGTGAAAAAAAAATCCCTTTATCCTTTTCGAAATTACCTACTCCTATCTGTTACGAGTGCCTACCATGCATGCACAAAAAATGAAAACGGAATATTGATTCGCTACCCCAATACCAAACACAAACAAAATATTAAAAGTAAGCAGAGCTCCACTCCACTTCTCATCTCACTATCCTCGTCCCTCGTGTATACCCAATGGAGCTCTATCTCTTGAAACTTTTACGCATGAGTCCTACAGACGCAATGGAACCACACCACACCACACCACACCAACACCATTTGAATTTCGAAATGCGAAGCTGGAAAACATTTCCGCATGGGTGCTCTCCCATCTACAGATGATGATAATGACTATGATGGTTGTGGGAAATTGCCTATGTCCTTTATCCTCCTTTCATGCGCTCCGCACGCCTCTCAGGCCATCAAGCACGCTCCGGTGGGAGCCAGAGCAGATTTGTAAAACATCGAATCGAAAAATGAAATAATTGAAATCGTTCAAGGATAACAAATGCGTTCTTTCAATTTCTTTCAATTTGGTGTTCGTGTTCGAGTTTTGTTTTCGTTTCATTTGATTGAGCGAGAATGAGTGATGGGGATTTTCATGAAAATTCCTTTTGAAGTCTTATTTACCATTATTATGAAGCAAGGAGCAAGGAGCGCACCGGCTCCTGCTGCCTACACTCGGCAATTAAATCGGTGAATCGATTGATTCTCCTCTGTCTCCTTCTCGCTACTTGGGTGTGTAAATATAGGTCTTCTCCAAACTGGGGTCGTGCGGAGTTACCTTGATGCGAATCGGCGATGCGAAAGTGTCGAGTGGATCTCCCACTTGGGTTGGACACGTTCGGATTCGAGTTTGTTCTTGCGCTACCATCATTTGTTTGCTCCACCTTCGACGTTCGCGCGGCTCTTATTTATTTTCATTTCGGTGAATCTGCTTTGTTGGTGTCTTTGAAAGAGGATCCGCGCTGGTCCTAGGCCATTGTCATCTACATGATACTGCTGACGGTGAATCTGTTCATGATAGCTTGGCTTGGTAAGAGTTGCACTATAGCAATGGCGTATAGGGTATACATGTGTGTACGTGGTTTCCAGAATGTCGGCTTATTTAAGGCTGAACGCAGGTTATTTTAACAGGCCAATGCGTTAATCTTTCGACCGTGGGAAAATTGGTATTACCATAATGAATTTTGGGATGAAGGTGAGTTTTCCATCATTCACCGTGCAATTCGAAAATTCACATTCACACAACGGAACTTGATCCTTTAGTAAGGCAAGGAGCTTTTCTATGAGTTTAAAAGCGTTCTTGAAAAGTTGGATGTGAGAATATACAATTGATCATTTGACTGAAAACTTGAAGTGATAAGTCAAGCATGACTTTATCACAGTAAAATACAGAATAAAAAAGAAAATCCTACGAGTCAGAAAATATCGAATAAAAAATGATAACTATGTAGTAAATCCTCTTTATTCCCGTTCGAGCAATTTATTTTAATCAATAGTGTTTAAGAACGACAACGATTTCGCAATAATATTAGCTAATGCATGAACCCTTTAGAAAGTGCGACCCAGATCAGATACCATCGGCCATCTTTGTAAGTTCGAGACTCGTCAGCATTACGTATTGTATTCGACTACGATGAACTTCCTGTTTAACCTAAGTTCTGTCTCTCAGATCGCCCAAATTCGACCAAAAAAGTGGGTAGAATAATCGAATTTGAGAAAAGAAAATTTTCCATTTTTATACTATTATTTATCTTTTTGTATCAGCTTCAGCTTTCATAAAGACACGAAGAAAATGCCACCAACCGATAAAATGCATGCGCGCAAGAGAGATAAGTAGCAATCACTTGCACTGCATGCCCACAGTGCATCATCTTTTCATATGGAAACTACCACCGTCGTCATCGTCGGTAAGTGGGACAACGCCAATGTGCTGCTGGACACGAAGAAGCGCATTAATTATTGAATTGGACTCCGACAAAAAGACGTCTAATGATAACTTATGGCCAGTATTAGAATTAAGCAGACTGCTACCGTGTGACGCTCCCTCCGCTAGCCATATACGAGTATACATGCATATACACACGAGACGAGTATACGAGCATGTTTTTATGCACATAAGCCCATGCGCAGCCATTGTTCGTTTTGCCTCAATGGATTAAGTATATAGCATAAAGCGAATGGCATTTAATTTTCTTTATTTGTGTTTCTTTTTTTATCGCTTTTAAAAATATTCTTCGATTTTTTGGTCGTACATAAGTTGGATCGGAATTTTTCGGAAGCATTATTCTCTGTTTAGATTATAAGCTTTAGCTAATTGAATTGCAGTCAAATTTATGGAAAACATGAAGCGGCAGTAGCTGTGGGACAAATAAGACATCCGAGATTGTTGTTTTGGATTTGAGATAAATGGCATCAATTGGATTAATACCAATGAAAAGAGTATGATTAATTTGAAAGTTTGCTAAAGAGCTTTGAACACATTCATGGCCTGAACGAGTTCAGAATGTGGGTGCAACTATATCGATGCTTGGTGATTATAATTAGGAACTATCTGTCAAAAAATTGAATCTCTTTTAAATGTCAATTTCAGTGATTTTCTTTTGTTAACGCAATCCTTTTATTCGGTATAGCTATAGCATTTAACGTTTTTACTTAGTAAAGGGGCATATTTTAATCCTTCAAGAACAGAACGAAAAGGAAAAGATTGAGCTGAATTCCACACAAAATGAAAAGATAAGAACGTAAAAATTTTTATTTTATTTTGAAATTCGTTGAATTGCAACATCCGAATAAGGCAATTTCAATCGACTGAACATCGTCAATTGAAACGACTTTTCAATCACACCGGTGAATAAGTGCAAATATTTATAACGACAGGGTAGGCTTGCATAAATTTTGTAATGTAAATCGTTCTTACATTTTACACATGGCTTTATCTTTAAAACTCTGTTTTGACAAGCACACAGCTAATAGGAAATTATTCTGTTGCATGCATCAACTACAGTTGCTGCGTACTTTCGCGTCAGCAAACGAATTTGAAATACAACAATGAAAACGTGCTTAAAAATTTCAATAGTCCTGATTTTGGAATCAGTTTACCACAGACAACTCAGCCAGTGTCGTTTCTGACGTTTGTGGTAAAATGGACGAACCTGTCAAATAGTAAATAATTTTAAAAATGGGGGAAAATCCTCTCAAAGAGTGAAAAAATTGCACAAAAGTAACCAAACACGTTGAAACACCTTGGATTAAACCTGTCAAATTCTAACTAACAAATGGAAATTTATGACAGGTCTGTTTGGTAACATGCTAGTTTTCTAAAGTTCGATGTAAACTACATAGAATCATGACAGTTTCATGGCTCTCAATTTTTTTTACTCTCATTTGGCTCTCAGCTTGCGATGTGTTTTCTGCAAGACCTATTCCTCGGGGTGGGCCGAGCCAACTCTGTCAAACCAGCCATCTGACAGTTTGTGAAATGTCATAATCTTCATTGTTAATGGAAACAAAAACAAATTGATAGGTTTGACCAAGTGTTGTTTGAAAAGCGTTTGTTTACTTGTTTTCTGTCTTTGAGAAGATTTCTCTTTCTTTGAGAGGATTCTACTATTTGACAGATCTCAATTCCGTGTGCCAACAAAGACACCAAATAGACCTGACATTTCACAAACTGTCAGATGGCTGTTTTAACAATTTCGGCATACTCACCCAACGAGCTGGTACATAAAATTGCAACTCTCTCAATCGAGGGGCAATTTTTGACACTCGCTTTTGGCTCTCTTGGTTGCGATTTGTTGTGATTTTTTTGTGTTAACAAACACTAATTCATGTGATTTTATGAAATTTTACGTAATACAGACTCCGCTTATCTAAATTACGCTTAACTGCAAAAATTATTTCGAGTTATACTAATTCAACTTCGCATAAGTGAAAAGATCGCTTAAGTGAAATAAAATTGGTGGCAAATTGCCGTTTCAGTTAAGCGGAGTCGACTGTATTACGAAAAATAACAAGTTACCAAACAGACCTAAAAGTTGCAGATTGCAGCCATTTCGGAAGCTGTTGAGTGGGTATTTTGATCATAACAGTCGAATTTGTGTTGACAGCAAATGAGAAGGCAATGACGACTGTGAGAAGAGCAATTTCTTTCAATATCCCCCCAGCGAGGCCCGTGGAGTTGACTAACAAACGTTAATCAATTCACAAACTATGGTATGTTGGAATTGATCTTGCAGCACACATAGAATCGATTCACAGGAAATGAAATCGCACTCAATGAAAACTATATGATTGATGATATTCTTTAGAGCAGTGTGAATGTACATACTTCATAAACGCAAAACAGTAGCGGCAATCTGAACAAGCAATAAGAGAAAACATTCCACGAGTACGCGTACACCGTACACGCATACGAGTACGAAGCGTTGAAAGGTATTTGATGTCAAGTTCTCGGGATGGTCATGTCGGCTGTCGCTGATAACCTTCTAATGCGTAACTCAGTCGACAATTTCCGTCCATTAGGTTTGTAGGAAGGTTAAGTGATTTTTTTGTTTCTTTTTTTTTTGTTGTTTTCATCTTTGACTCTATTCAGTGGGAAAATGTTGACAGTTCTTTTTGTCTTGATGTAAAAAGTCGAATGAAGAATGACATTCCCTTGACTTGTGTAATTTGTATTAAATTAAGTGATGGCGTAATAAATCGAACTTTGAAAACGAGATGTGTATAAAAAGTACATCCATCCTAGGAATTTAAGAATCAAGCTGAACTAGCTTAGATAGAACTTACGATAGGGATAGTTGTCCGGCACCGGGCTTTTTTTTTTATTTATGTTCAGTTTAATCCCGCTTGAACAATGCAACAAAATTATTAAAATTTACTTTGAAAGTGCAATAGAGCCCTTAGTCTTCCAGTTATTAGAAGTAGAAAATTAATTTTCTAAATTACATCAAAGGGTTCCTCAACTCAAACGTATCGAAATTCTCATACCATCGCCTCATTTTCATCTTCAATTGTTCTCGGTGACAAGTGACACTATGCCTGAAGGATTCACCGAAACCCTAATTATCTTTCCATCAAATCAAAATACGCTCTCAGGTAACCATCACCCAAAGGACACTTACTCTTCCTTCAATCAAATTAGGAGCAATCGCGCGTTAGCCATCGGAGATTTTGTAACCCGAGACACAAGAAACACGAATGTGTCACTCCACGTCCAAAGGAATGTGTCAGTGAGATGCGTTAGATATAATTTTATAGAAAATATTTGAATCTCAAATATATGTATGTGTACACAATGGGAGCAATATTACAACACTCGGCTGGACAACAAAAGGAACCTTGAACCTTTCCTTTTCGAAAACAATGCACAAGTGCACTACTTTGAGTCCGAAACTAAGCATACGCATAAGCAATAAGCAACCATCTTTTCATTTCGATTCGATTTCACATTCCATCTAGATATGCGTGAAATGATTCCCTGTCCTCTATTGTTAATAGAGTGGTAGAGTCTTGCATGGGAAAACCTGATGCCTGTTTACACATTGCTTTCGGCTACCGAATGGTTTTCATTTTACTGGAAAATTGGAATTTTCTAAAATAAAAAAAAAACCGATCGAGCGCGCGTAAGTCTTTAGGTAGGGTAAAACTAGTTTACCACAATAGGAATGGGAGAAAGGTCTGAGTCGGAGTCGATACCCTTGTTACGTCATTTCATTAATAACTTGTCCCCCGACACCCGCATACACATACACACACACACACAGAGCGGAGCGCTAATGTTGTCATTGTTGTGAAAAAGGATGTGATAATGAAAGGATAGATGCGTGCTGTCCACATGAAAACGTTATAATTCATTTGATTTTTGTGACCGTATAGGATGTGACACTGACTTAGGGTGGTTATTTATGAACGGTCATCCTTCGGTCAGGTGTGTTCAACAATCATCATCATCTACAACAGGAAGGAAGTCGTCATCGTCACCATTGTGGTGGCAATTGTTTGCGACCAACATACTCGTAGTTTAGTAGGATCACCTGTCAGAGTGTGTAATCAGACACGGAGCCAATTACGTAAGCCAGCCATCTAATTGGGTAACATATCGCAATTGGTTACACAACATCGACACAATACAATTAGCGAGCAAATCATTAATTTAATCCAAAGTAAACATCAATTAGATACTTTTTTCGTGTTCTCCCATTCGCGGATGACGAATGACGATGTCCGAAAATTGCGCACTCACTCACGGTATGAGGGTCATTCGCAGTATCACTCAATAGAATGGCAGGCATATCTATCAGTTTAGTAGATCTACGAGTACGAGTATCGAAAGATCAATCCAAGTCCAAGTCCTGCGTTCAGCAGCACCATTAATAGGCAATAATTTGGGGGCTCAACGAAGACCGGTAGCCGTGTATCTGTGTCGTCGTCGTCGCTCTGGCATATAATTGTCATTAATTTTCTTGTTTTTCATTCCAACCGTAGCTCGTAGGTAGATACCTATACTCTGCTCATTTGTCCAATAATCGGGGAACAAATGAGCCAAGCAAGAAGCACCATTGGTCGCCGCTTGGCATCTTCGTGTTCGTCTTCTTATAGGTATAGCTAAGGTTCACTTGTTCGATTATTATGACACAATCATCGTATAAAATGTGAATTTATGAAAACTTGTCGGAGTCGGAGTTGGGTATATTTTCAACAAAAAGATTATAAATGGACTCCGAAGTTTGCCATTAAGAAGAAAGCCATGAAGCCGAGGTTTGAGGTCTTCTCTCAAACGGCAGCGGACAAACAATATAAAAGTAATTCCGGGTGTTATTGGGAGTCGGAGGGGAAACCAGCCGGACTATTTTATGGGACCACAAAGAAGTTAACCTTTTCCGACGATACGGAGGCACTATAATAGAATATCATTAAATTCATGTTATTGATGGAATTAAATAAAAGTATATATATGAAGTAAAATTGTTTTGATCACACCAGTTCGTTTGGTTGGTTGCATCGCAGGGGCGATGGGACATTTAATAAATTTGTTTTTTTTTTTCGAATTCACTTGTGCCCGTTATAAGTGCAGTTTCAAATGAACCCTGAACCTTTTTTTAAGTTTATTTCACGCGATGAAATAAATTCTGTTTTTATATGACTCATTTAAGGCTCCCGAATGTCAATTTTCGGTAACCTATACATGAGGCTTTATTTAGCGATCTAAAATAAGTACATACTCGCAGGTTTAGGATGAAACTGTTCATAGCATTTACATCTACAATATAAAAAATCCGGTCAAGTTACTTGTGCAATAGGTGAAATTACAAAAAAATTAACAAAAAAAAAAAACTATAGAAGGTAATGCAGTCCTAATAATTTTGGTTCAATCAACACTTTATTCCCAATGTATGTGATTTTATTTAGATATTTCTGAGCTATAATTTTGGAGATATGGTACAGAAGACAGACATTTTTTTTAACGTTTTTTTTTTAAGTGTTAAGAAAATAGTAACACAAAAAAATACTTCATAGATTCTTGAATTCGTGCTTTAACGAGCTTTCATTTAACATCCTATACTTCCCATTTAACCCTCCAAAACAAGCCCCCCAAAGTCGAAATTCAACTTTTTAAGTTCACGTCTGTGTTTGGGCCACTAATTGCTACAACTGTTTCAAATTTCAAAAGTCTTCGTCAAGTGGTCTTTGAGAAAAAGACCTGTGACAGACAGACGGGCAAATAAGAGACAAAAGGCACGTAATTTTCAACAAATTTACTTGTTTTTTTTTAATGTCTGGTGAAGCGTGCGGGGTTTAAGCTGGTTACTGACTAGACTCAGACTAAGAATATCATACTCTTGGTCCTAGAACTTCGAGTCTTTGACGTTTATATCGGTTAGTATGCAAATAACGATGTTGAATATCACCTATGACTGAATTTAATTTTTTGAGGGCTGGCAAGTGTAGATATTTGGCGATAGAGATTAATTAGAAGAAACTAATGGGACAAAAGTGTATTTCAAGCTGAAATTCAAGACCTCTCCTCAAGAGACAACATTTCCACAGATAAATCCTAACTCCCATGGAATTTCGTAATGTCCCCACCACTTATATCCTAAACTTCATCAAAAGAGTTGAACCTCTTCTCGTTTCCTACACTGACTTTGCTGTACAATAGATGAAAGATCCTTTAGGTCGCGGTACCCTCCGCAAGTGGCGGGTCAGAACTTTAAAGAAATATATATATAATTGTGTAGTAAAAATGATAAAATCAGTATGTCCTGTATGCACGCGGCATTGATAGGCTATTCCTAACCTCTATTACTTTTATATCTGATAGACATATTATGTATGTTAATAGAACCCTTAGACCAAATTCCATTATACAGAAGACAGACTTCTTCATTCCTACATGGTCTTTGAAATAGAATGAGTGAGCTTGACTGTCACTGTTAAGAATAAAAAAGGAAAAGAAGCTGTCATGATATTCACTAACAATTCGTTCCAGAATTTGTTATCATTTCTGAAGGGACCTTAGCTCAGTCAGCGCTAAACTGCTGGATTTTTTTTATAATTCACACACGCTAAAGGGGTTACGAATACCTTTATAATGTTTATATACAGCGCGAGCACATGAAGAACAAGAACGAGAGACAGACAGGCAGATCGACGTAGTAATAGCATTATTGAAAGATTCACAGATTTTTTTTCCAGATACATATTTTTTTATTACCTACTAGCTGACCCGGCGAACTTCGTACCGCCTTAAAATTAATAAATGTTGTGTTAACTTATAAGCTGGATTAAATTCAGTTTTTTATTAAGGTAAAATAAATACTCAAAATGAATTAATTTCATAAATGTGCAAAAATCAAAATTAAATGTCTGTCTGTCTGTTTGTCTATCTCTCTATCTATATATCTGTCTGTTTGTCTATCTATCTGTCTGTCTGTCTATCTGTCTGTCCGTCTGTCTGTGTGTCTGTCTGCCTGTCTATCTGTATGTCTTTCTGTCTATCTATCTGTTTATCTGTCTATCTATCTACCTGTCTGTCTATCCGTCTGTCTTTCTGTCTGTCTGTCTATCTGTCTATCTATCTGCCTGTCTGTCTGTCTATCTGTCCGTTCACTAATCCAATCGGATTTTTATGATTTTGTGCAATGCCGGGGAACACTTTGGTGATGAGTTTCTTCTTTGACGATGTGAACTCGCAAACATTTGCCGGGAACGATATCAATCCAGTCGAAACATCAACACAGGATTTTGGCCATTTTATTTATATTATTTAATTTAATATAAATAATAATTATATTATTTATATTATTTATATTTTTCCATTCGAAAAGCCATTCCGGAACAATTGCTCCCAAAAATTCCATACATTTAGATTTTTCCAATTTTCCGGGAGGGTTTTCCCAAAACTTTCTTGCGTAAAAACTGTTCTCCTGGCAATTGCGAACAACTGGAAAAAAATCGGCCCAGCCGTTTTCAATTGATGAATTACTATACATTTTTCACACCATTTTTATATATTTATATTCATTGTTTTTGCGAACAATTCCTTCAGAGCCATCCACCATCCTATTGCCAGTCCTATGCTTTCGCAGTAGGTTTTGACATTAGCTTCTAAAATTGATAGACTTGTTTGGTGAGAAATGCATTTTTCTGATACATCTGAATCAACAACGCAACATTTCTATTATAATGTCCCTTTGACTAAAAATATTAATAAATACTCGACCAATTTGGTTTTGATCTCGCAGTGCAGATCATCTTGCCATTTATCTATGGTCGCCCTCGCCAGGCCAAGCCCCAAGACTAGACTGTGCAGGACTAACACTCGATTGTAAATATTGTAGAAACCATGACAAAAGCAAAAGCAATGTTCTAAGTTACGCTAAGCGGAATGCAATAATGGGATATACAGTTTGGAAATTCTTATTCTGCAGTGTCTCCGGATGTAGACAGGCCAAAAATACACGACCAAATACGACAGTATACCATCATTCAAAGTCTCACTAACAATTTATATTCATTCCGAAAATCGATTGAGAACAATAACCACGTGACCACCACCAGACAGGGTCCAGCAAACAAGGAACCACCTGCCGAGCGAAGGAAGCCACTGGTGTCATAAATCTCATTGAAGTTCCATTAGTAATTTTTGTTGAATTCACTGCCCGTCCCTAACTACCAGCAAGCCTCATCCACGTCCACAATTCAAATCCACTCATTTTATTACAAATTAGTGTAATCAATTAATGCCGCGAATAATTAGTCTTACCCGGCTTCCGCACGCATTTGGGGAAACGGGGTGAGTGTGTGTGTGTGTGTATGTTGGGGAGCCGACGAATATACAGCGACGCAATAACAGGAGCACCCAAATAACCGCCATATTCGTTTATGCCTTAGTTATTAGTTTACTTGCAGCATTTACGACATTCTAATTTTTTATTATGCTGATCATCATCGTCATCGGAGCAAACGATGCAAATCGTAAATTAAATTTTCATGCGTTCGCCCTCCAGGGCCACAGTAACCAACAAGCAGCCATTAACTGCACTGGGGCGGCAATAAAAATTTTATTAACTTCATATTTACAAATGGCACCCAGCGCACATAACATGAGTACATTATTTGCTGCTACCCTGCGAGCCTAAATAAAGTGTGATTTGCATATCAGTTATTAACATTTAAATGCAAAATTAGTCCCACGCCAACACGCAGAGAACACCAGGAGCGGATTTGAGGGGGACAACTACACACAACTCGACATAGCGACAACAATAACGACTACGACGACGATGAAGTAGACGACGTGGAATAAAAAAGATCACAGGGAATTTTAGCGCGAAGCCGAAAACGTGAGGTAGCACCATCACCACCAGCAGCAGCAGCAGCAGCAGCATCACCATCACCAGTCCAAAGGCAATAACAGAAGAATGTCCATAAATTTGCTTCTTCAAAGTTTTTAATCGAAAAGCCCGAATATGACAAAATAAGATACAGATACAGGTACACACATCTATATACGCACAGATACATTTGACCACATCAACGCAGCGGAGTAAAATTATGATAAAGGAGTCCCGTCTCCCGTGTCCGTATCCGTGTGTCCCATCCCTGTCAAAAAAAAAAATTAAATTGTGAATATAAAATATGACCATAAAAATGCTAGGAGACCAAGACCAAGACACACATACTGACACCCAAAGAGAAACAGAGACAGAGGTGCGGCTCGCGGCCGCTTCTGCTTGATCGGTGACCGCCGCGCAGCGGCCGCCGGCATTTGGTCACTCAGCGGAGGCCGATGATGATACAGAACAGGCAGAGAAGTAATAATAAGCAAATAAGTCACAAAAGATCGCGGGAAAGTAGAGGGGTGGGGGAGGCGACCCCGAGCCATAAATTATCAGGGCCGGAATGTGTCTCGAATGCGCTTCTGTGCACCGCGTTGTCGTCGTCGTAGTCGCCGTTGTATTCGTTCCGTATGGCAGTTTATTCCTCCACAAAGAACCAAAATCCAGCTTCAGCATCGTCTCGTCGTCATTTCATCGTTTCATAATCATGACAGAGTTCCAGGTGTTTTAGTCACGGATAAGCGGGGGGCGATGGGGGACCAGTCAAGTCAGCTACCAACTTTTTGAGGCATCCAAAGCCGAAGCCGAACCGACCCCATATACTTGTTTACTTATTTTTTCTTTCCTTTTTTTTTAACGAAACCACACTAAAGGGAGATCAAAATGAGAAGCATCCAACTGGGAGCAGACATCGATATTAGCGTAATAAAGCGGCGTGTGGTTTCTTCAAATTTGTTGTCCTCCCAGCGGGCGTCCACCCTTCCGAATATTACTCATCTCGGTCATCATCATCATCATCATCTGCAAGGATGATGCGGAGCAGGGTAAAAAATTATATCAGATTTATTTGTGTCTGAATTTGAAGCGTTTGTACTGAAGGTACCTTTCCACCTTTCCCACCTTTCCCACTTTCCTGGGAGAAAATCAAAATGAAATTAAAAAAAGGCGACCTTCCGGGAAATCGCCTTAAACCATATGATGTGGGAACTCCAATATGATGATGATGGTGTATTGACACATCGCCTTCCGATGCCCTTTGAGTGCAGAGATTATTGGCCTAATCCATCTTTTCAAATCGTCGTCAGCAAGGACGACCAAGTTCCAGATTCCACTAGACATCCAGACCAGACAATAGGGTTGCCGATGTTATTCTTTTCGACTTTCAATTTCCTTTTCTTATTCTTAAGCAAAGTCGAAGAAGAAAAACCAGACAGACAGGCAATTGAGTGAACTCATTCCGCCATTCAATTGGCAAAACAAAACAAAGTTGTTAAAAAAGTTTTTGTTTCCTACTTTTTCAGTTGCACTGTGTACTGCAGCAGCAATCTCAATGCAAAGGTCCTTAATTCCCTGACCTAGAGGTGGATGGAATTATATGAATTGATGGAAGGTTCTCATAGTTTGCTTATTAGAAACTCGAAGGCATCTGCCTGGAGGGTGTTTAATGTTTATGGCGGCAAAAAGGAGTACGATCGATTGGATCGAAATGCAATACCTTTGGCCTACTACTGAGTGTGGGTTAACCCACTACCCTTAACTTTTCGCATTGCACACTTGGTCGAGTTTTAACAAAGAGGATAGAGAAAGTGGGTCTTACACGCTCAATTAGGCTGTGTACACGCTGTGAAAATGTAGTAAAGTGGAATTTGGATTTATTAATATGTAATTACTTTATGTGAACTCTACATTTTAGATTGCGGTATTGTTAGCTGCTTTGGGGATACTTCTACTCTCACTGCTGGAATAGAATATCAACCGGAGGCTTATACACTTCTAGGAATATGCGCCTACAGCCGAAGGCTAGGTAGCAGTGACTGCCAGTAACAAGTACCAGCACCGGCACATTTAAGCGTATAGAGGCCCATTGTGATACCAAGGATCTTGGGGATATTTGTCCCGCTTTGTATAAAACGAAAAAAGCTTCCCACGTATTTTTGTGCTAGATCACTAAGATCATCCAAGGAGTATTTTCCTAGGTGTAGTTTTCTACTACGAGAAAGAGCTGGACATGAACAGAGGAGATGTGTTGGGCATTCATCATCTTCTTCGTCCTTGCAACTTCTGCAGAAGTCATTTGAAATGATGCCAAGCCTAGTTGCGTGCTTCCCTATAAGGCAGTGTCCTGTTATGACACCGATGATGGTCGTACTTATATGTAGTCTATTTAGGGACAAAAGGATTAGCGGTTTAGATCTAGTCTAGGCAAGATCTGTTTGGTTGCAAGGCGGGTAGTTCCAACTTCTCATCTAGAATTGGTTTTATTGACTGTGTCAAGTGTGACTGCTAGCTTGTAAGTAGCGAGGGGCATGCCTATATTCTTCTTGACGGGTAGAATAGGTATTGTTGTTCCTAGTTTAGCGAGCTCGTCAGGTTTGCAATATGCTGAAATGTCTCTGTGCCCCGGCACCCAGCAAGTGGCGAAAGTGCTTTCGAAATCGCCATAATCTCCGCTTGAAACACGCTACAATGATTAGTGAGGCGAAAGGAAAGATCTAGTTTTAATATGTCTGCGAAAACACCTCCTCCTACACCATCATTGGTTTTAGAGCTATCAGTGTAGAAGTGTTTCGACTTGTCTGTTATATCACTTAAGTCATCCCAGAAGGACCTATAGGGAATATTGACCTTAAAGTTTTTTGTCAAAATTGGACTTCGGCACAGTATAGTCTATGTTTTCGGATAGAATTAAGTGATCTAGTATTGTGGAGTGACATTTCATTTTAATTTTTTTCACTTATTTTTTTTAGTTACTTGACCACTGTGAGATGGTTTTGAGTCTTGCTTACCGGTTATATTAAGGGGTGGGAGATTGAGATAAAGGAGGAAGTCTAATTCTGCAGAGGGGTGCTCCACTAATGCAAAAACACGCTAATTTTTGTAGTTTCCCCAGGCTGTCGCGATGTAGTGTAGCTTTTCCTAGGGCGGTCCACCAGACAACTATGCCATACATCAGAATCGGTCTGATAACGGACACATAGAGCCAATGGGCTATGCGGAGTTGAAGTCCCCATTTCCTGCTAATGGCTTTCTTGCAAGAGTAGAGGGCTATAGTAGCTTTCTTTACTCTTTCCTAGATATTGAGCTTCCAACTAAGTTTTTTTTTTGTCCAGGGTGAGACCGACATATGTATGTACTTTGCTTTGTTGGTGAAGACTAGTTTGGTACCATATAAAGAAGAGGGGGTCTATCTGAGAGATTTTGTATTTCCTAGTGAAAAGAACCAGTTCCGTTTTCTGAGGGTTAACCCGCCGTCCACATTTTTCGCTCCATTTCGAGAGCTTTTTTAATGCATTTCGCATGAATTCATTGATCGTGTGAAGATTCTTGCCGGAGATAGCTATAGCGATGTTATCAGCATAAGCTATTACTTTGCATCCCACACATTCCAGGAGCAACAAAAGTTCATTTACTACTAGGTTCCAAATAAGGGGGTATAGGACGCCCCCTTGGGGGTGCCTCTGCTGACAGATCTCTTGGAAGAGGGCTCAGCCAGGTCAGTGTTGATAATTCGGCTAGTGAGTAGCCGAATTAGCCGGGCTAACTGTTTTGACTTTCTGACGAAATCTACAAATTGGATCCAGACTGACTTTTAATCATGCAATCCATTTAATAACCTGCAGCTTAATGATAATTTGCAAGCCTTTAGTTCCAGGTCTTCCGCTTCTTTAAAAACGATCAATGGAGATTTATTTTATTTGGACTCATCTATCAGCGCTTTGATGAATATGTCGGGTTGCTACTGTTTCCTACTGTTTCGAGTTACAATATCAGATGTCCTTGTCCTCGAAGATAAAAGAGAATATGTATCTTAGTTTCAGACTTAGCATGTCTGGCTGGTACTTGTGCTTATTTTGAGCAATTCCACTGACAAATAGTCGCTTTTACTGAAACCAACCACTGTAATAAGCGTAATAACGTGGTAAAGGAAAAGCAACGAATTACCAGCCAACAATAAGAAATATAATACCAGAGCAAAGTACCGTCAGTCGCTTCTTCTAGTTTGGTTTGAGTGAAATATCGACTTAATTTTTCGTCACTTTTTCAATCACTATTTCAGCATTAAAAAAAACTCAAATATCCATCCACCTACATTGACACAATCTCTCTTAATTACATACGACCTGATGGGCCCATGTGAAGCGTTTCTATTTTAAATTTAACTTAATCAACCATCACCTACCTATAAGAAGAGAACCCTTTTCAATCAATGTCGAAAAATCATTTGGGTGGGTAAAAGCAACCTAAATGCTTTTCAGAATATTGAATAGAAGGAGTGTTTCGAGTGAGTCTATATACAAAGAGTTTATATCTATCACAGAGTTGTTTCCATTATTACTTTTTGTTTTTGTTTTTTGATTTTCGATTCGGCAAACATTGGTGAACATAAAAATATTCAGGAAATTCCAACAGGAATTAGAAAATATAAGAGAGTATAAAAGTAAGTTTATGAGTGTTTTAACATACCCTATTTTTTCTTAAAGTAAGCCAAGCAAAGCAAAGCTGGTTGGACCCGCAGATCCCTACAGCCTCAGAAGAAGTGCTACTCTATTCAGAATCCATATATCAAATTTCTTTGATTTCAGAATTTTCGCCTTATACTCGATCTAATCTGTATTAACGATAAAGGATTAACCATTTTGGTATTCGTTGAAATTTTGCACTGGCTTGACTTGATGCCAAAATCTGAAAGAAATGTCAACGCCATTTTTATTGCTGTGTTGACAGCCATTTTATTGATATTTAGAATTTTGCAATGACCCGTTTTTCTGTTGCACATGCAGGACGTAATCGTATAGTTCTTTGGAAGTGCATTTACTGTTATAATAAATGTTAATCTCAAGTATTTCGACAAAAAAAGTGGTGACCTCTAGTATTGGTAAAGGGAACTACATTCTCTAGTTTGTTTTTTGTGAACATTGAAAAACACTACCAACAAACCCCTAGCGAGTGGTTTGTCTAGCGATAACAGGAGCCCTATACAGCACACCCACAGCAGCCATGCAGACTATCCTTAGTATTCTACCTATGCAACTTGAGGTCAAAAGTACAGCGGGGCTTTCTGCAATCAGACTGCGGACCCTGGGTCACTTTAAGGAGGAAACGCTTACGGGACACAGAGTCATCTGGAAGTCGTCTGGACTTGGCAGCATCCAAGGGATTCCATATAGAAAAAGAATACATTTTCAAAATCGACTATGCAGTCGAATTCTCTAGCCGCGAAAATGGTATAGCGATTGTCGAAATAGGAGGTAGGTATAGTAATATATACACAAGATGGATCACATATAAACGGAGAATCGGGAGCTGGTGTACACTGTCCGGATACTCCGATGCATATATCCATTCGTTAAGAACCCTCGGTGAATGTTTTCCAGGCGAAAGTTCTTGCAATTCGCAGGGGCGTAGATGAACTCGTTAATCTCAATACCAGAGATACTTGCGTACACATCGGTTCGGACAGTCAAGCCACACTTAAAGCCACACTTGCAAACCCACAAACTAATACTAAATTAGTGAAGGAATGCAAAGAAAAACTCAACACCCTTGCCAGATCCTGCTCAGTGAACCTGCTCTGGGTACCCGGCCACAACAACATACCGGGGAACGAGAGGGCGGAAGACGTGGAATATTTCACAGTGAATACTATAGGCACGGCGATACAAGCAGTGAAAACTGCTTTTAGGCTGTCTTCGGCAAAATGCCACGCTCAAATCTGGAGTGAAATCCAAACAAGCAAGGCTGCCAAAGAAATGATAGAAAATCCAAACTCACAGCGGGTAAGGGGAGTGCTGAGTCTGGGCAGAGCTCAAATAAAACTGATGATTCGCTTATATATGGGACACATCAACTTGAACAAACATGCAACCGCAGCACAGCACCTACCCGGGCTATGAAGAAGAGGACGAAAGTATCAAAAAGACTTCCTCTGCGATTGTGCGGCTCAATAAGGTACAAACACCTGGGAAGACACATCCTACCTAGGCTGACATCGCTCAGATCCATCGATTTCTCGATAACACTGGAGTTTGCACGACACCCAGAGCGCTTTTCTTGAATTCCAAATTTTCCTTCTAAGATTTCCATCCCTTTCACTCACACAAACCGCAAATTCTGGGGCCGAATTACCGCATCCGTGAACGAGTGAGTGAGAGGACTCGTTATCGAATGATCGAGTAAATTGTATGTTAAATGATACTCGATAACGGGAGCGGTAATGCCAAATCCTCACATTTCGATAACGAGTAGCTCGTTAACGGATGCGGTAATTCGGCCCCTGTTCTTTACACATTACAGTTTCTAGAGGGGAACCCAACGGGCCCGACTTGTGGCCTACGTGAAGAGGGGAATATTTCCTCACCCTCACAAGCCAACCAATCAACCAACATTTTCTAGTTTAAATAATAACATGACATTTATGTAATTTGCGTGCCAAGATCGCCATTTTGTTTTAGCAGTTCGTAGGTATAACAGAACTTTCTGAGAATACATTTTTATAGCAATTTATTTCTTTGCCATGTGCTTACACAAAAAGATTATTTGGCGCACTCTTGACTAGACCAACGAACATACCTACAATATGAACTGTCAAACCACGAAGAGAAGCTTACGGCTGCACTCCAATCTCCCACAGTTGACTTATTATTTTTCTACTAACAAAGTGTCGGTCGGGCAATTTAAATCGTCAATTCTAATTTTCATTATAATTTATTACTAAATTATTAATTGAGTACTAGACATTGGTATTATTTTGCAATTAAAATCAAGTCCTGAAACATACGCGATTTGGTGATAAAGTGAAATTGATCTTGACACGTTGATTCGTATCAGGATTTATTCTTCGTCTCATATATGTATGTCCCAATACATAACGAGATATATGCAGGCGACAACTAAATCCAGAGCCAGGTAGGTACAACCAATACCCTATAGAATATAACACACATTTTAACATTTTAGGGGCGTAAATCTATTTCGGTTAAGTTTTCGAACCATAAACCTATTGGCGATACTATGAAAAACCATCGGAAATGCCATTTTTAACTACGGAAAGTAATAAAAAACGAAACCGCTGTGCGTGGTAAGAAAGTGCGTGTCTCAGTGCCAATGGTTGTCATCATTTGGTAGCTGAATTCCCAAGCACGACAATTGGTTCCCGGTGGTTTCAAATTATAAACAGCTTGTCCTTGAGTAATATTTACATTCCCTTTCGTTTTTGCTAAACCCGCATCCGTATACGTTACGTTTACACATTGTGGCAAATGTGTCATGATCTTCTCGTTCATAAAATACTCAATATTTGCATATTCATATGCGTCTACTTTATTGTTAACTTGTTTGGTCTGTGACGTGTGTGTGTTGCTCTGTAAAATTGTTAATTAAACAAACATTCGAGCTCCAACCGACGCACCACATACGCCTACACGCCTTCCGTTTGACAGGGGCCGAACAAAAATATCAATCAGCCTGGAACTCAAACAATGTGTTGACCTTCCATCAAACCAAGTCAAATGCTTAGCTCCTCTCCGCCACATCTATCCATCCCATTCAGATCGTCGTTCGTATACATAATATAGAAATACGACCGTAGCTGTCGCACGTCAAACTACCTCAGTCCATTTAACACTTCTCTGACACTAATCCTGGCTTGATGAAACTAATTTTTTATGCCCACAAACACTGACTGCTTTTTGCTGGCCGAGACCGTTGGAGCGCGCTAGCCACTAGCTGTTGGTATTTCTCCACTGATTTTGCGTCTGCCCGCTGCCACAACGAGCGCGTCGCGTCGCGTCAATCAAGGGTTACGATGCAGCGTCATGGTTGATTTCCTACTTGTCAGTTTCAGGCTGAACGCTAAAGTTTCATTTGGTCATCTTGGGGGTAATTTCGAATAAAAAAAACCCAACACTTATTAAATGTGCGAGTAGATGACGTATACTCGTGGCTACATATTTACAACTTTGTTGTTGCTCTGATAGGTTTCGTTGTTTGGTGTCGGTGAGACATTGATTGTCTGGTGTTCTGTTGTTTTTGTTTTGGATTGGAGGCCTCCTGGGGTTGCCTGCATGCCTTGAGGCAATGTCAGTGGCTGTGAGATGTTATCCGAACAAACGAACGAAGGTAGTGCCAAATGCCAATCTTGTCAGATTCTTTCCACATTCTCTGAATGAATGACGACTGAGTTTTGAATGAATTTTTATCGAATACAAATTCATTTCACATTTGAATGAAAGGAACAAAAATCGATTATCTCCTGGACGGATATGTCAGTATGGTTTTAAATAGAAGTATATTAAGGTGATAGAATGCTGAAGGCAAATATTTACGTATATTGGTCCGGAATATTGTAAAATCTTAATCCACTGTTCATCACATTGTGTGGGAGGTAGGAGGTGTTTTTTTTTCATCTACATACATATTTACATAAGGGTCTTCCATTATGAGTTTACTACTTTCTGTTTGGTAACCCGAAAAATTCGTAGGATTCGTAAAAGAGAGAGCCAAATGAGAGTGTCAAAAAAATTCCCCTCAACTGAGACCTTGCGAATTCTTACACCGTCTTTTTCCTTGGGTGAGGTTGACCAACGCTGTCAGTCGAGCCATCTGACAGTTTGTGAAATGTCATAATCTTCATTGAAAACAAAAACAAATTTACAGGATCTACCCAAAAGTGATTGATATCTTACGAATTTTCCACTTTCTGAGAGGATTTCCCCCCACTTTTTCAAATTATTTATTATTTTACCGCGTTGGCCCGCTTAGTCTAAAAAAGAAACCAAACAGACCTATTAGGCAGTGCTGCCTGATTTTTTCAGGAAAAATACCAGATAATAAACGAAAATTTACCATTTCCACGAAACGGTATGAAAGTAAGACCCAAAATTAACGAAACAACAACAACACATATTAACACATATCAACTCTAATTATGACAAAAAAAAACCTGCTAGGTAATGTAAAATAAATTTATTAACCTCTTAAAAATGCAGAATATGTATCAACACTGATAGCAAAAAAAACAAAACAAGCTCCCTCCCTCCCGTTACTATCAACAAGCATTTAAGACCAATGCGCATCGGTATCTCTTCTAGACATTTTAAGGGTATTCATAACCCTTTTAGCGCCCGTGTATTATAAAAAAAAGCTAAAAATATTTACTTCAATGCGTACATATGTATATCTAAATTAAATCATCATTAAATATAGTCAAATATCACGACATAGATTTGCTTCTGATCATCGCCTGGCACCCTTAAACTCCGCAATTTCCAACCAGCTTTTGTTGTCTTCAGTTTCTTTTGACATATTTGCTAACTCAGTAATAGTAGATCGCTGCGCATACAATCACCAAATACGTGAGATCGGTGAAATTACCCCTGTCGAGTTATGGGATGAATTCATTTCAGAATTTCCCTTTTTTGCATGGAAAACGGAAATTATTACCTTTTTACCATATCTTAAAAATTGGAGTTGAAATTTACCACAAAAAGGTAAATTTACCACAATCTGGGAGCACTGCCATTAGGTCCGTTCGTGCAAGCTTCCAAAACTACGAAAATCTACGAAAAGTTACGAAAACCCGTTCGTGTATGCAAAAATTTCGTGTACGGCTAATTTATCTGTCAAAATATATTTTTAATTTTTTGTTGTTCAGCGCATTCGTATACTTTTTCGTAGTTTTCCTATTCTTAAGAGCATTTCACCTCCCCTCTTCGAAATTTTACAGAAAACACATATGTATACATTAGTTGGTGCAAAAAGTACGCAAACGAACCTATTATTTTCTTGGAGAAATGTTTTGGTAGATCTATTAGACCTACCCTCTGTATGTACATGCATATTATGTAGGTGTGTTTGGTAACTTTGATTAACACATGTGGGAGATCTGTCAAATAGTAAAAGTGGGGGAAAATACTATCATCTTCTTTGTTAACTATTGAATATTTTCACGAAAAACTAATTTTCTTTTATTTTGTTAACAAGAAGTGATTGACATTTCACAAATTGTCAGATTGCTGTTTGACAGATGTCCCTCGATGACTCCATGAAATAGATGTAGTACGATTTTGCAGGAGAGGAAATTTTTTGACGCTCTCATTTGGCTCTCTCTTTTCTTGATTTTTGACAGTTGGATGAAAATTTACGTAAATTAACAGGTTACCAAAGAGACCTCATATGTGTAACAGAGATCAACAGCTAGCTGTCACCTTCGCTGTCATTTTGACAACCTTCGCCATTATACTATCAATCTCCTAATTCTATGGATATGTTATATGTAAATAACGCCCTTAAATAGATCACTGAGAAAGTTTTGTGAGCCCTAGCAGCAAGTGCTTTCATTTTAAATTTTGAAATCAATTACTAAGCAGTTATGCTTACATTATTCGTGTGAAGATGCTATATTCGATTTTTTCTTCACTTAGAAATATAAGCAACTCAGCGATAGATTATGTGCTTTATCAGACGCCTTTTATAATTTGTTTTTTTTTTAACGATATCACAAGTCACAACTCACAAGTGGCTAGTTTCCGATTCCTTTTTTCTAGGCTCAATATTTCTTTAGACGTCAGAGCTTTCCTGTGAGTACGTAATTTGCGTTGAACTTGGTATGTTATTCTATTTGCTTTTAGACCATGGAAGTTGCAGGTCGATCCAGTTTCCCAGTTTCGAATTTGGTTGAGGTCCCTCACTTTACGCAATGCCCACTAGGTCTACTTTTATCTCTTTATCACCTCGGCTTGTATTTGAAGACATCAGTTAGATCAGTTCCCAATCTTTTTGAAAGAGGTTAAGGAGAAACGATTGCTTCGACTTTTTTAAAAAAGAAAAGCTGATTGGCAGAACTTTCATAAAGAAAGTTTTGCCATAAGATAAGCTAGGCTAAGGTTACCGTTCTTTAAACGAAGTCCCATTTCAAAACCGAATAGCGCAGTGTGACGCAATATTTACATTTTTATTTTTTAACCGTTCCAGCATCTAGGACCGAGTTTCACCATATTATGGCCATTACTCTAGATTACCTTCAATAATTGCTGTTTAAATATTTAAATTCAATAAATATATTTTGCTTGACAGCTGACGCAAAGCCAGGCAACAACCGCAACCACAACAGTTCATAGATCAGACTTTAGTTGAGCTCTGCTCTTGACCGCGAACTATTTTTTGGCCAAAATATCGAGATGAATGAACTTAGCTTGGAGAGAGGAGGTTTCAATGGCTGGAAGTCAATACAAATATACGCGGATCCATCAAAGAGAGGATACGAATAAAAGAATACCTGTAAATTCAAAATCTCCAAATTGACATTCTTTGACACACAATTATGGGTAAAACTGGTGGATATCGCCCTACGACATTGTTTAACCCGGTGAAGTTGGTCACCGCGCTCACCGAGCACACGAACAATCGTGTTTGTGAAAAGAATTCAAGCTGTTAGACTATTAAAATATTCCATTGATACATTCAATGAAACACCCAATGTTACGCGCATCAGCCTTCCTTTTCAAAAAAAAAAAACAAAAAAAAACAAGACTGGCCTGAGACATCGGAATGTGCCCCCACAGAAGGAGCGATAGAGATGGGCCGAATCCGAATCCGAATCTAAACAAATTTCCATTAATAATATCATATCGTTAGTTATGATAATTAAGGTGTATATAATCATAGGACCACTGTCAATGTTCACATTGCTTACCAGGTGTATAATTTCGAAGGAGAATCTCTGTTTGGCTGGTGAATAGCGAAAGATGAATAATTTGAATTTGAATTTAGTTGAGCGCGCATAAAATCACCATATATCTCGGGATGTGTCGGACGGAGTTTTTCCCATTGAGCCGACCATTCGAGGGAATCCAAAGGGAGAACATAAAATCGTAACAATGTTATTAGCCACTATGGGATTAGGCTACCGGTCATACCAACAAAGCTCCTCGGGTCGGCATTCATATTTTTTTTTTTTTTAAATTTTCTTTGAGTATCTATTGGTGGCATTCTCTGTTATAGTGCGGAAGTACCACAGCGGGGCTATTCACTTACCCATTATGCCGCTAGCTGTTAGTCGCTACTGAGGGGGAACTTACTCCCTACGCTGCCGCTGCCGCGTCGGAAAGTTCAGAACGTTAATTGACAGCGATGATGCTGTTCGGCTTCTGCTTCGATGGAGTTTGTTTTGGGCGGGTCAGATATTCATATGTTCATGTTCATATGCAGGCCTCGTTTGATTACAAATTAATGTTGTACAGTAAAATTCAAATTCCACAGCGTTTTATGGTTGCGATGATAAATAGTAGAGCAGTGGAGAGCAATATTTAATTACGGATTGTTTAGCATGCGAGGATATACCTGTGCGCAAGATAATTATTGTGGTGCCTTTCACGTGGTGAAAGTTTGTTTTGTTTATGCGCCTTGGCTTTGCTGATACGATAGCTTTATTGATCAATAAAATTTCCAACGGTTTCCTTTACTGCGTTTAAAGACAATGTTTCGTTGTTTAATTTGTCAAGAAAAGGGTCTACCGAATTGTTGCAGTTAGACAGGTAAAACGTCAAGCACTATAATTGTGTTCTTTTGAAAATAGTTTTTTAAATACTCGATTTATGTCTTTGTTCAGATAAACAGTATTTACATACCTACAGCGCAAGAGAAAACTATTCACCTTCTTTGGTGACTTCAAATCTGCGTTCGATTCAATTGATCGGGAAATTCTCTTTTACAAGCTTTCGATCTTAGGAATATCCTCGAAAGTCTTAGCAACATTAAAAGCATTGTATGTGACCGGCACGATATCTTTTTGGGATGGTTTTACGCTTTCAAATGGATTTCGTTCGCCAATGAGCCTCAACCAAGGATGCGTACTGAGCGCGCTTCTTTTCGCTATTTTCATTGATGTCATCGTAAAGTACCTTGCATCGTAAAGGTGTTGCTGTGCCTGCATTATTGATTGATTGATTGATTGGCAGACACCCCAAGTCAGCTGCAAGTAATTATTGACAAGTTGGAGAGAGATTGCGATACTTGAAACCTATCCGTTAATACATTTAAGTTTAAAAGGAGTCGGAAGAAATACAGCAAACGAAAAATGGTATTTCAAAGGACAGGAAGTGAATATAGTAAGGGAGTTTAAATACCTAGACATAACCATTACAAGCAACATAAGCTTTGAAAGCATCTCAAGTCTAAACTGTACGAAGTTAAATCTGCCATTTGTGCATCTTGAAGACGTTGTGGTTGACACGCTGGCCCCAAAAGTACTTTTTGCACATTTGGATATTTTATTGGTTGGCGCGACTATCATACATAGATACATATTACAAGCCCATCTGCAGTAAACTTTTCTGTTTCGGTTGTTTTCTGTTGGGTTAAAGCTTCCCAACTCGCCGTTCGGAGACGGCAGAAAACTGTAGGTCCCTTCTATTCGTGCAAAAATATAACTCGACACAAATGGTTGCGGGAATCTAGGCTTGGTTCTACCTAGGACTACTGAAGCCAAATATTTTTTATTTTTTATTTTTTTCTATTTATATTAAGATTATTTGTTCAAAGAATTTTGGCGTGCCCTAAGTGAGAAAATTGTGAGGTTTCTTTTAGTCGAAATGACGATTTTTCTGCTATATCCCTACCGTAAATGTCTAACGGAAGCATGTTTAACATTGTTTCAAGAGCCGTCGTGGGGTGGTTCGCATAGCCCCAGTAACGCCGATATAACCAATGATAAATGTGCAACGTTATAGCAGAGAAAAAATGATTGGTGTTCCACAGCCACATATTTAACAGATAATAACGAAAATAGAAACTCTAATTATCTGATCGGTATCAGAGGTAAAAGTGGCAGTGGCCATTATGGGTACAATATTTGGATAGCGCTGTGGTAAATGCTTTGAAATTACAGTACTTCTTCGTCCCAGGTAGATTTCAAGAATTGCACTCAAAACTACATATCAGGACTCACTGCACAGAATCTGCTATGACTATGTGTGACCGGTATGCTCACTACCATCAATACTCCATATCCCCGTCCCTGTATTGTTTGCACCAGCCAACGAGAGCTAGCGCACGTCCCACGGTAGTGAATAAGAAAATTCTTCGCCCACCATCTGAAAAATAGGGCCTCACCGAACAACAAAAGGCCGACGAACTCATCAAGCATGAAATGATCACTATGCAGCTTGTTGATTCTGTAAAGGATCCGATCCGCGGCCAGTCTCAAAATAAGATGGAGCAGTTGCAGAGCTTCTGCAAATCAAATCCATATGATGACATTCCGAAGGAGGATTTGGAGAATGCTTCAAAACGAATCGAAGAGGAAATACAAATTGTTAAGCAGGGAATGGGGCACGGTGAACTCTCGCTGGAGAGCTATTCGCAAGTGTGGGAGGAGTGCTTGAGTCAGGTTCTCTACCTACCCAGTCAGAATAGTTATACACGCGCGAATCTCGCCAGTAAGAAGGATCGTTTGGAATCGGCAGAAAAGCGCTTAGAACTAAATCGTCGTCAAAGAGGCAAAACGGTGTGGCAAAATTTAAAAGAAATTGAAGATACTGATTGTGCTCTATCAGGCCCGTGCACAGGCTTTAATTAAACAATTGCCAGACACCTATGAACAGATCGAACAAAACGCATTGTCTCTGTCAACATTTAAATTTTTGGCTGAACAGGAAGCTATTGCCATTCCCAAGCGATTGGATGTGAATTGGAAGGGAATAGTACTTGATAAAATGTATTTCATTTGTTTTCTTTCTATTTTAAGTCTTTTCAAAAGGACACCCGCCGTCATATTATATGTGCAAAATGCAACGCTCACACAAAGAATATTGCAATATTGACTGCTCTTAATATCTACCTAAATACTAATCATTTACAAACAAAACAACTAAAAAAAATTTTAGTGAAAGTCAAACATACTATGGGGCCCAGCGCAGCGTGTAGTTGACCACACCAGTGTTGCCAGCCAGTTTGAGTTAAATTCCCCATCCACTGTTTTAAGCAGCATACAGACGATCAACTTGGTTGTCAACCAAGTCGTCAACATGCCATGTTGATGTCGATGTTAGTCGTCTGTAGCTAGGTTTACAACCAAATTCTATGTTGGACCAACATGGTTAGAGAAAATCAAAATCGTTTGATATTTTGGAGGCGGAGCCTAATGTTTGCAACAAAGTTGAATGTGTATAGTGTGGTTGACTACGTAGTTTGCAACATTAGTTTAGAGCGCCTGTTAATCGAGTGTATTGGTTAGCGGAATAGTCTTCTTTGCGAACAACATAACGAAATTTGGAAAGTTTTTTTAAATGCTTATATAAAAAACTGTCTGAATTATGGAAAGTAAAAAAGACATATAGACCATATTTTCCCTCCCTTTGCTTCTTGTACTACTTTTTCCAAATATTCATCGATGATTACATGTGTACATACTCGTACACCTGTATGCTAACAAAATCATTCTCCTCATTTTCTTAGCAAGAAAAGATTTAAATGTGTATTTCGAAAATGCCCGACAAGTACAACCGGCACACTCTCCAACTAAAAAGGAACTGATGTTGACTACAAGGTTGACTACCATGTTGGACTGTCTATACGTTTCGTTTTTGAACTTGGTTCACAACCATGTTGATCGTCTGTATGCTGCTTCAGCAGTACCGATATCGCACGGTCGAACGCTTTGAATTAAAAACCTGCGATTGCATGCGCCGTTGTATAGTTATCGCATGCATATTGTATAGTGTGTGTGCTTCATACAACGGTTGTACCGATACCGGCATAACTAGCGGTTGTACAACTATTGTATCTTGTATTTGCCGCTTAAGACCTGCTACCTGCGCACGAGGAAGACATGCCTGTGAGTTACGTTTACGCATTGCTATTAACACGTTATTCTCTTTTGTTATTTTTTTTGGATACTCCATTGAGTTATTTACATTTTATTTTTATTTTCCCCACATTTCGTCCTAGAAGAGAGTAGATTCCCCTTTTCCCCTTTCATCAAATTTAGGACTGAAATCCCCCACACAAAGGGGAATTCCTCACGAATTGGCAACACTGGACCACACGGCAAACAGAGAGAAAACTACTCGCCAGAATTTTTTTTATATTTCTGCAGGAATTTTAGCAGGCTTTTTAGCGTAAAATAAGGCATTCCTGAAAATTTCATCATAGAATTCCAACGTTGAAATTTTCCGGTCCTTATTGGGTTGATGTCAATCTGACCGATGACGGGTTTTAGACCAGGTCATTATTGACTGAAATTATGTAATGCAATGTGAAATGTCTAATTGCCATTACTACTACTAGCATCTAATTTGAACAACAGATTTCACAGAAACGCTTTCATAAAAAAAACTAACCAGCTCCGGGGTGCTTACTACAAATACAATTCGTAATTGTTCTGTCAGATTGCCAGGGAATATAAAACGTAACGTAACGTGGGGATACAAAATCTGTTTGTGTTTTTTCCCCTTTCAAAAACATGTTGTGCAAGTGAATATTATCTATGTAAACAGGAATAATTATTTATTTATGTTTATGTTTTCTTTTGGACAATAAATGCCAAAAAAATGAAATGATTTTTTTCTTTTCAGTTTAGCACCATATGTATGTAGCTATAGCTGTTTCTTCATTTTATTTATTTTCTTTTACTTGCTGTTTGCTCGTATTGAAACAACAAAAACTCAGCCTAGGTTGTCTACACCTTTTCAAATTGTCACAATGGCCTTTATTCGGTTGTGCCCATTGTATTGCGAGACAATATCGCTGCTTATTGTGGTACTGCATCAAGTGGGAATTGGATGCATGATGCATCTGCAAGGTGACAAATGAATTTCCTACATTCGGATAATAAGTCTTTTGGGTGAATAATCAATGTGTCTGTACTTCAAAACAAGGTGTTACGTCAAATTTACATCATATCGTTAGTGTATACGTATTGCTGTTTCGCAATAACTTTGGCGACATGTTTGGTAGTACATCCGCATTGTAGACGGAAGTGTACCACTTTATTAGTTTTTAATTGTGAGATAGTTTAAATCTCTCTTTTTTCACACGTACTCGTTTTCAGATAGAAAATACGTAGGTTTCAGTCTCATATGGTATCCTTAAAATTCGAGGGCACCAACTCTTGGCATCCACTCGGGCAGCAGAAAGATAGAGTGTCCAAGTTCCGGAAGATGGAAGCATGCTTGCTGGTCAGAACAGAACCCCATTTCGATAGGTCCTTGCCACAATAACTTCGGACGGATTTTCCGGGCTTGAGTGTGAATTTTACTCAAAAAAGTATATAAAACCTGGAGACCCAAAATATCCGTTCAGTTTTATTGTTCTTTCCTGTGGTTTGATCATCTTGAAGCAAGAATTAGTGAGTTAACATTGGGCTAACTAGTATAGTTTGCTGTGAACGTGCAATGATATCGATTCCACCTAGGTAACTCAGTAGTTGGAAATAATGTTTTAAGTGTTGATTATTTGCTGAAGCATGCGAGATCATTGGTAGAATACAGCGAGCTGTCACAGTTGCGTTTGCAAGTATAGTGGTGGGGAAATGGAGGTGGCCAAAATGGGCTTAGCGGGAAACAAGGGCAAAATAAACCATATGCTGTCAACGAAAAGGGAGACTCAACATCGACGAATCGGACCGAACGCATTGGGCGTTGAAGACGGCTAGGACATGGACATCAACGCTCCGGCTCGGAGAAAATTCGATTCTAGCCCGGCAGGTCAGTGCAGCAGAGGACGAACTCGCCTAAGGTGGCGCGCACAAGTAGTATAAGACCTCTACCAACTTGGAGTGCGCAACTGGAGGTAGTTCGGTAAGGACCGGGCTAACTGGAAGAGATTGTTGGTTGAGGCCCTGGTCCACCCCGGACTGTAGCGCCATCTAAGTAATTAAGTATGCGAGATCGTAGCAATCCTTGCATACTAATGAATGAAGCTCGATATATTTTGTACAACTTATACTTACTTATAAGTATACAAGAGAAGGCGCCGTTGCTAGTGTGTTACACACCTCATTTTCTTTGCTACTGCTCAGGACTCTATCATAAAAGATATAGAGTCGTTTGGGGTAAGAGTGCGCAGCGGGTAAGAGTACGTAGTGCCATTTTCTCCATCTTTGAAAGAGTTAGCAGAAATCACCAAATGAGAAAATGTGTTCTTCACTAACCGCCAATTAAGAACAACTTCTACGAAAATATTCCAATTCACAGTACAAAGAAAAAAAACAAGAAAAGAATAGCCGGATTTTGTTTAAAAAAAAGTAAATTTTTAAAAGTTTGTCAGAAAATCTTGGCAACTCGATACCCCATAAGTAGTATGTAGGCATAAACAACAGTGTATAATGTGTGTTTGATTTAGGATACAATTTAAGTGGCTTATATTATTCGTTCTTAGATTTTCAATACAATGAAAAAAAAGTAGCGTCTAGGGAAAGAGTACGCAGTCGTTCTGTGGGTAAGATTGCGCAGTGCTTTCTTACCCAATATTTATTTTTTTGTAATAATAACAATTGTTGGGCTATTACGGTCTGTCGTCAGATGCAACAAGCACATCATAGTCGTAGGTGGTAAGTTGTAACTCAATCTTTCTGTTTTTGTTTGTCCTGAAAAATGCCTCGTATCTACTAAAGACAAACGGAAAGGAAATTGATAACCTAAACGCAAATCTGCGAGGCTAGGGAGCTGATTTCAAATGGAAGCAGCCCATGGAAGGCCGCCGAAGAATTTAGTTTGAGTGAAAGCACAGTTTCAAACTGTTCAAAGTACGAAAACTGTGACTTAAAATGGCTGCGCACTCTTACCCATACCTCTGCGCACTCTTACCCTGACTTCGGGGCAAGAGTGCGCAACTTGACTTCCTTTTGTTTTTCGACCAAAATATATGAAACCTTAAAAAAAAACGTAAAATATTTTTGCATAAATTTGTTCCTAAAATATAGAGCTACCAAACAATAGGCTCGTTTGTTTGGTACCTGTTGTAGATTTTCCAGAATTTAAGCCCGAAGTCCTTGCCCCGAACGACTATACAATTTCAAGAAGACATTTCTTCAAAGATTTAGAAGACCTTTGGAAAAACGGGCAGCTTTGGGTTGTTTCAAGAACCCTTATATAGCGTATTAAACATGGATCGATACACACTCGCACAACGTGTTGAAATAGTGAACATTCAAACGGGGAAAATATATACTTATTGTAAAGTTCGTACTGCTTTTGGTCGCTTGATGATGCGCCTTCTTGCTATAGTAAATTTAATCCATAAATTTTAACTCCTTGGCTAGGTCAGTGATGCGAAGACTCCAACTTGCGTTCTTCCGGTACCTACGTCGAGTCGAGTGTGACTGAAAACCCAGGTGTGTCCATTTCGAGACGATCACAAGAATTGAGCCTATCCGCAACCACTTTGCAACGTATTTTGCATATAGAGCTGGGCATACATGCTGTTAAGGTCCAGTTGACAAATTGATTTAAAATGGCACCTCTTATTGGATTACCCTATACAAAACAGCGCCGCCAAAAAAACATAAAAACAGTAAGACACAAAAATCTACACTAGCACTGCAACAGACTGGTGAGAGATGACGTAACATTTGTACAGATGAGTAGGAAGAATAATCTCCCTTTCACACCCTGTGTAGCTGCCTTTAACTCTTTCCTTTAAGAAAGCGCCCTCTGGGAGTGTATTTTCTCAAAGATTTCTAAGATTTTTCAAAGATCCATAAGAATCGGCATTGTATAAGTCAACCTATGTAGTTTGGTTTTAGTGAGCTCTACTGAATACGGTGAATAGCCAGGATTTACATTACGTTTTAGGTTAAGTTAGGTTAGAGGGGCTGATATGATAACATCCTCATAACACTTAGTTCCAAGTGAACCCATTGTGATACCCATGTTGTTTTCACACCCCTGGTATTAGTTTCAAGGTTCCAATCATCCAGACACCTTGGCAAATTCAAGTATGACCGATGGGGATCCATCTGATCGATCGTCGATGTGCTCGAAGAATAATTTGCCCAATTATTTCTAAGTTGGCAGGGGTTAGGGCAGTGACAGAGAGAGAGGGCTGTGAACCTCGTGAACCTCTTCATTACTGCACCCCCTGCGAATGTCATCGTCATTCAGGCGTAGTTTCATCATGTGTTATCTTTAGAAGTTGTGGCCAGTTAGCACTCCTATCAGCATTGATAGCGATTTCCTGGCTTTTTGTAGGAGTTTTCTTGTTCCTGATGTTTTGTTATATTCTGGTCTTCTTTACATGTCGCAGGTGGTTAATGATTTCCACCTATCAATTTTGGTCCGGGGTTACAGAGTGGAGGTTTAACCATACTACTGCTTGTTCTGTATCTAGGGCTGAGTCCCTTCTCTGGCTAATCCATCTGCGGCTTCATTGCCCGGTATTCCGCTGTGACCAGGTACCCAGCAGAGATTTGCTTTGTGCTGCGTGCCAATAACCTTCAGTTCTGCGCGGCAATACATAACAAGCTTAGATGTTACCTGTGTAGCAGCTCTTGCTTTTATGATCGCTTGGCTATCAATGCAAATTGTGATATCGTCATTCGTCAGGCGATATTGTCATCATTGACACCAATTGGGCAGCATTTGTGACTGTTAGAACCTCAGCTTGGAAAACACTGCTGTAACCTGGGAGTCGTATTGAGTTGCTTATCCCAAGTTCTTCCGTGAAGCAACCTGCTCCTATTCCTATGTTCATGTTTGAACCATATCGGTGTGGATGGATTTAGATACCTACTTCACTGTTCTCTACTTGGAACTTCCCATGAGAAAGGTTTTTCAAAATTCAGGCATGGGACAATGTAGTCTGAGTTGATGTTGTCGTTTAGATAATTGCCTGCTGTGAGCGCTCTTTGCTGCGATCTCCTGCATATAATGGTCTTGAGGTAGAAGATTAAGAATCGCTTCCAATCTCGCTGTTGGCGTTGTTTTCATCGCGCTGGTCGTACCAGTGCATGCTATTCTCTGTACCTTGGTTATATCATATCCTTGAGATTGCTGGTTTTGGTGGCAGCGTGCGTTTTAGAAATCTTCATATGTATCCACCCTCATACGAGTACCTATAGCCTAACCTAACTTGTTCCTTATGGACAGCTGATGCTACGTACAAGTATACACCCAAATAACCGCTGCTTATTAATGTAATCTCCACTCAACCACGAAACCATTTGACTTTATGACGCGGCCTTTCGACTTATTCGCATTCGATTCACGGTAAATAATTATGAGTATCTACAAACATACGTATGTATTTATTTATCGGTTTACCGAGATTTAAACATGTTTCAGCGTAAAAATCTCCTCTATTAACTTAAAGAATTCTACTACCTCGAGCCTTCTGGATTTAATTGATCTTCGCGTAAGTCTATTGTTCCATAAAGGATATTCCTCCTTAAAGCCTATTAACAGTGGACGAATAGATTCCGCCCAAAGGAGGAGAAAAACTACAATAGAGTTCATTCAATCTCTTCTGGATTTGGATATATCCACTCGTATAAAACCGCAGATATTCGCACTGATACTCGTACTCGTACACTCGAAGCGAGAGTTTTAAGGGATGAATGTATAATCCTGCGCAGAGTATGAGTACCTTTTTAATTCGCATGTTGTCATTTCTCCACAAGTAATACAGATAAATTCCAAACAATGGTATTAGGAGTAACAGTAAGTCCACGATTAAGGTGGATTACAGCCAAAAAAAAGTTAAGAAGAAAAAAACCATATTCTCTTACTAATTAGGTATTTAATTGTGAAAATAATAAATGTTCTTAGAATATCAAAAATCTTATTTAAGATTAATTAATAAATCACACAGGTACACAGCGTTATAAGGATCCTTGCACGCTAAACTAACAATAGAAACCGAGCTAAGTCATTACTATTTCCAGGAAAATGTCTCTTAATTGCAACTGTTAATTTTTTTCTGCAAATAAGTAAAAGGATCAAAGTATAGTTGCGCTATAAACGGATTATCCACCGCAGAGGGGACGAAATTTACGATAGATACGAGTAGGTAATTGCATCATAAAATCAAATGGATGTGCTCCTGGTACTCTGGCGAAATTGCCAAATCTGATTTAAAATAACAGGTAGCTAGGTATTAATATTTTAAATATCCAAGTCGTTTGTTAGTACAGAATACCGCCACAAATCACATTCATAACTCATGATGAAACTGCCCCATTAAGAAATTAGATGTTCTAAGGCTTCCTTAAAACAGAACTGCTTTCTCAAATCTGTAAACCACTTTTAAGAGCGGGTGAGTTCAAGCATTCTCAACCCTAAGCCGGATTTGGAGGTATCATCACCTTTCGAATGAATGCGCACCATAAGGTTATATGTTTATGATTTAATAGCAGAGAGAACAGTTTAACTTTAATGACAGCATCTCAGTGTCAACAAATAATTTAGAATCTGAGAACTTGTTTATAAAAAACGGTAATCTCTGAAACACAATGTTACGTTAATGCTAGTGGGCAATGACGTTTAATGTTCAACCGTTTGCCTCTCTCTCTCTTTCCCTGAAAGAAAAACGTAATGTAACGTAATGGCGGTGTCAACTACGCTAGTACTAACGTAGCGTTTTAATTTGGACATTAATATTGTATTGATACATTAAGTTACGTTCTATCTTCTATCGGTGTGGACTGAAGGACTGCTGATGCTGATGAACTGCTTGACCCCAACCGGATTAATACAATTTTTTTAAATGCTCAAACTGTATCTCACTCAAAGCAGACTATGTAATCTTCAGGTTACACTGGTTTTGCTCCCAATAAGCCCTTTGAATTCCGTATAGTTGAATAAACAGATGTAGTTAGAGCAGTAATGAGTATCAACTCTAAATCAGTTGGTGTTGATGAAATTCATCCATCATTAGTGAAAATCATACTACCTTACATTGTCACGGCTGGTACTTATGTTTATAATAACATTATAACCACCTCGACTGCTCGAGGTTGTGGAAGGAAGCCATGGCTACTCCTGTTTTAAAGAAGAAAGCAGCGGTAAATTTACCGGCCGAGTATCGGCCAATAGCTGTCCTCCCATTTTTGTCTAAGGTCTTGGAAAATTGATCCATCAACAATTCGCTTCCTTTATTCAACGCCATAATCAGGAATAGGATTACTTACTTACTTACTTACTTATTTAGTTGGCGCTACAGCTCGAGGTGAACCTGGGCCTGCTTCTCGAAACCATTTGTGTGTGGGTGTTATATTTTTGCACGAATGGAAGGGACCTACAGTTTTTTGCCGACTCCGAACGGCGAGTTGAGAAGCTTAATCGTTCGAAAGACATTCGAAAGAGGTGGCACCGTGAAAAAACTCTTTTAGGTGTTAGACCCGGCCAGGAGTTGAACCCGGGCAGCATTGCGTAGTAGTACAACGCACTAACCACCACGGCCACGGCGACCACTTTTGTTGACCTAAAAAAGTAAAAAAAGGCTAAACAAAAAACAAGAAAAAGGAACGTTAATGCACATTTAATTATAGTAGCATTGAACTACCAAGAGCTTTTTGAAATTTTCTGGTAATAATCTCTTCCGGTTGTCTCTTAGAAGCGCCTTGAAGGAGCTGAATGACCTTACTTCTTCAGCTGAAACGAGTGGAACCCATTTAAAGCTTTCAACATTATTTACATCAATGTTTGACGGTACTTTCTGGAAAATATTTTTCAATTTTCTCAAAACTTTTTGAGCACGGAACCTGGGAATCGATTTCACACCCACTTCCAGATATTCGATCATCCTGAATTTTTGCACACGTGTATGATTCCGGAGGCAATACAATATGGGTTATTTGATGACGTTGTAAATCCAATATGGCGGACGCTTTTTTAACTTTTCTATTTCTGTGAGGGCCAAATCTGCGAATCGATTTTATACCCACTTCCAGATATCCGATTGTGTTGAAATTTCGCATGTCCGGTGACAACTCAATATATTGATGATATTTGATGATCTTGTAAATCTAATATGGCGGACGCCCGAGTTGATGGATAGCCGTTATCTTCATAACCTCCTAAATGTGGGTATCAAATGAAAGGATTTGACAAGTAGAATACGATTAGCTAAGTGACGTGATTTTAAATTCAATATGGTGGACGCCCCAAGATGGCGGATTACTTTTTTCTTCACAACCGCATGACATTAGTAACAAATGAAAGTAGAGTCGAAAACAGTCTGAGTAAACTTTCTCACATCAAACCCACCCAAGCCAATATATGGTGCATATGTACCGACGTAAATTTGTTAAAAAAAATTAGATAAAACAATTTTTTAAAAACAAGCTTTAATGAACTGAAAAGTAAAAAATAATTTTTTTCCCGAATCACCAATATGTGACTATTAATTAAAGCTGGGGGTGCTTAGGTACAATACAATCCTTTCACGATGTGCAGCAGAACACGTCATCATCATTTAGACAAATTCTACCTCGAGACAGCAAAGACATTTCTGATTTTTCTGGCATTATGAGCTGTGGAGCTTGGAGGCCACTGCTTCTAGGAAATAAACTGCGGAGCGTGATTATGTAAAAACTAGTGCACCCGTGCGAGAACCGAGAACTCTCCAAAGAGAAAATCCAACCCCCAAAATCAAAACTTCCCATCCAACATCCGAATTTCCCATATTCCATCTATTTCCATCTGTCAACTCATGGAAATCCCATGGAAACCATATATGTAGGAATTGTTTGTTTTGGTTGATATAATGTATTTGTCGACTACTACCTGCATAATAGCAAATATATCAACCAACATGAACTCTTAAAACAACAAATATTTCCCATATACAGTGAAATCCGCATAAAGCGACCTCGGTTATAACGACCGTGCGGATATTACGACGCAGATTCTGAGTCCCATGATTTCACACCTGAGTTTCCATACAAATTCATCCTGATATAACGACTTCGGATGTAACGACGATTCCGGATATAGCGCCCGAATTTCGCAATATTTTGAGTTTTTGCCTCCGGATAAAGCGACGAAATGAAAACCAACTACATTTATGTGGGTAGTTGCATCTGCAGAATAGAAACATAGGAAGCCAATGACCGTTTGTTTCGTTTCGAAAGAATACAAGTTTTTCAGTCGAATTCTTTAAAAATGAAAAGGAATGTAAATCCGAACATGAAGATATTGAACACTCGCTTCTCAAATGGTTTAAAATGCATCGAATTAAAAATATCGTTGAGCAGTCGCATTTTATAAGAAACGGCTAATCAATTTGGCATCCTACTAGGATAGAAAGATTAAAAGTGTTCTGAAATATAAATGATAACAACAGCATGGGAAAGAGTACACCCAGTGACTATAAAAAAAATGTTTTGCACATGTAGGCTTCTGTGACTCTTTTCTCTTCACCATTATCTGCATATATCGCAGATACTGAGGATATACTCGATAGTTTGCCACTAAAATGTGATCGAACGAAGAAAACTACTGGAGCTGGGAGACTTAATTCTATATAGATAACCATGATTTAACGGCCGTTGATTCTACAGAGATTATTGAAAGTGTAGCACAGAGTGTTCTTTTTTGAATTTTTCAAACATTCGGTTATAGCGACATTCGGCTATAACGACCATTTTAGCCGGTCCCTTCACCGTCGTTATATCCGGATTTCACTGTATTATGATTTCCATATAGCAAGTATATCAACCAAAAGGAATTCATTTCCATTAGTTCACAGATGGAAATCATACCGAAAGTGTTCATTCTTTTGGGAGTTCATTTTGAGTAGAATATTTGTTTTGATTTGTTTTTCAATTTGTTAAAATTCATAAAGTGAAAGAGCAATTCTTCACTGCTAAAGGAAATTCTCTTTCTTTTGATACCTTATTTGTTAAAATGGGCTAAGTGCGAGAGTCGCAAACGGTACCTATAGGTACTATAGAAATAATATATCTGATAATATAATACGATTGTTGTGTTGTGTCAGATGAGCTCTTTGAGATGGTATTAAATCCTGTTGGACTGTCCTGCGATTGGCGCCTAATTGTTTGCGTGCCCATGGGATCAACGATAAGCATCACTTAAACGCGATGGTCGATAAAAAATCGGGCAGAGAGCGTCCGTTTGCAGTATTACCAGCCCTAACCATCACAGCCGACTGTCATCAGTACTGAGAATGTATACTTGGTAACACTTCTTTTGACAGACTCTATACTCTCAACCAAAAAGCATCTACATAGTTTCCTAGGTGGAGCGTAAAGCATTGATCATTTCAAATACTAGCTCACTACATGTAGTACATGAGTTTGTTGCCTTAACAAACCACAGAAAGTTATTTTAAATTTAAATACTTCGATGAATAATGGAAACCATGAAATTATTTTACTACGAAGATAATTTCTTTTATTTTCAAAGACACACAGTCACTTTTAATAATTCCTGTATTTCTCAAGACTTTAGGCTCGTAGACAAACAACACCTTTTGTTCGTTTATTATATGAAGGATTCGTTTAATCTTCGTATATGGATGATTAAGGTGACACCCACACGGGTATATGTATATGGGCTTACTAACTCAATCCGTGCCGAGTTTATGAATAAAAATTTCCCGAAATGAGATAATGATTTGTAATAAGCCGTGCATTTGTAAAAGAAAAGAGGAAGCAACAGGTAGATAACCCCTTAAAATATTTATTACCCCTCTAGCAAGGGTTCATTGGTTTGACTAGAGCATGGCAATTTTCTAATCGCTGATTCTGGGAAGATTTAGAGCAACCATCTTCAGGAGTACTCTCAGTCAGTAGGGTGCTCTCAGCCATAAACAGATAATCATGTTCTTTTGTTTTTATTTAAAAATACGCTAAGCGCTGAAACTGAAATTAGGGTCAGTGATTTATGCCGGTTAGGTAGGCCCTCAGACCGTTAAGCTGCCACCACCACCACTTGGATATATTACAGGATACGGATTTGTAAGCAAAACAATGACTTGCTAACCGCACAATGGATGCGAATGCGGTTAATCCTTACCTTCCTACTCATTCGCGGGTACACTGTTTTCTTTGGTTAAAGATATTTGTTTTCGCCTAGAGATATTCTTCATCGATTTAATTCACTTTTAACAATTTCTACCGCTACCATCTATTGTTTGAGTAAGTTAGCAACTTTGCGGCGACGACGATACTCGTACCATATCCTTGGTCCTACCAGGACAATATAGAAAACAATGGAGTGAATTTTATCCTGATGGACGGTCGTAAAGCTATCATCATTAGTTTTCTTGGCTTTTCGATGGACGAAGATACAATCGCAGGTATCACTCGTGCGGTGTGTGGCTGTGTGTCGCATGTCCTTGGTTTTTGTCACTGTTTTTGGTAAAACGACAGCTGATGAATTAATCTAGTTTAAGAATTTCGGTTTAGTGGGAATTTTCCTATTTTCTTAGGAAAATGTGTTAAACAATAAAACTGTAACTTATAGACTAGTGCCTGTTTATGGACGGACGAGTTGTTTTTCGTGGCACACTTTGGAGTTTAATTCTTCAAAGGAAAGACACTCCTTTATATAATAATTGTGACTTATAAATGGTACTTATGCTACAATAACAACTGGTGGACGGCTTCATGTTCCTTATTGGCTTTGAAATATAAATTAATCGATCAGACTTCGGGTAGTATTTAAGTTGAATCCAGTTACTCGGTGTATAATGGTAGCTTAAAAGTTGACGTCCATTTTGGAAGTGGTAAAGCTAATATACCGTATTTTTTCCTTGCATTTTGAAGCTACACATTCAATGTTAAAATTGGTTGAAAGCCTATATTTAACTTTTATAAGACAGGTGCAAGAATATACAGTGACTCAACTTTTTGATCACATGTTTAGTACAAAAATGATTTTTCGTTGTAACTTGTTTATTTATTAAGGTAATTCATTGAAATTTCGAGGAGGAAATAATAGTAATTCAGCAAATGAAAAAAAAAACTTAAATATCTTTTTTAATTCCAATATACCTCGAAGAAGTACAAAATATGATACGTGATCAATTAGTTGACTTTGACACACGTTTGTAGTTTAATATTCAGCATGACTTTTTTTTGCTCTGAGAACAGCTTGAATTCTTTTTGGCATAGATTCCACAAGTGTTCCGCACTTGCTAGAGCCTAAACTGTTCCAAGTAGTTTGAGTCCGGTCCCACTATTCGCTTGGATTTGGAAAGTCTCCTGGCATTTTTGAAATTGCACTTTTGACCTCAACCCAAGGATTTTCGTTTGAAACTGCTTACCTTCAAGTCATGTTTAAGCTACTAGGGTAGTGTGCTTCGGATCATTTCATTGCTGGAAGATAATGTCCGACACGTTCTTATTCCAATCGTTCAGACATTTCCGCAGTCCTCGCTCAAGGATGCTGACGTATTGATTGACATACATTCTCCCTTTAACTTCCACACATTGACCAACATCTTCTTTGACCATACACCCCGATATCATTAAATTTTCGCCACCAAACTTAACGATTGGTTTGACGTGACGGTACTGGGTTGCTTCATCAGTCTTTTCCCAGATCCATTAACAACCATCAGAACCAAAAGGATTAATTTTGTTTCACTTGACCACACTAGCCTTGCCCAGTCACAAATCATATAAGTTGAGAATTTTTCTGCGAACTCTAGCCTAAGTTTCTTATGTCGTTTTGTCAACAGTGGTTGTTTCACTTTCACACGTCCGTGTAAACCGTTTTTGCGTACAATTTTTCGAACAGCCTCTGTTTATACAACTATTCTTTCATATTGTCGCAAATCTTTGTTCATTTGGGCTGCATTTTCATGCACTCCGTACTTTATTTGTATACGGCTTTGTACAAGAGAATTAGGATAGGTTTCTTACCGGGCTTTATTTTTTACATCTTCAGACTTGAATTTTTTTCTTATTTTTGTGATAGAACCCAATGAAAATCCAGCTTTTATAGAAATTTCACGGTATGTGCACCTAACATCAAAAAGCATTTTGTTTTCTTCTATTTTAGAGCGGCTTAGTTCTTTCATCAGATCTTGAAACAAAACAAACGAAAACAACTTAGCAAATGCAAAAGTAGTAAATTTTTTTACCTTTTACCAAGTTGAATATAACAATTCCTACATAGAACTAAAATAATATTTGAAAAAAACTTCAACTTCTCCAAGTATTACTATACTACGATCACACCCAATGCACAATTGACACTGTCTCAACTAATTGATCACATGCTTTCGAGAACAGATTTCCCAAATTCTCCGAAATCGAATGGTACATTTTTATTTTTTTTGCGCATTCTTATCTACAACACCTGTAACTATACTTCGTCAATAATTCGTTGCATTAATGTTTAGATTCAAAAAGTTACAACAAAAAAACCTCTTTCCTTTTCATCATGTGATCAAAAATTTGAGTCACTGTACTTATAAAGGTAGCCAACTTACAAGGGTGTGTATTTTTGTACTAAAAAAACACTATAACACTTCGTATCAATACGAAATTAAGATACTTTTTATTAACTCCGTATTAGCGGTGAGAAATGAATTTTATAAAATTAACGGATTCTATTTTGGATGGGGTAGAGTAGACCATTTGGAGCAGAATTAAATTTCAAAACGGTTCTGGAAATATTGCTATGTGGTTATAAGTGGAAATAAGTTTTATATTGGTTCGATACTCAAAAGAAAACCGGGCTGCCCTCGAATTGATACGAAGGTTAATCTCAAACTGAAGAAAAAAAATCATTCCTATATTATTGCAAACGATAAGACAACAATTAACATTTCCTTATTTTACCACTATGTCTAGACGTTTTGTTCAGTGTTTAACCGAAAATATGAAACCAAATCTATCACATATACTGCTGCCACACCATTTGTGGGCCTTGAACCCTTCTGCGGTATAGGGGAACACACATTAAAAGAGCAGCTCCGATCACTGGAGAAGACGAACAGGGCTAAGTCCTGGATATAAAAGAAACAAAGAAACTGCTGGGTAATTACAACCTGAAGAGATTCAAAGCTTGCATCAGCCTTGACAAACTACGCATCCTAACTGCGTTTCTTACGGGGCATTGTAAACTCAGGAGGCACCTCAGGAAGCTAGGTCTATCAGATGAAGACTCATGCATATTTTGCGATGAGTTCAGTGAAACTCCAGAACACATACTGCTGGATTGTGGGGCATTAACCCAGAAAAGATTTAAGTGCTTGGGTGAATACCAAATTACAGCAGAGGATCTACCACTCATAGCACCCAATCTCCTACTGCGATTTCTTAGGGAAATTGGTCTGGATGAAGTGATGGAATTCTCACCTAGGCTAGGTGTGAACGAAGCTCTCTCTAACCGATCCCAATGGGAATAATGACGAGAGAGATGTTCCTTCGTCTAGCGCTTGTAGGGGGCACAATAGATCTTAAGGTCGCGGTGCATCTCAATCTCACCCTTCAATAAAAATAATGATAATGCAATATTCTAGGTGCGTTAAATATTGGCAACTCCTTCAGGTGGCAAACTTACAAGGGTGGCCAACTAGACGGGTTTCACTGTAATAGCTTAGCTTGTGCAGATAGTTGTTGAGTAAAATTGATTGTTGATTTTTTGATGAACCACTTATGTAAGTCAATGCCTAAACTGGTAAGATGTAAACACAATCTATTTTCCTCAGAGCAGCCTATTTTGGGGGAACCAATTTCTAATTTCTCATACAAAATGCGTTCTTATAAACGGTCAGCTCTCATAAGCGGACAAATAACTCCGGTCCCGTGGCTGTTCGCTTAAGAGAGATTTCACTGTATACATTTTTTTTGTTCCAAATTGGATTGTTCATTGAACATGTCTGTGGTCTTTTTCATAACAGAATTATTATCGGAGCGTGACATGCAGTAACCTGCTCCACTGCAGTAGAGTCCGTCAATTTTAATTTAACTGAAAACAGGGGTTTAACATTCGGCTTTGGATAAATCGTCGGCCTTATTTTAGTTGAAATCGAATATTTACTGGTCTTAATTTTTCTTAATATTGGGTCGGACTAATATGAATGTTTTGACCAGGGTAATCGATGGCATATGGGCATATATGTAGGTACATATGGTCACATTTCGCGAGCGAGGAGACATTGAACTTGATTTGTATCAAAAAATAATTATTGGGGGTGACTCAAACCTGAAATTGAAAACCTTGGGCGGCATCTTAGAACTTTTTCCCAGGGCGCCAAATTGGCCAGCCGCAGACCTGGTTTTGATGAGTCGGAATGTATAGTCAAATTAGTAGGTAACATTCATACGCATCTCTGGTCCAATTATTGAAACTATAGCTACGTGGCCGACGATTGGGACGATAACACTAGGATTGCCTTGGTGTCTGTGATTTAAGTCCAAAGAGAGTTTAGGCTCTGTGATGGGGCTAGTTTGTCGAGCCTGTGATAGTCACAGGAAGGCCTTATCACTAAGATTCTTTAGTATAAGGACACAGGACACGATTGCTGCTATAGCTGCTGCCATTCAAACCAATCCAAGCGTTTTGACCCGGAACTTATCTGCAGAATAAGCAGATTATCACTGCAGACAAAGATTCGAGCTTATTTCCCTACAAAGTAAAAAAAAAAACAAGCAAATGGAACACAGCAGACTTGTCCATTCTCTTGGAATTTTACCAGAAGATCATTTAAATGATCGAAGAGGACAACAACTTGTTTAAGCTCATTTTTATGTCTGACGAGACCCATTTTAATTTAAACGCCAATATAAACAAACAAAATTTTCGAATATGGAGTCACTCCAACTCTAAGATGGAACTGCATCCAGCTCGACTCACAGTGTGGTGTGCAGTTTCAGCAAACTGCATTGTCGAGCCATACTTTTTTGAAGGAAGTGGTCGCACGTCTATGGAGATCGTTGTTTAAAGATGTTGAAGGAGTCTTTCTTTCCAGAACTACATCGAAAGAGAATCCCTTTCAACTATGTGTGGGGTCAGCAAGATGGTGCAGTTTCACAGATAGCCAGGGGCCGAATTACCGCATCCGTTAACGAGTTACTCGTTATCGAAATGTGACGATTTGGCATTACCGCTCACGTTATCATTTTACGTATCACTTACTCGATCATTCGATAACGAGTCCTACTCACTCACTCGTTAACGGATGCCCTAATTTGGCCCCAGATCTGTTATGGCAGTATGGCGCGAAAATTCCCAAATAAGGAGATTTACAGGATTTTAGGCGTAAATGCAGGATTGAAAATGTCGCAGGATTTGGGTTGGAAAAACAAGAGTAGGTACCCTGCGTAGAGCGGGACATACATATACTACGTTGGATACGTGATGCATCATAGGGTCATACAATTTTAATCATGCTCTTACAACTGTCATTTATTTGACATTCAACTTTTGACGGACAAATTCTTAGTTCTCCCAAAGTTAGAGATTACTTTAGGTTCAAGCACTCTTAACCAGATGTCAGACTTTGGTGTCATAATTTTGAAAGGAGTAAAGACAATGGACCTACTATCTTATACATGTATGTACTATCGCGCATTTTTTGGAATTTGTAGCTATCGGTAATGTAGTTTATTTATAGCGCTAACTTAAAGGACGTTGCTGTCTACAAATCCACTTTTCAGCTCAATTTAAGTTGACATTCTTGTTATTCACATTTCTTAAAGAGAAACCAATACAGCAGGGGGTCAACTTATGTGAGTATGTATATCTTCAGTCATTAGATAAGGCAGTGTTTTTCAATCAACAAACCCCGAACATGTTTATTTAATAGCCGAGTTTAAGTTTAGTATTAATTCAAACACACATAATATGCATGTACTTAGTAGCAGTAGGTACCTATACGAATATATGCACATATGTACCTATTTATGTCCTATTCCTGTGGAGGGTACATCTACATGTACCATTGTGATATGTATATCTACTTTAATGAAACAATAGCCACTTTGATTGCATTTGCAACATCAATGAGTTGGCAAGAGCCCTCTTTATGCTCTCCTGTGTGTGCTGTGCTCTATGCTACGACTAGTATATGCAGTAAAAGGCGACCTACCCAAGTCACACCCACCTATTATTTAGATTAGTACTTACATTCATCCTCCAACGGCAAACAAAAGCAGCAGCACACACAGATACGATACCAAGGAGCGCTCTGAAGTGCGCTCCTCTATAGAATGGTACTAGTTTTAGCCTCCATTGTCCCATTTGGTGGCACCCCCATTCGGCACAAGAGGGTATACGAGTATGTAAAGAACGAGTGCCCCATTTGTATGTTTGTATCTGTGTTCTTCAGCACGTCTCCATGACAAAGAGATTGCGGCAAACAAGAGTCGACTTTTGTTTGAAAAAAAAAAAAATGGAAAAAAGGATATACCTACACACTACCACCATAAAAAAAAAAAAACAAAAACATGGCGAATAAAAAAGATTCAGATGCAAATAATTTAAACATGACGGGAGCAGGAGCTCCTATGGATACAGCAAACATACCTAGGTATACTACACACTCATCCACTTTGCATTGGGGCAATGAAAATCACCGACGACGAACGAAAAGTGCCTCATCAAGAAGATATTAAAATAAAAATGGTAGAAGTGAGATACCTACCAACAACAACAACAAGCAGCAGCAGCATCGACAAGGAGCCCTTGCAGAATTAAAATACTTGAAATAAAGGTTGATTTTTCAACATTTCCATGTTTCGCACAAAAAGAAAGACACAAATAAAAAGAAGCAAACAAGAAACTCTTTGCTCCTAGATGACGGACGGGCAAAAGGAAAAAAAAAGCTAAGAAACAAAACGAAGGAAAAAGAAAAAAGTGATTTCTTCAAAAGTCAAACCCACTCCCATCTGGCTGGGTTGGGAGTAGATACAACCAAAACCCCATCTATTATTTTTACTCAAACGACAACGACGACGACGACGTCAACTCCCGCTGTTTATTTGTGGCATCGATAAATTTGTACGTAGGTAGAGAGATACTTAGATACTCTCGTACCACACACAAGCAAACCCGTAGTTGTGTCGTACGCCGTCGCCGTGCCGTCGTTTACTTACTTAGTTGGCGCTACAGCTCGAGGTGAACCTGGGCCTGCTTCTCGCAACCATTTGTGTGTGCGTGTTATATTTTGCACGAATGGAAGGGACCTACAGTTTTTTGCCGACTCCGAACGGCGAGTTGAGAAGCTCAATCGTGACAAATGATACTCTTTGATGCTTGTCAGACATTCGAAAGAGGTGGGCACTGTGAAAAACTTTTAGGTGTTTGCGGCGGGATTCGAACCCAAGACCGCTGGCTCAGTAGTCCGACGCACTAGCCGTCGTTTGCCGAATGGCAAAATGAGGGTTGATTTCCTGGGAGTGGCCTACGACCATATCTCCGTAAGTATCTTCATATCTGACCCAACAGAATATTCTATATGCCGGGAACGTAACACGCCAGAGCGAGACCTCTCTGCTCGTGTGGGTGCAGCAGTGGGAGACAGTTGAAAAGAGATACACTCACCACATGTATCCATCTCTCTCGGGCACAATTAGTGAAAAGTATCTAGATAGCATTCGCTGTTCGTGTCACACACAGTTAGCTGCCAACGACCGGTTCAGTCGGCAAGAAGGTGTGTGCCGAATCAAGTTTTAAGTCTCAGTTTCAAAGTGACGTTCGTTCGGTTCGAATATCCGCATTCGCATTCGCATTTGGAGATATATTTTTTTCTGCCTTTTTCCTCTTCTGTATGTTTCTCCTGTGTGTGTGCGCACGGTTTTTGTGTCATCATCGTCGTTGTCAACAATAAAGTAGATAGTAGAGTGTCTACCGGATAATGCACATGTGTATTTTTGTGCAGTATTGTGTTTTTCGACAAAAAAAAATATCTAACAAAATTCATATCTCTAACAGTTTGCGCGAAATGATTAACAAACGCGCTGATAAAACGAACTCGTCCTAGGACTATCAATCACAGTAATTGATTAACTACGGGAACTGCCAGTGCCGCGGTGTGTTTTTGTTTCGTTTGTTTTTCGTTTGTATCCGGGAAAACTTCATTCTTTCGACACCACCACACAATATAATTGGATTAAAGTGTATAGTATCTCTAGCCCTACTGCCAGAAAAGGATACAAAGAAAAGATACCTATAACCTATAGTGAAGTGCGCGTAAAAGTGTTAAAATATTCGTTGTTAAAAGTGATATCCAGTTAGTACTCGAATGTTAAAATCGTAGTATTTTCTATCAGTTAAAACAAAAAAAAACATTGCAAAACATAAACAAACACACGGACTAAAGATAAGCTTGGCTTTTCCATTGGAATACTTCCCGAGCAACAAATAGCCGAAGCACAAGCGCTTAAACGATTTTTCCTCCATTTTTTTTGGTGAGTGGATTTCCCAAAAACAAATCAGTGACAGAAAAGTATTTAAACCCGACGGGGATTTGAGTTGGTCAGGGTGTATGTTTACATTTTTTTTACACTCGAAAGTGGTTTTTCTAAAAGGGATTCGATCGAAAGTGACAATAATTCGACAACAAGCTTTTGGATACGATGTTAAAGCTTTCGGCGAAAACAGTGCAATGATTACATAAAGTTCATTCCATTCAGTTGGTTGACAGCTAGAGAAATCTGCTCTACTGTCAGCGCTTTCCGTTATTTTTAGATGTGTGTAACCTTTTTCAACGTGTTTTCATTGGTTACTATTCTACTCATGTTATTGTTAGGTTGAGATTGTTAAACTGAAATAGAACTGAATTCATTTCCAGATCCATCATTTAAATTGGCTGTTTGCACTGATAATAGAGTCTTTGCAAAGCTTGAACTAGATCGTAATATAGCTTTGACGTGACGTATGCACATAAGTATATAGCTAGCATTGGGCCCGTTGGCCAATCTTAACACTTTTTCATTGAGATTTCCTTTTAAATTCCAGCTACATACAGTTCTGTGTAAAAAATTAAGATCATTAGGATAGTTTTATATAGAATATTGACTTTCAACTTTAACATATTTCCAATGGTTTTTCAAACTTGAAAAAGTATATAGATTGTAGACTTACACTCGACTTCATTAATTAAAAGACTGTTTTCAGCTTAAGTACAAAACTTTCATCTGAAAAAAAAAAAAAAGTGAAAAATTATCCTATTTTTACACGGGATTGTATGTATATTTATATCGTTCGATTGGAAGGTAAATAGATACCAACCGTTCATCATTGTCATGGGAACATCAACCATCCATTTTTCTCTATCAATTTTTGTTATGCATGGACTCCCCAACTATCTCCACTGACAGCTGACAGCTTTTTGGAGTTGCCATTACAAATAGAATTTTACAAAACAGAGTTTACACCAAAGATCGGGAAACGGAAAATTCTATGCTTAGCTCAATGTAAAAGCCCCTTCGTAAATTCGAAGCCCTAAAATGTTTATAGTGCAGTATTTACTTTTTTCTTATGGCGATAATGATAACATTGAAGACAACGGTTTCTACGAATTGAAAATCCTCAGTGCAAAAAGAGAGTACCTACCACATCTCCTGTTGAAATACTTGACTAAGGAAATGAGTACTTTTTACTTAAGGTTACGCTACAGTTCCCGCGCAGCATTGCGTAGTAGTCCAACGCACCACGGTGCTCACTATGTCACATCAATCGAATCGCAAAAGACACACCCTTATGCAGCTATAGCCAAAGCCATTTTATTGCAGATCCTGCAGGCACTTTCCCTGGTTTTGCTAGAATTCGAAGTTCAATTCACGGCTAAATCCTTTCAATTTGCTGACTTTTTGTTAGCTCTTTTCAGCTATTGCCACATCACATACACATATGTACAAATATAAAGATTTTGAAACCCAACGAATGATGTTTCTTCCACTTCTCATTCAATATTTTGAAGTTTTTCCGAGAATGAGCTCAAAACTTGCTTAAACCACAATGACCGCTTGGAAGATGGTAAGCGCTTGCCAATACACTTTCTAAACTTGGTTATTCGGACTCATCTGTCAGTATAGGGTGAATATAAAGAGGTACGTATGTATATACGTGTACTATATGTACTACCTAAAACAGAGTTATCGAAGCAACGAAATGAAGTAACACTTTAAAACGTTTTAGAGGTTGAAGCTGACACATTGCAGCATTTTACCGATATTAAAACATCATGCTTTTCTGTTGAATGATTTAAAGGAAGGTAGGAAGGTAGATGTGGTGGTTTCGGTGGAAAGGAAATCCAGATAGCGCAAAGGGGCGGCGCCGCGCCGTTCTGATAAATTTGTAGGTTGAGGTATTTATATCCAGCTGAGGAGTTTAAGAAGATGATCAGTTCTCCAATCCTTTTCTCGGATATTTCTTTAAGGTCGTCGAAGAATAGTTTGCCCAGTATGCGCTGCCTGGCTAGAGCTGACTCTTTTTAATTTTTATTATTGCCACTGCATGTTCCCCAATTGGGCAGTGTTCTGTAGTGACTGCCACTAGGTACTCTTGCGTTGTATACGCGAGTTCTTTGTAGCAGCACATTTGTTTTTGACCTGTTTTAATTTGGTCATATCTTTCTGGACATGGCACACAGTTTGTCAGACTGGTCCACCTGAGACCAGCTAGTTTTAATCAGTGTGAGAGTATATTGCCCTTAACAGCCACTATAGGAGGTAATAGGAAGCAAATTAACCCAATCGAAGAATTGTTGCTTTCTCCAAAAAAAGCGAATTTGTCTCATTCTAAAAGTATTCCTCTTTTGTTGAATCGATTTGTTGCAATCCATAGATCGCCTAGCAAATGGTATTCGCACTTTGCTGACAGTCGCAACCAGTAATAGGATGTTCGATGAAATAGCCCGCCAGAAGCCTATCAACCGATATTTATGTAGGTCTTAAAGCCTTACTTCCAATTAACACAAATTGCACTTCGCTAATCCTTTAATTAAAACACTCGTTGTTATCTTCGAGTGACATTTAGTTCGCTTTTGAACCCTTTATGTAAATTCAGCCTCATGCCAATCTTAGGTCTGTTGATAACTTTAATCCGCGCGTTTTTTTTTCTAATTGCACGTAATTTGCATCGTTTAACGCGAACTCCCGCATTTATTGAGGTATCTTAACGGTTTCCTCATTGACAAGCTTGTACATACACATAGAACGTGCGATACCTACCTAGTTTTTATCTATTCTAATAATAATTTTATGTTCTTGTTATTTTAATCTGCACGTGTGGTATCGGAATGTATGAATTTATAGTGAACTATTGCGATGCGAATTTTAATGACACTTGTTTGTCGTCATAGGCTGAGGCCACGTACTGAGCGGCTGAACGACAAGCGACGTTTCTGAGCGCCAGAGCGGCGTCGCTTCGCGTCGCGTCGCTTAACTTTCAATTCTGTTCTATTATCTTAGTGCAGTGCTGAGCGGCAAGCATTTACTTCTCTTATTTTATAATTTTGATACGAACTTTATCTCCAACAACAGCTCCAATGATTGTATTGACATTACATAGGTATTGCCTGAATCAATCTTCATGCTGTCGGAGATTATTAAACAAATGGTGAAATTCGCCATAACCTGATCTTCATCGGTTTATTGGATGAACATCAAACCTTTTTTTAAACCTAATATAATTCTGTAGAATGTTAAAATGACTTTCTTGTAGAACACTGCGGCGAGCAGCACTCGACAATGACATTTTCACAACTATTCGCTCAGGAATTGTCGCTCAATAAATGGCCACTTGCCGCTCTGTCGCTTGCCGCTTAGTACGTGGCCTCAGCCGTAGGTGCCTTATACTCGAACTAACGTAGCGCGAACGGCGTAGCTTATTTTTTGACAATTTTTTTTTTTACTTTTCTACATACAACAAGGAATGTAGTAGATTTGTGTGCTTTTTCCAAGCATTGCATGATTACTCGAGAGTGTTCAGCTATGTTTCTAATATTGAATTTGATGGTAGCATATGAAATGTACTGACAGACAGTCCTCTTGATTATGAGCTGTCATTACTTCTCCTTCCTTTGGTCTAACACAGCTCAGAATATCGCTGAAATTTTTGGTTTTTTTTGTCAATATTTATACATATCGCCCTTAAACTCAACTTAAAACAATCCAAATGGTGTTGTTGCGATCGTTTCTTTGTTGCTGATTTTGAAAGTTTAAATCATCATATCTATATATTATTCTTGTATCATTTGCGGCTCTCACACTTACCCAATCTTAGCAAATGAGGTGTCAAAAGAAAGAGAATTGCAGTTTCTTTTTATAAATTTTAACAATTTGAAAAAAATCAAAACAAATTTTCTGCCCAAAATGAACTTAATTTTTCAATACTGAAAAGGTCGCTACTTTTCTCTCTTCTACTTACTTACTTAGTTGGCGCTACAGCTGGAGGTGAACCTGGGCCTGCTTCTTGCAACCATTTGTGTGTGCGTGTTATATTTTTGCACGAATTGAAGGGACCTACAGTTTTTTGCCGTCTCCGAACGGCGAGTCGAGAAGCTTAATCGTGACAAATGATACTTTTTGATGCTTGTCAGGCATTCGAAAGAGGTGGTACCGTGAAAAAACTCTTTTAGGTGTTAGACCCGGCCAAGAGTTGAATCCAGGCAGCATTGCGTGGTAGTCCAGCGCACTAACCACCACGGCCACGGCGACCACTTTTCTCTCTTCACTTGTTTTATTATGCGGTCTTCAGGCGACACTGTCACCGCGAAACCCTCCTGATACGACAGGTATCAAATAGATATACAAATGGCGCACGAAATGAAGTCTCACTCAGGCATCTATGAATCAATTAACAAAAGTCACCTTCAAAAACACACCTATAACCCTTTTTGAGGTTAGAATATTTTTAATGTGCAATTCATTCTGAAAATTTTCCAAAAAATGTATACATAAAGATTGTTTCTTTATTATTATTTTATCCAAACCCATCTACTTAATTAAAAGAATTTCAGATTTCACACTGATTGCGTATCCAGTCAAAAAAAAAAAAAAAACAAAAGATGAACAAAAACCTACGAAAAAAGAGTAGGTAATCTACGGTATAGCCTACATTCTACCTTTAGAAGTTTGAAAACTAATTTATGCACATTGTGACAAAATAATTAAGTCGTTTAATTCATCATTTGACTAGCGGACAGACAACACGGTAGTAGTGTAGTCGGTCGTTGTTATTTGCTGTACAGCGATCGTTTGTGGTGGTATCTCTTCCTTCTTCTTTATCATCTTCACCATCTACGTAGCTCATCGTTTTTTCATAGAAAATTATTATTTATATTTTGTTTTGAATTTGTTGTTTTACCTCTTCTTTCCAATTTAAATACTAAAATACTTTAAATGGATATCGGAATAGAATAATGCAAAATCGCTCATAAATTAGCAATCAAAATTTAATTTATTGTTTTGTGGATTGCATAAATCTCGTATCTTTTGGAATCAAATGCATATTTTATTGAATTTTCCCTCCGCACGGAATAGAAACGAATAATCGAATTGATTATGATATTTATTAATTATTGAAAAATGTATCTGTTCCATGGTGTGTCTGGCTATCTCTTCTATCTCTCCCTATATGCGCGGAGGTAAACAAGAAATCACCGTCGCTTTGCATTTGCATAAAAACGCAATTTTAAATATAAATTAGTTACATTAATCTAGCCGCTTGATTTCTATTGAGGGAAAGATTCTATTTCAAATGTGAAAAAAAAACCAAGAGAAAAAAAAAACACAAGAAACATCGTATCGCTCGATAAAAATTAGTTTGTTATTAGGTACTACTTGTGTTTTTAAATGTTTATTTATTTTTCAGCTTATAACGAATCGCTACTGCTAAATGGCGGCAGGTAGTTATTTTATTTTTTAGTGAGTCGTTGACTGATTCTAATTTTATAATTTAATTTTTCTGATTTGTAAACATAGAGATACGTATTGATTTTAGTTTGAGATACGAGTGTGACTGAACTGAATTTTATTTGAAGATTATGATCTTATAGCTAACTGGAGTAGAAGTGTGTTTTCGGGAATTAGCCCCCGGAGAGAACCAATCCAAATATTTTAAACATGAGCTGATGACGCGGGGTGCCTGGAGATTTAAACCCGTTTGTTGATTGGTGACAGATAGGCTATATTTATTTTCGATGTAGAAAGTACAATATGGGCTTGCAGGTGGCGATTGGTAACGTCAGAGAATAGGTTTGACTTTGAAGACACACACAACGAAGCAACGTCAAAGAAGTACTTTGTGTTTACAATGTGGTTGAATTTATACTCGGATTCGTATGCGGGAGAACTTACTTGAGCATTCGCTTTGTTCGAAAATGACGTTTGCTCAGATTAGTATGAATAAAAGGCATGCTAGGAGAATTCCAAGTCTGCTTGGGTAAATGGGTAAAATTCCCTGCAATACGATAAAAAACTGTGGCAAAGGCAAAACCTTACCGTACAGATATTATTTTGCTTCATACAAACTATAGCTCTCGTCAATTTTATTCAATTCGTCGATAAAATGTTCTGATCCCATTTCGTTTGTAATTTTTCAGCACAGACCTCAAGATCATACGAGATAAGTGATTGGTTGGCATGCTACATCGTCGTGCATATGGGAACACCGTACAACTGACTTTTTTCATAATTTAGGACTATAATACAACACACCACAGACCACTGTACACGTATCTAAGGCAATATATTGCGCAGGAAAAATGGCCGTATTTCGTGCTTGTAACTTTACTGAGTTTGGCGTTTAATTCAAATTAATTTGTGAGTTTGGCGTTTAATTGAAAGTCATTTGTTTTTGTTTTTGAATGTAAGCAAATATTCGCAGGGCATGTACGCCGGCCATCTTCTTGAATTTTTGACAGGTGCGCGAACTTGATCGAAAATCAACACTCCCTTATATACGTGTACTGTGACAACACAACTATTTTTGAAATATGTACTATTAAATACTAATTTTAAAAATGAATTAAATAAAGAAGTTCCTAAACTAAATATTTTGTTGACTTTTGATTCAAGTTATTTCTGTGGAAAACATTTTATTGTGTGTCTTGAATAATTTGCAAAATGTCAGTTGTGCGATATGCTGTCAAATGTCAAGCAAATGCTCACTTCGAATTTTCGAACTTACGCAAGCAAACTTAAGTTTTATTCATACCAATTTCGAGCTTTGCTCAGATATTTTACTCGAAGTTATTGCTTGTATTTATTAATACGACTGATTGTCTGGCATTTTTGACAGGAAGTTCAAATTTCAATTGGTGACTCTTATTTTGCGGAACAGATTGTGGAATAACCTTAAAGGCACTTGCTAAAATCTCAGCTTAGACCAAAGCAAGGGAAGTATTTTATTTGGGAAACTTGTAGAATTAGTTGGACAATACCAGTAAAAGTACAGTAAACTCGCGATAATTCGCATTTCACCGGACCATGGAAATATTTGAATTACAGAGGTTTCTGAATTATGGTCTATGGACGTCGTTTAAGAATGGAAGAATCGCAAACCCTACTGCCAACAATCTCTCCGTTCAATGAATGAATGTACCTTGACTAGTCATAAATACTGATATAAAAAAAACTTATGCAAAATGAAAACGCGCTGATATTTAAAAAAAAAACTTTTTATTTTTCAAATCACGAGCTACAAGTTATGGAAGACTTCATTCGAAATGGCCGCCATTTGCCTTAAAACACGACCTGAGACGCACTGGCCAATCTTCAATCGCATTACGCACCTCATTCATTGGAAAGTTGTCGACAGGACGGACAAGGGGACAAGGGCTCGCAGGCCATTCCCTATCAGCTGGCCAATCATCCGGTGATATGAAGTCGGGTACATTTTTTTAGTCACTCTTGGGTGGTTTTCGCCTTGTGGGCTGGGTTGTAGCAGAATCTTATTGGAATGTACAGTGCTTGTTTGCGAGCATTGTTCGGCTTTGACGAAGTCTTCCAAAACAGTGGTTTGGTAAAGATATCACCTCTTGCAATATTACACTTACATTATGTAAGCCGATCACAACGACACGGCTTCCGAAGTCACCCCATTCCATGATTGTAAATGACTTGAAATAAAAATCCTTTCCGCGACAAAGAAGCATAAAACCAATGGGATAAGTAAAAAAGGCGCCACTTTATTTAAAATGGTTGCAATAAAAATTGTATCAGTATTTATGACTGGACTAGGTATATACAAGGCAAATGCATCTCTTAAACAGTCGGAGGAAAACACTTGAGGAAAAACAAACAGAATCTACTTTAAATTATAGAGGTAAAGAGCCGTTATGGCTCTTGGCGTTCGAATTAGAGAGGTTTTCAAGTTATTTTGCACAACAGTAAATTCGAACTAACGAAACGGACAAATTGCATAGGTTTGTCTTCGATTGATAGAGGTTTTCTCATTAGACTTCTCATGATTCTTCTATTTATAGAGGTTTTCGAGTTATATAGGCACGAATTATTGAAAGTTCACTGTATTTCGTATCCAGCGCCCTCTGCATTTAGTTTTGGTTTCTATAGTTTTGATGCCAGATATTTGTTATCCTTAATTGCATTAGTAGCTCTTAATAACAGATAAGTCTGACAGACCAAGGCTGTTAGTTGTTCATTGTGATGTTTTTGGCAAAATTGAGAATATTTCTGACTCTCACAGTATGTACGGAATTCAATTCTCTTTTTCTTCTCTAACTATATTGATTCAGTGAATTCAGCTAGCTGTTGATATTGGCAGGTCTGGTATATCTACATACGTACTAGATTGTCGAGATCACAATAACATCTTTTTGACATTTTAAATATTAAATACTTCTTTGATTTAATAGTAACATTCGTAGGAAACACTGAAAAATTGCAAATATTGTGAAAGCACCTGGCAAACGCAAACATCGCGTGAAAAATCTCGTTCACGGTTTGTTGACCAGCAGAAATCCCAGATCACCTTGTGAATTCTAATGGAAACCATGTGCCAGCTATCACGCCAACAACAAATGATGCTAAATCTGACCACAAATTATCATTCGCGGTTGCATAATGACACTACGACTAGGTTTTAGATTTATTATGACGTGCTGAAGTTAACCCAGCAAGTGCAGGGTGTTTGGCTCCTCGGTACTAGATTATGATTATCGTTAGTCGAGTTAGTTAGTTTACTAATAATTTATGTTGCAATCTATTAGACACCTCGCAAATGTTGTTCGGAGTATAATGCCAACCGCAGTGTACATGAAAGGGCGTTACGAAATTCCACTTATGTCTGTTGTGAAGTATGACGTTCTATTGTAATAGATTCTTATGAATTCGTCAGTCAATTTTCTTACTGTTGATGGTAATAGAAGCATAAAACTGTCAAAATAAATTGACAATGGCGAAGTATATGTTGATTAGTTTTCTTATTAATTGGTGGAAGGCATGCTGATGTATGACTTATGAGTACGTCGAGAAATATAGTTAACATGTTTATCTCTTTTATTACAATGATAACAAAGGTGTCAACACTTTTAATGCGACCTCTGGTTTCGGTTTATGTGCCGTTAGGTACAAAATTAAATACAAGGTAGGCCATTTAAAGTGGAAGCATTCTGAAAAAGAAAACATTAAACAATTTTTTTTTGTTGCTCATTTAGATAATCATTTACTTTAGTTCAAGGAAATTTGTTGCAGCTATGTTTTGAAAATAATATCGCGCAAATGGCCACCTCTGGCCTTGACGGCCAAATGTGCTCTTTTTCGGCATTTTCCATCGTTTTGGCCAATGAGTCGGCCAAAATGACGATTTCACGTCTAATGTTGGCTTCCAATTAAGCTGAAGTCCTTGGCTTATTTGCGTATACCTTTGTAGGGACAACCACGTAAAAGACAAAAAGGAAAAACACCAAATCAAAGAAACGATTATATTTTATTCATATGTCTTTTCTCGATCACAACACAAATAAGGAATGGTTTTAGTTGTCAAAAAAGTATATCCCTCATACATGAGTGCATATGTACATCAGTTATTTACTTAAGTTCTGTTTCTTTAGTTGTTATTTCGATCGCCTACACCTGGGAATTTAAATAACCCCACAAATAAAAGTCTGGTGGCGTAAGATCGGGTGATATGGCCCGATGATCATATCCGCGCAAACACCGCACCAAACTGTAACTTTTTTGTCGGAAAGAAGCTGTTCTTCAATTAATTGAGGTTTTTGTGTAAATTGGCGTAAGATCGACAATTTGGCTTATTTATGCCTCCATTCAACGAGAAATGTACCTCGTCTGACATGATGATTTTTCGCCAAAAGTCAAGTTCGCTTTCGACCATTTCGATGGTCCATTTGGCATAGTTAACGCGACGCGGGTAATCAGCTGGGTTTAGTTTCTGTCCCATTTGAATTTTGTATGGAAACATATTATTATGCGTCGGAGAGTGGTTCGAGGGATGTCTAATTCCCGAAACCGGCGATAGCTTGTGCGTCTTCAATATTCTCATCGGAACGTCTTGTTCGTTTTCTGGGTGCGTGGCTGGCATTACTAAGCCTACCGAAGCTCACAGACCTTACGTATAAATGCCTTATAGTGTTATCACCTGGAGCACTTTTAACTTTATTTTTTTTTACGAAATGCACGTTTAGTTGTAGTGTATATAAAAAAATAAAATAAACATACGGAGTCAGCAGTCCTATACAGAGCCAAATCTAGCTTCTCGCATTTATGTGTGCGTGTTATTTTTTCCACGAACGGAAGGGACCTACAGTTTTTTGCCGATTCCGAACGGCGAGTGAGAAGCTTCTCTAGTCTTCCTCACACTTAACAAAATATTTCATACCTAGCTTACGATTAGTACATTATGTTAAAAGATCAAACGGCTAGAAATGGAATGATCACAAAGAACTGTGATCTTAGTCATATTTGACTGTACGGATGATAAAAGTTAAACAGTACTTTACCAAAAGAGCGCAGGATGGTCAATTCCATGGTATACATTTCCTTCGACTGACGATTCCAACGCGGTAAACCATTAGTCGATCTGACAGCGCTGTCTAAAGGTATAGGGTTGCCCGATGCTTCCACTTTAAATGGCCTACTCTGTATTATGTGGATGCCAATGCCAAGTCGTTAATTTGTTTTGTTTTAGCTGACTGTAATGAGCTGATATTTGAAATGCAAATATTCTCCTACAATTTGTTATAATTGTAATCAAACGTCAAAAAGCATCAAAAATGTCACCGAGTTGAGATGAGAATAAATCAAATCAAACCGCCTACGTGCATCATCGTCTCCGTCTCTATTCATCCGGTACAAACAAGACAAGACAAAAAAAAAATATATATATATAAATCGAATACATTTCTATTGTACACTCCCGATACGTATCTCTGAGTGCGAGAGACGCAAAGTGGATTTTTAAATCATAAGTCAATCAAATTGAAAATAATCTAACGTGAAATAGGTCGACATCGCGTCATCGTCATCGTTTCGTTCGCAAAGGAAAACAATAAAATGTGCGTTACGATCTTTCAGTTCGATACAAATACAACATACGCACACAAACAACAAAACCAACTGAACAGCAGCATGAAACCGTGAGGTAACCTAATTCACATCTCAAATTTCATCACAAAGTATACGAACGAGTATCTGAGGTAGTTCTTGAAAAGCCTCTCAAATGGTTGTTGGGCCCCTATTCACCCGTGTAATTACAAGTTTCCATTTCATTTCTGTTTTCCATTCACCGTCCGACGTGCCTCTTCAATTTCGAATGAGATTGGATCGGATTGGATCGGATCGTTTGTTGAGGGCTAAGGAGGTGTCGGTTGACTCTTGGCGAATCTCAAGGATACTTGACGAAACGAATGCACTGGAAGTGCATTTTCGAACTCCACTTAACTTTTGGCACACGTTGTATCTTACTATCGTTGTTGTTGTTTTCTCACACAGCCTCTAACCTCTAAGTATCTGGTTTTCTCGTTTCGAATATAATTATTCATAATTTCTTGGAATATTTCAGAAATTCGTTTATTATTGATCGGCCGGTTATACCGAAAGACTGTGTATTTGATTAGCATAATTTCTACACCCAGTTTTTTTTTGTTACTTAATTTTTGAAAGGTGAGAAGATACCCAGAGAACAGAGATATCTGGCAGTCGATTCAAATTTCGTCAATCTTGAAATCAAAAGAATATACTCGTAGGTCTACTAGTTAGCTACCGCGTTGAGTATTTAAATTAAAGACGACGACGCCAAGTGTGTCTGCTCTTATCTAACCCAAGTGGTGGCCGGGCTACTGCGAATTTTTATTATTCTCACAACAAGCATCTTCAAACTGCCGGAATTGTCAGACGGTGGCTGTCAGATATTTTCCCAAAAAATCAAGACTGCGTCAAGTGTTATTTCAAATTACCTAACCACACTGCATCGAGTGTTTGTTTTTTTATCTAACAATGTTTTGAATCGGACACTCTTAGCGCTGCTACCGCTACTGTATACAAAAACTTCTCAATCGTTGTCGCATTGATTTTTCCCAAGCAATGATTGTAGGATGGTTTTTTTTTGTCCCCCAAAAAATATTACAGAGATTCATTAAGACGAGAAATTGAAGTGAAACGTGACAATCTCAAAAAAGTGTGTATTTGTAGGTTCTTCTGTTGTGGACTTTCTATTCGTACTCAGATCTCCTGACAGGTAGGTGTGTGTGTGGAAGTTGTCACATGAAACATGAGCGGCACGTTTTCGAAATCATTGTTTTGTGTTTTCCTTTTTGCAATAATTACATTCGAACAGAAATGAGTAACAGTAACAGAAACCGGCTCAACTTGGGTGAGCTAACAAACAATCTTCGGTTAGGATAATCCAAACCATTTTTCCAGGAACTAGGCTTAGCTTTGTATTGCAATGCATCCGTTGACCTGTGTAATGTTCGAATTGAGTGCAAGATATTTAAATTTGCTTTGTTTTTGCATTCTTCCATTACACTTAGATTTTGGCGGAAAAATAAATCCTCACAAAGAGGTGCCGGCGATATAAATTTGTCACTTTTCGTACAAGGACGACCTTTCCTGGTGTACTTTAACCTTTTATCAGTCGAATGTAAGTAGGTACTATAGGAAACCCATCGAACCGCAGGCAAAACAATGCCATGGTTCGCCGCAAATATCGGTTGGTTGGTTCAGGTCTATAGGCAAATTATTTCACGTTTGGATGAGTCACCGCACACAGAACCTATTCAGTGTAAATTAGTAACACACATCTGTCAAATTTTTAGGAAATAATAATGATTAGGATCTTGAAAAGGGGCGTCACACAAACAGTTTTTTTTTTCTTGTATGCAATTGAAAACTAATTTTTGATTTTGTTGTATCTTTTCAGACACACTAGGAAAATAAACTCATTCACAGTGGCGCTGCACTCAACGGAAGCCCTGATGGCAGCGGGCTTTTTGAAATCAGGAGACTTGGGACCCCATCCGCACAGTTATGGTGGTCCGCATCCACATCATTCGGTACCGCACGGGCCGCTACCGCCCGGCATGCCAATGCCATCTCTCGGACCTTTTGGGTTACCTCACGGTTTAGAAGCTGTTGGGTTCTCCCAAGGTATGTGGGGTAAATATTAACCAATTTTTGTATAAGAAATGTATGCTATCTTAGCGAATTAAGTGTTGTTGCGATTTAATTGTGTATTCCGTTGATATAGATATATTTAGTTCTTTTTGTAATGTAATAGAAGCTGGGTTGGTAATGCTCTAAAACTTTGTTGAAAAAGTGTTTCCTTACAAATCGGTTGAGTTGTCAGAGATATGGGTTGACTGAATATTTAATTTGGAGAATGTACGTATTACAGCACACTGGTTATGTAATGCAGTAAAAGGCCCTTGTGCCCGCAACAGCAGAGAATGTCAATTGTGCTGGCATTTTTTCAATTAACTCAAAGATATACGCAGGCTTTTGATAAGCCTTAGTACCTAGACCTACTGTGCTGAGTTGCATATTCCATATTTCTTCAAAATCAAAAATGCTCTTTTCGGATAGAGTGCTCTTGTCCCAGATAGCCAGTTCAAACCCCTTAGTTCTATCTTTAGTAAGAGCAAGAGAAAAAAAAACAAAATAAGACCCGCACACGATTCGGGGGTCATTCGGGACTGCCTCAAAAATTGACTCAGGAATTTTGTTGGGCACTGCAACAGTACAACGACAGTAGGAAGAGGAACCTTTTTCGATCGTTAAACTTCTAACATTTGTAAAGCTTTAAATCTATGCCAGGCTCTTGAACTTTCTTTACGCGCAGGCCGTTGCTGATTTGATTTTGCGGTAGTAAAGCAATGGCGTTGAACCGGCTTTTTTATTGTAATACTGTTATACTGTGTAATTGTGTATCAAGATTCAAGCTGAACACTCTTAACGGCTGAAATCAAAGTTTAGTGAAATATTCATAAGCTGTAGTGTTTATTCAAAAAATTCTGTCTTCTGGAGACCCTTCCGGCGTCCGAAAATCAAATGACCGTTTAAAAAAAATAGCACTTATAGATTCTGTTAATATCAACCGAAATTCTTCGTAGCCAAATTGGTTTATTAAGCAAAAACTGCACTCGTCTACGGTTGAACAAAGAATGAATTTTAATTGGAAAAAAGTAAAAGGCAAGGTATACATGTCTGTGTAATGAATGTGTAAATGTCCAAAGTAAAAAAGTAAAAAAGATAAAAAATGTAACAAAATTTATTATATTGTTGTAGATCCAAATGAGACTTAACAGATTCTTTTTTTAAACTTTTTTACAAGTGTACCCGAAAACCCAGGGGCCTGTACTTTAACAGTTCTACAGGCACTTGCTAACAATGCAGATTTAACAAGTAACTATAATTTCTGTACCACAAAAGAAATTTGTTTGCTAAATGTGCAAATTTCCCTTTCTTGCACAAGTCATTTGTACAAGTACTTCCGTGGCGGCTGGACGATGTGCATGCAAATGAGCAAATTCGAGAACACAAAAGTGTTCTTTTTACTGCATTTAATGCAAGTATAACCAAACAACAAATTACTAAAGCCTGGGAAACTATTCACAGACAGCCTCTAAGCCTAAAAATTGTCCTAAAAGAAGAAGAAGCTCATGATCGAGCATATACGAGTACAATTATTATTAAACACAAAAGTAAAATTAGAGATCCAAATTTTGAGAAATAATTCAGGACTGCCTATAAAAGAGGATAATGACGACACAAATCGTATAAACAAATAAAGTGTATTGCTTTTAGTTTTCAAAGTAACGTAAATATTGTGCTTGTCTTAATTATGCTGCATGGGATGGTGGCCAAAATTCATTTTGGGGATGGTTGTGGCCTTCTTCATTTACATAGACTTATGGGCTTGCAGATTATTTTCGTTACGATTAATTTTGCACAATGTTGCACAGCATTTGAAAACAATTGAATTTAAATTGAGAACTGCCATGCAGTTTATAGAATGTTTGCCATGGCGATCGACAAATGCTGACCCATTGGCTGATGGGGCATCTATGTATGTTAATGGGAATTCCGTCGACTACACCGCAAACTTCCGACATGGCCTCCTTATCAGAGAATTGCTCAATAATGTCGCCCAGGTTTTTGGGCCAGCATACATGGGTTGAAAATTCCACTTCGTTTATGGTAGATGTTACTACAGCTACAGAACGACAAACAGTGCTCTTACCAACGCCATGCATGTCTTCTATAGTGTGGTCCTGATCTCCAGAACAAGCCAATGTAGAGCTTTTAAAATTTTTTGTCGAACGCTAAGTTACGGTTTGTTGGTGACATTAAATTACACGTAAGTCTTTCAACAAGCCTAGCCACTACACGATATGAAACACGGAATTTTTCAACAAATATCATTTTTTTCAATTTCTAGATTAATACATGGGTTATAAACTCTAAATAAGCGACGTTGTTCTTCACCTTCATCACTTTCATCCGAATCGAAAAAAAACATTGTACTCTTAAATATTCTGCAATCTCGGCGTACATGAATCTGCACTGACGAAATTTACTTACTTACTTACTTCGTTGGCGCTACAGCTCGAGGTGAACCTGGGCCTGCTTCTCGCAACCATTTGTGTGTGCGTGTTATATTTTTGCACGAATGGAATTTGGACTGACGAAAGTTAAAGCAAAATATTAACAGCAATAATTCAGTAAACACTTCTCTCTCTCACACTTGAATATACAAGTGAAAATACAATTTTGTTTGAAAAATTGGTGCATAAATGAGACACGAGTAATTTAAGATTTAAATACCTTTGGAAACCTCTTAGAAACCTACTTGTTCTACTACTTAACAATTTTCAATTCCCGCGTTAATTTTTTTTCAACTATGTAACAAGTAATTGTAAAATTTTATCTTCACTTGTAGCTTTGTGGTATGAAAACCGTTGTTATTTGTTAAAATTCGCCAGTTGTACAAGACTTGTATTTTTCTGGTACAGGCCCCTGCTAGCTAGTGCTGTAGTGATATATTATTAATTGTAATTAACTTACTTAATAATAAAGGAAATCAATAAATAACTTTTTTACAAAGATTAAAGAACTTATTAATTATTGTTCCCGCTTTTTTTTCTCAGGCGACAAAAAGTCCAAAAGCTATGAACAAAAAATGTCGCATATGGACTACATAGTTTAAATTGCCATTGCATCACAACCAATTTTTATTACAGCAGCTCCCGTCAACATTGAAACGTCAACTGTCACTTGCAAAGTCATTCGTGCGTTTCGTGTTTTTCCTTTTTTTTACAATTTTCTCTTTAGATTTCATATCTGTGTAATTTCCTTCTTGCTGTTGATAAATGCAGTTTTTTTTAAATTGATATCTTAAGCAGATAAAGTTTACAGTAAATCCTGCTAAACTGAAAGTTCCTTTCAAGATATCCCGATAAACGATCAAAGTCAGTCGAGTCATTCTTACTAACCAAAAGGCGGAAAACATCTTCTCGTCTCTCTCTTTCGTTTTTAAATCGCATAAAGTCCTACACAAGATGCCTTGATAATTCAATTAGCATAAAATGACACTGAACATCGGGAGCGGGTACATTTCCATCTTCTGTATTCTTTTTTTTGTTTCGGTTGTTGGACGTGGTTTATTTTTATTTTGGAATGTCAAATCACATATTATTGCATCATTATCAATATTTTTTTGACATAATGAATAATGGACCAGCAACAAGGAGAAGATATAGTACACGATCGAATGCAGACTGGTTGCAGTTCGACGAGTAGAATCTGAGCAAAATGTAATTGACAACGAGCGAAATTGTGAACAAAACGAATATGGAATTAAGAAAAAAAGAAATATAAATAAATACAAGTTATAAAAGTAAAAGATAAAAGTGAATAAAATTCTGAAACAAGTACATTAGTTTTATCTTTGTGGCGGCCTTCATTTTCACATTTCGCGCCGTGTCACAATAAATATTCGCTCAGCCGTCGCCTTCGTCATCGTCGTCATCATGCTGAGATAATGAGTTATTCGTGCGGATATGTGAGTGGATATGGCTGTAATGGTCAGCAAAAAAAAATATTATTACAGAAATTAATAAGCGTGACCTGGCCCGAATGATTTGTAGACACTTTCAAGTTTCAACTGCAAACTGATAGTGTTTTTATTTTTTCAACGGCAATATACGCACCAATTTTATGGCTAAATGTTGGTAGCTATGGGTTCTGCTTCTGTCTTCATCTGTAGTATGTACGCCACTAACGATATTTATGCTTCTGGTAGTGAATTCGAGCCCAAACAACTCGCCAATGATTGATCGATATTTAAAAAGTGCCTCTCTAGTTTATTTAATAAAAGTGTTCTGTATTATAGTAACTCAAATACGTTCGACTGCAGAACATGTTGCTACCAACGAGTTTTATTTTCCTGGCATCTCTTTTACTCGTGCGATAGATAAAACACGCTATTAGCTGTTAAAACCAACTTGAAATGTTTTAAAAAAAGACTAGTAAACTAGGTGAATGCTTCTTAAACAGTATAGAACTAACTTGTTGAACCCACGTAGATTCATTGGGATTCAACAGGTCTTAAAAAACATCAGCCCACAAAGCGTAGTTTCTCTTTTTTTAAACTTCATCCAGACAAACAGTTCCTGGTACTGTCATCTGTAACAGGAGTTGCGCTCGACTTTCAAATACAATTGGCAATCATCAAAATGGAAATAAACATACATATTAAAATAAACTTATTTAAACAAATAAATATTATGAAAAATAGCAAGATAATAACAATTTTTTTATCGAATAAATTAGAGACTTAACGAACGTGAATTTCTAAACCGCTTAGTATTTGTAATAACCGCTTAATAGTAATAAAACAAAATGATTTAATGGGATAAGGAAATAAGTTTAACAAACAAAAATCAACAGAAAACCGATCAGTAAAATGTAAAAATCCGTGAAGGCTGAACTATAAAAGTGGAATGGGTGCGTATGTCGTTCGTTAAGTTGTCGTTAACTTTTGCTCCCTTACGAAAGGAGCGAACCTATTCGCTAGTTTTATTCAATTTCACAGCAAAACAACTCACAAATGACAGGCAAAACGACTTGACTCTGACAATCGCCAGTGACAATCGCTTCCTTTCACATATGTACCTACTCCTATTATGGGTAACTTGAGCTATTGACATTACTGAAGAAAACTTAACGTAGGATTTATTCCGATTCCGATTATTTTCGACGTATATACTATGTTCACACTAGCGTCGAAATACGATAATTTCGAGTTTTAAATAAAAACTGTTCACACCTAAGCTTGCGAAGTTCGTGAATGGATGCGTTCAGTACCGATAATGAATTTATATCGGTGCCATGTTATAAAATTATTTAATATTAAATTATTTTTTTATGTACTTAAGTATAGGTATAATAATAATATTTGAATGTTATTCTTAAATGGTTAGGTAGATAAAGTCGACTATTATGTAGCTAACATTGGATAATTGCAATGCTGCCCGAGTTAATATGTTGAAATACCACTTTTCGGGTGGGTTTTGCCAATATTAGACTAGCCAATCGTCTGGTAGACGCGTGGAGATCAAGTTCAAATTCGCAACGAAATTAGCTTTTATGCCCTGGTGTAAATAGCCTATTAAGTTACACATGACACGTTACACAATATTTGATATGGTTAAACCAAACTGCATTTGGAATATTAAAAAAACTCAAGAACATTGAATAATCTGTGTGTAGTACCTACCACCTATCGCACAGCAAATCAAATATGTACGTACATACAAAGATGGTTTTCACATCCAAACAGTAAGTCAAAATGGAGGTGTTATTTCATGTCTTCTAGTTACATTCCATTACGCCATTTTTATAAGAAAACAAAATGGAAACGTTTTTAACAAAATTATTATGTCTTTGGAAACGACAAATGCGTTGAAAACCTTTTGCTTTTGCGAGATCGATAATAGTTTTTTTCTCCATAGGTACATCGGTTCATTGCATAATAAGACACTGATTAGTTTGATTTGAATGCATCATAAACGCTTTGAAAATGAACTTAAATTTAATACGTCGCGTCTGCTTAACTGAAGCGGCAATTTACACAATTTTTTTTTACTTAAGTAGTATTTTAACTAATGCTGAATTCGGACAACAAAAGGTTGAACTCGAAAACAATTTCATTCCAATTCAAAAAGAAGGAGAATTCGAAACACAACTGAAATCCTGCTATTCAAGTTGGCAGACAAGAAAGTTAGTCACAAGTTTAGTGGACGTGTTCAGTTGACGAAATAATAAGTTTTAATAATGGACGCAGTTAAATAACTTTGTTTCAGTTATGCGGCGCAAGTAAATATAATTCATTAATCTCGGATATAATAAGTTTTTCAGTTATCCGGGCTTGTCAGTGAAGTGCATTTCACTTCAGCGGAGTTATTCATATAAAAATTATTAAAAAATGTTCCGTGCTAAATTTGGTATTTCAATTCGCGTAGTTTAGATAAGCTGAGTAGACACAAGCATTATATATGTAGGTAAAGCTCGATAAAAACTCGTGGGAATATGAATTGCTTGGACATGAGAACAGAATTTTATGTATTAACAGTAAATACAACTGTTAAGAATTGTAAAACACTTTCATACGTTTTTTAAATAAACTGCCATAAATAAACAACTCAGTTGAGTACGTTTTTAATTTTACTGAGAGTTATTCCTTTTGGACGAAAGAATATGGGTTAATGTTGTGATCTTCTCTGTATGTAACGATCTTATCCTTTGGAAATTAGAAACTTTTAAAAATTAGAATTCGCCAAACCTATTTTTCTATTATAATTTTCGACCTGATACAAGCTAAAATAACCAAAAAGCAGTTTTATGTTCTCAAATTAAATTTGTTTTCGCGTTTCTAACAGTGCGCCTATACGCACGCCATTTTAAATGTAAGGTTAGAAAAATGTTTTAAATTCCAATCGCGACGAATACAAATTTCCCTTTCAGGAAGAATAACATTCCTTCTACCAGCGCGGCGCAGCGCTTAGAAAACAAATAAAACATTGTCCGCCAGCTACTTTAAGCCGTAATAAATTTTCAATTTTATTTAATTAATTCCATTTTTTTATTTAATTTAATACCGTTGTATGACAGTTTTCGTTTCTGGTTTTCCTTTTCCAATTCTATGATACTTTCAGTTTTCTCCTTTCGAAAACTGCCACCGCAGATGTTTCTCGACGAAATGTGAATCCATTTTTGGACATTTCCCATTTTGGAAGTGACTTTTACATTGAAAAGAAATGAGGGTTCTACGAGCATTTTAGGCACGCAATAACCCCTAAATATAAAAACAGTGGCACCCTACATTTTCTACCCCCTTTACCACGCGATCCGCCGCGCCGTATCCGACAGGCCTTTTCTCCCTCCTTAGTCCTTACGCGTTTCAAACAAAGAATCGAATTGAAAATTATGTATATAAAAAATGCCTACGTTGATACGTTTCGTTTATGAATAGAGAAGCTTAAGTCCCGAAATGGGTAAGTGGGTTTTATGAATAGCAATAGCAATAGAGCATAGAATTCCATGTTCCTCCCTATGTACTCGAGCGACACAATGCAAAGGGGTAGCACATAGAACTGTGTGTGTATATTTAAGCCAGTTGTGTTGTCGAATGTCGGCGAGGGTTGCTGCAAATAGGCAGCAGTTGCTTTGACAAGTCGAGCGTTCTTTCACTAGCGACAAGGGTTGAAATGGAGTGGATGAAAGAATGGGATGATGATGTATTCAGCCAGCCAACCAATTGTAAGTAGGTTGGTACAAGGGATGTGCTTCCAATAGGAACGATTGCCTTGGGGTCGGGGTTGAAGTAGTATAGCTACATATACCTACTCGAAGCTAAGCAAATGTTTTTTCTTTCTATGCTTTCGGGATTTGCGTATACATACTACGAGTACAATTGATTTTTTTCTTCGCCTTTTGTATGCAGAAGTTTCGTTTATTTTCGTCGTCTTAGTGAATGGGTGGAACGGCTAAAGAATAGCAATGTCTGAAAAGTTTTAACAATTATTATTATGTCTGCGAAATTAAGTTTGAGACTCCTTTCAACCAAGTTTAAAAAAAAAAACCGGAAAATACTTGAAGTTTTTTGGTGCTCTTTAAAGCCCAATGTAACTTAAATCAAAATAATGTGGTGATGTGGTGAAGAGGGGATTCCCCCTTACATTCAATTTTCATCTACAACCTCCGCCCCAACATAAGCGGCTTATCTTCCTTTTGCAGGTCTCTTTGCACTGGGTAGAACAATTTTGGTCGGTGGCACAGACTTGGCCCACTACCTTCGTTATTTTTATTATTTATAGGGAGGTGTTCTTGCCGCTAAGAAAATTGTATCAATACGTTTGTAGAACGGTAAATGATAATTTATTTATTATATTCCTGTGCTTACATACATATTTATGTCTATACGTACAAAGTCGGTCATGCAATCTAAATGAATAGCAATAAACAGTGCTCAGCGCTCTGACATGCAATTAGTTTTAAATCAGCTGGTCATTGTATATAAACTAGAAATAGGTTAGCACATTTTAAAAGTTATTGCTGTTTTAATATCGTTCAGATAATAACTAAAATAGTTTTTAAAATAGAATCTTAAATAACAAATACTCGAACATAATATATTTGAAGACAAGTTTCCACTTACCCAGAACACTGTTCGATTGTAACTTCTTCACGTGTTTTATAAGGTTCGTTCGATTTAAACGTTTTTAGGAAGGTCTCGATTTCTGTGTTAAAAATTAATTAAAAATGAGAAAAAAAACGCTCAACAGTGACTTGGCAGCACTATGATAATTGACAGTAGTCAGTTTAACATCTGCTGTCAAAATTATGAAATTCATAAATATAAAAGAAATCTCTGAGCACACATTTTTTAAAGAAATAATAAAATGATGGACTAGTCACTACTTTTAGCTTTCATTTTGTTAATTGTTTACGTTCTCTCTTTGGAATCTATGTTTTCGTTGCCGCAATTGTTCACAAATGTCCCACTTAGGTATCATTCTGAGACCCGGTGTACAACATATTGGACATCAAGTTTTTCTTCATAAAAAATGTAAGGGGCAAATTTACGGTTAAATTCCAATGTACATCGTATTTTGTATATTCATGTAAGCGTTGGCAGCAGTGGCACTTGTATCCATTAAAATATGTATATGTTTCTAAGTGTATTCTTTCCCTCAAACCAGAAAATCAAATTTTCTTTCAAAATACGGCTTGGGTCTCAGGAGGATAAATTCGTTTATCATTGTTTTTCTTGCTTTCTTTCTTTCTTTTGCTTACACAACTTAATATACAATTGTTTTTTCTTCAAAATAAACAAATAAAATAAATAAATAAATAATTAGTTTGTTAGATATAGACCCAATGTATAATATATTATACCCCCCTTTTCTCGGAAGCGCCCCACCACACTTTTTTGTAAGGTCGAAATTTACTCTCAGATAAGCCCTATGAGTGACCATAAGTAACATCAAACACATGGTCATTCTGGTTTTAGCTTGGGTCTCAGGAGGATATGTGACATTCCGATAACTTTTTCGATAACAATCGAAAAAAAATAGCTCAGTAGCACATTTGTCTATACAAGCAAAGGACCTAAGACTGGATAACTATCCAGATTTTGTAATTCTATATAGGCTTAGTTGTTAGTGTACCTCCTGCCGAAAATCCATTAAGGCTTTGTGGAAAATTATAAAAATTGTTGAGTCTTAAGAAACCAATAAAAATCTAAATTCAATTTAGCGTGAAAAAAAGATGAAAAATCACGCCTATTATTAAAAAAAAATCCATTTTGACAATAAAAGTGATGCCAAATTACATAAATAAATCGCAACAATATTTGATAGGAGAACTCACCCAAGTGCTGTATTACTAATCCATTTTATCCTCTTTACAGGCGTCAACACTCGCAAGCAAAGACGTGAACGTACCACTTTTACACGGGCACAATTGGATGTGCTGGAAGCACTTTTTGGCAAAACCCGATATCCAGACATATTTATGCGAGAAGAAGTTGCTTTAAAAATTAATCTGCCCGAATCAAGAGTACAGGTGAGTCTTTCTTTTATCAATTACAAAATACCAACGATTATATGCGCACCGAATCATGATACGCCAACAGTCAACTGTTACAATGCACAACCCCCTCTGATGTTTGTGTTTCTGACTAACTTTCAACTAAAAATGATTGTCATTCACATATGTACACACATATGTGTCCGTGTGTCATGAGAGAAGTGAAAATCCAGAAATCCTTTGCGCAAACAATTTGCGTAATGTGTCTCAATTTGGGCACGCTAATGGATGCGTTCTGGTTCCAAAACGATCCATCTTTTGTCCCAATTATATTCGTATGACACTTTGAGGGTTGTAAAATGGTCTGTTTGCACGCCCAAAACGCAAATGAAAATGCGCCCGAAATTGAAGAAAAAGGGAACGTTGTTTGTTTTTACCTCAGCTAACAAAAGGAATGAAATCTTTCGAAAAATTCTCCCAAATCCCGATGTTTGGTTAGGTGGTTGGTATGGGTACATGCAAAATATGTTTCATGTCCTTTTGAGTATACAAACAAAAATGCAACAATGGGTAGAGAAAGGAAGAGGCATTGTGTAAATTCATACATCCCTTGCAATTGAATGCTTCCGTGACCGTGTTCAATTGAATTGTCAAACAACCGCTTTCCAGTTGACAGTTATTGTCGATAATGATTTCTGTAAACACAGCCGTCATTAGTGTTTGGATGAAATAACCTTCTCTATGTCGTCTGTCTGTTGTATTTGAAGAAAACAAAGGGACATCGTCCTTTAAACATTCCATTGCATAACACCGATAAGTGAGAGAGTGTACAATGACAATCGATGGAAGCCAAAAAAAAACACGAACAAACCTGAAAGATGACACCTTTCATATAATTCTCACCCTCTGCCGTCAAAAAAAGAAAACGGCAAAAGTCTGCATAAAAGTCATTAACATTTGTTCTATTCTTTTTGTTTTTGTAATTGTTGTGCTAGCGGTTATTAATTTTTCCACTGAAGTTTATGTAAAACTTTCTTTTTATAATTTTTCATAACTTCATCTTTTTGCGATGGTTGATTTATGTATGTGTCTTTTTTAGACCAGCGTACAGTTTTGTTTAGGCTGATATTCATGTAATTTCTTTCTTCTTTCTATTTATGCTTCAACCTATAATGACAATCAGTATTGATTGTTACAGTCAAAATTACAAAATTTTAATAGAGGAGATAATTGCCGACGGCAGTCGTGTCAACAAACTCCAAAGCTTAAATTAGTTCGGAATCGCACTTGTTGTTATTTGTGTGTGGCAGCACTGTTCTTTATAGAAAATGGGGTTAGCTGATAGCGGACATCTGTCAAATAGTAAAAGTGGGGGAAAATCCTCTCTACTTTTTTAACTATTGGATATTTTCTCGAAAAACTAATTTTCTTTTATTTTGTTAACAAGAAGTGATTGACATTTCACAAATTGTCAGATTGCTGTTTGATAAATGTCTCTCGATGACTCCATGAAATAGATGAAGCACGATTTCGCAAGAGGGGACATTTTTTGACACTCTCATTTGGCTCTTTCTTCTCTTGATTTTTGACAGTTGGATGTAAATTTACGTAAATTAACAGGTTACCAAACAGACCTTATTTTCCTTACCAACAAAATAATCGGTTGTTCCTATTGTATCATTGATACGGAATAATGAAGGACATTTTGGCTATTTGCAAAGTTAACAATTCTTCTGTCATGACAGAAAAATACGAGTAAATGTTGGTCTGTCAGAAAAAATACTTTTTTAAGTTTACAAGCTAATCTTAAAGTTGTTAAGTATCGAAGTGTCTGGATAATGAAATAATTGTGAGCGATATCAGCCAATTTACTTTCGTTTAGAATTAAAAAAAAAAGTGTTTAATGTGTTTGATGAGAACGCTAGTACCGTTTCACATGGGCTTTTATTTACGCAATATGAAATGTTTTTAAACATCAGAGGTACTCGTAGAACCTCTCTCGCATTACCTTTATCAATTTAGGTAAGCAGAAAACAAAAACAAAAAAAAAAATTGCAAAGATTATTGGCTTTATGTGGGATTCTATAAGTCGAATGTTAAACTTGAATTTTGACTTTTTTTTAAGCCAACCTGGGTATGGTGCTACAAGTAGTTTCGAAACGAACTAAAGAGCGCATTCATAAATATCACAACACAAAACAACACAACATAGATTGACAGCAGCAGGAATTGGAAAACAATTGTTGTTTGGTGAAATTAAGTAAAACAGAGCTTACATAAGTTCATACTTAGCGAGTTATACTTAAAGGTATCACGAAGTGTATTGAGAATCCATTTGTATTGTTATCGACGCTTTATTCAAACAAACGTCAGAAACTTCAGAAATTAACGCCGTTGAGTCAGACGTCTGAGCTCTTATCACTTCAGTCGACAGTTACCGGGCGAAGATAGCTTTTTACTATCGTCCTTCGAGCTGTTTTGTTTTATAATCTACTAGCTGGCCCGGCGGCAGACGTTGTTCTGCCCTTTTCGGTATGTTGCGCGACGAGTTTGAATTCGTAATTATATTTAGTGTTCTAGCTAAGATGAAGAAAATTTGAATTGGATCTTACTTTGATTGGTGAATTAGTGGAGTAGAAGAATATACAAAATCACGCTTCTGATTTCTGTATATAATTTTATGCAAAAATATTAACAAACCAATAAAGTCTTTCTCTCTGCAAAACCTACTTTCTGTCCAAGTTTGAGTTCAATCGGCCGAGTTATTTTAGAATTTATGGAGAACACACAAGCAAACAGTGTATGTATGAAATTCCGAATAATCAAACTATGAATATGTGTCTTTTTGGTCAGTAAATATATTAACTCCAGCGCCGCCTATCGGGTCCAGAGCCATCCTATCTTTCAAGCTGGAACCAACCATATATATTCACAAAATTTCATCGAAATCAGTTGGACAGTTTCGGAGATTAGCGTCACAGTGACACGTGATTTTTTTATACCAGTTTATTAAGATTTTCATAAATTAATAAATATAGTAAAAGTACAGTTTTAAACAAATATTTGTTTAATGAGAGCATAAATAAGATTATGGGAAATATAAATATGTATTATGTGTGTACAAAGATCATAAAAATCGGTCCAGTCGTTCTTGACAATTATAACTCAAGAACGGCTGAAACGATTTTTATGATCTTTGTTTTGTCGGATGTTTCTCCGCCCCGAATAGCAAAATAACTATTAAAATAACGGAAAAATGCACGAAAAAAAATGTATGAAGAAAATTAATTTTCTCATAATGTTTTGTATGGAATTGCTTTTTTGATGATACGAGTATCTCGAGAACGGATTGACTGATTTCGATGAATTTTTCTTTCGTTCGTCTCGACTTCGAGAAGTTTCCTCGCGCATTGGAAAAGGAAGAAAATCACAAAAAAATTAAATTCGTATACAACGCCATCTCTGATACATGACAGAAATAAAAATTAACATGACTGGTTCCGGTAATGCCAGTAGATTGCGTTGTTTGCATTATCTTTTGACAGCTGATTCAGTTGCATGCTCCCTTCATTGCATACCATTGAGCTAGCTGTGCAGACGTGGGCCGCAATTTATTAGCATTTTTTCTCGAATTTTCACCAATTTTCATTCAGTTTTCGACGTTGGAATTCGATTCAATTAGGTATGTAATTCTCTTCCAACGATTTTTTCTGAAAAATTCGTCAGCGACAAGTGATTTCAAAGAGGTGACTTCAGTTTGATGAAGTGCACATTGTGGAAGGTTATGTACTAGTTTGTCAGGATTAAGCAAATAAACAACAAGAACATATCTATTTTTTTATTTCGATTACTTTATTAACATTTAACACTAAACTTAGTTACATTTATAATAAATTGATAAATTAAAAAAGACGACTGGCAACACGTTACGCACTGCACAAGACAAATTACCAACTCTCCACATTTTACTTAGAACATGATTGAAAACAACAAATATACATAGAACGGTAAGAGATAACACTAGCCAAGTGCAAGATACCTCTACTTGCTCCACTCGTCTTTGATGTTGCTGCTGGTGGAGTACGAGTATATATGATGATGCATACATCATACATGTATAGGTGGTTTCTGCTGCGGCATATAAGACCCCATTTAGATGATCAGTTTCAGTTTCAGTTGTCAGTTCAGTTGACATTTCACTTAAAATGGGGAAGTGCATTTAGACTTTAGTTCGGTATTCAGTTGAGCTTTAACTTTACTTCTGAGCAGTTTAACTGACAACCGAACTGAAAACTGATGGGAATTCTATAAGTTTCAGTCTCAGTTTCAGTTTCAGTTAAACGTTTCAGTTTTTGCATTTACACATCAGTTTAACTGAAAGCTCAAGTGATAGCGCAACTGAAACTAAAACTGAACTGATCATCTAAATGGACAATCAATCTAATCGATACGTTTACACGAACGTTGCTCTACTCTGAGATGCCACGTTATTACACTTGGAACGTTTCATCGAAGAAATTTCAACGTCGGAAGCAAGGCGATGCGGTTCCTGATCATCCGGATGTGCGTTCTACTGATGCCATTGGTCACATTTACACAGTTCATCCGAAGAATGACGAATGCTCCTACTCAGGGTTGCCGCTGAAAAATTTGAAAAAGTCGCAAAAAAAGGGTCATGGAGCAAAAAAAGTCGCAACAAAACCAAATAATGTAAACATGGTAACGACGTTAGACCTCCATATCTATTTTTATAAGGTCTGTTTGATAACTGCTAATTTTACGTAAAACTACCAAGAATCACTCAAATCGGTGTTTAGTAACCCAAAAAAATTACAAGAAATCAGAGAAGAGAGACCGAAATGAGAGTCAAAAAGTGTCCCCTCCAGCTATTTTCTGTGATATCTGGGTACAAATTTTTCTTGGAGTAAGCGAGGGACATTTGTCAAACCCAGCCATCTGACAGTTTGTGAAATATAATAATCTTCATTGTTAGTGGGAAACAAAAACAAATTGACAGGTGTTGACCAAGTGTTACAAAAGCGTTTGGTCTCTTTCTTGCAAGTATTGCGCTCTATGAGAAGCTTTTCACCCACTTTTCAAATTATTAACTATTTGACAGATATTCCATTTTGATCACAAAAAAGTGATCAAATCACAGACCCAATAATTTTCAAAAAAAAAAAAAACAAAACAAAAAAGCCGTGGGTATGTACCAGTACCAGGTATGTATACTCGTGAAAATTTGATATGTTAACATATACAGAGAACGTTGATGTTACTATGCTCTTTCTATTACTCTGGCTACGCGTGACGGCGCGAAACGATGAACTGATTTTTTTTTTGTTATGAGGGATTGCTGATGAGCAACTAAATAGAATTTTCGTTGGAAATATATTTTTTGTACGAAAAAGTCTCAAAAAGTCTCAAAAAAAAACTGAAAAGGGTCAAAAAGAGGTGTTTTTTAAAAAGTCGGGTCATAGTCTCTTTGCGTCAAAAAAGGGTCAAATTGCGACTAAAGTCGCATAGCGGCAACACTGCTCCTACTTGCGGTTGTTGCTGGTGAATGTTCGTGGGCCGACATTACTTGAATCACTTCAAACTGTCAATGGTGTAGCCCACGATTTCGTGCTGCATGTCAACAGCACAATTTGCTTGAAAACGATACTCATTGTGACATGGCAATCACTGAAGCAATTGTTTCTGCATCTCCAAGTCAGATACTCGCATTATGTCGACATGCTACCCATCGAATCCACGTGAACTGTGGAACAAGTACAATGATGAGATTCACTTCAATAAAGCAAACGCCTTGCTGCTACGTGAATTACATTCGTTTCAATGTAATTAAAATACATTTCATTTTGATTTTTGTATATTTATGAACTTAATTCATTTTGAGTATTAATATTACCTCAATAAAAAACTGAATATAACTCACCTAACAAGTTGACACAACATTTACTGATTCTGAGGCGGTACAAAGTTCGCCGGGTCAGCCAGTATACATATACAGTGGAAGTCGCTTATAACGACCTCGCTTATTACGACCAGTCGCTTATAACGACCATTTTCCTTTCAGTTGGTTGGTTTCTTTATATTTTAAGCTATTCTACCGTCGAATATAACGCCGTCGTATATAACGACGGTTCGGATATAACGACCGATTTTCGAGAAGAAAGAATCGATTTCGTCGCTTATAACGACGAAGTGAGAGAAAATTTGCAAAAAATTTAAATACCTATTCATGTATATATGCATATCTTGTTCATTCTAGTAATTTTACACAATTTTTTAGTGTTTTTTGTGCAGCGGATGATGGTCGTTCTACATTGTGCAGCTGTGTATCTGTCGACTGTTGTATGTTATTATTATCGCCAGAAGAGCTGATCTTAGTTTTAGTGTTTTGTGTATTTATTTGAGTTAACGCATTGTTATTGAAAAGTAGGATATTAGTTAGGATCCTATTGATTTTATTTTCTTATGCAGCCAGGAGTTCTAGAAAACGTAGGAACTTTTCTGTAGAGGAAAAGGCAGCGATTTTCTACCGTTTGGAGTCAGGTGAAAAAATTGCGTAATAACACATGAGTTTGGAGTGATTTATTTTGTTAAACTTTAAACAAAAATTTAATTTATTTATGAACTCTGTATAATGTCCTTCATAATTAAAAAATAACATAAATTAATTTTGTCTGTGAATGTTCTCAAGTTTTCTCTGAATACTTATGGAGGACAGTCGGATATAATGACCGCCGGTTATAACGACCACATTTGCTCGGTCCCTTCACCGTCGTAATAAGCGACTTCCACTGTATATAAACCTAGCTGTTGCCCGCGCCCTAAAAATGTCGAGTTACTTATACAACATAGTATGGTTGTATAGTTGCATCCTGCCAAATCCTTAGAATTCAAAAATTCGGTAGCACTGATATGTATGTCATATGTAGTTCATGGACATCATGGACATTGGTTTTTGCTGCCAATATTGCTAGTTCGCTCAACCAAACAGAAGTGTTGGTAGTGATTATTTAGCCAGATAAAACTTCTATATATGCACTCTATATGCATACATACTATATAACTAAGTGGCAAAATGCGTACATGTACCATGTACCACATACAAATGCAAAATATGTACCACAGCGGTTTCGCACACAAACATTTCCAAGTTTTTTTCAATGTTTTTGAATGATTTTGTTATATTTTTTTGCCTATCACCTTTGTACCGTTTATCTACATTTAAAAAAAAGCCAATTAAATCAGTTGAAGATTACGGGCGGTAGAGGGAAACGTACGCATTTTGCCACTTAGTTTTATATACACACGTATATAGATATTGCTGTAGATAACCTAAATAATTATTTTTTATTAGGTATTTTCAATTAATTCCATAAACAGTGATTATAGCTCAATTTAACTCCAAAAATTAAAGTAAACAACAAATTGTAGCTCAGCTGGAAAAACACTACAAATGCTGTTTTCAGTCCCTCTGAAACTTTAAACAGGCGATAGACCATAGCAATTGGATTACATGAGGAAAAACGCGATATTGCCCAAAATTACAATCGTCTTAAAAGTTAAACTGGTCTATAAATAAATTAACTTATACTAACATGCACTTGACAGCTTCTTTAATTTAAATGCATTTTTGTTCTGTATTTTGACAGAATGAAGCATTTGTCAAATTTGCAATATGAATGAAGTAAACCAGTTTGTTGTGAAACCAGTTGAGTCAATCTCGATTACTGAATAAAAAACACTCACTGAACACACTTTTATAAAATTTTAATATTCAGTCATACATATGCATGTGTGTACACATGTCCGTTTTTCTGTTACAAATTTGTCCCACAAAACTAATTAGCCCAACTGGAATCAGACCAATAAATTATGACCTTGTAAGTTGTGTTTGTTTTATCACGATAAGACGCGGGTGTCATATCATTTCTACGGCGAATGTACAAATCATGTATGTACAAATGTATGCGAAACGAGGGGTGAAAAAGGATACCAAGGGTAGGGGAAAAAATATAAATTCATAACTTTCTCATGTCGACAGTGACGGCGCGGTAAATTCATATCACGCCCAAGTGATTATGATCCTTAAATACGTTAGTGCGGCGAGCAAGGGGAAGGTTCTTCGGGTACTCCCAAAGTAAATAAATGCGGTTATTCGAATGAATGCCTTCGCAGAGTCGCGCGGAATATGATTTTTTCTCCTTGTGTGTGTGTGTGTGTGTGTGTGTATTTTTTTTCGCTCCTTTTCATTTCGATTTCGCTTTTGTCGTTTTGTCTCTTCCTTTGGTCGGTTGGATACAAAATTTTGTATTAATGGCCGAGCGAGCAAAGCGAGTACAATCTAAAAGTTTATTTTGTCATCGGGTGCCTGCACACAGATGTTTTTGGTGATAAATTTCTCACAGGATATACAATTTGTATCACTGTTGATACATGGTAAATAAATCTGTGCAGGGGTTGCACAAAGGACACTATCCGAGTAACTGGGGTATGAGATCTTGCTGAAAGGTTGTTGTATTTTTTTTTTTTATTATTTTTTATTGTCAACTTGGATGCAGAAGGATGTTTGTTTGTACGCGCACCCTTTACGGTTTTTATTTCCTTGTGGTTGCAATTTTCTTCGGATTCGTAACTAATTTGTTAATTTTTGCTGATCCAAAGCAAAAATTTCGACTTTGATTTTTGAAAAGTTAATAATTTCATTAAAATCCAATCAAATCATCGGGCAGTTGACTTATCAAAGGAAATCCGGAGAATGTCCTGCTGTCACCTCGGTTTCCTCAAAGGATAACTCCCCCATTCAATAAGTGAAAAACCATAATGAAATTCGATACGCCTTGTTTAATGCTCTTTTCTGGCAATGATTTTAAAATTCAATAAAACGCTCGAACGCACGCACGCACCCTTGAATGGGTCGTTCTCGTATTTGCTTGCCTCTCCATTTGAGCTCATTGTTTGTGTAAGTGCGGGCGACGATGACGGTGACGACGACTCTTGCATCCATTAGCACCCCCGAAATCAAAAGATTCCCTTTGCGCAAAAAAAAAAAAAAAAAAAAAAAAAAACAGAGGCAAACAACAAGGAGCATTATCGTCAAACTACGGCACTTTGCGGATTGTTTTCTTGTGGGGGATGACTTCAGACCGCTCGAGGGTGGGCTACGTAAACACTAGTGACGATGAAGTTGTTTGTTATCTTTGTGCGATTGCTTTAATTGAATTCGTACACTTGACGAGATGTACTAACTAATTTTTCTCTTCCGTTTCAGGTTTGGTTCAAGAATCGCCGTGCCAAATGCCGGCAGCAATTGCAGCAGCAGCAGCAATCGAACTCGTTGAACAGTTCGAAGGGCGTGGGATCCGGAAGTTCCGGCTCTAGTCGCAATGCATCGAATAGCAATAATAATAGTGGAAATGCCAATAATCAAAATAACTCTGGCAGCAGCGGCAATAACAACTCCGCAACGAATTCCTCCGGCGCTTCAGCGAAATCCAGCAATAACAACGGAAACAACAACAACAATAACAATAATAACAACAACAAATCCTCGTCGAATGTAACACCTTCGCAAGCATCCGGTGGCCAGTCTATCAAGTCACATCATAGTTCCTTTTTAAACTCGCATTCACTCGCGTCCCACCATTCCGCCGGAGGCATGGGCGGCAACTCGGCCAATTCGGGCGGCAACTCATTAAATCTCGGCAGTGGAGGTCACAATTCGTCGCCCATTCTTCCCACACCCGCCACATCTGTCAGTCCTGTGAGTATAGTCTGTAAGAAGGAGCACATGGGTGGAGGTGGTGGCGGTGGAGGAGGCGGTGGCGGCGGTTACCAAACGTCAGGTGCATCCAACAGCGAGGCTCTCCGTTCCGCCTACGACTCAATGAAGGATGGTTCCGCCGGCGATATTGGCTCCGGAAGCCACCATGCCAGCCTCTACGGTGGAGCTAGTAGCAACCCTCGACTGGTGCAACCGGGTGGCAATATCACCCCCATGGACTCCAGCTCAAGTATAACAACCCCATCCCCGCCCATCACACCCATGTCACCACAGAGTGCCGCAGCAGCACACGCAGCTGCTGCAGCCCAATCCGCCCAATCGGTCCACCACTCAGCCGCCGCTCACTCTGCCTACATGTCCAACCACGACTCGTACAACTTCTGGCACAATCAGTACAACCAGTACCCGAACAACTACCAGACGCCCAGCTACTACTCCCAAATGGAGTACTTCAGCAACCAAAACCAAGTCAACTACAACATGGGACACTCCGGCTACAGTGCCTCGAACTTCGGCCTCTCGCCGAGTTCCTCCTTCACTGGGACAATGTCGGCGCAAGCCTTCTCCCAGAACGGCCTCGACTACATGTCACCACAGGACAAGTACGTGAACATGGTGTAGGAAATCCTACAATCGGCGGCGGGCAATGTGGCTCTAGAACGCAGAGGTGACAGCCAGGCCCTCGAAAACACATATCCTAAAACCCCAAAGTAGATTGTGTATGTAAGTAGTCAATCGCTCATGCTACACACACGCCTGGATCAACGAAATTCATAAGTGATAAGGTAAACATAAAGATTAATAAAAGATAAACGTTAAAATTCTGCAAATTTTTGATTTACTCGGCCGCCATCTACAGTCTTGTGTACGAACTATTGTAAATATTGTATTTTAAATTTAAAGGCTAGAGAATTATTTCATTCATCTTATTCATGAATATGTACCTTGAAATTAAAAAAAAAGTCAAATGCGAATATAGCGTCATCTCTCTTGTTTAACTTTAGTAAAAAAAAAATATAAAAAAAATAATTAAGGAAAAATAAATAAAAAATCAAATTTCCCACATCATCATATCTTTTTTGTATAATAAAATTGAATCTATATATATATACAAATATTATTATTAAAAGCAAAAAAAAAAAATAAACAAAAAAAACATATGGAAACCCCCTTAAAACACAACTACAAAAATATATATTTAAAATATAGTAGATAATTGCATAGCTTAAGTAAAATATTATAAAATGTGAGTAAGTATATTGAAAAACGAAAACAACTGCAAAAAAAAGTTATATTAACAATTGTTTGTAAAACACTTTAATTTGAATATTTGGAAATTTTTGTTTTCATTTTCTTTTAATTAGTTTAGATTTATTAAAAGAAAAAAATAAAAAAAAAAAAATAATTGTATAAAGGCAAAAATAAACAAAAAGATAATTATATGAAACAAACATCGAAAATTGTTATTTTTATTTCAAAACTGGTTAAATGTTGTTTCCTCTCGTTTTGATGGGCTGTTGATGATTGTCATCGGTGGGCATTTGGTACTTTTCTGTTATTTTTCAGGATTACCGCTCTGTCGGGGACGATCTGGAAAAGTGGGTGATTATGTTGTTATGCTAAGGGTTCACTGTTCAATTCCAGATAATTATTCAAACACGGTTAAGGGGTTATGTATGTTAACACACAACGAAATGAAATAAGTCGATCGATTTCGGGAGTTAATGTTAAAACCAACTACGAATCGCAACGCTGGCAGTAGTATGCTAGTTTGGCTGAAGAATTTATCGCACAAAAAGTGAATAACAAGAAACATCGAAAAAGTACTCTGAATTATAGGAAACTACAAATACATAAATGAAAAATAAGGCTGGGGTGGAATCGGCTAACGCGATAGTTGATAGTTGATAATCAAAATCGACACTTTTGCTCTGTGTAAGGTGATTATCAAATCGACAATCGTTTTTCTTTGCGTTGATTTCAGGTGACAGCTATTTAGGTGTCGTTTTCAAAAACGACAATCAAAAAAGCGACAGTCAATTATTGCGTTAGCCGATTTCACCCCTGAATTGTAAAACGTATGGAAAACACATGGAAGCACCACCATGTTTATTTTAACCCTTAACGACCCATAAATGGTACCCGGGAACTTTTTGGACATTCAAACCTAAAAATATTTTTTTTCCACTCGTCCGATTTTTTTGAGATTCCATGACATCTTTAGAAAATCATTTTTACGCAATAAAAACTGGAAGTTGTTAAAAGAAAGTAAAAAAAAACATTTTTAAAAGCTTTATATTAACATCACTCTCTGTGAGGGCCAAATCTGGTAATCAATTTTACACCCACTTCCAGATATCCGATTGTGCTGAAATTTTGCATGTCCGGTGACAGTTCAATATAGTATATTTGATGATCTTGTAAGTCTAATATGGCGGACGCCTTAAGATGGTGAATAGCCGTTATCTTCACAACCTCCTAAATATGGGTATCAAATGAAAGGATTTGACAAGTAGAATACGATTAGACGTCCTTCTAAATTCAATTTGGGGGGTGCCCCAATATAGCGGGTTACTTCTTTCTTAACAACCGCCATGACATGAGTATTAAATGAAAGGGTTTGACGAGTAGAATCGCTAACAGTCTGAGTTATAATTTCTCACATCAAACCCACCCAAACCAATATACGGTGCATTTGTTAAAAAATTCAGATACTAAAAAGTAGAACTACCTATAGTCCAGTGCAATTACTCATTATAAATGAAAAATGACGAAGCCCAGTTATAGTGAATGGATTTGAATCATTTTATTTTTGTTAGATTTATAATCCCATTAACTAAAAAGTTTAGTTTATTAAAAATGACCACTATTCTTAAAATCCGTAAATTTAAGCAAAAAACCAAAAATCAATTGTTTTTTCTTACTATTCAGATATTTTTTTTATAACACTATCAGATCTGTGTCATGGTGTGCTTATTACAAGCAACAGCCATAAGCAGAAATTTTCCAGGGCAAAATATGCATCAACAGGCTCATCATTTAGTGCTGGTGTTAGTGATTAGGCTACGCTAAATTTCAACACTACCACTAGCAATAAATCAACAAATATAAGAACAAATATACAAATTAGAATTTATGTTCGAGGAACTACATTACGCAATACATTTTTTAGTGTAATCTTGCTAAGATTAAAGTCAAAAATGTTTACATTTAAGTTATAGATTTTACTCATGCGGCTAATAGGCTCATGCATCCCGTAATTTGTTCAATTTGGAATCAGAGTCATTGGTCATATGAAAAAACTCGTATGGGAAGGGGGGTTTATCTTGAACACCCACTGAGCTACAGGGTGTTTCAAAAAGATCATTGAAGTAGGTATCGACAGTTATTCTAGTACAACTTCTAACTTCATCCTTAATTTGGTTTTATGTCAAACACAGATTTTTATAATTTTTTTTTAATCAATTTTAGTGAAAATCGTATTTTTCTCGGAAAAGTGTGCTTATAATTTTTTTATTAATATGATTTTCATGTGCCATAATGTCACCTACGAGTTCACTATACAAAGTTTTTACCTGGGGCTTACAGTTTTCCTGGTACTAAGCTAATTTAGTCACAAGAACCTGTAAAAGGAATTTACTATACTGGAAGTAGCATCATTTTCATGGGACAGGTCTTAAAAAAAACATTAGCGGAAGGTTTCAAACGGTAAACTGTTTACTTTATAGCATAAGAGATTCAAAAAAATCCCGACACATCTAAATCCATTCACTATAGCTACTACTTATAAAAAACATTTTTTTTAAAAACAAGCTTTAATGAACTAAAAATTAAAAAATATTTTTTTTCCGAGTCACCAATATTTATTTATTTATTTGTCACCAAAGATTACACTTTCATAGACAGAAGCAGAAAACAAAAATACAAAAATTTATAAATATACATGTATATGAAAAATAAAGTTAAAAACAGGGCAAACAATTATGACTGAAGACCATCAAGTAATATTCTTTTTATTGATGAAATCGATAGGTTAAAGTCAATTAAATGGACATTTACATTATACGAAATCATCAATCCATTAATTGAGGAAGAACGACCGTAGTTTGTACGAGAGTGTGCTACTCTAAAGAATCTAGAGCTTCGAAGATTGAGTGAAGGAACGTTTAAGTTGAGAAGGTCAAGAATTTCTGTAGACTCAATCTCACCTATTAAAACCCTATGAATAAAAACAACTCGTGCCACCATTCTCCTCACCTCCAGTGATTCTAAATTAATTAATTTTAACCTGGATAAATAAGGAGGTAAGTGATATGAGTTTTGCCAAGGAAGTCCCCTAAGAGCGAACCTAAGGAATCTTTTTTGAATTGATTCAATTCTAGATATATGAACTCTATAATATGGATACCAGACAATTGAGGCGTATTCTAATATGGAGCGCAAAAATGCAACATATAACGATTTAAAGACATACACGTTAGAAAACTCACAAGCATAGCGCCTAAGCATTCCCCATGTTCTGTTCGCCTTGTTTGTGATGCAATCAACGTGATTGTTGAAAGATAGCTTAGTATCTAATAACACACCCAAATCTTTGATTACATTAACACGAGGAATGACTACACCATCAAAAGAATATGTATTCATGAGAGGAGATCTACAACGAGTAAAGCTAATGACGGAACATTTACTAACATTTAAAGAGAGATATTTTTTAGAGCACCACAGATTAAACTTTTGAAGATGAGAGTTTAAGAGGTGAAAACAATGCGGCTCACTGTCCGACGTATAAATCTTGAAGTCATCTGCAAACATTAACAAGGAGCATTCCGGGAGAAATTTTACAATATCATTTACAAACAAGATGAAAAGCAGGGGTCCGATATGACTGCCTTGGGGAACTCCAGAAGTGACAGAAATTTTGTCAGAAATATTGTTACGAAACCTAACATGTTGGAATCTAGAGCCAATTTAAAAAGAAGATAGGAAAACAAAATTTTATGGTCAACTCGATCGAAAGCTTTGCTAAAATCCGTATAAACAGCATCAACCTGGTTACCTTTACCAATCTCTGAAACCACAAAATTTGTGAACAATATAAGATTAGTTACAGTTGACCTTTTTTTTACAAAACCATGTTGATTATTGCAAATAAGGGATTTGCAAAAGAAGTTTAATCTTTCAGTGACTAGCGAATCAAATAATTTAGGTAGAGAAGATTGCTTACAAATACCTCTATAATTCTCAATTTTATTTTTCCGACCAGACTTAAAAATAGGAACTATAAAAGAGGTTTTCCAGACAGATGGGAATAAGCTAGTTTTCAAAGATAAGTTGAAGATATGACATATGATTTTGTGTAAAGGATAAGCACAGTTCTTGAGAAAAACAGAAGGTAGGCCATCAGGACCAGGGCTTAGGCTGGAGTCAGAACCAGCTAACTTATTCAAAATATCGTCCTCAGAAAATTCAATGGTATTGAAAAGAGGAGTGGGGAAGTCGCCAAGATAGTCAAACAAATTTCCATCAATCGTCGAGTCGTGATTCGAATATACTGATTGGAAGAAACAAGCAAAGTTATTACAAATACTAGCGGAAGAGTCCGCTAAATGTCCATTAAAAGAGAGCGTGGCTGGAAAACCGTCACTTTTTTTCTTAGAATTAATAAAATACCAAAATTTATCCGGTCTACATTTGAGGCTATTCTGGATATCATTTAAATACACAAAATACGCGTGGTAGAGAGCGGATTTAAATTCAGATTTAAGCCTTTTAAACACAAGGTAGTCATCATCCGCCAAACTAGAACGCCATTTCCTATACGCGACTATTAATATATGTGACTATTAATTAAAGCTTGGGGCTACCAGGCATGAGACAACACATGCACGATGTGCTACGAGGACGAAGAATTAGCAGAACAAATTTTACCTCGAGCCTGAGTGACCCAAACTTTAATTAATAGTTACATATTGGTGACTCGGAAAACAAATTTGTTTTACTTCTTAGTTCATTAAAGATTTTTTTTAAAAAGATGTTGAATTGTAGATGAATTGAATTGAAAATTGAAGTAAAATTTTAGCAAATAACCGGAACAGGCAATGCTTCCGACACTTTCTCTTGATTCTGTCATCATTATGGCATTTCTTGCAAATGCCTTGCATCTTCAAACGACCGGTGCTATCACGTTCTTCAATTGGTTGTGGAAGTGAAATGGACGTGCATACTTGAGATTTGTAAGTCGAGTGCGCTTCTCATGTCTGATTTGATAAATAGAGTCGCATTGTCAGCGGATCTAAGCTCCGAACTTGTATCGATGGCAAGCCGCAATCATAAATCTCTGGCCAGTTATTTCAGGAATGTTTCTTTTCGGACATTTTCTAAATCGTGCTCTAAACAAGCAACATCAATTATATTGTAGAATAACGCCAAAGGCCACCGATTAGATCTACGTTTAGCCGTATTACTCCATTGTGATCTACTCCATCCTTAGTCGAGTTATAATTGAATATGATTTGTTGTTTTATATAGTGGGCCCATCACGATCCCCTGGGACTGTCATATGACGGTACCTTAACGGAAACATTTCCGTCTAGACTCTGGATATTTAGTTTCCTTGCAACATTTTAAGATTTGATTGTGTCCACTTTGGCCAAAGCATATCTAATAATTATTAGATATACTCTGACTTTGGCCAGCCTCATCCAATGTATCAAAGAAGTAGCTCCCTGACATTCACAAAGGATATGTTGGACATCCTTAGTTGTACCTATCCGCATTCGTCTGGGTTTGAAAGTCCCATTCTTTTGGCGTGTTTTCTTTATAGACAGTCTCCGAAATGTAAGTAAGTACCTATTAAAGTTCTTAGCTTTGCCCTGATTAGTATTACCTTGGTCCTTTTGTCCTTAAATAATCGAAAGCTTAAAACAATCACTTAACTATGCAATACAAGTAGTTACTTAAAACTAGGTACCGGGCAACTTAAGAGCTAAATTAAGACTAAATTTGAAAGCAGTAACATAATATGTAGGCTAAGGAAACTAGGGTGGTAACTAGGTCGTGCAGAGGTGGCGGGGAGAGGGGGCTGCAAAGTGCGTTTCCGAGTGTTAGTTTGCTGCGATGAAAGTTAAAGGTAGGCATACTATTTGCCTTATTTAGCATTCTGGATATTGGTTCGTGGTAACCATAATTGGTGCGATGAAAACCAATATGAAAGAGAGGGACAGACCTGAGATTTCGTGGATTGATGTTAAGGGAGATCATTTCAATAAGGGCAGGGCAGTCGATGTTGCCGGGCAAAAGCTGATGAATAAAGAGTACATCGGCAACTTCCCGACGAGGGACTGTAAGTTGACCAGTTTAAAGCTTGCTAATACATCCGAAAGTTCATTACCTTCTACACCAGAGTTTATGCTGTTACCCAGCATAATTGCACCCTGTTACGTCTGCTTGGTGTTTTAAGCATAGAGCGACATTCTTTTACAATTGTCGACTTAGCGACACACGATTCTAGAGAACTGATACTGCATTCGTATGGAGGTCTTAGAGACTTGTTAAGATCCGGTTTTCTGGAGTAAATACCAGAACGTTTGCCATCGTAGGTTTTCGACCGACTCATCCGTCTGCGTCATGCTGCCCCAGTCTTCTCTCTCCAAATACAGCGTTTCGTAAGGTGTAGCGAAGTCCATCAGAAGTGGGTGAATGTCATCCGTTTTATTGAAGTTGCCAATTTAAAGTTCAAGAAAAGAGCTATGACTGTAGCTTCTACTGCATCTCCACGAGATTATATGTCATATGGCAAGCCATCTTTGTCTGCAAAAAACATGTCATATGCCGAAGGCAACAGGCATCAGGCCAAACATTTAAAAATAATATCTGTCGAATGTGCAACGAAGACAAAGAAACAGCGGAGCATATCTTATGCCACTTTAACTGCTTAGCAAGAACACGTCTACATAACTGCCAGCTCACTCAGATATTTAGCTGAATTTATTAATAAACCCGGCTTCATGAGAGAAATTTAACACGGCCACAATGTGGCCGCAGTGACAACGGTACTAAGTTTTGTTTCCCCAAAGTAAGTGCAAAGTTCATGCCAAACCTTAGATTATAGCCATGGTTTGACAGATGTGTAGTCAAGATTTGACAGCTGGTAACTGGGTTTCTCGTTCCATAACGGCAGTTGTTTTCTTTTTCTACCTTAAGTATTGATGTTATTAAGATATGGAGAATGCATTCATAAGTATCCAGATCTTTAACCAAAAGCCTCTTTAATTTTTAACACCTAGAGATCCGTACATCGCCAATGTTGAGAAACAAAATTATTGAACATGCCAAAGGATATGACGCCAAAGTTTTGAGTAATTTTTTACAGAATCAGGCAAAAACGTGACAGAACCAACAATTAGTAGACTCTAGGGTGCAATGTGAAAGTTGCCTGATTTCCTGATAAAATATGTATACACAGACCCAACATAAAAGTCATTTCGAGTCACATTTCAATTGACATTCTTCGAATCCCAGTAGACGCAGTTCCTCCATATCAAGATCTTTAGCGGGTTCACTCTTTTTAGCAAGTCATTTAGACCACAAGATTTGTTACCGAACCCGAGTTTATTGTACTCTCACCAAAGCAAAGCGTATATCCTTCTACTCGTACTCGTGTGTTGGTTTACATTTTCCATTTTACCTAGAATCACAGTACATGCACATGACTGTGTCTTTTTTCTAAATCAAGTCGAACCGAGAAAAGGCGTGCAGCAAACAGTGTCAGCGCCGAATGTGGCACCTCCAACTCCAACGAGAGGCAATGAGAAGCACGCACTCACACTATTGGTGTCATAACATAATGACAATCAATTCAATTTGGCATCTGGAATATCGGGGTCGTCGCAATTAAAAAAAGAAAAAAAATAATAAATGTGGGTGCGGGTAGGCTGAGATTTCAGATTTCACCAGCGATGTAGTAATAACCGTTGGATGGAGCTTGGCACTGTCACAGCTGGGAGTTGATTGACAATTTCTGTATTTTGTTTGTTCCCATCATACACGACCGAACGTATCAATATGTGTATCAATGGAGTGGTACTTGAAACATGATTTTGATTCAAATTGGACTGAAGAGGAAAGAAGACAAAATCAGCGGAAATTGTTCAAGAAATTTCTAATTGAAATATTATGCAATTTTAATTTGGTTTTTTTTTTTTTTGATTTCCATTTCGACGACGATGGAAATGAGGGTTACATGATTTACTGAATTTCTAAAGAAGAAAAATATTGTTTTCAATGGAAAGTCGACAATAGCAGGTATTTTTTCCCATTTTTATGTTTGTCAGCGGAGACTGGAGAGTTTGAATTGAAGTGGCGGCGGATGCATGAAACTAGTGTCAAACAAGAAAGGAAGTACTATTCTGAGAATTAAACGTAACATTGGTTAATGCAGGTTACCTCTGAAAAAATGTTACAGAGCAAGAAAACATACATATAAGAAACTAGCTGAATCTCTAACTACCTCCTGTTCGCAAAAAGACTATACATACCGATTTGCTGTCATCAAACATCACAGGACACTTATAGCCCACCATGCCCTTATAGCTTTTTTTTCTACTTTTTAAAACATTTTTATTATTCCATTTTCAATAGTAATAGTAGTAAATGTCATTTTATTGTACAATTTGTTACAAAATTCACAAAATATAGCATGGCATTTGCCGTCAGCCAAGTGAAAGAGATTTACAATTTTAACGTTACTCAGATAAAGCACATACATAAATTTAAGTACCCATGTATTTTAAAAAGCCTTATCTAGTATTTGGCGTTGATATTTTAAGGATGATTTTAAATAGCCAGACAGAATTAATATCAGCAGAGTTAACAGCCTATCTGGAAAAATGTTCAGTATAGACAAAGTTAAATGGGCCATAACCTCATTAAAGCCCTACAAGGCACCTGGTACAGACGGAATCTTCCCAGCTCTGATTCAAAAAGGTCTGGTCCAGATTTTACCAACTTTAACTGCCTTATTTAGGTCTAGCTTCAATTGGGGATATATCCCACAAGCTTGGAGGGAGGTCAACGTAGTTCTTATCCCCAAACCAGACAAACCGAGTAAGCTACCTAAATCTTATCGACCCACCGTTTTTTTTTTAAAACCTTGGAAAGACTAATCGATATACACATCAGAGACTTTCTAGATAGAAATTCACCTCTGCACCCACAACAATACGCTTACAGGAAAGAAAGATCCACAGAAGGTGCTCTTTTAAATCTGGTAACACAGATCAAAGAGGCTTTCCATCACAAAGAGATCGCACTATGTGCATCCCTAGATATTGAAGGTGCTTTTGATAATACCGGATACGATTCTATATCGAAATCTTTGTCCAGAAAAGGTATTGACCATCCTACTAACCGATGGGTTAGAGCGATGCTCAAAAACCGAAAAATCTCCACATCTTCTGGGGAAGCCTCGGTCACAGTTTCAGCCGTTAAAGGCTGTCCACAAAGAGGTGTACTCTCACCACTACTGTAGTCTCTCGTCATTGATGACTTACTTGACAAGCTCAGTAACCTTGGCCACCATACAATTGGTTATGCCGATGACCTAGTCATCACCATAAAAGGAAAAAATGCTAAAGACGTCTGCAATACGATGCAAACAGCTCTCAAGATAGTGAATGACTGGTGCGTTAAAGAAAATCTCTCAATTAACCCCAGTAAAGCTATTCTTTTACCTTTTACCCGCAAAAGAAATCTGAGTCTAGACCAGATATCCCTTAATAACACTACTATCGAGTATTCCAATGAAGTTAAATATCTAGGTATGGTTCTCGACAAAAAACTGAATTGGAACTCACTCGTTAATTACAAAATTACCAATGCAACAAAAGCCATGTAGGCCTGTCGTCGTATGTACGGTAAGACCTGAGAGCTTGACATGATCTGCGCGGTAAATGACCGCTTACCAAAAACTTTATGCTTCGGCCGGAGGTTCGATATAGTGATCCCTAGCCGTGAAGCATGGAAATATAAAAATCCTACATCAGACCTTAAAGGTAACAAGTGGTATACGGATGGATCAAAGATGGACACCGGGTGGGTGCTGGTATTTTTTTGCCAAACACTAGAATCTCAATACCTTTGGGACAAATTCCCAGTGTATTCCAAGCGGAAATTCATGCCGTTCAAGTGTGCGCCACCGTCATCCTCAAATCGGGAATAAAAGGTGTCCTCATCCACTCACGGATAGTCAAGCAGCCTTAAGAGCACTAGGCTCAGACCTGTTTGACTCCAAATCAGTCCTGGACTGCTTCAATACTCTCCAAGACCTCTCCCATAAAAACAAAGTCAAATTTTGGTGGGTGCCCGGTCATGAGGGTATTTATGGAAACGAGAAAGCTGACGAACTGGCTAGGAAAGGTTCGGCTGAATCCTTTATCGGCCCTGAGCCGTTTTGCAACATTCCAAATTCAGCTATTAACATTAACATCCAAAGTTGGGAAAACAACATGTGTATTTCCTATTGGGAAAATTCCCAGGGTCTTCGACAGGCAAAGTAAATCCAAAAAAAATCTACTCTTCAGCAGAAATGATATCAAAAGATTAGTGGGATTTCTAACAGGGCATTGCCATCTTCGATATCACCTTAACAAAATAGGTCTTATTCAGGAAACTGATTGTCGTCTGTGTATGGAAGACGACGAAACTGCGGAACATATTCTATGTGACTGCATGGCACTTTGTGCCTTCCGGAGACAACAGTATAGTGGACGTCTTCAATACCCCGAAGGTTGCATAAGGTGTATTCCGCATCCGCATTTCGGGTAGTGATATGCATTAAAAATCATCGAGATTGTATCCAAGCTGTTTCGGTCATGGAAGTAATTATTTTCTCCGAGGTCATACGTAAGTGCTCGATATGTTTTCCGAGATTGACTTTGTTGAGCTTTCGTTCCGAAGGTAGCACGCGTGGTTATCTCAATCTTTATCAATAGTTCTTGCAGAGTTTCTTTCCATAATGTTGTATTGCGTTCTATTAGAGGGATATCATGTTCGCTACATAATGGAATCCATTCATTGAAGAATTGCATCTTATAGCGTATTTGGTGCATCGCAACTGTATGCGGAAGACGATGGCTTGGCAGCGATATTACTTTTAAAATGTATAGAAAATGCAATCTTAATGTAATGTAATACACAATGGTGGCAGTCCGGTTTCCAGGTATAGCATGTAGTTTGGTGTATTTTCTGGCAATCTGAAGATTTGTTTAGTAAAATATCTGAGGAGTTTTTCCACTTCTTTGTATTGACAAACACCCCATAGTTGTTTTGTAGCTGCGTAGCATATTATCGACCTCAGTACGGCATCGTATACCTTATATTTTATGCTTGGTGCGATGTTCTTTTTACCTAGTATGCCCTTCCAATTGCAGTTTATCGCTCTCTTCGCTTCGTTTAGCTTTTCTTGTAGGTGTTTATTAAAGTCCAGTCGAGGTGTTATAGTCACTCCGAGGTACTTATACTCTTTAACCTTCTCAAGTTCTTCGCGTTGCCAACTCCATTTTTCACAGCCTGCGTAGCGACCAAACCCATTTCGGAAGACCATTATTTTGGACTGGGGCACTGTGGGCACCGTAGCGCAAGTGGTTAGTGCGTCGGACTACTGAGCCAGCGGTCTTGGGTTCGAATCCCGCCGAAAACATCTAAAAGTTTTTCACAGTGCCCACCTCTTTCGAATGTCTGACAAGCATCAAAGAGTATCAATTGTCATGAGAAGCTTCTCAACTCGCCGTTCGGAGTCGGCAAAAAACTGTAGGTCCCTTCAATTCGTGGAAAAAATAACACGCACACACAAATGGTTTCGAGAAGCTATGCTTAGTTCTGTATAGGACTGGTGACGCCCTATATTTATTTATCTATTTTTATTATTTTGGACTTGGCGGTGTTCACTTAGAGATTCCATAGACTGCAATACTGTTGACCATGACTTGCATCAAAATTACAATGTCATCAGCGTACATTAAAAGTTTTATTCTAATTCCGGCGAACTCGATTCCTCCTGGCAAAAAGATTGGCAGGTCATCAAGGAATATTGAAAAGAGTAGGAGACTCATGAGACAACCCTGCTTATCACCCATTCGCGACTAAAACCAGTCTGAGATTGGATTTTTATTCCTCAAAATAGATAAGTAATTCCTGCATTTAAATACGAAGAGTGCAACGCGCTAGTGCAATATAGTGCGCCGCACGATCAATCGGAAGTAACCGTTCACTCACCGTGTTAGCGTGATTGTTCGATGAGCTCAAATTTCATAGTTTCAAAAGTTCAGTGACATTTTAGTGGTGGTTTTTGTGATGGATAATCTCCTCTCATCTCATCTCTCATAACTACCTAGAAGTAAAAGTCATCACAGGACCTAATTGTGGTACAATAAGAGATCCCATGGGAAAGATGTCTGGACATTTATATTCAATTTGTTCACACCAAGATGGTCATTTCGGTTGACGGAAATGGAATTGGTTGTCATATCCCAATACAGGCTTGCTACATTTATCAATTCAATTTTATAACGTTGCTTGTCATTTTCACAATAAAACTCCCATAAAAATAGATGATGATTGACACTCGGTATTGAGGACTATGCCAACGCCATCAAATAACCCATAAACTTTATGTGCGTAATTAATCTCTGCCCCCTGAATCGTTCCACCGGCAAAGCAAACAGTCATGCTTGCCACTTCTTCAAAACTTCATATCGATTAATAATTTTCACTTGCTTACGTGTGGCAAGTGCAACATTTGCTACGCTAAAATTGGCAATGCAGTAACACTAGCGAAGTCCTAGAAATGGCTTAGGGTAGGTTGGGTACTTTTGGTGGGTGTGGGTATTTTTATTTCAATTGTAAAAGTCGTGTTAGCTTTTGTTGATTTGCTGTTCAATTGTTGCAACAAGGCAATCCGTACCTACTGCAGGACATTGTCACTTGAGTACCTGAAACTGAAACACTATCGAGCTTCACCATACTGCAAGTGATACCCCATTAAATGTAGCCAGAGCCACCACCAACTGCAGGTCAATTGCAAGCAACAAGACCTGCTTCCAGACATGGTCAACGGAAATGGTAGGTGGGAAGCCAATATATGGCGGCATATATTAAATTTAGTTTTTCCACACACACAAACCCATTCTGGCAAAGGAGAAGAAAACTACTAAACAATGCGAAAAGAAAACCACTCGTAGCTATTTTAATCCAATTGTACTCGTAGAAAATGCCAGCAACACAGCGCTCATAGTCACCGTCACCGGTAGTGTCGTTGTCGTTCGCGTTGTTGGTAACACGTAATGAAACGCTTCAAGTACTCGTATCTGGCATGGACGTCAGCGAAGACCCGAGGCAGCAAAAAGTGCATGCGAAGCAAACCAAGTTGCAACACAGCACTCACATCACCCGGCATGAGCATATCGAACAAAGTGTGCCTTTAATGTTCGAGTACGAGTATCTAGATAAAATAACATGAACTAGTTCTCCTTTCCTCGCTGGCGGACTGTCGTGCTAAAGGAGAAGGAGAACGTAAAAGAAGCCCCTTGAGGTTCGGCAACAAAACAAGTCAGTCCCGGAGAATTGCAAACGGAATGTAATAAAATAAATAATTGAAGGAAATTCTATTCGATTCGAGAGGCCATACTTTGGGCGCAAAAAAAAATGAGAAAGAAAAACAGAAAGAAATTGAGAAAATTACCTCCCAATGCAGGGTGGTAGACGGGTGGAGGACTGGCGACGTGCGTGTATGTTTAAATGACGTGGGCAAAAAGATGTGAACGCTTCCGTGTGTACTCGAGTGTTGCATGAGACTGATTGCTGTTAATATTAAATGTTCTTTTAAGATGTAGTTTTAATTTTTTGTATTGAATCTGTAACCAAACTATCCCAGTTCTTCGATGTTCCTTATGGTTTAACGGAGGCCTTGCAACATCGTTTCCCATGACTTGGCGAGGTGGTGGGCCAGAAAAAGCGGCCTGGGAATTTACGCAGCAATATTGGAGCTTGTGTTATTTTTTAAGAAGCACAGTATCCCTCGAGTCCCCCACCACTCCCAAAAAATTAAATGAAACCCAGCTCAGCATCTCAGATCATGCCAAATAACTTGGTTTGATTCTAGATAGGAAACTGAGTTGGAAGTTGAACACACTCGAACGAGTGAAAAAGTGCGCTGCCGCTTTGTATTTGTGCAAGAATGCCCTAGTCTGTAAATAGGGAATTCGTCCTCAGATTATGCACTGGCTCTACACTGGGGTGGTCAGACCCATACTTTTGTATGGAATTGTGGTCTGGTGGACAGCACTAGACAAAGTTAGCAACGTAAAAATACTTAATAAAATCCAAATAACGACCTGCATCTGCGTTACAGGAGCAATGTTAAATATGCTACCGTTGGATATAGCAGGAAAAACGTCGTTGCAACTAAGAGAAACCTCAAAGTGGGATCCTTCTAACTTCGGGCTCGCCAGAATTCTCTCAATGAATGATCTTAATACAGGAAGTACGGACTTTATGACTCCGCTCCTAGATTTAGATTTAGAAATCTACACGAATAGATCCAAGACAGGGGATGGTATAGGAACGGGTATCTTTTCAGTCCAGCTCAACCTGAACCTGTCCTTAAAACTTCTAGACCAGTGTAGTGTAGTGTCTTCCAGGTGGAGGTGATGGCTATTCATGAAGCCGCTGAGTGGCTTCTGATGAAATCGATGTACAATCGTTCATTTTCATTTACACCGATAGCCAAGCAGCTATAAAAAGCCCTCAAAATTGGTTAGGCACTGCCGCACATCTCTAAAAGAGATATCGAGCAGATGCATTCTCACGCTGTGCTGTCATAATGATATACCAGGTAACTGTGAAGTAGACGACGAACTAGCCAGAAAATGTACACCTGGCAAATTTTACCACAGAAAGTGAACCCCACGTACAAATAAAAACAATAAAACACAAGATCTCTACGCAAGCACTGCAACCGGCTAATAAAAGATGGCATAACCTTGATACGTGTATCCACGCCATACAGACTTGGCCTCAGCTAAATCGACGTAAAACTTACGGCCTGCTAAAAATTAGCAGAGCACGTATCGGCATCCTAGTTGGCATATTGACAGGTCATTGTTTTTTTTAAGCATATATTTATTTTACTTAAACAATATTACATTTTTTTTATGTCTAAATAAACTTAAAAAAAAAAATGTATTTTATTAGGAGGTCATTGCGCAATAGGCAGACATGCCAGCAGGTTGGGAATCTTCGCCAATGACTTCTGTCACAGCTGCATGGATAAGGAGAATACATCCTTATAGACCTTCAAGATATTTCCTCAACGGATATCAATAAAATATTGAAATTTATCCAATCTTCAAAATGGATCCAAATGTGAACCGATAAGTATCAGCTCATGTAGCAACACAATGGACCTACTTTGGTCTAAGTGAATCCTACCGAATACGGGGATAACCTCCCAACATTACCTAACCTATAACGGATCCAACGTTTCAGTTACCACGTCATCGAAGCTGGTAGAGCAATGCAAGAATGAAAGGCAGTTAAGAATCGGTCTGCTGTCTAGAATCACTCAGCTGTTAGGTCCCAGTGCACAATGGCATAAAAGGAAATACGAAGCGGGGTTCAGCTCTTAACTGCTCATTGACAAAACGAGTTCATTTTCCAATAGAAGCTGCACTGTATTGGAATATGTTCTCACTCTTTTTAAAATAAGCAAGCCTCAGCCATATCCAAAAAAAAAGTGGCTGAACTCAAGCAGAAAGAGTCTGTGAACTAATGCCTAGCCTTAGCAAAAACTCGCTTATTGACACCAAAGAAATGTCCTCGAAAAGGATTGCGGAACTAATCCTTTTCTTAAACTCCACAGGATGGATGTAAAATGTATGATCTGATATCAACTAAACAAGTCATGCAAGTTGTATCAAAACCGCTGTTTGGGTTTTTCTTACGAATCACTACTTCTACCTGTAACGATTGAGAAATGTTGACTGACTGGGTTGCATTGGCAGCACTAACAGATGATGAGTGACAGGCATTCGGAGAATGCAGACAAATATTTGGAGCGTCGAAGAATGAATTAGTGAACTAAATTTAAAGTTAATGTTTGTGTTTAATTGGTTATATACCTAACCATAGTATAGTATATACATACATACACATTATGTTCCTTTACCATTAAACAAGTTCTTATTTAAAGAATATTGGATTGAGCTCAACAATGGTAGATCATTTCGGAAGTTGTTAGTTAAAGAACTTTGTCTTGCCGACGGAGAGTGAAGTCCTTGATGCTATCAGAGCAATCAAATCAAACGCTATTGGGGCTGATGGCTTATCACTTCGTTTTGTAAGAATGATTTGGCCTGGAATAATAAGTCACTTAACGCACATTATTAACCATTATATAATGGCTTCTACCTTTCCACTAGCCTGGAAAAATGCAAAAGTGCCAGTTGCTAAAAAAAAAATTATGCAAACGATAACAGGCGCATCAGCATCTTGCCCTGCCTGTCGAAGGTCTTTGAGAGCGTATTAGCGGGGCCAATTCAAAATCACTTGACCGCGAATTTCCTGTTGAACCAATATCAGTGCCTTTCAAGCAGGCCATAGTTGCTCAACTGCCATGGTTGATATTTTTGACGATATACGACAGGATTTCGATAAAATAAGGTAAATCATAAAATTTTGTGCTGGAAACTGAGGAAGTAGGGTCAGTGAGCTTGCTTTGTGCTTAATCGTAGATTTACATATGTATGTGAAATCAATAACTGGACCAGAAGCAATGGCTTAGTACTGAACAGTAATAAATGTCTTGTTATTCCAATTTCAAAAACATGTGTTTTCAAGTCAACCTTGTGGCTGACATTTGCTTATCTGGAACTAAATAAAAAAAATAAGAATCTGCTAACAGCCTAGGCTTGGTCATAAATCGGGATACATATCCTGTCGTTGTAGTAGGCCATATATATGATTGCTTGCGCTAATCTTTTAAGGGTTGAGCGGCGGCATTCGAGATGCTCTATAGACTCCAATTCATCTTTTTCCATGGAACTCCTATAAACAAAACGTTTGTGCAGATACATAAGATTCTTGCAATGCCATGTTCGGTTGATAAGCCTACGAGGATCTGAATGTGGTTTATTTTACGATCGTTGATAGTTTCATGTCGACTACTGGTCAATGGCTGTGTATTATTAATCAAAGTCTAGCCTTAAATATTAGCTACAGGTGAGATATTAATTCATTTGGTTGCTGTTTTTGGGCACCGTAGCGCAAGTGGTTAGTGCGTCGGACTACTGAGCCAGCGGTCTTGGGTTCGAATCCCGCCGCAAACACCTAAAAGTTTTTCACAGTGCCCACCTCTTTCGAATGTCTGACAAGTATCAAAGAGTATCATTTGTCACGATTGAGCTTCTCAACTCGCCGTTCGGAGTCGGCAAAAAACTGTAGGTCCCTTCCATTCGTGCAAAAATATAACACGCACACACAAATGGTTGCGAGAAGCAGTCCCAGGTTCACCTCGAGCTGTAGCGCCAGCTAAGTAAGTAAGGTTGCTGTTTTTCTCTTACAATTTGGAAACTCAGCTCTCGGAATGTTTCCAGAAATTTACCTGCATTCATTTGCTGATCTTTTAGCTGTCATATACTTGCAATCTTTTGGAAAAAAATTAAAGCACATGTACATATGTATATAGGTTAGGTAACAATCGCTGCCGGTAATTTGAGTATCAGCACACTTAGACATATAGAGGTCCGTTGTGATACCAAGTATCCTGGGGATATGTGTCATGAAAACTACGTGGAACTTTGTATAAAGCTGAAAAGGTTTCTAATATCCGTTTGAGCTAGGCCGCCAAGAGTATTAAAACAGTAATCACCTATAGGTGCAGTCTCCTTCTATTGAAAAGAGCTGGACAATAAAAGGTAAGACCAGTGGCACTTTCTTTATCTTCCTCCTCCCAATAACTTTTGCAGTGTCCTGCAATGACATCAAAAACTGTGCTAATTTGTATTATTTTTAGGGATGAATTGGTTCCTGTAAGAAGCAAGTGGTATACCTAAATTCTTCTGTCCCGGTATAGAATCGGTGTTGTTTTCGTTATGTTGGTCGTCAGATTTACAATTCTCTGCAATGTCTCTGTGCCCCGGCACTCAATATATGTTAATGTTAAACGGTCCAGCCATCTCTACAAGAGAAACGATAGTCTAACGATATGAAGATACTATATTCCTCTTAATCCAGGACAGTCGTTAGCCCAGCAACAACACCAGCACTGCAGAAGTGATCCAGACTCATCAGCCTTAGCTCCCAAAAAGAGGTAAATTTTGCGAATTGCTTTGCAGCGACACGTCTCAAGCTAAAAACAGGATCGGGCCCAAGATTGATCCCTGGTGTGCTACACCAGCTAAACGTTTCAGTAGCTGAGAGGAATTGTGACCTTTTGTTTTCTATTTGATAAAAGGTTTTCGACAAGTTTTACCGATCCAACATATGACCGCAGTTCTTAAAAATTTGTCAAAGAATGCAAAATCAAATTGTCGTATTCTTGACGTCAATCGTAAACTTGACAAGTACAACTACAACTACAACTACGTTTCTTTTAATTTGGTTGTCAACTGTCATTATTCTTATTATTTTTGTTCAATTCTGATTATAATTCGTTGTGTTACTCGTTAGAAAAATACGCACTCATTTAAGACAGTACCTATCCAGATCCACCTGCTAATAATCAAAGCTAATGAGCAATCGGTGGGTAATACCTAATCAACACTTTTTTTTTTTTTGATCATTACGGACAACAAACATTCGTTCAATTTGTTATAATTAGCAGTAAATACACAGGCAGTGACACAACACAAAACACACGCTACCGAGCTTTAACCTCGCGACGAACATCAACGATTTGTCGATTTCTCAAACAAAGTTTAGAACTAATTAGACTCACCAATCAAATGTAACGTAACTGCGGACAATTAGTTTCCAGATTATCCTGAAATGAATTTCAATCAATTTCCAGAAGGGTATGGGGAAAAATACAAAGAAACAACAACACAGATGCACAGATACATACATTTATAATAATGTAGCAATTTTTATTGATGACAATGTCCGATTGAAAAGTCACCAACAACGCACGCGCAAGCCGATAGAAAACCGTATCGAATAGTTTCTCCATCGCGTTGTTCCTGACTCAGCCGCCGCCAAGACTCGGGATGGGACCGTGTGTGTCTGGAATTTAATCTCCGCACAAAGCCGGAAGTATTGAAAACGTAGCGATTCGATTGGGAACCGTGAACCAGACATTGCACTCCCAAAAAATTCGAATAAAATAATAAAAAAAAGGAAAACCCAAACTGAAAAGAACAATACTCGTATAACAACGACAGCAACGATTCTCGTATATAAAAAAGGAACAAAAAACGACTCTGATCGAAAACATATAAATTATCATTTTATATTTAATAGGATCACGTTTAATTGTGTCAAATGGCTTCCGGAATTTCACCCTTGATGGGTCGGCCATACTCTTTTTGCTCTTCATAGCATGTCACAAGGAAACGTGTACTTTTGTGCTCCGTCGTTTGACAAAGCGAACAATGGCTCAAAGCCGAGGACATTCCTGTCGATTAGCGAAAATTTAAAAGTGCTATTAGTTGATCTTGGACATTTTGGCCACACGCACATACGAGTACGAGTACCTGTGGGGTGAGAACGACTCTAAACGTATGCATATGCTGCGGCAGTTCAATCTACTATATGGCACTTTGCACGTCCTAAATAATAATACAATATCTCGCTTGAAAGGTCTCATTTTATTTCATCATTCACCGAGACGGGTGCGGATATTCGACCCTTTTTGCATGCTCGTGTCCTCATTTAGCGTGTTTTTGTGTGGCCGAGAGAAATAAATCAAAACAAACACATGCGAAAAAAGCATACAGAAAACATGTGTGTGTTTTTAATTTAAATTCGAATGTCATTTCTTTGAGAGCAAAGGTTACAGTATATTTAAGGTTTAGGGAAATTCAGTATTTTAAATTGATACGACCAAACCTCTGCTCTGTCCGTTGTGTTCCACTCAAAAAATAGGTTGTCCTGGTGTATTGATTCGTAATACGGGATTATTCATGTCTGCGCTCATGTCAGGCTCGGAAAATGTCTAGTGGAGACCGCATCCGGTTAGACATATCTTCTATCCTGCCATTTCTGTCTGGATTTTCGGCCCGACATCTATGTCCGAACATGAACTGTCACTTTGGTGGTAATTTTTCAATTTCGTTGAAGTTTTCAGTAGAAGTGATAGGAAAAGGCAAGACATGAAATACCCACCAGACAAAATTTGACGTTCGTTCTGCCATCTTGTTTCAGTGCTTGCCAGATATGTCCTACATGAATAACCTCTTCGTTCTAGAAGTCCACATATGGTAAAAAAAATGCATCTTTTATTTATTTAAAGTCAAAGAGAAACTATTTACGAAACGCACTCAAAATAAACTTTTAATGCTTTGAAAAAATGCTCTCTTCTGTTCGGGATTACTTTACGCAGAAATGGCCCTCTAAATTTCAAGAAATCAAAGAAAAAGTAAACCGGATATTAAAAATACAAAAAAATCGACGAAGAAGTTTGTAGTCAATATTTATTTTTTTTTATTATATTTGAAGAAAGACATACAATTTATTGAAACAATTCTTCACAGTTGAATTTGAAAAACAAAAAAAAAAAAAAACACAAAAAATACCGGTGTGTCGTAAATTGAAAGTCGAATGCTCAACGCAGTATCTATCGTGACTCGTGACAGCTTGTTAAACTCATATGGGTGCCAGGACATGAGGGTAACGAAAAGGCTGATATCTTTGCCCAAAGAGGAGCCAGCAGTCCATTTATTGGACGAGGCCCTCACTATATGAGTTCACAAGAGAAGACACCAATAAAGTAACTAGAACAACTTCGTGGACCTGAAGCATTAAAAAAAAAGTTCCCCAATCACAACAATAAAAGAACAAATGAAACCCTAAAATCAAACAGAGAAAATTTAAATTTTATTTTCGTAGGTCTGACGGGACATTCAATCTGCAACAGCCACCTCTAGAAAATTACCCTAATTATGAAAGTCGCATTTGCGAGTGTCATACGACCATACTTGTGTTTTGCAATAGCAAATACATAACAAAATACGAGTATGGTCGTATGCGACTCGCAAGTACGACTTTCGTAATTGGAGTGAATGAAAATCAGCAACACAGACACCTACAGATTGTATCAACAAACAAAATAAACTTTGAAGCATCTGATCTCAGAGTGCCCTTCTCTAGCAAAAGGGAGAACTAAAACACTAGACAAATACAAGATATTCCGGTCAAAGGGATTGTAAAATTTCTAAAAATTCTATATGATCGCTTAACTTTATAGGGGTCACAATAGACCAACGCTGGTCGCAGTGCTAGCGGACACCTCTACCGTACCCCAGATTTATCGTGACAGCTTGGATTCCTGTATTTTTGAATCTAAACGTCACTCGCCGGTGAACCACTGCCGAGCGTTCACATTTATTACTTCAAAAGAACATAGTAGATCTTGATGCAATATTGTGAAGTTCCTTAAGTCATTATTATACTCCAGTTTTAAGGTAAAATATAGATTATAGGTCTATTTGGTGACTTTTTGTAGTAAGATGGGTAAAATCTGTCAAATTGTAAAAGATAGAGAAAAGTTTACAAACGCATTAGGTCTGTTTGTTTACTTTTTTAGGTGAAGTCAACACTGTCAAATAATAAATAATTTGAGAAGTAAAGGAAAATCCTCCCAGAAAGTAAACAAACGCATTGAACCACATTTAAGTAAAAAATGTCAATTTGTTTTTGTTTTCTATTTTACAATGAATTTATGACAGCTAATTTCACTGACAGAAACTGCCAAATGGCTGGTTTGACAGAGTTGGCGCACTTCACACCAAAAGAAATGGTAGTGCAAAAATTCGTAAGTCTCTCAGTTGAGGGGAATTTTTTGACACTCTCATTTGGATCCCATTTTTACTTTATTTTCTTTCCAGAACAAAACAACAGAATCTCCAAGAAGAAACCTAACAGCTGGGTGTTTTGAAACTTCTTTCTTTTGACGTTATTGTAATTGTTTTAAATGAAGAGGAAACATATTTCTCTCTCATTGCTTTCTTTGTTGTTACTTTTTTAGTTAACAAGCCGGAATAGACTCAATTCTGTTCGACTGAATAATTAGGGAACAGAAATGATTCGATGTAATCAATGCTGAAATGCATAGAATTTTGGATAATCCAATAAATTCAACAAAGGAGTGGATGAGCTCGCGCGTGTTTTTCTTGTCATTTTGTCTGTGTTCGTATTTTAAAAAGTTTTAAGAAGGTTAAGTGGTGGGTTTGGGAAGCAACAATAGTTCATTTTACCCGAACAAACTAACTGCCTTCCATTGCAGAATAAAAGGATATTTTTTTTTTTATTAATACAGCTCTCAATAACTCTACAAGTTTTGGTTTTTTTATTAGTCTGAGTAGTCGGGCAGCACAACTTTTCCGTCGGTTTCTTCTAAAAATTGCGGAACAGTTTTCAAGTGAAATAAACAGTCCGGGTGGATGAAATAGAACTTTTACATCATAGAAAACTAAGAAGATCGGTTGTTTTTAATATGTCTAATTGGTAACTTTTCATAGTCAAGTGGGTGAAACCTGTCAAATCATAAATTATTTTCAAAGAAGGAGAAAATTCTCTCAGAGAGTGGAGAACTTGCAAGAAAGTAACTAAAAGCGATGATCCTCATCTTGACATTTTGTGAGTTTAACCCGTCAATTTGTTTTTCTGTTGACAGATGGCTGTTTTGTCAGATTCTACCCACTTCACACCAAAAAAAGTTGGTGAAAGAATTCACAAGTTTCTCAATTGTGGGAACATTTTTGACATTCTCATTCTCTCTTTTTTTACGAATTATTGCAAGTTTTGAGTTTTGAAAAATCGTATGAGTTTGTACAAATTCACAAGTAACCAAACAGACCTAAATGCCTTAAGTTGCAAACTATGTGGTGCCGGTGCTCCTGCATTTAGTGCTGATTCTCCAGCTGATTCTAAACTCTATGTAACATGAAATTTTCTGGATTTTGAACCCGCTTAAATGAAATGAGGAAAAATCTTGGTTTTTATTTCAATTAACTGGGTTATTCATCTAGGTGGACTTCGGATAATTGAACAAAAAATTTATTTAAACGGGCTTCGGTTAACAGAAAAATGTTTCATTTAAACAAACCTAGAATATTTTGTCAGTAAATACGAACAAGTAGAATCAGTTAACGAAACAAAATGTATCCATTGAATTTAATAACCCTCTGCGCCGACATATTTTAAAATAAGTAAAATTGCAAACAAATGTTTTGACAAGGAGTAGGTAGCAGATAAAATCGTTTTAAATTTAAAAAAAAAAAAAACAGAAAATGTGCTATTATTACTAGATACTAGTACTGATATTTGTCACTATGAGAGGTGAAATTAAGTGACGAAGGTAAACATAAAAAAATTGGATGCATACAAAGCCTGTTGCGATATAGAGTCAAACTTCCCTATAGCGAATCCGCACGGGACCAGAAAATCACTTCCTTATATAGAAAATTCGTTATACAGAAATTAGGAATTTTTTTTATTAACTTTTATAAATAGTAATCAGTAATTTAAATTTGGATTACTCCTACATTTTTCTTCCTCAACAAAATCTTCTAATACATTTAGAGATTCAAATACATTAGTCGGCACGTTACTCCTCATCGCCAGAAAGGTTCGAAATACGTCAATTGATGTAGAAATTCGTCCCAATGTAGGTAACACTTTTCTGTTGTTATTTCAACTTATGGGGAATTCCCTAATTATGCCTTGCTTTTTTCTCGGTACAAAGTTTTATTAATATGCGAAATAGAAAATTATTTGAAAAATTCGTTATCCGATTTCCAGCTACAAAATTTGTTCGTTGTAGAGAGAAATTAGCTGTATAAGAAATTCGTTATAAGGAGATCAAAACACACTAAAAGTAGAACGAAAAAGCTGCGTACTTGAAATAAATTCGTAATAGGTAGAGCTTCGTTGTATAGAAGTTCGTTATAGGGAAGTTCGACTGTATTTTCATTTTGTCATTTAAGCGGAGTCTTTTCTCTAAAAAGCTATATGTAATTGTTTGAGAAGTCACATGAAAGTCTCGGTCTCGGTGAGGTCATTACCGACCTTGGTGGAGCAGCGAGCTTTCTCCATCGTCAACCTGCACAGACGGATGACTTTGGCAGGGATGTCAAAACTAGACATGGCTCTATACAGTTCATCTCACCGTTATGATGTCATATGCGGCCTTGAAATCGATGAACAGGTGATGGGTATCGATTTGGACTTCTTGGGTTTTTCCAGGATCTGCCTAAGTGTGGAAATTTGGTCTATGGTGGACTTTCCTGGCCTGAAACCGCACTGATAGTGGACAATCAGGTTGTAGACGAAAGAATTTTAGGCGTTCACACAATATGCCAGATAAGAGCAGATTGGAGGAGTTGAGGGGGGATTGGGCAAACGATGCTGAGATTCGATTCATCTGGCATACTTTCATCTGGCCAAATCTTAGAGATGAGTTGGTGTATGCTCACTACCAAGTCATCACCAGCTGCTTTAAATAGCTTTGTGGGTAGACCGTCAGGTTCAGCAGCCTTGTTGGACTTCAGCTTGGATATTGCTATCCTCACTTCGTTTTGATCAGGTGGATGGGAGTTTTGGCTATCATGTACAGTTCACAGTATGTACATATGTACATACATATTTATAAAAAAAATTCATAAATATTTTCGAATAAATAAAACCGCTAGTTCGCTGCTAAGCCCTGTACAACCTTTTTCGACCGGAAGTATATTTTTTTTAACCATTCACAGTTCTTGCTTAAACCGATTTTACATAATTTAAGAGCAATAAAATTGTTTAAGCTTACCAATTATCAAGTATTCGACTTTATGAAATTACATTTAATTATAGGTGCCATTCCAGTTAGTCACGAAATCTCTCCACTTCTCACCTAATAACTCACCGCGGCAATTAGCCTTTGACCCTTCGGGTTTCGGCTTTCTTATGAAATTTGTTTCAATAATTTTTTTTAATCAACTCAACGCATATTTAATTGCCAATTATACATGACATGCCCTATATTAGCAGAAAATATGGAGAAAAAAAGGCACACCGCGCTACCATTCTATGGGAATCATATTTCATAGTTGAAATCCGCAATGAATTAGAAATCTGTTAAGTCACGTGTCTCGGTAGACAGATTAAAAGAGACCAACACACACACACACACACACAAAGCAAACAGAAAAAAAGGAGAACCAGAAGAAGTGGCTTCCTCATCCTATCGATTCTTTCCTCCTCTCGTTGCCATTCTAATTCCTAATGATTGGGTGTAACTTTATAAGGTGCACGCGCCCATAGATTACCTCCTAAATGAGGTCCTTTTGATGTGGGAAAAATCTCAGTAAATTGAATTGTTCGATGCGAACGAGTAGTGTTTCGAGAAGATAACGTCGTCGTCGTCGTCGTCGGAGTCCTGGTGGCTCGCTAATTTCAGGAAAAAAAAAACGTATCTCTGTGGAACATCGTCGTCGGCGACGCACCACACACACACCGTAACCACAGCCCGAACGAACTTTAATCTTCAGATTGAATCCGATAGGCAACACAGCACAGCATACGACCACAGTTGGAATTCCTTGTTTCCCCTTACTGGCGGTGATTGGGCAGATTTGGAGATACCATCGAATTCCAGTGAGTCTGCCACATGCCGAGTGTTAGACTGTCGGTCTAATGGAGATATTTACTTGATTTTCAGTATTTACTTCCGATAATCCTTTTTCAATTGTTTCCTTCGTTCATTTCCTAGGGAAAAGGACAATCAAAGTGGTTGTAAAGCGTTTTACGGGGTTGGAAAACAACAGCAACCGGTTAATAGTTCAATTTTGAGAGGATAATTAGGATAATCGAATATAGGCTCTTAAAGTTAGTGGATCCGATGAACACTCTTCACTGGGGGTAGGTAATGAATAAAAAGGATTGCGCTGAAGATTCTATAGAATCGATTAGCTTGTGGGAATTATATTCGGATAAGCATGAGCACAGTGTCTGAAAGGGGTAGGTACGAGTATTTTGATTTATTTCAATCAGCTATATAGAGTTATGTGTAAGGCTCTCCTCGTGCAATTAACGATACGAATGGGTGAGAGGTGCATCGTCATATTGTTACCTTACATTTTTGGGATATCCAAGCCCAAGATAGATTTTTTATATGAGGCGCACCTGACAATCTAGAATATGGCACTTCAGCTTGAATGTTAGTCATATCATAACTACATATGTATTTATTTTATTTTATTTTATTTTTATTTAAGCAAATCGATAACAATGTAGGACATACTGTCTTATAAAGTGTTGCTATCCTTTAGGTTGACGAGAAATAATAAAAAAAATTAAAAAAAAAATCAATTAAAACTAAACTAAAGATACAAATATTATGCAAGTTGTATGTTAATTAAGCTTAACTAGTTACCCTCAAAATCCAAACATCCCATCCAACATCCAAACTTCCAGTATGATTTCCACCTGTCAACAAATTTTTCCCATATGATTCCAAAATAGCAAATATATCAACCAAAATGAGTGAACTTTTAAAACAACAAATACTTCTCATATGACTTTCATCGGTCAACTGAATGAAATCTCATGGAAATCATACGGGAAGTGTTTATTCTTTTGCGAGTTCATTTTGGGGAGAATATTTGTTTTGATTTTGTTCTTCAATTTGTTTAAATCTATAAAGTGAAAGTGCGATTCTTCACTGCTTCAGGAAATTCTCTTTCTGTTGACACCTCACTTGTTAAAATTGGTTATGTGTGAGAGCCGCAAATGGTACCTATACTAGGGAAATAATATATATGATTATTTGCCAAATAACTGAAAAGAACATATTTAAAGCTCCTCTCAACTCGATTGGCAGGGAGTTCCAAAGGCGAACAACATGAATAAAGACTGTCATTCAGTAGTCAAATAGTAGCATCTAAAAGGAATAAGCGTGAATGGCCTTGTTGTTTGAGGGGAATTCAGCTTGTTGTACAGGTAATCAGTCTGTTGAATTTGCATAATTTGATGCAGGTAGGACATCAAAGGAAATCTTAAGAGGCTATTGGGACTACAGCCACAGATTCTTTGTGGGAACGCCGACACCTGATCGTATCTTCCTATATTAAAGACATAGCGAACGAGGACGCGAAGTGGTCAGTGTGGCCGTGGTGGTTAGAGCGTTGGACTACTACGCAATGCTGCCCGGGTTCAACTCCTGGCCGGGTTTAACACCTAAAAGAGTTTTTTTTTACGGTGCCACTTCTTTCGAACGTCTGATAAGCATCAAAGAGTATCATGAGTCACGATTGAGCTTCTCAACTCGCCGTTCGGAGTCGGCAAAAAACTGTAGGTCCCTTCCATTCGTGCAAAAATATAACATGCACACACAAATGGTTGCGAGAAGCAGGCCCAGGTTCACCTCGAGCTGTAGCGCCAACTAAGTAAGTAAGAAGGACGCGAAGACTACTATATAGACCTTTCCAAATAGCACTATTTAAATGATCAATCTAGATCGAGGTGCGATTAAGAAGTATACCAAAGTTCTTGGCACTACTGACATAGTCTCTGATGTCGTTCCTAAGAGAAATTGCAGATAAGATTGACATTTCAAAGTCTATGGGAAGGGTTTTCGATTTTTGTGAATTTAGAAAAACATCAATCAATGCTACGGTTTCGTTTTTCTCAGAAAATGGGCGGCTGATTAGGAGTTCCACATCATCAGCATTTAAGTGTACTACACAACTTTTAACGATTCGTGGGAGTTCATTGACGTAGAGCGAACAAAAATTAGTCCGAGGGTTGAACCCTGGGGCACGCCAGCCGGAATTTAAACTTGAGGAGAATTCATTAGCCACTACACACTCTTGCATTCCACTAAGGTAGGATTGTATTAATTTACAAGACTCTAAGGAGAACCCGAAATTGTTTTCTAGTTTGAAAATTGGAACAAAGAATTGAGTGATTAACAGTGTCACATGCTTTAGAGATGTCTAAAAGCGTTAAAAAAAACCGTGACATTGCTCTCCTTATTTCATCAGTGACAAAAAGTAAGGCTGATCTACAACTCCGCAGTGGACGGCAACCAGACTGACAATTATTATTCAACAGCTTATTGATATTCAAGTATTTTTGAATATGTTTTAGGACAGCTTTTTCAAAAACCTTCGAGAGGAACGGAAGGATAATAATTTGCCTATATTCCATTGAGTTACCCGTTCGCTTTTTAGGGATAGGATTGATTTTTGGCTTTTCCCATTCAGTAGGAAACTCAGATGTGGTCAATATGCTGTTGAATATATGGATAAGGAAAGGTTAGATGTGAGGAGGAAGCAGTCTCACAAACTTAAGATGTATAAGATCAAGCCTAGTAGCATTGGACTTGATAGACATCAATGGCTCAACAATATCTTCTTCCTCAAGGCTGCTGAAGTTAAAGGTGCTGTTGGTGGATTCAATTTGAGTGGAAAAAAACTGTATGGCCACTAGCTAACGCTAACTAAGATCTGCCAACCCCCTAATCCATGGTGTCACGCCATCCGTGCCTATTGGATGGTTTGTAGCCAGGGGGTATACCGGCTATATTCGTATGGAGCCTCCTTAATACCGAGTCGTCTTAAGGAGTAACTATGGCCTTACCACGTCATACGGGGTTCTGGCGTGGCGGACTCTTCTTTCCCGCGTTACTCGTGGGATCTTATGTACACTAATAAAAATCAAAACAAAAAAAACAAACGTAAAACACCAAACAATATGCGGGATTTAACCGCCAGTGAAATCGCCATTATAATGGAGCGACGGCTCCGTGCTGAAGAGCACTCTGGGGAGAAACCCAGCACTAGTGGCGGGGGGAGCTCAATGTGGGTGCGTGAAACTAACCGGACATTGGCAAACCCAAAGAAGGTGCTGGAACTCCAGCCAAAACAACAACATACCGGGTCGGTCGCGACTTCGAGGAAAGAGGAAGGGGGCCAAGCTCTAGTCAACGTAGTCGCAAGCAACCAATCACTTGCGGAAACCACAGTGGAGCCCAGAAGGGAGGATACGAGCTCGACTCAAACCCTCAATTCATCAAGCTCCACCCACCCCATCAGAAAACGCAACGCTCCACAAATGCCGCCACCGGGTCAACCGGGTGGCAAACATGATCCACTAAGGAAAGGATTGAGTGGTGCAGGCAATAGATGGTACTTGCGATACCTGGAAAAGGGCTTTGCACCAGCATAGGGCCAAGCCCGGCTCAACTAATACAACTATGCTCAAGAGAGGGAGCGAATCTATCACTCCTCCGGCTACAAACGAACAAAAGCGCCGGAAAACGGAGCCAGTTGCAGCAAGGCCGATGGCTAAGCCCTATAAGGCAACTGCCAATGCGGTAACGGCTTCCAGACGAAGATTCGGATGTAGAGGTTCTAAATCGAACAGCAATCCACCTTACCTTAGAACCCTTAAACGAAGACGAAGATTACTTGCTAGCTGAGGAAGGGGCGCCTGCCCCGCTAGAGCAATAGCTCGATGCCCTTCGCCAGCAAACTACAGATCGCCCAGGTAAACATCCATCACGCTAAAGCAGCTTCAGCTATGATAGCCAGGATGTTTACCTCTCAACACCTTGGCCTTGCACTAATTCAGGAGCCATGGATATGGAAAGGACTTATAAGAGGTCTTTCTTGTAAGGATGCACAGGTAATTTGTGATACGAGAGAAACCAAGTCAAGAGCTTGTATCTTGGTCAGAAACTATTTTAACCCTATTTTACTTTCAGAATTCGCGACAAGGGATATTGTACCCATCCGGTTCACTCTAAGAACCGAGGGGGCTGTCAAAAACATTGTGGTGGCATCTGTCTATTGTGCCGGGGATGGACCGGCTGTACCAGAAAACCTCCGAAAACTAGTGGAGCACTGCAACAAATTGCACATACAACTTGTTCTGGGCTGTGATGCAAACGCGCATAACGAACTGTGGGGGAGCACCAACAACCACCTTAGGGGTGAGTACCTATTAGAATTTATACTTAGCTCCTCCCTTGATATACTAAATGTAGGTAACACTCCGACCTTTGTCACCAGAGTTAGGCAGGAAGTTTTAGACCTCACGCTAGGTAGTCCCAGCATTAGTAGGCTAATCAAAAACTGGAGGGTATCTAATGAACCCTCCTTATCCGATCATAGAATCATAGAGTTTGAGATTGAGGAGACAAGCATCATTCCAAATCCAGTAAGGAATCCCAGGAAAACTAACTGGGATAGCTTTAGGGAAAGTCTACGTGCCAATCTGGAGCAAATAAATGTAGGAAGAGCTCCAGCACACCCGCTAGAACTTGAGAACACGGTAAAGGCCGTAACAGGTGCCCTCATCGACGCGTACGAGACGAGCTGCCCCATTCGTACAACCAGAGGTAACAGGTCAGTGCCATGGTGGAGCAACAAACTGTCAAAATTAAGATCCGATACCCGCAAGCTATTTAATTTGGCTAAACGGAACGGAGACTGGCAAAGCTACAAGATGTGAAACAATCACAAACACTCCGGCAGCTGCCAGACTTCATAAGGCACTTTCTAAAACAGGCGGAATTTCAAAGTCCCCAAAAAATCCGGACGGCAGCTTCACAGAGAATGAGGAACAAAGGGCACTTCTGCTCTTAAACACCCACTTCCCTGGAAGCTCACTCTGTGTTGGAAATGTGGAAGTTAACCACGTCCTTAGACCAAGTAGAGTTGACTGGGTGCTCGCTTCAAAAATTTGCTCTAAAAGCAGATTGGAGTGGGCCATCAAATCCTTTCAACCATTGAAATCACCTGGTATAGATGGAGTCTTCCCAGCACTCCTTCAGGAGGGAAAAGAGGAACTTCTGCCACTCGTAGGAAAAATAACTAAAAGCAGCCTTGCATTGGGCTATGTACCGAGCCAGTGGAGTAGGGCAAAGGTAGTTTTCATACCAAAAGTGGGGAAAAAATACCCAATGCAGCCTAAGTCCTATCGTCCAATTAGTCTCACTTCTTTTCCTCTGAAGACTATGGAAAAGGTAATTGATAACTACATAAGGGAAGAGATCCTCTGCAGATCCCCCTTACATCACTGTCAGCACGCGTACAGAGCGGGCAGATCAACAGAAACTGCTCTTTACCAACTAAAAACCATAATCCAAAGTGCACTGGACACTAAGGAGACTGTACTATGCGCCTTTATTGACATTGAAGGAGCCTTTGATAATACTTCGCACGAAGCTGTTGGACGCTCCCTGAGTAGAAAAGGCGTTGATGACACTATAATAAGATGGGTTCGTGAGCTGCTGAGTACAAGATCGGCGGGAACCTACACGAAACTTCACACCATCAAAATAAACACCACTAAGGTCTGCCCGCAGGGGGGAGTACTTTCACCACTGCTCTGGAGTCTCGTCGTGGACGAACTCCTGGAAAAACTGACCAACCTCGGCATAGACTGTCAAGCTTATGCTGATGACATTGGCCTAACCGCCAGAGGGAAATACGAGGAAACCTTATGCGATATAATTCAAAAAGGGCTTAGAGTAACAAAAGAATGGTGCAACACAGCGGAAGTTAACATCAATCCGGCCAAGGCAACGCTAGTACCATTCACAAGAAAGAGGAAGTTTCCACATATGAAGACTATTACCCTCTCAGGAACAATCATCACTCCGGTGCTAGAAGTCAAATACCTAGGAGTGTAACTTGACAGTAAACTCAACTGGAAAAAGCACACAGAGGAAGTTACTAAGAAAGCGACTCGTGCACTCATGATATGTAAAAGCCTAGCCGGCAAATCATGGGGCTGTCGACCTCATATTCTCAGATGGATATATATTAGCATGGTGAGACCTGTGATCACCTATGGGGCAATAGCATGGGCAAAAGGAACCAGTCTGACAAGTACGAGAAAGACACTAAATAAAGTGCAGAGACTAGCATGTGTTTGCATGACGGGTGCAATGAGAACCTGTCCAACTGCCGCACTGGAGGTGTTACTGGAGCTTACTCCGTTGCATCTGGTAGTGAATTAAACTGCAAATCGAACGTTTCTGAGAATGGCCAAAGAAGGAATAGGAAAAGAAAAGTGCATCAGCCACAAAGACCATAATGAAATGTCCAATAAGCTTCCCCTTCTAGTCCTTCCTAGAGACGATGGGATCAGAAAATTCAGCTGGAAGAAAAACTTTCACATCAAACTCAGCAACAAGAAAGACTGGAGCAATGAATCTAGAATATATGCGCTGAGTCCGCACACCATTAAATGGTACACGGATGGTTCAAGAACTGAGGTAGGAACGGGGGCAGGAGTGTTTGGGCCCAGAACTAAACTATTTGAACCCATGACAGCTACATCAGCATTTTTCAAGCTGAGATCTGTGCTATCGACAGATGTGCCCAACTCAATCTTGGTAAGCGCTACAGCAGACGTGACATAGCAATAATGTCAGATAGTCAAGCAGCTATCAAGGCAATATGGGCTCAGATCATCACATCTAGAATTGTCTGGGAATGCCTAGACAAACTAAATAGACTGCGCGAACGAAACAACGTAACCATATACTGGGTACCAGGACACCTGGGGATAGAAGGTAATGAAGAGGCGGACAAACTTGCCAGGAAAGGGGCTGCCACACCATTTGTGGGCCCTGAACCCTTCTGCGGCATAGGGGAACACACAATAAAAGAAGAGCTCCGATCACTGGAGAAGACAAACCGGGCTAAGTCCTGGACAGAAACTCAGGGTCTAAGACAGGCAAAGAAACTGCTGGGTAATTACAAGCTGAAGAGATTCAAAGCTTGCATCAGCCTTGACAAAAACAAACTCCGCATCCTGACTGCGTTTCTTACGGGGCATTGTAAACTCAGGGGACATCTCAGGAAGCTAGGTCTATCAGATGAAGACTCGTGCAGGTTTTGCGATGAGTGCAGTGAAACTCCAGAACACATACTGGTGGAATGTGGGGCATTAACCCAGAAAAGATTCAAGTGCTTGGGTAAATACCAAATTACAGCAGAGGATCTACCACTCATAGCACCCAATCTCCTGCTGCGATTTCTCAGGGAAATTGGTCTGGATGAGGTGCTGTGACCTATGGAATTCTCACCTGGGCTAGGTGTGAGCGAAGCTCTCTCTAACCGATTCCAATAGGAATAATGACGAGAGGGATGTTCCTTCGTCTAGGACTTGTAGGGGGCACAATAGATCTTAAGGTCGCGGTGCATCTCACCCTTCAACAAATAATAATAGCTAACGCTGTCGTGGAGACGAACTTTGTATTATTAAGAGCCACACAGTCGATATCAACGGAAGCTTTCAGCTGCTGTTTCCCAATGCCCAGTTGGCGCAGGCTGTTCCACAGTTTTGCAAGTATTTCGTTTTTACTTTTGTGTGTATCGCCATCTTTTATTTAACATTACGAATCAGCAAGTAAACCGCTCTCCAGAACGAACATTTGACGAAACTCAGCGTAATGTTTATCTGCTTTAAAGCAATATTAGTGATGCTATGACCTTTGTCTACAGTTCATCTAAGTATACCCATTAATAAATGTCACAACTTACAGTTAAATGCAAATATATCCAACAAACAATTAATCTTCAAATTTTCTTCTTTGAAATTTCTTAGCTAAATAGATTCATTCAAATAAAAAATTAAAAAAAAGTGGATTCCGGGAAATCAAAATTCCCACACTCTTCCCCCAAAAATAGAAAAATAAAGAAAAAAAAATCGACGGCATGAAAACCAGGAAGTTCCCAATGGAACAGAGACGGTCATTCATTCATCGATGAAAATACCTGCTAGGCCTATGAAGCTATTGTGTGGACACCCTAGCCGAACCTGCCTATGGCTGGTGTTTACACCAGCAACGATAACAAAACATTGACAAATTAACAATGCTACAATGAGTTATTTTCGTCCTTTTGTGCGAAGACAATTTTCAACTTTCCATTCGGTTACTACACTTCCTTCAAGTGTGGAAGCCGTTTGCAGGAGGTTCATAAAGATCTGTTAACTAGTCCATAATAGCGCTGATAATGAAGCGGGATAATTGGTTTTCACTTCCTGACAGCGTGTAAGGTTTTGTCGTGATTTACGAAATTCGTTCCATCAGAAGATACGCCTGTACATTTGGCAGACCAGATTCATCTTTGCCGAAATTGTAGCAGAACTAATTAACAGGGGTTTTGATAAAGTATATATGAGTGTGAGGAGATATGCCATCAAAGTCAACAGCCTTAGATAGCCAATAGTTAGGGGAACTACATTGCTTCGAATGAGTTTGGGAGGGCATCTTTAGTAAGACTAGTGGAAAACATAACATAGCCTTCAGGAGGCGTTTCAAGATTCTACAAACAAATTGAAGAACAAAAACAATTATTTTGATACAAGGAAGTGTAATGATCGTCCACAAGCTCACAAAATCAGTGCAGCGAAGAAAGAAAGAAACGCATGTATTACGTAAAAAGGAAAAATTAAAATAGGTTCTGAGCTGTTATATATGTAGATATCAAGGCAAGTCTTCGTATAAGGACAGAGCTCAAACATAAGCTACGGGTTGCACCTATAATCTGTTCCAATAGAATTGCCAGTACAGTAATAAAGAGTATACAATATTTTAGTATGATGTAGACGTAGAGGACATTTTTTTGAGAATCTTGATGTATCAATGTTAACGATTAGTTTACGAGATACAAGCTAAAACAGAAGGACTATTTCTTAAACCTTCATTATAAAGTGCAAACAGCGAAAAAATTGTTTAAATGCATTTTAACGGTTTACTTAATTAACTATATTTTTAAAAATAACTTAGCGAATCTCGTAAGTTGCATAGTTTTTGAGAAATTGACGTCGAAAAATTCAATTTTATGTCGAAAAATTAAATTTCTCAACCGATTAACTCGTTTATTGCACCAATTTTAAAGAAATAAGCACTATTTGATTAACAATAATTTTGAGAAAATTAAAGGATATCCGAAATTGTGCTGCCATACAAAAAAAACGAAAAAAAAAATAGACAAAAATACGGATTTTGCCAGGAAACGAACCTGAGACCCTTAAACTCAGTAAGTGCCGTTCATTGGGAACCTTTGATATTTCATTAAAGTATGCTAGCGGGATAAAGGTACTGTGCCAACTATGTCATGGAGTCGTTCTGCGTACGTTCACGTAATCAATAGGAAGGGTCTTATTATTGCCGTGTAGATCTAGATCTAGAGGACTTCCCTTGGCGATAAGCCCTTTGCATTGCCAGAAGATTGACAATATCTTGGATGTCTTAAGAGCGACGTGCGCTTTATACAAAATAGCTTACTATAGAGGAAAATTGTATTTTACACCTTTTAGTACTGGATGTATTGAACTATAATTTTTTTAATTCTCGTGAAGAGAATAACCTCAGGATTGTGAGGATTGACTGAAAGTCCGTGCGTCCAGAGCTACTCGTAGCTGCAGATGCAGAGACGATTCGACCGATAAGACGGCAATATCGTCCACATAGGCCTGTGCATAGACACCAGAACCATTCTGTTGAAGAACAGAGAGTCAACAAGCACCCAATAAAGATGAGACAAAACACTGCCTTTGCCTTGTGGGTAGTCCCTATATATCTCCGCCAAAACAAGCCGTTCACAATCCGCATCTACAAGCAATGTTCTACTATTCAAGAGCATAATACCAATGATTCTTTTACTACTCGGCATGGTTTCTAACAGAGTCGCATTATCAAAGACACCCTCAATGTTGACAAAAACACTCATCGGGTACCTCTTTTGGTCAAAAATATATCCAATTCTGCTAACCAGAATCTGATGCGAAGTCTCGCAAGATTTCCTTGGCGCACACGGAACTCCACCAGAAGATCGGTGCTTCGTAATGTACGAACGAGATGCACGATGCATTAAGTGATTGCATTTGCATTTTGAGGTTAGCTTTACTCGTACATCCCCAGAGCTGTATCCCATATGTATCCCAACTTGTTTGGAGACTTGCTTTTAAACCATTATTTTATTGACAAGTGAGAGACAGGCATTTCGGTCAAATAACTAATACAAGTGTTTTACTTCTTAACGTTTTCTCTTAAATATTGATTTTCCTGCGCAATTTGGCGTCAAAGGTCATATCCAGATATATATCTATGCTTGAGTACAGCGCTGCGCTATTGCTTATCAATACTGGTAAGTCTTTACTTACTTAACGGGCTCCCGACCCATGAAGAGTATCTACCTGAGACACGGTAGACGGCAGCCTTCCACTCTCTTCGATCCCGGGCATGCTGCTCCCAGTTGTCTAGACCAAGCCCACTGGCATCTGCGGTAGCTTGGTCCTTAACCCGGAGGGTCGGTGTTCCTTGTCTTAACCTGGGGGCTGTGATCCGTAGATCCACTTTGCTGGAGCATTGTTGTCCATTCGCTCGATCTGGCCGAGCCAGTTTAGCTGACGTGTTTTGGCTTTTCGGACTACATCCATATCTTGGTATAGCTCATAGAGTTCGCGGTTATATCTTCTCCTCCATTCGCCCTCCTCCCATAGCACCAGGAGTGTGCAGTAAACGTACGTTCCAGGTGCATATTCTCAAGTCGTAGTCCGTGGACGTTCCGGGTCGTGGTGTTAAATGACGGGGTCCATTATCCGAGCCTAGTGTCTTTCGCATAACTAGATTTTTTTTACGTGGTAAGGAAGTTACTCCGACGGCACAACTCCCAACCTGGAGGGCCAGTTCCATTTTTTTCGAAACCCCTATGACGGGAGGCCGGTTTTAAACCGATGTCAGTAACCCGCTTCGGGGATGTGAGCGCTGCCGTTGGCTCCGTATGGGCTCATCCGCCACCATCTCTTTTCCAAGACCCTGACTAGTTCATGGAAATCCTTATTGACCTGAGCTCCGAATATGTCGGAGTAGTTCAGATAAGGTTTTGTTTCCGTTCTGGAAATCTAGCGCCACCGTTGGTTCCATCGAGGGAACTCATCCGCTGACGTGATTATAGGCTGCTATTTTCTCTGGATCAGCACTCGCACTTATAAGTTTAGCAAGTCGAGCCCGGGTGGGCAGCGACCTGTATCCGATGGCTACCACTTGGACAGTTACAACACTGGGCTTTGCCAAGTTAAAGCCAATCAGTGCCTACCCTATTTCCACAACATCCAGCCAGTTTCCATTTCTCAAGCTTATATGTGGAGACTTAATTTTTTAAAATATGTTAAAACAGATTCATTTGTCCATTGCGATCACGAGCTCTATTTCTAGATTCATCAAATAAAGAAGAAGAACTATCTCCAGAAAGCAAAACCGGTGGGAATGATTCACTACAGCGGATTCAACGATACCGAATTAGAGTGAATCTCTCCCGCCGGCGAATTTTACCATAGGGGTCCTGTTTTATTATAAAAAAATATTTGTGGAACGATTTTATTGAACTTTTAGATGAAGGCTTTATGCCATATTTTGTCAAAAGCTTGCACTATAGCCAGGAGTATAGCTAAGTATATAATTTTTTTTTTTTTTTTTCCTTTTTTTGCCGACTTCAAACGGCAAGTTGAAAAGCTCATCCTGACGGATGATACTGCAGAACGCTTGTAAGGAGGTGTCACCTTGAAAAAAACTTCTGGGAGTTAGCTGGGATTGAACCCAGGCAGCACGCGTAGTAATCCAATGCACTAACCACTACGCAACGGTACCACTTTTTGTCCTTTAGATTCACTGACGGACTTTTATTGTATTATTGGATGTATCTGCTCTCTTAAGCACAGGTAATAGAGAAAATCTGAGATAGGTTACAAAATCATAGTTGGACTAACCCGTTCGTTGTCTAAGTTTATCGTTAGGGTAACCCAGTAACTAACCACTATCTGCTTCAGTTCAAAGATTGTCCTAAATGCTTAAATTACTAAAAGCAGTTCTGCACTTAATCTGCGTAGCTATGCAGCCTGTATATGTACTCCAATACAATATTTTTAATTATAACTCTCCCTGCCGACAATTAACGCAGAAGAACAAGTGTTCTCAAGCTCAACAATGCATACTGTGCATATGTAACCCTTTAGCCATAGTGTAACCATCCCCCCCCTTCCAATCAAACAGGCTGAGCATCCTTCCTTCGGCATACATCTTAGTTGAATCTACTAAATGAAAATTCAATGTAATGCATAATCACGTTAAATCTGATACCCATTAGCAGGGTCATCATTGAATCGCAGTAATCATCATCCGGAGTTAAAAGCGGGTGTAAACACGCCCCGATATCAGTCAAATAAAACTCCAAAAAGAAAAGAAGAACAAAATTTGTAACACATGTCAACACAAATAAATTACATTTCATTGAGATTTAATTTCGCAGCCCCCTAGTGGTGGTGGTGATGGTGGCTTTTCAGCCTCGAAACCACCAACTTTCGATTCGGGTTCGGGATTTCCCAGAGGATAAGTGCTTACGTTTGTGCTATGCATGTGGCGGGGCGGGTTCGTCGGCAACGTTTTGATGTGAGACAACTAAATCAATGAAGGCGAATCGAATTTTCCACCCTCTCGTCCAATGAGGCGCAAAATAATCTCTCATGGGATTTTCCTCGACAGGGCAATGCAAGACGAGGACTCGTTCTACGTACCGCGCACTTATGCTTCTGTTGTGGTGACGGTGATGAAACTTTTTTATTATTTTTTTTTTGACAGAAGTAAGTCCTTCTCCCGCACATCTCGTGTCTCGTGTGTCGTGTTCTGTTCCAAGGAAAGTAAATGAAAAGTTTAGCGGTTGGGACAGTGGTTCAACGACATGCATAAAGATGCTTAATATTTTTGTAACCAATTCGATCGACACGGGATGGAATTGCTAGAGAGAAGCTCCATCCGGTTGAATTACCTGGCAGACAGTTGGTGTTTCATTTGGTTCGCCACGGGGTGGTGGTGGTAGGATGTCAGTGGTTGGAAACTCGGCCGAGCGTGCAAGGTAATTACAAATCTATTAGTAATTCTATGGCTTGGTTTCGGGAGGTATTGAATTTCGCATGGCATACGGTCGATGATGATGATGTTGATGAAGGACTCGAAGATGCGTAGAAAAGGATTCCCAGTGGATCTGCATGCTCTTTAGAATTCATTAATTTCGTCATGTAATATTCTTTTTGTTGTGATGATGGTTGTCCGTAAAATGGAATTTCATTTACCAAACATTAAGGACGAACAGAATTTTCGTCGTCCATGCGCTGCCTTATATTAGAGGCTGGTGTTCTTCAGGAATGAATCGACAGTTCAGTTTTAGTTGCAATAAAAATTTTTTTATGAACGTCCATAGTGACAATAGAGTCCTACCTTTTATTTTACTGGAGTCACGATCACGATCTTTAGCAAGCTATACATAAATTTGGTGTAAAAGGCAGGTGTCATTCGACGACAGGGCTCTTATGGATTTACGGAGCGGAGCAGCCGAAGTCGATTTCGTTGGTGTTCAGGTTGTTGGCTTCCTCTTATACTCGTTTTAGGTAAGTATTCTTACTTACTAACTTACTTAGTTGGCGCTACAGCTCGAGGTGAACCTGGGCCTCCTTCTCGCAACCATTTGTGTGTGCGTGTTATATTTTTGCACGAATGGAAGGAACCTACAGTTTTTTGCCGACTCCGAACGGCGAGTTGAGAAGCTCAATCGTGACAACTGATACCCTTTGATGCTTGTCAGACATTCGAAAGAGGTGGGCACTGTGAAAAATTTCTAGGTGTTTGTGGCGGGATTCGAACCCAAGACCGCTGGTTAAGTAGTCCGACGCACTAACCACTTGCGCTACGGTGCCCACGTAAGTATTCAACTTTTAATAATCAACGATGAATTTGTAGCTGCAAGCTGATCTAAACCGCTCCAGATACATTTTGTCACTAAAAAGACTACATATTAGTACTATTATCGGTGTCATCACAGGATACTGACTTTTAGTCAAACACGCAACTAGATTTGGCGTCATCTCGAGTGACTTCTGCAGAACCTATAGGGATGAGGAGGAGGGGGAAAGTCCAACACATCTTCTCTGCTCATGTCCAGCTCTTTCTCGTAGTAGAAAACTACACCTAGGAGAATATTTCTTCGAAGATCTAAGTGATCTAACACAAAAAGACGTAGGAAGCCTTCTTCGCTTTTTACAAAGCTCCAAATGTTTCTCTTAAATAGCGGGGTAAATATACCCAAGATCCTTGGTATCACATGGTGCCTCTATAGCCCTAAATGTGCTGGTACTTGTTACCGACAGGCGGCAGCTACTGCTACCTAACCTAACCTAACTTGGAGTGCGCAACTGGAGGCAGTTAGCTAAGGACCGGGCTAACTGAAAGGGGTTGTTGGTTGAGGTCCATCCCGGACTGTAGCGCTACCTAAGTAAGTAAATAAGTATAGAGTAATCAGAACGACTTTATATGTTTAACCTAGCGAGCGCCTACTTTCTATTTTTACCGAACTAGGCAAATGGAAGTGTTATGATTTATGAATCTCACAGGCGCCACCGTGGAACGAATAACTAACTTTTCTTGGAAATAACGTCCTTTTTAACAGTATTTTCGAAAAATTCAACCCGTACAAAAAAGTCCCGAGTTGTTCCGAAAAATGGATTTCACACGTGCTTACGTTTTTTATGGTTTTTAATGAAAGATATACGAAAGAATTATATCCGACCGCTATTCATGTTTGAACAAGTGCCTCCCATCGTAAAATTCAACCCTAGGCAGTGTTTGGTGCCTCTATATAGGGTGGTCCGGTTTGGGATACAGATATTTTGGGATCTGATTCATTGGGGGGTCTATCTTAAAAACCTACTGAGCTACAGGGTGATTAAAAAATTTCATTCAGAGAAGTAGGAACCAACAGTTATACTATTACAACTTCTAGAGTATTGAACAACCAAGGTAGGCTTGTTTCATAGACAATTGATTAGTGTTTATCACATTTAAAAACTATTACCATCCGTACTTTCGTTTTTGAGATATTGATCTTCAAACACAGATTGGATTGGAAAATTCTCGAAAGATGCTCAAGAAGCTAACAATAAAGTTTTTCGTCACTGCAGGGAGTTTAGAGCGAGTAAAATGTTGCGGAAATCAATAAATGAGGACATCCTGAACATTCTCCTTGTCAGCTCTGATCCGAGGATTTCGACACTAAGACTTTTTCTTTACTTATTTCAATTCATTTTTTTTTTATAGTAATCAACAAAAAACAAATTTTACTAAATACCTACATATCAAATGAAATATTATTTCATGTAAATCTAAATAAAACCGAAGATGGCTATTCTGTTACTCCTACAGACAAACAGACTTACAATGTCCAGTAAATCTCCTGTTTCGTCCCGCTGTAATGCGATGTTTGTTTGCTTGTATTGAAGGATGTCACCTTCTACAGCCTAAGCTGTGAAACCGACTTCAACAAAGGTGTCGTTTTATTCGTCTTGATCCGGAGAGTGCCTTAGCCTACTAGACGTCACAGAAGAATTCAATATGGCGGACGGCCTTTGATGGCGGATTACCGTTATCTTCACAACCTGTTTAATATGGATATAACATGAAAAGGGTTTGACGAGTAGAATACGATATTGTTTACCTACTTACTCTAAATATTTTGTAAAACTAAAAAGTTGTAAATTAAAAATTAAGTTAAAAAAACTAAAACCCAACTACGGGAAACACTTACTACATAAAGGTACGAAAGACGACGAAACGAAACATGTCATATGTGGAGAAGGTTTTTGTTTGTTTGTTTTTTTATTCATTTAATTAATATTTTAAAAATAGTGTAAGAATAATGGTGGGATCACTAGTCTAAGGTTAAACAAGTGGCAGCCTTGCATACATATATGTATAGATTTCTCGCGATCCTTAGAGGAAAGAGTTTCAAAGAAAAGATATTCGATATGTCAAATTATGAATCAGAAATAGAACGTGTTCTCAACTAAAAGGTTTAGTAGTCGAGATTCATTTACTTAAATCTTCTTCATCTTCTTTTTTTCAAGCTTTTAAACATTGGCATCCCTTGGGGGGATGAGAAGGTGGGAGCACTAGTCTAAGGTTAAACAAGTGGCAGCCTTGCACCTTGCATATATATATAGCTTTCTTTCTTTCCTTAGAGGAAAGAGTTGCAAAGAAAAGATATTTGATATACAGTGGCGTACCCAGGCACAGTCCCCGGGCGGCACCTTACCAGGGGTGGCAATTTGGAGCGGGTACAATTTTTTTTTAAATATATAAAAAAACACACACCGTTGGGAAGTTCTGATTTGTACTTCAGGCAAAGCATTGAAGAGGCTGCAAGAAACAAGATGGAGCGCAAGAGCTGATACAGTTGAGAATACCTGGAACCATTATGAGGACATTTCTAATACCTTGGCAAAACTGACAAAGGCAGACGAAAGCCTAAACACACGGACGGATGCAGGAGCATTGCTAATAGCATTGCAATCGTTTTCATTTCTGTTTTTGGGGCTTTTGGAAACCAGTACTGCACTAAATTAATGATGCCCAAATATACTTGCAAACAGAAGGACTCAACCTTTATAAATGTGCTCAAAAAATAAATGCATTACAGATCTTCCTCACAGAAAAACGAGATGAATTGGAATTGGACAAAGTTCGACTTTCTCACCCCAGCCAAACTCTTAGATAAAAACTATGAAAGCAATTCAGATGTTGGCCCACCCTACGCCACTGTCGATATGTCAAATTATGAATCAGAAATAAAACGTGTTCTCAACTAAAAGGTTAAGTTCTTAAATCTTCTTCATCTTCTTTTTTTCGTTGAGTTACTCCTTACAGGACAATATGGCTGTTGACCTTAGTATGTACTTAGAAATATTATTTTGACAGATGACAGACAGATGGACAGCGAAGTGTTGCCAAAATGTAGTTCCACCACATCATTTCAATTTGTGCATTCACCGTTATAAGCAAATGTTTCTTGAATGTCGAAGAATAATAGATCCTATTTTTGACTCCCTTACTGTGCATTCAATTATATTTGAAACCTAATTACCTATGCACATATGAATTTAAGCATTCCAAGTAGGTAGGTAGGTACTTCCACGCCCACGCGTAAAATGAGAAATTAGTTCATGTATCCCCTTTGGCGTTTGTAATTTAATTTTTGCATTTGCTTCATATCATAATGGAATGATGATTTCTGTTTTTCTTTTTCCTCTGCTGTCATCCTTTGTTCGCGTAGGTAATACAATTTCATTAGCTGCACAATTATTTTAATGAAATTGTCATGCCAGCAAATTCGCTTGAAAACATCATCCATTCCCCTGCGCCATCAGACAAACAAGACACACAATAATAATAATGCCTAAGGAGGAGGGTAGGAGAAAGCAACAACAAAAAAAAAAGAAATCAGTTAAATCCTTGACTACAACTATGAGTACCTATGAGTACCTTCTTGATTTTCACCAGAGAGAGAGAGAGAGAGAGAGAGAAGAGCAGAGGAACATTACATATATTTTCAATGTTCCATGATTGTTCTAAAATAAAAAAATATCACATAAATTGATAAACATTAAATAACTGTACTGCGATTTCGATTTCAAATGAAATTAAATTTAATGAACGCTGGATGAAGGTTGGTACGAGTTGATATCTGTCAAGAAATTTAATTCTGCCTCCAAGACACAAAATAAGATGAGACTCCGCTGAAGACCACCCACCTCTGGAATGTTGCAGGAATTTCCGAAGGGGGAAACAAACTAATATTTCATGAAAGTATTCTGTCGAAAGAAATAAAAAAGAAAAGAGAAAATTGCCTGCACAATCGAAATGCCAGCCATAGATACACACAAGTAGTAGTTACTTCTGATAGAATGAAGAGCATATTAATGACGGGGGAGCGCGGGCGTAGGTAGTAGGTACCTTGTACATAAGAGTACCTCTACTCCAGAAACAATATTTTCAATTTTTCATTTCGAAATCAACGTCGTCGTCGCTGCAAATAACAACAAAGCAAAGCATTCCCGAAAAACGAAAGCACACCATACAATGTGTACAAGTACGAGTATCTACCTACATATAAGGCAATATCTACTTCTCAAGAATATAGGTACATATACTTGAGGGAACAGGAACTCCCACAGTCCTGCAAATGGGTAGCTCCGCCCAGATACATTTTATGCTGCCTGCTGCTCCAAGCGCAGAACTTGCGCACAGCAGCACTTCCATTCATCTCGTATGCGAGTATGGCTACGGGACGGGTATACTCGTATCTACAGGGCCCATGTACCAAAGAGGAAGCAGTGATAAATGCTACTACCCTCGATTTCTACGTCCGCATAGGTGGGCATGGGCAGAGTAAATATATTGACTAAACTTTGGCGTATCATACGCGAAAGTGATACTCATCATCAACATCATCATTATCACCGTCGTCGTCGTCGTCGTCGTCATTGTCGTCATCATCATCATCAGTAGCAGCGCCACACTTTGTTGAAGAAAATAATAATAATAAACATGTTTGCGTTGTATGTACTCGTATCTACGGCCCACTAATAGTTACTTACCTTTGCTTATTCAAACCAAATTCACTTACCGCTTTGAAAAGATACATTTTTTTTGTGGGCACCTAATGCACACATCGCACTTAATTGGATGCCGGTATAGCGTATCTTTGCAAAAAAAATAAGAGTAGATTGTATAATACCAGTATAACAATAATTATCGATCGTGACTTAACACGCTTACGAAATCGTCGACGAAATCGCTTGTTACGCTTGCCAATGAAAAACACTCGAGTTTCCTTCATTACCTACATTGATTTGTGGTCACCTATCGCTGATGAAATTAATTAGAATTAAATACATCTCATAATATCTCGAACAAAGGACCCACAGATACTTGTACTCGAGGTGTAATTACATTTTCGCAAACTAGTTTCCGATGATTGTGTCTGGGCGGGTGGGGGGAGGTTAAGGGTGTCCGCCCTCCTCAGTGTTGTGGCATCCTTTTTATTCTCGTATCCTTTTCTTTCGTTCATATCGGTATATCTACCTACCGAGTATCTATACCAATTTTCCACAGATAGTATATTTTATTTGTTGTTGCAAATATTTTCCTTTTTTTTTTTGATTTTTTGTTCCTTTGTTGAACTTACAAACTTGTTATTTGCACACGGGCCCGTATACTTGAACGCATGTGAAGTCAGTTGGTCCTTTCTGCGTTGTGAGTGGGCACACACGATGATGGTTTTCGTTGCCATTGCCACCATTTCTCCTACATTTTCCGTCTATGGCTGGGATACTATCGCTGCCAAACAACCACATCCTCCAGCTCCTCCAGCTACTATCGGTGCGATAAATTAAGACACTCTTTTCGTGAAATTTTCACGACGAAATTTTCGGGCGCGCTCTGTGAAAAATCATATTTTTTTTTGAATTTAAAAAATACCAAATTTCAACTTTTACTGTTAATTAAATGTGAGTTTTTCTGCCATGTGTTGCGGTGTAAATATTTGCATTTCTTTATTTACTTTCGCTACCCGGCTTCGGTGTGTGTGTGTTTTAATTGAATTTTAATTGAGATTTAAAAATACTCGTCTCATCAATGAGAAGTGAAAAATGAAACATCTAAAAAAAAGGATTAACATAAAATTTTGTTTTTTTTTTTTTGTGTTGAACTGTGACCCCGTGAGTTTATATAAATTTCGATAAGTCGACTTAAAAATACATTTCGATAGAAATCGCATAAATTGTATGCGTCGGTCCTTTGTCCAGTTGCAGTCGATAAGTGGCTACCACAGAAGGAAGGATCATTTACCACATGTGACTTTTGTTTTTATTACTCAGTTTTTTTTTATTTGAGATGCTTGACAGAAGCTTTGGCGGAAGAAAAGAAACAAAGAGGAGAAAAAAAGTCACACAAAGTGAGCATCGTTACAACCCCTGCCGAAGAGGGCTGATGTTCGCGAGTTCTTTTATTTAATTTGTGCGTTCCTATTTCTTTAGAAATTAATACGGCTTCGCAATAACAAGGACTTTTCGTCCTTGTCGTGAGTCAAGTAGTGTGTACCATGGGCTTAAATTATTTGCCCACCTTCGCCGCTAAGGACCCTTGAGCGCTCACTTGCTGTGAAGGCCCAGCATGGGGTAGTTATATTGGATCGCAGAAGTGTTTCCAAATCCCGCTCGTATACTGATTTCCTGTGGCACGACACGAAGTATTGCACTTGGCAAATGTTAACTGTTGATTTCCATGCATTCCTTTCGGTTGTTTTACCACATGTGACTTATTGGAATCCCATGACGTTACGAGATTAAAATGCAGAAATTAATTACAAATATGATATTTGTTTCAACACAGTTGTTGTGCAAATAAAGAAATAGGTTAGTAGCCTATGAACACCCAAAGCCTTAAGCAGAAATGTCACTTTCAGTTTCTCAATTAAAACGGCTTTTCAAGTCACTTTTGTGTTTCAGATGCATTCATTGTGATATCTTAAACTTAAATATGTTTCATGTTTACTTGTCCAAAAGATTGCTTATTTCAATATATTGGATTTCAATTCCAATAATCATTGCGAAATGAACGCTTCTACTTCTGAAGGAGATTATTAATAGTTCTCATATGATTCCATACATACGTTCATATGTATGTAGTTAGTAGGTTTGCACACTCATAAATGCAGGATTTAACCTTCCTATACCTGCGGCCTGCGCATTAGTTTCACCGGCTCCTTTGTTTTGCAAAACAAGTTCAAAAACTTTTAATGCATTTTCTGCAACCAGTTTTCTTAATAGAAAAATATAAAAACAAACAACAACGAGCTAGTCTCAAACTACGAACCATTTTAATAGCAGTTTTCTGGAAAATCTTGACATCTGGCCTGGTGATTTGCGCGTTGGACAAATGGTTTACTCAACGATTTTATTTCATGGACTGTAGAAAATAAACAATTTTTAAGCGCTGCCACTTCTTCGAATCGTTAGAATCACCTTTGGAAGAGACATTCCATACTGCCACATAAATGGTTGCGGGAAACACGGCCCAGATCCTTCCCGAATGAACAGTAGCGCCATCGACAAAAAAAAAAAAATAAATAATAATCTTAACTTCTTAATTCCGTTCATAGATATAAATGACTTTGCAATCGTGTTTAGGGTTCTAAATTCAAGCACGAGAAAGATTCATCGTTGTATAATTGCTCGATGTATCTGAGCCACTAAGAAGTTTCGCTTTGAAAAGTCCGATATTCTGCCCCCTGCCCAAAAAGTACTATAATTTTTTGACACTTAATAACTTAAAGCTTCACCATTAATAAAAATGGAACGATACATGATACATCGTTCATAGACACTTTGAAATTCTTAAAATTTTCTACTTATCTAACTAATTCTGCCATGCGTTCTATTACAAATTCAAAACGCCGTAAAAAAAAACCAGCAAACATTTTGTATTCAGTATTGTTTCATTTACTAAACCATAATATTGATAATTAGTGAAAATAGGTTTCACTCGAAATGACTGTCGTTTGCTTTTACACCGGCTATAGCGGCATGCACGACTTCCATGGACATCGTTGAGTCTTCCCAAATTTCTGTGAGGCGTCTTGCAAGCCATGCTCTCAAACTCTGACCATAAAGAATTATCCAGTGGATTCAAATCCGGACTTCCCGACGGCCAATCTTCTGCTGCTATAAAGCCAGGAATATTGACCCTGAGTCACTCTGTGCGTGATTTTGGCTTAAAGCGCTGGAGCAGAGTCCTGTTCGAAGATCTCTCTATTGAATAGCATATTGTTTCAAACGCTTCACAACATCATTAAGCACATCTGTTAGTAAACTTTTGCTACCGTTTTCACGCCTTTTCCGCAGAAATGAAGGGATGTGACACATTAGTGAGAGACGCCACACTAAATCATTATGGAAGTGGGATGTTGGCCACGTTAAACCCTTGAAATAAATAATAATCTTTATAGCATTAGATACCTAGACCTACTACCTTCGCTGAATGAGAATAATGAAATAAAGTTGCAAATATGTATCGTATGTGCTTCAAGTTAATTTATATACTTTTAATAAAGGCAACAAGAACAATTAAAGTAAAAAATCCATTAATAGCAGTAAAAGAAAAAAAACATAACATAGATTCAAAAAAAAAAACATAATGAAATTCAGTCTTCCGTTGATAAGAAACATTATCAAAATAAAGGGCACGCAAATGCTATGACTTTATAATTAATTAAATTATTCATATTTAAAAATATGAGCATTTTTACATGTCTCGATCTTCTGTCGCTAAGTATTTGCACGGAAGAAGTCAGTGCACCGAGATATTTTCTGCATGGAAGAAGAAAAATCATATAGTACTACGAGTACCTAGTGAAAAATAGAGAGGGAATGAAAGTACCAATGAGTACAAAGTATTCGTTACTTTTGAGTAACTGTGGGTGGCCGTGGCGTAGTGGTAGTCGTCGTCGCTTGTCATGCGAAAGGTTCACGGTTCGAATCCAGATGTCTTCGAAGCATTTATTGCTCACGAAATAAAGATAAGTTAGTCAGTTTCAGAAGTTAGTATCGAAACCTACGGCGAAGGCATAACACTGGCAGTAGGATGTTGAATATGGCTGAAGAAATTGATCGCACAAACTATAATAAGAAACATCTGGAAAAAACTCCTGTGTATCATAAGCAAGTACAAAAATAATACACAACTCTCCAGTTATCCTGGACACCATCCATAGAGTTAGTTGAAATTGAAACCTATCATCTGAGTTTCCTACCACTACGTCGATCTGTCTGTCTCGTTCTCGTCCTTCATGTGCTCGGGCTGTGTGCAAACATTAAAAGGGTATTCATATCCCCTTTAGCGTGTGTAGATTATAAAAAAAAAAAAAAAAACTTGGGTAAAAGTAACGAGTGAGTATGAATACTCAGAAGTAATGACTTTTTACATCACTACACATAAGTTCTGCGAAATAAAGGAAATATATTATTTAAAGGAAATATTATATTTAGAAAGTCGCGAGATAATAGTTTGCGAAATAAAAACAGCGAATTGTTGGTTACCCATATTTCCATATTATTATGGAAAATCTTATCAAAAGAGCCTAGATAAGATATGCAAACAGTTGTGGAGTTCTATTGGCTGATATTGTTTTAATGACAACCCTTCTTATAACGATTGCAATAAAAATCAAATCTAATTTTAAATAAATCAAAATCTTATTGGAAATCCTTCTTTTCTCTCTTTAAGTGGCGCTACACTTCGGGGTGAACCAAGGCCTACTTCGCGCAACCATTTGTGTGTGCGTTATATATTCTTGCACGAATGGATAACCATTTTGCATTTTTACCTAACATATATCCTTTATATATAGTTCACTTATTTACGGTTGTATCCTCATACTAAGATTATTGTTGTTGCTTCGTCAGCACCTGGTTCGCTGAGTAAGCGAGGCTTATGGCAGATTATGCATCTATTTGAAAACAAAATTAATAAAATCGCTTACAATGGTTGTCATCTGTGAGATTGTCAGTGTTACATGACACGTAGATAATGCTACTAACCATTTGCAAATTCATCGCTTTAAGCTTAGAAATTTTCTTTGAGTGGAGCTAGTCGGCATATTTATTGCCATTTTAGTAACTATCTTCATCGCTCCACGGTGGACTAATCTTCTCTGGTCCATTCGTCGATTAGGTATTCCACAATTATGTCTCTGCCGACCATGGAGAACAGTTGTAGACTAAGGTACTTAGCTACTGTCTTACTTAGTTACGTGTCCTCTCACCCACAGCTGTGTTAACGTACATATTTATAGATGAAGAAGTAACCCTACTGCACTGCTTTTATTAATCACTATCAGTTGAAAAGAATCGGAAGAAGTTAAATCAGGCATGTCAAAGATATGGCCCGCGGGCCATGACTGGCACCCGAGACAATTAATTGTGGCCCGTGACGTCATCATTAAACTATGTATTTCACCACTCATTCACACAATTTTTAAAAGATCTTGATGAACTATATTCAGATATTTCCTACTTTACAGAAGTCGTGGATCAATGTTTTTTTTTCGAATTACGTAAACATATTGTTACGTTTGTGGCTCAAAGAGGCAAACCCATGGAACACAGTGATGTGGCTTGACTTTATGTCTTAGTAGATATGACGTTTGGACGTTTAACTTGAAGGAAATAATAAAATCGACACGCAATTATACTCAAGTGTTCAAGCTTTTGAAATAAAGCTAAGGTTGCGGGAGTCAGAGCTGGAAGGCACGTACAATGCAGATCAATTTTTGAAGCGTTGATCTTATTGCTGAATTTGATATGTGTTTCGCAGATTTTCGTGAGCTCAATACGTTCAACTTTACACAGTGTGTCAAATAATATCCCGGACACATGCGTTTTAAAGCTTGAAGCTTGAATCTTTCTCTACTATCTGTCATGACATTTCACGATATCTGGTTGACATTGAACAATTATAAAAATGGAGCAGTTGTTTTCGAAAGGCATATACGTTTTTGGGGCGGCAGAGAGACGCTGGACGAAATACGAAAAATTCCTTTAAAAATCAAGAGAATGTTACTGCCACATATTATCTTGAACTTTTGAAGCGATTGATGGCCAGAATCCATTGTATTCGACCCGAAAATTGCGATTCAAAAAGTATGTGTCAGCTGCACGATAATGGACCGAGTCACACAGCATTCATTGTTCGTCAATTTTTGGAGTCGAAATCAAGTGTGTGTGTTAAATCAACCGCCGTATTCACCTGATTTGGCACCGTTCGACTTGAAGTTGAAAGTATGCTTTTTTGACGACATTCCCACCATTCAAGCAGCTTCGACACGGCCACTGGAGGCAATTCCACATTATGAGCTAGAGCAGGCATTTGAACCACCATTGAATCGCTGTAACAAGTGTATTGAATCGGAAAGAGAATATTTCGAATAAAAACACTGAAAAATAAACAGAAATCGTGTTTTAATTATGTTTTCTAGAGCCAGTCCGAGATATTATTTGACATACTGTGAACTCTTTTTAATGTATATGTACTTGCGTTCGATGTGAGTAAAGAACCGACTAACTTGCAAATGGAACTTTAAAATAGATTTGCAGTACGATTTAAAAAATAAGTTCAATGAAGTCGACATTGCATGCAAAGTAGGTTAGGTTCATACTGCAAAAATCGAAATAGCTATGTTTTATGAAGTTTATATGTGAATAGATGTTTTCCACAATGATGATTAATAAATCTAAATACCTTGCAAGACTAATAGGTAAACATCTTCAGTCGATTTTGAAAATAAGTATAACATCGTTGACAGTTGACACCAAATATCGAGGAGATAATGAAACATAAAAGAAGTCAGCCTCAAAATAATATTGCGGTTCAATACGTCTCTACTTAAAAAAAAATATATAACTTTTTATATATAAATTTTAATTATATTGTATTAGATTTGTATTTTATTTTTAATATGGCCCCCTCTCATACTCGGGAATTGGCACTTTAAGAGTTTGAGTTTGACACCCCTGCGTTAAACCATCATATACTATATAAGGGTCCCATTTTCATCACAGTATTTATCGTATATCCTAACTTCAGCATGTGTTATTTACTTTTTGATTTCAGGTGAACATTACCCGCGGAAACATCAGCCCCTATGTTATTAATCGATATGTGGAGTTCTTCTCTATCATCTGGGTAAGACACTAAAAAACAAAACTCTATAATCTTTAATGTGTAGAATTGATCCTATAATGGACAAATTTTTTAATGCTTTTATCGAACGAGATCTGAAGATGCGATACGTGTTTAAAGCTCGTACCTATCGTCGCGTCGCCACGAATCCAAATTAAAGTTCACCTCTGAAATTCGATCAGAAATTTGTTTAGATATTCAATATCTGAAGAAATCCACTAAGAGAGGGTCTCATCACAGGCTCTCATGAGAAAACCCCCACCCAGCAAGACAGACATCTTATATCGGCGGAGGATTAAAGTTAATACCTACCTCAACGCCATGACGTTGTCGCATATGTGAGAAAAAAAAAACTAAGTGCAATTTGATAGACCCATTTTTGTTCTCTGTCAAAGGAGACGATCGACGTAATAAAGAACAACAAGAGCCTTCGATAAGGATAAGACGCAGAGACCCTTTGTCTGAAGAAATGAAAACATTTTTGAGCGAACTATATTTTCTCTAAAAAAAAAAAAGAATTAAAAGGGCGTGAGGATTAAAAAAAAATAATTCAATTTTTCAGATCGAATTCAGTTTCCTTTTATTTTCAATAATCCTTTGAGTAGAGTGACACTTTTCATAAATCTTTTATTCGTAATGCTCTGCTATTTCGGTTTCGATTCTAACATAAGCCGAGTTAGTTATTTATTTTGAAACTGCATTTTGAAGCCTTCAATCTTGCCACCATTCCAAACTCCTGGGCAACGTAAAAAAGAAGTACTCCCAATTGGTCATAGCCACCTCATTAGCAATATTATTTCAAGAGTTCCACAGGAAAACAAAACAAAAAGGCTGCCATATGGCCTTGCTTTAAACTCTCAGAACAAAGTTAAAGGTTGCCTTGCAACCATATACCCTACAACCACAGGCACGTTTCATAGGAATTTTTGAGTATGTATATGCAACCATTTAATCTGTTCAGCATCTCATTACGAAAGAATGGGAATTTTTTTTTAAGGCTTATCACTTGAAGAGGCAACGTTTACCTGGTGCTTTAGCAACGCCCCACTTCAAGCAGGTTGCATTGGCATATGCTCAATTAATCGCAAAGAACAGGTGAATCTGTGCGACACAGGGAGGTTGGTTCGCCCTTAGGCCAAAGCGAGATTAGATCTTCATTTAGTTTTTTTATTTTATTTTTGTCATATGGTTGATGATTTTTATTCGGTCATAATTCTTTGGAAAATGTATTAGTAAAAGTTGTCAGCTGAATGCTTTGAATAATACAGTGCGATTGCGATGAAGCGCACTCATCAGGGTGATATATCCTTAATATTTTTACATGAAGGGTTGGTATTGTTCTTGTGAACGAATTCTTATATTTTTTATTTAATAAAAGGACATTCGTATTCCTGGTTTTTCACCAAGGATTTTTTTTTATAATTCACGAGCGCTAAAGGGGTTATAAATACTCTTAAAATGTCTTGCACAGCGCGGGCCATAGGGAAATTTTGGGATTATGAAATGAATGAGATACCGATGCGCATTGGTCTTAAATGTTTGTAGATCATAACGGGAGGGAAAAATCGTGTTTGGTAAAGCGTTCCACATTCGTGTTGAGCGGCTAAAAAAAGAATGTCTAAACTTTACTGAACGTCCAAAGTTGGGCTTAAGGATAAACTGATGGACATTCCTTGCGAGAAAATTGTTGAAGGGGAGAAATGCAACTGGCTATTTCGCTGGAGCACTGTTTGTGGAAGAAGCGATAAAACAGGGAAAGACAAGAAACATTACGATGGTGTTCGAGGGAGGCAATTGACTCATTGATGTTTTTATTCACTATAAGTTTTATGGCGCGTTTTTGTATTCTATCGATCAGGCGAAGGGATGTTTTTGGAGCACCCGACCAGAAATGAGCATTGTACTCGAGCTTGGGGTGAATCAAAATCAGATCAGAAGCTGTGAAGAATTTCTTACATCGTTGAAGGAAACCTAGGCATTTTGCAGCATTTTTGGTGACTTCCAACGTAGTTTGGCATGACTACATTATTTATTTCATATTTTCATTTCCATGCAAAATGCTGTACATTTTTTTAAAGATTCTGACCGGTCAGTTGCGGGGGGCACCGCGACCTAAATCTATTGTACCGCAAAGTCAATTTAGGGAACCAGAAGAGGTTCAACTCTTTTGATGAAGTTGATGATCTCACTGGTGGAGCTGGAGACTTTACGAATTTCCATGGGAGTAAGGATTTCTCTGAGGAAATGTTGTCTCCTGAGGGTACAAAGTGCCATGCAGTCACATAAAATATATATGTTCTGCATTTTCGTTGTCTTCATTCCTGAATGAGCCCTATTTTGTTTAGGTGATATCGAAGATGGCAATGTCCTCTTAGAAATCCCACTAATCTCTTGATATCGTTTCTACTGACAGCCCAGTCGAATTAGAACTTGACACGGAAAAAATTCCGCGCAGCATTTTTCCTTCGGAACTGCTAGTCTACATTTCGGTTTTCGGGATTCTAACCCTGTTGCGTCATCCGCCATCTTGAATTTGAGGGTGAATTTCTGTTTATTGAATAACTCGTTTATTCTCCATTTTACACGAAAAATGGTTGCCAAAGTTGTTTGTAATTAAATTTCCTACAATTTTGTTCTCAATTTTTCCCTAGGATCGATATTTTTCAATTTAGACCCGAAAAGAGGTAGGGGTGGTTTTTTATGGATGTATTTTGGACGGGTTTAATGGCTTTTTTAGCCGGACGAAGACTCTGAACTTGTTTCCAAAAAGTGTAGTACTCGTATGATTAAATAAAACAATACAATAAAGATTTATAAGAAATAGCGAAGTGTCCTTTTGAACTCCATATCGTTAAGTATACTGTTTACTTCAAAATAAGACGAATTCAGCACGGTATTGGGCTGCGAGGGACCCGCGTGCAGCTAAAGAAAATTACCTTTAAATGGCTTCATGTTTTTTAATACCTTATTTAATACTTGTTTTTACAGTTTCTCGGGTAGAAGAAAGTGGAAATAGTGTGAACGAAATAGAAATGTTTGAAAAAGTCAGACGGCACCGATAACAAGAATCCACACGTACGTTGGGGGCTGAGTGCATTTCGCCAGTTTTTAGATAATGGAAGTCATATGCTAAAATGACGTTTAATCGAGAACTCATTGAGTACTTACTTCTCATACTTAAATATGTCATTTCACCCTTCGTGGGGTATAAAGCTCCTATATAATGTCTGAGTGCTATCATATTTGGTTTTCTGCGATGCGTTTCAACTCGTTCCAACTCATCCACAAGGATCTTGATTTCTCCTCAAATATTCTACGCCTTGACTCGTTATATTAATTAATAGATCTTAATATAATACTTAGACACCAAAAGCGAAAACTTGCAGCTTACTAGTAGCTTCGCTGTGCACTGATTCAAAACAAGTGAAGGAATCCTAGCTGAATCTTAGATTTGTTATAGGCGGATTAAGCTGTATGCGCATTGTAGTAGATAAGCTATGTTTTTAGAATCCATGAGGTAAGATATGCTAACCCACAGAATGCCACAGCCCGCCTGAGAATACATCGACTTTCTTTAAAGAGTATTTGTCATAATAATAAAATTAATTAAAAGCCTCTGTCCACTCTCGATGAAGCGAAAATCTTAATGTTAACGAACTGCATAGATCCCTTATTGCGTAAATCAACTTTTAATTACTTCACCTGCCATCTCGGAAGAGAACAAATTGAAAATCCATCCCAAATCAGCTCAGTGCACATGGACAATCGTTTCACGGTAAATATACCCATCATCACCTATTTTTCCACAAAACGAAATTCTCAGTTAACAATTTGCAAAGTACTATGAGTACAATATTTTGAAAACACTTTTCGAGTTGCAGCCCCGCAAATTCCCAACAATGAGTGTTTATTGCTTCGGAAAGTGTTTGACAGGCTCAAATCAAAAAATATTTTCCGAACTCAGGCGAATGTATTCCTTTTCATGTGTGCATAGATCCTTTGCCTATATATTTATATATGTGGAAGGAGAACAACTTCCAAATCCGAGAACAATGGTAATTTGCCAATTCCATCCATATTCGTATCTGACCATATTTCGAAAAAAAAACAACACAAAACACAAAAGATACTATCGGGATAGGTTCGTCTTTCAGTGTCCTCATCGGTGGTGGTATCTGGAGTTCCCTCCGCCGACAAAATCAATGCGAATCGTGTGTGCATGTGTCAAACAAAACGAAGGATATCTGGCCAATTTTTGACTAGAATCGTGCATTGGAAGGGATCGAGTAAAATTTTCAAAACTAGACATTCTGAGCACGCACGTTTCGTCGGCATTATGAACACTGCACAGAGATCCATTGTATGTAAGAACACATGAATTGTATTTTCGGAAATATTTCCAAGCGCTGAAAGGAACTGGCAAATTAATCTGGCTTCGGGTTCGTTCGATTCAGTTCCATTTTCAATGGGTGCGAGATCTGTTTTCTTTTTATAGAAATTTGTTTTCAATTTAGAATATGGGGTAAAAGAGATGTTTTTAGGTAATAATAGAACAATTTTACAATTAACACATAGATTGGCGGTGCATGGCCCAATTACATTCAGACGCATAATGAAGATCGTTTTTAACAGCTCAGCAGCAATTTGCCCATTTCAATATTTAAACATTTGAAATGACTGCGGGCTTGGAAGCTAAATGTCTATAATCCTTACATAGTATAAAGCAAAGTCCCGATCGGTGTCATATTGCGTTTGTAGTAAAGGATCTCAAGAACAGCTGAATAGATTTTAACGATTCTTTTGGTATAAGATTACTAATTTCTCGGGGAAGGTTTATCAATTAGCTTTGAATTAGATAAATTTTTAGTTTTAAAGTTTAAGGGACTTCAAATGAGAAAACGAAAATTCAATTTAAAACAAATGGCTATTACTTCAGAACAGCTTCTCCCATGTGATTAATATTTATTCTCAGCTTAATTACATTCAATACGCAGATTTAAAGACCAAAATCATATCTGTGCAATTTCTAGAAGCTGAATAATAGTACAAAATGCATTCCAAAGTGGTTTTTTTTTTAAATTTTTTTTCAAGCAGAAGCTGAATCACAGCACTCAGTGGCAATCGTGTGGCGTTGATGACGAGTTTTTTTTTTAAATTCTCTCATTGCACTCCTTTTCGTATTTCTAGCATTTTGTTTTTGATTTTTTTTTTCAAAGCATACTGAGTGACTTTTTATGTGCATCGCAGCACTCAGTGGCAATCGTGTGGAGTTGATGAGTTTTTTTTCGTAATTCTCTCATTGCATTCATTTTCGTATTTCTACATGCGTACGCGTAGTGGGTTTTTGATTTTTTTTTTCAAAGCATACTGAGTGACTTTTAGTGTGTATCACAGTCGCAGCACACAGTGGCAATCGTGTGGAGTTGATGATGATTTTTTTTGTAAGTCGCGCTCCTCTGAAACGGCTCGGCCGATTTTCATAAAATTTTTTGTGTGTACAGAGATATTTGGTAGGTGGGGTATAAGAATGGGTTGTAAATTGCATATATTTCATCTCGCTGGGTTACGCTGGAGTCAAGTTATTAATTTAGGTGGCGCTGGAGTTAAGTTATTAGATCTTTATATATAATAATGAATGTACATATTTATGTTTGCCTTTTATTGACTCGGAAACTACTCAACCGATTTTGGTAAAATTTTCAGAGTACGTTTTTCTTAATACTCAACAACTGGCGGTTCTGGTACCTGTCATACAAAATTTCGTAATTTCAGGTGAAATGTGAATATGAAACATTTTGGTCAAATAATATAGACAGATAGACAGACAGACGAACAGAGCATCCGATTCTTTGAACTAAATGACAATGTATGTATTAAAAGTAACACTATATTTTTTGGTCACGGGCGAAGCCGGGCGGGACAGCTAGTATATTATATACATGCCTTTCACAGCGGCACTGAATTTTCGAGAGGAACTAAAAATAAATATGTAAGTTCCTACATGAAAAATGTAAAATGCATTTAAATTTCCTTCTTATCGGTAAGTCATGACCTTTTTATCATTTACCTGAATTAGTTCAGTTGAAACTCGTGTAATTTTTCGGGTGGCTCCGTGAAAAATCGTTTAGGTGTTATAGCTGGGATTGAACCCAGGCAGCACTTACCACTACACTACCGTGATCACACAAATGTATTTAAACGTCTGTTTGATAAACGTAAATATAACTTTGAATCAATTTCCTGACATAAAATTAGTAATGCTGGTTGCGGATTAAATGCCGGCAACACAATTTGGATTTCAGAAAACTGTCCACTAATAATAATAATAACCAACTTTTTCGAGGGAGTTTAGCTCAAATACTTTAAAACACATAATTAATTTTTATGTTTTGAACATTACCTGCAGTAAATAAATACTTTAGTTTCAAATTTTAACCATTAAAAAAAAATATTATGTCATACTGTAATTTTCGGTTATATGAATTGGCCAACAATCATAAGTTCATATCATAAAAATAGCTTGTTCATTTAAGTGCTAAAAACTCAAAAACTAACCATCCGATTGAGCTGAAACGTACACAATATATTTGTTATGAAGTGAGAATTGCACGTAAATCTATCGGAAAACTTAAAAACTTTTGATTTGCGAACATTTCTCACTTCATTACAAATATATTGTGTAAGTTTCAGCTCAATCGGGTGAAAGTTTGGAATTTTTAGAGTTCCAGCGCCATCTATCGGAAAACTTGAAAACTTTTGATGTATGAACACTGCAAACATCATAAATAGTATATATGTACCTATACCTACAAAGTGTAAGTTTCAGCTCAATCGTTTTTGAATTTAAAGGTATCAAACGAACAGCTAATTTTTATATACTATGTAATACATATAGATAAGTACCGATAACCTCTTCTGTGGTTGATAGCGCTCAAGAAATCGGGCCAGCCGAATCAATAACAAAAAGCTCTTGTACAGTGAGCAACAAATCGCCATATGGTATTTGTCGTACGCGTCTTTATGCTGGCTGTTATTTCGTTGCCCATGTACAATAAGATTTGAATAAGCTTTGAACATTTTATTCCAATCAAAAAGAAAATGTAAATACATGGGAAGTCCAGTATAACGAATGCCGATATAACGAACGTCCAGTATAACGAATCGCCATTTGCAGTCTAAATAACGAATAAAATGAATTTTACTACGCTTTTGTCTGGACAAAAATACTAAAAATTGATTCAATTTGTGCAATTTTTAAAAGTTTGGAGCGTAGAGTGAGCAACGAGCAAAGAGTAAAGCGATCATGAAATCAAACACATTCAATTAAAGCGTAGCGCACAGAGTGCGGACTTTTTTCGAAGATAGAGCAAAGCGCCGATAAGAGAGCAAAGCAGCGATTTCAAACATGTTTAACCCTAGAAAGATAATCATATATAAAATGACACTCATGTATAAATTTACTCACGGGGTTGTGAGCATTTCCAAATTGATGAAACTTAACTCAACGATACGTGAGCTCTGGATACCTAATGGCTGGAAAGTCACGAACGTCCATGGTCAATCCCGTGATTCATAGTAATTAGCAAAAGAGCGGCATATTTCGCTCGCGAATGAGACATTTTGATGCAGATTATCTTTCCAGGGTTAGTTTCTCAGCTATCATCGCTTTGATTTTTCGTCTATTCAAATATTCAATAAAAAAAAAATTAGCTTTTGCTCTTTGCTCTTTGCGCTATGCTCCTATGTTAGCCTACATCGTTGCTCTTTGCTCGAGCGAATTTTGCTCTTTGCTCGTTGCTCAGGCTCACTCTACGCTCCGCTCTGTTAGCACACTTACTTATAGTATAATAGAAGGGAAGAAAATGTAATGCATATGTGTGTACATATAATACAATGTATTCATAAACTAAAGTAAAATATGATTTTAAACCTTAAGGTAACAGTTATGTAACAGTTATTCTTAATGTATCCTACGTGTTATTCCAGGACATAATTTATATTTTTATATCCTTTTATTTATGTACATACATTTAGAATTTTATTAGAAGAAATTACATCTACTCAAGCGACACCTATCGTACGTTAACTTTACTAGGTCTGTTTGTTAACCTGTAAATTTACGTAAATTTACATCCAACTACCAAAAATCAAGAGAAGAGTCAAAAGTCAAAAAATGTCCCCTCTAACGAAATCTTGCTACATCTTTTTAATGAACCTAGCGAGGGACATCTATCAAATAGCAATCTGACAATTTGTGAAATGTCAATCACTTCTTGTTAACAAAATAAAAGAAAATTAGTTTTTCGTGAAAATATTTAATAGTTAAAAAAAAAAGAGAGCATTTCCCCCCACTTTTACTATTTGACAGATGTCCCATTTGGGTTCATAAAAGTTACCAAACAGACCTACTATTTAGTAACCATCCCCTGCATGTAAGCAACAATTTGGCAAACTTTAACCATAATCGGATGAACGGTTTAGAAGCCTATACGGAACACACATTTGGATTTTCCAAATTTATGTCCGCATTACTTAGAAATTATGATATTGAAGTTCTTAATGTTCAATTTACTAATGGCAGATTCAAAGTCAATTGATTCTCTCTGTATGTCCTAATTGTGCCCGCGCTGTGTGTAACATTGTACGGGTATTCATTACCCATTTTAGCGTGAGTGAAATTTATAAAAACAAATCTATTGCTTTTGAAAATGTTTTGTAAAATTAATTTGGGAGCAATGATTTTAGTTTAAAGTTGGAACTCCAAGTTTATTTATTTTTAAATCATCCAGACTAATGTCATCTTAAGTTGCTTAAGTTTACGAACGTAAGTAATATTGCTTCGCTGCTTTCATTAATTAAGTGTGTGTAGATAAGTACATGTTATTGTAGCGAACGACCTTTGTGTGTATATGTTTTCTGTTGAATTTTAAAAATTAATTTCATTTTGTCGTGGTTAGTATTACACTCTAAGCAATATTGTTTATTCTACTAATTGCTACTGGTAGGTTTGACCTTGTCGTTTGTTCATTGATTGATGGGTAATGTTTATACAGTCTGCCGAAATTGAACATTTTAGAAATAACCTCTACTTCAAGCACCATTGAAGTCATCCTATTAACGATTCGCCTATTTTTGTTTCTAATAAATTAAATGTTTATATCAGATTATTTAAAAATTGCAAATGTTCGTTTATTTGTACTTGTATTTATGGCATCATTTTAAGTGGTTTTCTTTAGTACTTCCCTTTAGAATGTGGAGTATGTGGACGCGTTCATCGATATGTTCGTCCTGTGATACAGAATTTTTATTTTAAATGTTTCTATTAAGCCTAATTGCCCTACTAGAACTGGAATATATAAAATAAGTATGTACTAAGAACTTTAATGAACTCCACTGAAGATTCTTTAAACGATAGATTCAGACGAAATAGTGTCTTTCAGTTTCTTATAAGATAACATGGAGTCCCTTTTTAATTGGTAAGTGATATGTAAGGTATATTTTATCCAGAATAGTAAAGCGTTTGGATTTGTTCCAATTTTAGATCCCGATCAGAACATTTGATTGTTTTAATCTGTCAAGTTGTTTCGCTCGTCTGTCATTGATTGGTGGAACTCACCATGATGAAATTTAAGTAACAATGGACATAGGTGGGGGGCATAATGGGCACAAAGCTAAACTGGGCTACAACGCGAGCAAATGTGACTGAATTCACCGTCAACATTTTCCCCTCCAGCACAAGAAAAATGCGCCCACTTACCACAGCATCTGCAGGAAACCCATCCTTCTGCAGACTGGAAATATAAGTACTCAGAATATAAACACTCCTCGTCATTGTCCACTTTAAAAACAAGTCTTGGGTAATCCATCCATTTTGGTTACACTCGCCTCATGAATTAGGGGGTGTTTCATCCATGAACTTGGCTTTCATTCTTTTCCGGAGAAAAATAAACACTGGTAGCATGCATGATTCATCAGTGCTCATGCAAATTTCCAAGGTAAGAAGCTGTCCTCGCTGCGATGAAGAAAGTCAAAAGCTTACTATTTCCAGAGATATTTTGAGCTGAATTTTACGGTTTGAATTAAGAACGACGTACATAATCTAGTATGTATGTATGTATTCTTCATATCGGCTGGATGCTATCTTGTTGTAAAGGCCATTTATTACGAAATTAAGTTAGGTATGCAGTCTTTATAATTTTGGGACGCTCTTTCGTTTGGCGCAAACCATTTTGTTCTATCCCTATTAGTTTTCAAGTTAGGTTAGATTAGGTTAGGTTAGAAAGGGGTTGTGAGGCTGAGCCATCACAAAAACACTAGGCACCATAATAGGCCCATCGCGATCCCCTGGGACCATCGTATGATGGTACCTAAACCGAAACACTTCCATCAAAACATTTAATTTCTCTGCAGCATTTTAGAATTCTATTGTGGCCAGTTTGGCCAGCCTCCTCCAGTGTATTAAAGAAGTAACTCCCTAAACATTTCTTACGAAAGCGGGCTATAGCCTGACAATCACAGAAGATATGTTCGACATCCTCCGATGTTCCTATTTCGTTGCAGTATCTGCATTCGTCCGTGTTTGAAGTCCCATTCTTTTGGCATGCTTCCTTAAGAGACAGTGCCCGGAGAGTATTCCTATTAGAGTTCTCAGCTTTGCCCTACTCAGTCCAAGAACCACCTTGGTTCTTTTACGGTCTATGGCCGGCCAGAGAGCCTTGGATACCCTATGCCCCTCCATTTTTGACCATCTTTGGTCCACCAAACCTATGATCCTGTTGTTCAGTTTTGCCCTAATGCCGCATGATGGCGTTGCTATGTTCATAGCCGTCTCGGTTAAAGGCAGTGCGCCTCCTTTTCTTGCTAGTTCATCCGCAAGTTCATTTCCCTCTACGACGGAGTTTTCAAGTTACAAAGAACTGTTTTTTTCAATAGGACAATTTGTCATGTCATTTTTGTTGTATATAACATAATCAACTTTATGTTTCCTCTCTTTTTATGTTTTTTCTATGTTGTTCAATATTGAGTTTTTTTTTTGTTTAATAGACCAAAAAATTGTACCAACTTGTTGTCACTCCATATAACTTTATTCAATATCCAAAATGACTTCCTCGTTAATTTTAATTTATAACTGATTCAAAATAAAAGAAAAACAATTTCTGTGACTTGTTTTATAAACAAAACTGTGAAGGCTTTCAGCAAAAAATCAATACCAATAAACAATTTTCTGTTATTAACAAAAATTTCCCAACATTTTGAAAAATGGACACTGAACAAGATAGCATCCAGCCGACGATATCTTTAGGAATAAAAACTACTCTAGATACCATTGCAAAATTCAATTTTTTTTATTTTTATTTTTTTTTAGAATTTACTAGCTGACCCATGCTCGCCTTACAAAATAATACAGTCATAGAATTATTTAAGCTTAATTAATTCAAATTCGACACTTACTCAGTTTGCAATACACTTTTGAATATTTGGGTATAACACTTGACACCAAGCATACTAACGGTAATGAGTGTTGATAAGAGGGACAGATTTATGCAAGCTATTGTAACAATACTGAGAGGCCTATATTCGCTGTAATGACATCTTTTGTGGACCAGAGTATAGGACGTAACAAGTTTCACTTCTAACGCGCGAGAGTCTCACAGTGTTGCCAGTTTGGGGGGTTTTCCCCCAGATTTAGGGGTATTTTTGCTGGTTAGGGGCGAATCTGGGGGCACTTAGGGGAGAACTGGGGGATTTTTATAGACAAAATTTTCACCAACTTCATTTGGAATAAATGGCTTATGAAATATTTTGATCTCCCCGATATACATTCTCGGGTTGTGCGTCGATTTCCATGGGAATTTGGAAGTTAAATGGAATACTTAGGGAATATGGTGTTGCAATTCAACTTCATTGTTTTTCTGAGCAAAGAGAATTTATGTTTTGAAATTGTCCTTTGGTATTATAGTATAAATAGTATAGAATAGACTTTATAGATAAAAATCAAGAGAAGCGGTAGGACATAATGGAATTACCAGATAAGGCGTGTTTTCAAATACACTGAAAAAACCGTTTAATCTTGCAGGTTTATTAAAATTGTACAACTAAGTAAATCGACTTTTTCATAATTTGGGGCGAATGGATCTAACTCGAAGCTCATTTTCAAATTCTCCCAAAGTGAAATTAGCAGCTTGCTCACGATTGGAGTGAAATCACCAACATGGTGTTGGAAAATAATCATATTATTTACTGTGTTAAAGCACTAAATTCTCACTACAATATGAGATCCGCGAGGTTGAACTGCGGATGAGAAATGTCATATTTTGTATGGATAGATCCGATTCGAATGTTTTCCACGATGCCGTGAAAAACATTCACTTTACTGATAAGGTCAACAAAGGGCTCAAATTACAGTGAATCATTCTCCCCGGCGGAGTAAAAAGTGAATTGCGAAAAAAAATGTTTGTGCTTAATAATATCTTTTTTGGGGCTATTTTTTGCAAAAATGGTCAATTCTGGGGGGATTCCAAATTGATCTAGTTCGAATTTGGTCCAAGCACCTGGCAACACTGACTCCCGCACTTTTTTTTATGAGCCTTTGTGAGGTAGTTCGAGGAGTTTTGTAGTTCTCGGCAGCTGCCTTTGGTTTTAACGTCTAGAACAGCGCGTTGTATTTTTTCTTGGCTCCATTCTTGCCGGTTAGTTTATTACAAACTTTATTTACTTACTTTGATATTAAATAGTGAAAATCCAATTTAAAATTGCCATTTGTTTAAAATAAAAGCACACTTTATTTCACTTGTAAATATGGCACTTCAACTCAATGAAGAACCTTCTTTTTAGCGAAAACAGCACACGTGTCACTTTTGTTGAAAAAGGGTTTTCCACCAAATTAAAGCACCGATAAATTAAAGCAGACAGACTTACTTGCATAGTTGATACTTTGCTGAACGGAGAAATACGGAGGGGGCCTATTATGCCCCGATATTATGTCTCTACACTTTCCACCATCTTATTTAGCCGTATACTTCCGCTAACCAGAAAAATGTCATACATTCAACCACCATTTTGTCAAGCTGATCAGAAAGCTCAATTTCCGAAGTTGGTAGTATTTTTATTAGTGATGCCAAGTTTGGAAATAATGGTGGTCGATAAATAATAAACTGTCGGAGAATCGCTTTTAAAATCGCGATTTTCTGACAAATAAAAAAGGAAGCTACTTAAGTAGGCTTAGCAGACAGATACTATAAACTACAATCACCAGCATGGAGGTATCACTTCATTACTTTTAAAGTCAAATGCTGTAATAAAACTTCCATTTATGTGCGGCAACGATCGAGCTACCATCCTTAATTCCTTTCAATAAAAAAAAAACTAGTTTTTTTTTTGTTTTTTTACAATTACCATAATTAATATCGTTTATGTGTGTGTGTGTGTTTGTACGTAATTTTTTCAGCAGATGTCACACTGATGCAGATTTGAGATTTTCACCATTTGCAACGACAAACTCAACGAACCCAGCCACAGGCATAAATGCAACCCCGTGCGGTGGATCTGGGCTTGGACCAGGACCAGGTGTCGGCGGACTCACAGGAATGCCGTATATCAAACCAGCGCCCTACCTCATGACAGTGGATTCATTGCACAGCATGGGTTATCCCACAACAAGTATGTGCAGTAAGTACAGAAAAACGCACCCCTTTTCGCCCTTTTAAAAACACACATACATATGTATGTACATAGTCTCATAACAAATGACACACATTTCGCACAGGGGTGTTAAAAACTATGTATACGAGTAGGTACGTACATATGTATGTACTGTTTACATTTCAACACATCATTTTTATTATGTGAAACGCTGCCAAACGCTTTAGAGTTTTTTTTGGGGTGAAAACTGTGAACGCATAAATTGTTTAATTGAAAAACAAACAAACCCGGGCCACCCCACCACAAGGACGACGCACGTACAAAGTGCAAACATTATCATTGCGAGAAGAAGATGTCAGGAGCCCAACGACGACGACGACGGCGGCTTCAGAAGCCTCCAGGATATTTGCCCACGATTAGCCTTTAAGAGTTTGACTCGGTCGGTGTAGTGGCTTTACGCAATTGTGCTTCCTTATTTGCGTACGTATTATCCGCTCCGTTTGGCCAAGTAATAGGCAGGTACGTGTGCTCTGCGCTCCGTGTTCACTTGTCTGCCTGTGCCTGGGCATGGTCGCCCGCCTGCAGATCGCAAATAAGAGAAGGAATAACAATGATAATTATTATTGTTGTTGTTCGGAATTGAAATGGATTCCGGTTAACACCATAAAGACGTTAACGACCGACTCACTGACTGTGAGATGGCAATGGTGACTATGACGACTGGGATTGCCAGATTGCCACCCTCTCTGTCTCTGCTGATGCACGTGCCGTTTTTATTATAGGAATACAAGACGACGACGCGAAATTGAACGGCAGCACAATGTGTTTAGTTATGGCTACTTGAAAAAATTCCAAAGGTCCTTAAGGCGATGACTTGTTGTTCGTCGATGACCCTTTGGAGGTGGAAGAACGCAACGTGCCGGTGTTTTACTTATGCGTTTGGTGTTTGCCTGAGTCAAAAGGTGAAGATTATACGACCGCCACGCCGGTTGATAGTGCTGTTGTGCGTTTCTTGTTTTTAATATATAGTCGTAGTCTAATTTACTCACCTGTATTGTTCAAGATGTAAAATGTATGTTTTGATGGGTGGGGGTTTGCAGACAATCCACGGAAACCCAGGCGGGAGAGGACAACCTTCTCCAGGCCGCAACTAGACGTGCTGGAGTTGTTGTTCAGTAAGACCAGATACCCGGATATATTTATGCGAGAAGAGGTGGCGCTTAAGATAGCGCTTCCAGAATCGAGAGTGCAGGTAAGTTTGAATGACATTTGTGATAGATTTACATTAACGGAAAATACATAAATAGCTAGGGTTCTATTGAGAAGGGTTCTAGGAGAGTGCTAAATTTAAGCAGAATTCTGTCATGTCCTAACTAAAGGGTCGAACTCGCTAGTTAATTTATGTAGATTCAGCCGATGGATGCTTTCTTTCTCTATTTAACTTAGCCAATATTGATGGCAGATTTGATGCACAAGCCGCTACGTTTCGTCAAGTCTTCTTTCACTTTCGTTAAGTTTTGTTCCGTTCGTTCTTTACCTACTTACATATGTTCATACATAATTATGTAAGTTTGACGGACGGAAATGTATTTTTGCGTCAGAAACCAAAAAAAAATCATTGGACAAATCTCCGCAGGCCCGTTTTTAAAGTATCTTTCATTTTGTAGGTAAGACCTCCAATCCAAATTCCAATGATTGGTGGGGGTTTGCAAAAATCTCGTTGGATGACATCAAGTCTTGTACATGAAGTTAAATCACAAAGAATACTGGCTGCTTCAAGTCTTTTTGGGCAAGCTTTCTGGCATTAGCAATCATTGACTGTCATTGCTGGCTGCCTGTTGCTATGCTTTTTCAGAAATTCCACGGATATTTGCAGATCACGAGATTATTTGATTTGGTTGGAATTGAAGGGTCTAGTGGTCCAGGATGCTTTTGCTTGCATATTGCCTAATCAAGTCTACCTTGTATCGACAAGATCAATTCGTATAAAATTAAAATTTCGCATTCAATCTGTCTGCCTCGTTCTACCAATTAATTCGTTTGATGTTTCCCAGTAGAGATCATTTCTTCGAAGGAAATGAACACTCCATCATTTGTCTCGATCTCGCGATGAAAAATGGATATCACAGGGCGAACCACAGGCAAACAGTCCACGCCCTAAACTAAATAAAAACACCAATTATATCGTAATTTTCCGCATCATATGAAACCCGCCCGATACATAGGGCAACTGTCAGATTTGACTTTCCATTTTACCCTACCCCATCCCATTGCCATAAAACCGAACCGATGCGATGATGGGAGGAAGCGCAAATAAGTGTTGTGCGCACCATGATTGAAAAAGTGTGGACATATTTTTTTCTTCCATTGTAATGGATCACGCATGTGTTACTGTTCTTGTTTACAATTGGAATAGAAAAAGCGAGAGAAGTCACGTTTCCTGTACGTGAGTTGAATTTATAACGTGTATGTTGCCGTACAAAAAAAAAATGCCGTCACAAATACAATGTCCCACAGCATCCCTCTTCCTCTGTGATGATGCCATTGTTTGGCTTCATCAATGTTGACCCCTCTTAGAAAGTCAAAAAGGATATAAATTAGGTTTTGATTTTGAATTAATTTATGATGTCATCCCATAAATCAACTGACATACACTTCATTTGTCCAATCGAACAGGTCTGGTTCAAAAATCGCCGTGCAAAATGTCGCCAGCTGCAGAAACAGCAGCCGCCAGCCGCCAATTTGTCTACAACGTTGTCGGTGACAAGAAACGGTTTTGGCAGCAAGCCCATCGCGAAAGATTGCAATCGCTTGACATCATCATCATCCTCGTCCACATCGGTGGCAAACAGTGGCAATGGAACTATTTCGGGAGACTTCAAAAGGTCTGGTGGACTTCTGTCATCTATCGGAGGAGCGGAGGTTAATATTGGAAAGGTTCGTCCGGTTGCAACGAACAAGTTGAAGGACATCGACTCACACATCAGCTACAGCGATAAACTGGGAGCTATACCCAATTCTGCTGCACATATCAGGTGAAGGTGTTCTACTGTTTTTTGATTTATTTTATTTAATTTATTTTGAGTTATTTAATTACATTCCAGTTCGTTAGCAGGAGGATCCTCCTCGCCGAAGGTAGATGGAGAGGGACTGACACAGTCTTCTCCAGATTATACCAAATCGTCCCAGGGTACAATTTATAGTGGGACGGGGAATTTTCAATCCGGAGTGAGTATCTGCTATTATTGTAGCAATAATAAGAACCTACGTGGTTTTGGTACTTTTTTGTTTGGGGAATTTTCAATCCGGAGTGAGTATTTGCTATTATTGTAGCAATGCTAAGAACCTACGAGGTTGGTACATCCACTTGGTTAGGATCTAAATAGGGTAAATAGTGATTGTCCAGGCTACTTTCGACAGCGAATGCCATCACCTTGAAACGTTAAAACTCAACACACCAACTGGTATAATGGTCGAAAAGTCTATATGAATTTTAAAAGCATACAAAATAAATTGAAGACAAATACTGGGAAAGTCAACGGTCGGGAATTTTTAACTTATTTTTTAATAGTCGTGTTTTTTACAAGCTTATTACTAGGGATGTAACGATACATAGTTTGGCCGATACGATACCGATACCGATTACTGTAGTAAAAAATCGGCCATACCGATACCGATATCGATAGTTTAGTAGACAATAAATCAAATATATAATAAAGAATGTACCTCGGACGTTTGTATATATTTATTTTGCATGTAACTCCATGCTGGCAAGTCCAGCATTTTCTTTGTATTGATGAAACTGATGTTGTGGCATTTCCAACTTCCTCAATCGGCGCCTAACTATTTGTACTCCTACGTTAAACTCCAAAGGTTCATTGATGTAGTCAGTAACTTCCACAGCAGTCATCAGTGGATGGACTTTTAGTTGATTTGTGATCTCACGATCCTGTCGGAGAACATTCGCAATCGTGTTTTCAGAACGTGCAGGTCGATACTGAACTGAAAGCGTGAAGTTTTGATAGCTAACTTTCTTATCCGCCAGGTTACAGTTTTCTTTACCATAAGACCTTGAGAAACATGTTTTAATGACATTGCGACAAATATCTTATAACGCTGAACTAAAAAATATATACTCAAAAAAGCATAAACTCCAATTAAGAACCATTTTTTTAAACATCCTTCAATGTGTTCCGCAGGTTGCCACACCTTATTGCAGTAATAATTCAATCTGGTCACCAGCAGCCATAGAGGCCAATCTGTCGTCACCTTCGCTAGACTCAAGAGCCTCTGCATGGAGTCCAGCTTCAGTAGCTGCAGTTGTGTCATCTCCCACCAATTCATATCAAAACTATCCAGGATACTACTCAAGCGTGGACTACATTGGCTCGGCTGTACAACAAAAACTGGTACTAGTTAAGACCGTGTTCCTTGTTTGAAAAAATAATGACTTTCTGATTCTTTCTTTAAGGATAATGCAATTGAATCCGGTTGGATGCGGTCCAGAGAAGAGAATTGGTTCTGTGGCAATACAACACCCAATTGGGAGAGTTTACAACGAAGTAACAAATAGGTACGAGTATTATCTATAAACTAAAACGAATGTAAATATTAAATTTTGGAAAAAATAAATAATTTAAAAAAATACTTATATTGCTTTTGCGAAAATCTTCAAACGACCCAACGGCCGTGGTGCGTTCTAACTTAACTAAATCAACTAGGATATTCTTTTTTAAATAGTTTTAACTTCGATGCTATATACGCGATTGAGAGGATGTTTTCAAATACCTTTGATATTATTGGTAAAAGGTAAGATAGCGATGCTCTTTTGTCTGTTTTCGAGGGTTTGGAACTACATACATATTCAGACCTATTATGAATTTCGCCCGAAGACCATTTCACCCGAAATATTTTTGTTCACCCGAAATATTTTTGTTCGGCCGAAATACTAAAAGGTTATTCTGAATTTCACCCGAATAAAATTTCACTTCGAACCAGCTGTCACATATCGAACAATTATGATATTGGCAAGTAGTGGGAAATACAAATTAAAAAATGTTTGCACAAAATTTGTATACTTATTAAAGCAAGTAAACAGTTTATATAAACTTGAATTTAATTAAAAATGCACAGCATAGCCATGAGGATTATATCTGAGGAAGAAGAAATTAACCAAGTAAAATTGATTCTAAGACATTTAAGAGATGATTCTGATCCTTTGGATTTGCGTGAACCATTGTATGTTAACAAAAATGTTTAGCGTTTGTTAAAATATATTAATACATTTATATTTTACTAGATTTCAGCAATACTATACAAATTCAATTTTCACTGGTGGGTGACCCTGCGCTATTCAAACCGAAAGTGAGCTACTTCCAAAACTCGAAAATTTTTTGTTTATTTTCCTTCACGAAACACTTGGAAATTTCTTGATTTTCCTGCATTTTGTTAATCAGCATATCGGTTTCCCTAGCATCTATTGATTTGGGCCTGAAATAAGGCAAAATAAAATAAATTTTCTTTTAGCCCTAATTAAAAAGTGTAACTTACATTTTAATATTTTGTATCCTCTTCACCTCCTAAAAGCAAGTGAACATTTCAGCTCTGCTTGACATTTAATTTCGCGCGGAATTAGCGTTCGTAATAAGGGAATTTTTTCGAACATGACATTTTTTTTCACGCGAAATTTATAAAAGGCGAAGAGAAAAAAGGGAACATTTTCATGTGGAATGCTGTTCGGGCGAAATTCATATATGTCTGATTATAAGCCATTTTTCATTGTCCTGGAACATACAATACATACCCATAGTATAGCCGAAAGATAGATGAACTTGATGAGATATATCATAGGCAACCCTTTAAGAGCATGGGCTGGAATTAATTAGTATCCAGAAGCTCTGTCTACTTTTTTTTTTATCTCCATTGGCCCGTTGGCTACTGTTTCCTAATTGTTAGCGCCTGCATATTGATTCACAGCATTTCCTTCACAGTATGAAGAGATTTTGGAATTTCAAAACTCTCTGAGGTAGGTAAATCACTTCGAAGCTTTACTGTTGCCAAAAGTGATCTATTGTCATAGGTGGTGGACAGACAATGCGTATCTTAACAGCTTGACCGATGTTTTGAAGATAGCGCCTTCGGTGTTAGTACCTTTCCTGCCCCCATAATGGCACACCGCCCTTCCAAAATCCAGCACTTGTTTGGAAAAGTGAAGCTATTTCCCCTTACTGCGTTTCATTGATGCAGACTAAGTGCTTGTTTTTTTAGGCGAACCAAACCTGTACATAATTGTTATGTAGTGCTTATGCTATCTTTTATAAACAAAGACGATCTAGCCCAGAACAGAATAACAAGCTTCTTTTTTGTTTTAACTTTTACTTTTCGCTTTTTATTTGTTGTACAAACTAAATGATATCCTTACAAAAAACATTTCTTTAATAATTATTATATTTTATATAGTAATCTTGTTTAGTTATTTAATTCCTTTTTTTTTTCTTTTGCTCTTGAACATAATTTTAATCATAATATCACTATAGAATATGAAATATTTACAATACTTAGAATATACAAGTTTTCTTTTTTAAGAAATCATCGCATGAAACGTTTTACATATTTTAATTGTTTCCTGGTTGGTTAGAGAGTTAACTGCTATCTGTGTTAAATGTTTTCCACCACACAAAAATAATAACCTCCTTCACCGCGCTGTTGTTGGCGCTGGTCTACACGGAATGATACAATTCGAATGGGATTTCTCATTTAACTTTGTCTTGAATTAAATGAAGTTATATATTGCTTTAAAACTTTTGCTGATAGTTGAGAAACAGATTGAATATCGTTTCAATCGACATCAAGGAGAGGTGAGATACGGCATTAGTCTATTTGATGTTCAAAATGTTTTGGTTTTTACACGCGTAATTGAATTGCTTACTTCCAAGAGTCTAGTTATTTTGTACAAAAAAACTTGTGTAACGTTTTATGAAGATTCCATAATTATTAAATATTTAGTTTACTTGTTATCACCAACAAAAAAATGTAAATCCCATTTACACGATGTTTTTTTTTTTATCAAAAATTCATTTAAAAAAACTTAATTATTAGTTTTAGTGTTATGCTTTCACTTGTTTTGTTTGTTAAAATTTATTTTATCTAATACAAACATATGTATGTAGTTATATCATTTTTTCAATTTTATTTTCCTAAAGTTAATAATTCTCTTTTCTTTTTTTATATCGTAGTCTCTGGCCAGTATTTTTGCTTCTGTTTTCTTGTTTATAAAGGATTTACTTATTTTATACATTTTTCGTGTTGCTTTCTATTTTTTTCGATGGGGTATTTGGTTTGAAAAATGTTTTGCAAATAAAAACAAATATAAAACCATTTAATGCGTTTTCATTTTCATTCTATTGCACACAGTATGAAGCCTTTCTTATCTTTTTTTACATTTATTTGATGCGTTCTCAGTGTAAGTTTTTTTTTTCTACATATGCATATGAAACAAACAGAAATACAAATTAAAATTAAAATTAAGAGTTACCTTAAGATGGGTCTCATTTTCAGTAAAAACATGTCTTTACACAGATTTTGAGCTACAGAACAGAAGTATATACGATAACGCAAACGGGAACGGGAAAAGAATTACAATTAAAACTAAAATAAAATGATGATTCATACAATAATTAGCCGGGCATAGACGATGATCTCAAAATCAATAATAATTATATAATATAACGGATAATATTATGTACATATGTATATATATATAGAAAAATATTATATTTTGGTTTTATGACAAGAATAATAATTTGGTAGGAGTTTACACCACGTTTCGTATATTTTTTTGTTTGTGTTTGTTTATAGAATTTCGTAAAATATTATCTAATTAACTTATATACTAGGCTACTAATCGCCAGGATGTTCAGGGCAGGAGCGATTTACTTCAAACCATCTATCTATACATCTGTGAACAACAAAATAGAAATAATTAAATAAAATTGAATTTAAAACTTGTATTTGATGATTACCCTTTGTGGTAAACACAAAGACATGGCAGCCTTGCAATAATGTCGCCGGGATTTAAATCCTCTAAGCAGATCACACATTCTCCTTTCGCGTCGGTTAAAACGTCCTCTGTAAAGAATTGAAATTATGTATTAATGATAGTAGATACAGAGTTCATGTTATAATATATAAGCTAAGCTAGACAACTTAGTAAGATGATTTGATGAAGTATTGCGTTAGGTTTGTGGGTTGACGCAAGTGAACATAAAGGGGTCCCATGGATTTCGAAGTTCAGTTCCGAAGCAACCGAGGAGCCGACATCATAGCGAAACAGGTCACGATGTTATATCCGCCTTCGATGTGCAACTGTCCAAAGTAGCAGGAAAACATAAGAAACCGACAAACTAAGGGGGATAACAGAATGCGTTTAGTGTTTAGAGACTAAAGCTGAAAAGGATCACTGGAGGTAAGCGTCCAGTGAGTCCAGAGTGCCTATTAGGGTGTGCTAGATCTGAGGTGTATTTTTGCTTTTCGTCTTTGTAACTCTCGGGAAAAAGGGTTTTTATTTTTGATGAAGATTTGACATTCAAGTTATGTGCTTTGCCGGTAAGGCATAAGTCTCATTAAGATGTTCATCAACTTACAAGACAATTTTCAGTAACTTTTCGATTTCGTATCCTTGCCAGCACGAGAAACGTTCGATCGAGGATATTGAGAGATACTACTCCAGGAACAATGTACGGAAGGTTTACCGGAAGGTTAAAATAATGTGCCAGCAAAACAAGTCCCGCATATAAACCTGAGAATATGGAAAGACTACTTCTGCAGACTGTATAATGGCGATGAAGACCATTTGCTGTCAAGCAGAATGAACCATTCAATTGAGATGATGATAGCCAAAACTCCCATCCACCTGATTGAAACGAAGTGCGGATAGCAATATCCAAGCTAAAATCCAACAAGGCTGCTGGACCTGACGTTTTACTAGTAGAGCTATTTAAAGCAGCTGGAGATGACTTGGTAGTGAGCATACACCAACTCATTTCTAAGATTTGGTCAGATGAATGGAATCTCAGCATCGTCTGCCCGGTCCACAAGAAAGGAGACTCCCTCAAGTGCTCCAATTACAGAGGCATCAGTCTCCTCAACATCGCCTACAAGAACCTTTCTGCCATATTGTGTGAACGGCTGTAGCCTTTCATCAACAACCCGATTGGCCCCTATCAGTGCACTTTCAGGCCATGAAAGTTCACCATAGACCAAATTTTCACACTTAGGCAGATCCTGGAAAAAAACCCCAGGAGTCCAGATCGATACCCATCACCTATTCATCGATTTCAAGGCCGCCAATGACAGCATAAGGAGCGATGAACTATATAGAGCCATGTCTAGTTTTGACATCCCTGCCAAACTCATCCGTCTGTGCAGGATGACGATGGAGAAAGCTCGCTGCTCCATCAAAGTTGGTAATGACCTCACCGAGACCTTCGATGTCATAAAAGGATTCAGATAAGGTGACGCGCTGTCATGCGACTTCTTCACCATCTTACTTGAAACAATTGTTCGAAACTCACAAGCCAACACACAAGGAACAAACTTTCAAAAGTCCGTTCAACTACTTGCATACGCCGACGATATTGACATTATTGGTAGAACACAGCGAGCTGTCACCGGTGCGTTCGCGAGTATAGAAATTGAAGCGGCTAAAATGGGTTTAACGGTAAACGAGGACAAAACAAAATATATGCTGTCAACAAAAAGGGACAGCCAACATCGACGAATCGGACAGAACGTCACAATAGACAGCTACAACTTCGAGGTAGTTTGTCTATCTCCGCACTGCCATAACATCAAAAAATGACATCTCGTCGGAAATCAATCGAAGGATTACTCTTGCCAACCACTGTTTCTTTGGGCTAAGAAAGCAATTGGGTAGTAAAGTTCTTTCTCGATCGACTAAAGAGACTCTATATAAGACCCTTATCATCCCAGCCTTGCTATATGGAGCTGAAGCATGAACTTTATTGAAAGTGGATGAAGATATCCTTGGTCGCTTGGAGAGACAAATCATCTGTAAGATATTCGGTCCAATTTGCGTTGACAGGTTTTGGAGGAAAAGATTCAACCACGGACTGTACGAGTTGTATAGCGACAACGACCTGGTCAAAAAATTGCGCATTGGGCGCGTAATATGGCTAGGACATGTAGAGCGTATGGACATCAACGCTCTGACTTGAAGAATATTCGATTCTAACCCGGAGGGTCAGCGTTGCAGAGGACGACCTCGCCTAAGAAGGCGTGCACAAGTAGAACAAGACTTCAACCAACTTGGAGTACCAGGGCCCTTGCATTAGCTCCATGGTGGAAAATCGATACTTAATTCCAAGCATAATAGGAAACATCGATTTGTCATCTGATAGGCAAGGACTGGCTTTTAATGTTGGACGAAATTACAGGTATACATCAGAAAAGATCTTAAGTAGTGCTGAAATCCAAACAGTAAGTTAAATGCTCTGCAATTGCTTACATTGGAATATACATATACATTTATGTTGGTAGATATCGCAAAAGAGGCTCGCTTAGCATGACGTTTACGTTTTGCTTACTCAATAAATGATTAACTATAAACGTCCTTTAAAGTTCAAATAAATTTCACAGTTTATTGCACCAACATTTATACATTTATCAGCTATCAGTATTGTATAGTTCGAAACAGCTGCTGTTATATGGCAATATGTTTGACCTTCGAGATGTGTTTTTAGCAAGAAAGAAATATATTTTGAATTCAACATTTGATTACGTACTTTGTTTATGAATATACGAGATTTTATTTGACAACTTACTCGTATCGCAATGCGAATATATGTATGTCAGCCAATTTAATTGTTATCTCGCCTGGCCCATAAAGCAAGATAGCCCAGTTCATTTGAGTACGAAATTAGCCTTTTAAAAGTGCGCATTATTTTGTTTTGGTTTTCTAAAAACAACACAAATGACTTGCAATTTTATACACGTTAAGGGTAGGTGGCAAAGTAACACATTTCTCTATAGCTACCAGATGAATCGTAACACTTGGGAAAACACAAACAAAGTAATGAATATGTAAGATTTGATCGGACTGCATATGTGCTGTTAGTCGTAGAACCGGACTGGACCTTGGCAATTCTAAATCAACACTATTATTTCATATAATTAACTTTTTTTTTATAAAAAAAGTAAAACCGAATGTAAACATTATGGAATAAACTAACAATTAATTTAATAAGTCACGTTTGTATATTTGTATTTAATTCTACTTACCATTATATGAGAGACGAGGTTTTGTTAGGCACATAACTAAATGACATTCTATGTCATCGGGCAGAACGAATTTACTACAAACTGGGCATTTGATACCTGTTAATAAGAAAGAGAAAAACAACACACACACACACGTTATTATTTAAAATTTAAAAAAATTATGTTATTAAAGTAATTGGATCATGTTATAGGTGGAGGAACTACACAAAATATAGTGATGTTTTATATAACAGATGTACTTATTTTGTTTAGGAAATATAATAGCAAAAATAAGAAGAATTTTTATCTCGTTGAAGCATTGCAGATGTAAATCGCATAAATATGCACATACATATATGTTTGAAGGTGTGTTACCGTAATCGATATTGGTACTGATTTACTTGAAATTTGTCAAAATGAGTAAATTAAATTATAAAATTGACCATAATTGTGATGCATTGTTTTCTAAATAAGGTTATGTAATAGATTCACACATCAGCTCTACTTAATTACTATTATTACTTGTGCTTTTTATTTTTTAATTAAAACACAATATAATGTAGGGTACAGACAGCTCCAAGCCAAGTTGAGCTGCTATGGTCAAACACAAGCTAATTAATTTGGCAGCACCGCCGTTTCGAGAATGTGTGAAAATCCAAATCCTCCAAAAGGATCCTCATGAGAAGCTTCTCACACAATCAAAAGGGCAGGTCGTTGCCGTACGGGCTTTAAGTTTTATTGAATGAAATAGAGATACAGGGTAGGCCATTTAAAGTGGAAGCATCGGGCAACCCTATTACTGTTGACAGCGCTATAACTAATGATAATGACATATCGCGTTGAAAGCGTCAGTCGAAGGAAAATACCATGGAACAGTACACTCCGAAGGAACGAGCTGAAATTGTTCAGTTATATTCATAATAACACATATAAGGCGTTTATACGCAAAATTTGTGAGCTCCGGTAGCCTTAGTAATGCCAGCCATGCATCCAGAAAACGAACAAGACGTTCCGGTGAAAATATTCAAACCGTACGAGCCAATATTGAGAAGACTCCAACAACATCGAGCTATCGTCGATCTCAGGAATTAGACATCCCTGGAACCACTCTCCGACGCATAACCTATGGGAGGTCCATTTGAACACCTTGGACTGGCCAACTTGCTGCCCTGACTTAAGTCCTATTTATACCATACTAGCTTGGTAGACATTAAAAAAAAAAACAGAATCCAGCACCCTTACCTTAGAATATCCTAAGATGGTTGCACTTGCAGAGTGGAACGGAATAGAACAGAATTTGATTGACAACCTTATCCGGAGTATGCTAATGTATGAGGCTGGACACTAGCATTATTATTGCCATTAAAAATTATTACAATTTACGCATGTTTTATTTGCGCTTTTCTAAATTTCTCCAGCAGTTAATAAACGGAACTCTTATCTGTGTAAAAACTGTAACCCTTTGCATGACACGTAAAATTTTTTAGTGTCTAGTGACACGTGGGCTTCTTTGGCCTACCACCCTAATTGATGCAAATTATGTGACTCAACAACTAACTGAAAGGAATTTACAAAGGCGCTCATGACTCTCATGAGCTACAGCGTTGCCAACACAACCCATTTAATTTCCTCATGGGTCAAAGAAGTCTACGTGTCATGCAAAGGGGTAAAATTGATAACAGTAAACGTGATTACAATTGCCGTCAGCAGTTTGAATCATTTCATTTACAATAAAACAATGTGTCACTATCATACTATCTACATAGGTATTTTTTTTTTATATAAAACTTAAAATACCATAATATTGACATTATCTTCGATCTTTATTTTTCTTTCCGGGTCCTAGACTTTACTTTGTTCATTGATTATACTTGAAAGGAATAGCCTAATAAAATTAATTTCAGATAACGGTAGGCCAGATTCTGCCTATGAAAATCAAACCACAGGGTTCACATAATTGTCTAAAAGAGAAGCTAGTGTTGGTTGGGGTTGTTGGTTGAGGCTTTGGTCCACCGCGGACTATGGCGCCACCTAAGTAACTGTTCATTTTCCGTTTTGCTGAGTAAAAAAAAAACAATTTCTTTTCCGGTCTCATTATCGGATACATCACACATGAATTGCATGGAAATCGGTTCTCTATCTTAAAATATAGCTTCCTTTTTAAATTAAAAAGCAAATAAAATACACGGCTTGACCGGTTTGTTATTTCGTTTGTATGTATGTACATAGGCAGATCTATATTAAGCTCCTCAACTCGATTTAAATTTCCAGAGGATCGGAAATTCACTTTCCAAATCCACTTATGACAGGTGTCCTGTGTCAGCGTAGGACAAGATGTTGGGTTAGATAGAGACAGCTGATTGATATTTATTGAGAAGAGATGAAAGATACAATTTGAGAGCGATGTTTTGTTCGCTGACACCTGTGCTGTAAAGGCTAGTACGGTGCACGGGCTAAACTATATTTTCCATACAAAATGCATCCTTACTAAACGCAAAGATAAAATTCCGCTGGGGAGTTTATCTGATTGGTACGATGTTCACTAAATACGCTGTTGCAAAGATGTCTCCACAGAATTTTAGCCAGCTATTTAAGGTCCGGGACATTTATTTCGGGGCGGAATTTTGACCAGCGTTGCCAGTTTAAAGAAATTATTTTAAATAAATAAATACTAAACTAATACAAATTTTTATTTTCTGATAACCTATCAGGTCGGTATGTGTGTTGAATATACATAATACCTTTTAACTGCTATACATCTCATTTTTTCTACTTTTTAGTTTTAAAATACGGCAATGAAAACCGTTTTCGTATGAATTCTGATATGTTTTACGATTTATTTTAATTATGCTAAAAATTGTGTAGGAATGTACATATCTTTAATCAAAAGGCAAAGCGGCTTAAGTCTATTTAAGCCAAAAATGATTTTTTTACATTTTCAAACCATTTAAAAAAATAAGCTTTTTTCGGTCTTATCAGCGTGTTTCTATTCCATCTAGAAGTCCTTTTTTTGGTGATGTCAAAACGGATTAATTCAACAAAACTCATACTTTTGCATCATTTTTCAAAGTTTAAAATTGCTCTCCTGAAAAATGCTTAAAATAGACAAGCCTCTTTGCCTTTGATTAAATTTATGAACATTATTGCGTTATATTAAACTGAATTGCAATTTTATAAACACATTCATTTCGTATTCTACGTTACAGAAAAAATTAAAATAATAAGCAGCACACATAAAAAAGGTTTATGACAAGGATGGCTTTATCAATTTCTACAACCAACTATGCAAAGAAAATTTATCTCTCATTTATCTTAGGTTTCGATGTGGAGACCGGCGGAAATTCAGCTGAGCGCGAGCACCGTACTAACCTTAATTTATGACTTCTGAAGCAATAGCGAAGTTCCCTTCGAAAAGATATTCTCGCCTAGCCTAGATCTTGTATGGCTTCAATAAACATTGTTATCAGCAGAATGCCGGAACCATTCCCTCAGCTATCTCAACTAACTGGTTGCAAACTTAGAAGTTAGTTTGCCATCAGTTTGACGACGTTGATATTCAGTAAGTTATTTGCAGCTATTTCTTTCAGCTGGCAACGAAGTCATAAATCAGAACTGCAACTCGTATTGCATATAAAAGAATGTTTATTTTGTTGAGTTCTTATGACCTTATACTAATCGAGAACTGCTCGTGACTTTCTTTCCAATCGATTTCCAGTTTTGAGCGAAATAAACTTCCTACATCTAGACACGGAATAATCACGGGAAAACTAGTTTTGATTAGTAGCGGTCAACCGATTTTTTTAAATCCACATTTTAACATCTAAACAACATGCTATCCACATTAGAACGATACCATATAGCCACAAGCGAGTATATAAAATGTATTTGGAATAAATTAAGCTCCCAGCAGCAGGAACAAGTTACTTGACCAAGTAAATACTCATAGTTGTATATAAAAACATGTAAAACCATTCAACCTCTCCCTGTTGTGGGCAGGTGACTGCCTGTCTGTCTTCAGTCAATAACTCACCATAAATTCTTGTGCTGCGGTGCGATGAAGCGTTTAACTGACGGAATTCTGTCTCCACATCCGGCATACACGTACTAACCACATACCCCATGGTATTTGCCGCACTTGTTTTTCTTCTTTGTTCTCTGTTATTCACTAAATCCACTTGACTATCTACGAGTACAAGTATCTACATAATGTATATAGTTGACTTATAATTTCCATTCCCAATATTATCGATTGTGGACTTTTCGCGCACACACAGTCGTATGTAGTACCCCATGCTTCCTCACAGATTTATCGATCGCGACATTTTGTGTGACCCCTAATCAGAAAAGTGCCGTTTTATATATGACATGCAAGAGAATTATTAATGAGCTCATACGAGTAACTTGACGGTGGTGGCTTGGGCCGGCCAAGAACTTGTTGCGATTTAAAAATTATGGAACAGTGATTTATTATTTAAATTAAACGAGTAAAAAACCGGCATTTATGTGAAACAATTTCAAAAAGAAAACGTTCCTCTTCATTGTAGTTTTGTGTGCTGCCGGTGGGTGTTATTTTCACCGGCTCGTATAAAAGTTGGGGAGACACACCCAGAGACCCAGAATGAATGCTAAGCAAATTACAAAGATAAAAACACACATCAGAAACAACACAAATGAGGTAAGCAAAACCAAGCACGCAGAAATTTGGATTTGACCATGACACTATTACGATACGTAGATGAGGGGGACGCCTGGCGCAATTATCTCGCAGCCTACAGTCCCCCTAACTTTTAAAAAAATTATGTACTGGATATGTAAAGCCATACCCCACTGGAGCAGTATACCGCTGCAGTGCGCCTTAACTGAGTGTTGTCGGCGAGCACCCTTTTTAATCAGAGGGTGAATCGCCAGACATATCTCATTCATTTTTAACAGAAACCAAGTGTGAATTATAACGAATGAAAAACTCATTCGATTGTGAATGATTAAACGATTAGGGGTGCAGCACATTTCAAATTCGTTAGAGGTTTTTTTTTGTGTGATGTTTGTTATGCTTTTTGTGCATTGCTTTTGCTTTCAAGAGTGATCTTACAATATCAATTCTCCTATTCTCTGTAGAAAACGTTGCATAAATTAAGGTTTATTTATTCATTTCGCTTCGGTAAAAACGAGATTTGACTTGGTATGGATGCAGAAAGCAAATGCAAATTGCAAATTGCAAATTGAATTTCTGAATCGACATGTGGAAAATAAATGTCTCTTTTATGATACCACGTGACAAAGTATAAAGAACCAGACCGTTTTCGGAAACGTCAAAATTATCGTGAAATTATCTTCAATAGGCGTTTTTTGTTCAAATCTATATAGGCTTAACTGGAAGTTAGAAAAAGCACTCGTCAGTGACTTGGCAGCACTATGATAACTTTGACAGCTGCCCATCGGCAATTTTCCCATTGAAATCAAATAAATAAAATCTTTGACCACACATTTTTTAAAGAAAAAACAAAAATTATATTTAAAAATTAAAAAAAAAATTCAAATAAAATTTATAAGATTGTTTAATTTTTTCAAATTCCAAAAAAAATTCAAATAAAATTTATAAATTCGTTTAATTTTTTTACATTTTCTCTTTGGAATCCATGTTTTCGTCCCCGCAATTTTTCACGATAATGTCACACTTACATATACGTCATATTTGACATTTCTACAACATTTGCGATCACAATTGACAAAAAATAGTTTGGTAGCACATTTTTCTATCCAGGCTTAGGACCTAAGACTGGATAACTATCCAGATTTTGTAAACCTATACGGGCATAGTTGTTGTTGTACTTAACATGGAAAACATGTTTAGTCTATATAGATTTGAAAAAAAAACACGCCTAATGCAAAGGTAAATCATCTGCGAACGTCAAATTGCAAACGCCATTTGACTTGTGAAAATCTTTGCAAATGCAGTTTAAAATGGCTTCGCAAATTTTTTTTATTTGAAAATCTCATAGTTACTTCGGGTAATTCAAATGGATAACAATATTTGCAAAAGAAAAGAAAAACGATCTGATTTTGAAAATGTGTAATAATTTTAATCGTGCAAAAATTCCAAAAGTGAAGAATTCAGTAAATTTTCTGATGAAACATTCACAAATCCTTCTAAGCAATTCAAAAATTTAATATCTTACTTATTTTTTCTTTGTTTATGTACTTCGCAAGCCAAATTTGTTGTCTGCGTTTCTGCAATACAAATGACGCGCAAATGATGTTTTCAAGCAAATGACATAAGCAATCTGCATTATCGATCACCATGCTAATGCAGTTTGACTCTGCAGATGTTCTCAAACAAATGAGTTTTGAAACTTGCGTTTTCGAATACGCTGCAAAAGCCATTTTGATGCAAATGACGTTTCCGAAAACACTCCTATAACCCAACTTATCAGTATTTAGCTGTTGGTATGGCAGCACTTTTTAGATACATACCTATACATATCCATATATTGGTACATATGGTTTGTGACTTGGGTATAAGCTGTCAAAACATGGCTCCCCAAATAATCAGCAGAGCTCATTTGCAGGGGACACGCAGGTCGATTTTGGACTCGAAGAGTCAGGACTTTCGAAACTACATCTATTCACGATCATTTTGCAAAAGGAATTTTTAAAATCCGAGGAGTAGTGTGTACTAAAATTAATTTGAACCCTTAGTATGACAACGCATCAGAGGAAGAATAGAATAGACAGCTAGGTAAGTATCCAAAAAAAAATTCAAGGATTGTTCAAGTGTAAATGGAAAGTACGTATGAAAATATTCAAATAAATTGCGCCAGTTGTTCGGGAGCAAATGCAAAAACATTCGACCTGCGGGTCCCCTTAAGTCTTAAGTGTGATTGCTTCTCTTTTTATTTTGAATTCTAAACATCTTTGACTCATTATCGTATTATTTCACAAGTGACAGGCTTTTATGATTCATTGTGGTTTTCGTAACTTTTGGAGATCAACGTTCTGATTCGATTTCATATTACACTTTGTTCTTTATTTACTTGTGAAATCAATGAGTGTAAATAGATCTAAGTAATTAAATTCATTAATTAAGTTGTTGCGTTAATTCACAGAATTAAAACAGAGAAAAAAAACTGACAGACTTTGCATTTTTTTTTGCATTAGGTACTGAAATTAGCGATGAAAGTTGTACGACTGGCTCTGGTCTCAGATTAGGTATGCATTTTTTTTTGTTCGTTTTCTTTTTAGAGGTCAAGTAAAGCAAAACAAGATACACCCCACAGACTTACTGCGTAAAGTAAGACCTTAACTCTGAATCGGGAAACTGCAAGTGGCGATTTCTATTTCGTCAGCAAACTTAGCTGGTTTTGAAGCAATTATTGACACAAATAATATGCGTTATAAATACATATTATGATGAAGGACTTTATTTCATGGAAGTATTTTTCATCGAACTACGTGTTCGATGAAGTGTGACATCTAGACTTGTTTATCTAATTCGAAAGTTGAGCATGTAATCAATTTATGGTAAAATGTGATTGATCTAAAATGACATGTGACTTCATCAGGATTTTACCACGGTACAAACTGGGAGTGGGAGTGTTGATTCAATTACTATAAATCCGTTGTAATTTCAAATTTTAAAATTATCTTTGTTTATTTCGCAGACTATAAAGCTCAGCAGAGCGGTATTAGATTTTTGTGTGACACATTCGCAGCGATGTGAGCAAAAACTAGATCCGAATTGAAATAATTAAGAGATATCGTATTACGTTTTCTGTATTATGATATTTTATCTCATACATTATCTGTATTAGGGACCAAAAAAACCAAAAAAAAAGATCGAATTCGTGCATTCCAGAAGGTAAGGCATTAATGACTTTTCTTTTAAATTTTTTTATATGCCGTTAAGAACGAAGTGCATACATATTTAATTTTATATTTACATACACTCGTGGACCAAAAACCTTCGCAATCGAAATAATTTGTAGTCTCTGCTTTCCGATGGGAGCCAATTTTTTTTATGGTGAAATTATTTATAAGCATATAATTTTTTAGTTATTGCCAATATTTTAACTAAGTATCTGAATATCCTTCAAGACTACTTGTAAGTGATCTGTATTTTTTTTTATTTGGTAATAAGTCACAATGGGTTCGATTTTTAAATGATTTAGAATGGTGTTGACTCTTGAAGAGAAAGCGTATATTGCTGCTTTGCGTAAAGAAAAAGAGTCAAACCGTGATATTGCTCGTCGACTAGGATTTATTGAATGGAGTTTGCGAAACATTTTGGAAAATTTTCAACTAGAGAGCTCTACTGCTCGTAAAGCTGGAAGCGGAAGACCCAGAAGACATCTCCTGTAAATCAATGTCTGATCCAGCGAATTGGTTTAAAAAACCGGGATATTAACTGGTCATTCCAAAAGCTAACTGGGAAACAATAAGTAATCGGACAGTATCGAATATGCTTAATGGAATCGGAGTTAATGTAAGGCGCGCTGCAGAAAAAACCACTGTTAACACCGCGAATTAAAAAAACTAAGGCTTGAATGAGCAAAAACTTATACAAATTGAACTCAGACCAAAGGGGAAAGAGTGATATTTTCGGATGAGACCAAATTTAATTTATTTGGCCCAGGCGGCAACGTGGCGGTGGTTCACCGAAGAAAATGTGAACAATATTCAAATAATTGCATTTTTGGTATGGGGGCAATAACCAGATTTGGTGTTGGATAAATTGTAATCCTTAGGGGCGCAGTAAATGCACAGAATAACAAAAAATTATAAAAAACGATGTTGTGCCTACTTTAAAGCAACTTTGTCAAACTGCGATAGTGTAATTTTTCAGGACGATGCAGGTCTTAAAAATAGTTTTGTAGATTTTGGAGGGAATCAGAAGCGCATAAAAAATGTTGAAGACTTCATGTAATTCTATGCAGCCACAAAAAAGTTATGGCTCTTTAAACTCAAAATTATGAAAATTTATTGTCCCAATTTTTTACTTAAAATGCATTTTTCTCAAAACTTTTCCTTAAGTTAAAAAAAAATGTTTTATAAAACTTTAATCTTTGACCAATTCTTTCAAGTACGGCTTGCAGAAGTTGTAGTAAAAGCCATTTTTTGTCACACAAAAATGAGAAAAAACCATTGGAGCAGAACGAATGCAACACCAAGACAAAGCGAAAGTATAAAACGCAATGTAAAAATGTCAAACTACATATTTTTTCATATGAAGAACATGTGAGTCTGTCCACATGAGGAAGCTACATGAAATTATAAATCGCTAGCGCAATTAGAAATGTTTTGTTTACAATTAAAATCAAAAAAGGTCCAGCTAGACTCATGTGTCAGTCCGAGGGTTAACGTTCCTCTGATTGGTGTCCTACTTTGTTCTTTTCACACTACAGCAAATTGCTTCGGAATTTTCTCTGTGAAACGTTGTTAATAACGTTGCTGTTGTTGTTCTACTAACAATGACTTCCAAAGAAGCAAAAAACTTTGGTCATCATGCTCTGGTTTACTAGAGAGTACATATCTGACGTCCAAAAGGTGTCACATCTCTTCACTTTTGTGAGAAAAGGGTTGAAAATGGAGCAAAAAGTGTAAAGAGTTTAACCAATACTTGAACGATTTTTCAGCAGAATTTTAATCAGCATTTGTGGTAAGAGTTAGAGTTACTCCTCACAGAATTTAAAAGAGCCTCAAAAAATCAGAAACTGTAGTAGCGTCAAAAATGTCCCGAAAAACTGTGCGTGTCGATATACATAGCCTAATAGCCACACCATATAAGAGCAAAAGGAGTCAATTGGTATGAGCCAAATTTGCTTCTAATCATTAATTTTTAATCAAATAAATGCCACTATTTCGAAAGTGTGTTGAATCACGTGTCAAAAGGACCTGTTTGTGACTTTGTGATTGTGTATTTACAAATGTATATAAATGTAGAGTTTCTAAAATCCCAATACCGAGCTAACATTTAAACACAATTTGTAATTTCACACCACCACCACCGTTTTTAAATTAAAAAAATATTTATACAACTGATTTATTCGCAGTCGTACAACTGAGCAAATAAAATTTCCTAATGAGTCTAATTCTATTCTATTCCAAAATACATTCTTTAAAAATGTTAACACACTATTTAGTTAGGTATATTAAAACCACAAACCACCACCACCACCACCAACAACAACAACAACAGAACAAAGCAAACCAAATAGGTCAGAGTTCAAATGGGAAAACTTGTTAGGTATACAGAAATCCCATCAACCCATTTGAAAAGTTTTCATGTAACTCTAGATTGATTGATGATCAAACACAAAAAAAAAATGTAAATCAAGGACAGTTCCAACCCCCGATGATATCTGACACTTCTACCTTCAGTTTTAATAACTTCTGATCGCATTTCTGACGTCCAAAAAAAAAAAACCAATGTTAATCATAAATGCTACCCATAAAGTGAGTCATTCGTAGCTTTTAAACATTTACATTTCTAGCTTCTAGTTATCAAGTTATCAACCCGATAAAGCACTTCGGAAAAAAAATATAAATCAACATTCCCCATTAGGAATAATTTAAGTACAAATACACTGTTCCGTAATAAATGCGGCGATAGGCAAATTCCATGAATCAAAAAATGCGACTAACAACGGAACCGCGAAGACCTGCAGCAATAGGTATTACTGTTCGATTCGAAGCAACTTTTTCACTGGCCACTCGCAACCCATTCATTGGTAGCAGAGCCTTGCTTCAGACCAACCGGCATTCCATTATTAAGGGGGTGTAGGTACGAACATCCTTGCATACACACCCTTCTCCTGTACAGAAACAAATTAAAATAATAACAGACCATTCACAGCCCCATTTATTTGGTGGTGTGTATTGAGGTACTAGGTACTACAAGGGACCTTCTTGTATACAACTGTGTAAGAGGAGTACATGTTTTCAATTCCGATAAAATGCATTCGTTATAATCATTTGACTACGATACCAGTGTACGTACGTATTAAGATTATTATTGTAGATACAAAGTGTGACACATATACTTATGGGTTTTTATTTGTATGTACTTAGTGTGTACATACTTAGATTTAATTACTTTTTGTACTGAGGTTTCGTAGAAATAAGTTTTATGAATCATAGAAGTAGAAGACGTGGATCTTCATTGACTTCTCAATGCTACAGGATGCGCATCTTAAACAATTATCACCTTATCAGCTGCCATTGTCTTCTTAGTTTTATCTGAATCACATGAATCTACTCGTACGTAGGTATAATTTGTCAGCGAGCAACAAAAGAACAAAAATTTGTTGTTTGTCCAGAATACGTTGGCTGATAACATTTTTGTTTTTATTCATTGTTCTAGCTGCTGCTTCTGGCGATGATGAGTTCGCTCCCTCTTTCTTTGAAATATTCTAAATCAATATACATACAAGTACATTTGCTGTTTGTATACAGCCATACATGCACACATGTCTAGCTTGGTCAAATAATTAAATTAAGAATCACATTGACTGATGGAAATTAAAATAATGGCGTCAAACTTTGTATAGCAAAGACAAATTAATTAACAGAAGCAGGTTATTAAAATGTCTAAGAAACAAAAAACAAAGAAAACATTTTTATTTAATTAGTAAAATTTAATTTATGTAAGATACGCAGTTAGATTTTATAAACCTATTTTTTCTGTGATATTTAACTGATCGCGCTGCTGCAACGAAAATGGCAGAAGCTTTGGTAATGACAAAGTCCATGGTCTCAGTCAATCAGAGGCGGTTGACTAGATATAGTCACTATAAAACTGAACGAAGATGAGTCCAAAATATGTTACTTTAAAAGACAAGCGCTGGTTGATTAATCGAAGTTTCGTGAATTCTAACCTAGTTTTCCAATGGCAGTCATTCGTTTTAAATGAAACGTCAAACCCGCATTGCGATTGTGGATCGCATTTTTCTGATCGACTAGGACTAGTACATGTATGTACATACATATGCTGTATGTGTACATATTTTTAAAGTTTTTAATGAATATTTATTTGGTAAAATAACTTCTTCCTATGTATTTTCATTTAGTTCGAGAGGATTAGATTTATTTAATAGTCGAGTCTAGCTTTGAATTTCCAGTGATATCAATCGAAAAGGTTTTAAATCAAATTTAAATAAACTTATTGCAGCAAATTCATAGTCAGCCCATGAATAGTGCCTGGAGCCGACTTTAGTTACAGCCGGCACTAAATAAAAAAACCAGTTATAACTTTTCGTTATTCATAAACACTTCTTGCCTATATGTCATCGGGAATGTGAATCGGGGATTCACTCATTCTGAATCCAATGGAACAACAAAACCGCTTCTGCTCAATTTTGAAGTTTTTTTCGTTGTGTTTTCGCTTCTGGAGTGGATTCTGACATGAAATCGAGAAGCGAAATTCTCTTCTCAGAATCGTAAGAAGAGAAATTTATGTGCCAAAGGAACGATTTCAGAAGAATTCGTTTTGATTCTGGATGCTCTTGGACGTCCAATGGAAAATGACAAGTATCGACTTTAGAGTGTTATGGTAAGTGATTTGAACGAACAAACCCAAACGTCAAAATATTGTATGAGAAATTTAATAATTTTTAAATTTAATTTAAAAATCAGGCTTTCTATCGATTAACAACTTCATCTACTTACTTCCTTCGAGGTGGTCAAGATTCAACTCCTATGTAATATAATAATGCCAGGTTTGGCATTGCAGCCACTGCTGAGTGTTTGTTACAAATATGAAATGCGCTTTTGTACTTGTACAGACAGACAAGATAAAACTTACGATGGCGTCATGTATAAAAGTTTATTACAACCACTGAATGTCTGAAAAACAACTAAACTTAAAAAATCTAAAGGCTTAAGAACCCGAAACCATATTGGTATAACTAACAAATGTCTAACAACGAAGGGATTTCCGGTTGATCAAGCTTGATACATCAACGTAAGTAGAAGAGTCGTTTAAATCCACTATTTTTCCAATAAACCAAACAAAACCAGGAGGTTTCATCAAATTTATTCAAACTTCCGAAGTTTCGCCATACATTTTCGAGGTTTCTGCGAAACCTAGTTGAAACATCTTTAAGTTCATCTGTCCGTGGGGGGTTGTCAAAACGAACAAACCTACAGCCTGAACTTCGGTTTATTTTGATGTTCATTAGGTCTGTTCAGTAAAAAAAAGTCAGATCAGAACAGCACAGATTTGTGGGAAAATGTCAGATCAAGTCAGCACAGAAAAATACAGCCATATTCAATTACAGCTGATTTTGACATTTCTCACGATTCTGTTCTACCTCAAAAGTAGGTGCAGAAAAGTTGTCCAGCACAGAAACAAACAGCCTCAAAAGGAGATGTCTTCCACAAGGGAAGTCTTAACATTTCAATTAGGAAACTATTCCAACTACATACATATATTGGTGCACATTGGTGGAATATTCATTCAAAGTATACAAAATTAAACCCATTACTTTGCAAGAATCTGGATTCACTTATGGGTCATCTGAAGATCCAACTCAAATCAACAACGATGTCCTGTACCGAGAAAGACCAAACTCAAAGCCAATCCCTAAAACGTACACTAACTAAAACAATTGTTTCTTTTAGCGACAAACTTCATTTACTTCACGGTAGCTTTTGGTGCATCTAGAAGGTTTCGTTATCAAGCGGACAGTTTTTACCAGACATTGATTTTAACCTATTATCTGGATACGATTAGCATAAGCTTCCATTTACGAGATGCGCCTCTTTCTAGCAGTTTACGAGGATGATGAATACGTGGCCGCTCTGGAGAGGAGAGTTTATTATTGTTTAATGATAACTATGAAGATATTTAGAGTTGTGAAATAAAAGGAATCATTTAAATTTAAAAGAAAATGATAGTTAAACGTATAGTGACTTTTTAGTGGTTAGCCTTTAATTTTTCTGAAATTATGAAATTAGTTCAAGAAAGTGTTGAAAACCATATTTCGAAACTATTATTCAGCAAACAATTGTTTAGCCAGCCACAGCTAATGACATTTGAAATCCCTTCACCTCGGTGGGAACGGGTTACTCAGGTTTAGGTAAAAGCTCATCGAAACCTCGAGATTTCAATTCAGTGGGAACATAGTATTACTTTAAATAATAAGGAAGAACCTAATTACTGAATTTATTTAGGGTGATAAGGGGATACAGTTCCAGGGAGAATTTTGAAACCAGGTAAAAAAGTTGTTAGTAAAATTGAAGAAACGACTAAGACGCGTATAGGTATGTTTTGCATATGTTATTAAAAAACAACAAAAAACGTTTTCGAATAGCTACCTTCCATTGATGGCGGCCCTAAACAAATTCTCGTTTGTAGCGCCACCACCGTGGCAGTTTCCGTTTTATCAAAAAATAAAAATCAGGTACTACCTATGTACATATGTATAAGGAAAATGAGGCATCTAAACTGATGTATTAAACTCATTTCACTATTTCTATTTATCTATATAGTCAAACTTCCGTATAACGAATCCGCACGGGACCAGAAAATCACTTCGTTATATAGAAAATTCGTTATACAGAAATTAGGAATTTTTATTTTATCAACTTTTATTAATAGTAATCAGTAATTTTAGTTTGGATTACACTCTTCCATTTTTCTTCCTTAGCAAAATCTTCTAATACATACAGAGATTCAAACACATTAGTCGGTACGTTACTCCTCATCGCCAGAAAGGTTCGAAATACGTCAATTTTATTTTTTTTTTTTTTTTTATTTATTTAATTGACTGCTTACACATTAAGATACAATATCTTATGAACTAGTGATAAGCTATATAATTATAATATGATGAAAAGCAATAGAGAAGTATTTTGAAAAATTAAAAGTTAAATGAAAACTACTGTTGAGTAGAAAATGGGGTAAAGAAAAATGTTATATATATACATATGTACATAATGATTCTCCAATTGAAAAAAGAAAAATTCAGGAGATAAAAAAAAAAAAAAACCAAACTAAAAACTAAAATAATTTATATTTGAAATCTTTTAAAAATAAAAATTCATATCTCCATTTAAAAGCAATATCTATTTGCATATCAGCCTCGATGAGATTGAAAGTAAATCCGTAGCTCTCTCCGAAATTGTACTATGTTACTGACTCTCTTAACATGCCGTGGTAAAGAGTTCCATAAGCGGACTGCGTTGATGAAAAACTGGCGTTCAGAGGTCAAACACGAATAGCGAGGATGAGTGATCTGTTCCGATCTATTAGACGAGGACATACTTAGTCTACTAAAGAGATAACAAGGTTGATGGGTATGTATGACATTGAATAGCAGAATCAGTGCTCTATATCGCAATAGGTTGTCAAAAGAAAAATTAAAAATTCTCCTTGAGAAATTTGAAATATGGTCAAATCTTTTTAGGCCATATATGTACCGTGCTGTATTGTTATAGGCAACGTTAAGCTTACGCCTGCTGGTAGCATCACTATTGCAAAATAGTTCACAGCCGTATATAAGGATAGGTATAACTAGTGTTTTTGCTAGCATTAGACGCGTTTTAAGTGGCGTAAAGTACTGTGTGGACCCTAGCAAACGAAGAACTCAATACACTTTCCCTACAGCCGCATTGATATGCGTATCCCAACTTAAAGTCCTATTAAACACCATTCCAAGATTTTTTGCGGTTTGAACATATTCTATAGGAGAATTGTTCAACATTATGTTTGGAAAATAGGACAGGTTAAAGGACTTCCTGCTGATAACGATGCATTTAGACTTCTTTGGATTAAGAAACAACCCGTTTTTTATCGACCAAGACGAGATGCTCTGTAAATCAAGATTTATGGAATTAGCACAATCTTCGATGAGACCCAGCGGGCAACTTTTAAATAACTGAACATCATCAGCATACATTTGAATCGAGGAAGTCGAAATTTGTAGAGGGAGCTCATTAATGTAAAGGGAGAAAAGGAGAGGACCCAATATTGAGCCTTGTGGCACACCTCTGATTGTGGGAAAAAAGTTGGACACATTGTTGGCAACCGCAACAGCTTGCTTTCTGTCAGAAAGATACGACAGCAACAAGTTTGCAGCAGGAGCTGTAAAATAGTATAACGTTAAGAGCTTGTTGCACAAATTAAGATGATCTACGGTATCGAAAGCTTTGGAAAAATCGAGAAGTACCAAAAATGTAACATTGTCCTCGTCCAAAGCCTTTCGTACATCTTCAACAACGTTAATAAGAGCGGTCATACAACTATGTTTTTGACGGAAACCGGAAAGGCGAAAGAATGTTCCGAGTTCTAATAATTTTTTTTTACAAATCTACCATTCAGTGATTTAAAAATGTATAGGCAGAGAATTAGATATATTTGTTTAAGCATTACCTTTTCTTCTTGGCATTGCCAGAAGCCACGAAAACCCCTGTCCAATTCCTAGACTAGTACTAAACACAACAACCGAAGGGATCTTCCATCTTCCGCTATAAGTATATATACAATGTACATATCCTTAATCGCCATTCAGATAGATGCATCACATCCAAATATTTCTGAATAACCAATTGAGATAAATGATAAAAGAAAGCATTGTTTTTGGTGACGCGATTCACTGTGACATCGAACTGAATGATGACAACAGAACTGGGAAAGTACAAACTGTCACAAATCTGGCAAACACGGTTTGTGATTGCTTACGTCAATATGAATATTGGTTAACGTATGTAGTGCACGGAAGCCGGAAGGTGACTAACTTTGTCCAAAAAAACACTGCAATTGTTGATACAAATGATATGTACATAAGAGGTACAAGAAAAAATTTACTCCGAAAATTATGCATGTCATATTGGGATTCATTTACTCAGGAAAATGGGTCACTCTTAACCAACATGACCCAGAAAAGTTGACAAAAATCCAAAAGCATTGGATATTAATTGGAATTTAAACAGGATAAACTACGTTGAAGAATCTTTAAGAAAAGTAACTTACCGCACTCTTCTGCAATCCACTTTTAGTGAATTCAACCACCATAAGTGGAATTAAATTATGAATTGTGGATTGTATGTTCGAAAGTGAATATTCTGGTGTTCTACATTCCACTCGAAATGACAACTGTAAATTAGTGTTCTGCATTCCGAAAATCCTTTGATTTTAGTGAATTTAAATCACTTGAGTTTCTTGACGTGAATTGAATTCACATGACGTTGTAAAATGAATTAATTAATTAAATAAAACTTGTATTGCAAAATGTTTATCTAACAAGGGCAAGATCAAAACCCTTTCCCACAGACCTTTGGTAACATCCTTCAGCCTCGCGGGATTCACCGTGTAAAACAAAATAGAATCCATTTTTAATAAAATTTTAGTAAATGACATAACAAAAACAAGGAACTGAAAATCTGAAATAATTTTGAAATTATTTTACAGCTGATTTTGACATTACAAACCGAATTCCATTTCGAGTGAATTCCAAATTCGATTTCAATCCACTTTCACTCGAAATGCAGAACAGGGCGGTTAGTTATGCATTTACATACAAGTCTTGTAACCTTGACATAGATGACACTATACGTAATGGGCTAACACGGGAGAATTGCTACATTTTTTTATTTGCCTATAGAAACTTTTTATTTTTGGATTGCAGTTTTTTGTCTTTCAAATATTTTAGTGAATATGTGGAACGCACACATGTAAATACATACATACATAAATTATGTTCGAACTTTAGCTTATTCTCTTCAATTTGACAGTTCGACATTTACCTTGCCACTACACCATGAAGAAGCACAATGGTTGCCGGCCCCTGATTCAGTTGCTTTATTCGAGCCATCTGTCTACGTAGTTATTCCATATTTATTTTTCGGTCTCTTATGTGGCAATCGAATTGGTAGTACTTGTCAACAATATTTTAGTATGTTTATTCACCCAAAAAATAAGTTATTAATTTGTTATAATGCATCAATAGAAAATCACTCAACACACAAACATACATACAGTTTACCTACACATTAGCATGACTCTGCCAAAAACTAGTTTCGACAATTATTATCGGACTGCCACTGCCAGTAAATAATAAACACAACACAACTAAATGAATCCCTATAAATCGTGTGTCTGATTTGAATTGAAACCATACATCAGTCAGTTTTCATCTATACTTATTGCTCATTGCTTACCAATATATTTGCTAGTTTGCTGTTGGTGTCCATTGTGGGCATTTTGACTGCTGAATGCCTGTCCCATTTTGATTTTCGTTCAGAATCAGGAAACAAAAACAAAAAAACCCGAGTATGAGTTGCACTATTCGAATTAATAGAATACACGGCCTTTTACAGAATACACGAGCAACGGAATCAGCGAATACGAAAATAACCTGTGTGTTCTTATCTACGAAATGATACCAACAACAGACCGACGACAAGTTAAACTGAACAACAATATTAATAAATTTATTCACGTATATAAATGTAGAATTGTTAATGTCTTATAATTGCGCGTTTCGAAAAAAATAAAGAAAAATAATATGTATGTAGTATATGTACTGTACATATATACTCGTCGTTATCGTTCACGTTTACCAGCCACACCAACTGCCAGCAAACAAAATATTTATTCGTAAATTAACAAATAAAAAAGAATCACCAACAAACAACCAGTCTGTCAATTATTGTGCACAGACGAGAAGCGCTACAAGAGCAGTGCTCTGCTCTGTGGTGGTGCCCTTCTCTGAGAAATGGAACCGGAAAATGATTACAACCAGAAGAAGGCACAACAAAGACGTAACGCTGCTGCTGCAGTAGGAAGTCCAACACCACAATCCGCAGTCTTTTCTCTGTCTCTGCTGCGCAGCTATATAAATTTGCACAGAATTCTATTTTTGGATAAAAATCGGTCTAAAACGTCGTCTTTAACAAAACAAAAAAAAAAACAGAAAAAACGAAAACAACGGAAACCGAAACTCACAAGAGATCACTGGTTTTTCGCATGTTCATTCGAAAGGGGTATTTTTAAAACAAAGTAATAATAGCTCGTACTTTTCTGATATATGTATATAAAAAAAAACCCTTCTTGTTTTAACACCACCACTACGAGTATTTTAGATCTTCGAACGACTTCGAGTGCTAATAAGATTTTAATTTTATTTTTTTTTATTATCTTTCGCAATAGCGAACAAAATCGAAGAAAAAATTACTAGGAACCGCCTCGCGAGATCTTAAAGAAGTTTCTCCAAACAGCACGTAAATTGAACTGCTAAATAAAATTACTCATTGATTTAAAATGCACAAAAGGTAAAGAGCTTTCAGAGTTTTTGCTTGAAATGTCTGACGGCGCGGCGTATTATATGATGATGATGAACGAACGAATAAGTACAGAGGAGGCAGACATTAGGCAATCTCACTCTGGTATCGTTGTGTAACTCTGTTTACACCTTTTCTATGGTGAAGCACCTAGTTTCTTGGTTTCACTTGCTTTATTTCCACCATCTTAACTAATTCAATATTATTTGTCTGCAATGTGAAAGAAAAAAGCTTACGCTTTTCTTGCCTCTCTCACTCTATTCACACTCTGGTGCTAGGCTCTCTCTTGAGTGAATTCTCCACAGCATCGAAACCGATACAATACGGAACGAATACCGATTTACCGAACCAACTTAACTTATACTGGCCAGAAAGAAAGCTTCTTTTAGGCAAAACACAAATTCAAAAAATGACGCACAGTGGTGTTGGTCAGGGAGTGAAGTGTGTAAACAGGCCAAAGAACAAGAGTGAACTACTGTCGCTGGCGGAGACATTGAACCTGGCCACAGCTGCCAGTTACATATGATTATTTGTTCCTACTCTTCTTTATCGTCATCTTATCGAAAGAAAACCGATTCCGTGTATCTTTTGCTGATCCCAAAAAGGCAATCCAGGCAGGATTGACCTTTGTGCTGGGAATGCAACTCGCCCCATTTGATTAGCCTTATCAACGTGCCTGATAACTGTTATTGACTTTGTGATAGGAATGTTTGTTTGATGACAGTGGCCAATTGAGAAAATGCCTGTAGTTTGCCTATGCTATTAACAATCTACTTCAATTGTTACACAGTATTTTTGTTCGGGAAGTCGGATGCTTGTTGCTTTTGAGATTGCAATAGGTGACACCTTTTAAATAGCACACAGTGTTGAGTTAATGATGCACTCATATATGTATACTGCATACAGTATACATATTTCATGGATGCACACAGATATTAAATTAATTCTACATTTACAAATACCTTTGTTTTAATGAAAAAGTAAGCTCGACACGAGATCGAGTGTTGTAGCGGGAGTAATAACCGAAAAGCGTAGAACAATATTAAAATAAGGTCATACAACTCGGGGCAAACGAACCTGCTTCAGAGAATATCGTCTATGTAATTTTCAGAGTAGTTGCCAGAGTCACTGCAATAGAAGAGGAAACTAAGAGCCACCAAATTAGGCAGATAGATCGGTATACACCGGAACGACAACTATATATTTAAGACAATCGGTAATATTTTCGAACCAAGTCTGGACTAAATAAATAGAGGAGGGAAACTGTATATCAGCTCCGCACTGCGGCTTTTGAACGTAGTGAATTCTGTGAGGACGTGCAGGGGTGACCCATCACTTCGGGAAGAAATTTTAAGGGTGTGTCTGTTCAAATCAGAAACTTCGACTTTGTATTGTATTGTATTGTATTGTATTTATTTATTTAGCGGATACTCCACTATTTAGATTCATTATAATGATAACAATAATTACAAAATCTTCGTTTAAGCTCTATAGTATAATAAATAATAATAATAAGTACAGTAGCATAATAAATATTAATAATAAATATAGACAAAATTACATATTGTCAAGGAACTTATGTATATTTTACAAAATCTATGGTTTTTCTTTTGAATATAGAAATGTTTCGTTCATTCTTAATTTCTACTGGCATTGAGTTAAATAATTGGAAGCCTTTGTATATATTGCTGTTTTGTGTGACACTATTTAGGTAGGGAGGTAGCCTAAAGTCTCCTCCATTTCGTAAGTGGTAAGGTTGAGATTCACCAACATATCTCAGATATTTTTTTAAGTACATTGGTAAAGTTTAGATCAGACAATTGGTGTATACGTAAATATTTATGTATAAATTTGATATAAAAATACGTAAATCGTCTGAACCACAAATTTGATGGACATAAATGGCATACATAAACGATTTCTGTCTCATTTATGTATAGCATACAAAAATCGAATTTGATAACATACACAAATCGTCTGATCGGGTACATAAATTAATTTATGACTATTCGTGTACATTTACATATGTACCATTTATGTATGTATTTCAAAACGTTGGTGTATTCTGAAAATTGATGCATACACGAATTTCGTGCGTATACATAAGTGGTTTTGAGAGTTCAGTTGAATATTCAATATCCCAGTATGGAATCTATGGCGATTTCATCATGAAAATCTTGAAGAAAGCAGTGCCTTTCCAAAATCATGCCTAGGAATTTATTCTTGTTTTAAAATTCAAACTACTTTTTAAATTTGAGATTCAATGCCTCAGCACTTCGCTTCTCAGGGAATGACCTTTTTCAGTGCTGTGTTTAAGCCTTGCCAAGGTAGCGACTTTATAATGGCATCTGTTTTAAAATAGTAAATTCTAACCATACTTTTGAATAACCTGGCAACGATGGCATTACCGTTTATGACATCGCGATGTTAAATATTAAAATAATGCATGATATAATGCCAAAAGGAAGCGATGATTAGCATGGGAAGGTCATAAAGAATGACTGTGGTTATGTGTAAGTTCGCTAATGGGATCTTCAAGTTCGCACGAGATTGCATCAAGCACTTTCGGAATAATGGTGGAGATGATATTCTGCGGATTGCGGAGAAGATACTGGAGCGAGCGGAAACTGTCACCAGAGGCCAGAAAGCGTACCGTCAAGACCAGCCGCACAGATGCCGGAATGCTGGCACGCATAACTGTATCGGCTTTCTAGATTCGGCTGACATTCCGACAAAATTGCGATACAATTGCGGCTCTTCGACACGCAATTCCACGAGTAATTTTGCGCAGAAGCCCTCCGCCTCGCGGTGGCCAAGTCAATTTTTTCTCCAACAAGTACGGCGTTTGCATGGCAACTTGACGTCGTTTTGTTGGCTTTCGTCTTCCTCTTCACTATCGAGTAAATACGCGGCTAAAATAATTGCGACACATTTTTTTTTTTTTTCAACATTGCATTTAATTTTATTTTTTAATATTACACAGTGAACCACTTTTTTCGGGCCTAAAATTTGAGCACTGATCCTGAAAGTACTTACCAAAAATAGAAAATCTGTACACTGAGAGAAAAATCGCATTCTAAATTTAAGCAATTTTAGAAATAATTTAAGAACGCGACCCTTCTTAGGATAGCATACTCAATTTCACTCCGTTTTATTTTATTTTACCCAAAAAATACTCAATTCAAGAACGCACGGAGTTAAAATGACTCCTATACAATCAAAATAAGAAAATGCCTGTTTAAACGAAGAAGTAATATATCTGTTTACTGTTAGTTTTGCATGAAATCTAGCACGCATTCACATTCCTTAAACATTGTGTAGCGTCTTTTCATTATTGCGGGAAATTTAGTCGAGTGCGGTGGCAAAATGGAGCAGCTGGATGAAAACTGCGAAATTATGTATATTGTACAGGATGACAATAGAAATGAATTTCAGAATGAAGAAAGTGATGACAGTGAAAAGCTTGTGGAACTATTAAAACAGTTTAATTTAATAGAAATTCATGAGCACTTGATTGGTAAGTACAATTGAACTTGTTGGTGCTGTATGCATGTGTATCTACTACCTACTTATCTGATTTTATTTTTATATTAAATATAGCCGCCAACATTACGTACAAAAGCCTGCCATATTTGTCGAAGGAAGATTTATTAGCTATACAGCATACGGGATTAAGGGCAGAATTCCGAGAAAAACTTTTTATATGGAAAAAATCGTTTGTAAGTATACGTTTTATGAATCGTATAGATTATTGACAAGTAACATCTTGGAATTTTTCAGCACAATATTGATGACGAAACAATCTCTATGAACTCCAAAGTTAATTCTTGGCTTTTGAGAACAGACTTCAGACGAAACTCATCTGCGAATACTTCTTCTAACAACCAGGGTCAATCCAGTAATTCCTCTTGTCGCTGCACCTGCGTGGTAAGATCTACAGTTGTAAAAATAGTTTTCTTAAATTTAAATTTGATACATTAGGATGTGAAAAATCTTTTACTGGCCAGCGTTAGAGGAAAGGCTCTGCTAGAATTATATAGCACTACAAAACAGCTTACTAATAAGGATCGGGACGACATTATTAACATTATACTGGAAACAGTATCTGTGGCCAAAATCACTTTGAGTCCATCTAATTTCGATGACATCGTAGGACAAATAACATTAATTTTTCCAACTGAAGTATCCTGGAAGGTAAGAAATGTTGAGGCTATATTTCTTGGTGTAAATAGTTTTTAACATTAATAATAATAATATTAATAAAAAAAAATAGGATTATTACTATGTACCAAGGGAAAAAAAGAAAAACCCACGAGGCCGTTTGTATGATAAGTACAGAAACACTTGTTCCAAAAAGAGAAAATTTGAGGAAACGTCAAAAGTGAATAGTGATGAACTGCTCACACTCCACGTAATACAAGACGAAAGTGATGAGGTACATCATAAAAGTAAATTAAGACGGACTATAGACAACTGGAAACAAACAAACAATGGATTTTCTTACATAATATACAAACAAATATGAGTTGTTATAGAAGCAGTATAAAAAAAGTATTATTATATTATATTAATAATGTATTTCTTTTATGAATTAATTGTTATGTTTTTCTTTATAAAAATTATGTTTATGTTTATTTGTATGTTATTGAAATAAAATTTTATTTAAAAACACTCACATTAGTATGATTTTTAATTTGACTACATTTGAATTTAAAGAATGTAACGTTACAATTTGAAAGATTAAAGTAAGTAGAAACGTTCTTAATTTACAAGAATGTACTTTGTTTTTTCAAGAACATATAGATCTTAAATTAATAATGTTCCGCTGTCAGGATAAGAGCTACGTATGCTTAATTTAAGAATTGTTGGTTTTAAATTAAAATTAGCTGATCGTTCTTAATTTAAGCAAGAAATTACTTAAAAGAAGAATGACGTATGATTGATTCAAATCCGACGTACTTAATTATAGTATAAACACGATAGCGATGAAACACAGTTTGAAAATTGTTAGTCTAAATATGTTTCTGCTCAATTATACTCTTTTTTTCTCTCAGTGTATCATTCATTCTGAAAGATTGGCTGCCTAACGTATTTTATAGCCTCATGAATATTTTGGCTCAAACCTTATTTTGAGCACTTTCTCATGGCTATATCTTTGTTAACCGTAGGGATATTTTTTTTGTCTTCATCAAATTATAGGTATCGATTATGATAAAAAATGTGCAAAACAAACTTACCCAAAAAAAACTGCATCAAGGACCTCAAAATCGTAAAAATGTCAATTTTTGGCCTATAACTAGTACGTATTTGCACTAACACCATCAATTGAAAAAAAAATCAGCCCAAGCCTTTTCTTACATTTAGTTTACAAACAAAGAAAACGTATTTTCTATAGAAAATGAATTGAAACATAATTGTTACAATATATTTGTGGACAATGTGGCGTATACGTAATTTTTCTTCTTCTTTTTTCATTGTTCTCTGAAGGTTTTTCTTTCTCTGGGCATTTTTACGATTTTGAGGCCCTGAATGAAGTTTTTTTGAGTCAGTTTGTTTTGCACTTTTTTTCTACTAATCAATACCAATAATTTGCTGAGGACAGAAAAAAAAATCCCTACGCTTAACCAAGATAGAGCCATGAGAAAATGCTCAAAATAAGGTTTGGGCCAAAATATTCATGAGGCTATTAAATACGTTTGGCAGCCAATCTGGCTAAACGAATGATGCAGAGTTTCTAGTTTTGGTAAGTACTTTCAGGATCAATGCGCAAATCTTAGGCCCGAGACGATGACTTGAAAAATGGCACACAGTGTTATGTACGTCAACATACGATTGAATTTATATAATATTTGGATAATACAATTTTTTTCTAATAGGGTCACCCCACCCAAAACTAATATTTGTAATGTGTATAAGCCCATTGAAGTGGCATTCAACACTATTTTAATTACTTGTATACATAAATACAGAATGTCACAAATATTTCTTATATTCTATACTAAAGTAATAATTAATTTATATATTAAGATTTGTGAATTTATAAGAATTTATAGGAAATAAAATTATATCTATCTATCTATCTATCTAATTAAAACCAATCTGGCATTTGCAGAAATATGAACATAAATTCCATTTTTGTAGAAATACATAAATCGTCTGAACCCCCAAATCAGTATACACAAATTAATTTATGTATGCCATATTGGTGTATGGTGATAGACAAATGAAATTTGTAACTATGTCTTTTGCCAATATGAATAGATTCGATGATTAACCCACACGTGAGCATGCAACGTATAATTGACCACAGGAGAAACATGGATTCTCTAAGTCCAGGCCACAAATCGATAATGTCTGCCGTTCTAATTTGTTGACTGTCATTGCGAATGCCAAACGAATCAGAATTTGAAGTCGTTTGAATAGGATTTCTCCATACTTTCCATTCAAAATGGTTGCTTCAATAACATTTCCGGTGATCCGTTTGATTTTGTGCCGATGCATAATCTGGGTGGGTTTAAATTACGAAGCAGAGTTATCGGCGACCTAATCTTCAATCGAAGATTGTGTGATGGTATTCCTGGCATATCTAGTGAATTTAAAAATTCAGTTGGATATTTTAATGCTTTGTTTTCATAAAAAAATATAATACACAAAATGATGCCTACTTTAGGTGGAGCTACAACTCGGGGCGAACCTGGGCCTGCTTCTCGCAACCATTTGTGCGTGTTATATTTTTGCATGAATGGAAGGGATCTACAGTTTTTTGCCGACTCCGAACGGCGAGTTGAAAAGCCCCCCGTGACAAATGATACTCTTTGAATGTTTGTCAGAAATTCCAAAGAGGTGGCATCGTGGAAAAACTTTAGCTGTTGAACCCGGGTTGGGATTGAACCCGGGCATCATGCCGTAGTAGTCCAAATAAAATGATACACAGCACCATAAAAATAAAATCGAAACTTAAAAAAGATAAACATAATAAAGTTTTTCTCTCCACAAAACAAAAAAGTTTTAGCTCAATAGGTAGTTTCGGAGTTTCGAATTTGTTAATAACTTGACTCCAGCACCATATATCAGGTCCGAAGTTTGTGATTTTCTCCGTTTGCAATGGCACTGAACCAGCAGATATTGTGAATATAAGTAATTTTTTTCAACAGAAATTTAAAAATTGTTAATAACTTAATAACGCCACCTCTCGGGTCTAGATTTTGTAAAATTCTCTTTTAGCATGAAACCAACATATGTATGTTGTGAATATGAGTCATTTTGGTCGATAAATATAGAATTTCTGAATCATAACTTGACTCCAGCGCCACCTATTGGGTACAGAACAATCCTATCTTTTAAGTTGGAACCAATCGCATATATTCACCAAATTTCATCGTAATCGGTTAGGCGGTTTCGGAGATTAGCGTGTACGTACACAGTGACACGTGATTTTTATATATAAAGATACATAAATGAAATTTATGTGTTTACACCAATCGTCTGATACTAGCTTAACAAGTCATATTTGATTTTGATACAAAACACAAAACATTAACCAAAATTCATTGACATTTAACCATTGCAACATATTTAGCATAAACACAACTGAGGTATATCTGCTACATTTTATAATTATTCTCATTGCCTTATTCTGCATTCGTTGTAATTTTAATAACATATAATCGCTACTTCCATGGAGAGATCACAGGAAATATTTATTTGGTATATCTCTGATAGAGGGTGCTGAGATCGTTGGATCTCACCAGGAAGAGATCGAGAGAATGACTACCAGATATGGCTTGGACCGATTAATGGTTTAAAGATCCTGCCTTGGATGACCTAATTTCTTTCAGAGATGTCCGAAAGCAACTTGACTTTTTAAAGTACTATTTTAGATAAGATCGTGACGGAGCCAGTGCTTTAACGGTATTTTTCTTTGTAGTCTAAGAAAATTTGTTACTTACAGACGTAAATAAATAAATAAACTCGTATCTTATCTTTTATCCAGTGCCAATTAGGAAATATTCCATTATCATCGAGAGAATAGCGAAGCAGATAATCATGACTGCCTGCTGGTACAGGGCAGTTGATAATCAATGGAATACACCAAAACTATTTAACTGACTACCCGATCACATGTTAGATTTGAGGCAAACTCGATGCTTCTTGTATAAGTGGTCACTACTTCCCATAGAAAATCCAACCGTCGGCCGTCGCGTCGCCCGGTCACCAAACAAAAATAAGTTGTTACAATGTTACAATGAAAAATTCATTTAAGTTGAATTGAAATTACATACATACATAGTTCGATGAGCGCGGAATGGAAATTGGTAGAAATATATATGACAGACATATCGTGTTCGGACAAAAGAGTACATATTTTTAGAAGTGAGCTACGAATCACCGAAAAGCATTGCTTTCGCCGAGGAACGAGCTACCAATCGCTAGGCTAGGGGGGTAATTTACGGTTTCAAATATGCTTTGCTAAAAAATCGATTAAATGAGTGAAGTATTGCGTGTGCAATGGAGTGTTTTTCTTAAATGTAGCCCTGTATTAAAGTTAGTAATTTGTGTGCCTCCTGCTAGTCGAAAAATTTGCAGTACTGTTAAAATAATAATTTCCACAGAATTGCTCGGAAACAAACTGATTTAATTATATTATGTTATACATACATATATATTATACATAGGCTTTGATGTTTTATTGTAATGTTGTTCTTAACCAGTTAAGGGTCTTCATTTCCGTATGCTATTTGGGAACTGCAATAAAGTTCACCAAACTAAACCCATTCAATTATTTGAGACTCAAAAGAATGGCGAACGTAAACATAATCTTAGATGTGAATTGGTTAGAGTTAGCTTTGTCTTCATCTTTACTTCCCATAAGCATCAAGCTACTACCGTTTTTACATACTGTTTGCTCTTCAGGAAACACTTAAATTAACCTTAGGTTCATACATATATTCACCTACATAATGTAAACGAGTATACGTATTTGTTAAATATTTTTAAAGTGCCCTTTTATACCTTTATAATTTTCTGTCTGGCTTATGATGTATCTATATTTTATACATCTACACTTCTATACGTACATATTTATACTCATAAGTCATAACAATCATGAGATTCGCCATATATTTGACCTTCCACAGCTAACATATCTAGTCATGCTCTTGTTTATTTTTGTATTTTTATTTATCCATGAATGTATATGCTTCATTTAAATAAATTGATAGTTCCTAACGAAAGTATTTATTTAACACATACATATGTACTCACCATTTAATGACCATATATGCGATGGCAACGATGTAGCTGTGTACACCCGACCCATGGCACTGTTTGATGCTGAAACAGAAGCAGCTATTCCATCAACTATCCCAGCCTCTTCCACCTGCTCTAAGCTAATAGCACCGCCAGAGTTTCCGCCATTCAATAGTATAGAGTGGCCGCCGTATATTATACGATCGCCCGGACCGGCCGCGCTGGTTGACACCACAACCGCTGTCGATGAACCAGCACCTCCACGATTGATTACCGGTATGCTACGATCGTTGTGACCTAAGTGATGATGATGATGGTGATTATGATTGCTGCTACTGCTATTATTATTGTTATTTGCCGTCTGGTGCAAGTCCGGAACAGATGAAAGGCTGCGTGCTCGTTGCCGATCATTTTGCGGAACTTGAATGCCGGGCAGCGCCCGCAACAAGTTGAAACCAGGACCACTCCCAGGTGAGGAGGTCACCTCCGTACTGGAACTAGTCGAGAAAGTCCGAGCTCTTGGACTTTGATGGCCGCTGTTTGCAGGAGTACTGGCTTTCGCCCCCATCTCACTCGGAGTTCTTGGTATTCTCTTTCGCAATCAGTAATTAAATTGTTTTCGCCGTTTTTCTTTTTTCGTATCGCGATCTGATGTAAACTACACGATGACAGTCTGTTTTTTTGTCGTTTCTACTGCGGGGCAAAAAGATATGTACTTCAATGGTCTTCGTTTTGCCTTTCAAAATAAGCAAGTGCAGCAAATTAGGAATAAAACAAGTCAACAGTAACTATAAACAAACATAATGGGGTAAAAATCGATTCAGAGCGCCTGTAAAACTATACTTTACTTCTGATTGGATGACGGACAGACTAGTGATAGTAGAAAATAACGAACTAAAGTTTGTTTTTATTCATTTATTCGCGAATGAGAAGTACACAGTTCAAATTAAAACAAAGGAAACAGGTGACATTTGAAGACTTCTGCGTGCAACCATAACCACTGAACAAATTAGTCCTTGCCGCGGGGCATTTATTAAATGAATAAAATCGCAAAACTTCAATTGATTGCGTTTGGCACTCAATTAATCTCTATCACTTCATCTCGGTCAGCTGCTGCTGATATTTGTTTTAATAACTCACCAAATAATCCACATTGGTTTAGATTTACAACACCTTTCCGTGTTGGACTTTCTGTTTTATAATCCTTTTTTATATCTTTAACTCTTTGTTATTTGTATTCCCTTACGCCTGTGTATGCACTGCGATGATGAAAGCGATTTTTTCTCGTACGAGAAACACCGAACTAAGGAACTACCGCTTTTTGGATACTTATTCCAACTTCAATTAAAAATTTTGATGACAAAAAGACAAAAAACGGAAGCAGATTTTTTTTTTGTTATGGTTTTTTTACTTTTTTTATTATTGGAATATCGTATATTATTCGCCTACTGAAGTAGGGGGTGCTTAATTTGGACTCATTGCTGGCCAATTAACCAATTTATTGTTCTTGGAGTCGACAACAATAACAGATACAGGAGCACACACACAAAAAAAAGGCAAATTACCTCCTCTGCGATAATCTTTAAAACTCTTTGAAACAATTTTTTATACCATCGCCAACATGACGAAATAAAAATACAGATTTGCAGAACTTAGACAGCTGTGTTTTGACTCAAGCTTTCGTAGGCACGTCAGGTGACAATTGGATTATGTGATCTGTTCTTTTTGAATACATTTTGCTGAGAGCTTTAACAAGCTATTAATTTTTTTTTTATCAAGAGCATGAATGGAAATTCTAAATACATCGACGGTCTCAAACCACTTAACTTGCTCACATGGGGTGCACAAAAAATACACCACTATAGGTATCTTTTTTGGCACACGGAATTGAGATCTGTCATATAGTAGAATTCTCTCAAAAAGAGAGAAATCCTTACAGAGACAGAAAACTTGCACAAAAGTAAACAAACGCTTTTGAAACAACACTTGGTCAAACCTATCTAGCGTGTTACCAAACAGACCTATAAAGCGGCCCTTACACGGTCAATCAAAATGACATCAATCACTTATATGTGTTAGTGAAAGTATTATTGCGTGTGTCACATCGCTTGATTGACGAAAATCAAAACATGTTTGATTTTTACATGTACACTGTGATTGATGTCATTTGATTGACCGTGTAAGGTCCGCTTAATGAGCCAATCAAAACATTTTTAATCCAGCCTAAACCCATAATTTTTTGGTGGAATCTGGAATGATACATATTGCATATGCCCATATTCAACTTTTTATCTGATTGCTACCATATTTGAATTTGGATACAGGTTCTATTCTATTGGACAACTATCATTTGGAGTGCGATTGACGTTTTGTTGAATTACTTCACTTCCTTCTTCACTTCTCATGTCTAACGGCCAAAATTTTAGATTCGCAAATCGCGAACTTTATTACGCCATTATGCTGGTATTATATTTTAAAATTCTGATTTACTTGCAATCTACTTATGTACAACTCATTATTTAAACCGAAATAAGAGCAACTTAATTCATGGTAGAAATGCGCGTACAGACGTATTCGTGTAAAAATTCTTTCTCGACAACTACTAATAGAACTTTAAATCAAACAGAACTAAGAGCAGAGTTGGCATGTCGCATGTGTCAAATGTCAATAGTGTTATCAAAACTTTTCTAAAATACAAGGGTCTGTATTCTGTAATTTGTTTTATTTATTAAATATTTACAATTTAAAAGGAGGGGAAAATGTCTTCAGCTACGGTAAGAAATGTATGTTTCGCATGCTACAGGGCTTTTAGTAATATGCTTGATAAAAATAACAAATCGCACACGAACTCAATATTTTTGGCAAATGCTCACGCTAGTTGACTAACTTTGCATATACTAACAAGTATTTGAGTAGTTCTAGAATTTTGTTATTTTGGAAAAAGTTTTACCAGTTTTTTTTATGGGCATATAAACATGTAGATTCCTTTATTGGACGACGATACCATCCCATTTGGGGAAGAGGAAGAACTTCAAAATAATTCCACAAAGAAATATACGTAAGTTGTTTGTACTTGAAAAACTTTACTATATTTACCTTTAGCATGCAATGTACTGTTAAATTTTCATTCCAGGCATCCATATGTAACGATTTTTCATTTGTTCTTCCGAAGCGTGGCGATTCTAGTTTATGTCTTCTGTGGCTGGTTCAGTGATTCATTTATAACGAGTTTTGTTTTTGTGACGCTTCTATTATCAGCTGATTTTTGGACTGTAAAAAATATAACTGGGCGGCTTTTGGTGGGTCTTCGATGGTGGAACTATGTGGATGATGATGGAAAGTCGCATTGGGTTTTCGAGTCAAGGAAGGTGGGTTCAAGAAATGTATGTAGTCCAGTTTCCGTTTTAAGTGCCCTAGGCAATGGTTCTGGTTTTATTAGTCCTTAATGTCGATAAATTATCGAGAGATAGTACTTAATAAGTAACAAAATAGATTGGGACATTCAGACACCCCCTTTGGTGATGAAGAAAACACGGTGTCACAGTTCTGCACGCCAACCATCAACCCCTTTCCGCATTTTCATATTCTATGAATATTGCGCACCTCATATAGTCAATACCACGTCCATCCCAATTGGACCGTATAAGATTTGGGACTGATTTGTGAGATGGTACACTGGTCCATCTCTTTGCGCTAAATATGTTTGCCTACCAAAATTCGATTTGCGCGGCTTAAATAAATGCTTACATTTCATTTTTCAGGTACGCAACACCCTAAATAACATGAAATTCATACTTCGCCTTGCGCGAGACTTTTCATTCCCCTAACCCCCGCGCAAAGCGAGGGACCAGTGTACTTAGTTCCTCAATCAATCGATCTAGTTACGTCTTCGGGTGAACTGGCGATTGTGTCATTCGCCTTAAGATAAGTTTTACCTAGAAATCGAAAGCGTTTCTGTCTAAGTAATTATGGTGTCGTTGTCCACAATATACAAATAGCTACACATAAAAACTACAGTTTCACGTCAGGAAGCCAGTGGAAAAGTGTGTCTGGCTTCTGGAGAGCTGTGGAAGTCTTACAAGATAAAAGTGTCTGAACAGAAATCCCTAATTAAGTGCCTTTACTTCTAAACATTTCTCGATTGAGTTTTTCAACTTAAATAATATTCAAAGCCTTCCTGAATACCTGATCTGTGCCTCATTAACATCAAAGCTTGGTCCTGGTGACCAGAACAATTGAAAGCATTCCTACACTATGTTTTTAAATAGCAATAGCAATAAAACGCTGCTTAGTCGTAAAAGAGGACTTAAACGTTGTTAGTCATGGTTTTATTTTCAAACTAACTGTAGACAATGCTCATATTTCTGCATCATAGAGTTGAACTATGTAAATGGAAGACTTTGCTCTTTGCTAGCTCTTTTAAGCATATATCTTTATAGACATTGAAACTGCATGTTATTAAAACACTGCATATTTTCCTTATTGAAATCCCTTAAAACATATTAAATTGCAAACCTTTCTTATCTCATTTCAGAACAAAGTTAACTCCAACGAAGCTCGAGTATTTTGGTTGGGTCTGATTTTATGTCCGGCATTTTGGTCGCTCTTCTTTATCATAGCTCTGTTTGGATTGAAGTTTAAATGGCTGCTACTCGTTATGATCGCGCTAGCTCTAAACGGAGCCAACCTATATGGTTACATTAAATGTAACTTTGGTGCCAACAAAGATCTAAACTCGGCTGCAACAGATTTCGTTAAATCGCAACTCTTCAAGAACGCTGTGGATATTATGACCAAACCAAGCAATCAGCCAACAACAGCCAAGCCCACGGGTATCGTCTAATCCATTCCATAGTTATATTATTGTTCCTTATCTCCTTAAGTAAGCCGAATAAATTATTCTGACAAAATGAAACCGCCACGCATCTTATATTAATAGTGTATTTCTATTTTCTTAATTTACAAAATATTTTATACTTTTAGTATAGTATGTATGTGTATAGTTTAACTGCAACATATTTATGTATACAAACAAAGAGTGTAATCCACTACCAATTGGGTTCCAATAAAAGTATTAAATAATAAAATTATAAAATTAAAATATCACCGCTTGGAAACACACATTAACAAACGACACAAGCAGAGCTGTAAATTGGTGCTCTTTTGGCATTAACCACCATTAACATTACCGTTAGTGCTCAATTAATGTGATTATATGCACTATAATATGAATTAAATATGGTTTACTGGTACAGGGATATAAAAGTAGAGTTGTGTTGAGAAATTTCTTTCGAAGGCTGGCCACCATACAATCGTAGCTTTCGTCTTTGTAGAAAAACAGAATCTCTGCACATCAGTATAGAGTGACTTATTTCAAACGTTCTCTATGCCTATGCTTTTTAAACGAAATGTATAAGATAGCACACCTTCATTTAGTGTTATTGCTTTTAACGTAAATCAATCAATCGATTGCCTTAAAATAAAATTCCCATTAATTTTAGCAGTAAGCGGTAATGTTAAAGTGACCATACAATTTTCTTACACATCTGGACAGAAACAATACAACAACGATACATGTGACTACACTAGCTTATCTAGATAAGAACTATTCCGTTGACGAAGCAACTCATCGATCTGTGCCTTGTACATGTCTTTAACATCTTGCAGGTCCAGTTCTAGCTCTTGCGCCTGCTCTACTTTTTCACCATACATCTGTAACAAAGCATCGTATTGTTGTTGTAAAATGGCAAAATTCTTCTCCAAGTCCTCGTGCAGTTGAACCTTTTCTTTTATCTAAAAGGAAAGTTAGTTTATTTAGCCTTTTTCTGCTTTATCTCCGTGATAACATACATTTTCTAGTTCCAATGAAAGATTGGAAATTTCCGTACTCAAGACATCTCGTTCCACTTGCAATCGCGATAACTCCCATTGTAGTTGATTCACTTCACCATCGCGTTGTTTGACAAGTGATTGCAAGTGCTCAATTGTTCCTGCGTTATGGCTCATAGATGGTAGACTTATGTGCATACCATACACAGATGTAGCTTGGCGCCCCGAATTTGATATGCAGTCTAAGTCATCCTATTAAAGAAAATAAATACATTAAGATGTTCGGCTTGGATTTATTGGGAATTATTATTGATTGAGATTGATGAATACTAAGAAATAGCCTTCCGTACTCCCGTGTTTGATATGTTAACATTTTTTAGTGGATTTCACAATAGCTTTTATTGTCGGGACAGACATAAGCAAAAACTGCAATGAACCGGGGGCTATATTTATTTTTATTTATTTATTTGCTTATTGCAAGCATTCTTAATATTTAAAACTTAAACCATCTAAAACTTAAACCTAAATTAAGAATTTAAGGCTAAACTTAATATTCTAGGAATGGGGCGTATTGGGGATGGAGCGGTAGTGTAGGGTATTTCTGAGAGAGGATCTGCTTGCAAATGCGTTTTTGAAGGGATTGGTGACGCGAAGCATTCGAGAAATCGGTTCATTATAACCATAATTGGTACGGTGATAATTCAATCGGAAGAGAGGAATAGATCTAAGGTTACGTGGGTTAGTGCTAAGGCTGATCTTGTCGAGCAGTGCGGGGCAGTTGATATTTCCAGCTAATAACTGCTGAACAAAGAGTATATCGGCAACTTGACGGCGTTTTTCGAGAGACTGAACATTAATTAATTTAAGACGATCTGTATAAGGTGGTAAATTCTACCTGTCGGGCCACGGAAGACCGCGTAAGGCGAACCGGATGAATATGCGTTGTACCGCTTCAATTCGTAGAGAGTGAATATCGTAGTAAGGTGACCAAACTTGACTAGCATATTCAAGAATCGGTCTTACGAAGGTAAAATAAAGCGATCTCGTGACATAAGCATTAGAAAATTCTTTGGACCAGCGTTTAACAAAGCCAAGCGTTGAGTTGGCTGTTAATTATGTTATCTATGTATATGGGAGCGAAAATTGAGCTCTCTGTCGCAGATAACACCCAGATCACGCAAAGAAGTGACAGAGGGGACGAGTTCATTACATATATAGTAAGTCCTAGAAGGGGGTGGGAGACGTTTACGGGAGTAGGTTATAGCTTGGCACTTGCCGATATTTAGCTCCAAAAAGTTGTGCTTGCACCAAGTTGAAAACCTGTTGAGGTCATCTTGGAGTGGGTGAGAGTCAGCGGGTGATTTGATGAACGTATAGATTTTCATATCATCGGCGTAGATAGATAAAAAAGAATTCAAAATAATGCACTCCACATCATTAATTGTTAACAAAAATAATAAAGGACCAAGGTGGCTACCTTGTGGGAATCCAGAGGTGGCTGTGAAGCACTTTGATACAGAGGACCTAAAGAGCACTAGATATGTGCGCTCATCCAAGTAAGATTTTATCCACAAAATAAACCTTGGGTGAAAGTTGAGTGCTTTGAGTTTGAAAAGGATAATGCCATGGGAGATTTTGTCAAAGGCCTTACTAAAGTCGGTAGATATTACATCAACTTCGTTGCCATCCTCCAGAGCGCACAGAGAGCTGGATACAAATTCAGTAAGGTTTGTAATTGTAGATCTACCCTTGAGGAATCCATGCTGGTTAGGGGAAAAAATAGACTTACAGTGAAAAGACAATGGCGCAAATTCATAGTCAGCCCATGAATAGTGCCTATAGCCGACTATAGTTACAGCCGGCTTTAAATAAAAAAGCCGGCTATAACTTTTCGTTATTCATAAACACATTTTTGCCTGTGTATAAGTTAGTATCGACTTTCATATGTTTTTGTAAAGTGATTTGAACGAACAAACCCAAACGTCAAACTATATGAGAAATTTATAGCCGACTCTAATTATTTAAAATGACGTTTGGGTCATTTTAAATTTCGAGCCGGCTATAAGTGACTATGAATAGCAAAAAGTATATTTTAGGTTATGTAGGTGAATAAATTATTTTATAGTCGGCTCTATCTGACTATGAATTTGCGCCATTATGTCATAGATAATGCTTTCGAAAAGTTTGGGTATGCAGGAGGGTTTTGCGATGGGGCGATAGTTGGAAATATCATTCTTACGACCTTTTTTTATGAAGGGGAATTATTTAAAAGCACTTCCAGAGTTTAGGGAAAGCTCCCTGAGAGATAGAAAGATGAAAAAGAGTCGTGAGGGATTGAAGCAGATAATTCGCACATTCTTTTAAGACGATGGCAGGTACACCATCGGGTCCAGGGCTGAAAACGGGTTTGAGATTATTCATCTTTTCTAGGACAATTGCCGAAGTGATATGAGCAAGTGAAGTTCGAGGACAGTTGTTCATGAACGAAAAGTAGTCAATATCGGGTTCAACGATGTGGTTTGTGAACGACTGGCTGAAGAAATTAGCAAACAAGTTTGCTATTATGGTAGGGTTGTCAGACAATTTATCATTGAGTTTCAAAGAAGATGGATAGCTATCAGATTTCTTTTTGGCATTGAAGAAGTGAAAGAAGCGTTTGGGGTCAGAAATTAGATTTGATTCCATTCGATCTAAATAGTCGTGGTAAAGAGATTCACAGAAATCGGAAAAAAGGGAGTATGCGAGATGGTAGTTGGCAAAATCAGAAACAGAACGAGAGTTAAGGTACGTGCTGTCTACCTAAGTTGTTAGTGATGCCACTTAATATAGAAGCACATAGTAATACTGTGCACTTGATCTGCACATATGCATTACTTCTGATAAACATTCTGAAAAAGTAGTTCACATGAACTGAATTGAAATGGTACAATTATAATAAATAATAAATTAATTCCGAAGAGCTATGGTATCTTTATGGACGAACGCTGTTTTATGCTAACCCCCCACTCTAACCTAGCCTAGGCCCGATCATGACAGATCGTTGAGCGAAAAATTTGTGTTGAACAAGGCCGTGGTGGTTAGTGCGTTGGACTACTACGTATGCTTGCCCGGGTTCAATCCCAGCAAATCACCTAAAAGTTTTTTCACGGTACCACCTCTTTGGAATGTCTGACAAACAATCAAAGAGTATCATTTATCGTGAGGAGCTTCTCAACTCGGCGTTGAGTCGGCTGTAGGTCCCTTCCATTTCGTGGAAAAAATAACACGCACACACAAATGGTTGCGAGAAGCTAGGCTTGGTTCTGTATAGGACTGCTGACGCCGTATATATTTCTGAAATGAGCTCAAATTGTTTAATTAGGGTGCACTGGTTCTTACCACTAGACCACTGCAATACTTTCAAGATATGAAAGCTGTTTACTGTTTTTACTTTATATAGCCGGTGGCGCGGTCTACAATTAATTTGTATAGCATGCGACAGCATTACGTTGCTATCCAGTGTACATCTGATGACTAAGAACCTTTGAGCGATCGGCAGTTGTTACTTTAAAGTTATCGAAATAACTTTTGTCTCGTAATCAACTTATGGTTTCAGCAAAGTTAGCTGACAAGAAAATCTACCTGAAATCGGAGATAAAAATATAAAAAGGAAAACAAGTGAAAAGACCTAAACAAATGATCGTGAAAGACGGGGGGAAAAAGGTCAGCTGAATTTCCTATCTTCCTGATGACATTGGCGAATTGACTTCTATGCAACATTTTTAGATGTGTTTTGATAATCTTTTGCTGAAGATAACTAGATGCAAGTGCAAAATATTGTTAACCAAAAAATTGGCCGGATATGAAACTGACAAAAAGTGAGCTGAGGACATCTTTTGCCATTCCGAATAAAACTAACTTTCAAGTAAGGTGAATTACTGTAATTCAGGAACAGATATGCGAACTATTGCAATCTCAGAAGCTATAATAAGGGACGGATTTGATAGTATCTATGTGTGTCCAAAAAATGAAAGCAACAAGCAGAAAAGATGCGCTGGAGATAAGTACAATGTTGGTCTATTTAACATATTACTTGCTTTTTGTCATACTTAACACTTGTCTGGGTGCACGGTAGTGGACCGCCAAGTTCCACGCGGCACTACCAGTACTCTTTACCCGAAGCGCTTCGCGGCTATTTACCTACCCTTATAATTCAGCTTCATAAGTTACTGGGAGCCTCATTTTCTGGCTGCGAGTAGAAGAGCTCTATGCTAGATCAAATTCCAAGTTTCAAGTCTATACCTATTATACTTTAAGAAATATTGAGCTCCGAAAATCGTAATTTTCGTAGCTGACACAACGATCATCAAAATGTATATGGTACTTCCAGCAGACCTAGAGACTTGAAATTTGGGAAAAAACTCTTATTTATTAAATTGCAAATCGTTTAAATTAATAAAAACAAACCACCTTGTATTATACATTATATATACACTACAAAGGTGTGAAACTTACCCACAAATACATACACAAATGCACATTTTAGTGAGAGCTAACCATAAACGTGGTGAATTCTCTCACCAAATGTATTTTATACGACAACCTCCCCCAGAGTTGCCAGAAACTCTAAAGCTTTAAGAGCCCAATTTTAGAAATTTTGTCGCCCAAAATCGTTGCCTAATAAGTAGCCCAAATATCGTATGAAATAAATTTTTTTTCAAAGTTCCTTTTTATCACATTCAGAAAAAATTTAATTGAAATAATAAAAATAAACAATTTCCCTCTTTTTAGAAACAGCTAAATATAAATGAATAAGTTATTTAATATAGTCAGGCTGTAATTATTTGAAAATATTGTAGGTATAGGTATAGACAAATTAGCCAGTTACGCTTGAAGGCAACATGTTTAGTTTTTTTCAGCAAAAATAGTAGAAATAATTAATAATAATATTTAATTAATTAATTAAAAATTTATAATAACTGGCAGTATCATGTTGATTCGAATTCATAGCAGCATATATTATGTATGTTTTTAACGGTGGAATCGATATTTATGTTTATAATTGCACCAAGAGATGCCAAAGCCAGTATATTTCTATGTTTGGTTTTTACGGCATTTAAAACTGAAAATACCCTTTCGACAACAGCATTGCTTACTGGTAGAGATAGTAACTGCATAGCAAAGTGACCAGTATCTCTAAAAATCAACTTTCCTGCAGCATTTCTCACTCTGGTCAGTACCTATTCTGGTGTATCAACCATGCCACCACTGTAAACTGTAAAACACGCATACACAGACTAAGCATAGAGTGACGAAGACGTGTGAAGTACAATCGAGTGAATGAACCATGTCAATTGCACTGAACGTCACTCAATAGAAATAAGATCCTAACAAAAATAATGTAACCAACAAGAAACTAGTTACTGCCTGAGTTTTCATTAGTCCTCCTTAGTTGCGGCAATTACGCCTATTAACTAACTATATGGGCCAATACCGAGGTGATCAAAAGATACTGTAAAGGCGATCAGCAATTCACCACAGTATATCCCAAATTGTTTACAATGATGTATGTCGTTTTTAAATAATTTTAATTATAAATAAAAAGTCGCCCAAGATCGGAAATGGAAAATATTTGTAGCCCAAATTGCATTGGGCTACTAACTTTTGAATTTTCATCGTAATTTTTGAAAAAAGATAGCCCAAAATACGATAAATCGCCCAATCTGTCAACCGTGACCTCCCCTTCAAGTAATATATAGACGTGCTACTTCTTATATTATCTTATTCTATCTTATATTATCTACAATAAAAATGATACTCAAAAATGTGACGATGAACGCAGTATTTATATTCTCTCACAAAACGTATTCGTGTTTATATGGATTGGTTGGTATTGGTAATTGATATTTGGCAAATGGCAAATGGGAAACTAAGTGTGAGAGTGAATCTATCGATCACAGTGATGACTTTTGCACCATCGCGTCATCCTACTCTAGCTCAATAAGAGGCGCGTTTTTTTCAAACCTATATAGATTTCGAAAAACTTTCCATACAAAAATAAGACTGGATAATTATCCAGGCTAAGGTTTTGTTGTATTTTACATTGAAAACATGTTGCGGAAACATGTTTAGCCTATATAGGTTTGAAAAAAAACACGCCTAAGATTGGAGAGGTGCTCTGCTCTGTTAATTTCCATTGCATATTCGTCCGACTCCGGATGAACCCAATTTACTACCCAGTTCAAAAAAAAAAACCATCGACTCTCGAGCTCTACTCGATAAATTGAATCTGTGGTGTGGGGATGGGGAGTGGACCCGGCCAGGTTTGAAGTTTCTATAGATACGTTTTATCAATTCTAGGCATAAGGCTTCAACTTACTCATCTATCTTACCTCTATAATAAAGTTCTGCAAGAACTTGGCCGCTGTTATCTCACCACTTTTTGTCATATATTTGCATACATTTTCTATAGGTAGGAACTTGGCCCTTTTTACAGTAATGTTTTTGATGGGATAACTATTTTACCCAAAAATATAAAAACAAGAGTAAATTGATTCTTAAAAACAATGGCGCAAATTCATAGTCAGATAGAGCCGACGATAAAAGAATTTATTCATTTACATAACCTAAAATATACTTTTTACTATTCATGGTCACCTTATAGTCGACTTTCAACTTATAGCCGGCTCGAAATTTAAAATGACCCAAACGTCATATTAAATAATTAGAGTCGGCTATAAATAGGTGTGTTTGGTAACCTGTTAATTTATGAAAATTTACATCCAACTGTCAAAAATCAAGAGAAGAGAGAGCCAAATGACAGTGTCAAAAAATTTCCCCTCTGGCGAAATCGTGCTATATCTTTTTCATGTCGGCTAAAGGCACTATTCATTGGCTGACTATGAATTTGCGCCAATTGTTCTTATTCTAATCTGGCAACATGCACCTTTGGCAATCGTCGATAATAAAGCCTCATTATCCTAGTGAGAAATAGCCGAACTAATTTTTGGATCATGAAAATTAATCCCGATAAAAAGCTAGATCACGTAGTGTTGTTGTAATGCACACAAACCAAGCGATGTGATCAGATCCGGATCAGATCACGGGGATAATAAATACGGCTATTGAAAACATGTTGCGGAAACTTGTTTAGTCCATATAAGGCGCGTTTTTTTTTCAAACCTATATAGATTTCGAAAAAGCTTTCCATACAAAAATAAGACTGGATAATTATCCAGGCTAAGGTTTTGTTGTATTTTACATTGAAAACATGTTGCGGAAACATGTTTAGCCTATATAGGTTTGAAAAAAAAACACGCCTAAGATTGGAGAGGTGCTCTGCTCTGTTAATTTCCATTGCATATTCGTCCGACTCCGGATGAACCCAATTTACTACCCAGTTCAAAAAAAAAAACCATCGACTCTCGAGCTCTACTCGATAAATTGAATCTGTGGTGTGGGGATGGGGAGTGGACCCGGCCAGGTTTGAAGTTTCTATAGATACGTTTTATCAATTCTAGGCATAAGGCTTCAACTTACTCATCTATCTTACCTCTATAATAAAGTTCTGCAAGAACTTGGCCGCTGTTATCTCACCACTTTTTGTCATATATTTGCATACATTTTCTATAGGTAGGAACTTGGCCCTTTTTACAGTAATGTTTTTGATGGGATAACTATTTTACCCAAAAATATAAAAACAAGAGTAAATTGATTCTTAAAAACAATGGCGCAAATTCATAGTCAGATAGAGCCGACGATAAAAGAATTTATTCATTTACATAACCTAAAATATACTTTTTGCTATTCATGGTCACCTTATAGTCGACTTTCAACTTATAGCCGGCTCGAAATTTAAAATGACCCAAACGTCATATTAAATAATTAGAGTCGGCTATAAATAGGTGTGTTTGGTAACCTGTTAATTTATGAAAATTTACATCCAACTGTCAAAAATCAAGAGAAGAGAGAGCCAAATGACAGTGTCAAAAAATTTCCCCTCTGGCGAAATCGTGCTATATCTTTTTCATGTCGGCTAAAGGCACTATTCATTGGCTGACTATGAATTTGCGCCAATTGTTCTTATTCTAATCTGGCAACATGCACCTTTGGCAATCGTCGATAATAAAGCCTCATTATCCTAGTGAGAAATAGCCGAACTAATTTTTGGATCATGAAAATTAATCCCGATAAAAAGCTAGATCACGTAGTGTTGTTGTAATGCACACAAACCAAGCGATGTGATCAGATCCGGATCAGATCACGGGGATAATAAATACGGCTATTGAAAACATGTTGCGGAAACTTGTTTAGTCCATATAAGGCGCGTTTTTTTTTCAAACCTATATAGATTTCGAAAAAGCTTTCCATACAAAAATAAGACTGGATAATTATCCAGGCTAAGGTTTTGTTGTATTTTACATTGAAAACATGTCGCGGAAACATGTTTAGCCTATATGGGTTTGAAAAAAAAAACACGCCTATAATAAATTTGAAAAAAAAATACGCTTATAGACTAAACATGTATCCGCAGCATGTTTTCAATGTAAAATACAACAAAACCTTACACTGGATAGTTAGTTATCCAGGCTAAGGTTTTGTTGTATTTTACTTTGAAAGAGTTTTCCAAATCTATACAGATTTGTTCAAGTTGATGTGACCCCTGTTCAAGCATCAGTTTTATTTGTGCTCTACCTAGATTCAGTACTTTCTTAGCCCGTTCGGATTTTCTATCATATCTTGGGCAGCCTTACATATTTGGATTTGACTCCACATTTGCGAGTGGCGTTTTGGAAAGAACAGTCTGTAAGCGGTTTTCACTGCTTGTACTGCCGTACCTATAGTGGTAACTGTGAGATTTCTGTCTTCAGGCCCTGCTCTTGCCAGTTCATCTGCTCTTTCTTTCCCCGGTATGTTTGATGTCGCCATGTACCCAGAGCAGGTTCTTCGTGCAGGATCTTGCGAGGTTGTTGAGTTTTTCTTTGCATTCATTCACTAGTTTTGAGTTAGTTATTGGGTTTGCAAGCGCTTTAAGCGTGGCTTGATTGTCCTAGCAGATGTGTACGCAAGTGTCTCTTCGCCGTTAATATGTGATCCATCCGTGTATATTACTATGCCTCCTACTTTGGCAATAGCTGTGTCTTGTTGCCAGTTATCGCGGCTGCGGAAGTTGACTGTGTTGTCGGCTTGTTTACTTTCTCCATGAAATCACTTGAGTTGCTGACAAGTCCAGATGATTCTGAAACATCCTTCCAGGTAGCTCTTTGTCCTGTGAGCCTCTCGTCTTTAAAGTGACCCAGGGTCCGCAATCTAATTGCAGAAAGCACCGCTGTCTTTTTGACCCCAAGTTCCATAGGAATAATATTGAGAATAGTTTCAATGGCTGCCGTGGGTGTGCTGGATTGGGCTCTAGTAATTCCTAGGCAGGCCATTCGTTGGGGTATTGTTTGTAGTGTTTTATCGTAGCTGTTGTTTACAGCAGGCCACCAAGATGGGTTTACAGGAGTAGATCCAATTTTGGTTTCAAACGCCTGCCTTGCCGAAGGCTCTTTTGGCTTTGTTAATTCTGTTTTCCAGATTCTTTCTCCAAACTAACTTTTTATCGAGAATAACTCCTAGGTAGTTATAGTTATGTTATATAGTTATGATCTAAACTACCATACAAAAATTTTGGTACTTTTTGAAGCGAAGACGGATAAAAAATGGAACAAAGGTTTGCGTAAAAGTACATATCTTGCGTCGCATTAGGATTGGCTGATTAGTCTTTGGAAAACTTAAGCTTATGTTTAAAAGTAACGAAGGTAGGTATTTGTATAATGAAATAAAAAAACCTTTACATACCACTTGCCAATCTAAAGAACCCAACGCGTCATCTATTAGGCTAATAGTCGGTGATGAATTTTCTGGTCGTACGGTTGCCTGCGCCTCATCGCAATTGCTCGATTCACTCATAGACAACTCTCGATTGCGGAAATTAGATTGGCTATCACGTGTTTCGGCCGGTCTCTCCTCTTTTTTATTTGTTCTAGCCTGCTCGTACTTTTCTTCTAGATGATGGTATTTCTGTTTTAACTCTTCGTGTTTTGCCTTTAGGTCGTCCAAACTCTCTGTTAATGCTGTTATTTGTCTGAAATAAAATAAAACTGAGTCATGAGCTTACCAACATGGACCACCGGTTTACCTTTTTAAATTCGTTTCGATGACTTTGCTATCAAGTCCAGCTTGATGCAGTGCGATTTTAGATTGCTCCTCGTGCATTAAGGACGTCGAGAGCTTCTCCTCGAGAGTTGTTATTCGGGATTGCAACAAATCCACCTTCTCCTTGAATGAAGTCTCAACATTTTCTAAGCTCTGAAGACGTGCTTTCGAAAGCTCTAAATAAAAAAAAAACAATAAATGGTCAATCCTGTTTGAGTATGATATAAAATACCTAATTTTGTTAAAAGCTCTTTCTCCAGCTTGTCCCAGTTATTGGTTCGCATGGTCAGCGTGGACTGTAGAGATTCCAATTGACGCATTAGGGGAATCGTTGTTAGACTGACCTCTTGCGTCAGATTTTCTGCTCGACTTTCCGACTCTTCCAGCCGGCGCACTAGCGACGAATTTTCCTCCCTAAGTTTTTGCTCCCTTAAGGTCATTCCAGCATCTGCAACGCGTAATTTCTCACGGAGCTCATTAAGTTGCGCTTCCAGTTCACTGCTTTCCATCTGCGCCTTATCCTTTTCTTTCTGAAGGGTGACCAGCTCCTGAGTGTTTTTCGTTAGATCGGAATGTGCTTGTTTACGATTCTGCAGCTCAACCTTAGCAGCATCTAGGCTCGCCTGAAGCGTATTAAGTTTAGAGTTCAAATCTTCAATCAAACTTCGAAACGTGTTGTTCTCCTCCTCGAGCTTTCGCTTGTCTGAGGACATTTTGTGAACTGCTTCTATTTGGGAACGTTCCACCTCCTCCTTCGCGTTGAGAGTTTTCTTCAATCGATCCACTTCTTCGGACAAGTCCCCAATTTGGTCTTTATTTCGTTTCAGTACGGCTTCGCTTGCTTTTTCCTTGGCACGAAGTTTCTTAATTATATTCGACTGTTGCAGGACTTCCTTGGAGAGTTTCTCACCCTCGCTTCGCAGTTCTGTGATCATTTCCTTACTTTCTGCAACTACTTGGTTAAGATCGTTTTTCGGGATTTTCGATTGAAGCTCTTCTTTTGTTGCTTTCAGTTGTAAGCGAAGTGCGTCCCTTTCTCGAATGCTCATCTGGAATTTCTTTTCCAAAGCCGACAGTCTGTGGGTGTACTCTTCGCTTTCTATGTGTTCTGTTTTTCTCTTCATGGTGTCCAGTTGGGATTGGTAGTCGTGGTTTTTCTCTTGAAGTGCCGCATTCTGCCTTGCCATCTCTAGAAGGCGTAATTCTCTGGTTTCGAGTATTTCACTCAACTCACTGATGCGGTGCATGAGTTTTTCGGTGTCCGACTGTGAGTCCTCTGATATGGTTGACACCTCTGAGGGTTCGCGGAAATGGCCCTTTTTGGTTAATGGGAGAACTCCTTTAGCTTGTTTTAGTGGACTAGTGCGGCTAGCACTGTTGGCACTGCTGGAGTCTCCATTTGGATTGGAAATGATTTCAATGTCGGAGGAAGTTGTTGTTTCGATTTCATCATTAGAATTGTGGCCTGAAGATGATGGACCAGAGTTTATCTTCACTAAGTCTTTATCATCTGATGTTACTGATGCGGCCTCTATCATTTGCACGTCTTCGAAGCTTTGTGTAGAATCAGAATTAACAGTCTGTGATTCAAAGAGGGCGTCTTCTATTGTCGTACTCTGATGCTTTGTGGGAACAATTGCTCGTTTCGTTTCAGCTGTAGAATGAAAGGAAACATGAACGGCGTAGAGACATTTCTAGGAGTGAATACATACCTAAAGGAACTACAACCATATCGGTTGCTTTCGTTGCACTATCGCCCATTACGGTACTGTACGACATAGAGTCATCATCCTCCTCATGGTCATCGTAATTTCCAATGATTACAATACTTTCAGGAAGCGAGCAATTCGAATCAGGACTCAATACCTCGCTACATGTTGGCGTCGTTATTAATTCTACAGACTCAGAGTTGTTAATATTCTCCGATAGCGATGTTGGAACTGTGCTGGGTGATGTCGGTGGTGACAACAAATCCACAGAATCGGAATTCGAATGTACTGATTCTCGTTTGGATAGCAGCGGGTCAGTGATTGTAACAGAATTTCGGTGGCCACCACTTTTGGGCGGCGTGGTTACCATTTCTTTGGCGTTTGGATTTTCAAAGAAAGATCCGGTAAATGAGCCCCAAACTGCCTGAGAGTCTGTGGATTTGGCTAGACCCAACGTTTGCATAGGCTGAACTGGAGTAGATGGCGCAGTTCTACTTCTCTCCTTTGGCAACTGGTTCAGCCGTTTTCCCTTCTTTGTTGGGTCTTCATCGAGTTCGTCTTGAATATCCAGGGCTTTGTCTATCTGTTTCTGTGCTTCTTTAAGGGCGTTCTTGGCCAAACTTGCCAGTCCGGATGTGTCAAACCAACTCATTTCTCAGGAAAAGCATAACGTTCTAGAAAAGATACGTTAATAAATGTTCCCGAAACAATAGCCACTCTCCCGTAACAAAAACAAGAATAACACACGCGAAAGAGGTTTTTTTTTTTTAATATTTGAGGCAATTGTGAAGTATTCTTAACATGATAAAGAATAAAACTAATATTTGAGATTATTCCAGCTCTTCAGAGTTTTGGAAAAAGAACATTAAAAATATTCTACAACAAAGTGCGAAAAAACAAGATCGCAATTTTTTCTTATTACACGTCAAAAGTCAAAATATTGTGACAGCTGTCACATTGATAAATTGATAGTGGATACATTCAATGCCGTAATAAATAAAATAAATAAACTCTGTCGTGTCTAGGTAAATTATATATTTTACATATTTATATGGTTAATTCTGTCGTGAATGATTGAATTTTATATTCTTAAAATATAGCTTATAATTATTAACAGAAAATTCAAATAGAAATGTTGAGATCTTTTTCCTGTGCATTTCATAAAACTCTTTTTTAAATAATGATTAAATATATTTGCTTAACATTTATTAATTTCAAAATTAATTTCATTGAGTTATTCGAAAGATATTTTGAAATCAACAAACGAATACATACCATAAATCAACGATAGAAAGTTATTACCATCTCAGTTGATGTAAAGCATTGACCACCATCGAAATATAGCTCCAGTGGCGCAATTGGTTAGCGCACGGTACTTATAGACAGTATTCGATGAGCAATGCCGGGGTTGTGAGTTCGAGCCTCACCTGGAGCAGTGTTATTTTTTTTCTGTTTACATTTATTTGTACATACATTTACATTGTAATATGCGTTATTGAATTTAGTTAATACAGTAAGTGATATGTTTACAACTTGATAGTGGAGGGAAATGGTACATAGTTCATTGTTAGTTGTTGACTGCTGTGTAACAGTAGTTACATCTTTTGGCAAGGCGATGCGTCTATCGAGAGTCCGATTCCTTAGTCTTGCGTTCTTAAGTAGTAGCTGTGGATTATCAAGAACGGCTTATGTAATAAGTATAAGACTAAAGTTGGTGCTATAGCATTCGTTAGAATGACTGTATGTATTTGAAGTCGCCAAGAATGGCTCCAATTTGCTAGGTTCCCTGAAACGATGCAAACAATTCTTCACCGCCTGCTCTAGCTCTGATTCATAATGCGAACATTTGATCGAGTTTAACCCTCATCTCTGGTCAGATATGGACACAATACTCCCTTCGAAATCCTTTTCTGAACCTTGTCTAGTTCTCCTTTTCAATTAGGATTGAGCAACTCCTGAACACCCTGACTGTCTGCACTTCTTTTTTACAACATAATCCGGCTTCACGGGGTGTCTAGATCTTCAAAAACTGGAAGCATTATCTACAGACAAGAAGACGAATACATTTACGTTTTATACTGGGAAGCGATAAGAAAACAAACTCAGAAAGTATCCAGCGTCAGTCCCAAAGCAAGGCCTTTGATGGACAGATACACAAACGATTAAATCTCCTATCAAGTTCTAATACATTGAAGCAAAGAACGGCCGGGGATTACATTGGAGACCATTTTTTTATTAGTTAAAGAAAACTCCGACATTTACCCTCAGAAAATATAACTTTTCCTTTTTATTTTGAAATGAAAATAATTGAATGAAACAAAACATATATAGCTACTACTCGTACATAATTACATATTTAAAATAAAAGAGAAAAAATAAGTTTTTTTTCAAAATATTTCCGTCCACCATTGCATTGCCTTAAGATGCCTGCAGTAGCGCACATGAATCTCTGATTAATAGAACTCAAGCCCAGATGCAGACCATTTCTCTTCGACATCTGCACGTGCACAAAATTCCATTTGATTACATCAGATCACTAGCACTATCGGCACAGGTAGCACAAAACATTAACATATGTATATGTATGTAGTACCCGCCCTGGCTACGATATTGAATTGAATGGCGGTTGCTTGCATTAAGGGTCGAGAATATCTAAACGGGCGGCGGCGGCGGTGGTATCCCGCATTTGTGTGGAAGTAATTTTGAATCTGAATGTGTTTATATTTTAAAGTTTTAGCTGGTTCAAAACTCTATAAATATTCGGCTATTTGTTTCTTGGTTTGTTTTCTTTGTAATTTTAATGGTTGCATTGAAGATGAGCCCCAGGACCACTTGCGGTCCTTCATGTATGGAGACCAATTTCAGACCCACGGCGTCCAACCTTCGTATAGAACGGCCAGGTTGTCAGGATTTGTCGCCTCGCGTATCATATAGTCCACTTGTTCGGAAATCGTACAGCGACGATTCGGATCGGGATCTCTACCCTCTAGTTTCATGCGGATTCTCTTCCACACCGACACTGCGTATGCATTACGCTTTTGTTCACGTTGATTAGCTGCAAATAGAAAATAATAATAACATTTCCCTTATAACTATGTAAATAAAAAACCTTTTTTGGGGTCATTGGCGAGGGTACCGCCCACGTTTCTTCGGTCCATTGAATCGGCATGGCAATCTTCAACCAGCTCAATTAGATCTGTATGATTCTGCTCAACGTCACGTATCAAATCGTTGGCTTGCTCGAATAACTGACGAACATTTGCCTCGGCAAAGTCCCTACACAGAATCTTCATGTTCAGATCGTTGAGCTGTGCAAAGAACTGCCTGTAGATGTTCTGGAATTCACGTACTCGTGCTGTGCATTGGTTATCGGCGCTGTTGTCGACCTTTGAGAATAGCTTCAGCAAATGTCGAATGTCAACTCTCAACTGAGTGTCCATCAGCGATTGCAGATCACTGGAGCAGGTGAACACATACTCTTGAATGTTTTGCGCACATTTCTCCAAATCAGCAATTTGCCTGTGCACCGCATATGTCATCTCGTCCAGGAGTCCTGATATATTGTCAATCCAACATTGGTCGACAGCACCTTCCGGATCGAGTAGCTGCACAATGGATTGTTCTGTCGGGGTGATTATAGCCGCTAGCCGACGTTCCGCATTAGATGTCTCTTCCCATTGCGAAACAGCAGCCATGAATATACTATCCATCTTTGTCTGGTTTTGCGCATTTCCCCGAAGCAGTTCAAATTGAACAATTACCGCGGAGAACTCAATCAGTTTACTCGCTATGCTAGTGTGAGCTTTGAATTTTTCCATCTGAGCGCTAGATATCTCATCGAATTTTTCTTTTATATTGATCATGTTCGGATTGGCCCCAGCTGCCCATTTTAGGCGCTGCTCTATGGCACTCGTATTCTCATCGATTTCAGCTTGAATTTTCTCCATCGTTTTCTTCCAGACGGACAAACTCTGACTACTACTCTGCACGGTGGCTAGAAGTTTTTCTCTTGAGATCACGTGGCCATATTGGGCGGCATGTGTCAGCAAATCAACTTCATTCGTCCAAAAATGTGCCGATGCAACCAGTGTAAGGTGTTCCACAAGCTCTGTATTCAGATCGAGCTGCAATTGCGAAAGCCTCATGGCACATTCACGCTGATGAACAAGAAATGCGGTTTCCGCTTGTGATTGTCCCTTTTTAATGAAACTCTCGAATGTATGCACGTCTGACAGTTCTGGTAAATATTTAGTATTCAGCTCACCTATCACCAGTGCTCCCACCAATGATGCCCACCCATTGATAGTGTTCTTTTGCGCAGCGTTAATGAATACTCTGATTGGGTGCCCGATGGCTATGACTTCATAGTGGTTGTCCAGCTGACTGTTACAAAGCGACTCCGTATGCTGTTTAGCTAACGCAAAGATCTGTGACAGAGCAATTTTTTTATTCTCTTCAAACAAGTCTTGTCCTGGATCGAGTAATCTAAGGACAAATCGCTCGAATTTGCTATTTGGTTGGGTGGAGATGAAAGCCTGCCAATCGGTTGCATTTCTTAGACACTCTACGGCGCTATTCAAAGAGCTCTGACAATCGGCGAAATATTTCTCAATCACACTGAGCACATAGTGTAGATCTGAATTCTTAAAGTCAAATTCTTGATTTGGCTTCAGGCCCGTGACCTTCTCTAGACTTTTCAGCAGATTCTCGTCATCGTTAATCATAAATAGCTCAACAAGTAATGCGGGTATTTTGCAGCTGGCTGCAAATTGGAGATTTCTAAAAGCCGTAAATACGGCTTTTATAGTTTCGACGATATTCAAAATGTCGGGAGACAATTCAAAGGTATGTTCCGAGATGACCTGCATGTACTGCATATAGTCCACCTGATAGTCGAGGACTTCAATTTGCATTGTCTCGAGCACAAATATTGAACCACTTGTTTGGGCGAAGTGCTTTAAAGTGCCGAGTTGTAGGGCGCGAAAAGCTTCAATGCCAGAACTTAGAAACCGGTTTCTATTCTGTGTAAGCGCTTCTTGCAGATCCTACAAAGAAATTAAAATTACTTTTAAATATTACGTGTATAAAACGTCCACTTACCGCCACAATACGTTTCTCGGTTGCCATATTCAAATTACTCAGCGTGCAGTTCGCCTCAATCCACTGCTTTTCTAATTTCGCTGCGTATCCCACCACCTGGTCTAAAAAGACTGGAGAGTTTTTTAAAACCAACTCCTCGCTAGCAAGGGTCTGCAGCTCTTCTTTTATATGACCAGGTTCTTTTTGCTCTAGCAGTTCACGATACCACATCTCATACCGGACCAAGCGAGACTCTTTTAACTTTGAGCGGGGGTAGAAACGCATCACCTGCACATACTGATTGATGGCTTCAGTACAGATGATTGCAGCTTTTTCCTGTTGCTGCAGAGTATTGTCCATCTCCTTGCGGGCAAAGTCTGACTTCCCGTACAAAATATGTTGAGCGCTATTCTCTAGCAGATCTTTAACGACGTCAAACTCATTGCTCGGCTGTGCACATTTAATTACTTGTCGCAGAGCGTTCAAGTCGGAAATGCTACTTCCACCGATCATCGTTTGGAAATATAGGTTAATACTTGCTTTTAAGTCGCGTTCATATGCGATTATAGTGGCTTTCACAGTTGCGAAGTCATCAGCGGACTTTTTGAAGGCCTTGTAACGCTGTGATATGGTGTTCAATGCATGGCTTCCCATGGCGCTGCCGAGAGTCTCCAGCTCTCGAATCATCGCCAGTTGTTTGGTCAACGCATCACGTTCCATCTCAGCTTGATGTATACTCTGACGGTTAGTTTCTAGTTCTTTGAGGGAATTCAGAACTTGCTGAAGTTTGCAGATCACTTCATCCCTAGAAATAACGAATAATCAATTGCAAAACAAATATTAAATAGATCTGCTCTTACCTGTACTGCGTCCAATAGGGTTTGATTTCTGTAAATCGAGCAAGTATTGTATTTTTTGTAACCTCAGTCTCGGTTTTCTTGTTGTCTTCGGATTTCTTTTTCTTTTTGCCGTCATCGGCATTGCTGGCAGCAGAAGTGGCTTTGAGCGCTGCAATTTTAGCAGCGGCTGCTAATGCGGCTGTTGAGCGTGAACTCGTTGTGGTGCCATCATCGCCTACTGCCCAGTCAACTAACGGATCATAGACGAATGCCTCAAGAAGTGTCAACAATGTTTCCCTTTCCTTACGCAGTGTCTTAAGGACATGTTCGCAGCCCAAACGGAATGCACCCTAAAACAGAAACTCAGGTTAAAGCTGGTTTTTTGTTTAAAGATACTTTGCTCTTGGACAAAGATACGACAGAAAAGGAAAAGAAAGGCTCGTCCCAGTCTTAAATTTCATTTCCCAAGCTTTGACTCATAAGTCATAACACAAACTAAGAAGTGCTCCAGGTGCTATTAAAAATTACTGTTTCATCATCACCTGGTCACATATGGTTTAAAGATACAAGCCTTATCCTAGCCCTATCGGTAAATCATCTAAAAAACACATGACATTATTTTATGCGTAAATAACACAAATAAATAATAAAAAAATAAAATATTATTCAGCAAAGATAATATCCAATCCGATGCAGTCATAAAACTGTAACCACATGTACGAGTAGCAGGCAGTGGTTTGCGTGCTTTGCTTGCTGGAACGGAGTCGGAGTGTTATAAATCTTATCGTGGGTCAATATTACGCCCACGCCGGAATACGATTGTTCCAAAAATAACACAAACAAAACAAATCATTTGTTTTGATTGGGATAATCAATAAACATTTACCTTACCGCGTATCTATAGCGTAGTCACCCCCTAGTGTAACCAGGTTTTGGCATTGGCACATCGGCTTTTGCAAAAACAAATAACCACTATCATCGCTCCCCTCTTCGACGACTACCGCCGGCTCATTGGCGAATCGTCGCAGGTGCTGGCAGGTAAAGATGGATCGTCAAAATCCATTTGCAAGTTGCAATCGTACGAGAGTGGAGCGCGGTTTCGTCTGTCCTATGAAATTTTTCCGATTTGTCAGTGTCTTTCGTGAGTTTAATCAGTTAAGTTACGAGTTTCCAAGTAAGGAACATACAGGAATGCCGTCTTAGATAGTTCTTCACCACCATGGAAATCGATTGTAAAAGACAACCTTGTGACGATTCGAATCGCAATTACTATGCAGACGGGATTGTGTCTGAATTCGATGGGACTATGATTCTATGGATAATTGTTAACACTCTTCTTATGATTTTTATCATTGGTGGTAACTTGTTGACCATTTGTGCGGTTCGGATATGTCGCAGACTGCGAGCGGTCATATCAAACCTTTTCATTCTATCGCTCGCGGTGTCGGATATAATTGTCGGATTAACGTTGCCCTATCACTTGGCGTTCTACATTGGCTCGGATCTTGGTCAATCACACATACTCTGTTTGTTTCGATTCTATATAGTGATTTTCGCTTGCTGTATTTCGATGTGGAATTTAATTTCGATTGCCGTCGATCGATATATTGCGATTATGTATCCGCTGCACTATAGAAGGTTGGTGAGGTGCCTTAAGGGATAACTGTGCATTTATGCTAAATTATGTATTTTCTCTGCACAGATTCATGACGAGACGTGCGGCTATGATCATAATATCATTGGGCTGGATTGTAGGAACATCAATGGCTTGCATTCCGATATTTTGGAATCATTGGCAGACGGCTGCTGAGTGCGAATTTGACCAGGTGCTTCCGACGTGGTACATGGCTGGGATCGTAACACCATGTTTTATGATTATTTGGATTTGCATGTTGCTGGTTTATTGGAGAATCTGGAAGGAGGCTTCCAAGCAAGCTAAGCAATTGCGGAAGGCAACGTGTTGTCAATTGAAAGACGGTCCATCTGATTGGAAATCAGTTCAGGTAAGCGCATTTGTTGAGATTATTTCCTGGACGTTTATATCGCCTAACTCACAACTTCTCTTTTCTTTTCAGATGGTTCTTCTCATCATGGGCGGCTTTACAATATGTTGGCTGCCTTATTTCGTTGTTGCATGTGGACAGATTTTCGTCTCGTATGATACCTCTCCAAATTTGTACAAAGGAGCGCTCGCCTTGGCCATGGCCAATTCAGGATTAAATCCCATAATCTATGCGTGGAAAAACACAAACTTTCGTCGGTCATTCAGTATGTTGCTGCGCTGTAAGAGTCCTAATTGCGCCAACACTAGCGAGTATAGTGTACGAAATGAATGCCAGCGCAATATATCTACAGTTCATGAACCTCCAAAAATCCTTGGCAGTAGCTTGGCGACAGTTGAAACACAGCAACCTACAACTACAATAGTAAGTTGTAGCCCTCTGCAAAGCATCAATCCATTATTCAATTCTTCGGTATCTATAGAGACAAGTGAACAGGTTGTGAACAAACTGAGTGTTGTACAACTTCTTAACCACACCGAAACAAACCGAAATCAATGGCCAATTATCGCAATGGTAGCAAACGAATCGTTCAAGCAGACGGGGATCTTATGTTCGCCATGTGCAATCTGTAAATTAGTTCTGCGGCAAAGAACCGAACTGAGTTATCAGTTGAAAGCAACACTCGTACCATGGAAATGCAGTAATTTTAATCATCACATAATCAATACCATAAAATGTAGATGCTAGAATATTAATACATATACTTATACTTATACATATACATACATATACATACATAGTTTTTTTTTTTTTTTTTTAAATTAATGGCGCACATTCATAGTCAGTTCATAAATAATGCCTATAGCCGTGTATAGTTACAGCCGGCACTAAATAAAAAAGCCAGCTATAACTTTTCGTTATTTATAAACACATTTTTGCCTGTGGATTAGTTACTATCGACTTTGGTATGTTTTTGTAAAATGATTTGAACGAACAAACCCAAACGTCAAAATATTATATGACAAAATTTATAGATCTGTTGGGTAACTTTTGTGATCAAAATGGGACATCTGTCAAATCTATACATATTATAAAAGGAAGTAACCAAAATGTCTCTTTCTGTATGTACAGGCTAATCTCGAGAACCAGAAACGGATTTATATGCGGTTTTCACAATCATGATTTGCATTTCCTGGCGGATTTTATGGGTGTACTCATACTACTCCATTACTTATAGGAGCTGAGAATTTGAGATCGAAGTGGCAGTAAATCAAATTTTCTGTCATAACACCGACCCAACTCAACAATGGCTTATTTAATTTAAAATCAAAAAAAAAAATGGTTTTAGTAAATTCCTTCAAGATTTATTTGAGGTATAAATCCTTCTGCGTTATCCTGGAGCTGAGCTATGCTCAAAACAATTCATGAAATCATTGCCAACAATTTTCCATCAGTGGAGACCGAAGTGTGTCTAAGTGGCATATTTGAATTTCTGCGTATTAACTAAAATAGCATTCTAGATTCTAACTATTGTTAGCTATTTATTTATTATTATTAGTTATTATTAAAGTTATTGGTACAATCGTTATATAAAAGGTCTTTTCAATTAGGTCTTCTCTATTATGTCTTCTTTATTAGGTCTTCTCTATTATGTCTTCTTTAGGTCTTAGGTCTTCTCCAGGTCTCCACTCGTTGCCGGTCGTCTCAGTTCTGTTCTCTATACTTCTAGTCTTATATCTTATTATGATTTGTATTTATGTACGTAGTATGTGAGTGTCTATGTATATATATTTATATGTATGTATCAGCCTTCCATGTTTATTGCTTTCACTATGATGTTTTGTGCATTGTGCCCGGCCTACTACGATAAATATGATTGTAAAAGCAAAGATTACACTCAGGCCGCGCGACCAAATAGGAGCGCGGAAAAAGACGCTCGTGTGGCATTGGCCTTATACGGCCAATGATAGCATATGGTTGTCCCGTGTGGTTCAACGTCGGACCAAGTTCGATGGAGAGGATTCGGGTGTTTGAGAGGCCTTGTCTTCGGGCTTGCCTTCGTTTATACAGAACACCAGAGTCCGAGTACAAAAAATTCTATTCCAATGAGGTCCTATACAACAGGAATAACTTAATAAGAGTGGATAATTTCCTGGTCCAGATGACTCGAAGGCACATTGCAAGAGCAATGAGTTCGATGAATAGCCTAATCTTCGGGGCTTATTACCCCAATTTCACGTACCACGAAGAGTGCGCCTTAACGGTTTCGTTCCACCAGAAGCGTTTCTCTATTTTGACCAACAGGGTCTGATCCAGGATTAGCGGTGCCGCTAATCCTCCATGTTGCTCGCACGACTGTGGATAGGCGGCTCAACTACGACAGAGACGTCGCACAGAGCCAAACGGAGCGCCTCCGCTTTAGTAGGTCGATTTCGGGGCGCGATGGGTACGATGTTGAGCAGCAACATCAGAAATTCTGGTGGCTGTTGGAAGATGGAACTCCCACGTCGGTTCCGATTGATCCGGGGTAGACCCCAAGGCAAAGTTGGCCGCCTTTTGTTTATTATTCATCATGATTAAAAAACATGTTCGTGGGGCTGATTTTGGCTTGTTTATAATTTTATTATCGTTCTTGGACATTCTAATAATATCTCTTATTGTTTCTCGAGCTATTTTTACAATTTTAGAGATATCTCTCCACTCATAAAATGCTTATAACTAATTTCCGTAGCTCTATTGGATTTTTGTAACTCTACGAGGTCGCATTTTGCAAAAGTTAACTTAACGAATAAATTACATGGGCGTCAACGACTTCTGCCGTTGCGTTCTAATGTGGAATAGTAAAACGGAGATAAAAAAAATTACAGTGCTAATAGTTAGCAAAAAACAGTTATTTGAGAAGCTTTTGCTATCTGGGCCATTTTCACTGTGAGATGAATTTCGTTTTCTTCTCTCTCATTTCCTCTTATTTCGTTGCTTTTATTATTAAATGTTTAAATTTATCATTGCTTTTGAAACAAGAATATAGCAGTCAATTAAAGTTGACAATTTTCGCTATTAATTTCGATGGATTTCCTAGAATTTTTCGCAGAAAATGTATTTAGTTTTGGGTGGGCCATTTTTACTGTGAGCCCCTGTACGTCCTACGGGACGTTGATCTACTGGAGCTCAATCTTGCCCTATTGCTTCGTTTTATGAAAGCGACGGGCAGATTTGGATCTATGTAAAGCTCAGCAGCAAATCGCTCACTCGGCGAATAGGGTGGTGATTCACCAAAGTACAATGGGCCCACAGGTGTACGTGCTTGTTATACCTATGGAATAACCCCCCTCTAAATACAATACAATACACTACCTTCTCGGTACTCGGAGTACTCGCTCACGCTCACGTTGTTTTTCTGTATTCAGTATAGTGCTGATCAAAAACTTTAAAAACCTTTTTTTTTTGGTGGCGTGTTCCGGTTAGTCGGTTCAAAAATATGGCAAGCCTAGCTTTAGGTAGTGTAGATATTTGAATAAGTTTTATAAAAAATAAAAAAAAAATAAAAAACAGCACAGCACTTTGCTAACACAAAAAAAAATATAAAACCAATAAAAAACCACAAAAAAGTATAAAATAACACTGCACACAAAACAAAAAAAAATTACGTATATAATTACGTAGCTAGAGAAAGTTAGGTTAAGTAGTTGCAAGTTTTATTTAAAGTAGTTTTTAAGCAAAAAACATGTCCTGTTGCTAAGTTTTTTTTTCAAACTTTTCTTATCTGTAAAATTGTAACTTTAATCAAAATTCTATATTATAAGTTAGGTTACGTCGAAAGACATAGTATAAGTATTAAGTTTAGCTTAGAGTTCACATGAGGGGCCAGTAAGTTAGAGTAATATAGTTAAGTTAGTTAAGCTAGTTTCAATCACTTTTGTCTAGCATTTAAGATTTAATTGAATTGATAAATAAAAATGAATTAAAAATGAAATGTTATGCCTTCGCAGTTGGTTTTGATATTAGCTTCTGAAATTGATCAACTTGTTTTTTATTTCGTGCGCCCGCCATATTGAATTTTTCTGTGACGTCATATAGCCTAGGACACTCTCGGGATCAAGATGAATCCAACGACACCTCATTTGTTGAAATCGGTTCCATAGTTTAGGTTGTACGAGGTGACAGCCTTACATACAAATAAGCAAACCCAGCCTGTTAAAATCATAACCCTTCCTCTGCGTAGTGGGCACCGTAGCGTAAGTGGTTAGTGCGTCGGACTACTGAGCCAGCGGTCTTGGGTTCGAATCCCGCCGCAAACACCTAAAAAAGTTTTTCAGTGCCCACCTCTTCCGAATGCCTTACAAGCATTCAAAAATATCACTTGTCATGTAAAGCCTCCCAACTCGCCATTCGGAGACGGCAAAAAACTGTCAAAAAACTGTAGGTCTCCTTTCATTCGTGCAAAAATAAAACGCGCGCACACAAATGGTTGCGGGAAGCTAGGTTTTTTTCTACCTAGGACTGCTGAAGCTAGCGCTGCATTTAGTTATATTAATAATGTAATTATATTACCTATTAATAAAGATAATAATAATAATAATAATAATTTTTTTTCCTCTGCGTAGTCGGGTAAAAAGTGCACGAGCAATAGCTATACATTACATACCTAGAAATGTATTAGAAGAAAATAATAATTTGTTTTCTTAAGGTGCAGGTGGGCGAAGCAAGGTGAGCACGGGTCAGCTAGTAGGTCTGTTTCCGTGCCTGTCTAATACAGCACAAAACTACGAAAATCAGTCAAATCCTGTTTCCGTACGAAGATTTTTCGTAGTTTTCGATAGAAGAGAGCGCTAATAAGAGAGTAAGAAATTTCCCAACGCTGCCGATTTCAGCCCAAGAAATTTCTTTGGACAGCTTTGTCAAATCTGTCAAACGTCACACATTTTTCGTTTTTTGTTGTTACAACAGACGGCTGCATTCAAAGGTGTGTGACTTCACATAGTTAAACAAACTGGCAAAAATCTATTGAAAAATCAGTAAACTTTTAATATCTGCGATCGATGGAGACAGAAGATTCAAGGCGATTGCGATAACCTATAAATTGTTTAAAACAAAAACTTACCTCAATTCCCGTCACACCGAGTGCTTCCTCCAAATTGGGGGTCATTCGAAATGGTACCTTCTCAGGGACACGCAGTGTTTTACCCTTTTCGAAGCAAACATTATAGTCTATGTGTACAATTTCTCCGGTAGTCAGTTTAACCAAAACATTATCCAAATGTCTATCACCTAGTCCAATTACATATCCAATCACAGACATAACAGCCGCTGATAGGGAATATTTGCGTATCGAAGCACGCCAAGTGGCACAATTATCACTGTGACACCACAACTCTTTTGCCAGCAGATCACGAGGAGTTTCTTTCGACAACTCATCCAATACTTGACGTAAGGTAGCCAATGGCCATGTTTTACGGCTATCAGTCACTTTGATGTTCTTTTCCGCCAACAAAGGACTCAACTTACTGTAGAACATCTCCGATGGTCTGGTAACAATTGTTCCCTGACGGTCTTTGCTGGCTGCTTCTCGCTGTTGCCACTTTTTATAGATACCAAACAGCGGCGTTACCCCATCGACCCAACTTATCAGGCCAGATTGCGGTCCCAGAGGAATCACTGAGTAGTGGTGAGCTCGATATACGTTTGTATTCGTTCGCACCATCATTGAGTTGGAAATCGAGAGAAACTGCATTATACGTTCGTCTAAATGCAGATCCTCTAGGCCCTTGAACAAGTAGGTATATCTCTTACCGTTGCTACCGAAGAATGCTAATTTTTTCGGCTTGGTTTTGGTTGGCAGTATGTAAACCGTATTGTCGACTGCCTTTATGAATATCGGTTCGTTTTCGGTTGTCTCGACACCGGGCATCGAAATTGCGGTATTTCTCATGTTCGCTAATACTGGACTGATGTCGACCATCTTGAGTGATGACTGGGAGCTCCTCTGCAAGCGTTCCTGAAATATTGTGTACAGCTGTTTAAGCTTCTTCCACGATTCGTTAATTTTAGTCAGATTCAACGGCTTATTTAGCTCCTCGATGGTATTTTCGATTATGCTGGAGTACTTCTCTTGAAAATTAAGCTCATAGTTTGTCTCTGCGGGCTTGGAGGTAACGGCGAATAACTTCTTCAAGTCCTCAGCGATGTGTGTCATAAGGATAGTGTGCTTCGCATTCAGACTGGTGTAGTTTTGGGCGGCCGAATTCTTTTTTGCCTCCAATTCGAGAGCATTGAATAAGTGCGAGTATTCGTTGTACAGCTGAGCGAGTGAATGGATCCAGAATTCATCCCACAGGAGAGTTACCCGTTTTAGTTCACGCACCAGCAGTTGAACCTGTTGCACTGTCTCTGGAGTTTGACTGGAAAGAGTTGCCAGTAACGAGTTAAAGCAATATGTGAGCGGATTCACCCCATCTGATATGTTGCTTTCATCTTTTTTGTGTTCTTGAAATGCACCAACAACGGCAGGGAAAATAATCAAATGTGGGGTGTCTTCGGCAACGCGACAGAGCAGCTCTGAGACACGCCTTCGCACATAGGGTTCGTGATGGTTCAGTCGGCTGAATAGTTGCGGAACTATGACTTTCCACGGTCGTGTTGGAGTATAACTGAGACCATCTTCTAGAACTTCCTGCAAACCCAGTGCATGCTTGACCACTAAACGTAGAAGGCGCAGCGTAGCTGTAACCAATGAGCAGTCGCCAGACTTTGCATCGTGGTCGGAGGAGAGACTTAGGTATTTAAAATACGCTGCCGCTGCCATTTCATAATAAACGTATACGCTCTTATGGGCTTGTCGCCAAATTTTAATGATTGACATGACCTCGTCGACGGGTTTATCGCTTAGGATGGTAATCTTTCGGAGTTGGTTCTCAATCAGCTCTGTTGAGCTGATCTCATTCGTTTCTATGTCTTCGTCTTCTGTCGCAGTGACTTGGTGCTTGTCGAGAACCATAACTATGGCAGTCACATCATCTTCGGTAATGTTAGCAATAAGTTCTTTAATTAGTTCAATATCGCGTGGAGATAGGCCAGCCTTATCACAAATGTCTTCAGTTTTCGCTTCGACTAATTTTTTACCCCACCTGTAGCACCAGTTTCCAAACGCCGACCATGATCTACCCAAGTGATCACACTGTAATACACTCGCCTGAATAAGTTTTCCCACTGCCATGTCAATGGATGGAATCATCTCGTTAAAATCTTCATCTGGGTGGCCTGCGATGATTCAAAAGTCAAACATTTCAATGGGACTGTTTTTTTTTTCAGTACTCACCTGATATATCGGGAATGCTTAACAGCAGTTGAAGCAAATGCGGCTGATTGTTGCTGCCATCCATCAAAAAGTCGTCCGAGAACTGCTGAGGCAGCCATTCGCTAAGCGTTAGCAGCATTCGAGAAACTGTTTCAGGGTACTGCGTCGCTTTCTGGGTGGAAACCTGCTCAATCACTTGCAGGCAGCATGCAGATGCCAAAGCAATAGCTTCACTCTGTCGTGCTCCGTTGGTGTACATGCATTTTGACATCTCACCGAATCCCAGCAGTATTTCCGAATCGTTTATGTCCAACCTGATTTGGTTATTCAGGACATTGGCAAAAAGTTCGTCTACATTCCTTCCCAGACCCTTGACGTGAAAGAATCGCTCCAACTCTGAACGACAAAGCCTGTGATTTCCATCCTTTCGGGCGACTGAAGCTACGTTCAAAAACACGCTATGTTTCAAGTCACTGTTTTGGCGCCTTGCAAAGAACTGCGCCCAATTAACACATTTCGTGAGACTTACTGAGTCCTGGGTAGCACAATGGGCATCAAAGGTATCGCAAGAATCATTTTTATCCAATAATTTGCACGTTACGTGATTTAGGATCGTAAAGTCGTGCAAGTGCTCACTGTACCCCTTCCTAATGCATTCCGTGAGTCCAGTTTTTATAATTTTGCAGCACACAACCGGAGCGTTACCTTCACCATTCAGTGTCAATGCAGTGAGTGTTCTTCGTACAGAATTGAGCATTTTGTAGCAGGAAAAGTTCGTTGACAACTCCTTCTTGCTGGCTTCTACATTCTCCCACTTAGACAGTTCAAGGACAGATATATCCGCATTATAGTCGTGATACAGGTTCTCAATTACCTCCAATTGACTTAGATCCACGCCGAAGATAGGCAAGGTCTCCCTTTTGTCAGATACTTGCTCACTTAGATGCACCTTTAGCTTCTCCCATTGATTTGTGAAGTACAGACAATCGGATAACTGATCGGTTAGGAACTCTCGCACGTGGGTATCGATCTTGTCATCGCTCGCAATTATGTTGGCATACCCATCGGCGGCGATTTCCCTACGGCCAGACGCATGCTCAGATGCGTGCTTTATCCATTGATATCGTTTGCCTGTCTTTGATTTGATCCACACATAAAGACCCTGCAACGAGTCGGGTTCTTGGCATTTTAAAAGCGCCCACACAAGCGACATCACAGTGTGATCGAAAATCATATCGTTGGTCTTGCCAGTCACGACGAGACTTCGCAGCATCGTCTCGGAATATCTTACTACCATTTGAGGTTCCATACAGTGAATGGCGATCAAATTGACGGCCGTGCGTATTCTATTGAACCATTCATTGCAGGTTGGAGTGTTTACGCGAAAAAATGTTTTCGCTGGCTTCTCCGGTGCCTGTAGGGCAAACGCTGTTCCCTCAGCGGCATTGTAGATGCACTTCTCCAAGCACTCTAGGAATCCCAACAAAATGCGAGCGTTCTTCTCATTCGCAATTAGCTCCGACGCGCTCTGCACATTATCGACGTCTTTCAACGCCAGTACTCGGGCGTACTTCATGATTATCGATTCAATCTTCAGGAAAGTGACTTGCGGCTTACCCAGCTTAGTTCTTAGTTTGGTTTTCACACAGTACCTCGCCGCTTCCCATTGCATCCATGATGTTATCATATTTAAGTTTCCCAAAGTGGTTCGATAGAAGTCGGGTGATTTTTCTCGTAATTCTGCGATCCAGCACTTGGAAAAGACATCATTTAGGAAGGCGTCTATCGTTTTGCAATCGCTGTTTAATGAAACATTGTCTATGAAATCAGGGAAATACTTCTCCCTAAGGCTAGCTGTCAGTGAGGTAGATATGTACCATTGTTGAAGCTCACTAGCACGTATATGCTTCATTCCGAAAATCCCTAGTTCTTCGTTCACATTCAGCAGGGAAATTCCAAGTGGCAGTCGACCAAATACATCACAATAGGCCTCCCTCACCTCCTCGTTTCCCGATTGTAGATGGCAAATGGATGCGTTTCTTATGTGCATCAGGGTGCTGTAGCCCAACGACTCAAAGGTCTGGAGAGTTGTTATGCATTTAGCGCACTCCACCGGTTGCAGAATGGACGTTGTACAGAGAGAACTACAAATCTCAACGAACGCCTTATTTTCGTTTAAGATATGTGCGCTCGCTTTGCATTCCACAAACAAATTGTTAACCCACCCTAGTATTAGTTTCAGATTTGTTTCCGAGAGCCGGCCGGCTTGGGCTAGAATCTCCGCCAGGAACAGCAATATCCGGCTGAAGTTCTCCGACGTAGGACTGGAATCATCCAGCGATAGCTTGGCAAATAAGTTATCTGTCAACAGACGGCTTGACATGCGGTAGTTGTGATTCTTCTGACAATGCACAGAGAGCAGGCTAATCAGCGCTGTATGTAGTGTTGGGTTGGTAGACCAAATTTTCATATTTGTCGATTGACAGTTGGTGATGAGCAGCTCCAAAATCGACGGATTAAGAGCGTACATTCCAATGATTGATGATGTTTGTGTGGCAAGATTGGACAAAGCCGAGAAGTAAAATGCCAATACACATTCTGCCTGCGCTGGTGTATATACCGGTTGCATGTCTGTTTCTTTCTCACTGGAAATTATGGATATAGACAGTTCAATATCCAAAAGAATGTGTCGATAAGCTTCCAACAGCAGCGGCACATTCTTAATCATCAAAATCTCATGATATATCTTAACCAAGAGCTTGAAATTCTGATCATTCTGCGTAAGCTTTGTCCGGGACAAAAACTTTCCATCCATCTTCAAGAGGGTGGTAACAAGTTGCATGGGAGTGTTCGCCTTCAATTGGTTTATAACAGTCAGGATGAGAAACAACAAGCTACCAACCAACGACATATCAAATTTATCCATGTTGTTTATTTCTATCTGAAGGATGTCCTCGATTTCTTCGATTCGGACTACGTCTTCCATTTTGTTGTAGTTGCTAAATATCAGTGTGAAAAACTCATTCACCGAGTATACAGTCTCCCCACATGAAGTCGCCTTCAGAGTTTTCTTCGCCGCCTTAGTAATCACTACCACTGCTGTGGCGAGTAAATTTTTACCAACAGTAAATGCGATAAACTCCTTTTGGTTTGCCAACGATTTCATTATGGAATTAAACGCACCCACAAACGCTCCAACACTTAGTTCAGGGGTTGCCGTTGGAGACTTGTTGGGGGAAGATATATCTTCACATGCCGCTTGGATGTCTTCGAGGAATTGTCCCAAAAGACCAAAAGTAAAATCTAGTTTCTTTACAAAATATTCGGATAGATTTTGCAGCACCAATGAACATGAATGCTTCAGGGATTGTGATTGTTCAGTTTCCAAGTGCCAGCCAACGATTATATCCACGATGTCGGTAAAGTGCTTTTCAAAGGCACGTTTATAGTGTTTAGAAAACTCGACAATTGTCTCACTGACCGCTATGAAATTGTCGACAACATCGGCGCTTTCCAGGTAGCCCTTAAGAATTATGAGCACACGTTCACTGTACACTGATAGATCCTGATTGACTGCATCGCAACTGTGACAAAGAAAGAAAAGTATTTATTTTTATTAAAGCGCACAATTATTTAGTGAGAACATCTTACCTAAAAGTGGTTTTCAGCGAGAGCATCAAATACTTCTGAATGCTTCTACTGGAGGAGTAGTATTTCACGATATAATTTTTATAAATTGGGAAATCGGCTCGGTTCACATAACCAATCAGGCCAAAGATTGTTGCCATATGTCGCAGACACGGCACTGGTGCTTGTTTTAATATGATGATGATTTGCTCGGCTAGAGTCTCAAAAGATCTGCTTATATACTGCATGTTTGATTGATTTAACACTGCGCTCTCCAATTTCACGCACAAATCAATTGCATTACTGCTGGTATTTTCGTCGAGTAAACGGCGAAGGATCTTTGAAATACGCATATCTTCGTTAAGCAACATCATAAATGGTGTTACTTTCTTGTTTCGATTGGCTAAAAATGAGATCGAATAGGTACAATAAATTCAAAGTGAATCAAATTTCAGCCTCAATGATATACGAACCTACATTGCTGCTCGTACCCGCTCCACGATAAGCAACATCGTCGGGATTATAACGTTCAAACGTGCGAGAGTGAAATATTCTTTGCCCCTCGATTAAATCCATATCGGGAGCCAGGGTTACTTTCGAATTCATTTCCTGATTCGGGTATGGCTGCTTGGCAGTGTTGGACATTCTCCAATTGTATTGGCCATTTACATCGGTTTTCAAATTTTCCGCAATCGGTTTCTTGGTGTTGTCTAAAGGCGAAAGGAACTTCGTTGGTTTGGATATGCCTTGATAACTGTATTCTTCATTGTGCGATGGTGGCAGGACCTTGGACATAAAACGCTTTTGTGGCACATTATCGTCTGAATCCTTTTGCATTACAAGACAATTTCATTACACAGAGGGTAATCAAATTGATGATTGTCGCAGCTTTGAAAATATTGTTATTAATTCAACTTAAATAAATAATTTATAAGAAAACCTTTAAATAAGACTTCGCGGTAATAATCCAAATCCACACTTTGCTTATGACTGACAGTTAGGAAAAGTGACAGCGTTTGGAAATTTTTGCATTTAGGAGACGTCAGAGGGGTGGAAACACAATGATATGAAAATCAATTCGCGGGATTTTCGTACTTAAAATCGTCTACTCGGTTACTCCGTTATTCTCGGTTGTACCGAATCGGCATTGCAAATTTTCATTTCTGCGCTGGCATTACTGTCGCTGAATTATGTCAGCTTCTTATGTGAATGTCAATTTTATTCATCGCTCTTATTGACATTCAAATTCAAACGCTGTAAAAGTAACAAATGATTGGTGTTAAAAAGTGTAATGGTTTTTCAGACTGCTGATATTGATACCATTGTATGAATACCACAACCCCCGACAGAGTGCATTTCGTAGTACACCCTGATTTTCGCATTAGGTAGTATACTTTGACGTTTGCGTTTTCAAGACAATAATCACAACAAAATAAAAAATATCGGTGGAAGTATCGTTATCGGATAAAATAACTATTTTTGAATCCATTGCACAGTGGTTCCACTCTCGAACAAAGGCGGTCATAATTACATGCTCATTGAAAAATAACCAAAATGAATTCGTGTTAGAGTAATTTGGGGGAGCTGATTCCGAATCTGCAATCCGTTTTGCTCTATCACGTCACGCTTTCGAGATAACGGTACGGTGCGGTACGGTATACAGGGTGGTTCGGTTTGGGATACATATGTATGTTTTAGGATCTGATTCACTGGTTAATGATATGAAAAATATCGTATCGGAGTGGCGGTATATCTTGAACACCCATTGAGGTCCTTCCTCCTTCAGGGAAAAAGGTACCAACAGTTATTCAATTATAACTTCGAGCGTATCAATCAACAAAAATAATTATCAGAAACTGTGTAGAATATTTGGAAAATATAAAGAAATTGTTTTAAAATTGTATTTATTATTTTTCGTTTTCTTATTTATTTTCTTTTACGAACAAGATGTGAAATGTCAAACTAATACAATTGCAGAAAAACAGATCAATCTCGTTTGTTTTCCAACCAGCACGAAAAATCTGAAATCTGAGAGCAAAATCTGAAAAGCCCAATCGAAAACGACATTAGAGCAACCAAAGTAGGCTCGTTTCATATACAATTGATTAGTGCCTATCACAATTAAAAAAAAATTACCATGCGTACTTTAATTTTTGAGATATTGGTCTTCAAACACAGATTTTTTAAATTTTTTTATACCAATTTCTGTGAAAATCGCATTTATCTCGGGAAAGTGTGCTTATAATTAGTATTAGTATCATTTGCTTGCGCCATAATGTCGCCTACAAATTCACCATACAAAGTTTTTACCTAGGACTTACAGTTTTCCTGGTATTAAGTTAATTGAAACACAAGAATCATTCAAAAACGAGCATCACCTTGCATGCCGTGTCCTCCATCAGACTAAATGCCAGGCTATGAGAAAAATCAGGAGAAAAAGTTTGCAGATTAGATTTTTTATACTCAAGCAGACGTCTGGCTGTATGTTCAAGTAAACATAATATTCTCGTAAAAGAGCATTTAGTGATATCACCTGAAATCTTATCTTATTAATATATAAATCGCAATGTGATGCTCTTAGCTGTCAATCTTATGATTAGACAAACACAAAAACTAATGCACACAATGAAGCAAAACTTCGTATTCCAGTTTACTAATATCCTGTGCCTATTATTGGCCGATTTTTAAATTAATTTATTCGCAATATTATTGAAATTAATGCAAGAATAAAAACACTCTAACAAATGTCACTTTCTTGCGAAATGTCACTTATTCAAACTACAAATACTTAGAATCCACACTTGTGGATTGTATATATTGATAGACTGCAAACCTTGGGGTGCGTTCGCACTGTCTTTGATTCTTCAAACAAAATGACAATGTATGTATTGTAAGTAACACTATATTTTTTAGACACGGGCGAGGCCGGGCGGGACAGCTGGTAAAATAATAAGGGGCATGTTCACTTATAGCTCCTTTCAATCTGAATCTGCAAATTTCCACAGCTGATTCAACTTGCATCAAAAAGTATAGAAATCAGCCTTTCTGGCAATATATAACATGTGTGTATGTATGTATGGTTTATTTAGTTATTAAAACTATTACAACAATCATTTATGTATATAAAGTTATTTACAAAGTTAATTTTCATATATGAGTTCAGGTAACAATTCAATAATACATAATATAGTTATTTACAAAAGTTAATTTACATAAGTATATGAATTCAGGTAACTGTTTCTTTAACATATAAAACTAGCATTTTTTTAAATCTTTGAAATATGGTTTAATTTTTTAATTCAAGAGGCAATTCATTATATAATTTTAAACCTCGGTACAAGAGCATATTTTGAGTCCTTGAATCTCTATAAAGCTGCAGTCGGAAGTCAGAATTGGACCTTAAGCTATATGGCTGAGCATCTCTTAAATACAGCAAATTTGATGACAGATATTCCGGCACCATGTTGAATTTCATTTTAAACACAAACGTTAAGACATTAAAGACAATACGTTGCCTGACCTTCAACCATTTAAGACAGGACAACATCCATGAAGTAGGGGAACGAAAGCTACATCTTAGAATAATTCTCATTGCTCTGTTTTGTAGCACTTGCAGACGATTTATGTGTTCATTATTTCCCATATAGAGAATTGTTGAGCAAAATTCAAAGTGAGGTTTGATTATAGTATTATATATATTGACAGCACGAATTGTGGTTATAAACTTTCGGATTCTTTTGAGGAAACCAATTTTTTTTAGCGATTTTTTTTGTTATGTAAGTCATGTGACTGTTAAAGTTCATTTTGCTATCTAGTATCACACCGAGGTATTTTACTTCTTCCACTTGCTCAATTATTTGACCGTCTATTCTTAAATTGATACATTCATTGCTATTAATAGCCATACATTTAGTTTTATTTACATTCACTTTGAGTTTATTGAACTGTAGCCACTCACACAGGTTTTTAAGATCAGACTCCATAGACTCTTTAAGCACACACATATCTTTCCCACTTACAAACATTAAAGCGTCATCAGCAAACTGGGACATCTTACATTTCTTTAACACTCTACATATATCATTAATATACAATAAGAACAACAGAGGACCGAGTATAGTTCCTTGTGGTATGCCAAAACATGTATATCACTTGATATTGCACTTTTGATATTTGTTCTTTGGGTTCTGTCTGATTAATAAAACTTAAACCAATTAAGTTCCGGGCCTTTAACGTCATATAAATATAACTTTTTAGCTAATAGTTCCCTGTCAACCAAAATCACCAACCAATTAAGGGACGTTTCACACGAGTGGTTATGTCTAAAACCGGATTAATTTTCGATTAGGATTCCATTATCACACACGTATTTATAGAATTGATCAAAAGCACATTTTTCTGCTATTTTTTCTAAATTTCGCATCATGTTTACTGGTCCAAATTTATCGCAAGCTTTTGTTCCCGATTCTTTAGGTATTGGAATAACCGTCGATTCTTTAAGGTTTTTTGGGAATTCACCATTTAACATACCGGGGGGTCCTGGGGGGAACACAGCTAAAAGTTTAACAAAAAACGCAGAACTCAATTTCATTTGAATTTTTTTCCCCCACTTTCATAGTGCCACCACTTGTACAGTTACACATATGTATCATACCTAAAATAAAATATACAACGGAGTTCTTACCTTCTACTAATATTGTAGATACATTTTAAAAAAAAAAATTTCGCAGTACCGAAAGTAGATGAAAAATAGAAAATCCTGTGACGCTTACTTGCGGAGCGATGGGCTTGCAATGAGATCACTTTGGAGATGAAAATCAAACGGTTTTGACTTAACGGATAATTTTTTTTTTCAGTAATATTAGCTTTGGGTTGTTCTCAGCTAGCTTTTGGGTGAAAACTTTTATAATGAATTTTTCGACTTTTGGCCAACGGTAGAACCACTGTGCATTGTATGTATCTGAGAATTGAATGCTACAATTTTCTATGCAAATTCTTTTTTCTTGAATTGTCAAAGAAGCTACCAAGAATCGCCAACAGAGAGAACGCGGCGCTGCAGTCAGTAAGAAGGTGGTATACCACCAAAAAATTTTGAATTTCAATACCAGGTATTAGAGGTGGAGAACTATCGATTGCACTATCGATTATAATCGATAACTTTTTATATATAGAATTTTAAAAATTTCGTTAACTGGCGGATACCTAACCAACGGAGTTTATTTAAAATTTCGCAGAGGAACCCAATCATAAGCCAACTGTCAAAATTGTTTTAACTTAAAAAGGAAATTCCCCGTTTTATGATTTAGCAACTTTTTTATTGTTTGTCTTTCTCTTAACTTAAAAAGGGGATTCCCCGTTTTATGATTTAGCAACTTAAGAATAGGAGCATTAGTACTTAGAAACTTATCTCTCTAGGTGAGAAAAGCTGTAACCCTTAAGAAGAAAAAACTATCGATATATATCGATAACTATCGATAGTCAAAAGCCAACTATCGATGGCATTGACTATCGATATTTTTCCACCTCTACCAGGCTTTAAACGTGGTATTGTAGTGACAGACATGTGGTATAGAACATAGTATTGCTATACCATGGTATCAATACCAGCAGTCTGTCCCGCACTTTACTCGATCATTCGATAACGAGTCCTACTCGCTCACTCGTTAACGAATGTGGTAATTCGGCCACTGTTTTTTATAAGGACCATATCACCACTCTCGTACATACCTCGTTGCAGTCCTCTGTCGTTGTCCAAATCGAAATTTGTCATTTGCCTGTTTTATTGCGATACTCTTTGCAGTTAATACTCGGCGCTCTGCTGCCGACACATCCTCTAATCCAGCGGAATCATGCAAGGCTTGCATCAGTCTGTTTTTAGTACCATTGGTGTGAAGTTGAACAATAAATCAAATGGACTTACATACCTCAGTAGTTTCGTTCTTGGTTGAATTCAGAGTCCATTGAATGGTCAATAAGTGCTTGTCCCAATCCTTGTTCTCAGCATCTTTGGTCATTGCCCTCACAGCCGCTAAGAAAGTGCGATTATAGCGCTCCACCTGCCCGCTCGTCCTAGGTCAACCAGTTGCGGTCTTGACATCTCCAATTAGCAGCCGCTCACAACATTTCTCAAAATTTGTCGACGTGAAGGCCGTTTCGCGATTCAAAATATTTTGACAATTCTCGCAAAAATCACTGCACATATTTTGTTTCTGTTGAGCGAACAGATCTCATCACTACAAACTTGGTAAAACCGTCCATCATTACTAGCAGATGAACATTACCGTGATATACTGGCCATACTAAGTGCGCTGCAAACTCCAAATTTGACGGACAGCTTACTGTGTGCTCAATAAAATAAGGCCCAGCTAATATAGAGCAGTACATCATCAGCATACAGATGTATTGAGCAATATTTTATAATCGACGGAAGTTAATTAATTCAATTCAATACAATTTCAATTCAAAGATTCATTTATTACAATTTATCAATACATTTACAATAGTTTTTATGAATAATAAAGCATTGGCTTAGCCGTCAGCTCGACTGGTAACTTCAAAGTATTTAATATACCTAATTAAACTAGTATATACAGTATAAATAGTAAAATAAATGATTTTATTGTTTTATGTAGGTTATAAGCTATGAAAATTCTGACGTTAGAAGCATTCTGTAGCGGTAACTAACTCTGACAAAAATGACAAGTTTCGCCAGATCCATTTAAAATTGCAATTGTTTCCCGTATTGAAAGGGTTGGTTTACCAAGGTATGCTCTTCTTTGCTGCTTAAAAATTGGACACACGCTTAAAAAATGAAAACAATCTTCCTTAGCTCTCAAGTTACACAAATTGCAAAATTGATCAAAGTTTCCGTTATATGGGTTCCCGTTGGAGGAGCTCGCATCTTGATTTAAAAATTAGTGAGATATCTTTATAGCTGAGGGAATCTTGGAAGTAGTTCTTGACACCCAAGTTATAATCAAGCTCTCTATAAAGTATTCTGCTTTCCGATTGACAGGCATTTTCCATCATCTGATTTCGAAAAGAGTCTTCTAATTTTTGGATGATTTCGTAGAATTTCACTTTCAACAGACTAATGTTGTTGGGGTTCATCTGAACATCTTCTCCACAGGTAGCAGCTATGTTTTCCCATGTCCTCAACCACAAGTCCTTATTTCGAAGTTCATTAATATACAAGGAAAACAGTAATGGTCCTAAAATTGATCTCTGAGGAACTTCTCTTCCGGTAAATAAGAAGTCAGATAAATCCTAGTTTGATGCAACTGCTTGAAATCCGTTTATCAGATTGCAAGTTATCAGCTATATATCAGCAATATAACTCCGGTATAACTCCGATAGCTTTTTGCATAACAAAGAGTGATTTTCAGTATCGAATGCCTTCGATAAGTCGGGTAGGACGAAAAACGTTACATCATCTTCATCCAAATCTAGCCGTATGTCTTCCGTAACATTTAACAACGCAGTGATGCAACTGTGCTTTGATCGGAATCCAGACTGCATAGGCGTCAAACAATTTGTTGCCACATGATACTACTTGTTTTAACATTTGAGAGGAATGGCAGGAGAGAAATCGGCCGAAACTTATTACCTTTAGGAGTTTTGGGAACAGGTATAAGCTTGGACAACTTCTATGGAAGAGGAAACACTCCTGTCATGAAAGCCGTATTGAAAATATGCGTTATAAAAGCCAAGATAACTGGAAGAATGATTTCATAAATAGCGGGTGTATATTATCTATTCCAACTGCATTGAATTTAATATACAATAAAGTTTCCAGAACGTCGGCACAATCTACTGCAGTAAAACAAAAACGGGGAGTGGATAATATAACAGGTTGGATAATAGATTGAACTATAGATTCCTCTACAATATTGGACTGGAGGATACAAATTTTTGGTTAAGTTGATTTAGGTTCAGATGCTAAGTAGAGGTGGAGAACTATCGATTGCACTATCGATTATAATCGATAGTTTCCACTATCGAAAACAATCGATACTTTTTGCCCACTATCGATTGTTTTCGACTGCCATTTAAATATAGAATTTCAAAAATTTCTTTAAATGGTCGATACCTAACGAACGGAGTATATTTAAAGTTTCACAGAGGAGCCCGATCTAATAAGCCAACTGTCAAAATGGCTTTAACTTAAAAAGGGGATTCCCTGTTTTATGAGTCAGTAGCTCAGGAATAGGGGCATTATTATTTGTCTTTTTCTTAACTTAAAAATGGGATTCCCCATTTTATGAGTCAGCAACGTAGAAATAGGAGTTGGTCTCTCAATTCTATTTGTCTATACGTAAAAGCTGGAACGGGTTCCTTGAACACGTGGGATCTAATCTCTCTCGGTGAAGAAAGTTTATTTATTATGGTGCATTTAACTTTATTTTATTATCACCTTTCAGAGGAAAAAACTATCGATATATATCGATAACTATCGATAGTTAAAAGCAAACTATCGAGAACTATCGATGGCACTGACTATCGATATTTCTCCACCTCTAGGGCTAAGGCGCCAGGAGTACATGTTGGTCTTAGCAGTAGATACGTATTTCTATAACAACTTTGTTACGGAGTAAACAGTATAGATGGCGAATTTCTTCCAAGCAAAAGCATTTCCATTCTCTACATGCGTTATCACGCTGGTCCATAAGTTCCCGAATGCGGTTGGTGAATCAGGCGTTGTTTTCAGATTTAGGCCGGCATTCACCGACAGCTCATAAGTTAAGAGCCTCATAAACCTATTCACCAACCGCTATTAGTGCGTATTTATGAGCGCTCATAAGACTTATGAGTGGTCCCAACCACTCTTAAGTTACGAGCGCTAATATCAGAGACAATTATTATTGCATCCGGTAATTATCTTAGATAACTTCGAAATAATTCGAACTCTGTTGTCATTTCAAATTTAAATTATTTCTGTTGATTTTAAAAATGGGTAAAAATGAAAGAAATCCGAATTTATCCGACAAGGAAAAGAAAATTATAATGAGTTCAGTGAACATATTCCTTTTTTTACTATTTAATTGAATTGAATTTGATGAAAAACCACCACCATCAATTTCACTATCTACAGCTGTGTTGCATCATCCCCATAATTTACACTGCCAAATGTCACTGACATGTTCGAAAAAGAGCGCCATTGACTCCGAATGTTCGAAAGAGAACGCATTCGGAAATCCGAAAATTGAGATCTCTCAAAGTCGAAGTAGCATAGACAGCATAGGCAAAAACCTATTAGTGGTCGGTGAATACCAACCAGAAATTTTAACTTATGAGCCTCTTAACGATTTATGAGCGGTCGGTGAATGCCGACCTTAGTTTCTGTTAAGAAAATCAACATTGATATGACGGCGAATGGTAGATGGTATTCCAGTTGGTATGCCATACATTTTCCTCATATTCATACTTTTAAAGGTACTATACTTAAATGTTTTTGCGACGGTAATAACATTAAAATCGAAAATCAAGTAGATGAGACCATGCTTTGTGAATGCTGGTACTGAAAGCTGATCATAAAGCATATTTTTATCTTTGTCGCTAACGATCACCCCACCCCTATCATTGAATCCGCCGGGGGAAGATTCACTGTAATTTGAGCATGCATCGGTATCGTGGAATCCGCCGAAGTCGGATCACGGCATCGTGAAAGACGTTCGAATCGGATCTATCCATATAAAATATGACATTTTTCATCCGCTGCTCAAACGTTGCGGGTCTCATACTGTTGATTTGTTTACTTGATAACTTGATAATTTAAATTAACAGATTTTACCAAAAATTTGTTTTGCAGTAAATAAAAGACTAATATTTGATTACTTTAGTGCTTCACCGTAAAATATGATTATTTTCCAACACCATGTTGGTGACTTCCCGCAGAAAAATCGTGGGCAGGCTAGGCTGCTGATTTCATTTTGGGAGAATTTGAAAATGAGCTCCGAGTTAGATCCATTTGCCCCATATTATGAAAAGTCGATTTATTTAGTTGCACATTTTTAATTAACTTTCAAGATTAAACGGTTTTTAAACAAATTTATTTGAAAACACGTCTTATCTGGTAGTTCCATTATGTCCTGCCGCTGCCGCTCCTCCTGCGCATGCGAGTATTTTTCCTTATGAGAATAAATCTTCTTTTTTTTATCTGACGAATCCAGAAATAGAGCTATGCTATCCATTTTACTATTTTTTATTCATAATTCTTTTCTTTATTGAAAAAACTAAAATACAATTCCAAAACACAAATTCTCTTTGCTGTCATAAATTCTGCTTGAAAGAGACACTTCCTTTTCGATCGTCACATCGGCAAGGAAATTTCCCCGGCGGATCCTACATTCTACGACAGCAAGCTAAAGTTACAGTGAATCGAACAAGTGAAGGAAATCTCCGATCCGGCGGACTCCACGATAGGGGTGATTGTCTCCACTCATTTTTCGTACAGTATTTATTGTCCGGTACATTAATTTGGAGCGAAATTTTGATTTTTTATATTTTTTGTAATTTTTTTTTTTTTTTTTTTTGTGCTGTTACTGAAATATGCACCCCTATCATGGAATCCGCCGGGCGGAAAGATTCACTGTAATTTGAGCAACGGTATCGTTAAATCCGTCGAAGTGAATCTTTCCCTTGTCGGTAATGTGAACGAGTTTCACGGCATCGTAGAAAACGTTCGAATCGAATTTGTTCATAGAAAATCTGACATTTCTCACTCGCAGCTCAAACGTTGCGGATCTTATCTTGTTTATTTAGGGTTGGGTACGAAATCCCGAACTACGAAATCCCGAAAACAAAATCCCGAAAACAAAATCCCGAAACACGAAATCCCGAAACACGAAATCCCGAAACACAAAATCCCGAACTACGAAATCCCGAAACACGAAATCCCGAATTTGGAGAAAATAATAGTTTAAAATTCGCGCGCGCGAATCTTAAACTATTATTTTCTCCAAATTCGGGATATGGTGATTCCTGAATAGGCGGCTATTTTTTTTTTTCGTTTGAATGAAATATCATATTATCTCTTCGCGGAATTTTTTTCTCATTCTTAAAAGAACGATTTCCCCTCTCACCTCGCACAAAAAAAAATCAAATTAAGAACAACAAAACACTATAAACCAGACACAGAAAACGTTTGCTTAAGTGCACATGATGAGAATCGAAAAGAGCTGTTCTTCGTGATTCTCATGATATCATATACCCTTTCGAACTGCATGTTTTGTATATGGTGATGAAATATTGATTTCTTAGAACTTGAAATTATACTTCTTAGAATTTGGCAGTTGGAGTCCTTTTGATTCTCAGATGATGCAGCTAAGAAATATCTAAATCAAAGATTTTCATAGTTTTGTGTGATCTTTTTATATGTGTTTTAAAAGTGAAAAGTTGTGCGAAGTGAAATGGAAGTGCAAATAGTAAAATCAAATAAAGGAAAGGCAAATATAGTGCTGAATGGTTACGCGTACCACCTTGAAAAACACTGAATTCCAAAGTTTTTAGTTTAACTTAATTTTAATACACACTTGTATATACATATAAACAAACATTATTTCAAAGGTCCTTTTCAGGACCACAAAACGACAAAGAGATTAAATAGCATTGAAATTTAATTAATTAAAATGTTTTTTGTAGACACATACAAATACATATGAATAAATTACTTGGCTAGAGGAATTAGTTCCGAGGTATACGGTTCCATGAGAATCAAGAAGAACAGCTCTTTTCGATTCTCATCACATGCACTTAAGCAAACGATTTTGCTCGCAAATTCATAGTGTGTTCTGGTAAGTTTCTTGGTTTTTTCTGGTAGTGTCATGGAGGGGTAGTGGAAAAAAACGTTCTTTTGAGAATGTGGAAAAAAATTATTAAGAGTTATGAAATATTCAATTTTTTTTTTCGCAAAAATCCACCGCGAATCGAAAATCCCGAAAAATTCGGGTTTTTTCACTAAAGTTCATTTTTCGGGATTTTGTAATTCGGGATTTTGTGTTTCGGGATTTCTAGAAATGCGTGAATTTTTCTTTCGGGATTTCGTAATTCGGGATTTTGTGACGTTCCCGTTTATTTATTTTATTTAATAACTTTATAATTTAAATAAACACATTTTAAACAATTTATATTATTTATTTATTATATTATAAATAAAAGACATATACTGATCAATTTAGTGATTTAACTGACGAATCCAGAAACAGAGCTATGCTATCCATTTTATTGTTACTTTATTTATAATTCATTTTTTTTTTTTATTGCAAAAATCAAAAAACAATTCCAAAACACAATTTTACTTTGCTGTCATAAATTCTGCTTGACAGAGACACTTTCTTTTCGACAATCACGTCGGTAAGGAAACTTCTCCGACGGATTCTACGATACCAAGCTATAGTGAAAGTGAATCGAATTGGTGAAGGGAATCTCCGATTTGGCGGATTCTACGATAGGGGTGATTCTCTCCACTCATTTTTCATACAGTATTTATTGTCCGGTACATTAATTTCGAGCGAAATGTCGACTTTTAAATTTTTTGTAAATTTTTTTTTTGTGCTGTTACTAAAATATGGAGTGCGATGAAGTGGAATTTCTTAGTTTTTTATCATTCAAAATAATGTTTTTGTAATATGTATATTGAAATTATTGTCGCCTGTTACTATTGTCAGTTGTATTGTTCTTAGCAGCTGATTGAACTCTCCATACATCTTTTTTTCCATCGATATTGCGCAAGTTTTCCGCACTCGATTTAGAGACCACAGGAAAGTTTCGATTTAGCAGCGGCCTAGGCTTTAGTAAAAGACAACGAAGAAAAAAAAAAATAAATCGACAACTTAAAATTTTATAATTCATGTTTTTTTTTTAGTATATGTATTTGCATTACCATCTAATATAAAACAGATCTCTCATCATTAATAATATTAATTACAGTAATAAAACTAAAAATAAAATTAAAAACAAAATCACCAGAAAGGAAGATCTAAGGTTGCAAGTGCATGCATGTAGTGTAATTACAATTTCTTTTTTTATTTTAATTTCTTAATTCACAATTAAATCTTAAGCGTAGGCCACCATGTGTTGCACAAACGTTTTCAATTAATTCAAAATTCAGAATTATATATAATACTCATTATTTCATCACAATTTTCCGTTAACATGTTTTTTTTTCTTCTTTCTCTATACATAAAATGACAATTTATTCTTTTGTTGCACAACAGTTAAGCGCTACAAACTTAAAATAATATTTTTTTTAAAAAAAAGTAGCTCACTGTTTTTTTTTTTTTTTTGTTAAATGCAATTACAGGGGAATTTTAGAAAGAAAATTTTCTTAAAAATAAAAATAAAAACAGGTTTTGAAAAAATTAAAAGCAAATTATAGTAGAAAACAAATATAATGTTTGTTTGTATATTTAGTAGCGATACTACACCGACTACGGAGTACGGACAGTTCGCAGATAAAGCCTAAAGATTCCTGATTTCGGTTTTGTCTTTCATTTCTAGAAATCCAAAGATATGACTCTTTCCTATATGTATACATGTATGTACAGTGGACTTAGTAGTTGTGTTTGTATGTATATATAAAATCCTTACGATAATTAACAACATTATGGTACTTAGAGTTTATGGCTACATGCGCTCCACATGGCATAGGAGACCTCCTTCCGACATATTTAGGAATTGTAAGCGCTGGCGGTGGTTGAAAGCTTTGGGACCGTTGGTGGTTGGCATTCATTTTCGTCGTCGTCACAAATGCTCTCCGGTGCTGACCACCGTCGTTTGCGAGACATGGAAGCATCGACTGGCTGTTGTTGCGTTTCATTGCTGCAGCTGGTTTGTGCAGCAGGATGATGGGGTTCTGAATAGTAGGAGGATTGATTGGATGGAGGGCGGGACTGTTGCACTGGTGTGGAATGAGACTGCGGTGGCGGTGGGGCAGGTTGCAGAGGCAGTCTTGACGAGGATGGAAGTGTTACCTCTGTATGACCTAAGAGCCGGTGGTATGAGTGATGAAGGTGCAGAGGAGGTTGATAAAATTCATGATGTCTGGAGATCTGGTTTTCATAAGAAGCAGCGGCGGCAGCTTCATCGTAGGGATGATGAGTGTTCGGTATATAAGTCGGAGCGCCCATGCTAGAAAGCCGGTTGGTGACATTGCTCACCGTAATCGTCGTGGGAACCGTGTTCTCGACTGGTTGAGGTGGCAATTTTCTGGACAGATTCTGTGGCAGCGATAACGACTCGCTTTTGTCAAAATTTTGGGACGGAACTGACTGGCTATAGGCGGCCACTGCTATTGAGGTTTGTTGGTTATTGGAGATCATCGAGCTTTGTGACGACTGCGACTGATGTTCTCGTGATATCAGCGAAATGCATATATCACCGACTTGTAGTCGCTGGCACTTGAGGCCGAACGACTTGAGAGTTAGTTCTGGGTTGCATGATGCCCATCCTTGTCCATAAACAAAGAATGGATGTTCTTGTGATACTTCCACATCAGCCTAAGAATAAACAAAATGTCCTTACAAAATGTGAACGCACTTTAATAATGAGCTTAAGAACTTACCTTTGACCGATTTTTGTCATAGCTAAAGGTGATTATTACACTACTCGGTGTCGCACTGATCTTTACGACAGTAGACTCGGCTAATTGGTGAATCGCACTCTTCTCCGCCGACAGGATAAAATCCTCGGTTCGCATGTCTTCCACACGGCGCAGAACGCCATTTGATAGCTCAATATAAGCCCCCTTGGTAAAGTTACTCGTGGAACTGTTACTATGTGACCTAAAATGCGAAAGTCACCGTAAGAACAGATAAGAAAATATTGATAAATTCGCAACCAACCTAACAACTGATGCAGTTATGGGTGACTTCCGCTTAGAAGCATCTCTATCCAATGGTGTTGGTCGTGTAAGGATTCTATGCTTGAGAGAGCCCTCTTTTCCACTGGGAACTTTAAAGCCGCTTACGGACTCTGGGGCAGCTGGTGAGGTGTTAACTTTCCCATTCAAATACGTGCCGTTCGTGTTGCTGATCTCTTTTGGGTTGTTCTGTGTATACGAACACATGCGTTCCAAAGGACTGGAAGGTTTGGTGGCAACACTGAGGGCGTTGTTATTTAAAAGCACTTGGGGAGCTGTCCGTAGTAGACCGACATTCGGCTGAGACTGTACGTTGGGTGGGATCCCGGTTTGATAAGCACTTGTCGCTGCCTGGAGGTAGGGTGAAAAGCTTTCATGCTCACACCCCATAAAACTGGGACCAGGTCTCAACGTGCTGTGGTGTCCAAGTGGAAGATGTCCCGGAAAGAGAGCGGATGGTCTTTAATAATTGAAAAATTAAGACATATTTTTCAAATAGGACATGTAAAAACTTACCCATAGAGGGCTCTACTGGCATACATATGTGGATAAGTATACTGGTAGGCTGCAGCAGCAGCGGCGGCAGCCACTGCCGCATTATTGGGGACCGCCAGCGATTGTGCTGAGAACGAGAGCTTTTGTGCGTACATATCTGGCACTTGCTTCCGACTACAATCGCTGCCATCGGCAGCCGATGAGGGTGCTGGGGACTCAAACGAAAGTGATGTTGGAGGCGTTCCACAATTGTTGCCATGGTTCACCGAGTTTGCATTGTTGCTTGTGACTAAATTTACGGGCCCAGATTGTTCGTTTGAGTATTTCGGACGTGGCAATGTGACTGACGTCGGTTTGTTCACAATGTTGTTGTTGTTTACACTATTGCTGGTGTTTATGCTACTGCAGTGGTTCTTGTCACCCGCCGCAACATTATTGTTGTTCAAACAGTTGCTGGCACTGTTGTAACTTTTGCTTATGTTAGTTGCAACTTTTGTTGAACGTAAGTGTAATGGAATGGCATTGCAGTTGTAATTTATGTTATTGTTGCTGAGAAGATTGTTGTTACTCGTGCTAGTATTGTTGTTGGTATTTAAATTGTTGTTGTTGTATCGCGGCTGCTTGGGATGTGGACGCGCAAACTCGGCTGAGGACATGTTGTTGGAACAATTACCGTCTTGACCTTGAAAATTTACCGCTTTAGAGCGTGGAGATCTATCTCGTGGAGATTTTTGCTGCTCCTGCGGTGAACACTTCGAGGAGAGGACTGACGGTGTAAGCAGTGTATTGGCGACAACGGAGGGTGGTGGTGGCAGAAAGACACGTATGCCCAAAGCAGAATTTGCAATATGATTGCTTGCGGCAGAAACACTGGTGTTGCCATATATTGAGCTATGGTTCAGGGCAAATTGATGCTCTAGCGCCGTCGCTGAGGTCGGTTTAATTGGTTGCTGATGATGATGGTGTAGGTGGTGGTGGTGATGATGCGAAGGAATTACAGCTGCAGCTGCTGCTGCAGCTGAACCAGCGGCTGCAGCAATTGCAAAAGGATTATGATGAGCATATGGATGTGCTGCCGCAGCAGATGCAGGACCAAAACTCTCAACAGCTGATAACATGGAAGTGCAGGGTTTTTCCTGTTAAAATCTCTCTCTCCCCTTTCGATTGATAGTCAAATGATTGTTTTTATCTGAACACGCTGAGGCTTTTATTCAAAACCATTTGTTTCTGAGTTATATTTTCAAAAATCTGTAATGAAAGTAAGAAAACGAATTCATTAATTTTTTTGTTTAACTTTTGATTTAGAGATATAAAATATTAGAATACTAAAAGGACAGGGTTCAATACGTATATAAATCGATGGGGTTAAAGCCTGCAGTAGCACTGTATATTGTTGGTTTCGATATACATAGTCATTTTGATTTTAAGTTAGCACTAGCTTTCCCCAATCCTGACAAACATAAGACAATGCTCATAAGGACGAAGAAGATTAAGAAATTTCCAATAACCTGGGAGCTACCAAAAAAAGGAGTTATTTAAAGTATGGTGAAATGCCGGCATAATTATGCTCAGAATGTATTTTTGAATTCTGTTGGGCTTTTGCAGCATTTTGTACATTGGTTCGTGGGAACCATAATTGGTGTGATAAAAAACAAGGTGAAAGAGGGGAATATACCTGAGATTACGCGGATTTGAAGGATCGCGGGACAGTCGATGTTATCTGCTAAGAGCTGTTGCATAAAAAGTATATCGGCAACATCACGGTGTTTTTCAAGAGACTGAAGATCTATCAGTTCCAAACGGTCTCCACAGGGCGGAAGATGGTAGCCGTCAACCCAAGGAAGACCGCGAAGGACAAACCGGTTGAACCTGCGTTGGACGCCTTCGATTCGCTTAGTATGGATTTCGTAATAAGGGGACCATACTTGGCTGGAATATTCAAGCAGAGGCCTAACGAAGGTAATATATAGGGATTTCGTGACATATTTATGGGTTCAAAAACTCCTTAGACCAACGTTTCGCAAAACCAAGCATAGAGTTGGCTCGTTACAGAGAACGTAAGGTCTGGGAGGTAATGGGAGACGTTTACGAGAGTGTGTGATAGATTGACATTTGTTCACATTGAGTACTAGTCTCTGATGATACAATCAACATCGTTAATTGTCAAGATGAAGAGCAGCGGTCCGAGGTGGCTTTCTTGGGGAACACCAGAGGTAGCTTTGAATGGTTCTGATACGGAAGATCTGAAAATGACTTTGTTCTAGCGATCTTCCAGATAAGATTTAATCCATGTAATAAACAGTGAAAGGTCGAGCGAGGTAGTCTGCACATTTTTTTAGAACATAAGTGGGTAAACCATTAGGCCCGGGGGAGTAATCATCCGACAGGCTAATTATTTTCTGAACGACCAATGGCAAGTTTATTTCAATGGAGGCTTAGGAGGTATGGGCACAGTTGTTCATGTAAGAGAAGTAATTATTATATTGTTCAAGGACGTGGTCGATGAAAGATTGCCTAAAGAAATGTTCGAAATGATCCGCAATGGGCTTATGGTCTGCTGAAGATGAATTACCAAAATTTAGAATGGATGGATAGCTGTCTGATAGACAAACTCGTTAGAGCAGGAAAATATTCAGAGGAATGCCGAGTGGAATGCTCTATAGATCGAGATGTATCTTTGCTACGAAGACAACGCAGATTGGTCTCAAAAATAGGTTGAAAGGTAAGCCACCTACATCTACTCTGATACACAGGTCGTCAGCAAAGCCTGTTTAAACGCGTCAATCAATTTCAAAATTGATAAATTGAATCTGTTTGGGCGATACAGCATGGTTGCGCTGGTTTGGGTCTATACACAACATATACGTAGCGTAGCGAAAAAGCAGTCCGTCCTAATATAAATATAGAATGCCGGAACTGCGTCGACTACAATATAACAAAAATAAAAAAAAATTAAGAAGATGTAGTAGATGTCCTAAAAGTAAACAGCACATCGTTTTATTGCACCTCAAAACAAGTGATCTTATAACCATGACAGGCCTTTTTACGAGATTCACTCTAAACGAGCATCTGAGAATCATTGATGTCAGAAATTTGGGCTTTTGAGGTACGATAATGTGCCAATCCCTCGCTCCAGCTTTATCTTCGAGGGTGACGAACCACTTGATCTCATCTTCCATATTTTGCTAAAACAACTGACAGGTTAACAGCACATTTCAGATATGAGATCAACCGCTAGCTCACTGAGAAAAGTAACAATTGTGACTGATTGTGGTCCGTCATCACAAGTTAAATGAGAATCGCGAGGTAAAAAGTAATACAAAAATAATTAATTTGTTTTTAAAAATCTTTTCATTTTAAAATATTTAAACTTTATTGCCTTTTATATGATTTGTTTACTTTGGGGAATATCTTAGTAGAATCAGCAGAATGTTGTCACTTTCATTCACATTTGTTATTATAATGATTATATTCGACAACTAAATCAAAACTAAATAGAACCACAAGAGCACTGTATCATTAGGTTAGCAGCAAAAAGCACTGACTTCAATTCACTTAATGTCCTTTTTTTAAATATGTTTTAAACACCTTTTGCGGTTTTGCTTTAACGTATCACAGAAAAAATAGCGCGCCTTTGTTTGATCACCGATCGGTTGAGCTATCAAAATCACACTAAACTATGACATTTCTTTGGTTTTCTGTCGGCCTAATGACGTTACAATCAAATAGTAAAACTCATTGGCAATGCCAATGGATTCATTTTCATAGACCCGCTTAAGGTTTTTCCAGAATTTTATCAATAAAATTCTTCGTACCTGGAGGACACACACTCACCTCAATCTGTGTTCGTTTGGTCATATGATAGCACACACCCACCCATTACTATTTTATTTGGAATAGTAGACATACAGTGAAAAAGAAGACGAAAATATGTACGTTATCCAAGGCATCAACAACAACTAAAAATATAGCAACACACGAAGAAAGAAGAGACATGGCAACATCAACAGAAAAACAGGTAGGTAGGCAAGATGATAAAGGACACATTTCGTTCTAGTTCATTGAATTTCCCACTATCTATCTTTTCTTTTTGTGTTTTATGATAGTTCCTTTATATTCCCGTGAATAGAGGTACCTGATGCACACACTTGAGTTTGGACAAAGGCATCCATTGTCGCGCGGCACCGTGCGCTCTACCCTGAATACGACAACCCGCATATTCACAGTTTACTATTATCTATTATATTAAGTTTTTATAAAGGGTACGAGTATGTATGTACATATATCTTTTTATTTTAACACATAATTCAATTCATTATTTAAATAAGTAAATACAGAGCGCCTAGAGTGTCGTAAAAGATCATTCTTAAGAAAGTTTCTTTTTATAACTCAGAATTGCTATTTGGTAGCACTGTTTCTTTTAGTATGACGGTTTAAAATCGTTTAATGAAGTGCAACGGGGTCAGGTCAGGTCAGTGAATTTCACATGGCAAGAATTAAGCGTTTTATAAAATAATGAACTCAAAAGATAAGAAGATCAAGGCGAAGAGTGGAATTAATCTCAATCATAGTTCAAAGACCTGACTAGATATTCGATACTAGATTCTAGTACCAAAGGCATGAATTTAAAGGGGTCTGAGTAAAATAAAGCGACCTATGCATCTGAAAATCTGGCAGCCTACAAAGTACAAACTAAAATCCAAGATTCCGGCACCTAGCCAGAATTTGATCAAGACCAACATTCTAGAAATACCCAGTTGGAACATGATCCACCTTTCTAGTGGTTTTTGTGTTTTAAGACAGTTGGCTGGACCGATGTTGTCGGAACTTTCACTGACGAAAGAGTGGATGTTAATGCAATAAATATATATGTAAATATGTTATTGACATTAAAGGTTTGATATATACATACATATGTACAGTACTGTTCGCAAAATGTTGTTCAAACCTTTTCTTACTCTTTTGGATGGCAGTTCTTGGAATTTATGAGAGCTACGATGTTTTTTGCACTATGTAACAAAATCTCGTTCAATTAGTGCACAAAGTCGATGCAATTATGAATTAGAGGTGCATTTAGCTCGTGATAGCCGTCCAAGATGAACCAAAGAAATTAAAAAAAACAAAAATATGACAAAAAATCAGTTCGGAATATTTTGTGTCTGGCGGGTCTAAATTTGACAACCCGTCAAATTTCTGAAAGATTTAATTAAAAACTGTGGCATGGAATTTAAAAAAATACCGTGAGATTGGGACTACCAGCAGTTCAGTGGATATCTAAAACGATCTATTTCGAGCTACACAAAAAATAATTTAAGCACGCTGAATGAGAAAAAGGCTAGTAAAAGGCAGACTTAGAGCACTCAAGCCAGTACTGAAGCCAGATTTTACAATAAGAATCGTTGTTCTCATCAGCAATGGCAGCAAATAAGGTGCGCACCTTTATCATGGTTCATGGTTTAACTCGATGCGGTCCAGCGTGGACTCGTTGGCGAAATCTTAGAGCGTTTCGAGTAGAAGAGTTTTAAATTGGACGCCATGAAATTCATGTGGGCTTCCAAGGATTTGCTGTAGAAACACTACACCGATCTGTCGAGTCGTCCATTCTTTCCCGGATTGGTTAATTGCATGAGCTCCGGCCCAGTAGTTCCAATGGTGTGGAAAGGTTTAAACGTCGTTAAAACTGGTCGCCAAATGTTGGGTGCACCCAATCGCTTTGTAGTTCAATGACATGGACACTTGCTGCCGAGATCTGGGTCTACGAATAAACTGCAAATTTCTCCTGGTTTGGATTCGTCGTAATTAGTATTAAGCAGAAAATCGTAAAGCATTTCCAAGTTTCTAACATAAAATGACAAGCAAAATCAAAACGATGAATTTGGGCTGAGAAACATTTTAATTGGATTCAAGATACATAGAACAATGTTATCTTTTCCGACGAGTCCAAGTTTAAGCTACAGGTGGAGATGGGAGGACCCTTGTGCGAAAAGAACCAATGGAAAGACAAAGCAAAACTGAACGTGTGATGGCTTGGAGATGCTTCTCTGGAGATGGAGAAGGTTGAATGGCCTCTTTAGAATCTTCGAGTCCTAGAATATGAATTAGAGCCTTCCGCGCCAGATCTTTTTGGTGACACTTGCAGACTCATTTTCCAACTGGACAATGCTCCTAGCCATGCAGCTGAAATTGTAAATATGAACCTGTTTTTTTTTCTAAAAAATAAAAGATTGTTGATTAACTACGATTTTTATGAATAACTACAATTGTATTTTTTTTTATTTCTGCTAAAAAGTGCTTCGAAAAAAATAATGTTGATGTGCTAAGCTGGCCTCCCTACAGCCCAGACCCTCAATCCAATTGAGAATATCCGGTCAATCATGAAACTTAGGATTGCAAAGGAGCGTCCAGAGTCAATTGAAATCTTAAAACATTAACTAATCGGGCTCTTGAACAGCATACATGTACCCACATGGAAAAACTTATCTGAGTCAAAGAATCGCAGATGTGCAGCAATTATAAAAGCAAGAGGAGGTCCAAAAAAGTGGACAATGTTTCTAGGAAGCAATAAAAAAAAATCAAAAAAAAACTACAATAAAGCATTTTTCATTTATTATTAAAATTGACGCAAGTATCCAAAAAAAACCCTATTTTCGACCTAACAGCATTATGCTCCCTTGACCACAGGTAAAAAATTCTAACACTCTTAAAGCATCATGAAACGTTTGCAAATGCCTAAGAAAACAAAACCTAACTACAAAATATGTATTATAGTTATCGCAACCAATTTGCCAAACTTCGAAAAAAATAGTTATAACAGTACATACTGTTATTTAACTTAAACAAAAGGTAAAACTTCATACGCACAATACAACTTCTTGAGCATATCTAATGTAAGGAAAATTTAACTCAATAAATGTTAAAATTTTAACAAAAGGATTATAAGGATTATTTACAGTACGACCTCGATAAAAGCAACACTTTTGCGCAACAAAGCAACACACGAGTTACAAGTACACTGGTCCCTCGCTTTGCGCGGTTTCACCTTTGTGCGAAATGCATTTGTCTACCAAAATTCGATTTGCGCGGCGCGAACATTTCATTTTTCAGGAACGCAACCCCCTAAATTACATTAAATTCATACTTCGCTTTGTGCGGTTTCGCTTTGCGCGATTTCTATTAGTTCCTATTATCGAGATTTATTGTAATATGGGTAACATCAATACAATTACGGTCTTTTTACGTACAAACTCTGTGTGTACTTTAATATGTACGTGCTAAGATAAGTAACATCATATTATGTATGTATGTATGTATATTATTTCTGTAGTATTGGTACCATTTGCGATTCTCACACTTAACCAATGTTAACAAATGATGTGTCAAAAGAAAAGGAATTTCCTGGAGCAGTGACGAATGGCACTTTCACTTTATAAATTTTAACAAATTTAAAAAAAATCGACCAAAACAAATACTCTACCCAAAATGAACTCCTAAAAAATAAACACTTCCCGTATGATTTACATCTGTCAGGGAAATGAATTCATTTTGTTTGATACATATATTGGTTATATGGCAATCATATGGGAAATACTTGTTGTATTAAGAGTTTATTTTGGTTGATATATTTGTTATTGATGCATACCAACCAAAATGAACAAACCATTTCCTACATATATGGTTTCCATGGGTTTTCCATGAGCTGACAGATGGAAATCATATTGAAGTTTGAATGTTGGATGGGAAGTTTGAATTTTGAAGGTCGGATTACCTCTTGCGAGAGTTCCCGCACGGCCACACTAGTTTTAACCTATTTCTCAAGCAAATCAGGTACAAAAGAACATTACAACAAAATCATCATCATCAACTACACATACAAATGCTCTGCCATTGTTTTCGATACCTACCACAATCGAAAGCAGTCGATTTAAATTTTATAGAAAAACAAAAACACAATACAACTACTAACTATACATAAGTAGGTACCTATCTGTCGGTTAAGGATACATTTCGCCAACATTCTACGCATTGTTGTATCTCAATGTCACACATTGACTCCCGTCGACAGTACAAACAATCGGTGTACCTACTCGATTTTTAGTTTTGTTTTACACATTAATTGATGAATACAAAAATTAAATAATTGTCTGTGAAAATAATTTGCATTCATTTTTATCATTTCGATTGTTATTTTTTATTTTTGTTCGCGCATCTCACATTCAAATCCAAAAACAAATCCAGTGAATAGAAAGAAAACAAAAAAAAAAAAAACAATCTTCTTCCACATGTATGAATAATAAACAATTTATATTTAAGTCATACCGCGCGCCGTCGACGACGAACACTGAACACACCTTTGTTATAGATACGATATGATACGAATAACGAATATAAAGTTAAAGATAAACATAAACACAAGCAACACACAATATGCGATACATAATAGCTATATGCAAAGTGATTGCTTAATATAAAAAAAAACACAACTCTTTTGACAATATATACACACATACATATGTTTGTACGTACGATATTTTGAATATCTCTCATGTATACATACAGACGTGTAGATAAATCCAAACGTAAACGTATTTCATTTTCAAAGAACATTTTTTCTTTGAACGAAATTCTGTTGAAAAAAAAAAGGCAACAACGACTGCTGACCTGAGTGTTGTGTTCTGTGGGCAGTGAGTCACGTATGTACATAAGTATGTAGATACTCGTACTTTCACGTTGCCGGGATCACTGATTGTAGTAAATGTATCTATAAAAAAAAATTGCGTGTGTAGGATGTCATAGATTTCTGAGAAAATCTATTATTGTTGAAGAGTCCTCCCGCAATCGTTCCACCCACCGATTACGAGTACACTAACAATGCATAATTTCCTTTGACGCCACACAGAGTATGAATACGAGTACAAGTAGCTAATAGCGAGTGACTACTCAATGGCGCACACGAAACACGCCGTATCCTACTACGCTGTGGCAAAAAATGTCAACGTCACAACGCTTAGAAAATGTTATCAGTATAACCAATGTGAAACACCGATAATACAGTATGACCTTAGTAAAAGTAACTATAGGTACATAACAGTAATTTGGGCAGTTGCTTTTATAAAGGTTGTTGCAATAACCGAGTCAAAAAAATGATGGTGTCAGAAGTGGAACAAAATGCTAAAAACTTTCTTACACTATTACACGAAACTTAACTGATTATTTATTTCATTTTGAAATAACAAAAATTCATGTTTCATGTTCAACTTTTAATTTAATTTTAACTTTGAATTTAAAATTGAGTCTTTTTTGATGCAAAAAGTCCGCCACGACTTTTACATTTTGCACAGCTTAAATGCTATCCAGTGAAACTGAATTTTCTTCAGCCCATTTAAGGCTATATAATGTTGAGGGCTTGAATTGCAGCCTCTGCTTTAGTTTTAGATGCAGGTGTTCTTCAACTTAATTTTTCCATAACTTTAAATTTTTCCGCTTTCAGATTACTGCAAATCGGTCCTAGATCAATTTCATTTGCGGCCAGCTATTATTTATGTCCTAGGCAACGTACTGTGTAAACGCCTGCAGCCTTTCTGCAGCACACTAATCGGCGCGTACCAGTGTAGCTTCCGGCCAGGCAGATCGACGACCGACCAAATTTACACAGAAAGGCAGATCCTGGAAAAGACCAACAAATTTCACGCCGAGACTCACCATCTCTTCATCGAAATAGCATTCATCGTCTTAAGCTCTACAAGGTGATGGCCGAATTTGGGATTCCGGCTAAGCTGATCCAGCTATGCCGTGTGACAAATCTGTCCAGCTGCTGTGATACGCAGACGATATCGACATCATCGGTCGCTCCCAGCGCATCGTGTTAAGGCCCCGACCCATAGAATAGAATCCGTCGATCCGTTGCTCTGTTTTTTTAACTGACGGTTCGAAGGAAGGAAGACCAAACTTCCGTTTTAAGGATGAGAAGCTATCGCGGATACCAGAGCGCTTAGTCTAGACAACTGGAAGCAGCCTACCCGGGATCGAAGAGAGTGGAAGGCTGCCGTGTCTCAGGCAGAGACTCTTCAGTTTGAGGATAGCTCTTGAAAGATATAATTAATTGATGCAATAATCCTAATCAGTGTTTCGATACATCAAATGATTCCAGCACTTTCATTTTGACCTGGACTGTGCCTTAAGATATGCAGAGGCATATGACATTCCTTGAATTAAATGCTTTAATTTTGCTTTCCAAATCTGACACTTCGCTTCCATATGTTATGTACCAATAGAATTTTTTTTCTGTAATTGAGTTCAATCAAGTCGATCACATTTTAATCCATTGGCTAGAGAATTGCGGTGGAGCTTGTAAAATGAAAATAACTGCCCAGACATAACAAAAGTGAACAAGAAGGACGAGATACAAATAGGGAAAGATGTAAGAATTTATGAAACCACAGTTGCGTTTATCGAGTCACTTTTTTTTTAAAAAAGTTGCAATTACTGACTCAATAATGGTAAGATTTCAAGAGTTGCTTTTATTGAGGTCGTACTGTAGTTTGTATGAATTTTTCGATTCGATAAAAGAAATTCTGCCTATTTCCCCCAAAAAAAAAATGTCAGCAGAAATTGAAAGACAAAGCAGAACAAGGAACGTTGGAAATTTATTTTAACATTTCCCTCTCTGTAGATACAGTACGAGTACCTCATTCTATCTGTGTGTGTTTAAATAAGTTCACGTTTTAATTACAAAACCGCTATCAGTATTCCAGCATGGCAAATGGGCAGAAGAAAAAAAAATGCTAAAATAACAACAAACTTTAAATTAAACCTCTTCTCCCCCCCAATGAAAGGGTGGTCGTGGTGCTGCTGCCGGTTGCTCGATTTCCGATGGTATAAGTGGTTGAGCGCTTTGTCTCGCCACTTTTTCACCCCCCCAAAAGGCAAAAATAAAAAGCTTGTTGGCCTTGGCAATGACACCTTGATGGTGAAAGCTGTTGTCGCTTTTCGATTATGTGCACACATTCGCCAATAAAAACGGCAATAACAATAAACTTTTTCTTGTTGTTTTATTTACATTCTCTTAGAAGTATTTTCGTTGTCCGCACCTAAGCCCAATCTAAAGTTTTCTTATTGAATTAGTTAGGTTAGGTGTACGAGTACATCAAATACATATTCTAATTAACACTTATTTGTTAAATGAGATATTAAATTAGGATTTAAATTTGAACCAAAAATAAAATAAAATTGAATTTTAGTCTGATTAAGGTGTGTATGCAATGGAATCTCAGGTATTTGACCTTCTGCGAAGAGGACCGCCCTGTTATATAACTATTAGACGTATTTGTATCTACTATCAGATTTTTGGATGTTTCGGTGAGAATATAACCAGAAGGAGAGATGATGTGTGTATTTTTTCACACTCATTCTGTTCTAGTCATGGTACATCTATGTGTGCAAAATAATGAGGTGCAAATAATATTAATTTGTTGGTAAAAATATTTGTTTTTATGTGGGCAGAAAAAAAAACACACCCGGTTGCGCCTGTTGGAGTTCTGATGAGCGCATACGGAATCTACTTATGTACATACATATGTGAATAGATATATGTATGTATGTACTGGCTTTATACTGCGGTGGTCAGAACCATATTTATGTATGGAATTATAGTCTGGTGGACTGCACTAGACAAAGTTAGCTCTTAGCTACATATGTATATGTATCTTTAAAAATCAAACATTGTTTGTATGTATGCTATGGACTCCGAAACCACCGAACCGATTGAGATCAAATCAGGTTAATAAGAGCTGAGCATATGGCAGAAAGGGGGTAAAAAGCTAGTTTTATATCTTTACACAGCTCCTAACTCAATGGCTTATCGGATTGAAAAATAGAAAAAAACATGGATTTAGTAAATTTTCCACTGATTCATTTGAGCTCATTCTTCTGCGTTATCTTGAGTCTGAGCTATGCTCAAAACAATTCGTGAAATCATCGCCAGCAGTTTTCTATCAGTGGAGACCGCAGTCTCCAACGTGGTATAGTGGTAAGTGCGTTGGACTATTACGCAATGCTGCCCGGGTTCAATCCCAACCCGGGTCCAACACCTAAACGTTTTCTTCACGGTGCCACCTCTTTCGAATGTCTGACAAGCAATATAGTATCATTTGTCGGCAAAAAACTGTAGGTTCCTTGCATTCGTGCAAAAATATAACACGCACACACAAATGATTGCGAGAAGCAGGCCCAGATTCACCCCGAGCTGTAGCAGCACTTAAAGTAATAAATGAGACCGCAGCTAACAGTCATACAGTGGTGGGTAACGTCATAGTGTGGGTAATGTGAATGCGCGCTCAATTCGGCGTCGACTAGCTTTGTTCCGCAACAGGAAGAGTGATATATTCTACGATGAGCTCTATACTGGAATACGTACATACATGTTTATGAATACAAGTACATATACATATAACGACTAACGAGTAGGAATAAAAATTATCCAACTAAAGCGGGTCGATATGCATATAGATCAGTACTCTATTGCACAGGTAGGTATCCCCTTGGTGGCGGCGATGCTGTTAATATGTTGTTTTTTTGTAAAGCGTAGCAACGCACGCACGGTAACCGCTAGTACTTAATATAATCCAAATAACGGCCTGCATCTGCGTTACAGGAGCCATCAGAACTACCCCCACCGCGGCTCTTTCGAAACAATGTTAAATATGCTTCCGTTAGACATTTATGGTAGGACATAGCAGAAAAAATGGCTTTGCGACTTAAAGAAGCCTCACAGTGGAAACCTTCTAACATAGGGCACGCCAGAATACTCTAAAGGCATAATCTAAATACAGGAATTGAATTACGGACTATATGACTCCGCTCCTGGATTTCAATATAAAATACAGGACTAATATTCCCAGCCGACAGAAATCTGTCGATGAAATCGATGTACAATCGTGACATTTTCATTTACACCGATAGACAAGCAGCTATTAAAGCATTCGAATAACCTCATAAGATCAAAATTGGTTAGGCACTGCCGCGCATCTCTAAACGAGATATCGAGCATGCTTACCCTGTGCTGGTTCCTGGTCATAGTGATATATCAGGTAACTGTGAAGCAGACGAGCTAGCCAAAAAAGGTACAAAACTGGGCAATTTTACCACAGAAAGTGAGCTCCATGTACCAATAGAAACAATAAGACACAAAATCTCTACGCAAGCACTCCAACAGGATAATGAGAGATGCCGTAACTTTGATAAATGTAGCCATGCCAGGCAAGCTTGGTATCAGGTGGATCGACGTAAAACTTATAGCCTGCAGAGCACATGTCGGCACCCTATTTGGGGTATTGACAGGTCATTGGGCAGTAGGCAGACATGCAATCATGCTGGGAATCCTCGCCAATGACTTCTGTTACAGCTGCATGGATGAGAAGTAGGAAGAATCCCCTTGCCCAGCACTCTCCACGTTAAGAAAAAAGATTCTGGGAGATTACTTCTTTATAGACCTTCAAGATATTTCCTCAACGGATATCAATAAATAAATTGGTCTAAGTGAATCCTACCAAATATGGGGATGTCCATCAAACCCAACCTTCCCTAACCTACCTATATATCACCTCATATAGGCAACTTATTGACAACGATTACAGAAATACAGGCGAAGCAATATAAAAGGCACCATTAATGAAATATTGAAAACAATAAGTAGGTAGAAGGTGGAATTTAATAAGGTTACAGAATTTTATGTCGATGCATGAAGACTGAAACACCAACATTCACTTAAAATTTGTTTCAAACTCTTAATAGTAGATATCCACCAAAAATCCTTCAAATTGAAGTTATATCGAATACTAAAGCTAAATAACCACCGCCCACCTACATAAATGACGCACTTAACTTTCTGCCCTTCAAAATGCGCCTCAAAGAAAAAGTATTCCATACCAAAATCCACCAAAGATACAAATGTCCCTCACCAATCGATCTACGAGTAGGTTAACCTATTAGGAATAAAATCCTCAAAGATGACGATAGTCATTCTCATTTTTACTAACTAATGTAAATTAGTTTTCTTCAGTTATTTACGTGTATGCCTACACTTTTCCAAATTAGGTATACTCGTAACTTATTAATGAAATTCGTTCCTTACTGTTAAGTTAAACATGAAAAGGAAAGGAGATTATATACAATTTCACACTTACATACATACATATGAATGTATGTTTATATTTCTGCACAAAAGAGGTACGAGTAAGGTACAAGTACACGTGCCCTTAACTTGTTTTAATTTTACCCATCTCAATAAACATGTCCAAACGTCAAAAACAGCAGTAATCCATGGTTGTACCTTTGCCATATAAATATTTGTTTACAATCGATATACATAATGTACATATGGATGCACATATATCAGCAACTATATTTTCTTTCCAGCAATGGTAGCTAATTACCATGTATGTATATAACCTACCTACGGAGTAAACATAGTACATAATGCATAAACATGTATATGCATATACCTACTCTAGTCCATACTAATGTGTATTTGCGTCACACTGCGAATTGATATCTATATATAGAAATTTAAATTAGATTCGTTTGCAATTTTTTTTCTCTCTTCTCAGCATGCATGCATGTTTCGTTTATTTAGCACAGTAACAGAGAAATGTTGTGCAACAAACAGAATGTGTTGTAAATTATTCTAAGGAAACGATGAGGTGTTGTAAAATGATATTTTAAAGAAAAAAAAAAAACAAAAACAAATCAAAACGATGACAATCGCTTGGCTTGACCCCAGGTGTGTCGGCAGACTTAGCACTGGTATTAATGAGGTAAAATTGTACTGCAAGTATGCCTTAACGGCAAAGTACACTCCATATACTGTCATTCATGCGCTCAGCTCAGTCAGTAGTATTACAAGCAAGAGTCTCCCAACTCCCTCTCCCCCACTAGCATGAAATTCATTCAGCTTTTCACCCCATAAAAGCTAATTGCTCGAATAAACTTTTGTTTTTCCCGTTTCTTTTTTTTTTGTTTCTTCTGCTTGATGGTACTCGTATGATAGTATGATATAGTAAACACACACGAACACAAGTACAGAATGAGGAGTGAAAGAGAGAGGTACCTACCTACCCACTTTTGATTGGAAATATATTTTTAATATTTTTTATTGACAGTTGTAGTGACGGTAGTTAGTTGTCATCATGTTAAAAATTCATTCATTTCACGAGATGTTAGTTTTGTATCTCTTGTGCGCTGGTTATGAAAGTTACTTCTGTGTTTTTTCCTTTACTTGTGGCGCCCTCCCCTCGCACTGTGTCGGTGAAATGGCCTTGAACGAAAGTTTTCAGTTTTTTCTTTGTCAGATTTTGTATAAGATATCCCGAATCGCGTTCATTGTGTTCGGCACACACATACACACACACAAACGCGTTCTAGCACTATCTCTGCTGATTTAATTTTTTTCGTTTCTTATTTTTATTTTTTTTTTAAATCTTTTTTAGATTGAAAAACGAAACACAAAAATGACATAATGAAATTACACCCACAACTACTTTTACATACAACAACTAAGTACTGATAGTGTGAACTTGTCGCCGTGTTGTTGTTGCTGCGCTCGTTTCGGCTGACGTCCACGAGAAACACATTTTTTTCGCACGAAAGTAAGCCTAGAACTGCTCACAGAAATGTATCGAGATCGGGCGGTGCGGTTAGCGTAGAGTACCGTAGCCGAATGAGATTTGTACGCGAGGAGCTTTTTATTGAATTGAAGAGCAAAAAATAAAAACAACACACAGAATCAAACGAGCAACAACAAGAGAACACAGAAAGAAAAAAAAAAACCAAAATATGTTCGGAAGTATGGAATGGATGGTGTGTAGTATTTACCTCTATCTGTTTGGTATATAGTAGTAGTACACGTGATATACTACTACTACACTACGAGGAAGAGTCGGTGGTAGGTGCTGTGGTTGTCACAGTCACAGCCCTCTCTCGTTTTAACCTCCCCTCGCACAGACATCAACTCTCACCCATGACGACGACGACGGAGCCTCTGTCTCTACTATAGGTACACAAATATTTAATACTGTATGTGCTCCCCTATCGCCACCCACCACCACCGACCGACCAAAGCATAGCGCTTTTATGACACTGGTGCTTAGTAAAGCTGCCTGCCACTGGTGGTGTTACATTGAATGGATTTGTAAATAATGTTAAGCGAGCTACAAACATATGTACATATACATACATATGTATATAACTCAATAATTACTTTTAATATTTGGGGTATAAATAGTGTGTATGTACATATGTACGCCGGAATCGGCAATGTTGCAGCAGTATAACCATACACACTCACATAGTACGCGAAGCGTATGTTTTGAAATGATAATCAGAACATCGTCGATTGAGACGAGAAAAGACATACACGGCGAGAATTTACATGTGATAAAAAAATACATAATTTTAATATTAAACAAATGCTGGAATATCGCAAAAAAATTTCAAAATATTTGGGGATTCCCCGGGGTGACAAAAATACTCAGCTATGTACTATGTGCTTTTATGTAAATACATATGTACAGCTGAGGTCAAAATAATAGTAGTGCAACTAATGGCATAAGGAAAAAGAATAAAAAATAGTTTCATCGACTTTTTATATACAAATAATTATTTTTTCTGAAATTCATTTTTTTGTAACTATAATTTTAGAAATAAATTTAGACAAAAAGATAAACGTTAAATAAAATTTTTGAAAACATATCCAAATACATATGTATGTACGAAAATGACCGGTCAAAAAAAGTAGTAGTGCATTCAACATTTATCTCTAAAAAAGACAAAAAGTCAAATTTAGTTGAAAATTTCAATCAAGAGTTTTTTTTCAGGTCAGCAGGTTTTCAAGACTTTCAGCCGTTATCGACCCCCATGATTGCTGCACAAAGGTAATTGCTATTAGTTAATTTACAACAAGCAACATCCTTCTTAACGTCGCACCAAAGGGTCTCAATCTGAAGACTGTGCGGGCCTTTCCAATATATTGATCTTTACCAAAAAACCACAACTTAACAAGTTTGCTAGCATGCTTTGAGTCATTGTCTTGTTGGAAGACCCATATTAGAGGCACTTCCTTCTTAGCATAAGGCAGCATGATTCCCTTCATGAGTTAGCCCTATTAGATATTGATCCATTATCTTTTCGAATCAGTAGATGGAACCAAAACCATAAAACGAAATGAGTATATGTATACCGTTGTAAAAAATATGTGATGCTCTCATTTTATAAAAATATTTTCAACTATCAATCCATAAAACAAATTAAGGTTTGATTTACACTCCTGTTTTTTTGACCGCAACTGTATGTATGTACATACGAACAGCCTTGCCAGCATGGACACTCGCTTGCCCGGACACCTCTATATATCGGACACTTTCAAAATGTTTTCCCTACAGTCCGGACAGAGTATTAAAATGCGTATACGAGTTTACATAATTTGATTCGATTTCTATGGAAATATGTACATGCAATGTATGTCCAATCCATATTTACATATGTTCATACAATCAGGGAATTCCCCAACCAGCTGTACTGCTCTGTTGCATCATAGTTCTCCTTCGCAGTTGCGTTCATTTTTCAATCGTTGGAGTGTTTTTAAGATAAGACGTATTTTTTGTGGTGCATACTTGAATTTATCAGTTTGGAAATGTATGAGAGAGAAAAAAATTCAAAGCAGTTGGTCAATATTATAGCTAGAATTGCCACCCTAATGGGATAATGAAGACCTTATACCACTTGCACACTTTGCTTTTTGATTTAAATCAATGAAGAATCATTGATCCTAATGGTAGCATATCTGCAGATGAAACAAATAAATGGGCATCTGGTGAAAATGACCGTTCTACGACTTTTCTGATGAAGACATCATTCATTCCGCTTAACAAAACTAACAAAATGTCGACGAAGGTGAAGAAGAAGAAGACAGCACAGAAGATTTAAATGTAAACATAGAGGTGGAAAAGATTTCAAATATAGGTCTGAAAAGTTTAGTGATTTCCATATAATTAAAACCTTCAAAATAATCAGTTTAGCACAATAAACCTGACGTCTCGCAGCTGGACATACATTAAGATACCGTTACCGATTGGAAGACGATCTGGTACAGAATTCAACCAAATCGAAGGAAAATTGTGGTTGTTAGGGATGCTTACACTTTTGGTGGTACAAATGTAAATGTACCAGCCGCACCTACCCAAAAGGGTTAAAGAAAATATTTATACATACATACATATCCATACAAACATTCATAAATACATACCTACATATATGTTATATTATACAATCCAACCTATAAAGAAAATAGAAACAAAAAATCGAGCATGGTAAAATATTTCACGTCTCAAAGTATGAATAGACTTTAGGAACAAATCCAACTTTCTTCTTAAAAGGTTCGGACCCGCCAGTTGACCTGAAAGATCTATTGTACCGCTACAAATACTACTTTATTCGTAGTTTTAAAAAATAAATAAAAATCAAAGAATTCACAGCAAAGAACGGGACATGGTGGCGTATGTGGAACATATTTTCTCGGTTTTAGTTAAACTTATTTAAAAAAAAATCCTGCCAGATTTGATCATAAGGCAGTAACTGGCTCTTTCTTTGCTTTAGGTGGCACTACAGTTCGGGGCCAACCAGGGCCTGCTTCTCACAACCATTTGTGTGTGCGTGAACGAAAGGGGCCTACAGTTTTTTGCCGACTCCGAACGACGAGTTGAGAAGCTCCTCATGACAAATTATACTCTTTGAATGCTTGTCAGATATTCGAAAGAGGTGGTACCATGAAACAACTTTTAGGTGTTTGCTGGGATTGAACTCGGGCAGCATTGCGTTGTAGTCCAACGCACTTACCACTACACCACGGTGCTCACTAACTGGCTGAAGCAAGAATATGCCTCATAGGCATATGAGGTGTATATGTTGTAGGCATAACTTATGTTATAAAATACATATAAAACTCGACAAGATAATCCAAAACTCTGAGCTGAAAGAAGTACAAACAAATTTTACAATACCAATATCAAGCAAGAAAATACAACACCGAAAATGTCCACAATGAAAGAATGCTATAATTAAACGTTCGTCGAAATCATGAACAACAAACAAGAAGCCGACTATAAATTTGTCTACACTGAGAACACATAGGATGGCTTTCTCTGTAAACGACATCTTTCGGGTTTCTCATTCATTCAACAGAATCCATAGGTACTGCGTAACACAGAGCCTTCAGGTACCCTACTCGTCATTTCAAATAAACGGAAATAAAATGAATCTAGACATCAGGACACTGTTGCAAAGTGTGCCATCAGGGAACCCTAAGTTACTAGTAGATTCCACAAGACATGGTGGATACGACGCGAGAAGACTGGAAACAGTTAATCTGAATGCTGAAAAATCGATCCACCCAATAGATTGCATAATAAAGAAGATTCAAATCTATCTGCGCCTTCAACTGGGACACATGCATCAAAAGAGTTGAACCTCTTCTGGTTCCCTAAAATGACTTTGCGGTACAATAGATCTTTTAAGTCGCAGTGCCCTTCGCAACTGGCGGGTCAGAACCTTAGAAAAAGGACACACGCAAACTATGCATAGCCACTTCATATATCAAAGAAAGATCAAAAAATGGCACCAAGAAACATCCTCAATATCTGGTCATTTATTATGGCGGTAGGTCATATTTGTTAAAAGAACTAGTTATAGGTTACATGAAAAACAAATAGTCCAAAATGGAGTGCAAAAATGCAACACGCACACACAAATAACAGCGAGAAGCAGTCTCTGGTTCACCTCGAACTGTAGCACCAGCTTTGTAAGTAATTAAAATGGCGGTAACAATATGGCGGCTTAAGTTATATGACATTTTTGAGCGGGAAATGTCGGAAGTGAAGTATAAAACTTGACTTTGTTTTTCCTTTCTATTCGCCGATAATTCATTACATAAATAGGCGAAGGCAAAACAGTTCAACCCCTTTTTAACTGTCTTAAACACAACCTATTCGGTTGATTTTTATTTTGTTGGAAAGGTTGTGAAAAGGGGTAGTGCAGTATGTAAACTTTTTCCCAATATGTTGTGTCTAGGCCAGGTAAGAACAAGGTAAAATAATAAATGGTAATACAAGCGTTTCTCTCACGCAATTGGTCGAATTTCGACCACAGGCGATACTAGTTTAAACAAATACGTAAATTTAAGAACATACTTTATTTAAATCCTATCCAAAATAAAACATTGCAAAGCGGAACACAAGTTTCAAAAATAATCTTAGAGGTCAGGAGTACTATTTTTCAACAATAGACCGGTTTTTGTTCTAATCTACATATAATATGTATGTATGTAGGCTTAACTAAAAGTGAATACAGTGACTTGGCAGCACTATGATAATTGACATTTGACAGCTGCCCATTGGCAATTTTTTCATTGAAATTAAATAAATAAAATCTTTGATCACACATCTTTTAAAGAGAAAACAAAATTTAATAATTTAAAATTAAAAAAAAAAAAAACAAATAAAATTTATAAATTTGTTAAATTTTTTTTCAAATTTAAAACAAAAAAATTCAAATAAAATTTATAAAATTGTTTAAATTTTTACATTTTCTCTTTGGATTCCATGTTTTCGTCGGCGCAATTGTTTACAAATGTCACACTTACATACATGTCATATTTGACATTTCTAAAACATTTTCGATAACAATCGACAAAAAATAGTTTGGTAGCACATTTTTCTATTCAGGCTAAGGACCTTAGACTGGATAACTATCCAGATTTCGTAAATCTATACAGGCTTAGTTGTTGTTATATTTAACATGGAAAACATGTTGCTGAAACATGTTTAGTCAACATGGATTTGAAAAAAAAAACACCCATAATATAAAAGCAACCTTTGAGCACACTTTTTTTTAAGAAATATTAAATTGATGGACTAATCATTAGTTTTAGCTTCTATTTTGTTAGTTTTTTACATTTTCTCTTTGGAATCCATGTTTTCGTCGCTGCAATTGTTTACAAATATCGCACTTACATGCCATATTTGACATTTCGTTCGTGCAAAAATTTAACACGCACACACAAATGGTTGCGAGAAGCATGCCCAGGTTCACCCCGAGCTGTAGCGCCACCTAAAGAAAAGTAAATATTAATTGACCAAAATGAATCATATTCACAATAGCTCTTGCTAAAAGAGAAAACTATAAAATCCGATAAGTGGCGCTGCAGTATAAGTTATTAACAGATTCTATATTTTTGTAGTAAGCAACCCTTCGGTGGGGCAATCATTTTTTTAGTTGGTGATTCAAATAGACCAGGATCAAGACCAGCAAATGAGTCAATGTTTGCTCAAAGCCTTAGGTATTATGTACAAAAAATGGTCGTGCATGGTGTCGCCTATAGAGAATAACAACTAATTTCAGAAATTTTTATAATTTTTTTTTTTTTAATTACAGCAATATCCCGGTTTGTGTCGTTAATTGGGACCAGGAAAACATAATGCAAATCGAACCGACGCAAATCGAATTGGCGATTTCCATGTATTTTCACTACATTTGTTTTAATTGGCACCAGAATAAAATATATCATTAAAAAACCAAACTTTTTTTTACTCTTAATAGGTATATTTAATTTCAAAAATCAAATTATGTATTAAAAAATCAATAAATTCTACAGAAAATATGAGTATAACTTCAATATTTTGTTATTATGTGACAATATATTAACGACGTCTGTCGACTGATTTGACTGTCGTGTTGATTTTATTAAAAATTGGTCCCTAGTTTGTTGAATTTTCACTCTCTTTTTCTCCAAGTAAATTTCTTTATAACAACTGATAGCGCCTGTCACAGATTGTGTTGCTTTCAAACTAAATTTTTCGTTAGCATCATTAAAAAAATATTTCCAATCCCTGTGAAATAAGTTGGGGAATCCCCTTTAAAAAAAAATAAAAACACAAACCGAAAACACATCGACGCAACTTCGAAACCACAAGACTTTGTGAACGAAGCAATCTGAAATAAAAGCGACGCAGCTTTGAAATCACGATCACGATCAAACGACGTAAATTGAAACGATGCAAACCGGTGTATTGGAGTACATAGAAATGGAAAAATTGAAGAGCCTCCCATCATACTACATACTTCCTTTCTATCATACTATAAGTAACGCGACTGTTTTTGGGCGCGGGCAACAGCTAGTTTCCTATATTAATCGACAAAAAATAGTTTGGTAGCACGTTTTCTTATTCAGGCGAAGGACCTAAGACTGGATAACTATCCAGATTTCGTTATTCTAAATAGGCTTAGTTGTTAATGTATGTACATGGTAAACATTTTCTAAGCTACATGGTATATGTAATAATCAAAAAAAATCCCCTGCCATACTACAATAAGGCGAAATCATTTTAGAAACACCAAAAGTTCTTTGACGGTGTACGAACCTACGGAACCCAATAACAACAATTTTTTTTTTAAGTGCTTGCCTGGTGGTAGTTGACTGCTGTGTATATCTAGGGTAGCTAAGTATTTAAAGCACAAAATTCGAGTACATACATACATATGTATGTATATATGTACAGACCGAGCACACCACCACCCCTAGGTATCAGATTCTGAATGAAAAAAGCGTCGTCGTTGTCGTTGTCCAGGAATTCGTTTTGGGTGGTGCTCCGAGGGTTGTTTTGTTTGTAAAAAGCTTCGAAATATTGCACAATTCAACAACCATGGTTAGAATGAAGGTCGTTTGACGGAGCGTGTGGCAAGCAAGTTACCCTTTTCTGCGTTCCCGTACAATACGAACCCAAGTGTTAGTCATTAGGCGGCTTTAATGGGCGGTTGGGTTATAAAGCCCCCCTTCCCTCAGGGTTATTGTATGTATTTTCAAGGACGATTAAAAATAAAAGGTATTTTCCTTAATGACACCCGTGGCAATGTCACTAAAACTGCCACTAAATTGGAATCTAATCAATAGATTACGCTCTCCAATGAGTTCATCAGCTCATTAGGCGAACCCGGCCCGGCGATTTAAGTGAAATCCACTTCGAAACAGAGTTCGGCCTTTGTGTAGGTGTACCGTTAACAGTTACTATCACCCAGGTAAGGGTATCACCTTTCCAGTACGAGTTTAATAATAGTAAAGCTAAACAATAAAGCCACATAATATCGTTCAACACACCATGTGAATGGGAAAAGGGAAGCGATCCCCTTCTTCCACCTCTATGTGTACAGAAAGCACCCAGCCGAGCGACTCCGATGACAGAGTGCGCCCAACTAAATCCAGTATAAAACAAAGGTAAGAGATTGTAATTCATTTCTGCAGCGGGTGTAGGCAAAGTGGGCTTTGTCAACTCACTGGAGGAGGAGAACAACGCGTGTTCCGACTACAATATCATGTTGAGATTTGAAGGTTGACCTACACCAGAAGTATTTCAATTGTTGTAGCTGCTTCGCGCGTATGGCTCTTCACTGCGCATGCAAGAGCTTTTTGCCATGGAATTTGTAAAATCTATTTGTTGCTGTACAAGCTATAGATATAAATATTTGTCTATGGCGGAAGCAGTAGCAGCCACCGTAAAGCTAAACATCCCTGGACTGGATGGATGGATGAATGGGTACAAGAGCTGATGACAAACACAGATACTCGTTGCTATGGCTATATACTCGTACACATGTAGGGCTTTGTGTGTAAATCATTTATTTCTGAATGAAATCATAGTATGAGGGACTAGCGCGGAGAGTTCCCTGCTATTGTAAGTGTTGTAGTATACTTGTTCCTTGGTTATCCTTGAGGTTAAGGTCTTCCAGGGTATTCTTGCGCACTATTGTCACGTGCAGTTCCCTATATACTCGTATGCTTATTTATGAAAAAAGAAACAGCGAAAGTAAAGAGTAAATAAAGTGGATTTATATAGTGTTATTGTTGTTGTTGTGATTTTTTTTATTTTCTTTTTCTGCGTGATGATTCTTTTACTGAGAAAGAAAATATAACAATTAAATATGTACCCGAGTAATTTCTTATTTTAATGTCCAAGTTACCTTCCCTCAAAGCCAAATTTGAGGACATTAGTAGCAGTTTCTAAGCACTCATAATTGAATTTAGAAAATCCGTACCAAGATGTGTGAGTAGTGCCGGTTTTAGCACTACCAGCGCCACCTATCTGCTAACCAAACCCGGCTTTATTCTAACGTTTTTATTCCTACCAAAATAAATGAAATAAAACCTAAAATTGTACATACAAAGTTAGTAGTTATTACACATGATAAAACTACTAAATATTAGGTTTATTTTCATTCATCAAAGTTAGGACTTATTGCATGTGGATTGTGGAAGCTTTCCAAAAGGAACATATCTGGAATAATTTCGGTGTAGGTTTACACAAGGAGGTACAATACAACTTTTTTAAAGCCTGTATTGAGAAATAAGACTTTCCGTTTTGTACATTTTCTTCGGAGAAGAAAGTTCGCGCCGGCCGCGCTGATAAAACAGCTTTGATAAGCTTAATGAGGACGAATTTATTAGATGCCCTGTATGCAGATCTATAGTGGTTGACAACATCCAAGTTTCGAATTAAAACTATACTGACACTTAATTAAAAACAGGCAGTTTCGCACTTTAGGACATTTTTAATTTTTCTGTATTAGGAATTGTTTCATGCATGTTAGGATTTATTTAATTTTTTGGTTAGAAGATATTTCATTCTGAGTTAGGATTTATTTCATTTCAAAAGTATTGCATTTGTTGTTAGCAGTAAAGCATAGAACCACCAAACCCATGTGAAAAAAAGGAAATAATAAAATACATAATAACCATTTATGTGTGTAGAAAAAAAAAACTAAAATAATTTTACTTTTCTGGCCTTTCTATCGGCAAACTGTCTTGTGACACCGAAGTTTATGTTTTCTTCAATTTCATTTCCGATTGACAAAGTTACCAATTTTGTCAATCTAGATTGAGATATTGTCGATCACAGATCTGCTTATGAGTTTATCACTCAATTATGAGTTAATAGGCTCAGATCATTAGACTGTTCGGCCTCATGAGAGACTTAAGCATCAGTTTTCTCAGTTCCAGTAGCCAAAGTACTTAAAGCGTCATGAATGGCACTAATTTGGTAATGCGTTTCACTGCGTTTTTTGGAGTGAAACTTCTTACTCGACTAGAACCAGAATACAACCTTGTGGCACGCCCGTTTTCATTGGCAGTAGGGTGGACGTTTTATCGCCAACTACCACGCTTTGAAGTCTACCGACAAGGTAGGGTTGCATTGGCCTTACTGTTTGGCGCGAGAGTTTGAATTTGAATATCTTATTGCAAAGAAAGGAGTGATTGACTGTGTGAAAGGCTATTGAAAAGTCAAGCTGTATTAGGACGATCAACTCCTTCTTGTGCAGGCCTTTCCGAATATTATCAACGACATACAACAGGATCGTTTTATAGCTGGGCCTAGATCGGACGCGCAATTGGCCATTTTGTGGCAAGTTTTCAAAAGGCTTGAGCTGAGGCTTGTCTAGGCCTAATTGGCGCAAATTTTCCAAAGCTCTCTGCTCGAGCCGAAAGGATGAAGACAATTGGCGTTCTCTTGGCGGTTCTTATTGCAAGTGTTACTTTGTTCCTTAATTCTCGATATACTTGTCGCAGGGCTTCAATCTTATATCGTCTCCAAAGATGATATGCTTGTATGTCCTTGCTCATACAATTTTTAATGTGGCTGTTTATTCAGGTTATTGAATGGTTTGTTACAGTTTTGGTTTTGATTTGAATGTGCTTATTGTTATCGTCCCAATTGTCTATTTTTGTTAAATCTAAACACCAATAGTTAATAAGAAAAAAAATTAAACAGATCGATTGCATAGATAAAAAGTTATAACGTTTTCTTGTGGTAGCATTATTCATAAGACTTTATTTGAAAACTTTTACACTAATCAAAATGTATCCTTGACTGTCACTTTTTTGATTGTCGTTTTTGAAAACGGCACCTGAAGAGCTGTCACCTAAAATCAACGCAAAAAAAAACGATTGTCGATTTGATAATCATCTTACACAGAGCAAAAGTGTCGATTTTGATTATCAACTATCGCTTTAGCCGATTCCACCCATGCTTTATCCCGTTTTTTGAAGAACAAATATGCCTGTTGTTTGCAGGATTATCCTGTTTTTTTTAACGAAGATACGATACGAACTTAAACTATATATTTAGGATGCGGACAAAAACCAATGGAGTAGGTATTTCTTTTTTTTTAATAATTTTTGTGTGATTTAAAGCGGGGGTTGTGCTATTAAGCGATGTGCTTATAAAGGGCTTTTTATCAATACAAATTATAAAAAAGGCACCTGTCTTGACATAATTGTGACTTTAAGCGATTTGTGTATGCTATTAAGCTATGTGATTGTATCCGGGTTTGACTGTATTTTGTAGAAACATAAATTTAGTATGTAGTACCAACATTTCAATTATTTACGTTAACAATGTAGCTTTATACATTTAAATAATCATTCATGTGTTTATTCGCCGGTCACACATTATTAAATTCAATTAAAACAAATTAATTCATTTTCTAGAATAACAATAACAAAATATTTTGTTAGCTTTCAAAGTGGATTTTTTTCAACCATTTGTATTTCTGATAATTGCTTGTGTTGATGCCTAAAAATATCAAAATACAAATAAACATTTGCACCCATTTTAATCACTAGCAGACGCAAATAATATTCTATTTTTATTCAAATAGCAAAAAGCTACATATAAGAATCTTTATACCTACTAGCACATCAAAATTTCGAAAACAAAAATTACACAATATTTGATAATATTTTCAGGAAGATTTGCTCCGTATGTCTACAACAACATCAACAACATTTATTCACAACCGCTAATATATGTAAGAAAAAAAAGGAAAAACCTAAACCATCCGGCTAAGAAAATTCTCAAAATTTGAATGAAAAATGACGATGTGCATAAATTATCTACATTTAAAATATTTTGAAAAAACAAAAACAAAAAAAAACACGAAATTCCATTGTGTCGCTTGTCTGCTCTCGGCTACTACCTACCGTACTGATCTCAAGACTGTTCAAGCGTCTGTCGGAGTTTTTTTTTTTTTCGTTTTTGTTTCCTTTTTGTTTTCAAAAATTTAAAATTAAAATGTTTTTTTTGAGAGCTAGACACAAACAAGCGAAATATTTGTTCTTTTTTTTTTGCTTTTAAAGTTTGACGGTGAATAATCTAGCTGACAGACAAAGCGCAGGCAAGCCAAGCCGTTTAAGCTTTGTACAATGTACAATGGAAAGATAAGGAATATCGTTTTGTAGTTACTTTTTCTTTTGCTTTTAAATAAACCATCTAAAAATGAATTAGTTAAAGGAAACAAGTTATATTTTATAAATAGATACCGCTAAGTACAAACTAATGACATTTTATTAACGCGCCACAAAGGCATCCATCGCCATCGCAGTGGCCAGCGACGCCAATACAAGGCAATTCCTCTCCCATCCCTCCTTAGAAGTTAGAACGAACAAATTAATAAACAGATAGATATATGTATGTATAGAAAGGGAACAAGAAAATTAAAAAAACAAAAACAGCGAGGCATCTACGCAAGAATGTGTAGTAAATTTCTGCGCACCGCAGTGTGTGAAATTGATGAGGCAAGGGATGGGAAAATTACAAATGGAAAAATATGGCATAAACGAACGAATTTCGTATAAAGGAATTATATTTTTATCTTTGAAATTTTTCGTACATAATTCTTTTGTGAACATACATACACATACATATGTACATATCGCTACTACTACTACTACTACTATCTTGCGCGCTGATGCTGATTTGGCACTTGGATGCCAATTTTATTTTCAGATATGTTTTCCTTTATTTAGTTTTATAGCAATAAATGAGTGGGAATTTTCATGTGTTATGAAATGTCGTCAGTGACTGGGAATGTGGCGGAAATACTCGCAGTAACAGAAGTCACCATCAACAGCGCAGCGTCGCGGCAATGGTTGTCATTGTGACTGAATTTTACATGCTACAAGTAAACTAATGCGATAGAGATGGTGCTGCGCATTGTTCTTAATAAGTACAAAACAAATTAATAAAAAATAGTCGCAACACAGTCTACTTGCATCTAGTATGCTGTGTGTAAAGAAGTTGTTTTTCGATCTCCATTCCCTGCTTTGCTGATCATGGTTTCTGCAAATAGAGCATACAGTAGAAATCAGTTATAACAAGACCTGATATAGCGATGAATTGGATATAATGATATATTTTCAAAGTCCAAACAAAGTCCATTTTACTCACAGTAATTTGCAATCGGCGGATATAACGATGAAACATTTTATAACGATGAAAATGTATCAGATTTAAGTATAGCAATGGTAAAAATTCGTATTCTTAGAAGTCTTTAAAGGACCATACGATACTTTTTTTTATTTTTACAGTCCGATTACCACTGGAATGTTTACCTATCGTTTGCGAGTTAAACGCAAAAATATGGTGAATGTGACCATTTCCTGCCAGCTGAATGTCAAACTCAGACACAAAAGGTCCGTTTGATGTGTCTTTTTCACGTAAGTGTGATGTCTGTCAAATAGTAGAATCCTCTCAATGAGAGAAATATCCTCTCAAGGAGAAAAAACTTGAACAAAAGACACCAAACGCTTTTGAAACAAAACCTGTCAATTTGTTTTTGTTTTCCTCTACAATGAAGATTATGACATTTCTCAAACTGTCAGATGGCTTGGTTTGACACTCTCATTTGGCTCTCTTTTTTGCGTCTTGTTGTGATTTGTGCGCACGACTGCAGAGCGTTTTAAGGCGGAAATCATAGCTGTCCTAAGGGCTACGAAGGTGAGAGCAAGAAAACAAAACACTGTCGAAAAAACAGCTGCGAAAGGCAGGGATTTCCATATAAAAAATACTATGCTCGAATAAAGTTTTGAACTTAGAACCCAGAATAATACCGATCTTAATAAAGAGACTATGTGCATCTCTATAGCAATAAAGAGGTCAGCATAATAGACATACTCTTTGATCACGGACTAAACTCTAGATTCTACAAGGTTTCAGATAAAGAAAGTTTCAACAAGGCTTCAAACAATAGAACTGCTTCAAATAAGATGATACATATGTGTATAGCTATACAGCTCAATTTGACATATCCCTTAGACGGACAAATTTTTATAACCAAGCTTTTATATTTCAGATTGGATACATTTTACGTTCGATTAGCCGGACACTCTCTTGATCGGACGTGTACAAGCATATCTATTAGAAATTATTTAATTTAATTCCATTACAAACAACAAATCCTGCTTTGCTTCACACCGAATTGTTGTTTCTTGCCCACAGTCAGTCGCTACAGGTACCAACGAAAAGATAAAATACAACAGAAATAACGGTCAGATTTAGTACAGTACTCTCTGGGCGGACCAGCGCGGTACGGCGGTGGTAAATATCAATTTTGTGGCAAAAATACTGCCATTATGAACCAATGTGTGTGACATACATATGTACATATTGTTTTATTCATGTTTTGATAAATATATATAATTTATTTAAAATAAAATTGTATCCATCTCTTGGACGGACAACTCCATAATATGGATAAAAATGTTGTCACCGTCACTGTCCACCTAAAGGAGATTACTGTGTCAGAATGTACACAAAATTGTATCTATTCAAATATTTCTCGAAATGAAATCAGTCACTGAAGCAGTAATCTCGTAATTTAATTTTCAAAAGTATTTTTTCCATAAAGAAATAATTGGGAAACCTGAAAGTTTTGAATTCAATTTTTGCTTATCAAAACCGTAATTCATTTATAATAAATAAAATACCGATAGCTTCCCACCTGCAAGATTTCTACTCATTTCGATGAATTAATTTTGATAGCAAAATACTTATTACTGGCGAACATTCTTTTTTTTTTAAATAATGAATGAATGAGATTGAATTTGTAAATAATTTAAACTTATCGGTTACAGATAAAAGCCAATTGAAATTATACCCAGTACCTATAGGTGGGTAAGGTATTAACATTTTAAAGCAAAACCAAAAACGTACACACCTCCATTTATCATAATGAGCTCATAATTCTCACTTTGTTCTAATCTAGTACCGTTTAATGCACACCATACTCGCTTAAATTCCGAGCAATTAATCATAGACAATGTCTGGGGAATATCAATCTATCATATAAGTTTTGTATCGTCTGTATGCGTTCACACATACACTGATGTACATATATTTCCATATGTTTTCTTTGCCTTTTGCCCCACTTATGTATGAGCCATGCACGCTGCCCACTTCATAACAAGCTACCTAAACAATAATTATAATTAATTTTCCCAATGGTTATCATTCACTATAGAATGGAAAAATTAAATAATAACAGCGACGAGTGACGAACGGAAAATAAAAACTAAAGTAAACAACTCAGTCGCAAGGTATTGCTCATGTAAAAAATGATCGTTTTTAACTACTCGTACGTCAACAAATAAAATCCAAAGCGAACATCTGACAATGAACACCTGTTATTAGAGCTTTGACTAGAGAAGTTTTACCAATAAAAAGAAGCCAAGTTGAAAGCAATTTTGATAGAAACATTTTTATCCAAAAATTGGCTCGTAAAACACTGTCAAATTTTGGAGAGATTTCGGGTAAGAATAAATGGGTGAAATAATGAGAGACATGCGTAATTTCCAATCATATGATGCAAAGTCGGTCGGACATCTGATAATGTGTACGCTTATCTGACCGACCTAGACCGAATTTCATTTCTGAAATATATTTCAAGCGGTGTGGTTATTGTCAGAGAATTAAAAATGGCTGTGTATGGAAATTTTGAATTTTGGAAATATAAAAAAAAATTGATAATCGACTGGAGTAATTCAGTTAGCAAATTAACATAAAAAAAGGTGGTCGCCTTTTCATCCATTCCTGTACCCAAATTCGCTTCCTTTTCTTCTTTTCTCTCTTTGATTTACTCTTCTAAAATTTTATCAATCATAATGCTGTCATTACGTCCAACAGCTTTTAAATCCACTTGCAAAGTGAAGTCGGACAATGTGAACGCAAATAACATCGGTCTGTCAGACATCTATCCGACCAAGCCTGTCAGCTATGTCGGATCGTGTGTACCCCCCTTTCGGTTCTTTGCCTTCAGCGCAATTGGACATTCTTAAAAATTACCTTAACGCTTATAAGTTGCAGTCCATTATTTCGAGACACGTACGAATATTTTTATGAAGCCAATACTAACCCTTTATGGAAGTAAATAATCAAAGAAAAAACCAAAACAAGAAAAGCAACCTACAGATACATATATGTATGTAGGTAAAGAGTATCTGTGTAAACTTTAATTAGCGCTGATAAGATATTTTTTTTTTTTTTTAATTCGTTCTTCTTATTCCTATTCGTGCACCATGTGCCACATAATTCTCGTACTCGTTCTCGTATGTAGCCAGATAGAATAATGGGCCGCGGCAGAGTCGGTACGATTTTGAATTTGATTGAACTCTGACGCAAACAAATGCCCTAGCACTATGGCAGGGCAGCCAACAGCGGGAGGTGCAGCCCTGCGGCCGGGTAGCAACTATTTAAAGAGACCAAGCAGCTAGCTAAAACTGATCGTTTAATGATTCGTTTTGGTTACACATTAATGAATTAAAAGAAAACAAAACGAATAGCGTTGTGGAAAAATTTGGACACAACAGTCCGACGTGACGATACAATCACACTACACATCTTCAGTTGTTGTATATTTTGGTTTTTATTAATAGCTCAAAATTTGTTGTTCAAAAAAGCGTCAGCACGAGATAATAAGTGTTTTCTTTTTTTTAAATATGACTATACCTATACATAAATGAACCAGGTGGCATTTTATTATTTTTAGCGTGAGAAGATAATAATTATTTGCTTTTTTGTTGATCAATTTTGCATAACATTCGAGCAAAATGTATTTTTTGTGCATGAATGAATTAATTGTTAATGAGATCAAAATAATCGTTTGAGTTAAACTAGGATAAAAGCTCATTAACAAAATGATTGATTTGCCTTCTCCGCCTCAAAGGTGATCTGTAATGAGTTCATGGAAAGTTTGATGAACTTCGGATATCTGGAAGTTGAGTTTTGTTGAGGATATCATACCTTAATCTTTTCTGAAAAAAAGTAGATTCTCACTATCAGTAAATGACTACACTTTGTGCCTAAACCATTGACAGTGTTAAACCTCAGTTTAATCCACTCAGCAATATGCTGAACAAATCATAACATACCAACGGGTTCAACGGCACTCCGGTTGTTTACCTTTGGGCCGTTGCACTCTTGGTATGTACATTGCCTTTAGAATTGCATAGATTGCATTTATTGCTTTTTAGTTATTGAATTCTCGAATTGCAAATTGTGTAGTATTAAGCGTTTTATGTTTTAGATGAAGTAAGCACTTTTTTGATTGTAATTTAGTATAAATAAGAAGATGGAATTAAAGAACTCGAATCGATTGTTATCATTCACCGACCGAACATAAGACTTTTATTTGCATAATATCTTCAGTGAGTCTGCTGAAGACGGTTGATATTTCACAAACGGCTAATTGATTTACGCATCGATTAGACCACTACTACAAGGCCTAGGTTAAAGTACCTACGACCATTCAAATAATTAATACGTGCGGATAAAGGCATCCACCCGTTAACATTTGGCGACCGTGACAGGACACCAGTAATTGCTTCCCCCACCAGTGGTAAGAAGCATTTAATTGAGGTCCACGTGGCAAACCACCGAGTAATTTTATATATACGTCGGAAGAAAAAGCGTTACCAGGGCTTAGACACTGGGTAAAAACCGCCGGGTTTTTTTTTATATACATATATCAATAGCGTGTACCAGGGCTGACACTGGTATCAACATACTGTCGGAAAACGTAAAATAACATTTGACGACGATGGATCTAGAAACCTACACTAATCAGCAGCAATTAGTAGGAGAGGAAATCCTTCGGATAAACCGCAACTATGGTAAGGACAGTGAGGATCGAAAGACTGTACCTTACCTAGCAGAGAGGCTCAAGAACCTGAAGAGGATATGGAAGGATTTCGACGAACGGAATTCAGTTATCCAGAATAACTTTGCGACACAACTTGACCATCCCTATTTCAAAAAGGAGTACTACGAAGCAGTTCGGAAGGTCGCAGATCGCCTAAGGACTGATCTTCAGCAGCGTCTCCAAGGCCTCCAAGGCCCGAAGTTACAGGATGAAGAGCCAATTGAGGACGGATCAATGGCGGCTTCAAGACCATTAACTAAGCAGAGGGAGGGGTTAAAGGACATCGAGACAGAGCAATTTGAGGATCGATCAGTTGCAGGTCCGACGTCATTAATTAAGCAAGGGGTGATACCCCCGAAACCAGAAGAGGATGATCCACAGTCGAAGGAATCCTCTACCAAAACTAGTCTGAGCCAACGGTTCCATTTCATTTTGGAAGTCATCCAAAAATGTACCGATAACCTCATGATGGTAAGGGACAAAAATGCAGCGTTTTGCAAGGTTAAACTCCGCAGCTTGGAACAGAATTGGGAAGAAGCGACAACACTGTACCATAAGCTGGCGGATGAATTAACGCAGGACGAGATAAGCCAGTATTTTATGATGCAGGGAGAAGTGGAGGTTTCCATAATGGAACTCCTGACTATACTAGAAGCCCCAACGCAGCATTGTGAACCAGCTGCGAAGGGTACAATCGAGGTCCGAGATGCACCAATGAAGCTACCGCAGATTTCCTTGCCGAAGTTTGATGGCAATTATCTTAAATGGCAACAATTCTCGGACCTATTCACTGAAATGGTTCACAACCAGAACATTCCAGACACGCAGAAGATGTGGTTCCTTAAGACCAGCCTGATAGGAGAGGCAGAGAAGCTTGTTCGTCACCTATCTGGATCAGGTGCGAATTATGCCTCAGCATGGAGAATAATAGTCGACCGCTACCAGAATACCAGGTGGCTGGTTTCATCGTGGATCTCGAGACTATTAGGACAACCGAATGCATCTACTGGCACTGCCAACACTATTCGAACCTTACATGATACCACCCAAGAGTGTCTATCCGGGTTGGAAGGCCTGAAGGTTGACACAACTAGTTGGGACCCCCTTTTCCTCCACCTTCTGCTGAAGAAACTAGATAAGGATTCGCATACCCTGTATGAACAAGCGCTGAAAAATCCAAGGGCATTACCGTCGTTGAAGGAGTTTTTGGCATTTCTGGAATGCAGATTCCAATCATTAGAGATACTTGGACAGAAGGGAAGGTCTGGTGAAGATCCTCTAAGGAGAAGCGATGGGGTAAAATCGTTGGTAACAACTGCTGGTTCATCCCAATTCAACTGTCCATCATGCAGGGGAAGTCATCAGCTATTTACCTGTAAGGAATTTCTGCAACTCAGCCCCGCCAACCGATTGTCATTAGTGAAGAAATGCAACCTGTGTATTAATTGCCTCAAACCAGGACACGTTGCGGTCAACTGTAATTCTCGAAGCTGTTTCAAATGCAACAAGAAACACAACAGCTTGTTACATCTCAGCAGCTGGAACCAATCGCCATCGTTAAGTGGTACCGTATCCACGCCAGGCCAATCAAGTGGCAACACCAAATCCCAAGGTCCAGTCGACCCGTCAACTGCGGCAACGGCACTGTTCAAGGATAATCGTCGAACATTGGTCCTATTAGGCACTGCCCGAGTCAAACTATGTGGAGCCGATGGTAAAATACTCGAATGCCGAGCACTGCTGGATTCCGGTTCACAGGTAAACATTATCAGCCAGCGAATCATCCAGAAACTTGGGCTATCCACCTCTACGGAGTCATTGTATATTGAAGGTATTGGCCAAGGCAAACAACAATCCAGCAAAAGAGCGAACGTTCTTCTTCAATCCCGCCTAAACGATTATTCAGCAGAATAGACCACCATAACTCATTCTCTCGCCTGCAGCGAATCATTGCATATGTGAAACGACTCATACATAATTGCAAGACAAATAACCAAGACAATCGATATGTTGGGCCTCTCTCTCCTAAGGAACTCGACAACGCCAATCAGAGCATCATGAGAGAGGTGCAACAACAAGCCTTCAAAGATGAGCTCCAGCAATTATCAAGGGAAAAGTATGTTCACAGCCAGAGCCCACTCAGCAGTTTAGCACCATTTTTGGATGAGGAAGGCATACTTCGGGTAGGAGGCCGTCTAGAAGCAGCAGAATTAGAGTACAATGCCAAGCACCCCATCTTGTTACCTTACAACCATGAACTCAGTAAATTGCTGATGGAAGAATTCCATTTGAAGAATCTTCACGTCGGTCCGCAGGGATTATTAGCAGCTGTACGTCAAAAGTACTGGCCCATTAAAGGGAAGATGATGGCAAGATCAGTGGTTCAAAAATGCGTTCGTTGCACTAAAGCGAGACCAAGGTTAATGGAGCAAATAATGGGGGATCTACCAGCGATGCGTGTACAACCGGCCAGACCATTCGTGAACGCAGGAGTAGACTTCTTTGGCCCCGTGTGGATTCATTTCCGAATAAGAGGCAAGCAACCCCGGAAGGCTTATGTGGCAGTATTTTGCTGTTTCGCCACCAAGGCAACACACTTTGAAGTAGTCGGAGACCTAACTACGGAGGCCTTCATCGGTGCTGTTAAACGATTCGTAGGGAGGAGAGGACATTGTCGAAATCTCCACTGCGACAATGCTACTAACTTTGTTGGAGCTAGCAACCAAATAAAGGATATCGAGCAATCAATACATTCAGCGTCGGCAAAGGAAAAAATTACATCTTTCTGTACAGCGAGGAGCATAGAGTTTCACTTCATTCCACCTCGAGCACCTCATTTTGGCGGCCTATGGGAAGCTGCCGTTAAATCAGCTAAATACTTCTTGCAACGAAATCTTCTTTCATCTAATCTCACCTATGAAGAGCTGGAAACATTAATGATAGAAATAGAGGCCATCCTGAATTCGAGACCACTGACCGCCCTGTCATCTGATCCCAACGATCTGACGGCTTTGACACCGGGACATTTCTTGGTCGGAGAACCACTTACATCCACCATAGATGCTCGAGCGGGACCCTTCAGCACAAGTTTGAACCACAGATGGAAGACAATCACCGCAATAAAGAACCAATTTTGGCAACGCTGGTCACATGAATACCTGAATGAGCTGCAACATCGGTACAAATGGAAGCAACGAAATGAAACCATCAGGCCTGGGATGTTGGTAGCCATAAAAGATGATAACCTCCCACCAACGCAATGGCAGCTGGGCAGAATCATAAATTGTATAAGTGGTAATGACAATTTAATACGAGTGGTAGAACTAAGGACAACTAAGGGTTTGTTCAGGAGACCAGTGCATAAGCTGGCACCACTTCCAGTGGACGATGATCCACCCTTAAAAAAAACCCCCAAAAAACCTTCCACAACGACACTAGAACCGGATACGAACAATGAGGTGGTGCCAAGAAAAAGAATAAGGCAATCACTGGGTGCTACTCTCGCAACGATGTTAGTGATATTGCTGACGCTTCCAATCAGCCAAGGATCTCCTGTCAAATTGGAACCATTTAAGTCACACCCAGGAATTTATTTTGAAAACATCGCAGCAGCCCACATCTTGTCTAGTGAATGGAATATTATAGCATACTATGATATGGAGCTTTATTGGCAAGAACTACAACTAGTGAAAAACGCAAGTTCTTCGTTAAAGAACCTATGTAACAAAATTACGGACCAGCAATTCTCGGAAAAAACGAGGAGCCCTGAACTTTATTGGAAATATAGCCAATTCATTATTCGGAGTACTGGATTCCGAGTACGCAGAAGGAATATCCCGGACGATTGATGGAATTCAAGAAAATGAAGATCTACTACTAACCCGCTTCAAGAAGACCAGCCCAGCAAGAAGACCAACAGCATGGCAGATTTAGTGTAATAGTTTAGCATTAGTGACCACTGTTGTATATAATTAAGAAAATTGACAATTAAGTAAATAAAATATAAAATATAAAAAAATATATATTTATTGAACTGTCCGTTCAACGCGGGGCAGAATGTTAAACCTCAGTTTAATCCACTCAGCAATATGCTGAACAAATCATAACATACCAACGGGTTCAACGGCACTCCGGTTGTTTACCTTTGGGCCGTTGCACTCTTGGTATGTACATTGCCTTTAGAATTGCATAGATTGCATTTATTGCTTTTTAGTTATTGAATTCTCGAATTGCAAATTGTGTAGTATTAAGCGTTTTATGTTTTAGATGAAGTAAGCACTTTTTTGATTGTAATTTAGTATAAATAAGAAGATGGAATTAAAGAACTCGAATCGATTGTTATCATTCACCGACCGAACATAAGACTTTTATTTGCATAATATCTTCAGTGAGTCTGCTGAAGACGGTTGATATTTCACAAACGGCTAATTGATTTACGCATCGATTAGACCACTACTACAAGGCCTAGGTTAAAGTACCTACGACCATTCAAATAATTAATACGTGCGGATAAAGGCATCCACCCGTTAACAGACAGTATGGCAACCCCACGAACAAATCGAAATGCATTGTTTAAAAAATAATGTGACAGGTCTTAGAATCTCCACAAGCAACATCTTGTAACAGGTGATTCATTTAGACTAGAAGTACTTTGTTTAGTAGGGATTTTGTGACAGATCACGTGTGAGTCGTGTCAAACTGTCTTGGTATTTTTGTTCATTATTGCTTGACATATCATCATAGAAAGACTTAGCCCAGCACAGACGCTATCAGCTGTATTACCAAATTCAGGGTTCAACGAGGAATGTATTTCGTGCATTAAGAGCAACTTATGGTCCACATAATCGGCCTACGGAACGCACAATTTGCCGTACCATCGATAAATGTGAAACGAAATTTTCATTACTGGATAATAAGCGACCAAATAGACCACATCCAGCACGCACTGAAGAAAATATAATCGCGATTCGGCGCCGTTCTCAACAGTTTCTTTGCTCTTTTGCGTTTTTTATGTAAGGCTCTTGGTTTAAAGCATACAAAATTCAGTTGAAGACCTTCCGAAACGTCACCGTTTTAGTTTTTGGGCTCTTGAAAAATATGTTTTCGACCAAAATTTTGTTCACGAAGAGGCCCATTTCTGGCTTAATGGCTACGTCAATAAGCTAAACTGCCGTATACGGGCTGAAGGGCAATCCGAAGAGGTTCAAGAGCTGTCATTATATCTAGGCGAAGTAACGGTTTCGTTTGGTTTGTGAGCTAGTGGAACCATTAGTCCATGTTTCTTAAAAAATGAGGCCGGCCGGAACGAAACTGTGGATGGCACCCGTTATCGTGCCCTGATAACGGGCTATTTGCTGTCTGAAATTGAAGCTTTTGATCGACATTCGGTTCCAACAAGACTGCGCTACTTGCCACACAACCCGTGAAACCATGGCTTAAATGATCGAACGAGTCATCGAAAATTGGAACTTCAAAATGGACCATGTTAGCCGCCAACATTTCAAAGAAATTATCTTCAAAAAAATAAACGTGAAGAACGGTGCGATAAAATTGTTTTTTTTTTTTGTTTTGAAAAAAGTACCTCTAAAAGAATAACCCATTTTGTATATATGTACATATATGTGCATATGAATGTATATTATGTCAAAGGGGACTTTTAGTAGTGATTATCTAACTCGTGATAAACATACATACATTGGTGGTTTTCCTATCGTGAACTAGTAGTATTGTTAGAATGACAGACTCCAGCGACATTCGTATGGAAATTTTACAAGATAACGTCAAGTTTAAATCAAGTGAATGACGACATATTCCAAAAGAAAAGTTAAAACTTTTACAGAAAATCGATCAGTTCGGTCGTTTTGTCACATCCGCGTCTGATCATTTCAAAATCAGAGCTCCAAATGGCAGTGGCTTCAAAAACAGCAGACATTTGAATTTTCGACCTGAAATACATTTATTTAACGCTTCCAAAAATACAAGAAAAAAACAAATAAAAACGGAACGCGGTACATGCATGATTTGGGCTCAATATAGCTCACAAATCAAGAAGAAATTGATTGTCAAGAGATAGTTGGTCCTCCATTTATATTGAGGGAGAACGGGCGAAAAATACAACGACAGCCAATGACTGAGATGGCTAGGACACGAAGAGTGAATGGCCACTTACAGTGTTTGAATCTGTCTTAGAGGGATAATACGGCAAAGGAAACAATAAGTCCAAAAGATGTGACTAAACGCAAGGGAACCTCACCTCAGCCAACTGGAGGCCGTTTACCAACGATCAGGCCAACTTTAGAAAATTGTTAATTAAAGCCTAGGTCTAGACTGAGCTCCAATAAATAAAAAAGACGAGAAACCCACAAAGTTCGTCGATTCGATTGAAATCAATTTAAACTCAGCACGCGTATACGTGGTAAACCAAGTTTGATAAATGTTTGTTTTGAAACAATGGGATAAAACGGGGACCCGATTACGAAAAGCGCGGCGAATTCTATTTAATTCGCTTCGCTTTGGGAGATAATGAAAACCGAAAGCGATAGAAATTTGCATTCCACTACTTCTAATGAAATTGTCAGGAAATTTATAATAAATCACGTGTTTATAATAAATTGTCATTGTATTGGTTGTCTCATATATGTATGTAAATTTTTTCTTTATAAAAATCCGCTATAAATTCGCCAGCCAAACACTATATGATTTGTCATTCGATATTTCATTTAAAATTCTCCGTCGGATTCAGTGAAAAGACATAGGAAGCGAATTCAGTAACGCGATCAATTAAATCCGCTGTCAAATAAAAACAATTCGATTCGGTTTTCGTTATCACGCCCCAGTTATGCGTTGCATTTGTATCGTGTTTTGTTCATCTCTTAATGTTTACGTCCACTTTAGTTATTCAAATTTTGAGCTGTTTCACTTAAGTCTGACATGTTACAAAATTTGTATGTACAGAATTAGATAAGCAGACCAAAGTCGACATGTTAAAAGCTTATTGTGGAATCAGAATAAAAATTCTTATTTTATTCTAAATTTTAGAATTTTAAATCCAACAAAAATTATGATTAATTGCCTTCGTCCGCATCTTCCTGCCATTATTTTTAACGTCAACTGTCCATAAATGGGTTTGTTTAGTGTTCTGGATGATCAATATTTAAGCAAAAAAATAAAAATAAAAACACTGGACACAAAGCGAAATTGAACTTATCTATAAAATACTATATAAATCTACAGTAAAAAGCTAAGGCCAGTAGGATAAGTGTTAAATTTTGATCTTTTTTTTCCGATGAAAGTTTTGTACTTAAGTTGAAAATATGTAGTCTTTAAATTAATGCAGTCGAATATAAATCTACAAAAATATATTAAAGGTGCAAGTCACATAATTATCATACTGGTCGTAATTTTTTATACAGAACTGTATATAAATAAAAACGAATTGTTGTTGGTTCGTACGCGCATAACTCGGCTGAACATCATCCGATTTGCATGGGGATTTTATGATGGATTCATATTGACCCAGGTAAACACACTACGGAGCCGAAACTTCGACCGGAAAACTGGTAAAATCATGAAAACCGGAGATTTGCATACTTTCAGCGGCGGATGGTGGCGACATCTGAAAATTCCACTTTGTATGGGAAAGAGAAAATATTGATTCTAAGGAATGACAAACACCACGGAATTGACAATCGGCTAATTTTGTCTCTCACGAAAATGGGATCGCCAACAGATGGCGTTACGTTCATTGACTCAAGTTTGACAGCTGAGTAGTATAAGATGAACAGAACAACTGAATAAATAAAAGACTTCAGACGATGTTTCCTTTTTGAACGCTTTATTACAACTAACCCTAGTTTAACATTAACATTATTTAACATAACTTCTTCGTTCTATAAAACGGTGATATCATTCGATTAGACAGTGTACGATGTCGATTTACATAATATGAAATGTTTAATGTTCGTTCTGTTACAAAATGATTAAATATATAAGCGAGAATGCAAGTGCACGGATCTAGGAGGTGGATGATTTTATTTTAATTTAGTTTATACTTCGTAAAGTAGGTTCCTTACAGTAGTATATTTGATCTTTCCACATTGACGATTGATATGGAGCAGTTGTGTCTCGATATAGTAGGCGCAAACTATTGCTGTTCTTTTGTTTTTACTTTTAAATACATATACGAAAATATTTGGGTCTGTGATCAACGAAATGGCGTAATTTGGAGCCACTGTTATCCAAAAACGCGGTCACAATCCCACCTTTAAGGTAATTTCGACAGACGAACTTTCTCATATGTCCAATGTATATCAATTGTCCACAAACAACGCTGTTTATGACAAACCTTAGCAGTGACCTGAATTGTATGAATTCCATTTTCCGTGTAAATAAAATCTATTGAATTCAATTTAGTCCCAAAAGAGTTTCATTCTGTCAATAGAAAGGCTCGACTTTCGAAAGGGACATTTAATAATTTAATCAATTTGAGGCGAAATGTGTTCACTAGCAAATTCGCTTGAACTCATGCGCAAACGTCAACAAAAAGCTGTGAAGAAGGTAAATTAAATAAAGACTTGTTGTTTAGGTATTTAAATCTATCAATATAAATGAGACTGCCGTCCGTGTGTGCTCTCATAACTCGAGAACGGATCGTTCGATTTTCACGATTTTGGGCTTGATGGAGTCATATTGGCCCAAGAAAGGACACTATGGAGGAAAATTTCCAGGAATATTGGAAATTCGGGAAGATCCGGATTGAAGTTATACATAAATATTATAGCTTTCTACTACTTCCTTTCTATCACACTATAAGCAAGTAACGCGACTGTTTTAGTGCACGGGCAACGCCGGGCGGGCAACAGCTAGTAATCTATAATTTCAACGAAATAGTTTGTAGATGACCTTAAAAATATTGGGTGTTTTAAAATGTCAAACAAATATTTTATCGGCATTGCATTGACATTAGTTAGATTAGACCAATCCAATACTTGCCCTATATATAGGAATACATACGTTCATATGATTGATTATACGTAACGTATGTATATATATACATACATATACCTACATATGTATTTAACACTCATACTAATCGAGGACAATTTTATAGATACTGAAATGTTCTATGCACATATTCAATATAACAAGTCATTGTCATCATCGAATCGGCATTATCTGCTTACTCCACTCCATGATTTCAGATTTGGTATGCTACCTGAAAAAATCCAGCACTTCTCCTTCTGTGGATTTATTTTTTTGGTTTTCTGTTGTTTTTTCTCGTTCAAAAAGCCGGTTTTGTTTGCATTTCTTCTTTCGTTTTAGACTTGACGCTGGGCTCTCTCAATTGACCAAGACCAAGAGCACATACAACCTATATAGCACCATAGCCGGCAACAGTGGATTGACGGATATTTTACGTTTTCTGCGTCATATCTACGCTAACCGGTCTGCTACTTCATCAAAGGAATTTTTGTGTACGCATACGAATAGTATCTCAATGCACACACTCATAAGGATTGGGGAGTAGTTTTCGAGTTTATTTTCGAGTTGTAATTGCGTGTAGCAATGAAGAAGAAGAAGAAGTAAAGGTTTCTCTACCTGCTGCTGCTGTACGTTGACTTCTGGATACAGATAGATTGAGAGATGCCGACAACTGAAACTGGTACTTCTACTATTTGTGAGTGATTAGGATTGGGACTGGTACGCTTACCTGTCTAGCTATCTACATAATATCTGTGGATTTATCTTGCCTGTATTTGTATAGTTGTCGCACGGAACTGCCGTGTACCACCTCCCTTGGACCTCGTAGTAAACAAGTGCCCCATCGTACTCGTAACTCGCAGCGTACTATTATGATAGTATAGTAATGCTCGTGCCGCTTAAACAAGTCGATAAAGATGAAAACGTAAAAAAAAACATGGAAGAATACGTTCACGTTCAGTATTTTTCGATGTCGCTGGCTCGCTGCATTGGAAGGAAGAACAGCGGGACAGAGAGAGGGGAAAGAAATACCAAAACCATTTTTAGACTTTAGTTTTCGTTTATGTGAAGTTGCTACGCGCGTTTATCCATCCACCATCCATCCATGTTTTTGTTGGATGTTGCTTATCCAAAGTTGACGTCGCTCGTTTCGTTTCATTGCTAGCAGTGTGTATTCGTATTCACGTTTGGGGTTATAATTTAAAACAACTTCAAGTTGTTCACATGGTCAAAACCTGAGTTTCTTCTTTCTTCTCATTAGTCTTGTACTCTCTCACCATACTCACTGTCAAGGTCATTTTGGAGTATAGCCCGTCGGGTTTTAGAATTTTTTTTTTCTTTGTTATTTTTACACTTGTTGGATTTATTTTGTTTTGAAGCGCTGAACATGAGTGGAGGGATTAAGTAAATAGATTTTGAGTTAATCAACTTAATGATAAATAAATCTTAACAAAAACATTAATTTTAGAAACACCACTTCACATTAAAACGTTTTGATAAGCGAGATGGAGCGTACTTATAGATAAGATGGCAACACATGTCAGGTACTATTTTTATAACATATGTATGTAGTATATAGACATTTACAACAACAATATAAAAAAAGAAATAACCGCGCAATTTTAGATATAAAAAAATATTGTGAGTCAGCCTGACACGAGATTTACTTTTTATTAAATTTGAATTTACTCGTAATCCTGATTTTTCTAGTTTCTTATCTGATTCGAGTAACTGTTTCTGTCAGCACATATGTATGCGTGCCAAATGGAGTCAGAAAGGGTGGATTAGAAGTTTTTTGAACCTGAGAAATTGATTTGGGAGAATATAAGGTTCAAACTGCAACGGTTACTCTGGCGTTGCTTAAGAGAGACGCACAGAGTGGTCCAAAATGCCAATCTAGCCGGACATAATTCAAATTTTTTGTTGCTTCCAAATTAAAAAAAAGTTACTTATACCTATGCTTAGAAAAAGTCAATACAAAAGTACGACAAAGTACCTACCACCTTGATCAAAAAGTTCCCGGAATAACCACCGTGTAGCGCTCCCATCGTTCCGATTTGAGTTTTTTTTTTTTTGTTAAGTTGGTACATAGCTTGACATTTGCAAAAGTTACGTAGCCAAGAGTACATCTATGTATCACTGTGTGTGTTGACGATTTTTTACAATTTTAGAAATGGATTTTAAAAAACTGATTTAATGGTGCGTGGACGTTGGAAAGGTTGGAAAAGTGTTTCGGCAACGATTCTCTAAAGAAAACGATCGTTTACCAGTGGCATGAGCGGTTCCAAAGTGGTCGTGAGTCAATCGAAGATGATGAACGCAATGGCAGACCATCGACATCGAAAACCGACGAAAACATTGATAAAGTAAAAGAAATGTTGGTCAATAACCGCAAATTAACCATCAGGGAGATAGCGGAGGACTTGAACATTGCCTACGGATCTGTCCAAGACATTTTGGTTAATGATTTGGGTTTCTGTCGTGTAGCAGCAAAGTTGGTGCCAAAAGAACTCAATTTCATGCAAAAAAGAGACCGTGTTGACGTCGCACAGTGCCATCATTATTCGTAACTTTTCAGGAAAAATGCAACAAATACCACTCAACAGCCACCGAATTCACCTGATTTGGCTCGCTGTGCCTTCTTCCTGTTCAATGGAGTTAAAAATCCATTGCGGGGAACGCGTTTCAGCAGCCGAGAGGAAGTAATGGAAAAATTGCAGGAAGCACTGATGGACATACCGAAAACCGAATATAAAAAATATTTCGAGGATTGGATCAAGCGCTGGCATAAGTGTGTTGCAGTCGATGGGGATTACTTTGAAGGGGACAATATAGATTTAGATGAATAAACTTTTTTTTTTAATTTTCTGAATAAATTCCTGGAACTTTTTGATCAAGGTGGTATTTCCGACCACCCTACAAAAATAACGGTACTAGGAGAGCCCAAATTGTGCACTTCGCGTGACATGGCCACATGAAATTATGTAAACAAAATTAAACTGTCAGAAGTTAAGATTTCTAAAGCGTTTTGAGTGAAATTTAATTATGGAATTTGTTATTAAAAGTAAGTGCTATGTGCTATCTAAAAACGTAATTGAATGAAAAAAATTAGTTGCTAAACAATTATTGTGAAACATATTAAATAACATCCTAAGATTTGAGAAACAAAAAAAAAACTAAATTTAGCGAGCCTACAGTCTGATCGCTCAACATCGTCCAGTCAATTTGTAAATTATTAGTAAGCCTGACTAATAAACTAATCACATACCAAAACTTTCTGGCATTTTCCTGCGTATTACAATGTTATGACATTTTCTTTCAGAGGGTAGCTGCATTTCCAGAACAGAATTATTGTTTGAAAAATATAAGAAATGTACTTAGGGTGACAAACAAAGTACAATATATAATTTTATTCTATCAGTGTTTATACAATGTCTAGCGGTTTTGAGATCAACATTGAACATTTTACAAGCCACTGTAAGAAAATCTCTGAATTATATTTATAATTTTGGTTATTCATAGTGCAAAATTCGATTGTCCTTGTTGGGCAATTAACAGAGGAAGCACAGAAAGAAAGAAACAAGGACTGCACATATTTTCGTGAACACCATACAAGAGAAATAAGCAGAACAAGTCCAATGCACAAGGGACATGTTTCATCAGATTCTGTAGTGAACTTTGACCGACAAATACCAAACAAGACCACCAGATGTGGTCAATTTACTGGAAACTCCTCAAAATCTTCGGGAAAATGATTAAAGAAGAAGACTGCAACTTTCAGTCTGATATTAAATATTAAATACATATTTATTATTTATTTATATATTAAGATTAAATATTAATTAGTTTATTTTTTTGGTTTAAAATGAATTTTTATTAATTCGTGAAGTATTATTATTGATAAGAATTATTGAACTAATAATTAAAAAAAATATAATAACCAACCAATTCCAAACAAAATGTTTTTTCCTAGAATTTTAAATTTATTTAGTAAAAATTCTTTTCATTACTATGTTGAAAATGTAATGTTTAATTACTACTGTAAAAAATATTTAATTTTATTGATGTGCATGAAATAAAAAGAAATTTTACGCTTTTGAATATTTTTGTTAAAAATTTCACTTTATCATTCAAATTCAATAATATTAATTTTTTAGTGTAATATGTAAAGTGTAATATGTATTTTTCAGTAAATTACGAGCATTAGAACCGATAAACACCAACAAATAATTTTGTCCAGTTAGCATGTACTAGACGAAACACTGTGCGTCTGACAGACTGTTGGACAGACAATGCCATCTGTACAATTTGTCTGATGGACTTCAATGTTTGACAGATTTGTCGGACCGCGTATGGGGGCTATTGGACCGTGGTGTCACCAGTCTAATACTTTTACACTTTTAACGAAACGTAATGCACTATTAACTTATCTTCGCAACGTTAGTATTGCGATCGGCAGATTTATCGGATAATGCAATAATGCGCAACGTTAAAAAATCACACAGTCATGAAATTCTGTGCTCGCAAATGTACATGTTTTTTTTATATATTTAAGACACACAAAAAGAAAAAAACAGTAGTTTTCAAACCAAAAAATAAAACTTGGACACTTAGGCCCCGTTCAGACAGGGCGGAAATCGTGCGGTTTCAAACCGCGCGGTTCCCGCTGCGGTTCCTATTTACATTGAAGTCCTTATATTCGTTCACACACAACCGGGCGGTTTGGCAAACCGCGCGGTTCCCGCTAATCAACCGCCTGAAAATAGAACCGCCCGAAAACCGAGCGGAAACCGCGCGGTTGTATTTCTATTGTGTTATATGAGACTATTCAGTTTATTTGCGGTTTCCGTGCGGTTTGAATGAAATTTCAAATTTTTATGATATTACGATTCGTTCGTACATAATGTTTGAATAGTGTTTTAATACTAATGAATGGAACAGGAGGAGTTTAGCTATAGGTATCCAAATATGATAACTAATATATCAAATGAAAATATCGACATTCTCAAATAATTAAAGAATTGGAGCTCAAATTCACTTAATTTGGGATATAATGTTACAAATAGCCCATGTGACAAACCATCACGTAGTATTGGGTTTACCCAATACTGTCTTTTTATTTCCTTTTTTAGGAGCAACCACACACATATTGCTTCTTCGATTTTCATATTTGAAGTAAAGTGAACGTTTCGTACACAACCGCACACAAACCGCTCGCAAACCGCCCGCAAACCGCACCTGTCTGAACACATTATAATATTCAGCGGTTCAAACCGCGCGGTTGCAACCGCACGGTTTCGGTCGTGTCTGAACGGGCCCTTAGGGAATTCGTTATAAAAACCGAGTACATTAACAAAAATATACATTTTAATATTTAGTATGGTGGCCCTTGGTTTCCAAAACAGCTTGTAGCCTTCTATTCATTGGCCCATATGTATATCCTGAAGGGCGCTTTTCAAGACAGTTTTGCTGCATATTGGCCTTTTCCTAAATTGTTTCCCCATGTGCGCAGGTACTCTATAGGGTTTAAATCCGGGCCTTGTGGAGGATGGGGAAAAACATTTTTACGTTATAGACCAACTATTTCCGTACAATAATGAACGCGTGCTTTGGGTCATTATCATAAACAAAGCAAAAACTATCGCGTATGCGTAGCTTAGTAGCCGTTGCTAGCAAATTGCTTTTGGGGATGTTAAGCTAGTCTGAATGTATAACATTTCTAACAGTATGTGGTTGCACTTCTACAATTGCATTTTTCCGTAGATCTTTAGCAATATCTACCGCAGACATTTTGGGATCGTGAACGACTAATCGAACAATTTTTCATTCTGTTTGAGGAGTCGAAATTTGTTTTGGTCGCCCACGACCACTAGGTGTTTGCAAGAAACCATTTCTTTTTCAAGCACTTGGATGACATAATGCACCCATTTTTTTTAATCAATCGGTGCTGAAAATACGTCTCATCACTACAGACAGAAAGATTAAACAGTGACTCTTAAAAGAACGAAGAAAAACATGATAAAATAGGAAAATGCGTAAATTTATTAGAATAAGGAAAAAACTGTCTAGGTTTTTTTTTTGGTTCTACAAAATTAAATACATTTTCGGTTAATTACTTGTTTTAAAATAACATTAAATAATTGGATATAAAATTATTTGGAAAATTTAAAACTTCAGTTTCATTTGCAGTTTATTTGACTTCAATATTGCTACAAACTGCGAGAATATTGAAGTTACAATTGCAGTGTAGTCCAACTTCTTTTTTTGGTTCACTGTATGTAGTTTAAATTCCTTATCACATGTTAATAAATGTGTCTGCAGATGCCGCATTGTGTAGCTTCTTAGAGTTGCTAAAAATAATTACGAACAAATTGCTCATTAAAATGTTATTTGGAACTATGCGGACGGTGTTACATAACTCAATTTCGTCTGAATTTAAGTAAGCCGTAAGGCGGTAGAATTATCCTTAAAAAAAAGTCACGTTGAAAATGTCAAAATTAGCATAAGTTTGTCTAATTGATCTTTGGAACCTTCTGCCGATCGACTTTCAGCTGAATCTTCCTTTCGATATATGAGATTCAACGTGATTAAGCCTAACTTCCATTCGGTCAGATTAATTTACTTTATGGACAGAGAAACACCCCCCTGTATTCCTGTGTAACAGTTTAGCTTGACAGAGCTGTCAAATGGATTTCCCAATAATACCTAATCCTTTTCTTTCATTAATCGATTTTAAATGTAAAAAAAATAAAATACTTAACCGGCAAAAGTAAAATAAAAAAACATCCAGTTCAGATCTGCGAGCAATAATTTGCATCTAATATAATTTTGCGTATTCGACAGAACACAGCACAGCTCTTATGTAATTACTGGGCACGGTCACCATCGACGACGCCAACAATGAATTCATTTATTTTAATTTGAAACTATTTAAGAGCTAATTAGAGACGGCTCCTGCTATTTATTTTTCTTCATGCAGATTGCAGATTGCAGATAATAAATAATTTTTTAAACTTACTCAATAGTGTGATTTAGATTTCGAAGTCTGCGTCCACTTGGTTTTCTTTTTTTTTATTTCTCAAGGCTTCTTATTCTCAGATAATAATGCCGGTCTGTTGTGTTGTGAATTTTTTTTACTTATTTCATTTTTGCTTTCTACACTTTTCGCCGCTTAGTATTGTTATCATTTATTGTGTAATGTTGTAGTATATTACTATATTTTAATCTCATAAACAAGAACACACACGATTTTTATCGTGTTTGTCTGGCTTTCGCATAATATTTTGCACTTAATGATGGACGCCAGGTCACTGTAGCACTTTTAATTAAAATTTGATTTTTTCATTCTCTTTTTTTTATTTTATAGCACTATCATGGCAAGTACATGCCATTAAAATGGCATCAAGAAAATCATATTAAACATTTCTAAACAACAATCTGAGAGCACCCGAAGCTGTACGATTTAAAAGAAATGTATTTATCAAAAAGCTAAATTATAAAACTGAAAAGTCCGCGTGTAAACTGTCGAACGATCGTGATATCGTTTCAAAACTATAAAGCATACTGAACGCAAACAATCGGCCGAGCACTAGTCCTAAAAACGAACGCAGTTCAACACAGAGGCGGCGGGGCACAGGCACAGTGTACCAGTACCACCACCACACACATTGGAACCAAACCCCAAAACTCCAAGTCGCGCAGCGCAGCAATTACAACAACACTATAAGCGGCGGCGGTGGCGGCGACCCAACACAGCACACAGCAACAAGAACAAGACGGCCGAGAGATTCTCAGTAGACCAGTCTGTGTGTTGTTTGTTGGAGTGGAGCCCGCCGCTCGTAGTAGAAGAGACGAGGCCAGGCACAACATACAACCAACCCGATCCCCATATGAGTAAAAAATAAAAAAAAATAAATAAAACAGAAAAAAAAAAATTCTATTCAATCCAATCGGTTTCAGTTCATCTTAATTTTTCTACTGGTTTGCCTCTCCTTCTTCGTCTTCGTCTTCTTCAACCTTTCGCTCTCGTCGTTTTACAACTCTACTACGGCCACCACACCACATACTACAGTCAACAACCGATCTGATCTGATGGCGATATGATCGTGACAGTAAAAAAAATAAGATTAAAAAAAAAACAAGTACAATACATACATACATAGATATTGGCCAGACCAGACATAAGGGGCATACACACTTGAGAGGCGAAAGCTCCAACTTATTCACCGCGCAGCTAAGCTTTGCTATTTCACGGAAAAATATGGACATTTATTTGTTCGCTAACTTGTTGATTGACAGTTGATACTGCATGAAATGTCCAATTGTCAAGACTACCCATAAATCGTGGCTTATTGGAAAAATAAGTTTTTTTGCAGCAAGTTTCGGTGTGTTTAAGACTGTCAAGAAATTGGTAGACCAAAGTTTCATCAGATTTCTAGAGTTTTAATTTTTATTAAATTTTAAGTCGGATTAAGAGAGAACGGCAACCGGATGCGCCCCGTTCGTCTGGACACACACTCATACTGGACATTTTAAATCAAAAAGGACTAATGTCTTGCACGGATTACGAGAAACCCCAACTTGACTTCACCAGATACTTCAAGGTCACCTCCATACCAAATAAACATACCTGGAACAACTTCGAAAATGCCATCTTCGGAACATCCATCTTTACAGACGGCTCAAAAACAGAGGAAGGTACCGGAGCAGGTGTCTTCTCGGAAGAACTCTGCATAAACCTGTCTTACCGACTAGCCGACTATTGCAGCGTCTTCCAATCAGAGATATATGCTATTAAGAAAGCAGCACAAATTGCCATAGTAAGGAAATTAGCTGCAACGGAAATCACCATTTGCGTGGACAGCCAAACCGCACTAAAGGCACTTCTGTAGAAACTGCATGGATGAGGACGAAATTAAATCTGTAGCACACCTTCTATGCCACTGCCCGGCTCTTAAAGAACGGCGTCTATCTTGTATGCGGGCACGGTTCTTCGACTGACCTGTCTAAGATACCGCTTACAGATTTAAAGAGATTTATTAGAAGATCGAGTTGGTTTTGTTAAATGTATGTTTCTACATGCACAACTAGGGTATTCTCAATGAACCTTTAAGGCCTCTGTGTGACATTGCATTTACTTCAAACGACCCTCCTAACCTAAGTCGGTTTCAAATGAAAGGATGTCGATGACATCTACTTCTATACGACAGTTCTGCACAGTAGAGATGTATTCATTGGTCTAAGTAGGAGCACGTCGGGTCAGTAGTTTGACCCCACCTAGCTTAGGTATCACTGCATTTTCAGTGAAGATCTATATGAGGTTTGAGTTACTCCACACTCTATTCGGTTTGTTTTCATATGAACTAGATCTGCCGGGTTGGGCATGAAATCCCGCCTCACAAAATCCCGACTACAAAATCCCGACAACAAAATCCCGACTGACAAATCCCGACTGCCAAAATCCCGACTGACAAAATCCCGACTTACAAAATCCCGACTGCCAAAATCCCGACTTTGGAGAAAATAATAGTTTAAAATTCGCGCGCGCGAAAGCGCCGGTATTTTGTAAGTCATGAACGTGCGGCCATTTTATTTTTTTTGGTTTGTATGAAAATCTTTATATCCCTTCGCGGAACTATTTTCTCATTCTTATAAGAACGATTTATCACACGGCTCAGTACGTTTGGATAACTAGACATGATGAGAATCAAAAAGCGCTGTTCTTTTTGATTCTCATAAAATAATATTCACCACAAAATACTTATTTTGAAAGGAAGTTGTTTCGACACTAACAACCTCCTCGCGATGTCACACCCTGAACACTTCACTAAAAAAAACAAAAAAACCGAGAATTTACCAAAACACGCACTATGAATAAGATACAAAAATCGTTTGGTTAAGTGCACCGAATGAGAATCACAAAGAACAGCGCTTTTCGATTCTCATCAGATGCACTTAACTAAACGATTTTGCTAACAAATTCGTATTGTGTTTTGGTAAGTTTCTTGTTTTTTTTTTTCGTAGTGACATGGTGGGGTAGTGGGCGAACACATTCTTTTAAGAATGTGGAAAAAAAATGATAAGAGATTTAAAGATTCAATTTTTTTTTCAGCAAAAAAAAAAATAAAAAATTCACTGCGAAACGAAAATCCCGACAAAGTCTGGATTTTTTCACAAAAGTTCATTTGTCGGGATTTTGGCAGTCGGGATTTTGTGAGTCGGGATTTTTAGAAATGCGATTTTTTTTTGTCGGGATTTTGTATAGTCGGGATTTTGAAAGTCGGGATTTTGTGCCGTTCCCGATCTGCCTGAATAAGTCCATAAAATTGACCAGGATTCTTCTAGCAAAAAGTATTCAGCAATGAACTTTTAGCTAGTTGTATTGGACGATGTCCTGAGCGCAGTTCTGTTAGGTTAGGTTAGTTTGAAAGAGGTTGAAAGGCTGAGCCATCTCAAAACCTTGGCACCAGAGCGGGCCCATCGCGATGCCCTAAGCATCTATCCTAGGATGGCACCTAAACCGCCACAATTTCCCTCAAAGCATTTTATTACCCTGCACAATTTTAGAACGAGTACATGGTTGTTTCGGACGACCTCCTCCAGATTACCAGCGCAGTTCTACGGTTGGTCTTAAATATAAACCTCATTAGGGTTGATTTGGTTGGTGTGCGCCAAACTTGGGCTCCATGTTGAACAAACGAACGAGTTCTGGAAGGGTTATGATTTAACCTGATGGCCCATACGTACGTAGAGAAAAGAGGATATATTAACATAATCATTTCAAATGAATGGATATATGTATATACATTATACATATGTAAGTATGTATTCTCCCTTATTTCAAAAGTTTCAACCATTATTAATTAAATACGTTCTATAACCACAAAAGAATCCTCAAAAATGTAGAATCAATATTTTTACTTAAGATGAAATAAGCAAAGCGTGCCGAATCATACTTAATTCGATACTTTAAATTCAAGTTGGAATAGAAATGCACATTTCATTGATTCCAGTGGATTTATCATGAAATCTTCAGTGAATTGTGATGATTCCGTTCCGTTCCGTTTTGTTAACCACCATATCAAAAAAATTATAAACCGGATTACTTTGCTATACATAATTCTCACAAATATTCACCAAACAACCAACTAGAAACCATTTCTTTGAAACAAGGCTGTAAAATATGGTTTTTATGATTACGTCAAGGCTCCTTTCCCAGACCGGCGAAAAAAACGAACAAACAAACAAACGCAGCCTGTGAGATAGGACCTACCTAGTCGGGTAAAAAGAGCTAGCATTTAGATGTTAAGGCTCTGACGGCTATTTAGACTATAACGATGGTCCGTCGAAATACATTTAACGATAAAATCTTGGAAGTACTAGAAGGTCGCCAGGATATAGGAAAGATAACTTCTTCTTGTTGGCGTTGGCGTGACGTAGTTCTTTTCTTTATGCTGTCCTATGCAGTTTAGCAAACGCACACGTTCGACAAGGATCCAGAAGAGACTGGCCATCAAGCTTTGAAGTGAATACCCAAAGACAGAAGCAAAAATTATTACCGTTGGATGTCAGTCACTTTAAAAATTGGGAAAATCGCAAAAAACTGCCAGCGATGTCTAACGGAAATGACAGAATACAGAACAAAGGAGAAGTTTTGGGATAAAGCTGACTTAAAAAAAGTCAGAAAATAAATGATGGCCAACTCTGAATCGTAGTACGTACCACAAAATGTTCAACGTACATATCACAATACCATTTGATCCACGGTACCAATTATGTCCATCCGCTCTTCATTGTAAAAATGACAAGTTCTAGCTTTTGATTGTGGAGTATTTGACTTATTTTTTTTACTTTTTTTGAATGCCGTAACCAAATTAAACATCTCGAGAGCAAACACAACAATGAAAAAAAAAAATACAACTCAGCCGGCTTCCGAAATGAAACAGTCAGGTTTATTTTCCTGATTTTGTTTTATTTATTTATTTATCTTTTTTATATTGCTCATTTATGTTTACAAACGCATGCGTAACGTATCCGGGAGGTTGGGTTGGTAGAAGGGGGAGGGTTAAGTTCTGTCGAATATGGACAACGTCGACGTCCACGAGGCGATTGTGGACATAAATTCACTCTCCACTACCACGGCATTACTAAGCATTCAACAGATTTGTGTAGGAGAAGGAGGTAAGAAGGAGATCAAAGTGACAGCGGGCAAGAGACGTAAGAGACCAGCTTACCAACAAGTAATAGAAAACCACCCCACCTGCCACCCCCTCCATCAACCAATAACCACTGGCATCGGCATGGCTCTCCGTCTCCGTGTCCGCATATCTGAAACTAAATACATACTATCTAAAGACGAATGCCGAACCGAACTTGGATTCAAAAGAGAGGCAATGAAAGAGCAAACAAACTTTTTTAAAAGGAACGTAGAGAATTATTATCGCTGCTTGTTTTCTTTATTAACAAAAACGCATTCTTCACAAGTCGTCAAATTGCACACACACAGTTCTTTCCTTGTTCATTTTTCCTCATATTATTTATGTTTGTACGAGTGGGTTTTTATATTGTCATTTTGGTTTAACGCATGTAATTCAATTTATAAGGGCAATCGTGGATGGTTTGGTGGCGTAAAACGCCAATAAGTGTTTTTGTAGATCCATCAAAGTCTAAAACAGGGCCATGTCACATGGGCATCGAATGAGTGTTATTTTATTTTGTGTTGGGCTTTTACCACTAACATAAGACACATGCATTGACGCTTACCATCTACCACCCATCGTGAAGATACGTTGGTAGGAAGGCAGCAGTTCCAGTGGCTTAGTGAAACAAGGAAATCTCATCTCAATTGTCCCATTACAAATGGTGTTCCTTCTGAATGATTCCAAAACAAATACATATGTAACAGTCGATATGTGCATATGACCGATACGAGCCTCCAATTGCTTAACATATGTAGAATGACCTTGTCTGTTGCTTAGCATTACGAACTGCGGACTGTTGTGCCAGCCGTTTGATAACTTTGACTAGTGTCTGCTTGCTTATCAGTTTTACTACTGACCTCTGTTTCGCCAACTAAGGAGTACCATCGAAAAAATTTACCCACAGAAAATTAACAAAAAATGTAATAAAAAGATAATTTAAAAAAATAAAAATATTTATTGGTATTTAGCTTTTAATTTCAAATTTATAAAAATTAACAAAAAATAATTATTCCTTATTTTTGACAAATTTTCGAACTTTTTCCAGAACAGCTTTCATCATTGTTTTTATCTTCTGATCTGTCACTTTGTTTTGAGCTATTTGTCCAGATTTTTTTTGGATTCCTCCATGCCCAATATCTTTCAATTGGCCTAAGTTCTGGCGAATTCGGAGGATTGGCCTCTCTAGCCACCAACGAAACGTTATTTTGCTCATACCAATCTATCGCCTTCTTTCCATAGTGACATGATGCAAGATCAGGCCAAAATAGGGGGCGTTCTTGATGACTGTTATAAAAAGGCATTAAACGTTTCTGCAGGCACTCATTCACATAAATTTCGCCATTTATTGAGCTAGTAGTGGTGATTGTTTGGCTTCTGAGCCCACAAGAACATATTGCTTGCCAAACCAGGCATTTTTTTTCGGCCATATCTAGTGATGGGAACTACCGAACGAATTCGACTATCGATAGTTAGTAACTGAATGATTTCAACTATCGAATAGTTTTATTCGTTCATTCATTCATTCATTGCGCACACTTTGCTGGGACCGGGGGGGGGGGGGGTGCTTGATTTGCTCGATTTGCTACTATATTTTTGTTTCACACATACGACGCTTCACACGTCCGTTTCCAGAACACCGCCCCCATAATTTCAGGTAGGAGCTCCAATATGGATTTTTTTCAAGAGGTTTCACCAGGAGGCATAATCCTCTATATGCATATGTCTATTCATGAAGTAAAACATAAATTCAATACAAAAATTCTTAAATGCAACGACTTCTTAGTTATCTAAAAGTAAAAAAACCAAATGCAAATTCTTTTGAACGATAAACAACAACCCGTTCAATGATACTGAACAATCAAAAACAATCGAATACTAATCCGGGCCCCCATCGCCGGAGTCAGGTATGAAAAGTATGCATGCACACAAATCAACCGATAGTCCAAAGTCCAAACGAGTGAAAAAATCATTCATTCAAACAAAAACAAAAACAATCGAATACTTTTTTCTTGTCCCCCATCGCCGGAGTCAGGTATGAAAAGTATGCATGCACACAAGTCAACCGATAGTCCAAAGTCCAAACGAGTGAAAAAATCATTCATTCAAACTATCGGACTACTTGTATCCAAAGAGAAACATTCGACTTATTTTTTCATTTGAACGTTTTTTTTATTCGAATAACTTTTTTATTCGAATAATTTTTTTAGTCGATTGTTTTGTTTTGAATGAATGATTTCTGAAAAATAGTAATGAACGATTTTTCGATAGCTATCGAATAAATGAATATTTTGCAACTATCGAATAAGTCGATTGTTTTTATTCGATAGTTCCCATCATTAGCTATATCCCTCTTTTCTTTCAACTGAGGGATCCTCCTTGTAAGTTTTGATAGCAGAAGCAACTGTTTTTCTGCTAACTTTTAGATTTTTTGCGATTTTTAGATACGTCAACCCTGGGTGGTGGTCGCCGTGGCCGTGGTGGTTAGTGCGTTGGACTACCACGCAATGCTGCCCAGGTTCAACTCCTGGCCGGGTCTAACACCTTAAAGAGTTTTTTCACGATACCACCTCCTTCGAATGCCTGACAAGCATCAAAGAGTATCATTTGTCACGATTAAGCTTCTCAACTCGCCGTTCGGAGTCGGCAAAAAGCTGTAGGTCCCTTCCATTCGTGCAAAAATATAGCACGCACACACAAATGATTGCGAAAAGCAGGCCCCGGTTCACCTCGAGCTGTAGCGCCAACTAAGTAAGTAACCCTGGGTGTGCTAAGTGAAATTTAATATATTTTTTCTTACGTCCAATTCAGATTCCATGTTGACTGTCTTAACTATCCATCAGAAATGGCATAAAAATTAAATATAATATATGGAGTCCCAGCTATAAAACAAGAATCACTTTATTGATTTATTGGTAGTTTTTGGAAAGTAAATTAAATATGAGAGTGGGCAAATTTTGTCGATGGAACTCATTATAGATTCTCGAGTCAATGGTCAGGGTTACAGGGTTATAACAATAAAAAGTTTTTAAATGATTAGTAAATTTTATGTTTTCATTTTTTATTTTTTAAGGTATAAAGAAAGGTTTTAGATATAGCGAATTGGCTGAACATTATATCTTTCGTTATACTAGACGTCCAGTGTACAAGTAAATATTCATACGCAGTGATTATATTTAATTCGGCTTCCTATAGCATTGAAATGACATAAGCTACTGTTTCTGACCCTTTTCTATTTACATATGTATGCTTTGCTACTGCGTTCAAAAACTACTCCCAGAAAGCGCTACTTTATTGGTTAAATCGCAATGTGGCATTCGCACAGTCGCTCTTTTGACAGGCTTTCTACCGACTTACATACATGTATGTATGTACTATATGAAAAATCAAAGTTAAAAACAGGGCAAATTATGACTGAACATCAGTAATATTCTTTTTAGTGATGAAATCGATAGGTTAAAGTCAATGAAATGGACATTTACATTATACGATATCATTAATCCATTAATTGAGGAAGAACGACCGTAGTTTGTACGAGAGTGTGCTACTCTAAAGAATCTAAAGCTTCGAAGATTGACTGAAGGAAAAAAAATATTAAAACTCTATGAATAAAGACAACTCATATAAAAGTAATAATAGCCGTGTTTTATTATCCCCGTGATCTGATCCGGATCAGATCAACAAATAAGTTTGTGTGCATTACAACAACAATCCGAGATCTTGCTTCTTGTCAAGATCAATTTACGTGATCCAAAAATTAGTTCGACTATTTCTCACTATGGTACACTTGCGTTTGTGAATGTTGCTGTATTATAGACAATTGCCAACGTTGCCAGATTAGAATATAAAAATATTATTGGCAATCCAAATATCATTAATGTTATTTGGTTCGAATAAATTAATTTTTCTGCTCGTAATGATATTCAAGCGATGTGAAACTGAAATTATAGCTGCAAAATATTATTCTCATTCGTTATCTGTTAATCAAAATTAACAATTTCCTCCTAAAAAATAAAACAAGCGCATTAAATTTTCATTTAAAAGAAAATATTCATTTGCATGGCAACTTCGCACTAAATGTCAAAATGAACTTAGCCTGTACAATCACCACAACACAGAACTTTGATCTGGTTTGTTTTATTATTCTGATCTGATCCGGATCAGATCATGGGGATAATAAAACACGGCTATTAACTTAACTCCAGTCCTCATCCTCAACAGTCATATTCCGGTGTTTTTGGTCCATCAAAGTAGCTTTTTCGCGAAATTTTTTTAAACATGAAAATTACAAAAAAGTTCTAATGTCTCTAATAATTTAGCATGTATGTAGGTGTGTATGTATTGAAGACCTCAAAGTCTAAATCAGAATTCCAAAAACTCATTACTCGTTGTTGAACTCTCAAAAGTTCATACATGAGTGATATTATTTTCTATTCAATAACATTACGATATGTGACATCAGTGACACCTTCTATCGTAGGGTACCTTAGCATTCATTTCAAACAAATTCTAGCCTCTTCCTATTGCATATGCTTTTAAATACGAATGAACTATAATCACTTAAGATTTAATTCTTCGTCATTCACATGTGTTTTTTGCAATTCTCATGAATCGATTTAGTTAGTTATGTACGAGTATAAAGAAAAGTAGTCATTGATGAACCAATAAAGTCTGAAACTAATTAAAGTTACATAACTTCAAGACGAAATATGAGTTCGACTGATCGTGTTCTCATCTTTAATTTCTTACTAATGGAATAACTATAGTTGAGTGTGGGCATAGATAGACATATGTAGCAACTTGTTTATGTATTAAAAAGAATAATTGGGTTGTCATTGAATGCCCTGTTATACCTACCTATGTATACCTAAGTTTGTATCTATTTTAATGTGGTCGATTTTCAATAGTCATCTCATAACATTTTACTTTGTTTGATTTTATTTTAATTTTATGGACGCATTTTACTGATTTTTAAATATGCTAGGTAGGCGTGTTATTAGCTTAATTTGCGTTAATGATCGATATCAAGTGGTAAAAGTTGAAATTTATGGCACTACTGTCGGCAAGATCTTTCCAATGAAAGTAGAATAAGGCACCCGTACGCATTTCACCATTCGGTGGTTTATGAAACTGACCATGAAAAAAGTCGACGTGTAGTAAGAACAAGACGTAAAATATAAAACCACTTGTATTTAAGAGTTAAAAGTCTAGGAACCTGAAGAATACACCATCTCGTCGCAGTAAATACATATGTAAGTACCTATCACATTATATCGTATCGTAATGAATTTGAGTTTGGAAAATAGATTATGTTCTGATTCTAAGTGTTACCGAACCCCGACCCTACTTAAAGTACATACCATATGTTTCTGCCACAAGTCCAGAGGCCGAATTACCGCATCCGTTAACGAGTTACTCGTTATCGAAATGTGACGATTTGGCATTACCGCTCTCGTTATCGAGTATCATTTTACAAATATTTACTCGATCATTCGATAACGAGTCCTACTCGCTCACTCGTGAACGTATGCGGTAATTCGGCCCCACGACTTAGCTTCGTTTGGCGATTGCTGCATAGTACACGTAGTGATGCCTTATTATTCATAACGCGACTCAATGAGTTGAGAAATATCTTCTTAGTTGGCTTATACCTTTCTATATATATGTGTATACAAACTAAAGGTGATGAAAAATGTACAAGAAATGGCCTGCAACGTATCATACCAACTGCATGGCTCTGCAGCATTTCTAATCTTTTCCACTTATGCAAGAACGCGCAGCAAAAAGTGCTCTAAGACTACGTCATCAGTCCAAAGGTTGGGAATCTAACGTAAGATGTAGCAATAATGTAGCAAACACGGTACTACCTAATACTACCGAAGCTATTTTCCTGTTATTTCCGAAGCTCAAACTATCCAAATCAGAAATGACAGAGATTAACAAGCAAATGATATCAACATTTTTCAATGAGAGCGAGGAAGCAATAAAACCTTTCTTGCTACTTTTCAGATTGTATGTTACGTTGCTACCCCGAGGAGTTACAGCTATTTTACGCATAGGACGTGGTCGGAAAGATGTTGCCACTTTACGACAAAAGCAGAACTAATAAGATCTTAATTAAAGACAGAAACTCCCTGTCCAATTTGGAAGCAATAGTGACTAGATATACCATGCTTCGGTACCACGTCAAAAAACTAATACTAACTGCCCGAACACAATGGAGAGCAGCAGCAGCAGCACGTTCGAAAGTTGAAGTTGGCTCAACTTGTGCTTCAGCAAAAATGTGTATATTCATACCTACTACAGCTGCAACTTTGCATTGTGTTCGCGCTATAGGGTTTACGTTTATTTTAACTTTGACAGCAGCTTCACCTGTGTTCGGCCAGTAAATATGATGCAGTGACGATAAAGTTCATGAGACCACACCCCATATTTACCACACGCCATAGGCCGGACATCAAACAAAGCTATAGATTCCAAAAGATTTCATGAAAATGTTCGCAGAGAAGGTTATTCCTTATTTTTAACCGACTAGGCATAAGGCTGAGTTTGTTTGACTGTTTGTATGTAAGGATGTCACCTCGTACAGCCTAAACTATGGAGCCGATTTCAACAAATGAGGTGTCGTTGGATTCGTCTTGATCCGAAGAGCGTTCTAGGCTATGTGACGTTACAGAAAATTCAATGCGGCATACCAAGCAGAATTTCGGCGGATTATCTTTTTTTCTTTTTCTTTAAAACCGCATTGATAATGTCATCAAATGAAAGGGTTTGGCAAGTAGAATACAATACGCTAGGACGTCATTATAAATTCAATATAGCAGACGCTAACAAGATGGCGGTTTCCGTTACCTTTATTACCTCCTTAAAATGGGTATCAAATGAAAGGGTTTGACAAGTAGAACACGACATTACTTATTAATTACAAATTAATTGCAATATGCACGTTCTTCACTCAGCTCAACTGAACGTTAAAAATGGCAGAGTAAACCTTTTTCATTGTACATGTACATATGTACTTATGATATTGACTGTTGGTGTATGAACGGAAAAGCTTTATTCTATATCCAAGAATAGAACTTATGCAAGAATAAAAAAAATGCCTGGTACTCGATTTGAATCCATAACAACTTCGTCATGTCAATTAGCGCGGTGGGTTATGAATTATTTATTCGACGGAGTTCGGCTCGGTGTTCCTAAGCGTTTTACGCTGCGAGTTTTCTATTTTTTTTTTTTTACCTCTATTTGTCAAAACTTATATAACTATAAATAAAAAAGCCGGCTATAACTTTTCGTTATTCATAAACACATTTTTGCCTGTGTATAAGTTAGTATCGACTTTCATATATTTTTGTAAAGTGATTTGAACGAACAAACCCAAACGTCAAAATATTATATGAGACATTTATAGCCGACTCTAATTATGTATTTAAAATGACGTTTGGGTCATTTTAAATTTCGAGTCGGCTATAAGTGACTATGAATAGCAAAAAGTATATTTTAGGTTATGTAGGTAAATAAATTCTTTTATAGTCGGCTCTATCTGACTATGAATTTGCGCCAATAATTCTCAATCAAGAGATAGATGTTGGCGACAGTTATATTGTAATTTGTATGCCTCAACTGCGTGCACATTATTAAGTGTGCACACAGTTTAGACTGGTACTTTTATTTTTATTTTTTTAAAATTTCTCTTGTTATTCGCAATCTGAAAATCAGATTTGACGTGTTCTCGAAATTGAATCGCTATAAGACCCGCGTTACATCAACTAGGTTTGCAGTACGAAAAGATCCGTTTCTACTTTGTTGGTACCGCATTTTTCTTTGCAGGCAACGTGTTTTATGATCCTAAATTACTATTTGCGATATAATTGGAAACAATTGTTTTTGGATTTTCAATTTTCCACCCTCTTGAAAATCCATTGTACCTGGCACCTAGTGATCCTTTCGGGTTCTACAAATTACATCTGATTTTTATGATACTACGGGTTCTCTTGCTGTGTTCCTCGTTTCTTATTGACGATCTCTTATGGCGCTTCTCAGTCTGGTCAGCCTTATGTGCAGCTGTTTTGTTTGGTCGCGGAGTGCAATTGTTTTTCAAGTTTAGGATTCGGTCCCAGAGGGAATCTCTTTATTACAAATTCAAATTCCATAGCCACTCGAGAAAATCCCGCCCGCGATTTTTGGTCCGGTTTTTATGACCGCTTCACACGATTCAGGTACATTCACAGTTCCTGGAAGCTAGGAAGTTTTATGACGACAAAGGAATAATTACATTTGTGTCCTGCTGGGTTTTCAAGTGTTGTTTATTGTTCATTGTTCTGTGGACGGAATCTTTACGCCTTCGCTCAATGTACGCTCAAGTGCTCATTCTCAAGTGGTTATTAAGCGGATTGCATTGTGGGGTTTCAAGTGCGTTCTTTTGTTTGAGGGCATTATAACCTGAGCGCATACTTTTGTTAAAGTCGTAAAAGTTACGAGAAATCCCGAAGAATGACCATATTCCTTATACATTGCGCCAGGCTTCAAAAGGTGTGAGGGATTTTGAATACACGGCTTGCTGGCAGCTGAATCTTCGTTTGACCTTAACCAAGATTTAGGTTCTTTGATAGATTTATTATTGAATGGAACGGTAAGGTGTTATTCGCTTAAGGACGATTTTAAAGGAAAATATTAACATACGAGAAAAAGGGTAGAACATTGAAGTGATGTAGGTGAAATGAATTGAAAAGAAAGGAATACTCGTAACACCTTTATCCTTTGTTTGTAAGTGTCCTTTGTGTAAATCTAAATTAGAAAATGTTTATAAATAATTTAAATATCATAACTTCGTTTTTTGTATCCTTTATATAGGATAGGCCATCTGTTGGGTGCGCAAGACAAACACGAGGATAACTTGTGTTATCAATCAGCATGTCAATCTCATGAAATTTTTTTCTCACAAACTTCCAGCGGACTGAAATTTATTTTCAAAATACGCATATCCCGGTAATTCCAAGATATCAGGGCGGGTTTTAATGCACAAAGGTACGAGTACGTTTTCGATTGGGCTCTTAGCATTTTGCTCTCAGATTTTTCGGGCTGAATGGAAAACAACGAGATTGATTTTTTTTTTTTTTTTTGCAATTGTATTAGTGTTACAATTGACATCTTCTTCGTAAAATTAAAAACAAATAAATAATAAAAGGAAAAGTAATAAGGCGCAAATTCATAGTCAGCCCATGAATAGTGCATACAGCCGACTTTAATTACAGCAATCACTAAATAAAAAGCCGGCTATAACTTTTTGTCATAAACACATTTTTGCTGTGTAGTAGTTAGTATCGACTTTGGTATTGTAAAGTGATTTGAACGAACAAGCCCAAACGTCAAAATATTATATAAGAAATTTAAAGCCGACTCTAATTATTTAAAGTGACGACGGCTTTAAGTTTAAAGCCGACTATAAGGTGACTATGTATAATAAAAAGTACATTTTAGGTTATTCTTTGTCGGCTTTATCTGAAATTTGCGCCTCTTTTTTTACGTTTTCTAAATTTCGTACGGAATTTCTGATAATATTTTTGTTGATTGATAGTATTTTGCTGCGTTTAAACTTCGTATAGCTAAAATGTTTTGGCTTAAGTGCCAGTAGGTGTGAATCTCGAGTTGGAATTGAGATTCACGATGAAAGAAAGCCTAAATAGCGCGTAAAGGAAGCCGTTTTGATAACACAACCTCAGGTGACCCGTTATTCTGATCTAATCCAGATCAGATCACGGGGATAATAAAACACGGCTAATATGTGTAAAAGATTTAAATGGCTAAATTAATTTTTTTCAACACAGATTAATTATATGGGGTATTTTTTTAGTTTACATATTCGTACAATCTTGTTTGCAAAGTTATTTCTTACATTTTGTGTTTCTTAATCAAACAATAAAAATAAAAATAAAAACATTTCAAATCTTCTTTCTATCATAAATTCGTGAATGGGAGAATTAAGGAAACAGAGCATATTATTTGTCATATTCCTAATATGGGATTCACACTAGCGTCGAAATGAGATAATTTCGAGCATTGACATATTATATATGGACTGCTAGTACCCAACTTCGGGTTGGTTCCAACATAAGCACTAGCCCTCTTGTTTCGTAGCGGAGAAATGTGGAAACTGAGACTGTGTTTGAATTCACGAAAGCCGTTGGTTTGTGATTTAAGTATTTTTTTAATAAATTGTGAGAAGTTGTACTGCATTATAAAGCAAAAACACAAAGTATTAATCAACCCAAAACATGAATTCCAAATAAATTTAACATATTTATCTAGTTTATGGGTCAATAAAGAAAAGTAACGGCTTTTTTCAAATTTTGTATTGAAATTTTGGTAGTGGCATCTGTTGGTACCAACGCGGCAACAATTTAAAATTTAACGTTTTTTCGCAGTAACTCGTATATACGGCAATAGATGGCCTCAGTTTCTACGTAAAATAAGTATGATGGCGGATAATTGTTTCACATTGCTGTCCCTACGAAACACGTGGCGCTAGTTATGTTGGAACCAAATTGTCCACAGACGTTGTATGAAAGTAACATTTCACTAGCAGTCCATACATAATTTGTCAATGATTTCGAGTTTCAAATAAAAAGTGTTCATACCTACGCTTGCTAATTTCGTGAATGGATGCATTCATTTCCGATAGTAAATCTATGACGGTGCCATGTTATACAATTTTTTAATATTAAATTTTTTTTTTATATACATAAGTATAGGTTTCACGTGTAGTAATAATAATAGTTGGATGTTATTGTTAAACAGTTGGGTAGATAAAGTCGACTATTATATAGCTAACATTGGATAGATGCGGCGCTGCCTCGGGTCAATATGTTAAAATATCACTTTTCGGGTGAGTTTTGCCACTCCTGGTATATCAACAATTGTCAGGCACTCGCGTGGATATTAAGTCGACTATAGAGCCAACTGTAGAAAAGTACCCCAATGGGCGCAGAGCTCAAATAAATGGACAGATATTGTGTATGTACGAATCCTTTGGCCGACGCTCTTTGGCTCCACATGCAGTTGATCAGGTGCCTCTACAACTTCAATTTCTTTTTTTCAGATAACATCCCATATTTATTAAACCATTCCATGAGATATTTGTGTTTTGTATGTTATTCCATTATATTTTTCGTTTTTATATCACTTTACTAGTGCTGAACGGGGCCAGTAGCTTTGACAATTGTAATCTCAACCACATAGTTTATTTACGGAAATAACTACTAAACACTAAATATCTCCTAAACTAACGATATATTTTTTTTTTAGTACTGAATAATATTTATTTTGTGTTTAGATCACCGAGATCAATAAGAATCCGTTGTTCAATCTTTGCGCAACGGATATCGTTAATATTCCCTCATTAATTTGTCATGTTACTGTCATTCAGAATCATTCAAATTAAGTTTGTTCGATTTTATTTCCACATAATTTTGAACGAATTTCAACGAAATTATGTTGAAATGAGATAATTTCGATATGTAAATTCGTATGGGAAATTATCTCATTTCGAGCATAATTTGGAAATTCGCAACGAAATTAGCTGTTTTGCCCTGGTGTGAATACCGTATAGCCTATGAACGCCTGAAGCTTGAAGCGGTATTTAGTTTTGCAAATTTGGAGTTCGTGCGTTGGACAGAAATTATCGTTAAGTCGATATAAAGCCCATTAACGCTAGAGCGCCCGAACGCGACATTGTGAATTGGGCTTTACTGCTTGGCTTTTATTTGCTTGTTACAAAAATGAATATACAGGTAAATTATTTTTATTTCCAAGCCATCGATGAACTCAGCAAATCCTTCACAGCAAATAATGCAACTTAACCTATAAAATAAATAATTTATATTCCAAACACATGTGTACCTACATAAATCATCATGCTCTTAGTGTTCTATTAATATAGTTTTGTTTCTGCTCTTATTTTTTTTAAAAATAGCTTTATTGTTAAAATACATATCTTCCAATCACAATTCTCATTTCACCGTTTCAGGTGAAAATAAAAAGTACAATCACGTTTGTGACATGTGAACTGTCAACTAAATGGTAAGTTCCGTTTGTTAGAATTGACTATAGGTGTGTTTGTTAACTTTTATTAACACAAATGGCATATCTGTTCTTCTTTTTTAACTATTGAATAGGTGTGTTTGGTAACCTGTTAATTTATGAAAATTTATATCCAACTGTCAAAAATCAAGAGAAGAGAGAGCCAAAGACAGTGTCAAAAAATGTCACCTCTGGCGAAATTGATTTTTGACAGTTGGATTTAACTTTACGTAAATTAACAGGTTACCAAACACATCTTATACATATGTTTAGTTACCTACTAAAAAACGGAATGCGCCCAATAACTTTTTTTGTTCACCGCTGAGCACACCCCATTACATGTGGAATTCTTCTCCGGAAAAGACGGCCCATCTACAGTCGAGTTAATACAGTTGCACTGTACGTCGTGTATACACAACCTGCAGTCGAAGTGTTCTTCATTTAATTTTTCTTTTTCGATAAAATTAACAAAATTTTAATGCAGAAAGTCAAATTTAGTTTTTCATAGCAGTGCAAATCAATTAGATAATGTGCAGACAAAACACGCCAATGATTGCAGCCGCTGAACACCAAAAGAAATCTAACAAATTTAGTTTATAGTGAACAATGCAAGTGACCATCGAATATTAAATCCATACATACACAAATAGTTCTATAAATATAAGTACATATAGATATTTATATAGAATATTTTTTTGACAAGAGTCATAATATATTTTTTTCTTCTATTTTTTCTTTAATTTCTCTGCCCTTATAGCGAGTTTAAGTTGACTTTTCTGTTTATTTTCTTTTGATTTATTTTTGCATTTCACTCTTCCATCGATGCACCGCAGCGCCGAACGAAAGTAATTAAAAAAAACACAAATGCATAGGAACATAAATATGTTAGCTAGTTCAAATATCAAACAAACAAATGCCAATTCCTAATGATTAGGAATATTTAGTTGAATTTTATTTTTTGTTTGAGTTCGGAGCCGAGGACGACGAGCGTAGGGAACACCAAACACCAAATAAAAGACAAATTTCGATTGCTAGTGCTGCGCTGTCTGCCAATACAAATTCATGCTTTGAAACAACAAAGAGGAGGAGAGGTCATACTTACGTACACACACACACGCGCAGGGCGCAGCCATAGGGCAAGCAAAACAGCGAACAACAGACTGACACTGAATTGTATTGGCACAGATAGCACACCATAGAATACCGCGATTCAAAATTCGAAAGCACTGTCACAAACATAGAGAAAGAGTAGTTATTGGATGGCAGCAAGGTTCCGAGGCTTAAGGAGTCAACACAACAGATTGAGTAATCGCCATAAGCTATCGCCACTGTTAACGTCATTGTTGGCGTCTGACTCATTGGAATCGTACGTCAAGAGGATGTCCAACTCGGGCTATCAAAATCACTACAACTATCGAATGTCTAACCATCATCGCCATAACAATACCGCGGACAACGAAGACTCGTACGGGCTGAGTAACAGCGGGAGCTCGCACTCCCACATGAACGGAGGCGGTGGACCGCACTGCCATATGAATGGTCAGGCAGGTCTCTCTAATGGCCACCACAACGGTCACTTGAGCAACGGCATTAAGCCATTGGACCAGGTTGCAGTGCCCGACATGTGCTTCTTCTGTTTCGAAGTCTTGTACTGTGAGTTGAACAACATCGAGGGGCCCGGGCAGCCGCAATTCACGAACGATCCTTTGTAAGATTGATATTGTATTTGGTATTTAATTTCAACGTTAGCTTTGGTATTGTTTACTTGTAGCCCTCTCTTTGTGACATGGAAGATCGGCAGGGATAAGCGCCTACGTGGATGCATTGGGACATTCAGTGCTATGCACTTGCACTCCGGACTGCGTGAGTACGCGCTGACAAGTGCTCTCAAGGATTCCCGATTCGCTCCCATCACCCGTGATGAATTTCCAAGACTGACGGTGTCAGTGTCCATTTTGCAGGTAATACTTTTTGAAAATAGAAGAGATACAATCAGAGTTTGTGAGATGTGAGAGCATAAAGAAATCTAGGCAAAGTCTACCTTGACATCTTTCGTAGCCGAGAGAAGACATAGCTTAGGTTGTGTGGTCTATTAGGCTGTTCGTGTACAATTAGTGCTGGAACTAAACTACAAGAGGGAACACTTGTTTAGCATAATAAATGAAGTCCTGTTGTAGAAGCTGTTTTTCGAGCAAATGCTAAATTCTATGTCCAGGCAACGGGCCTCACGCGCTTTGCTGTGAAGTTGAATAGATTCCTGGTGCCTGATTCTACGGTTAAATCAGTTTATGTAAGAGTCTAGAGAGCGGGACCGTCCTGAAGGTAGTGCAACTAGAATGTACGTTGTCTTACGCGGCAGACTGCCGTCTACGTTAGCGATGGGGTTGGGCAAAGATTGCATGAGAGGTGTAGGGTTCTCCTTATGTCACCTTTAAATATATGTACGTCCCACCAACGGCTTTGTTTGTGGAGTAATCAGCTTGTTTTTATAAATGTCAGATAGCTTTGTAGGTGGCAAGTAGCGTCTATCCATATAGGAAGCTTGACGACTTTTACAAAGTGAACCCATAAAATAAAAATATAAACATTTTCTATTTATTAGAACTTTGAAGAGGCACGTGGGTACTTAGATTGGACACTTGGCATACATGGCATTAGAATTGAATTTCTGAATGAACGGGGGTGCAAACGGACAGCTACTTACTTGCCACAAGTGGCGACCGAACAAGGTAATATTTAAATTCCATTATAGCATTCATTTAAAGTCACCCTCATCGGTTTATTTTAGGCTGGGATCAAACCCAGACCATCGATTCATTACTTAGGAAGGGTGGCTATCGTGCAGCAATCACCCCCGATACACGTAAATCAATCAAACTTACACGTTATCGTTCGCAAGAAATACAAATGAACTACAAGGAATATCGCGAGGTGTTGGAACGCAAGGCGCAGTACGGCAAAGTGCAATGCTAACAACCGATAACGAATATTTTCCAGCACCCGTGCGACGCACCATTCATTTCATTGGAAGAATGCAACAAAAGGTCGACGATGACGAATACAGTTCTAATGCAATATTTACCGATTTCACTTAACTAAAGCGGGCTGCAACTCGTGTTTTATAATTTTTTTTGTAACTTTATTTCGTCGTATCTATTATATAATTATGTATATTGGCCTGAACAGCATCATACCGTTGCCATTTTTTTTTCAACTAACGCTCCCGTATTTTTTCCATTTATAACACGATTTCTAAACTATTTAGAATAATGAAATCACCTCCGCGATTGCAGATGAATTAAAATTTAAATATAATATTAAAATAAAAAGAAAAACAGTATGTAAAATAGTTTCGAGTTGTATAAGGAAACGTATTTATATGTTAACGCGACTACACTGGATTCAATTACAGAATGTTATCCAATTTAAAAATATAAATCAGTTATGATGCTAGTAGAGGAAAACTTTACATTGTGTTTTCATTGTCGTCGGCTAAAATGGTGTTAGCTTCGAGTCCTTGCAGTTTGAGTTGCACCGTCAAGTACTGTTGGGATTCTTTGAAGGTGAGGTACATGGCGAGTACAGCTTGGAGGGATATAGCTACGCCGAGTGCTGGAACGATGGGTTTTGTCATTTTCCGCCAAAGGGCGAGCACTTCCAGAGGTTTCTCGGTGAGCGATGGCAGACGGAAGGTAAAGTGTCTAGTGGCGAACATAAAAGAGGCAATTGGAGACAGAAGAGCTGGATAAATAACACCGAGGGTAGATTGAAAAGCGGCTGCTTTTAGCTGAAGGCATGTGGGGCATTGAAATGGCTCCAGAATGACGTCCCTTTGTATGAAGAACTTGTGATAAACCACGGTAGCAATGGCAGGCAGTACTACAATTGGTAGATATGTAGATAGTTTGCCATATTCTCCTAGTTTAAGTTTTTTTCGGTAGTGATTGTTCAAGTATATTCCAGTTATGGAACCACATACTCCTAGGATTTCTGGAGCATGCTTCAACAGCCACCTTTGGGTTAGAGACAAGTGTTAACAATTGAATAAAAGGTATTGTATTATGACAATGACATACACTTCGGATGATTTATCCCAATTCTCCACTATTTTCCACTGATAGGCAAATGCTTCATCTGCCGATAAGACAACCGCATCATTAGGAATTTCTTCCAAATTACTTCTTGACACCGCCATTGGATAATCTGGGGTTTTTTAAAGAAATTTTTGTTTCCTTCCAACCTAGTAATCAAATCAGCTGTCCAGTTGACGTTTAATGGTTGCATTCAGTGTTGGCAGCATAGCATGGATTCTGAAGGAAATTTTACATCGTACTGTACCGAGATAGTGGTAGACGTTAGAAATCGAATTTTTAAACCATAATGTTTTTAAGTTATAAATATGTAAATAAGTTGAATGTAAGACGGCTTTTAAACGTTGCAATTCTTGCTGGCGAGAAACGTATGTGGTGGCCGGTGTAGACAGAATCGCAGGGACTGCTCGAATCGCAGGGACATCGGTGTTTCTTCTTTGTGTTTTTCGTCGATGTGTTCACTTTTGACATTTCCTTTCATTATTATATTACGTTTTAGTTCGTCTTATGTTGTCTATTTAGTTTTAATTTATGATGACCTTTTTCGGTTGAGCGTACTTTTTGGAAAAAAAAAGTTTTATGAGGTCACTGCAATGTTCTTATCTATTTTCCCGAATAAATAATTGTTAATGTATAATGCAACAAAACAAAATAAGATGTATGTAGGTACTAGACAACAACCGACATTCTCACTCGCGAACATGTAATGAAAAGGAATGTCAAAAAATAATCAAATGAAGTTGCATGAAGAGTCGCAACGTTTAAAAGTAACTCTATTTGGCGAAAAGAAAACAAAAGAGAAACAACGATAGTCGCAGCGCAGGAATTGCAACGAAATGATTCTCTTGATATCTTAAATCTTTGAAAAAACATTATTAGTTGCAGGTTTTTTGGTTTTTGTTTTTTTACTATTACCTAGAAATATGCGTTTATTAAATAGATATTTGTCAAATACCCTGTCGAACATTTGGACATGCTGCTTCTAGAATGTCGACGACTTTTATTTGATCTATAAATGTGTTCAATACGTTTTACAAGTTAGCAAACAAGAGAGATTTAAATACGAGAGATTAGCAAACAAGAGAGATTTAAAAAAGCACTGATTTTCTCATAGCACATTTTCCTATTAAAATACATATCATATCTTGGAATGTGGCTTACGTCGGTTAACCTTGCAAAACTAGCTTGGTGCACGAAGACGAGGTCATTTCGTTGGAAAAGGTGTTCACAGAACATCGGGGCAGCTAGTAAGGTTGTCAAAACACTTGTATTAAGTATGCTGTCAACAGCGAATATTTATAGGCAGGTTGAAAGATGTTTATATGAAATTTGTACTCTATCAGAAAATTGGGTATAACAACAAACGCGTTATTCCACTCTTTTATTTAATTTTTAAAGGGTAGTTAATTAGTTAATAGAAAAGTGCAAAGTTAAAAAAAACTCGCACTAACCACTAACAAATAATTAACAAAGGAAATTACTAGGAACGCATAACCAAGTACAAAACGTTCTTTGCCAAAAAAAAAAAACCAACATTCATTATTTGCCATTACTTTTTTATTTTTGTTTTTTTTTAAATAATACATACCATATACCGTATATATGTATGGATATTATGTATGATTATAAATATGTATTTATGGTAATTGAGAATGTAAAACTAAACTCGAAAAAACTAATTTAAATTTATACAAAAAAATTGTGCGACGGCAGTGAACTACATTATTAATTTTAATTAACATAAATAAAGAAACAATAACAAATATACAAAATGTCAATAAACATTAAAAAATACCATGGTACCCATTGGAACAAGATATTTAATAATAAAAAAATCGTTTTTCTGTTTAGTTTCGTTGGATATAAACATACATGCACGTGTATACTCGGATACTGCTAGAGCAAATTTCGGGAATCAGAAATAATTAAAATTACCTGCTTATCCGGAATAAATTTGATAAAATCACATGTTTAACCGCAACCTAAACCAGTAACCAATAAACCAATTTAATCACAAAAGATTACATTATGATAATAATTATTGTTGACTTAAAAGCAATTACAGTTGCTTACAAAACTTGACCTACGGTTGTAGGTTCGTTTGATATGTTTACTGCTTCAAGGGGAAGACCAAAGTAGCTGCTATGCACATTCACTATCGGATCAGGGTCTGATTTGCCGGGATCTCGAATTCGGTCATTAGTATGACGAGCCCAGGCTTCAGAGTCGATGAAATATTATGCTGAATCTTAAATTCGACATTTACGCATCGATAGTTCTTGCAAGATATATCTTTTAAAATATTTCACAAACTGACTCAGCGACATGTTACTTTTAGCCCCTACATTCATACATACAATGGTGGACATATAAATAGCACACTTTCAATTTTGTACTAATAAATGTAATTGTAAAACATGTAGTGAAACAAATTACTTTTATATATACTTTTATATATACATTCTTGAAAATAAGAAAAATATACACATATGTATTTGTTTAACCATACCGAGCACATTAAGTTTCGTTAAGCCATAGATATGAAATTAAGGTTAATACTTTTACGGACCAAGCTTAAAAGCTTGTATTTTATCGGAAAACCTTTATTTTTGAGCACATCTGCATATGCTTTCGAAAGACACTCCACTAAAGCCTCAAAATGTGTTTTTCCGAATAGACCTCAAGGCAGCTTGTATTTATTCCCACAATCCTGCAACATCTCATGGTTGAACCAACCCGACGTCGTTCCATAGGTTCTTGACCGATTTCGAATCAGGAAATTGTGCTGGCCGCCCCAAAACGTTTATATTTTGATAACTAAGGCAACACTATACAAGGCGGGGCACACTTAGTGCACTTAGGATCGTGGCCATGCATAAAACGCCATACCAGTTGCATATTCTCTTCAGTAAATAGGATCGTGCTGTTCGCGATAATAGCTTTATAGACGTAAATGCCCATTTTTGTGGTTATCTTGAGAATCGGTCCCACCCCGTGCATCGAAAACCAGCCTACACCATCATATGTTCTCCACTGTTTTAACCATTTTGATAGTGTATTTTGGGTTTCTGTTTTTAGTTAAGTGGACGCCAAACGTACCCTTTTTCATCTAATCGGAGCCTACACAACTCGTATTAACATCCACAGTACATTTTTTTAACAAAAAATATCAGTTTCTGGAGGTATTCCCACGCAAAGGTTTTCCTTACCTTGTCATGAGCGAATTTCTCTGTGATATGCAGTGATATGCAATAACTGGCGTGGTATCACCGTTTTGTCCGTTTTCCCAAAGCTGATGGCAACTATCATTCTCGAAAGGATAAAGTTCAGGATTGAGTCAACGCTCAAGAGGCACCAAGCGGGATTTCGCAGTGGTCGATCATGCGTCGATCATATTAACACCTTGCGAATCGTTCTTGAACAATCGTCGGAGTACCAATCACCTCTTTTCCTCATGTTTGTCGACTTTGAGAAGGCCTTCGATCGCGTAAATCGTGATTGCATCTGGAGATCTCTTGCTAAGAGAAGCATCCCTGGAAAAATTGTTGCTATAATTAAAGAGTCGTACAACAATGCAAGGCTTTCCGATGCATTTGAAGTGCGGCAAGGAGTGAGACAAGGAGACGTACTGTCACCGATTCTGTTCTTACTTGCAATTGATGATGTAATGACTGCCACGGTGGGTACAAACGAGAGACTTGGTATTCAATGGAACCCGTTTGATAAGCAAGCCATTTAGACTACGCTGATGATATATGTTTCCTGGCAAATACCATTGGTGCCCTTAACCAAATGAGTCACTGAACAGACTGCCCACTGCAACAGAATGGGGAGGTGGCTGGCTTAAGGATAAATGCCAACAAGACAAAAATTATGCACACTAGCCGAGACCAACAACAGCAGGTTATCTTGAGACGGGAGACCATAGAGGAAGTCACGCAGTTCAACTATCTGGGTACTTACGTGTCACTCGATGGTGGAACGGACCTGGATGACGGAAATAGATTGAAAAAAGCTCTTCTCCGGTGTGGAACTCAAGCAAAATATCGCTTCGCACTAAGTTTAAACTGTTTGAATCCAATGTGAAATCTGTACTGATTTACGCATGCGAAACGTGGAAATGCTCCGCCAACATCTCGAGCAGGTTACAAGCTTTTGTTAATTGTTGTCTGCGTTACAGTGTTGCTGCGTTAGCAGCTCCCGGAACAAAAAGATGCAGTCTTTCAAGTCGTCTTCTAATGGTTCCATCGGATACACTAATGGTATGTTAACCAGATTTCCCTCTACAGCTTAAGACCTCAAAAATGGTTTAGTTGCACTGACTCTGTAGATCAGGTTTTCCATTTCTGAAGTGGTTTTGTCATTGTAGCTCTTACAACATTTTTGACATTCCCAAACACCTCCACGCGACGTAAGACATTGTATAGAACGTTTTTAGAACATTGTAGCTGCTCAGAAATATTTGAAACCGATAAACCGTTAGCCTTCAAACTGAAGATAAGCTGTCGTGATTCCTCTAAGCAATGTTTAAAGACATTTCCTGATACTTAATATTACCTTAGTAATACTTGCTTTCTAATGAATTATTTAATATAATTAAATATCAATGTTGGCTCACTGAAATACCCGCCTGGTTTTGTTTATTCAAACAAAGCCGACAATTACAGAATTTATTCACCTACAACCTAAAATATACTTTTTGCTATTCATAGTCACCTTATAGTCGACTTTAAAGTTATTGCCGGCTCGAAATTTAAAAAGATCCAAACGTCACTTTAAATAATTATAATCGGCTCTAAATTTCTCATATAATATTTTGACGTTTGGGTTTGTTCGTTCAACTAACTTGACAAAAACATACCAAAGTTGATACTAACTAATACATAGGCAAAAATGTGTTTATGAATAACGAAAAGTTTTAGCCGGCTGTAACTAAAGTCGGATATATGCACTATTCATGGGCTGACTATGAATTTGCGCCAATATTTTCAGAAAATTATTTAATTTGAAATCGATTTTCCGTGATCCGGAAACTTTGAATATGAAGTTATCAGAATGGCATGACGTATGACGGTGCATACTAGCCGTCTAAATTTATTACCAAAAGTGTGTTTCTGAGTTACTCCGCACTTTCAAACATGAGCGCGAACGTGTTAATTCACTTTAATTCTTGCCTCTTCATGTTACGTTTAAAAATAAATGGATAAGTGGATTTCTTCTTTGACAATATGATTTTCGATTATTCGGGATTTTCGATTATCCGGGATTTTCGATTATCCGGTATAAGCTCGGTCCCGAGCAGAGCACCCCGGTTAATCGAGAGTTGACTGTATTTGTATTTGATTCGTCATAGAAAACACGTGAAAAAATAACGAGAACCATTTTTTCAATTTTCACAATTTTGTTTGTTCTTTTTTAACACCAACTGTAGATCAAGTAAGCCAAATTCTTGGTTTAAAATTGCATATGAACATCGATAGCATTATTTCTATCAAAAAATTAGCTACAAATAAGTAAGCCTGCCACTGTAACTGTAACTTGTATTGATTTACAAGAAGGTACAAATTTTGCAATCAAACATACATACATAAGCTATGTAGATTGCCTAAAGTGCAGAAATAAACTCTTGTCAATTAATAATATCACCCATAAAATGCCAATTACAAAAAAAAAGAAGAAAAACCCAAAGTGTATCTCATCGACTTTCATAACATCCGATACGTGGGTGCCACCGATACAAGACATTCCTATTGTTTCATCCATTGGGCCGATTGATAAAACGAGGATTTCTCGATCCACCTATATACATACTCGTATCTATATGTATGGGGAGTTTGCATTATTGCAACTGTGTTCGCATATCTTGAGGAATTACCATCGCCCCCACCAGAGAATTCGATCTTTTTTTTTCCTTCTTTTTCTCTTACTTCCCGAGTGCCTCCACTGCCGCCTCTAGGCAGTAAGCCAACCAACCAGCCAACCAGCCAATATGGTAATTTCTTGAAACCAACTATACAAGTTTGACGAATGTAAAATTGTTTCGTTAGTCTTGTATCAGCAGTCGATAATAAGAAGTGAACGTGGTCTGACACTGCCAAATAAAATCCATCCGCAACCAGTCGAACCGAACTTTTGTTTTCCTTAAAAAAAAATTTAAAAAAAAAACAGCCTAAAACGTTAAATTTAAAAATTAATAAATATGAAATTCCTCAACAAGTGAGTAAATATTTTGTTTTGTTTGTTTTACCTTTAAATTTGCAGATTTTTTTGCAAACTAAGTGTGTGGTGCTAATTTATTTCAAGGCGTCTATCTTCATATCTATTGAATGAAAAATAAAAAAGACGCGAAATCGAAAGCCGAAAATTAGGACAATGCAAATAAGCTGTATCCAAATTTTTAACACTTTTACTTCGAAAATTTATTAGGGTCTTTAAAAGTTGTTGTGGAACGAATGTTCAAGGTCGATAGTGACATTCTCTCTATCGAGATTGATATGCAAATTGGTTCTGCAGGGAAATTCGGTGCTATAGATGACCAAAATGACATAATTTTTTTTTTATTTAAAATATTATGCAACAAGTCAATTCAAAAACCGGTCAGTTGTCATATAAATACCTACATATAGGTATTTATTTTTTTAGGTGAGATAATCACCCAGAAATACTTGTTTTCTGCAGATATTCGATTAATCTGTGGCAAAATCAAAAAAAAAAGAAGAAAAATTATTATTAATTACAACAAAATAAACGTCGGCAGTTAGGCGGCGCGGCGCGTCGGTGACGATGACCTTTTTGCTACAAGTAACTCCAATGGAACGTGTGCGCTGGTTTTTTCTTCATCTTCTATGCCAACGGCATTCAACCATATACAATTAAGTGACCATTAGCTTACCGTTATTTAGAAAATAGCACTCGTACAGCTAGATATGGTATTCCATGAAACGTATATACCAGTACATGTTATACTCGTAGCAACCAGTCACGTCTGAAAATCGTGACAACTAATGTCATAGGTGCATTTGAAATTTCCTTTAGCCGGTGTAATCGGTGTACGCTGTACGAGTAATCGATGTAATATGTACGGGTAATATGTACATATGTCTCTTTGACATTTACTCATTTACTGGTTTTCCTTTGTACGGCAGGATCAATTACAATCAATCTCCATCTAATGCAGAGATTTTTTTTACTACCGGCTTTAGGTGCTGCTATTTTATTATTTTGTATGTTAAAGTGAAAGTTCTTCTTGAAGGACGTCTTAACAACCTCACACTAGTTGTTATTCAGTTGAAACATGAAAAGCAAAGAGGGCGACCACATATGTATATACGCCACTAAGTCGCGCTTATAGGTGAGATAAACCAGTTTTCGATTTAATGAACTATTATGCGCGAATGAATACGAGTATATTACTCGTGGATGGATAAAGGCACGTTGTATTTTTATATTGCTTTTTTATTTTGGGTTGGCGCATGCATTTTGACTTATAATCAACTAAAACGCCACAGAACACGTCTTTCTTTCCTACTAAAGTGAGTGATTTTTTTTTCGTTCATTAGTAAGCAGATCAAGTGACCTTTCCAAGCCTTTTGATGTATATCCCGGTGGCATTCCATCTTCGCACGTTTTCTTTTTTCTTTCAACAATTTAAATGTTCGTCAGGCAAAAAGATCGTTTTCTTTATGTAATTGCTTTCTGTCGAGATCTCTTTGATTACCACGAGTACTCGTACACAGGTAGGCTGTTATGGTAATATGGTAATATGGTAACGTGCGCAGGGTCTTTAAAGTCTTTCAAGTCTGTACGTACAGTCTTCTAATAATAAGCTCTGACACAATAGCTACTCCAATTGTACAATCAGACACGAATCTGTTTTATCTGGCAACGACAAACACGATCAATCAATCTGTGCATGTCTAATTGAACCTCACCCACGAACAACAAAAATTGATGAAAAGAATTCAGAAAGATATAATAACGCGGACGAAAAAGATTAAACCTGATGAAATAAATAAACTCGCCTTTTATTTTCGGGACCGGTTATTAGATTACATAATGAGATCTAATGGCAAAACTTTTTACAATTCATGTGGTTTTGAATTTGCAGAGTCTTCTTCTTCTTCGTTATCGTCGTAATTGCCTGCACGGTAGTCTTCGCCGAGGAGGAGGGTGCCAAGAGAAATACTGCCATAAGGCGACCTTTAGCACGAGGTGGTCCAAAGACCACAACAACAACTCCAGCACCCAGCGAAGGAGAGGAGGAAATTGGTGACGAGGAATATGACAACGCGGAGTATGACAGCGAAGGCGAGCCTGCAGAAGACCCTGCAAGTACTTCGACAACTTCCACGGAGCCACCCAAAAAGATCGGACCTATCATTAGGCCATTCCGCACGAATGATGATTTCTTAAACTCCCTTAAGCGTCGTCAGCAGAATGCTAAGAAAGCGTCGAAGGGTAGGTTTTGTTTTATAAACAATATTTATTTCTTCGATTCGTTATTTATTTGTTTTTTTTTTTTATAGAAAAACCAACAGTTAAAGTGTCTAGAGTGGAAGAGCCAGCAGGCGATGATGATGAAGAAAGTGAAGCAGCACCAGCACCAGCTCCAGTGGCTCAATCGAAATTCAAGAGCAATTCAGCTTGTATGTCAAGTGGAGCTTATTTTATAATCGTGAATAACTTTTACAATTCTCTTTTTAATTTTTTTTTATAGTAAGCAGAAGAAAGCCAGCCAAGTCCTTCAAGCCAGAGCCGGCTGCTGAAGAAGAACAAGCAGATCAGGCGGAAGAAACAGCACCTGCACCATCTCCAATTGGCAGACGTCCAGGACGCTTAAGTCTGAAACCACGAAATTAATTATTTTTAGTACTTAAACCTTAATGATCTTTATTTCTTTTGTTAATAATAATATTCTATGTTTTATGTACATACAAAAAACAAACATTTTTGGAAAAGCTGCCGTGTTTCTCTTTTTTTTCTGTTTGAATTACAGGCATCTGCTTTTGTAACGGTATTGGGACTGCAATTAATTGATTTCAAACTGGAAATTATCGATTTATAATCGATTTTTCAATATCAAAAATTTGCTATGCAGATAAAACTAAACAAGTTTTTTGGTTTAATTTAAGATAATAAATTATTTGTTTAATTTATTTATTTTATCGGGTGACTACAGATGGAGTGTGAGTTTAACAATTTATGGTTTCGAAATAGACTGGGGCCATATTAATAAAAAAACAATTAGCGAAAAGTGGGACCACCTTCTGTGAAATAATTAAATAAAAAAAGTTTAAAACTGAAAGCAATTCTAAATAAATAAAACTTTAGTAGCGAATCAAGGATTTGAGTGACTTTGGCCATTAAAAATAAAAGCAATGCAAATTTTAAAACCGTTACAGGGTCAACAGAGAATCCACTTTGAAAATTTGCGGAAGCGGAACATGATTACATATTCAGCACTTAATATAACGTCCATATGAGATGATAATGGAGTAAACAATGATTTGAATTGTAATTGCCAAATAATTTATTTCATATTTGCACAAACAATCTTGTTTTTGGTGTTTGAAATAATATTCTGGATTTTCACAAAATGTCGCTGTTTACTGTAAGTTTTACATCTTCTATGCTCTATGAGTTGCAAGTGTTCTCCGGTAGAGTTCTGCCTCCAATGCTCCAATCGTCACTAGCCTGAGAACGAGAGCGTGATAAATATTGGAACACGATAAACTGAAGCCAATGCAGTGTTGCCAGGTTTTGGTAAATGAATATTGTTTTGTTTATTTTGGTTTCGTAAAATGTGTATTATTTAGTGAATTAGATAAGTTTACAATATGAACTCCGCATATGTGTTTTTTTTTTTGTGTGAAATGTTGTAAAATGGTAACTTTTTGTGCCATTGGGTACAGATGTTAGATTATCCTCCTGAGACCCCCGGTATCATGTATGATACCTTGGCTAATTCAATTGTTTTCGGTGTCCAATCGATACAGAGATACATATGTCCTGATTAGTAGGCATTTTTTTTTCAACGTTGCACAGTCTTGTATATTATTAGTTGAATGTTGTGCTTTCAGAAATCTGTCGTTTTTGTATTTCGAAGAAGAGGTAGCTATATTTATAAATTAGTTTAACATTGTTCTTCTTTCTTTCTTTTGTTTACACAACTTAATATACAATTGTTTTTTCTTCAAAATAAACAAATAAATTAAATAAAAAATTAATTAGTTTGTTAGATATAGACCCAATGTATAAAATATTATACCCCCCTTTTCTCAGAAACCCCCCACCCCACTTTTTTTTTAGGTCGAAATTTAGTCTCAGATAAGCCATATGAGTGACCACAAGTAACATCAAACACATGGTCATTCTGGTTTAGGCTTGGGTCTCAGGAGGTTATGGTGTTTAGCGCATATATGTATGTTTGTATGTACATATGTAACATGCGCCAGGAACACCACTTTTGGCATTGGTGGCATTGGTGGAACTGGAATTTTGACAACAAATCGAGGCTCCAAAGATATGCGTTTTTCGCTGAAAATAGTTTCGGGCAATAATGGGTTAGTATTCTTTTTCTCCGTTGCACATAAAGGTGTGTTTAAGAAATACCTGACAACATACATAATGGCGCAAATTCATAGTCAGACTATAGTTACAGCAGGCTATAAATAAAAAAGCCGGCTATAACTTTTCGTTATTCATAAACACATTTTTGCCTGTGTATTAGTTAGTATCGACTTTCATATGTTTTTGTGAAGTGATTTGAACGAACAAACCCAAACGTCGAAATATTATATGAGACATTAGGTCTGGCTAGTTTTGGAAAGTTCTACGTAAACTACATAGAATCTGACAGTTTCATGGCTCTCAATTTTTTTTACTCTCATTTGGCTCTCTCTTTGCGATGAATTATCTGCAAGACCAATTCCTCGGGGTGGGCCGAGCCAACTCTGTCAAACCAGCCATCTGACAGTTTGCGAAATGTCATTATCTTCATTGTTAGTGGAAAACAAAAACAATTTGATAGGTTTGACCAAGTGTTGTTTGAAAAGCGTTTGTTTACTTTTGTGCAAGTTTTCTGTCTTTGAGAGGAGTTCTCTCTCTTTGAGAGGATTCTACTATTTGGCAGATCTCAATTCCGTGTGCCAAAAAAGATACCAAACACACCTATTTATAGCCGACTCTAATTATGTATTTAAAATGACGTTTGGGTAATTTTAAATTTCGAGTCGGCTATAAGTGACTATGAATAGCAAAAGGCATATTTTAGGTAATGTGTTTGAATAAAATCTTTTATCGTCGGCTCTATCTGACTATGAATTTGCGCCAAATATGTATAAATATAATACAAACTCGACGTTAAATATTCAAAATGAGGTTCTGGTGACTTCAACTTTATTACGTGCTGACAACTATAAAGCGGGTTTTATGTCGAACCACTAGTTTTTACTTTGTAACATACTTAAATAGCTTTAAAATACTTTAACTGACTAAAATTACAGTACTATAGCCAAATTATAGCCAATAAATTCAGACACAGATAATTAAAAAAAAAAACATTCATTCAATACATACCTAGTAGTAGTAGTAGATAAGTTAATCGGTATCTTTCATCAAGCAGTAGATCAAGCGACTCGACTGCACGGCTACCGCGTATCGCTCCAGTGCGTGAGCTCCTTGAATTTGGGGGGGGGTTGGATTTTTTCTCGCGAGAGTTCTCGCACGGGCACACACACACTTGTATATATATTACATATTTATGTATTATAGCCAGTGTGAATATTTTAGACCTGCAGAGAATATATTTTTTTCCGAAAATATGCGCATATAAAAGTGGAATATTTAGATAAAGAAATATTCTCCACATATTAGAATTAAATTCTTCATTGAAGTTAATTTTATTACTTCTAAGTCACAAAATTCACGGAGTTGTGAGCTCTAGCAACACTATTTTATGTTTATTTGCTTCTGAAGTAACAGGCTTATTTTCTGTGCAGGTGTTCGTTTTGCACTATACTCGTACATAGTAGTAGTCCATTTCAAATCACGGTGGACTTTTGTCCAGCATATTTTCTCTTTTCTGTACATAAGAATAGTTCACTCGAAAAAAAATAGCACATGGCATCCAAAAAGACTGAGGTCAGTTTAAAAAAAAATTAAAACTTAACAAATAAACCCTTTTTTTTAAATGAATAACATAATCAGTTGTACTTTGTTAGACAGTGTAAAAAATGTTTTCTTTAATATTCACATTTGATACCGACATTTTTTGACTCGATTATTGCAACAACCTCAATAAAAACAACTGTCCGAATTTATATTATGTAGTTGATTTTGTTTAGGTCGTACTGTAGCAAGTGGAATATAAAAGTGGAATATAAAAATATTAAAGTGGAATATAAATATTCCACGTTTCGTAGTAAGTGGAATATTTTTGAGAGAAGCTAATGGTCACACTGAGTATAGCGTATAGGTACCATTTGCGGCTCTCATACTTAACCAATCTTAACAAATGAGGTGTCAAAAGAAAGAAAATTTGCTGGATGACTGACGAATTGCACTTTCAATTTATAAATTTTAACAAATAAAAAAACCTATCAAAACAAAATATTTTACCCAAAATGAACTCCCAAAAGAATAAAAAAATAAAAAACACTTCCCGTACGATTTCCTGGGATTTCCATTAGTTGGAATTCATACGGGAAATTTTTTGCTGACAGAAGATTGGAAGTTTGGATTTTGGGGGTTGGATTTTCTCTTGCGAGAGTTTTTGCACGGGCACACTATTATATTTAATTCCGATAAAAGAAATCATTAATTGTGTTCAGAGCGCGTCTGAGCACTGAGCGCTCTGATTGAATTTTGAAACACGCTAAGTGCTCAATTAGCTGTCACATGATTTTTGAATCGTTTATAACCTTAAATTGTTTTTTATCCATTTATAACCTTAAATTAAGTTTATGCATAATCAAACTAGTTATTTATATTAATTAATGCAATTACTAAATTGTATTAACTAACTTCTACGCCATAACAAAAATCCTCGTCCGCCATTTCAATTGTTTTCGATTTTTTCCTAACTGTCAAATGTTGTTTTGGCTGCGCTCAGCATTTTACTCAGGATGCTCAGTCAATTTATTCTGAGCGCATCGAGCGCGCTCAGCCCATGCTCTGAACGAATAAAGAAACACACGTTCCACTACGTTCCACACTCTGAACACTCTGAGCTAAAAAAGAAACACGAATATTTTTTTTTGGGGTTCTCTGGTTGTCAAAAGAATAATTTTTTTCATAGAAATTCATCGCAAAAGTAGAAATTTGGATTTGGCATCACTGTTTTTATATCCGGTTAGCTTAGCGGGAATACTATTTTATTGTTGTTGTATTTTACATGTAAATCTGCAAAAAGCGTATACACGCATGCAAAAAAAACACGACTAAAATTTTATGTCTTTATGCGGCCGAAACACTCTTCGTGACATAGAGTTAACTAGGTGCATGCATAATTGTGGTCGAATATTGTCCCACTTAAGCTGAGCTCATAGCCATAATCCCTGAATTGTCTTAGCCGAATCATTATACTTGGACAGTTGCCTTTTAATGTGGCCCAAAGGTTTTCTATTGAGTTTAAACCTGAAACTCGAGCATCACTCCAGAACTTCTAACCGCTGACTTTCAAGTCAATATTTTGTGTGCTTGGCTTTGTGTTTCGGATCATTATCCTTGTAAAAGCCAACAATTTAAAGTGATTTGACTTATTTTTCTACTCTTGGCTCTAGGCAAGGTGTCCAACTGGCCACGTATATTTGAGCGGTCATGCATCCTTTAATTCTCTGGAACGTACTTACACCATCAACGGTAATGCAACCCCAAAAGAATAAGTTTACCTCAATAAAACTTGACCGGTTCTTTGACCAGTCTCTATGAAAGCTCTGGCCCCTCTTTTTCCAAACTCACTCGCGGCCGTCTGTACCAAAACTGTATTTTTTGATCTCTACTTAATCAAATAACATTAGCCCAGTTCTTTTTTGTGTACAATTTGTACTTTTTGGCAAACGGTTTTTTGGAGAGTCATATGCTATTTTGTTAGTAGCTGTAAATACACTGCGCGAAATAACTATATCGGACAATTATTTCCATTTGCATTTTCTCAAAAAACAAGTTTTGCGGTGGCTTAACCGTTAGACAAATAGCGGAGAAAATACGCAGGAATTCTAAAACTTCTTATCTGATCGTCCACCAAAAGTTGATGAAAGAGTTAAAAGGCAAAATAAATGCTAAGCCATCATAATCAGTCCTTCCCAAATAAGGCTCCAGTTGTCTCTTCTAGTAACAACAAGAAGAGTCCAACAAGTTTTAAAGGAGGATAAATCCATTATATATCAATAGCGCTTACCGACACCTAAGCTTCTCTTACGGCATAAGGAGGCAAGGTTATGTTTTGCTGAGAAACATCAGTTTTGCATCACGAAATGGCAATCTGTCATCTTCAGTGACATTATAAATTATGGATGGTCCTGACGGAAGACACAAGTATTGGAGAGATATATACACCGAGATCGTGAAACGCGGCACTCGAGGAACTTCCATCTTCCAAGCATGACTGGGAGTATGGGCTGGTTTTGCGTACAGAGGAAAGACTTCAATTTGTTTTGTTTCCCATTAAATGAATTCGGAGAAATATGTGGAATTGCTGGACAATGTTCTTATTGAATATGGTGACAATTTATGGGGCACGATAACGCTGCCGTACATGCATCGGCATGTATAAAGATCTTCTTTAGGTTGCGTAACATCCCCACTCTTTGTTGGCCTACAGTAAGTACTGACTTAAATCCCATAGAGAAGCTATGGGCCATACTGTCGAAACGGGTTTACGGTTTTTAGCTGCAAAATAAGGAGGAAGAATAAAATATTGAAATATTATTTTCAAAATATTTTACTTAAATTTTTACAGCAGAATTGACTTTTAAAATCTTGTCTGTTGTACTTATTTCGATCGAAGTTATACAATATATACGTTCAGTTTTTCTAATTACTGAACAACTTTATTTTTTTTATGGATTTCTTCCTAGTTTTATGTCTATAATTTAAAAAAATATAATGATAAAAAAATATTTTTTTTAAAACAAGCTTTAATGAACTAAACTACTACTAAAAAAATAATTTTTTTCCGAGTCACCAATGTGTGACTATAAATTAAAGCTTGGGGCGCTCTTATCTTTATATTTATTTTCTCCTTTTTAGTATCTGAATTTTATTTACAAATGTACGTCTATACGTATATTAGCTTGGGAGGGTTGGATATGAGAAAGTTTACTCAATATGTTTGAGATTCTACTCGCCCTTTCATTTGATACCCATGCCATGGTGGTTGTGAAGAAAAAGGTAATTCGCCATCTTGATGCATATTGAATTCAGAATGACGTCACTTGGCTAGTCTAATTCTGCTTGTCAATCCCTTAAAGTTGATATCCATATTAAGGAGGTCGTGAAGATAACAGTAGTGGTCGCCGTGGCCGTGGTGGTTAGTGCGTTGGACTACCACGCAATGCTGCCCGGGTTCAACTCCTGACCGGGTCTAACACCTAAAAGAGTTTTTTCACGGTGCCACCTCTTTCGAATGCCTGACAAGCATCAAAAAGTATCATTTGTCACGATTGAGCTTCTCAACTCGCCGTTTGGAGTCGGCAAAAAACTGTAGGTCCCTTCCATTCGTGCAAAAATATAACACGCACACGTTGCGAGAAGCAGGCCCCGGTTCACCTCGAGCTGTAGCGCCAACTAAGTAAGTAAGAAGATAACGGTAATCCTCCATCTTTTGGTGTCCGCCATATTAGATTTACAACGTCATAAAATATACTATATTGTTTGAGATTCTATTCGTCAAACCCTTCTATTTGATACCCATGTCATGCGGGTTGTGAAGAAAAAAGTAATCCGCCATCTTATGGCATCCACCCTATTGGATTTAGAATCACGTCACTTAGCTAATCGTATTTTACTTGTCAAATCCTTTCATTTGATACCCATATTTAGGAGGTCGTGAAGATAATAGTAATCCTCCATCTTTGGGCGTCCGCCATATTAGATTTACAAGATCATGAAATATATATACTATATTGAGTTGTCACCGGATACGCAAAGTTTCAGCATAATCGGATATCTGGAAGTGGGTGTAAAATCGAATCCCAGATTCCGCCCTCACAGAAATTGAAGTTAAAAAAGCGTCCGCCATTTTGGATTTACAACGTCATCGAATAGCCCATACTGTATTATCTCCGGAATTATACTCGTGTGAAACTTTTTAGGATGATCGGATATCTGGAAGTGGGTGTAAAATCGATTCCCAGATTCCATGCTCCCAAAAGTGTACTCTACTACCAGAGGCTGTAGCCAGCGTGAATAGTTGTAACAGTATTTATGAAAGTACTAGGTATGTTACACTTACTACTTAATTGTTGAAATCCAATAAGTTTTATAACTTTTAATTGTAAAAATGTGGTAACCCACAGAATTGATCACGTCGAAGGTCTTATCAAACCGCCCACACAACTTCTCTGGAGCACTGCACTTTTCTGATAACTATAACAAAATTACCAGTTGCATATTCAGCAGATTTGAACATATGAACGATCGAGTAACAGAACTTTTAAACAGCAACGTATGAAAAAACATATCTAAACATTTTAAACATGTGATCAATTTTATGGGAGTCACTATATGTACACACAGACTTATTCTTAAAATGAAAGAAGCTGCTGCGGGGGGCACACTACAGACTTTCTGTCGGTCGATAGTTTGGTCGGGCTCTTAATTAGTATGAAAATATATGAGAGTGTGCACACTACAACGATTCGGTATCGGCCGATAAATAAGTTTGATATGCTACACGATTGCCTTCAACCTAAAGTATCGGCAAATTATCGGCCGACGCTCTTCAACGCGCGTACGCTGCCGACTATATATAGTCGGCCGATTTTTTCGATAGCTCAGTTTGCTCTGAGTTTTAAATGAATTTTCTCTGAGTTCTGGATATTTCTTCGTATTTAACTATGGACCTATGGACATTTTCTGGGTAAACCTTTAACTGAGTAGTTGGGGTGCTAACAACACCCCAAGCCCTTATTTTTCAAAAATATTATACTTTGCGACTGAAAACACTCGTTCTCGGCACAGTACCTTCCTGTTGTTTTCTATTATACAGATTCAGATGGTTTTAAAAAAGTTTGGTTGCACAAGTAAGCCATGACAGACTCTTCAAGCTGCAAGGGTGCTGTCAACACCCCACCTACCCAGTTGTGGAACTTTTTTTTACTGGGTGAATTTGTATAGGTAATTTGAAAATGTCATTTGAAAAAGATCAGGAGCGCATTCAACTGTTATTGACCCAATATAAGTGAAGATTCAAGTGAAGAGCCGGACTTAATTGATACGGATGATGGTGAGTTTATTAAAACAAAAAATGTTTCAAAAATTAATACGGAAAGCACTATTTTGGAAAGGATGACTAAAAACTCTAAAAAGGGGTCTTAAAGTGTATTCTTTTAACATTGTTCTCCCAGAACGATATCATAATGACAATTCAACCATAGAACCACTTACCAGAGGAAAGGTAAGCGTAATCAAGTGAAATCATGATGGGGTGTTGTCAGCACCCCACCTACCTATTTATGTTACTACAGTAAAACTTGTGAATAGTGGAATCTGCGAATAAAAGAATCTTGCGAAACCTGGATAGTGGACATTTTCGGATGCCAATTTGATTTTCCTCCTTCAAACTCACTCTTATATAGTGGAATTTTGTTTTTTCCACATGTAAATTCACTCTTCAATAGTAGAATCAAGATATGAATGCACCAAAATTCATTAACATTTTGTCGGCTTCGTTTCCTTCTCCGAGAATTTTGACATTTCAATTGTTTCTTTTCATGTGTGTCTGATTCTGCTAGCGGCTACATTCAGCAAGTACACATTCTGAAATGTTGCGAATAGTAGAAAAAAAATGACACCGAAGCATTCCACTATTCACAAGTTTTACTGTATTACTCACCTACCTACTTAAAGGTTAAGCAATGATTACATCTCTGGAGGATTTTTAATGAAGTGCCATTAAGCTCTGCAAAATCTGTTTAAAAACTAGCAATAGCAAATCGGTCGAGAACATTCGACGTCTAGTGTATGCATTCACTACCAACCTGACTATTAAATCGGCCCAGTGTGCGCACTAACCAGCCCAACCCGACCAAACTATCGGCCGGCCGATAGAAAGTCTGTAGTGTGCGGGGGCTCTCTGAACAATTATGTATTATACTTTGTTCTCCGAATTATGTACTAGTATCATTATTTAGTACTGAGTTGAGTATGAACACTGAAATGTGAAATGTTTTCAACTTTTACACTTTAGAGTACTTCCCAATTAACTCAGTTTCGGTTCGGCTCTTCCAGTGCGAAGACCATACTTACTTCATTCGCTGTTGTGTACGAGTAAAGTGGTGCAGTGTTTTCGGCAACTTTTAACTTTTCATCAACTTAGATACATACTACCTAAAGGTCAGATTAAAAAATGACTCAACTTGTTTTATTGTTACGGTTTGCATGTTGTGACTTTGTGTGATTTGGAAATACATACCTACGTGCTATCATTGCATACAAAAAAAAAGAAAAATAAACAAGTTTCTCCGAAAATGATTTTGCGATTCGCATCGACATACGAATGCAACCATTAAAATTCATAAACACTTGATTGGTAGGACGACAACAACAATACGGGTACAATATTTAAGCACATGTACATATGTACATACACGTAGAACAACCAATTTACCATATATGTATGACCTAAATATTTTCACTTTTACACACTTTACATACGGAGAGCAGTGGAAGATTTAGTTTCTGTTTATTGACCTGACTTGGACCGGTCACAATCATAGCCTTGACTGATAAGTGATTTCGAGACCCCCCACCGTTCGTTGGAGGTCGCCCAGCTCGAAGAGATTACATTACGTCTATTCCGGTGGGATTTTGCGTATATCACCGAAAAGAAACTTAGAAGTTCGTCGTTATCTGTTCACTTCCATTCGAACGGGTATAGACTTTTCGACAGATAGCAAATATAGTATCAGCATAAACGTGCCTTCTAGGAAATGATTTAAAATAGGGAATTGATAATTGTGTGGTATGGTAACGACTTGTACAATATTTTTAGGTGGCATTGAGGTACGACGAACATAGTGTGGGTGTATTTTGATAAAACGTTTTGAATTGTATTAAAACGAAAGATTACCATTATCTGAGAGGTTTGAGTGGTTTGTGTTGGGAAAGCATTAAGACTTTTTCGAATGAAAATATTAATTCCTGGGTAATGATTTAAAAAAAAAATTGTTTAGAAGAAAAAAATCACTTTTAACAAACTCTTAAATTTTGATGAAGAAATCTTAATTTTAACTAATTCATTTTAAATTATGTAACCACGTATAAAAAGCTGTTATCATTTTCAAAGGAGGTTCTTATCTAACTTGATTAAATCTTATCAGACATGGAGGTAAATTAATTTGTCCATTTGGTATGTATATTTATGTATCTCGACGTGTGCCGTATTTTTGGCTTTTATTATGTACATAGTTTTCTGCAATGGGAAAATAAACTGTCAAAAGGGGTAGAGCACCAAAGTGGCCAAAGTGTCATTTTGTTTGCTAAAAACGACTTTCGCCTTCTCCATAGTTTTTTTTTTGATATACAGTCAAAATCGGTTATGACGACCTTCAAGGGACCGATGATTTTGGTCGTTATAAGCGATAGATCGCTTTAACCGATATCAACGTTAATTATGTTACTAATGTTTTCAAGTAAATACCCTTTTTTTGTTTATTTCATATGTAGTAACGAGTGTATTTATTTATGTCTTTTGAAAAGTCATTTGCTTTAGCCTGCAAAATGGGGCCACTGATAGGTATACACTAAACTAGAACTTCTCTGTATATTAAACCATATTAGCAAAGCCATTTCAACCTCAGTGTGCAATGGACTCTTTACTTTAATTTTTTTACCGTAAGCATTGTTCTTCAAATTGTTTTTTTTTTTAATTTTTGCCTTATCCTTTAGAATTGTGGATATAGGTAGTGCAGTGTGAAACAGAATACTCTTTGGCAATGTTTTTTTTTTGCTCACCAGCGTCCAATCTAAAAATTATACCTGCTTTCTCTTCAATTGTAAAAATTGTCGTTTCTGATTCATTTTCCAACTCAATTTTATGCGAACCCATCAAAATAAAACTTCTGGGACTACTCGTTATACTGAAACAAGCACTAAGTATTTTTTATACCTGCTGTTGAACAAACTCAAATATCTACAATAATAAACGCAAAACAAAAAAAAATATAACATCAACAAATGGATCGGTAACATAACCAAAATTCTATGCACACAGATACATCGCATCTACAGATAAATAGTTCACCGATTTAAAAAAAAGCACTCGCACCAATAATTGCGTCGATTTTAGTCGTTATAACCAATATTTTATTTCAAAAACGGGGAAAAATCGGTCGTTGTAAGCAATATGTCGTTGCAGGTGATGTCGCTGTAAACGATTTGCTTTTCAATGGGATTATAATGGAGCTTAACCGGGACCTAGGAATATGGTCGTTATAACCGATATGTCGTTATAACCGATGTCGTTGTAAGCGATTTCAACTGTATATCATTTGAACGCCCAACGAAACCATGTTGTTATCTTCTCCCGCCTGTAGTCAGCCAGGCCTATTAAAATTTAGCTTCAGACGGTAAGCATATTAGAGCATGAGTATCAGATGAATACTACCCTTAAAGCATTTTGTATTTTTGAATTTTTTTATAGACCAAGCCCCAACTGCAAATTTTGGGAGTGCCTATATGAGTATATAAATATTCAGGATGCTTCAAGGTTGTCTGATAGATGGTAAACTGTAATTGATTTGCCTGGGAGTTATGTGTTTGTAATCACGGAATGGTTAAGATGTGTTTCGGATTGAGATTTTGGTTTTGCTTCATATTTAGAAATCGGGAAATGATTAGTAGGGGAGAGTGGGGTTATTTCTAACACTTTTTACTAAATTTTATGGTGCTCCTAAGATCTTGCAAGTTAGTTAGCCAAATCAGTTTAAAATCGAAGAGTAATATTTCCCCTACAAAATCCACTAAAAAAGTACAGCAAAGTCTGCTCAGAAAATATCAAAATATGTTGTTACAACTTACCCCGACCACGGGGTTTTTAATAAAAAATATTAATTTATGTTGAAAACTTATTAAAAAAATATAAAAGCTCTTAAGAACATATAAAATCACAATTCAAGGCTAGTTCGGTGCTCGCGCTAAACAAAATGTTTCATACAAAATTTGTCCTTGCTAAACGTAAAGATAAAATTCCGCTGAGTGTACGGTGCTTATGCTAAAATGCTCGCATAATAGGTAGTCGCATAGAATATGTCTCCACAGAATTTTAGCCAGCCATTTAATGTCCGGAATATTTGTTTAGCGGCGGAATTTGGACCTTTCAAATTTAAATAGGAATTTAAAACAAAAATTAGTTATTCGGTTTGAATTTATCGACGATTTTTGTGAAAGGAGGTAAATAAGTAACACTTCTGTTTATTCAAGCACGAGTATGGAAATGATTAGGCAATGTCTGGGATGTCAAAGAATTTTTCTTTGTAATAATCAGGAGCACACAGAAAATCGGTTTATGACAACGGTGGATCTATCCATTTCTACAACCAGCTCTACAAACAAAATTTATCTGTTATTTATCTTCGATTTCCATTGGAGACCAGCGGAAATTTAGTTTAACGCGAGCATCGTACTAGCCTTCACTTGATAAAAAGAACTAAAAAATAAATAAAATAATGTAGATACATGTACATACATAATATATCTATGTAGAGGTGGTGGTTTCGGTAGAAAAAAAAAATCGCGCAAAGAGGGTGCAGTCTTAATGCAACAATCTCAGGTGACCAACTAAATACATCCAAATGAACATATTTTGAATGTAGTTTAAGATATTTAATTTATATCTACATTGAGGAGTTTAAGAAGACGATTAGTTCTCCAATCCTCTTCTCGGATATCTGTTTAAGGTCATGACTCTCGTTCATTTGTTTTTGACCTATTGTATTTTGGCCATATCTTTCTGGATATGACACAGTTTGGAAGACTGGTCCACCTATGAACAGCTAGTTTTAAGAAGTGTGAGAATATATTGCCCTTAACAGCACATATAGGAATATTCGAGTTTCTTTGTCCTGGAACCCAGGGAGAATACACAAACCTCGCCAAAACATATATGCATATCTACAAAACAAAACAACTGGCACTGTATCTCTGTATCTCTTGCGTGTGAATAGGAATACCAAAAATACCGAAAAAAAAGTTACAAATCTCTCAATTTCGTGGACCCCACCCACAACTTCTTCCACTGACGATCAATTCAAAGCGGAAGTAGACACGTCGTTTGCTTTGGAAGAGACGAATATTTTTCTCTTTCACGCGACTTTTAATTTTTAGGGGAACCCCTTATTTTTTAGCTGTTAAAACGTACCCCCCCCCCCCCCTCTCACCCCTAAATTTGGGGCGTACTTTCAGGGCGTCTGGCAGTAGGAAGGCTGACAGTAAAACGTCTGAGACCTAAATTTTCCTGATTTTTTGGTACATACACTCAGAAAAAAAAGTTGTAATTACAACAATTTTATACTTTGTCACAAGAATAAACGTTGGTTAAAATCTGCTCAACAACTAAAATTGTTAATTCGAGAACTCTCGGTGTTAATTACTACATAAGAATAAAAGTTCTTACATCAAGAAACAAAGTTCTTACATCAAGAAAAAAAGTTCTTAAATTTAAGAACTTACATTGTTATGCCAAATGAGATCTTGTTAAAAAGAATTAACAATAAAATACTTGCACCAAGAATAAAGAATAGTTAAGAATTTAAAAACGTAAATTGTTGTCCTAAGAAATTTATTTTTGGCAGAATCAAAAATTTAAATTGTTGCTTCAAGGAAACCAATGTTAACCTGGAATCAAAAATACTTACCTACCCTGGTTTGGAGTTTGAAATTAAAAAAAATTATTCCTTGCTAAGACTGAAAATCAAGAGTTAATAATTAAAAAATTAAAAAGTGACCATATTCGTTTTAATTATTTTATTTTAAGAATACTCAAATATGTATTAATGATAGAATTATAATTAATGATATAAAGTAATGGATGTTACAGACTTAAAGAAAACTTAAATTTTCTTAATATAAAAGCAATTAAATTTTCCAAGAATTTGAAATGATTGAGACTTTTCTGAAAACAAAGTTCTTACTCCTTGGCATATTAAATATCAATTTTCTTCAGAATCAAAATAGATGTGAAGTATATTCATTATTGGCCCACACTTTACAAATTCCATTTGTCTAAAGGCATTTCCTCTATAAACCAAACCTTTCTTCCTCATTCTCGCCTAATCTCTTACGAGTTTAATAATTTTAGTAATTCTTTTGAAGATATTCGGCACTCCTCCAATGCATTGATTCCATCCATGGAAATTCCCCAACTTAAGTATAAGTCCAGAGTATCACTATCAATATGGTATAGCTCAAAATAGCTGATTTCTTCATTGCTGATTTGCATTTTTAAGTTTAATTTTTATTATTATTTTATATTTTCACTTATTTACTGATCCTCACTCACGAAAGAAAACAACGCAATAATGTAAGAAAACGCAATGAAAAGTAGTTCTTTACTCAACAATAAATTGTTGCGCGAAGATATGATTTGTTGAGAAATCAAGAATTTATTTTGTTGCCTACAGAAATAATTTTTGATTTGATAATATAATTCTTAAACACCAATGTGAAGAGGCATTCTCTTTCACCAAGAATTTTTTTTTGATGCAACTATTTTCATTGTTGATAAGTCAACAGTTTAAAATATTTGGATGGAGAACAAATTGTTGGGCTAAACATTTTCCACAGTTATTGTCAAACAACAATGTATTTCTTTTGCCTTAAGTATGATATTGTTATGAAAAGAATTTTAATTCTTGAAAATTTAAAAATGTTGATTGTTGTTTCAAAAAAAATTTTTTTTTGATTCGAGTATCCAATCTCAAATAGAATTATTTAAAAATGAAATACTTGGGATAACACTTTTCTTTTTAATCTAACAATTTTTCGCTTTTGATTATATGTTAACACTGTTGGTGGCCGTGGAAAAAACGCAACTTTAAGTATTTTCTATTTTATTTTAAGTAACAAATGAACATTAATAGTTAAACATGTAATTTTAAGATTAACTGATAAACCATAAAAGGCAAAAAATGAATGTAAAAAAGGAAAAAAGAAAGAAACTAAAATTAAATTCTATTACTCCATCTTCTGCCACCAACTGCTTGATTTAAAATTCGTTTGACATCTCAATATTGTCTCGTTCACCACGAATGGCTGCGTTCAGAAAATGATCATCAGCAACAGGCAGCGTTCAGAAATTATCATATTATTAAGCGTCAGCAACATTTCCCCCCTCCGGTGAATCAGCCGCTTCTGCTGTTGATTTACCAACCTTCGACCTACTGACATCCAAGACCGCCAACTTCGCTACGGGTCTCTCGTACACACCGGTTGCTGTCCTCACGGTAGCTCTTCTTACTTGGCCATCATGGGCCCGGATGACTCCAACTACTAAGCCTTTTGGCCAAGAACCTCTTGGCAGATTTTCATCGACGATTATGACGATGTCTCCTTCTTCAACGTTCTTAACATTCTGGAACCATTTCGTCCTCCGTGTCAATGTTGGTAGGTACTCACGTACCCACCGCTTCCAAAACAAGTCGGTCAGCTGCTGGCACTTTCTCCACTCCTTGCGCAGAATTAGGTCCTTATCGCAGAAAGCTCCTGGTGACTTGCTTCCGTTTGATGACCCCAACAGAAAATGGTTTGGTGTCATCGCTTCCACATCATCACAATCCACTGATACATGTGTGAGTGGTCGTGAATTGATGATACCTTCTATCTCTATCAGCATCGACTGCAGGGACTCATCCGTCAACCTCTGATTCCGCATTACTTCTTTCAAAACGTTTTTAACTGACCCGACGAGTCGCTCCCAAACACCTCCCATATGAGGTGCCGCGGGGGGGTTGAAATACCATCTAGTTTCTGAGGTTGTGAATCTCTCCTGGATCCTGTTTTGGTCGATTTGGTGAAATGCCTCCCTGAGTTCTCGTTCTGCTCCTTTCAGGTTACTACCGTTGTCGGAGTAAATCTCTCTTGGTACCCCTCGCCTTGCCATAAAGTTTCTGATACACATGATGCAAGAGTCGGTCGATAGTGTATGCGCCACCTCTAAATGAACAGCTCTCACCGTCAAGCAGGTGAAAAGCACTCCCCAACGTTTCACTGACCGCCTACCAACACTGGTCACAATCGGACCGAAGTAGTCCACCCCGACATAGCTGAATGGTCGAGTATACGCTGCAAGCCTAGCCTCTGGTAGTGGCGCCATCTCGGGCACTGCTGGTTCAGCTCGAATAATACGACACCGCTGGCATTTTCGACGAACTAATTTTACAAGAGGACGTAGGCCAGAGATCCAAAACCTTTGCTTCACTTCATTGACTACTGTTTCCTGGCACTTATGGTGAAATATGAGATGGTACATCCTTACAATCAGATATGATATATGATGATCCCTCGGTAATATGATTGGACGTTTGGTGCACTCGTCGATACACCAGGCGCTGTCGATTCTTCCTCTCATACGCAAGACTCTATGCTTATCTATATATGGAGACAATTTATATAGACAATTACCTTTTGACAGTGTTTTTCCATTAGATAATATTGCAATTTCGTCGCCATATTTCTCCGATTGCACCATCTGAAATAGCAACAGCTCAGCTCGTTGAAGTTCATTCATCGTCAGCACACCAACAACCGTAGAGATTCCTCGTACCTTTGCCTTCAAGTTATTAACGTATCGCAGCACCCATGCCACAGCGCGGTGCAAACGTGTCCATGATGAAAACCGGTCTACGTTCAACAAGGGCTCCTCCGTCAAAGGGAAATGTATCGCCAGAAGATACTTTGAGCGCAACTCTTCTTTGTAGCATTCAGTCTCCTCCGGTGCTGGCCATGTAGTTTCGTACTGGTAGAGAAAGTCTGGACCTACGAACCATCGAGCACCTTTATTGAAAGAAGGCACCTTTGCCCACTTTGTCGCCTCGTCGGCCACGTTCAACTTAGTTGGGATCCAATTCCAATCATCCAATCTCGTCTTCTGCAATATCTCCGCCACACGAAACATCACAAATGGCTTAAATTTCTTCGCATCAGAGCGCAACCAGCATATGACGTTCTTCGAATCGGTCCACATGTACTTCCGCTCAATAGTCAACCTATTTGCATGTGCTTTTGCTAATGAATTCGCCAGCCTAGATCCCATCAAAGCAGCCTGCAGCTCTAACCTTGGAATTGATATAGGTCTTAACGGTGCTACTTTACTTTTAGCACAAACAAGTGCACACCCGAAGCGGCCGTCTTCCATGAAGCGAAAATAAGCCACAGCAGCCATCGCGTCCTCGCTAGCATCGGTAAAGATGTGAAGTTGCACCTTTGCTCGCTTGCTAAATCCTTCAGGAAAGTAGCACCTCGGAATTTGCACCTCTTCCACCTTTGTCAGTAGCCTGCGCCAGCTCTCCCATCTTTCATGAAGTTCCGGGGGTAATTCGTCATCCCATCCTATTGCAGACTTCCATGCTTCCTGCTGCAACACCTTCAGTTTGACCAAGTAAAAGGCGAGAAAACCCAACGGGTCGAAGACGGACATGAGTACTCGAAGCAGCTCTCTCTTCGTTGGAATCCGGATCCCTCTCATAATGTCTTCCTGCATCTTTACGAACTGCAGCGAGAATCCAAGAATGTCTTCACTGGTGTTCCACCAAAGTCCCAAGACCTTCGTCGTGCATTTGTCTTCTATTAGGTTCTCCAGCATCTTATTTGCATTGCCGTCAGGTTCTTCCATTGCTCGCAGAACGTCCTTTGAGTTAGACAACCAGTTGCGAATATTAAACCCAGCTTTTGCGTGGACGAACTTCACGTCCTTCGCCAACTGGATTGCTTCCTCGATTGTTTCGACACTGTCTAACAAGTCGTCCACGTAATGGTGATTAATGATGGTGTCGGCAGCTCTTGGAAAGGTTTCAGCAAAGTCCCTTGCGTTGATGTTCTTAACATGCTGCGCAATACTTGGCGAACATGAAGCACCAAATGTTAGAACCATCATTACGTAGACTTCTGGTTGCCGGCTAGAAACACCATCCCGCCACAAAAAACGTTGACAATGCTGATCCTTTTCGCACACTTTAACTCGGTGGAACATTTCCTGAATATCTGCTGCTATCGCAATCCGATTAATTCGAAAGGCATAAAGAACATCTGTGAGAACTTTTAATTCGTCCGGACCCTTTAGAAGAACACTGTTTAAAGAAAACCCCTGTGTCGTAGCCGCTGCGTCCCATACCATTCGGATTTTTTCAGGCTTGTTCTGATTCCTCACTAAGAAAGTGGGCAAATACCAAACCCTTGGATGTTGTGTGTCGAGCTCTCGTTGATCCAGCTTACGAGCGTACCCCTTATCCACGAGATTCTTTATTTGATCGTTGACCACCCTCAATAGAGAAGGATCTCTCACAAACTTTTTCTCAAGGCACCTTAGCCTTTTGAGGGCCATTGGAAAACTATCCGGCATGGTGATATTGTCGTACCGCCACAACAATCCGCATACGAAAGCATCTTCTTGCCTGTGTACTGTTTCTTCCAAGATCTTCTTCGCGCGAACGTCCTCCGCTGTCTCACAACAAGCACTCTCGATCCCTTGCTCCTCTAACGTGTAATGTCGACGCAACAACTCTTCCAAATCCTGATCGCATTTGCAGGCTTTGATGTGATATACGCCACCATCCTTTACTCCATTCGCCTCGCCGCCACTCAAACACCAACCTAGTCTGGTTTTGATTGCGATTGGGTCGTTCCACTTTCCTTCCTTAGTCTGCAAGGCTAAAGTCAGCTTCTGGTTGTTCAGCCCTATCAGGATCCCACACTTTGCCTTCACGAACGTGGCCAATGGTACACCGCTCAAATGTGGATACTGACGCTGCACCTCCTCAGCTAGAACAGTCTGCCTCGGCAATGCCAAACGCTGCACTGTACGAACATCTTGAAGCCGGTACCTTCTATCGCGATCGTTTGTAGCAGCAGAAATCTCCATCGGTACAACCATAGATGACCCCTCATAGCGAACGGTGTCTGCAGTCCATTTAAGACATAATGGTTTGGCTGTTCCCTCGATGCCCAAAGATTTCACTATGTTCTGTTCCACAAGTGTCAGAGAAGAGCCGGTATCTAAAAATGCGTACGTTTCTAATGACTTTCCATCGCCATGAAGTACCACTGGTATAATCCTAAACACTGTATTTCCTCCATCACACCTTTGATGAGCGTTGCACGGTTTCACTGGGGCCGATGAGTTCGACTGCAACAATACATGTACAGAACCCTTCGCAGTACTTCGACATTTAAATCGTTTTCGATGTCCAAGACAACTCTCACATATGCCCTTGTCCTTCACCAGTTCACATCTTTTTGCAATTGGAAGTGTTTTGAACTTACCACAATCCAACAGCTTGTGATCTTCTTCACAAATGAAACAGCCGTTCCCCTTTGGTTGTGTTGTCTCAGACATTTGCATTTCAGTGTGAGCATGCAATCCCGCTTGTCTCTTTTCGTTTTTATTCTCAAATGTAGAAAACGTCATCACCGAACTAGCTGCTTCTGCCATCTTGTAGAGCCATTCGCCAAAGCGCACTAAATTCGGTTCCGTTGTACCACGATGCAACGCCCAGTTCATTCGAATAGACGCTGGTAGCTTCTCCACAAGCTCCTGGAGTAGAACGGGGTTATTGAGGTGGCTCGTCAGCCCAGATGCCTCCATTGTTGCATACAAATTGCGCACCGACAGTGCATAGTTTACCAAAGTGTCTAGCCGATCAGCTTTCAGTGGGGGCTCTGACCGAATCCTAGACAATTGCATTTGCACAATGTACTCAGGACGCCCAAATCGCATACGGAGAGTAGAAATCACCTCATCTACCATAGATGGAAGTAGTAGACGTGCCCTAACTGTTTCCAACGCATTACCTTTCAATGCCCTTTGAAGACGCCACAAATTCTCCTCTTTGCTGAAGCCGCACATTCGTGTACTATTCTCAAAACTGCTGATGAATAATGGCCAGTCTTCTGGCCGCCCGGAGAAAAATGGCAACTCTTTGGATACTACCTGACGCGCCGAGATCTGATTCCTACTCAAGCCAAACTCAGGAACTTCAGCAACACATTCTAGAGGCCGATACTGAGTGTGAACCACAGGATTTGTCTTGAGATCAATTGGAGCATTTTCAACACTCACTTGATCCACCCACGCCGATGTCCTGCGCCTCTCCGAACAGCTTTCTTCAATACAGTCGTCAGCTTCTTGTGCCAACAATTCGTATCGCTTTATGATATACTCCTTTTCCTTTTGTTGTTGTTCGACTATAAGCCGCATATCCAACTTCTTCTGCTCTTCAAGGCACTTCAGCTCCAATTCCAATCGTTTCTTGCTTTTGCCTGATGATGCAACACTCAGATTTGTTACTGAATGTGCCGTCACGCCAACGCTTTGATGATCACCTAGTCCTACGTGTGACAACCTATCGCCCATATTATCGACAGCTGCCACATTTCCACGAACCGTTTCATTAAGCCCAGCACACGTAACACACTCGAAGCTTCTATCTGCAACTGATGCATCCACTCCCACGCAGCTGTAATGATACCACCTGTGGCACACATCACATTGCACCATATCATCAATGCTGTTCGGTTTATTGCATTTGGCACAATCGCAATTCTTCGTCTGATTTGGATTGGACATTCTGCCTTTTTTCTTTGACGCCTTCCCCAATATATATATGTAATATAATTGCCAAGAAAAGGCAGCTCTAAAAGAATTTAATTTTAGAAATGTTGGTGGCCGTGGAAAAAACGCAACTTTAAGTATTTTCTATTTTATTTTAAGTAACAAATGAACATTAATAGTTAAACATGTAATTTTAAGATTAACTGATAAACCATAAAAGGCAAAAAATGAATGTAAAAAAGGAAAAAAGAAAGAAACTAAAATTAAATTCTATTACTCCATCTTCTGCCACCAACTGCTTGATTTAAAATTCGTTTGACATCTCAATATTGTCTCGTTCACCACGAATGGCTGCGTTCAGAAAATGATCATCAGCAACAGGCAGCGTTCAGAAATTATCATATTATTAAGCGTCAGCAACAAACACTTACAAATATTTGTCCTGAGTATGAGATTTTTGATACAACAACTTCAAACCAAGTATTCTAAAAATACATTTGTTGCCACAAGAAGAATTTTCAGCTTACAATTTTTTAACAATTAAAAATGCTTGCTTCAACAATGTTTTTTTCCTGAGTGTATGTATATCATTTCTATGGCTATACCCCCGACACGAAAATTGGAAAAATTGACATTTATAGCCCCCTATCCTTGGCCATGGCTGAAAGAAAAATGCTACCAGACGATTGAATTCGATATAACGACGCTAATAGCTATACAAAGATACTTATATATTTTGGTTATACGATAACCTCCACTCCCTAAATTTGCTGTCGTGTCTGAGACTATTGTTATTAGATTATTGCGAAAAAGGCAAACCTTGTAGAATCACCATGGGGATCCCAGATTTGGAAAGGAAAATGAAGGTGTGTTTGGTCAGGAGTAAAAGTTCAGTAAAACCCCAGATTACTTCAGCCAGACAGACAGATACAAATTACATTTTTCTTTTTTTTTAAATGTAAAAAAACTGCAAGACTAAAATCATTGGAAATTTATCTATGCATATCTACGACGTACCTAAATCGAAATAATTATTTCATTCTATTATTATATTGTATACACTGAAGTGTAACCAATTATTTCTTTATAATGATCAAAGTTTGAATGACTTCTTTTATGTGCCTTATAGATATAGTGCCTTCTAGATATTTAATTCTAATAAATAATTATATACACCATGAACGCATTCCGGGGAATGCAAGTGAAACAATAAACATTAAGTGCAGATTACGCGACGACAAAAGTTATAAAAACCTATAAAAGTTAACTTAGATTATTAACACTTAACTTATTGTAAAGTAAGGTACGTGTACATGCATATATATATTATGTATGTATGGTATGTATGTAAAAACATATTTAACTTTTTATTGCTTTTCTTCCGCTTAATACTTTTACTTATTTTGTCTACGTGACAAAGAGCTTCACATCAAATGAATCGTAAATTTGAAAGTAATGGGCCGTATAAAGGAGCTCACACACCAGCGGTATTCCGCTTGTCCGTGCTCGTGCCCACTGGCGGTATTTTTTAAGCGGTATTCACAGAAGTTGCTCGTTTCTCAGGATGGACAAAGTGAGTTCTTCAGAAGAAGAAGTCATTTTTAATTTTTGAAGCACTGAGATCACTTACATACCTGCTATCTTGTTTTAACCACTCTATTATAATTTTCTTATATTTTTGTACTTACTCTGGATAAGCCAAATCAAATAAAATGGGATAAATTATCAGCAGCTCAATAAGTTTCTCAATACACATTGACATTTGGTTGTGCGGTACACGGTACAAGGCGGTCAAAAACTGCATTCAAATCCGTTCAGTAGGTTTTTTGTTTTTGTTTTTGCGGCACTACATACTTTTTTTTTAGACTTGCCTTTTATAAAAGTACTGAATGATATTAATTCAATAGGATTAATTATTGTTTTGAACTATTTCTTTAAGAGCGCACAAATGCAACCGTTTTCCAGGGACACTCTGAACTAAATGCACTGAAAACTGCAGGGATATGCCGTCTTGATCATGTGCGTTTCGCACAAGTTTGTGTAAATTGTGTACAAAGATAAAAATGATGACAGTGAGTGAAGTGAAAATTTGACTCCGGTAGGATAAATAATGCTGGAATGTGGAAGTATACTGTATTTCTCGTCGAGGCGTCCTATCTTGACCTAACAGACCTAAAATTCTTTGACGGCATTTGCCACTTGCTGTGCCACTATAGGAATGTCCTGTCCAAATGTCAGCCCTTAAGGTCCAACGGTTTGGTCTGTGCGTTGTCCATACATAGTTGACACTACAGCTCGTGGTGAACCTGGGCCTGCTTCTCGCAACCATTTGTGTGTGCGTGTTATATTTTTTTTTGCCGACTCCGAACGGCGAGTTGAGAAGCTCAATCGTGACAAATGATACTCTTTGATGCTTGTCAGACATTCGAAAGAGGTGGTACCCTGAAAAAACTCTAGGTGTTAGACCCGGTCTGGAATTGAACCCGGGCAGCATTGCGTAGTAGTCCAACGTACTAACCACCACGGCCACGGCAACCACGGCGTTGTCCGTTAGTCACTGTTTTATATGTATGGAATAAAGATTTTTCCGAATTCACCTACTTAGAGATGGGATTTCAAAAAATCCTGTCTTGGCGGATGTCTGTGTTACTACAGGAATGTCCTGTCCAAATTCAGCTCTTTAAGTCCAGCGGTTTGGTCTGTGCCTTGTCTGTCAGTCAGTTAGTGACTGTGTTTTATATATAGAGATACTTCTTACGTCGCAAATAAGTTGAATAGGTTTTCATAGGAATTAACGCATGAATATCTACAAATCTCTATTAAGTTATAAAATTCATTTGTTACAGATAAAAACTAATTGTTTTCAAGATGAGCCCACCAGCATTACTAAGTAAGGACCTCCCTGACATAGAGGTAGGTTATACTTACTTTGAGCAAGATCAAACAAATCTCTAGACTATCTGTACTACTCCAGAACTTACTGAGTCTGAATCCACGTGTCAAAAGCAAATGTACACTTGTCCCAACTAAAGACACAAAGGTTATCAAGAAGCACTGGAAAAGGAATCCTGATCACTCTTGCACTGTACGTAAGATTTCGTTTGTCTTGAAAGCAATATAAATAAATACCTAATACCTTGTTAGTCCGCTGTTAACTTGGAAAACAACTTCGAGGACATCAAACACACCACGCTATCAGAACGTGGCGCACTCAAGGAAGCTGCCAGATGTCTAAAATGTGCAGACGCTCCTTGTCAGAAGTCGTGTCCCACGCAATTGGATATTAAGAGTTTTATTACCAGTATAGCCAATAAGGTAGATTGAAGAGGAGCTTGTTGACGCAATAGTATTTTAAATCTTCTCTCGTGTATTTAACTTAGAACTACTATGGAGCTGCCAAAGCAATCTTCTCCGATAATCCACTCGGACTGACCTGTGGAATGGTTTGCCCAACCAGTGATCTTTGTGTAGGTGGTTGCAACTTGCAGGCGTCCGAAGAGGGACCTATTAACATCGGCGGCTTGCAGCATTACGCTACTGATGTTTTCAAGGAAATGGGGGTCAAGCAGATTGTTCCACCAGGACAGAAGCCATTGGCGAAGACAGGAAAAAAAATCGTTCTTTTAGGTGGTGGTCCGACTTCTTTGTCGTGTGCCACATTCTTAGGACGCCTGGGATACAAGGACATAACAATCTATGAAAAGCGTTCTTACCTAGGAGGCTTAAGGTTGGTTTTCGTTTATTGTTTTCTTATGGCTTATTGTTTATTGTTGTTGTTTTTTTTTGCAGCGCTTCCGAGATCCCTCAATATCGATTGCCAGTTGAAGTGGTAAATTTTGAGATTCAACTTGTCAAGGACTTGGGTGTAAAATTCGAGACTGGTCGATCTTTGTCTAGCAAAGATATTACAGTGAAGGTAAACAAAGCACAATCACATGATCGTGTGGCGACTGTAACAATGGATTTAATTTTGTAGGGCCTTCTAGAGTCAGGCGTGGATGCAGTGTTCCTTGGCATAGGCTTGCCAGAAGCAAAACTTGATCCAATCTTTAAGGATTTGGATGAATCGAAAGGTTTTTACACATCGAAGAGTTTCCTGCCAATCGTGGCCAGTGGAAGTAAACCTGGACTATGCGCATGCGCGTCCAGTCAGACTTTGCCTAAAATTCATGGTAATGTTATCGTATTGGGCGCTGGAGATACAGCATTCGATTGCGCAACGTCAGCATTGCGGTGCGGTGCTAAACGTGTATTTGTCGTTTTCCGCAAGGGAACGTCAGGTATTCGCGCCGTGCCGGAAGAGGTGGATCTGGCTCGGGAAGAAAAATGCGAATTTCTGCCATATCTATCACCAGTAAAGGTCATTGTTAAGGATGATAAGGTATAAATGGAATCAGTTCTTCAAGTTTGTATTTTTTATTCAAACCATTCTCTTAGATCACTGGAATGGAGTTCTGCCGCACTGACCAAGATGAGAATGACAAATGGATTGAGGACACAGAACAGACGACCAGATTGAAGGCCAATTTCATTATCTCAGCCTTTGGATCAGGTCTCTACCAGACAGACGGTAATGAGTTGTTACGAATCCGTCCACAGACTTCTTCTAAAACTCCTTTCCACTTACAGTGATCGATGCACTGAGTCCAATGGAACTGGATAGATGGAACTTGCCAAAAATCAACCCATCCACCATGCAGAGTTCGCTGGAAAACGTCTTCTGTGGAGGAGACTTGGCTGGTGTCGCCAACACAACCGTTGAATCTGTCAATGATGGAAAGATTGCTGCTTGGCACATGCATTGCCATCTACAGGTACGATATTTTAAAAATAACAAATTAAAAACTCTCGTTTCCACTTCCAAATTACTTCTAGGGCCTACCATTGACAACTCATCCAGAGCTACCACTCTTCTATACAGACATCGACTTGGTTGACATCTCCGTGGAGATGTGTGGTCTTAAGTTTCAAAATCCCTTCGGCTTGGCATCAGCTCCACCAACCACTAGCGCCGCTATGATCCGTCGTGCATTTGAACAGGGCTGGGGCTTCGTTGTTACAAAGACTTTCGGCTTGGACAAGGACTTGGTGACCAATGTATCACCAAGAATAGTTCGGGGTGTAACCTCTGGCTATAACTACGGACCGCAGCAGGGTTCATTCTTAAATATTGAATTGATTTCAGAAAAACGTGCAGAGTACTGGTTTAGGTCAATTGCTGAATTGAAGAGGGACTTCCCCGAAAAGATCATCATCGCCAGTATTATGTGCTCCTACAACGAGGCTGATTGGATTGAAATGGCCACAAAAGCAGAAGCTTGTGGATCAGATGCTCTTGAGCTAAATCTATCATGTCCCCATGGTATGGGTGAGTCTGGCATGGGTTTGGCATGTGGCCAGGATCCAGATCTTGTAGAGGGTATTTCTAAATGGGTTAGGAAGGCTGTTAAAATTCCATTCTTTGTGAAGCTCACTCCAAACATAACGGACATAGTTTCGATTGCCTCCGCAGCTAAGAGGGGAAATGCCGATGGTGTTTCCGCAATAAATACCGTTCAGGGACTTATGAGCCTAAAAGCCGATGCTACGCCATGGCCAGCTGTGGGCGCTGATAAGAGGACAACGTATGGTGGCGTATCTGGCAATGCAACACGGCCAATGGCTTTGAAGGCAATTTCGTCGATTGCCAGCAAAATTCCGGACTTCGCTATTCTGGGAATAGGTGGTATCGACTCTGCTGAAGTCGCTTTGCAGTTCCTGCACTGTGGTGCAAGTATCCTGCAAGTCTGTTCATCTGTTCAAAATCAAGACTTCACTCTAATCGAAGACTACTGCACGGGGCTGAAGGCTTTGCTATACCTAAAGTCCAATCCACCCAAGAATTCTCAATTCTGGGATGGTCAATCGCCACCAGTGGGAAAACATCAAAAGGGGAAACCCATTCTACACTTGACCGGGGAGGGCAATAAGGTACGTTTATATACAGTTCCTTTTTTTATTTGTTTATATTTACACCATCCATTTCAGACAATTGGCTTCCTGGGACCGTATAAAGAAAAGCGGGACCAAATGATGCAAAAGATTCGCATGGAGAAGGGTCCAATGTGGAAGATCGATATGGAGGATGGAACAGATATTGAAGCAAAGGCAGATACAAGACCAGCTCCAACAATTCAACAAGTTATTGGTCTTTCTTTGCCCTATATTGGTCCCTATAAGAGTTTGGACAATAAGAAACAGGCCGTGGCACTGATTGATGATGTAAGTATTATAGTTTACAAATTATAAGTAAATAAATATTAACGGTAGCTTTATAGGATTTGTGTATCAACTGTGGCAAGTGTTACATGACATGTGCTGATTCTGGTTACCAGGCGATCGTATTTGATCCAGAAACTCACATTCCTCATGTGAATGATGATTGCACTGGTTGCACGCTTTGTGTGTCAGTCTGTCCTATAATTGACTGCATAAGGTAAGATTTACAAATGTCACTTGTATGTTCCATATTGCATAACTTTTTCTATATTTTAGCATGGTTCCAAAGAAGATTCCCCATGTCATCAAAAGAGGTCTGGGCGAAGAAAAGAATTTCTATACTCATGCCTTAAGTGCAATGCAATAAATTAAAAATAAAAACGTGTTGTTTTGTACGATTTTCTTAATAAACAAAAAAACTACGCGCGGCAGAAGTAAAACTGTATCAATTCATGCACTTAATGTCTATTAATGTGTCCTTCGCTTAGTTTCCTTTTATTATTTAATATTCTTGCCGTGTTTCTGTCCTACGTAATTCCAATTACTCATATTTTTTCTTGTAATTTTATCTGAATCTGTTTATTTTATTTTATATATATAAATAAATCAATCAAAAAAATAAATAAATAAATGAATACGTTAAATAAAGAAATATATACAAAAATAAATAAATAAATAATTAAATAAGTTAAATAAAGAGATAAATAAAATGAATAAATGAAAATAAAATAAATAAATAGCAACGGCTCTATTCCTGCCAAAAGCTTGTACATATGTATACCCAGCTTTGCCATTTGGTACGCTTTTGCATCATTTGGGACGCTTTTTCGGCGATGGGACCCAGGACGCGTATTGCCATACTCTATAGCAGCACAGATATCAGTCGCTCTGCTAATCTATTGCAGTATGCTTATTCAAGTGCGAAGCAGACTTTATACTATATCAGAGCAAACGCTATTTATCTGAGTTGATATATATTCTGTTCTGAAATTTAAGAGCAAAGTACCTGCGGTAACAGACACTTCGTGTGCCTGTCGCTTGTCATGTTCTTACGAAATCAAATTACATGCGAGTTCTACTGTTATTTTTCATATGTTCTGTTCATACCATAATATGTGTCAACTTAAATCAACCGAATGCCAAAAAATACTAAATTTTAAATGCAGTTACCCATAATTTTATTTGTTTGTAATTATTTCGCCTTAAATAAATTTCTGCGTTCACTATTTCGCTTTATTTTATTTGGCAAAATATTAATTTGTATTTTTAATTTGTTTGGCTTTCATTTTATCACATTTTGCCAAATAAAATAAAGCAAAATAGTGAACGCAGAAATTTATTTAAGGCGAAATAATTAGAAACAAATAAGCTAATAGCTGCCGTAAATTCATTCCGGTTTTAATTTTCTGAAAACTCTGTTTATCACTTATGTACATACATAGTTATCTATAGCGAAATCGCATATGATCGCAAAGCAATCTGTAGTAGCACATGGTTTGCCTCAGCTTTTTCATTAATTAAAAAAGCAAACCGCATATGATCACAGAGCAGTCCGTGGTAGCATATATTTTGCTTTAGCTTTTCTGAAATTCGAGGAGCAATATGTAGTTCAGCACAGACTATGGTAGGGCGACCGATGTCTCTGCTGATAAGCAGTATGGCAATACGCACCCGGGACCCCATTTTTCAAAAAAAAAAAAACGAATGCGATTTTGACGCATTTTTGGAATATAGGACTCTTATTTCAATTTATTTATTTATTTATTTCATGTCTCTTTTACTTTTAAAACATAGTAGGTACTTCACTCTTAAAACACACTTGTGATTTTGTTCAGCCAGTAATAAAATCAACAAAGTATTTTTGTTAGCCAGAATTTCCTTGTCAAAAACTCGTTCTGCATACATGCTTTCTTTGTCTTTGTTATTTTTTCCCCAATATTTATATTATTTTAAGTTCAGCGATTAAATACAGTTATTCGAAAAATTGCATTTTTTCATACAAATATAAGTGGGACCCATTTTTTGCTTCTGTACCCCTTTTATGAACGCTTTTTGAATTTTGCTCGCGGCAACGCTGCATATATGTACCTCTACTCCGTTCAAGTTTCATTCTAACGAAGGTATGACGTAATGAGTCGGATTTTCGCGTTTCAGTTTTGTGTTACATAAAATTTTGTCTAACGTGCGTATAAAAGTTTTACTTCAGAAAACTGTTAACATATTTTACATCCATCCATACCTCGCAATACAGCCACACCACAGAATTATTTTGAATCGCTTTACGGCCAGCATTTATGGAACCAGAGCCGAAATAATCTAAGGGCAACTACTTACATAATAGGCCATGTGGCTCGAGAAAAATTAATTTCTTTTAACAATATTCCACAAAGTAATTTAATTTCTTGCTTTCGTTTTACAAATGTTAAGTTTAAATCAATGCTAACTACATTATATGAGTACATTTGTGTTGTATGTATAGATACGAGTAGGTACATACAAAATACTGCATCTGCCTTGGATAAAGACTGTGCAGAAGTAATTGAGAAAATCCACGGAACGAGATAAAAATGGGAGAGGTGCCCCCAGACTTCTATTTCCTCTACATGGCTAAATCCACCACCTCATGAAATTGGCCAATATTCAACTGTTCCAAGAAAATTGCATACAATTTTTTCTCTAAAACATTTATAAATATATTGTCAAACCTGCCTATCTTTGAACCTGGCCAAAAATTAGAAAACTTTATCTGACTTCTCATATTAAAATTGGCCAAGTGTAGGAAGGGTTGGAGATAGAGCCAATGAGTTATGCGGGGTTGAAGTCCACATTTGCTGCCAATGGCTTTCTTGCAAGAGTAGAGGGCTATGGTAGCTTTCTTTACTCTTTTCTATTAAGTTTCCAGCTAAGTTTTTTTTGTCCAGGATGCGCCCTAGGTACTTTGCTCTGTCGGGGAAGATTAGTTTGGTACTGTATAAAGAAGGGGTGTCTATCCGAGGGATTTTGTATTTCCTATTGAAAGAACCAGTTCGGTTTTCTGATGGATAACCCCCAATCCACATTTTTAGGTCTATTTCGAGAGCTTGTCTAATGCATTTTGCATGAGTTAATTTATCGTGTGAAGATACTTGATGGAAATAACTTAGCTATAGCGACGTTGTCAGCATATGCGATTACTTTGCATCCCACACCTTCCAGGAGTAGTAAAAGTTCACTTACTACAAGATTCCAATGAAGGGAGGTGCCTCTGCTGACAAATCTCCTGGAAGAGGATTCACCCAGTCTAGTTTTGATAATTCGGCTAGTGAGAAGTAAATTAATCAACTTTCTAAGCGACTTCTCAACATTGAGTTTTGAAAGCGCATCTGTTACAGCCTCCTATTTCACCCATTAGTGCGTATGGTCCGTTTAAACGGACGTCCTCTAAATAAGGTTGGCTTTGTTATTTGGAAAATGACAAAATTATTTCAAACCATTTGATGAGAGTGCTGTTACAAATTAGAATTAGTGTGTACGTCATGAAGTAAAAATGGCAAATCGAAGAGTATCCCCCCTGTTCTGCATTCCACTTTTAGTGAATTCAACCACCAAAAGTGGAATTGGGTGTTCTGCATAAATTGTGGATTGTATGTTGGAAAGTGAATATTTTGGTGTTCTGCATTCCACTCAAGATGACAGCTGTAAATTCGTGTTCTGCATTCCGAAAATTCTGTGATTTTAGTGAATTGAATTCACTTGAAATTCTTGACGTGAATTGAATTCACATGCTGTTGTAAATTGAATTAATTAATTAATTTGTTGATCAGAATCATTTTGAAAAATATGAGTAGAATAATAAGACTTTCCATTAGTGTATTAAAATAAAAATTATTTGTAATGTTCGATTGCTACTGGCAAAATTGATTTTATCATACAGATATTTTGGCTGTTTTGATTGTATAATTCTATGCAGTAGTACCAAAGTTCGATAATTCAAAAGGCTTGTTAAGTTACAGCCTGCTATTTGTTTGGCATAGGCGGAAATGTGATCATATCTTCTAAGACCAAAAATATATCTCGCGCAACTATTGTAGCATACAGTTAATTTTCTGCTGGATACGTAGTCCATGTTGGCAAATAACTCACAGCTGTACAAAAAAATCGGTAAAATGAATGATTTTACTAGTTTTAGTTTAATATTAGATGGCAGATATTTCGCTGTAGGACTTAGTCCTCGGAGTGCACCATAGATTTTCGATACCGTCTTATTGATGTGCACATCCCAATTAAGATTATAATTAAAGTGAACTCCAAGATTCTTCATATTTTCGATATAATTTATTGGAACCTGATCAAGAAAAAGAGTGGGAAACTGTTCATAACACCGATTTCTGGTAATAACCATGGCCTTTGTTTTTGTAGGATTTAAATTGAGTCCATTTGCGACCGTCCAGGTAAAGATATTATCCAATTCCTGATTCATTTGACCAATTTCTAGTGTTATATCCGATTTTCGAAACATTTTATAGATTTGTACATCATCGGCATATATTTATATGATATTCGCATACTGAAAAACACTCCATTATATCATTGATGAAACAGGAAAATAAAAGCGGACCTAGCACAGAACCTTGTGGAACACCTAAGGGAACCTTCAGTCTAGTGGAATACTTATTTGCGTGAAAAACATATTGCGATCTATTTGAAAGATATGATTTAATCATATTGCATAAAGAGTTCCCAAAAGCAAATTTTGCTTCGAGTTTTTTGAACAGAATGTTATGCTTCTGCTTACAATGCTTCGGGAAGATCCAGAATGTTAGATTTATTTCGCAAAATCTTCCTGCGAACTCTCTCCATTCGGGTTTCTTCGCGGTTTTCACCAATCACTTAAAAATTTTGTTTTCCATTTTTTAATAAAATATATTTTTTCTTAAATGTTTAATTCACTTGCACAAAACAAAAACCAAAAACTGAAAATCTCCAATGATTTTGAAATGATTTAACAGCTGTGTTTGACATTTCAAACAAATGAATTCGAAGTGGATTCCAAAAATTCGAAATCACTCGGAATGCAGAACACTGCATTCCATTCCGAGTGAATTTCAATTTCGGTTTCAATCCACTTTCACTCGAAATGCAGAACAGGGGGGTATAAGTTATTTTAATTATAATTATTTCCAAAAGGGTATAAAAGTGATGATTTCGCCTAAAAACCTTACACAGTTGTTTATGTCATTATGTATTGTTAAAATAAATGGATTTGTTAGCATGCAATTAAAGTTGTGGGTGTTTTTTTACAATGTTCATTTAAACGGACACCATGCTGTCAGGTAATTTTATATTTTTTCCTTATAGTCGTTTCTATGTATTTGATTATTTATAATAACGTTTACTATTCTGTGTAGTTTCGGGCGCAGAGACATTCCAGTGAATTGTAAAGCTGACAAGCTCGCTAAATTAGGAATAACAATAACTATTCCAGCGCACAAGAAGAATCTAGAAGACAACTACTTTTAGGTTTAAAGTAAACGGACACCCTATATCTCGGCCTAAAAAACAAAATGCTCCGAATTTGCGGATTTTCTTTTAAATAAAGAGTGTTTAACTGCAAACAACGATAAAATGTAAAAAAAAACATTTTAAATTAACTTCATGCACTAATGGGAAAACATTATTGAAGGCACCTTCTATGTCTAGGAAGACAACTATTGTGTATTCTTTTTTGCTACTAGGCCAACTACTGTGTGGAGAAGAGGAGCTTTCAGCGAAATGTGTTTTCATGTCTATTGTTTCTTCGCTTGAAGAGGTCCAAGATCCATCTAATTGCATTAGATAGCTAGGAATGTTTTGACTGGGGGAGAGTATTTTTCAGAGCTTAGATGCTTCCGAGAAATTATCAATGTTATCACAAAAAGTCTCCAATATTTGCGATTGGCTTTCCTAAGTGTTTCCTGTGTCTCCTGTGTTTCCTGTGTTTTATGTGTTGTCTGCTTATGCTGGTAAGTTCTTCGTCTACTTACTTACTTACTTAGTTGGCGCTACAGCTCGAGGTGAACCTAGGCCTGCTTCTCGCAACCATTTGTGTGTGCGTGTTATATTTCTGCACGAATGGAAGGGACCTACAGTTTTTTGCCGACTCCGAACGGCGAGTTGAGAAGCTCAATCATGACAAATGATACTCTTTGATGCTTGTCAGACATTCGAAAGAGGTGAGCACTGTGAAAAACTTTTAGGTGTTTGCGGCGGGATACGAACCCAAGACCGCTGGCTCAGTAGTCCGACGCACTAACCACTTGTGATACGGAGCCCACTTCGTCTACGGTTTGGATATTTAAGAAAATCGCTTTGTTGGGTACCGCTCTACACTGATTATTGTCCGTGTGGTTTTTGAATTTCAATTAGGTATATTTGGTTATGTCCCGGAGGATTTCGTTATTGTTATTGTCTTGAACAAAAATATAATATTATTTACTGTTCATTCTGAATACATGCCTTCCAAGTATGTACTAAGCTAATAAAGTTGTCTTAACTTTTCTTTTATTTGATTTCATCTTCTCTCGATGTGCTGTTTCCATATTTATTTGCTGTGGATATGTAGGTTTAGGTATATTGTCGATTTTAATAATTTAGTCGTTTAAAGTCCCATAACTTCATGACGAATCACCCTAACGTTATGTAAAGAAAAGTGGACAACGTCGATCAGGTTGACTTCAAACTCACTCCTCTCTCGCTTTTGTACTGCGAGGTGGAGAAAATTAGCCACATTTCGACCACACACTGGGCTGTTCAACTACTGTAACCACAATTCTAACCGACATATCATGATCAGTAACAGCTCAATTTGAAGAGTTCTATAATTCCATTGAAACTCATACACAATCACTGAATAGTAAACACTTTATTTCCTTCGAATGGATATTTGGAAAGTTACACCTCAATAAGAGTATGTGTTAGCACAGCAACCTCTTTAATCTTATAGGAACTGCGCCCACAGTACACGACTGCACTCCCCAAATTAAATATTGAAAAACATTATCTAGGATTATTATACAATAAGTAGTTTAATTTTTATTGATATCAATTATCTTAATGTTTATATAAATTAGTTTCCTTTTGTCTTTTTCGATAAATCTATCGACATACATTAAAATTGTAATAAAATTTTGATAATTTTTTTTTTATGTTAAATAATTTCCACTTAGAAAAGTGAGAGAAAAGTTTTTGCACGTCAAAGTATATAAATATTATAAGAAAATAAAAGTTACAAAATATACACAAACAAATAAAAAAAAAATAGATAAAGCGATTAAGTTTTCATCTACCTTAAAGTTTATTTAATAATTTGTTTCGTCTCTAATTTTATAGGAATATAATGTGTGAGTAGTTAAAAGATTTCGACGCATTTGAAAGAAGCGACATACACTTTCAAATTAAAACACAATTTATCGCCTTAAGTAAATGATTTCCCTTAAATTTTAATTTGACGGGGCATAATATATATAAATACATTCTAAATATTTATGCATACATTTTTTATAATTTTTTTTTTTAAATTAAATTAAACGCTGTAGACAGATTTTGTTTAAAAGAACAATTAAAAAAATAATTAAATCAGTTTCCATCAGTCTACTCTCAGTTTTTTTTTTTGGCAATGGAGTAGTAGTGTTTGAGTGTCCTAGTGCTTTTTATGTATAATTTAGTTGTACAAATGTATAAAATACTATTTTTTTATTTTTTTTTAATTATTCTTCGTTATTCTCTTAATATATCTGTTGTGCGGATGTTTTTCGTTTTTTTTAATGGTTTCTTGTATAAAAATATATAAAATAGAGATATAAATAGTATCTTGCTTTTCTTTTTGTTGAAATCATTTTGTTCTCATTATTGCATGGATATCCTCCTAATGCTTGTGTAATAATTATGATATTAATGAATATTATTATAAGATTCCTTTAGTTTTATATATATAAAGATATTCAATTGAATATGCGAAATATTTTCCATGACTTTCGGACAAGGGCATTGGCTGAGCTGAATTTAGAATTCCCACTGTGTTGCCGTATCGGTGCCGTCTTCAACCAATTTAAATGCACCATTTTTGGTTGCACCTAGATATTTTCCATCTAAGGTTCTGTAAACAAGCAAATTATGATGATTTTGGACTCTAAGAAGCTCCGTCATTCTTACCGAATGCAGATTCGTGTGGGCTCCCTAAGCTCCAAGTAGAAACCATCGACAGGAACATCAGAGTCAACAGAGATACCGTCGCCCTCGATTCTCCAGTACTTGCCGCTGTGTGCTTTCAGATGCACAAGACCTTTCTGGGCACGTTCAACGAGAATTGTCTCATAAGTTGCCTTGTTGCACTCCAGCTTCAGATTTCCGGGTGTTCTATATCCCACAAAACCTTGCTCGCATTTAAGCACTAAAATTGGTCTGCAAAACCGGGAAACAAATTACACTTCAGATTGCAGTCACCACTACTATGGCCGTTGCTCACCTGTTTATGAGATAAAAGTAAAACTTTGTGATTTCTTCGATGGACTCGGATGTCGCAAACAGATGGCCAGAACGTTTTGTGGCTAAAAACTTTCCATTGTTTGCTCGGAATGAGAGAGAACCATCGCCATGCCAAATTAATTCAAACAATGCATCGGCACAACGTCGATTGCCGGTGGCTTGGATGCCACCGCCCGTGGACAGACACCAATATCGATCCTGAGTGGTGCGCAGTGCCCAGCGGTGTGCTGACCAATCGTACTCCAGTTGAAAGGTTTCGTTTTCGCCAACCTCATCCTGATTAGCGGTTACATCAACGCCCTGTTTCACGGAAACGTAACGAGTATTCAATCCGGCGATAAATGATGCCTGTGGCAGAGAGTCCTCCAAAGAGAACAGTTCATCGCGGGTTACAGTCGACGAGCGAGACTTGAGTACAGCCTTAGAACCTATTGGCGAAAGGTACTGGCTTTGCCTATTAAAAGAAATAATTATATTCTCCATCAGTAACTTTAATTTATTATATTTACTTATCCCGAAGAGCCAAGTGTCCACCGTGGTATTCAGCACTGAATAAACAATCTTCATTACACTGCACCTGGAGTTTTCCATTTGCATTCAAATATCTAAAAAAAAAAAATGAAAGACTTGTACATTTACAGACAATTCCATTTCTAAAAAGCAAATGTCAACACACTTATTGTTGCATGTATGCAGCGCATAGCGACCCCCTTCATCAGCACGGAACTCCAATGTGAATAGAGTGTCCTCACCCCATGGAATGTTTGCATCGACATGAATCTCGTCTTGTGTCTCCGACAAGTGTGCGAAGCGCTTCCTTCCAATGGATCGCAAATTCACTTGAGGTCTAGCGGCCAAATGCACCGTCCAGAACTCACCATTAGATGGTGTCTTTGCCGTACAAACAAGCTTGTCTGGAGTGCCACCTAAAAAGTAGCCGCGCGACTCATTTTTCAGCGCCCATCGCCCTGTGTTATCCTCGCTTATACTAATCTGAAATCGACTTCCAGCATCGCGGTCATCAGTCTCGCACAGTACGTTGCCGAATGAATCGACGGAGAGATATTTATTGAGATGAGATCGAAGGTAGATAATACCTGCAAAAAAAAAGAGAAAGAACATCGTGAGTATGGCTACACATCGGCATCGTGACACTAAAGGTGAACCGAGTGTGTTAAGATTGTTCTGTCGCAGAAACAACTTAATACGTCGCATGTTGTAATTGGCACTTCATAAGTAAAACAGTTAATCGTAAAATGTAGATATTGATTTTTCGATATTGATACAAACATATTTCAATGGCTGCCATCCTGTTTGATTAGCTGCTGAATTGGAATTCCTTACCAGAGGATGTGGAAATCGAATCACCTGAGGTTTAGAGGTGATCTTCGTCTTCTTTTCGCAACAGGTTCATTAATATCATCAGGTGTATTGAATTTAAATTAATGGGATAATGTTGGATAAAGTGGAATGGGAAATGATTTGAGATTTCATGAAAAATGATTCCAGAGCATGTGAAGATTTGTAATGAATTTTCTGCAACTTAACGTTTTAAGCAAATCAACGCAATTTGCCTACGTAGATTGTTTGATGTGAACAAAGATAAATGGTTCGAGTGAACGAGTTAATTTGTCAACACCGACTTGTCACAGATCGGAAAAGTAGTAAACGCAGATGAACTCTTTTTCGCCTATGCGGGGAACTTCCAGGATATTTTTTTCTAAATTGTTCGGGTTCGACCGGGTTTTCCATTATTCATCAATTAAAATATTTTGTTTCATATTTACAATTTAATACGAATAGAAAAAAGTTATTTAATAAATATCTAAAATATGGAGTGTCTGACTAAAATCAGTTTTTAGTGTTCCGTACCCAAAAACGAAATACTAATGGAATCAATTCGTTGTCTGTCTGTTTGTCACAGGCCTTTTTCTCAGAGACTATTTGACATAGACTATTGAAAATTGGAACAGTAGTAGCAATTAGTGGCCCAAACACAGACCAGAACTTAAAATTTCGAGTTTGTGTTAATCAAAAGGGAAGTTATTATTATTAATTATCAATTAATTTTGAGGTCATCGTGTGGGGTGTCAGCTCTATTTTTTTGGGATACTTTTTCCTTAACACTTTCCCACAAAACGTTAACAAATTGATGTCTCAGGCTGTATCTCCGAAAATATCGCTCAGAACACTCTGAATAAAATCACAAACATTGAGAATAAAATGTAGATAGAAAAAAAATTATTAGGACTGCCCAACCGTTTACACATCCAGAAATGACGTAACCCTATCACAATCGCCTAAAAGCAGATATGTATAGGGAAATTTTGTAAGTGCGGGAGTAAAAATTGAATGATTTATCCTAGAAATATGCCACGAAAATTCGCTGATTTTATAGGGAAATTTGTATGTGTAAGAGCCCCCGCACACTACAAACTTTCTATCGGCCGATAGTTTGGTCGGGCTCTTAATCAGTATGAAAATGTATGAAAGTGCGCACACTAAAACGATTAGGTATCGGCCAATAAATAAGCCTGATACACGATTGCCTTCAAACTAAAGTATCAGCAACTATCGGCCGACTACTTAATCAGTATGATAATAAAGTCGGTCGATTTTGTTTGCTTTAAGTTTTAGATAATTCTACGTACTAACTATGGAACGGCCCAGTTCTCCATCGCTGCTCGAAACGTCCATTGTATATTTGATAGAGGAAGTGGAAAAACGATCCGCGTTTCATAAAAAAAAAAAACTTCAGAGTACTCTGATCTTCATCAGAATGAAGAAAAAATGATGGGAGGAAGTTTGTGAAGCAGTTGTTCCATTTGTTTTGCCAAACCGAAGTAGCAGCGGTTTCCTGCGGTAAGTCTTCGTCAAATCTCCACTAAGGTGTCAATCGTGGAGTTGATGTTTACTTCGAGGTAGGTAAACTCCTAAACCACTTCGAAGTTACTGTTGCCAACAGTGACGTTTTGTCCTAGGCGGTGGACAGATGTTTCTTTGTTTGTTGGCAACATGTACTTGGTTTTGTCCTCATTCATTTCAATGCCAACTCGTTTCGCCTGTTCTTCAATTGCCGTAAAAGCCTCTTACACGGCGCGCTGGGAGCGGCCGGTGATGTGGATGTCGTCCGCGTATCCCAGTAGCTGGACAGATTTGTGAAAGATAACGCCTTCCGATATCTATCTGTTCCAGCACAAGATTAAAGAAGTCAGAAGAAGGAATCAGCTTAGTGCCGTTGATAAATTTGTTGTAAATTTGTTAGCAATAGCAAATTGTTTGAGAACAGTAGACCGACTATTGTTTATTAAATTTAATCGGCCCAGTGTGCGCACTAACCAGCCCAACCCGACCAAACTATCGGCCGATAGAAAGTCTGTAGTGTAGTGATTTTAATCAACGTAAAGGAATCTTGATGGTTTCCTATACTTATAATATAGGTGTCTCTTCTTTTACTGCATTGGAAAAAAATGAATTAGTTTACACTATTTTGTCCAGGAAAGTGCACGATTTTCAAGCTCAATTAACGGTTCTTCATAATATTACTGACAAACCCTAGCCTAGACCCTTGTGTAACGAATGTTACTAGAAGTGGTTAATCCATTGACATATTATGTATGGACTGCTAGTGAAATGTCACTTTCATACAACGTCTGCGGACAATTTGGTTCCAACATAACTAGCGCCACGTGTTTCGTAGGGACAGCAATGTGAAACAATTATCCGCCATCATACTTATTTTACGTAGAAACTGAGGCCATCTATTGCCGTATATACGAGTTACTGCGAAAAAACGTTAAATTTTAAATTGTTGCCGCGTTGGTACCAACAGATGCCACTACCAAAATTTCAATACAAAATTTGAAAAAAGCCGTTACTTTTCTTTATTACCCCATAAACTAGATAAATCACCCCTGTGATGAATTCCGACCGGTTTGAAAACGGACGGAATTACAAGGGAAGAATTCAAAATTAACGGATTTTTCCGAATTCATCCCTTGTAATTTCGTCCGTTTTCAAACCGGTCGGAATTCATCACAGGGGCGAATATGTAAAATTTATTTGGAATTCATGTTTTGTGTTGATTAATAATTTGTGTTTTTGCTTTATAATGCAGTACAACTTCTCACAATTTATTAAAAAAATACTTAAATCACAAACCAACGGCTTTCGTGAATTCAAACACAGTCTAAGTTTCCACATTTCTCCGCTACGAAACAAGAGGGCTAGTGCTTATGTTGGAACCAACGCGAAGTTGAGTACTAGCAGTCCATATATAATATGTCAATGGGTTAATCGCTTAAAACCCACGCCCATACTTTCAATTTGTTGATTCAATCGTGAGTTTGTATTTATGAAGGTTCACATTTAGAGCAAGAGAAACAAGTTAGAAATTGTTTCGCTAATAGTATAAGGCAGCCCGGTTTAGTTTTATGCAGATAAATATCTATGCATGTATGTTTATATGTAAGGGTATTCTCAAAGGCATTGAAAACAAAATCCCAAATTGGATTATCACGATAAATTATGTGAAAACAATTAGCGAGTCAAAGCATCTTTATTGAATAAAAGCAAATTGTTTTAAGTAATAATTTACTTAGATACACACACTGACGCTGCCAATGTAAATTTGAATATCTAAACTGTTTAACTAATTACTTTCGGTGAATGTCTGACGAAGCCGTCCCGATAAATCAAAACAATCTGCTAACTGTACGGTTGCTAGCTTCTTCAGTTTTTAGGTCGTTCCCCTCTAAGACTGAAGCGTCATATACAAAGAAAACAAAAAAAACGCCTTTTCAATTCATGGAATTGTCGAATCGATTACTATTTGCTGACCCAGTCGCTTTTGTTTTGTCATTAGTCTTGGTTATGGTTCGTTCTCTCATCTACAATACTCGTAGCAACCGTCTGTACAGATTGGGCAATTTACTTTCCATCACCAAAGACGCGCAAACAGTAGGGCCAAATGCATTACTCTGCCTCTTGCACAATGGGGGGGAAACTAAAAATTTTGCAATTTCAATAGAATCGTGACGTGAACAAAGTTTCTATCATCTATTGAGACGACGACGACGACGACGACGATGCGCAACTCAATCGAATTGAAACAACTTTCAGTTATTACAGTTATATTGTCATGAATTATACTCACTTTCTCCGGTATTGGAGGGCTCCAGTGTCCACAACTGCTTCTTCTTCAGGCTGGCGCCATTTGCATTTAATTTGAAACCAAACGTTTCCGCCGTCATGTACTTGTGCTGGCCATTGATCAGGCCGATTGTCCACCAGCCCTTCTGTTGGTTCTGTGCGATGATATCGCCATTCGATCCATTCAGTTCATATCCTTGACCGTTCATATCGCTCTGTGTATATCTCCTCTTTTAATTACTTTTCAATAAATAAGAATACGAATATATATTCCAATCTGTTGTTTGATAGCCGGTCTCCAACTCTGTAAAGACAAAACATAGAGACAACGTAAGTTAGACAGCCAATGATTGCGAATGAGTAAAATGAACTTTTTTTTGTGTTTGTTTTTCTGCTTAGACCACAGATTGCGGTTAATGACTTGTTCCAAATGCAAACTTTCGTTGTAGGTCTTGCTCTTGAGGTTACACAATTTCAGGGAATAGAATATTAAAATTAAAATAAATTAAATCAATGAAATGAAATGAAGTTTGTCTCTCAATCGCATTCATGCGAACGCACAGTTACTTAGCAACAAAAGAAAGTGTATTTTAACATTTATAATCAATATCGCTCCGTGGCTGAACTTTCTTCTTCACTGTTACTTCTGGTTTATTATTGAATCGCAGTAGATTCATCCACTTTTAATGTTAATTCGGTATATACAGTTAGATAATGAGGCAAAGTAAGAAACGGAAATTAAATTCGCTAGTCAATAGGTGACAAAACGGATCTAAAACCAGTATCCAATCCAAAGAGATTAAGCAAAAGGTTATAAAAACAAAAACAAAAAAATAAAATCGCATCATGATGATCGCTGCTGGGTTATAACTTAGCAACGGTAATCGTATTTATTTAAATAAACAAATGACTTTTAGAAATTGGATTGCGTATGGTATGATGAGTTTGAGTTGAGTGCTTGAAAGTTTGATTGTCTAAGATTTTTGTGTTTGTACTTCAATCTCCATCTCCTCTTCCTCCTGTCCACCGCGGTACTGTACAAGGATGAACAGACACGAGATAATTCAATTCATATTTATACGTATATACATACCTAGAAAGCGGGTGACATATGTATGTACATAAAAAAAAAACCTTTCACCGGAGGCTGTCATTCAATGTCTTTCAACACACTTACAGCGCAATGATGTTTTTCTTGTCCTAGGCATGACGAGTTGAAATAATCAATCTTATTACAGCATTGTGCGGGGCGGGGCAACCACTTATCGGTAAAGCAAAATTAATTTCTTTTGTTAACAAGAAATTGAAAGAAGGAAAAGAAAACAGGGAATGTATAGCATTTCTGTTTAAATGTGATATTTTGCGTTCTTCGGGAACGGATGCAAACCGCAAGAGGAAAAAAGGTGTATTTTTGTCTATGTTTACATAGAAAAGTGAGCCTTAGTAGGTACAGCAGGACATGCAAGTTAAAAAAAATATCTAGATTGGATATCACTATTCTTAAAAATCTAAGAAAGAAAAACTGCACAAACGAACTTAAAGACCAACCAGCATGATCTAATGATTTGTATAGTCATACTCATTATTTATGGTCTGATAGTAGTGGCATTGGAGTAAATCAAATAGATAAAAAACGACAGGCCCAAAAAAAAATTAATTGATGCGATGATGAGAAAACAAATGGTCCAGACCTTTAACGCAATAAGAAGATTATATATGATATAAACAGTGGTGCCAGAGATATTTTAAGTTACGTAGCAGTGCCTGCGGGTATTAAAGGGGAAAGGGAAGGTGTCTAGTGCTGTTTGTGAAACCTTTACTTAGTCACTACCTAGTCATTTTTTTTTGGGAAAGAGTTGCCAATGCACAGAGGAGATGAAGAGTATTTCTCCTCCTCGTCTCTACATCTTCTGGGAAGGACACCACGTTAAGTTCCATGCCTACCAATGAGGCAGTGGCCTGAAATGAAACCAACTACCGTATTATTGTTAAATATTTTGGGCACATAGTTTTTCAGGGTCAGCACAGCCCAGATCTGTTTCCTAACAAGTAATGTAGATTTACATTAATATTCTTGAGTAAAAACATATTTAACCTTAATTCTCCTTGTCGGGCAGAATCAGTATGGTTGTTCCTAATTTGCCGACGTCGTCAGCCAGTGCCCAGTTCCCTGTAAGGTCTGTACCTCAGCATCCAATTAAGGTGGATATTGAACTTATCATTTCTATTGGGATTTTCTGGTACATAGAGCTCAGCCATGAAAATGGAGTTAGTTAAAGTCCAGCAATTATGTAATTTGCATCAAGATGTAAGGTTTACAACATAGAAAACGTGGACGTGTTTTGTTATGTACCGTGGTATACCCATAGAACGTCTCGAAAGAGACTATCTGACCTTACATCCGGAAATACCATAAGCCAGAAGAAAATATGTATGTACTGTACAGCGGTTATGGCGCAGCCCCTTCGCCCTTTGTCTCATTAGAGGGAGAAGACATAAAATGCGACTCACATATTTGGGAAGTATAATTTCTGCCAAAAGTGATGCTGACCAAGATGTAGCGAAAGGCAACATTAGTCTTTGGCCAACGTAACAATTTATGGAAACTGAGCCAGATGACAACAACGCATCTAAAATGCAATGTCAAATCGATAATTTCCTATCGCCCTGACCACTGGAAATGTTATACGTAGGTAAATTGAAAATAGGACACGTTTTTCATAACTGAAGATTTGGTGGCCAAAACGTGTATCTACCAAAGATATGTATTTGGAAGTGTTTGGAGGAAAGAAAAACTGTTGAAGAGATATAAGAAAGCGAAAGTGGAGCTGAATCGCCACCCACCCCGCCCCAAAAGACAAGCGCTTTTTTTTTACTCAACAGAGTCCCGTCAGAAAGTACTGTGACTCAGCATGTATGTATCTGACTCCTGGGGTGCTGTAAATTATTGTCAACTTGTTCCCATTTATCTTAGGGATGTTCTATCTAAATAGTTTAAAAGCCTCTGCAAAAGTTTAAATATCCGTAGCTCTTTCAAAAAGCATTGAGGTGATGTAAGCCGATAGACGGTTGGAACTTCCTAGTAAATATAAATGCAAACAGTCGAATGACTCTAAGAAAAAAATTCAGCAACTTCCGAATTAAAGCTAGGCGCGCACATGCGTTTTCCGTCGCACGAGTATTCAGTCGCAAAAAATGCGTGCACATGATACCTATCAATCGCAAGGTTTAAAAGTCAGCATTTCTCGTGTGAAGTGATTGTCGCAAGTTAAAATGAATCATACGTGCTTGGAAGTGTCTCCACACACTTGCGATTTAAATCGTTGCGACTAAAAAATCATAGTCGCAACAAGATATATATTGAGACATATGTTTATGAGTTCTAAATTTGAGTGCACATACATATGTATGTATGTATACGCGACTCAATAATCGCACCGAATAAATAAATGGAACAAGCTCTATTTTATTTGCGATTGTTTAGCCGCAAATTAAAATGGGTTTGATTAACATGGTTGCTTGCGCACTTGCGTCTGTTGAATGGATATCCATGTGATCTAGTTTATTTTGAAAGCTGTATGTTATAATTTTTTTCCAACTGAATAATCGTGCGACAAAATACCACAAGTGCGTGCATGGTCATATTTGGTTGAGATCACGACTTTTTAATCGCAACGACAGAAAATCGGTGAACTCCGCGGTGAAGTGGTTAGTGCGTTGGACTACTATTCAATGCTGCCCCGGTTCAATCCCAGCCCGGGTCCAACATCTAAAAGTTTTTTCACGGTGCCCCCTCTTTCGAATGTCTGACAAGCAATCAAAGAGTATCATTTATTAATGAGCTTCTCACCCCGAGATGTAGCGCCATCTAAAGTAAAAAGGCAGAAAATCGAATGAGCGCTCCTAGCCTAAGTCTTGACGCAACAACAATTCCCTTTCATGTCAAAAGACAAATACTGAGCCTTTTATTTTATATTTATAATAACGCCTACCATTCTCACCTTCTTTAAGCCTTTTTGATATACAATTTTCAACTACTCAACCAATCAAATATTTCTCCAGCAATTAATTTCGTCACCGTTAATGGGAGAAATTATTTTAATGGATTTCTGCAGTAAACACGAACAATAAAAAAAAAATAATTTAATCGCTTCATTAAACTCCATTTCGTTTTCATCGCGTAAAACATTTGGTGAACTAACGACAACAGTAATGCCAAATGCATAGAAAGCACAATTTGTTCACTTTTAAAAGTGAGAATATACATATACTAGCAATCCAAAAAAAGGAGAAAACAAACCTTTTTAAGATAGCAATTCCATTAAGTAGCTTCCACACAGCGGCATTAAAACTGGACTCATTATAATATATTGCATTTTATAGCAACACAAAGGACACCACCAGCACGCACCTCTTCCAATGCAAGTCAATCGAATTGAAGGCTGATTGTTATGTTTTATCTTTTTTCCCTTTCAAGTACTTTCAACTTCATCGGTCGTCAAGCGTCTCTCACATGAGTCGCGCAGCAAGATAATATTTGCTGCTGTCTAAAATTAGAAGCGTTTTGTTAAACGTTCTTTCTTTAGTATTCACTCAGCATCGAACGTGCGTTTTTATTTTTGTTTATTTTTGTTTCCATCGTCTTATTCTATAAGTGACTGAGAGAGGAAGTTGAGTTTTTGTTTTACTGACTGGCTTTGTGCTTCTACCAAAAAATAAATAACAAAACCCAAGTGCGTGTCATTGCGCGCATACAAAGATGGTGAAACAGAAGTCTGAGATGGTGATCGGAAAAGGATGTGTCAATGGATTTATTAAGTGCATGTGCCCAGCACTCATGCTGGTGTGTATTTAAATTAAATCGCGCATGTTCTCCTCAGTGCGCTTCATGCAATCACCCAAAATCACATTTAAATCTAAATTAATTGGTACAATTAAATGAGTACTGATGCGTACGAGTATGTGTAAGGAAATATTTGTCTATTGTGTGGAATGGCTCGGTACAGCTAGAAAGAAAGTCTGTTAGATAGACACAGTGCATTCTTACTGCTCTGAATGTTTCTTTCTATACATAAACTAGCACCAACAGCAAAAGAACAACGGAACATTAAAAGAGTAGTTCCCCATTCAGACATTTGAGTTTAACATGCGACTAGATTGCTTGAGGCTGGCTGGCTGGCTGCTTCTTCTTCGTTGCTTAGTTTTTTCTTCATCTGCTCTCGCCTTTCGTTCGTTTGTACCGAGATATACTAAGATACCGATGTATGCTGGAGTAATAGCTCTTGGTGTTGCCATAGCTAATGATGATAGCTGTGACCGGGCACCGGCCACAGGTAAATTGTTGGCTAAACAGAAGAAAAAAAAAATAACCAGTTAGATAAAACGGAATTTTTCGTGTTCTCTTCATACACATAGTCGAGCGAAATTTCACTGATAATCTTCCAAGTCGCTATAAATCATTTGTGCTCTTTATCCGTGCACGGTTTAGCGATAGACCAAATTTTGTTCACTTTCATAATGTGATATTCAAATACATCTAAGATTAGAGATCTTTCGCCAGCAGGTAACTCAGATCGCTCGAGTTCGGTGTGCGCCTGCCGCCTAGCCAAGCCACTTTGGGTGAGTATCTTTAATAAAACGAAAAAAAAACTAAAACCCATCTTTCAACTCAAGATCAAGATATGCCGTTGAAAGTTGAATAACTAGATGAATTGGCCAGCAAGTAAAAAAAAGTAAAGTAGAGTGAATGAAACCTGTGTGCATTCTCCGTAGTTTTTTTCTGTAGCTGCACAGTGCATGAAAACACTCGTACCATCTGCAGGAGCGCAATTCCTTCGTATATCCACTGTTGCTTTGACTCAAATTCATAATTCCATAATTGAAGCCGAAGAACAAATTGCCTCCATCGTAATTTGCCAAATTGTTATTTTTCTATTCTTTTCTTTGCAATTTCCAATTTCATCGTGTCAGCGCGCGGTGTCCAGCCATTAGGGGGTATTTAAGAGTTTTTTTTTTCTTTTCTTAAATACCAAGCGCGCGTGCGCAAAGTGAGGAAACGTACAAATATAGGTTAAGTTGGATGTGCATTCGTTCGTTTTTTCGGAAACCGTTGTACGCTACTTTCTTCTTATTCAAGTCTATGTATTTGCATACCGGTATCGAAATCATACGTTTCTAAAATGCAAATATATGTTAAGCCAGACTCGAAAAACTGTAACTGACTGCGCTGGGAAACAAAGATACTCATCGCATGCCTCATTAACGTATAAACATGTTAATTCGTCAGCGGCAGCGGCAGCACACATTCAAGTCGGGGCGAGTATATTTTCAGATACAAGTTTGTTCTATAGACAAACACATCCGATGGCGATAAGTGTAAGAAAGATATTCGTAGATGAGTCACGCAGGGTCCAGGGAAAACGCTGAAAGTGGAAACCTATATCGCCGCTTGAAGGGGTCATTGCATTTATGGACTTCTCTTTCCTCTTCTTGTTTTTTTTACTTTTATGCGGGCACAACCCCCGAAATTTGTGAGCCACGAACGCGATATCAAGGCGAAACGGAAGGGAACACATAATATGCACGGAAAGCATGAATCATTCAAGTCATGTTGCTGAGTTCGTTGGTGCTTCTTATTTTTATTTTTTCCCTGAAGCCAGGAATATGCGATGTGAATATCAAAAAAAAAAAAACAACGCAAAGTAAAAAAGAATCAAAAAGGGAACCAAGTGTACTCGTACTTGTACTGGTAGCAGTCAAAGAAATGAAATAATGGGTGCTTGTTTATTCCAGAAACAGAGGGTGGAGGAGCAGGGAGATAAGCAGGCGAAACATGTTTGCTGGCTTTGAAGATTAAAAAAAAATGCCAAGTTGGTTTTGTTGTGGCTTTGCGATTTTCTTCTTATTTTGCAGCGATTTCTTTAATATCACGAAAACAAGATGTTTTTCTTTTGTTTTTTCATTACGAAATTTGGTAATTAGTCAGAACTACAATTGCAACAATATCGGGTCGCGTACAGACGTTTTTATCTAATCAATTAGGTGCTCGCGTTGGGTGTACAACATTCCTCGCTTTGAATGTGAAATGCTTTGCTTCTTAGGAGGACCGAAATTGCTTATCACAACAAGAGAAAAATAAGAACAACTTCTTAGGAAAAACAAATTACTATTTCAGTAGGCTACACACCAGCCCTGATGATCTAACTTGGTAAAACTTTGACTTGGCGAATTTCTTCTTAAAACATTGAAAATGTAATGAAAATGTTTGGAATAGCCTTGAATGTTATCTTAACTACCTCATGAGACATCGTAAAAATCTGTTCAAAAAATCTTGAAAGCATCCAAATCTTCATGAAAAAAAACGGACTATGCTCGAAATTATGCTCAGAAAAAGGTTAATATGCTTAATTTTTATTCTAATTCTTCTTTTTCCAAATCAAGTGAACGATTAGATTTCACAATCACATACTTTTTAAGCTTTTCGAACAAAAATGATTTGGGCTTTTCACTGAAAATTGGAGAATGAACGTTCAACATCGACGACGGCGGTTTCTACCGGGAGATTTTTTGGATGTGCTGTGCTCATTGGTCATTGTCGTGGATCTTGCTATCGTACAACATATGTATCTCGTATTTCTCTGATGGTTTCGTAGCAAACATTGCATACGTGGACGGCCTTCAGCTTCCATCCATTCCGTGGGAGCATGTTCATTCTCGACAAAACAGCTTGATTCACTTCAGCACTCTCGTTTATTTCATTGCACGGACGATCACAGGGAAGCATGAATAGGTTCACGCTAGAATACACTCTAGCTGCACAACTGGCGTAGTAAATGAAGAACTATTGAGGTTTCATAATAATGAAACACCCACGCTCTTAATGTTTTCTGAGTTATTAAAAGTCGACCAAGTAACTGATGAACAAACTAACAATTATTATACAACATTACACGAACTAACAGACATATTCAAAAAACTAAATAACAAAAAATCTAGCGGTTTGGATAACAATCCCAATATCGTATTGAAACATATACCAGACGAAATCATACGGCAATACTGCATTTTCTTTAACAATTTATTAAACAACTGCTACTTCCCGAGTTATTGGAAAACATCGAAGGTTTTTCCAATTATAAAAAAGAAAAAGGATCCTTCTGATCCTTCGAACTATATGCCAATCAGTCTCCTGCCCAACATCGGGAAAGTTTTTGAAGTGGTTATTAGCAAATCTATCTTACACGCGTGCGAAAGAAAGGAGATTATACCGCGGAACCAATTTGGGTTCAAGAGAAACCATTCGGCAGTGCATGCTGTCACGAAACTGATTTCAGATATTAACTGGAATCTTAACGCCAAAAAAAGTACAGCTGCATGTCTAGTGGATATCGAAAAAGCCTTCGACACGGTTTGGATCAACGGGTTAATTTATAAACTAATAAGATATGAATTTCCGTATCATCTTATCAAAGTAATTATCTCAATGATATATGAAAAGAAATTTGTTGTAACAGATAGAGAATACACGACAGCTAAAGTTTTTAATGTCATTAATGGCCTTCCGCAAGGCACAGTTACAGCTCCGCTTCTGTTTAATATATATATATCTGAGATGCTTATGGACATGGGTGATTCATTAGCGTTTGCTGACGATGTTATTTTGTATGCAAATGGCTCTGTAATAAATAATATACAAAATGATCTACAAAACAAATTTAATAAGCTACAGACATTCTGTTCCGATTGGAAACTCAAAATTAACTATGCTAAATGTGAAACCATACTGTTCCGCACCCCATTACGATGCGGTAATTCAGATTTGAGGCAGAACTGGAAAAAACTACAAATTACGAGTAGCAATGGACTTTGCATCGAATCGAAGACTGCTGTTAAGTATTTAGGTGTGCACTTAGACAAATTTTTGTACTATAATGGGCATATAAGTACACAGATACAAAAGGCTAGAGCAGCATTTATGTCACTCAAAAGTCTTTTTTACTCCAGCTATCTAAGCTCCGATGTAAAGATCATATGTTACCAAGCATTCATCCGCCCAATTCTGACTTATGCGAGTCCAGTTTGGTGGAACATCAGCCCATCTTTTATGGAAAAGTTCCAGTTATTTGAAAGAAAATGTCTCCGAGCCTGCATGCAGATGTACATAAGTGCAAATTCAGACTTTCGACACTATATCTCTAATAAAAAACTGCTGGCTGCTTTCGGTGTATCCAGAATCGACAATGTCATTTTAGATCTTGTTCGAAATCATTTTGCACGATCAGCAAACGTTACTGAAAATGAACTTATTTCAGGTTTATTTTACCCTAACCCTATGTATTTTAGAAATACACTAGAGAGTGGATATATACCACCTGAAACATTTTTGTATCTGGATGCACATGGCTATTTATCAGATTCAGCAAATGTACCTATCATCTACCATTGTGCCAGAAGGGCAACTGATAAACGAATCCTGTATGAACCTTTTAACTTAGGGGATGAAAATGCTAACCTGAGATACTGCGTAAACATACCTGAAAGAGATAAATACAATGATAACAGGCATAATAGAGACAAATACTGGTGGCTCGACTGGATTGTGGCCAACGTTTAGGTTGGATTAGGCTAGGTCAGGATAAGCCCTGACATTTAATTGTTTGGATTGCTGAATAGGTATCTGGCTAAGCGGACGAATATCAGTATCGTTTGCTTGGCCGGGGTCTAAGCAATCTAGGGATTACATGTCAGGGCATTATCAATTTAGGTTATATAAGTTTAGATTAGGTTAGTTTAGGTTACGTTTCTTAGATTAAGTTAGATTTAATTAGTCTAAGTTTTTTTCTTTATGTAAATTTAAAAAACAAATAATGTCTTAAAATAAGAGGTTTAACCACTTTTTCCTTTTTACAAAAATTAATAAATTAATACTGATGTACATAAAATATTAAATTTTAGAATAATTATATAAATACCGTAGAATAAAATCATTATAATATAGATATAGTAAGTATTGAGAACCTTTAGGTCAGTTACTCTAAATTATTATTATGTTAGTCTTATGTTTATTTAGAACAAAAAAATATATTAAAAAAAAAAAAAATTATGTGGTAAAATAAACAACAAAAAAAAAAAAAAAAGGAAGCATTGTTGGGCTTTCTAAAGCGTAATAGTAAATACTTTCGAGATGTACATAGCCTTAAAGTTATCTACTGCTCGTTAGTCAGACCTTATTTAGAATATTCATCCATCATTTGGAATTCACCATATGCTATTCACGAACTCAGATTGGAAAGAGTTCAAAAAAACTTCACGAGATATGCGGTTCGTAAATTAAATATGTTTGATGTGCTTCCTAATTATGATAGAAGGTGCCAATTAATTGGTTTGCAAACCTTAAGTTTCAGACGCAACGCAACTTCCATCATGTTTATTCGCGATATTATTAATTTTCATATTATTTCACCAGAATTGGTTTTTCTATTAAATATATATGCTCCCCAAAAGTCTCTGCGGGTTAGAAGCTTGTTTTTCCCAGAAAGGCATAGAACCAATTATGGTTATAATGAGCCTATTACAAGGTGCATAAGCACTTACAATGAACTGTGCAATGAAGTTGATTTTTGCTTATCACGAGCAGAATTTAGAAAACGCGTTTTTTCATTGGTTTTTGATTAACTTAATATTGTTTATTTGAAGTAGTCTATAAGATTGAAAATCGGTAGATGATCCTTAGTCGCGCAACAAACAACAGTTGTGTTAAGCGATACTGAGAGTATACACTAGAGAACGTAGTGTTCTGTGTGCTCTGTGATGGAAAAAAAAAAAAAAAAAAAACATTTTGCATCTCGCATTACACTACCAAGCAATTTATTTTCTTTACTACCGTCACTCGTAAGATGGTGCACGCTTAAGAAATTCTACAATCTGCAGTGCTATGAGTCGAATAAATTCCTATTCTGACAGAAACCATGAACAGTTTCGAAGAGACTACTTAACTAATAAACAGAAACTATCATTTAAAACAAACTAGTGTGCCCGTGCGAGAACTCTCGCAAGAGAAAATCCAACCCCCGAAATCCAACATCTAACTGATGGAAATCCCATGGAAATCATACGGGAAGTGTTTATTCCTTTGGGAGTTCATTTTGGGTAGAATATTTATATTGATCGGATTTTTAATTTGTTAAAATTTAAAAGTGAATGTGCGATTCGTCACTGCTCCAGGAAATTCTCTTTCTTTTGACACCTCATTTGTTAAGATTAGTTAAGTATGAGAGCCGCAAATGGTACCTATACTACAGAAATAATATATCATGGTGATGCTGATGATATTACAGTTAAATTCCTTCCACGGGACATCAAAATAAAGATAAGTCAGGAGAATTGATGCTTAAACTGGAAGGTGTCTTATAAAAAGGAAAACAATTGCCACGTTCGACTGTGTGAATTTGATCCCATGTAGTTTCGATATTCGTGTTATGTTTCACACATATTATGTTACACAAATGTCTATACCATTCACAGCCGAACAACACCAACTAAATGACAAACCAACGAACTGAACTGTGCAATGTGTAATGTTGAGTTAAAAATGATCACCGATAGGTTCAACCTTTAGTTTACCTGCTTTCCAATTTCTTCTTTCTTATGAAATTTCTGTTCATTTTTGGTACAAAATTCTTCAACTTACAAGGACAGGTACTGACATAAAACTTCTATCTGTAATTTTTGTAACTATGTAGTAGCAAAGCAAAGATAATAGGTTTGTTTAGTGACTTGTTATTTTTCGTAATATTTTGTAAAATTTCATAAAATCACATGAGTTCCGTTCGCGTACGCTCCCAAAACTACGAAAAATAACGAAAAGCAGCGAAAACCCGTTCGCGTACGCAAACATTTCGTAGTTTTTCGTAAAAGAGAGTGCTCACGAGAGAGTAACAAAATCACCCATGCAAATCTTCAGAAAAGTCTGATAATCGTTGGGTTCAAAAGATGGCGCAGCCTTTCCCTTGCGGCTGCTGCAGAAATTATTTGAAGAAAGTACACAGAGGATATGTGAATACAAAACCATTCTAAAACCTAGCAATAAACTAAGAAGCTTGCTCAACCAAACTGCAAACAGCGGTGGTCCCACTCTCGAGCAAAGGCGGTCATAATTACTTTCTCATTGAAAAATAACCAAAATGAGTTCATGTTGGAGTAATTTGGTGGAGCTGATTCCGAATTCCGAATTTTGCTCTATCAAGTCACGTTTTCGAGATAACCGTACGGTGCGGTACGGTATACAGGGTGGTCCGGTTTGGGATACAGATATTTTGGGATCTGAATCATTGGTTCATGATATGAAAAAAATCGTACGGGAGGGGAGATCTGTCTTGAACACCCACTGAGCTACAGGGTGTTTAAAAAAGTTCAAAGAAGTAGGTGCCAGCTGTTATTCCATTATAACTTTGAGCGTATTAAACTTAGAGCGTATTAAACTTAGAGCAACCAAAGTAGGCTCGTTTCGTAGATAATTGATTAGTGCCTAGTTAAAGAATATAACCACGCGTACTTTCATTTTCGAGATATTGGTTTTCTAACACAGATTTTTTTAATCTTTTTTTAACCAATTTTTGTGAAAATCGCAGTTATCTCGGGAAAGTGTGTTAATAATTTTTTTTAATAGTATTATATTCCTGCGCCATAATCTCGCCTACAAGTTCACAATACAAAGTTTTTACCTGGGACTTAGAGTTTTCCTGGTTTAAAGTTAATTGAAGCGAAAGAATCATTCAAAAACGGGCGTTACCTTGTACAGTGGCGAGCATATAAGAGCATATAGTTCAAATCACCATATACCGGCACTTAAAGAAATAGCTGGGCTAAAATGCGAAGTTTATCCTCAAAACAGATTTTTTAGAACTAACTGTAACATGCATAACATATTTTGGTCTACGTTTCACGGTACAGGTACAAAATACCGTGCCAAGAGTTAAATTGGTACGAGCACATAAATAGGGAAATTATATTGTTTTTAGTTTGTACTCAACTTCTGTCTGAAAATGTTTAATTTTCAGTATGTAATGTTTACATAAATATTGCTTTCTTTTTGTCTAGTCATAATAACTCGATTTGTGATGTTATAGGATTGGGACGGGGTAAACACATAAAGGCTGAACAGCGGCGAGAAATTTGTCGTTTAAGACGTGAAGATATTACGCTCTCTGCAATACAGAAACATTTAAATAAATTTCTGTTTGCGAAAGAACGAATAAATGGCGTTTTAAAGTTCCCAAGAAATATGGAATTTTCTTCATCTATTAAGTTCAATTTATCCTGTAACTGATGTTATGAGATACCTAATAATATTACACCTAAAATGTATACTGCTAAAAAAATAAAATTGATAGTTTTCCAGTTGTTTAAAGTTTAAGCAAAACACACAGAAATTACTGTCTTTGGTTGTTTTTCCCTATTTATATGCTCGCCACTGTATGTCGTGTCCTTCATCAGACTAAATGCCAGGCTATTAGAAAAATCAGGCGAAAAAGTTTGCAGATCAATTTTTTTTACTCAAGCAGACGTCTGGCTGTATGGTCAAATAGAAAACGGTTTATATTGTAACATATATGTAAAAGTATGATGCATACATATATGCAACAGTATGCAATAAAGGATTAATTGAAGAGGAAGTCTCAGTAGCGGCGTTAGGGTAGGGCGCGGTTGGGCGACCGCCCAGGGCGCCAGACATGAAGAGGCGCCGATCTAGTTGCATATTATGACATTGTTGCATTCTCTGTAGCGGCCAAGTTACCTGGAAGAGTCTTAAATTCCCTAAATCTGGCGACAAAATCATTAAGGTTACACATTAGAACGCGAGTTCCACTGTACATTTTACCGGAAATCTTCAGAGGTTGTTCACATTGTTTCCAGCGTCCAAATCCAAAAAACAAGACCTTCTCAAACTCAGTGATGATCTCCAATTAAAATTAATTGTAAGCTCGAAATCAGTTATAAATGTGTCTGTTTACAAGGAAACTTTACATTTTGGCGTTGGCAAAAAAATACATAGATAGAAATCCGGTTAATGCAAAAGTGTGATTGCTGTCGGTGACTTTGTCTACTAAAAGAAGTGAAGGAATTTCGGTTGAATGTGTCAATTGTTTCTCAATTTACAGAAAGGATCCGAAAAGGGTCCCTTTTTTCAAAAAGGGTCAAATTTCGATGATTTTCACAAAGGCGACTCCTGGGATCCGTGCCATCAAAAAAGGGTCCATTTGACCCCAAAGGGTCCCAAAAGTAACCCTGCTCGGAAATAGACTCTTTCGTGTCAAATAAAGGAATGAATTTCCAGATCTTAATGATATCATGGCTGGCGAGCCATAGCGAGTGTCCTTTGTCCGCTTTTATACGTGCTGTTTACTCGTGATATACCAATACCACAAGAAGAAGGCGCAGTCTTAGCTATGTTCCACCGATGATACTGCCATCCAGCAGTAAGAAAAATGATAGACTATAAGACTGCAAGGCGCAGTCAATTAGTGGACAAAATCCTGACGGATCGTGTCCAACGAAACAAAATCTGCTAATGTAAGTATGTATGTACCTTTAATAAAATTGCGAGCTTTTTGTGAGGTCCACTACCTGCATATTTAGTCAAGAAAGGTGGCACACAGGTAGACACCGAAGGATTTTTTTTACTGATTTGCATACATTTTAAATTTTCCACAACTGTTTTTGTAATTGTTGCTTAATAGCCTTCAATACTCTCTGCGCAATTCATAAGTCATTGTAAATTGACTTCATCTATCCAGTTCTAGTCAGTCGCTCCTTCGTGAATCTCGTTAACGCCCATGTTACAGAAGGAAAGGGATGCATCTTACAAATGTAGAAAAATTCAAATGGATTCCACTACCATGTGGATTTCAATCGCATTTGCAAAGGAAATTCCCTACATTTTCTATCGCATTACTATCCTATAAGTAACTACTACAATGTACATTCTATGATACTTGCGTTATAGGTACTTGCGTTGCAGATTTTTTTTTCATGTTTGCAGATTTGTCGAAATATTTTCATGGCAACACTGCCTGCAGGAGCAAGTACAAAATTCACTTATCGATTTACAATTAGTACGAGTACTTTCTACTTTCGTCCTTTTCTCTTTCACTAATGTCAATGTACTCGTACTATGCCCTATGCGTCCATTCTCCTCAAACAACTACATTCGAAGACGAGTTAAGAAACAAGAACCCATCGGCTGCCAGAGGCTATTGCGGAATTGGGTGGATCTCCGTTCACTGGAGAAATAGCAAGGATTCCGCGAGTACTTTTTGTACCGACGTGTACTGACGGTGCGGGCGGACGACTGTTCAACCCTCGTTGAGTTGTTTTTTTTTTTTTTGTCTGAACAAACTGCCTGCCTGCCAGTGCTCGTCTTTTGTTCAGGCATCAGGAGCACAGCACAGTGCCTGTGCCAGCCAAATGTGCGCAATGTGTTGGAACTGAGAAAGTGTACATAAAAATCCTATACAAACACAAATGCAGTACACATAACAAACAGAAAAAGGGGAAAGTTAAATCCAGGATATTTTTAGGGATGGGTTTGATGGCGCCCCTTAAAATTAATTTTAGAATCTAATCGCTTTTTGAAAAATACCAAGAACACCTCCAGTGCGTTGGGCAACAAAACACCTCACACAAGTGGCACAACCTCTATGTCTGCACACAGGAAGGGTCCATGCCCTTTTTATGCTTCGCTTCTTGTTTGTCGTTTTTCTCCATGGTTTGGTTTGGTTTACCATAGGTAAGAAAAAAAATAATGTAGTCTGCCACAAAATTCGCAATCAGAATTTTATTCTTTTGGAACTCGCACTTGGTTTATTCTGATCGCTTCTGCTTCTGAGACCGGTGTTCTACAGTTAAAATGGACAAAACAAGGAAACGCAAAAGCCGGTTACACTAATTTATTATTTCTTATTTGCACTCTACACGAGCGTATATGTGGGGAATTAAAGTCTGCACTTACATTTTGTTTTTAAAGAAATTGCTTGCACTGGTAAATCCAATTTTCATTTAATTACTGTGAACTTACGCGTGGAATTGTTTGTATTTAAAATGCAATGCACGGGAAAAATAATTTTTCTTTCCGTTTTTTATTTTGCGTTACACCCTTTTTTAGCCAGAAAAAAAAAACTCAAACTCAATCAAACTGCAAAATATGAGGGAGATAAACACTCGCGTTAACAACCTGCACACGACTCCGTCTCAAACACGAATGAAATTGTCCACTCGGTTTTCGTTGAAGGAAGCCAGTTCGTCGACGCGGCTGGTTGCGTTGACGGTGAAAATGGTTGACAGCAAGTTGAATGCAACTTTCGCCGTTCGTCTGTTGGTTGGTTGATGAGAATTGCGAATTGCAATTGGAATTGGAAGGGCAACGTCGAGCCACAAGCCAGAATTGGGTACAGTATTGCCATAAGCATATTTGTAAATGATTTTTTGTGTTTTTTTAGTTGGAAACTAAAAATGTTTATTTTTCTCCCAACGAAAAAGATTTGAGAAAGGTAAACTTTCCCATATTTGTGTTCCATTAGTTGTCTCTTACATGCTAAAGGACGATTCATGATTTCGTTTGAAAGAATTAAAAAATGTGTAGACTAGATCAAACCGATGTTGCATGTTATTTTATGAAAACTTACGGTGCGGAGAATATTTTTAAGTAATTTTCGGGAAAGTGTGAAAAAAATCAAAATCGCCCGTGAAAAAAATGCTTGGTCTGTCGGATAGATATGTCAGATGGTTTTAAAACAAATTTCTGATATTTTGGTGGTTGGACGGACATATCTGGTAATGTGCACGCTTGTCTGTCCGACAAATTTAATTTCTGAAATGTATTTAAAGTGGTGTGGTTGTTGTCGAAGAAATAAAAATGGCTGTGTATGGAAGAATTTGAGACACACAATCTCACATTTGCATTTGCCCGAAGGATGCCTACACCGCATGCGGGACTGACTTCAACCCTTTCTATATACAGTGGATGTCCAGTTTAACGAATATCCGATTTAATAAATTTCCAATACAACGAATCAGACTTTTCTCATTGATGGCTCTATATTACGAATGATGCAAAAAATGTCTGCTCGGTTTAACAGATGCTTTACAATTTCTGGTTAAAAAAAAATAGTTTGTGATTTTTGTGCATTTATCCCTACTTCTGTTATTTTGTCTATGTGAATTAATTTCTCTTTTCTTATAATAAACACATTGGTATTGGTATACATTATTAGATAGATAAACGACGATCGATTTAACACATTTTTCGATTTAAAGAAAGGCTGTGCATTATATAATTCGTTATATTGGACGTCCACTGTATTTGATAAATGATATCCAGTTTCATTTTGGGATGTGTATTTGCTCCCTTAAAATGTTTTAATACTAATATTAAGTGATTTATGTTACCTAAGTTTTTAATTTTCTGAAAGAACGATTATTGAATGACGTATGTATGTACAACTTAAATGGTTTTTTCAGTTATTTTATATACTGTTAATGCTTTTACTCTGTTATGTTGTTAATAATAAAATAAGACTGTATAAAAATAGTGCTTTATTGGCAAATTCAAAAAATCGCAAGTAAGTACAAACGGGGAAAAAACCGGGGAAAGAGAAACGTTAAATCGGGGAAAAATTTTGTTATTCATGCAAAAAAAAGGGAATTCGTTCCACCAAAACCTGGCGATGCTGGATAGGCCTGCTTTGCCTTATATGTACCTATTCAGTTTTGGCACTTTGAAGTGAAAACATCAGAATGGCAGAGAGAAAAACATTAGGTCTGTTCCTTTACTTTTTGCTCCAAAAATAGTAAATAATTGAATTTCAAGGAGTGGGGGTAAAATTCTCTCAGAGTAAGGCAAAATCACCAAAAAGTAAAGGAACGCGATTAACCACAAAAGCTGCTACAAACGAAATGTCATAAACATATGTGCAGCAAAAGTAAACACAGTGTTGTTGTATGATTTTGGATTTTACAGAAGGATTTTACAGGGGTGGACCCTGATGATTTCCCAGAACCAATACAGTATGCAATATATTGCAAAATGCAAATTTCAACATCCAGAACGTTCAACTTTCATCAATGTTCCTTTTCTCTCCATTTTTTTACTTTTTGAGTTAAAATAAAAAAATGCAAATAATTCAAACAAGTGAAACAGCTGACTTTGACAGATAGTTCAATTTCTACTGGAACAAATTTGTCCAGTAAGAAATAGTAAGATTTTTTAGTGAGGGGAAATTTTTACTCTCTCGTTGCCTCTCTTTTACTACTTTTTTGTGTAAAGGAACGCGATTTATCTAAAACCAGTAAGAATCAGTAACAATTTTCAAGTAAAGGTACAGACCTATTTAGTTTAAAAGAAAAAAAATGGAGATTGGAAAGGCGTATGAAAAAGATAATTCATGCAGACATAAAATGTAAATTTACTCATAAATCTTAAATTAATAAAAAAAAAATGTTTATATCGGGCCACTCCTCTCCCTTTAGGCGGACACTCCTCTTGAGTGGACAAGAACTGTCCGACGGTCACTGTCCGCCCAAGAGAGTTTTCGCTGTACTACATATAATATTCGTAGCCTATATAAAAAGTTGCTGGGTATTGAAAATCTAGACAAGGAAGTCACATAAGCGACGATTAATTTGTTCCTAACTGAATTCCAGTCAGCGATGGAAAAGTCGATACAATTGTATCGAATTTGATACAAATGAGTTTGTTCAAGTACAAAAGTACAATTTGTCTTAATTCGATACAATTAATCAATCAGTATCTTTCAAATTCTTTTGCATGTTGTATTTTCTGAAAAAAATCGAGTCAATTAAAAACGACACATACATTATATTTGCATTAAGTTTTACACAAAGCGTTAACTGGATTGACTTCAAGTCGAAACTTGCGAAATAAAAAACTTAATAAGGAACTCATCCTGTTATGAATTTGATGTACATGACGTGGCAATATTTTGAGCACAAATGTGTGAAATGAGAGCATTCATCCTGAAGAGCTCATAAACTTGACTATGAACTGAACATGTGTATTAAACTAGTGTTTTTTTTAGAATTTAGCTTTGTTCAGTGAGAAACAATTAGAACAGAAAATCACAGATTCGTGAAAAAAGTCACATCAAAGTTAGCACAGAAAAGTGTAGCCCATATGTTAGTTGTCAAAAATGACGATTTCATTGTCGATTATTGTACTTATGTGTTATGTTTTCCAAATTATTTATAGCGTTTTCCAACAACTCGTTTCCCCTTTTCCGATTGAATTTCGATAATCATTATTATTTGGATAACAAATCGATAATTTTATTAGATAAACTCTGATTTTGTGATCTTGCATTTGGTAAACTTTTCTCGTCGATTCAGTTTTTACTTCGAGTTAAAAAATCAAATATGCAATCACAGCTACCTACCTCAAGAGTAGGTGCAAGATTTCCTGTATTTTTCTGTTCTACACAACCTCACTCAACACAAAGCAGATCAGTTTTGGACAGAAATTCCTCTCACTGAGCACAAAACCTTGTACTTTTCTGCCCAGAACAGCCTCACTGAACAGACATTTTGTTATGAAGTTATTTATGTTAATGTATTGTTAATTTATTTTCGTTTGGTTATGTTTTTGAAAAAGAAATATTTTGAGGTTATCTTATATTTTTCATGCGGAAAATAGTTTTCAATACAATTGGCTCCATTTCAGTACAATCTTAAAACAGTTTTAAGTACAATTCAAAAATGTCATTTTCCATCCCTGATTCCAGTCAGTTTCGAATATCAATATGCAAACTCGATGTGTATTCCAGTTGAAATTTAACCACGAGTTGAAGATAGCCATACTCGGAAAAGTTCGAATAGGGTCTTCTTTTAACTTTCAGAAGTCCAGTTCCGCCGCTGATAGTTCCACCATCTCAACATTAAAGTAAGTTCACACTCGACTTGTCAGAAGAATTTTAAATGCTGATAATATATTTAGGTTAACAGTACATAATGCATATCTAATTCTGCAGCCTTCTAGTTATACAGTAATTGATTCCAACTGCATTCTAACAAGATAAATCAAACTCGACGACGACGATGCCATCGTAATAAATCTAATTTTTATGCCACCAACCACCACCGCGTCAGTAACTAACCATGACCATGACAGTTGCATTTGGTTAAATAAATAAAATTTAATTGTAGTAAAACTCACTCACAAGGTGTTCCGACGATAATAAAATATTTCTTTTACTGTATCCACGCCAGGAATCATTGAGAATGTCTAAGCAGCTAATACTCAAATCCACGGTCTAATAAATTTTGAAGATGTTCATCTAACCGCGCACCTGCTCATTGGGCGCACCGCATCTCTACGGAAGTGTGGTTGATATCCAGCAGCGCTAAATGCATTGTGCACGTTTTGCACGAACCGACTATGCCGCGAATGGGAGTGTGAAACGAATGCGTTCCAAGTGCAATTAGACGAGTGTATTACTCCAAATATCGCGCATTTAGATGCCAATTGGTTGGCGTAGGCGCATAAGTGCAGGTGTGGAGCTACTACCATACTAGGTATTGCGTGTTCGAAGTAATGCTCCAGCCTTTTAGATGTAAGAGTAATTAAAGAACTAAAATAGGCCTTATCTTTACACCAGAAAAAGATAAAACAAAAAAATACACCTGTTGTATTTTGGTATTCAGCATCATTGACATGTTTCAGTGAATAAATTACATATGTACGTTCGTTCATATCTATTGTTATGTGACTTCCTATCCATGTGTAGGACAGTCGAGCCATCAGCAAAGTAATTTGGTTCAAGACGAAACGATAAACAAGAACAACAAGGAATAATGTAATCACATTCCATTTAAATGAAACTTTAAGACTAAAAATCATAACCGATGGAAAAACGTCGTGTCGTTAGTTATGATGCAAACCATGAAGTAAACAACAACTAATTACACCTGATTTGCCATGTCTCAAGCATGCAGTTTGTATACTGTATATTGTACGGTACCGAGAAAACTAAATGAGTATGGGAACATTCCACACTTAACGGTTTTAGAGCTAAAACTAATAAGAAACTGAAATAGCAATAAAAAGGGCTAAAATGAACTGTTGTCTAGAATTCATTGTACAGCTCAAAATTAACGTACAAAACGACGTAAGGAATGGAATAACACTGGAGAGAGAGCACTGGTGCAGGGCTGGCAAGGTGAGTAATAAGCAAGTATTCGTACTACCCTCTCAAACACTGTGCTCATGTACTCCCCTCGTCTTGATGATTGTAACCAGGGTTACCTCTGAAAATTTCCGGAAAGAGCCAAAAAGGGGTACCTGGCAAAAAAAGGGGTCCCATATAAAATTAAAGAATAAGACGGGCGGGGGATAAGTATTATTTTATTAGTTTTTTTATTTGTAGTCCAGTTGCTTAAAAATATAGAAAGCTTATACATAAAAACACAAAAAAATCAGTTAATTTAAAAAAAAGCAATTCAAAAGTAACAAAAACAAACAAAAGTTATGATTTAGTTAACCTAATTGTAAGGAATGAAAGCCCTAAACTTCTGAATTTAATTCAGGACCCACTCTTCTAACTCTTCGTTTTCCGAAACATTTAATGCAGAATGCGGATAGCATAGATTGGTAGGTCTTTTTTTTATATTAACAATAGTAAAAATGAATTACGACAAACGAAACGCACCACCTTTTTGAATAGGTCTGTTTTCAGGTCTGCTAAAAAAAATGAAGGAATTTAAAGAAAGTGTCCGAAAAGGGTCAAATTTCGATCATTTTCAAAAAGGCTGGTCCTGAGGTCCGTGCCATCAAAAAAGGTTCAATTTGACCCCAAAGGGTCCCAAAGGTAACCCTGATTGTAACACGCAAGCAAATCTATATACAGATTAACATCTTGTATTGTTGTACGCAACGAGCAAGAGATGCTCCTCGCCAATCCTGTGCATGTAAATAAGATGATTGTACTCCCCTATAAAATATTTTAATTTTTTAAGACAATTAAGTTGTAATTTAAGTACAATTTCATCATTGAACAGTACTTTGTTAAAATACTAACATATCGTGTTACAATGGCCAAAATAAGTATAAAGACAGACATTCTCAAACTGTTCAATTTGATATAGCGACTGAACTGCTTATTTTTTATTTAAAGTGCGTGAACATAATTTAACGGTTATTTCACATTACTTAATCTTAATTTAGGCATGCCCCATTTGACTTCGGAAGAAATAACAGTTATTGCTTCACATAAAAAGCATGGACTGTCTTACTTAGTTGGCACTACAGCTCGAGGTGAACCTGGGCCTGCTTCTTGCAACCATTTGTGTGTGCGTGTTATATTTTTGCACGAATGGAAGGGACCTACAGTTTTTCGCCGACTCCGAACGGCGAGTTGAGAAGCTCACCGTGAAAAAACTCTTTTAGGTGTTGAACCCGGCCAGGAATTGAACCCGGGCAGCATTGCGTGGTAGTCCAACGCACTAACCACCACGGCCACGGCGACCACATGGCCTATCAAATCGGTCAATTTTGTAGAAGATAAGACGATCTGTTTCCGTTGTGTGTAATTTCCTCAATTTGGGTGAAAATTATAGCTCTGCGGGATGATCCGGTCGACCAATCCTCCTAAGTGTCTGTAACAAAAATGCTTTTTCACGCGAAGTCAGGCGAAACATGCGGATTGCCGGTCAGATAAGAATAAGGCGCAAGTTGGAACTTCCGGTAACTGTAAGAAGAGTGCAGCAAGTGTCCTCATAGTCTCAGCTTTTATTAGGTCTGTTTGGTGTGCAGTAAATTTACGTAAATTTACTGAACCTGTCAAAAATCAAGAGAATAGTGAGCCAAATGAGAGTGTCACACCACATGCTACACCACATCCATGTAGTAATCCCGGGACATCTGTCAAACAGCCATCTGACAATTCGTGAAGTGTCAATCTTCATTTTTGTTTGTGTAATTAGAAGTTTCTGAGAGGACTTTCAGCGCCTCCTAGATGTGAAACAGGCCGTAATGTAGCAAAACTACACGTGGTGCTCTTGGCTTACAATTTCGGCTGCCAAATGTCATTTCGTATGGAAAAATCGGGTGAAATAGTCTTTCGGGAGAAAGAATTTATAAATTAAGAGTGTTGTGAATATGATAAATTAGTGAAAGTGGTAGCAAAATAATCACAAATAAAGAATGCACACGAAGTGCTAAAAATGTATACAAAAATATTTTGCAGTTTTGTGTTTTTTTTTATTACAAAGTTGACCTCATACTTGTTTCATGTTTTAATGGCTGTCATCTACGCGTTCCCCTTGTTTGTAGATTTTTTTTTTTTAGATTTTATTGACTTCAAAAATAAATACAATTTACATTTTCTTAGCTTTAGGTTTGACTTAAGTCCTTATATGGTTTGGCCGAAGGCCGTCTACCAGACTGACATTTATATTATAATTTATACATAATAAAAAAAAACTATTTACATTTATTGTTTACTTCCTGCAAATTCAATTATTTACAATTTTCTGAGAAAGATTTTTAAAAAGTTTCCTGAACTATGCATGTTCTGTAACGAATAGCTCCTAAGCAATATTGATAAAGAAGGTCCCAACTTCGTTCACCGTTCAGAATGTTGATCGTTTCCTCTAAATTAAGCGTGGCTACACCAAAGAAGCGTTTACGGAAATCCTTGAGTAGGTATTGGGCAAACTCCCAGGAAATGGAACACATCCTCCCGTTCTTTACGATTGCATAAGTCACACAATAATGGTAGCTCTGGTCGATGTGGAATGTAGTTCAAACTAAGGAGTTCACCTCTTACTTTAAATAACAAGCTGATTTTTTCAGAAGTGTTGTCAGCTAAGAAGTAGGTTTTTTGCTTTAAGAAGTGGTTTACTTTACTGTAGTAAGCCCTGTAGATTGACGATTCGGCTTCTTTGATGTACCTATCATACATCATATTACCAGCTTTCTTCAGCAAGTCATCAAATTTTGTTTTAAATGAATCGGGGTTTTCGTCGGCTGATATTAAAAATGTTGATGAGCATTCGATTGCCAGTTTGTTCCACTAATTTACACATGTTCCACCCGAATTTATAATTTGTGTTAGAACTAGTCTTGGAATCCTTTCTTCGCTCATCGCCATAACTTTTGCCACATAGTTGAAATGCATTTTAAGGGTGTCCAAAAAGAGGGCGCTATTCCCGTTTCAAGATATAGCATATAGTTTGGTGATGTACTGGGCAGTCTGAAGGTACTTTTAATAAAATAACGAAGGAACTTTTCCACGGCTTCAAAAGAACGATATCCCCATGCCTGTGTTCCATAAACAGCAATTGCGGTTGCTCTAAAGACTTTATACTTAGCTATGTGAGAAACGTTATTCTTAAGGATGCAACTTCTCCACACAGAACACATAGCACGCTTGGCTTCCGCTAATTTGGCTTGTAGATGCTTATGTAGACTTAGGTTAGAAGCAATCAAGACTCCCAGATACTTATACTCCTTGACTATTTCTGTTGACTCCTCTTCAAAAGTTCACTTTTCCCTTCTGGAGTATCTCCCGCCGCCGTTTCTGAATATCATCATTTTTGACTTGGAGAGGTTAACCGATAGATTCCAGGTTTTGCAGTAGCGCTGGAGCCTGTTTATCATCAGCTGCATCCCGTCTATAGTTTCAGCTAGGAAAACTATATCGTCAGCGAATATCAGTCCTGGAATATTCTTTCCTTCCATGGCAATACCAGCATTCACCGAGTCAGCTATGTCATTTATGTATAAATTGAAGAGAAGGGTACTTAGAACACATCCTTGCTTAACGCCCATCGACGTACCAAACTCTTCTGACAGAGATTTTCCGTTCCATATTCGCGCATGATTTTCCTCGAAATTGCTCTAATGACAGATATAATCCTTGTTGTGATTCCATATTTGTAGAGTTTATAAACAAGTACTTCTCGGGGTATTGAATCGAAAGCTGCCCGAAAATCCACAAAAAAAGCATACAGCTTTTTTCCTTTGCTTATATAATAGTCGGCTACATTCATTAGCGAAAAGATTTGGTCCACTGTCGATTGGTTTTTTCTGAACCCCGCTTGAAAAACGTTTAAGATACTCTTGGTTTCGACCCATTCACTATTGTACAATATTGAGCCAAAGTGCTTCGACGCTGTATTTAAAAATGAGATGCCTCTATAGTTTTTCGGATCGTCAATGCTCCCTTTTTTGTGTAGCGGCAATATAATCGCCTTTTGAAAACTCGAAGGGACGTCAGCGGTCTCGAAAATTCTGTTATACTCCGTAGTAAGTAGTCGTATGAATTCTGGTGTAAGATGTTTAAAGTATTCAATCGGTATTCTATCTTCACCGGGCGCTTTAGCTTTTTTGGCATTTTCAATAGCCGTTTCTACCTCCGCTTGGGAAATTGGTGCATCTAGATATTCATCAACTATTAAAGGTGCTGCATACTGAAACGACGGTGATATTTGATTTGTAGTTAGCAACTTCGTAAAGTGAGCTTTAAGCTCTTCAATGTGCAGAGCCTTGGCAGTTAAAATCTTTTTTCCACTCACAAGCCTTATTGCTTTCCAGAACTCCATTGAGGATTTCGCTTTGTTTATTCTTTCAATGTTTCTTTGATCAAAATTAAGTTTTTTCACGTTACAAAGCTCTTTGAAGTTTTTGTTTGCCGTTGCGTAGAGGAATCGAAAGTTAGTATTGTTGGTCGATCTGACTAATTTCAAATATGCAAAAGATAAATTCCTAGCTTTCAAGCATTCGCTGTCAAACCACTTTTGTTTATTTTCCAAAATCTTCCTTCCTGATTTCTGTTGAGGAGTCGCTTTCTTGATGGCATTCATTAAGGTGTCCATGTCAAGATTACCTGAAGCGTTCATGCCCAACTGAGTTTCAAGCTGCCTGTCTAGATTATGTTGAAATAAATCTCTAAAGCTGTCTTTCCAATGTAATTTCGGGAGGAGCCCAAGCGTAGGTTCAAAAGTTTCACCACCTGATGATCTAATTCTAAACGACACCTCTAAGGGCATGTGGTCTGAGAACGTTTTTACTGCCACTATAAATTCATCAAAAATGCAGGCCCAGTTTCCAGACAAAAAACAATAATCTATCACAGAGCAGGCTTCTCCACGGATAAAAGTGAATTCCCCAACTATCTAAAGCATCTGCTAATTCAAGAATTTTATTCCCCTTCGAATCGCACACCTCGTCCTTTGATCTTCGATCGCAGTCAATACGGATTGTGTCTACACCGCTATTAAAAGTGTTCTGTGACAAGCCTATTCTTCCATTAAAATCGCCGATTAGCATAAGATTTGATGCTCCCAGCACATTAACAAGATCACGTAGTTTGTCGAAGTCGCGTTCCCAATGGCTACAGTTCAAATAAATAGGTACAACGTAATAAATCGTGCCTTCCATTTTAATTTCAAATATTCGGGATTGCTCTATGTTCTTAAACTTAATTACAGCATCTTTGAGGTGTTTTTTGTAGCCGAACAGCTCGCCTCCAGATCCCCTACCAAAAATACTAGTTTTAACAGCTGGTATGCATTCTATTTCGTGGCTCATGAAAATATTCTTAAAACTAGTTTCATCATAATTAATAATATGTGTTTCCAATAAAATAAATATATCGAATTGCTTAATATAATTAAAATATTCAGTAAATAGACTTTTGTTTTTTAGCCCAGCGACATTATAACTTAAGATTTTAAGCATTGAAAAATTAACGATCGCCTGGCAGACGGATTCTTCTCAGTTAAATGACGTTTCGTGTAAACACCCACTTGTGTGTCCACCCTCAGTTCGCACTGCAGCTCCAGTCTTCATTGTGTTTGCTCCATTAATATTTAACAAACTGACATTGCTGTCATTCCTTGACGTTGACATTTCTTTATTGTTGATTATGCTATTTTGTCAGCTTTGTCAGCTTTGTCAGCTTTTACATTGGCCGAGAAAGGTCGGCTGACTTATCGTTATTCTCTTTTGGGCTCGGGCCGTACTTATACACGTCCCGATTCCGACAGCCGACTATTTAATCCTTTTCTCCCTTCATTCTTAACGCGCTGTGTTCGGAAGTTGTTGCTATCAGTATAGAACTAAAAACAAAAAAAGTCTTTAAAATGCATGGAAAAAATATTGAAATTTTGAATGATTAGATATAGTGTAATTATGGTTTTATTGACGTCTTGGATCTAGACGGTAGCAATGACCAGCGAATACTTCTTGATTTACTTAAATGCTGTGAAACATCACCAGATTTACCTAAGAAAAGGAAGAAAAATCAAAATTTCAGTAATTGAATTTGCTTCCTTAACCATTTTAATATAATCTAGATGAGCTAGATTATAAAGATTTTCGTGCATTTGAAAATGTAAAATCAAATGTTTGATTAAATCATGAGACCACTCAAAACTTTCCATAAAACACAGAAAACTCACCGAACACAGTCTCTAAAAAAATTCGTCCGGCGACACGAACTCAACTCCGAGAACACAAGAATAAAGCAAGTGAATGGAAATCGAAACGAGATAAAAGAGAACACGCAAAAATCGTCTTGGTTGCGCTACCCAGCCGAGGCGAGCTACCCCCTGCACTTCTCACCTTCCTTTCCATGACATTCAAGTCCCGGCCGATCTTTCTCGGCCAATGTAAAAGGTGACTTTTACATTGGCCGAGAAAGGTCGGCTGACTTATCGTTATTCTCTTTTGGGCTCGGGCCGTACTTATACACGTCCCGATTCCGACAGCCGACTATTTAATCCTTTTCTCCCTTCATTTTTAACGCGCTGTGTTCGGAAGATGTTGCTATCAGTATAGAACTAAAAACAAAAAAAGTCTTTAAAATGCATGGAAAAAATATTGAAATTTTGAATGATTAGATATAGTGTATTTATGGTTTTATTGATGTCTTGGATCTAGACGGTAGCAATGACCAGCGAATACTTCTTGATTTACTTAAATATACTAATAATACTTAAAACATCATCAGATTTACCTAAGAAAAGGAAGAAAAATCAGAATTTCAGTAATTGAATTTGCTTTCTCAACCATTTTAATATAATCTAGATGAGCTAGATTATAAAGATTTTCGTGTATTTGAAAATGTTAAATCAAATGTTTGATTAAATCATGAGACCACTCAAAACTTTCAATAAAACACAGAACACTCACCGAACACAGTCTCTAAAAAAAATTCCTCCGGCGACACGAACTCAACTCTGAGAACACAGGAAGATAAAAGAAAATACGCAAAAATCGTCTCGGTTGCGCTATTCAGCCGAGGCGCGCTACCCCCTGCACTTCTCACCACCCTTTCCATGACATTCGGGTCCCGGCCGATCTTTCTCGGCCAATGTAAAAGGTGACTTTAATTTTCTATTTGTAATTTGTGTAATAATGTTAATAAAGAATGCGGAATTTCTCCGACGTACCGTCCCAATATGGCTAGACTGTCGTTATTGCTTCCATTCTTGAGCCCTTGAGTTGAATCCCATGTAAAAACAGTGTCTTCCACATGTAGCCTATCGTCTCTCAAAAAGATTTTCAATTTAGGTTTCGACTCGCGTAGCACCTTCATTATGGATACCAACTTGCTTCTTCTTTGGCGTGCACTTATTTGTATATTGGAAATAAAGTGCTTAAAAAGTGCGCGTTTTTCGGATAATATTGAATAGGTGTAAATGCATTTAAATAAATAAGTTGTCCAGGTTCCCCAGTTTAATCCGCAATTACATGTACATCATACGTCGCGTTCTTTCCCTTTGTCTCAATAATCTGCGTGGATAAATGTACCTATTGCGTTTCCACGAGATGGTTACCCCGGGTCATTTTAATAAATTTAAGTTGTAGTTTGTATGTATGTACATATGTACCATTTAGGCTAAAAGTATATTATTTTTTCACGTATGTCTATTATATTTTTAAATAATTTACACTAATTGCACATCTAATCATTTTGCCATTTCTTTTTGTTGTATATTTGGTAATTACATTTTGAGTTTGCTATATTATTTACTTGCAGTATGTAATGTATAGAATTATCCCTATTATTCCATTTAAACAAAAAAAGTATGAAATGGTCTAAAATGTATACCTGTCTTGAGTTAACATGTACATCCGATTTGTTTAAAAATTATACATATAAATAATCAAATGCTTGTTAAGCAGGAAAATATTGTAACTATCTGTAAAGTAATTAAGTAAAATTTGGTACACGATATTATAATGTATAAGGTGTGTATTTTGTATATCGTTTTTATTCAAATAAATACATGTCTTTTATGTCTTTTGTTTTATTTTGCTTGTATTTTCTTCTCGGAGGTGGTCCTTAAAGTTAACAATTGGAATGGCATTCTCTTATTGGAAGGTGGATTTTTTTCAGCGTAGCTACGCATAAAATAAGTAAGTATGAAACTTGTATAATTCGCTGCACCCCGAAGTTTTATTTATGTCCATAGAGACAGTTTAAACTGAGGTTTAAACTGTGAAGGCAAACTTACGGTCTAGGTTTGATTGAAAAGTGGATCGCTACAATTCAACATTTTACCAAACAAAATCGTAAGCATCCCATTGAAAGCTAAGAAAAATAGTTATTTAATGTCAGCTATTTTGTTAAGTTTCGAGACACAAATATATAAAAATACTTAACGTCATTTTTTGCTTAAGTACTGTACATCTGAAATTACTCTTGGCTTCCATATCATTGACACTTTTTTCTCGCAATATTTTCCAATCAAAATATGCTACGTTTACTTAAAAATCTAATTAAATTTTTATGAAATTGAATAGTCTGCTTTACTTTATTCTAAAATGTAAAACTTTTGAGTTAAATTAATGAACTTTTAATTCAAGAAACTAAAAGAAATGAGATGGAAAAATGCTCTTGGCTTCCGTAGTACATTTGTTTACATTTTCTGTAAGCCAAGAGGTGCACGTGGCATTTGACATTTTTCCAGAGCATTACGGCCTGTTTCACATCTAGGAGGCGCTGGGATTTTCCCCCACTTTTCAAATTATTTACTATTTGACAGATGTCCCATTTGGATCACGAAAAGCACACCACAGACCTATTAAATTTCTCATATAATATTTTGACGTTTGGGTTTGTCGTTCAGATCACTTTACAAAAACATACCAAAGTCGATACTAACTAATACACAGGCAAAAATGTGTTTATGAATAACGAAAAGTTATAGCCGGCTTTTTTATTTATAGCCGGCTGTAACTTTAGTCGGCTATAGGCACTATTCATGGGCTGACTATGAATTTGCGCCTATATTTTTTTCGAATCATGTACGAACATAAATTCTAGAAGATTTTAATATCAAATACTTGTTATTACCTACAAATTTATGGCAAAGGCAAATATATTGCACAAATCGAACAGCCACCCCACCCACACACACCAGGAATTCCATTCAAAGTTTCGAGTATCGAACGTCTTGTTCGCAATCGTTTGTCGTTTGGCGATATTTTCTTATGTCAAAATATTTGTCAGCTGCCAGTTGATATAGCGGGGTTGCTTTTTAATTTTTTTGCGTGAATTTTCAATCGAGTTTTTCTCTGTCCCTTTTGAAATTAAACGGGGGAAATAGTAATCAAAAGTCAATTTAATATATAATAATAAAAATAAAAGAAACCGAATGGCTGTAGCTGGGTTTACAAGTCAAATATAAAATGTGAAAAAGTTCATATTCGCTCAGTCCTCTTTCCTTGCAGCAAAACATTTTCTTCGTTGTTTCTTTACATTCCACGTTAAAACATAGATTTTTCACAATGGATATTGTTGGCTTAATACGATCTTCATACAGGGATTACGGAACCATATTCTCCGATACATGGATACATTACATTTCGCTAGAGATTCGAACTACGGTAAGTTTTTTTTTTTGTTTTTTATATCTATAATCTTTGTAGCTGCGCCTAGTGTGGCCTCAACCACCCCACGCAAGATACAATTATACATTGCCAGTAAACAAAATATAAAAAAATGGAATTAAAATCATTATGTAAGCGTCATTTGGAGGACGATGTAAGAACCTGCCAAAGCCATTGACATTGCTCGTTTGTTTATATCGTTTTATTGCACTTTAATCTTGACGCAACCGGGCAAAGTGTTGTTTCCGCATTTCTCTACGCGAAGATTAAAAATATTTGCTACCACATTGTGAGAAACGCGACTGAGGGTCTAATTAAGCAACAACAAAAAACTCTGAATTGGTTTGCCCTGTTGGGTCTCGGCAAGCATGGTTTTGATTGAATTAGCAACTTTTGGATTTTTTTTTTAATGCTAAATTTGATAATCTACATTCAATTGAAATCGATTGTCAATTAGGCCGAGAACTAAGTTGACCGTGTGACACAAATAAAGAAGGCAATCGTTTTAAATGATTGAACAAAAAGGTGGTTTTGGTATGTTAATTTTAAATTTACATGGAAAGTACATGTGTAGTGTGAATACTGGCTGCGAGAAATTGCTTCTGAATTATCAGGAACTACTATACGTGTTTTCCAGCTCACCATTTTGCATTGAAACAATCACTGACATATAACCTGACAACTATGGAGGAACAGCACGCAATAATGAAGATGTAACTTTTAATTTTTAGAAGGGAAATCGACTAAAAAAACCTTCAATTAGGATTAAGTGCATAAAGCAAGCCATTTTATTTTGTTTTTCTCTCTAATTGCTACTTAAGGTACACCAAAAAGAGGAGAACAAATGAGGCCTTAAGAATAGGGGACTATCTGAGGATGTTTCCTGTCGGCATGAGGGAGAAACATAGACTCTGCGAGCGAATCCCTTGCGGTGGCAATTGGTATAGTAAGCTCATCTAAACTCGCATTAAATATGAAACGTGGAACCCAGAAAGATTACGTATCTGCAGGGTAGCTAAAGAGGCCTACCCAATTGTTCTATATACGTACATACATGCCTACATATACAAAGTATATACGTCAAGGCTTTGACCAGAAAATGGGTACTTAGTTCGCCACTGTGTTTGATGACCAAGTTTTGCTTTGAGAGGTCATAAAGCACACGATAAGGGTGTTAAGTGCAGTTTTGAATTTCGCCGCTGCTGAGCGAAGTGCTTTGTAGTTTAAGTGCTGCCAGGCTATGAGAGATAATAAAGGTAATTTTGTCACGTGTGCCAGCCAGAGTTGTTTTTTTAAACTCAACTACTGGTTGATTGCAAACAATACAGCCCGGAATATGTTATTGTACCTCACCGCTAATGAAAATCTTGTTTACCATCCGTAAATGAGATTTGGTCGTGTTTCAATAGATTGAGTATTTCCCTGGCATACCTAAGCGGAATGAATATTAAAATGTTTCTCTTCAGAATAATCTAGGGCAGCATGTCATCTGGTAGCAGTGTAAAACGTTTTATGTCTGATTCCTTTTAAGATGAGGGTTGCATGTTTTAAGGTACTTTAAATATTTCAAAATATGACAATCAAGAAAACTTTGTTCATAGTAATTCAACTAACGTCAATGTGATTAAAGTAAATTGATTACACTTTCAAATAATCTCTCAATTTTGTATACGATGAATGGGTTATAATCATTGACTAAATAGCAATACTAAAATTATTACTTGAACATATTAACGAAACGTTTCAAGCTGAGGTTTACGCCATCCGCCTTGATTAACCTACAGAGAGGCACTAAAAGCTTTGAGCTCCTGCTCTTTGGACTCAAGACTGGTTAAGTGTTGCTTCAATGCTCTCCAGTCCCTAGCTACTCACAATAAGGTGAAACTTTGGTGGGTACCTGGTCACAGAGGTATTGAAGGAAATGGGCTGGCTCGCTCAGGATCTACTGCCAAATTCTCAGGCCCGGAACCCTTCTGTGGCATAAACTGGGCAACAATCTCAGCCCTCAGCCCCATTGACCTTTGTACCCTTTGATACAATAGAACTTTTAGGTCGCAGTATCAGCCTTATGGCAAGATCCGTATACCGGTATACATATATATAAAAAAAAAACTAACGAAATTATTCAACATTCTCTTGTAAAATCATACTTAATACAAAAAAGAACGAACACAGCCTCAGAGTACGTAAATACATAAATGTACAATATACATACATTCATATGTATTATGTACATACCGGTATGTAACATATGTGCAATTTTATTTCTTTGTTAGAAATCATCTATGGCAAGGGTGCCCAAGGCTCTTTGGCCAGCCTTAGATCACAAAAAGACCAAAGTAATACTTGGACTGAATAGGGCAAAGTTATGAACTTTAATAGGAATACTTTCCGGACTTTGTCTGCTGAGAAAGCATGCCAAAAGAATGGAATATTCTAGTACGGACGCATGCAGATACTCCAATGACTTTGGCTCAGCGGAGGATATTGAAAATATCCTTTGTGAATGTCATGCCATTGCTCGTTCGCATAAAAAGATTTTAGGGAGTTACTATTTTGATATATTGAAAGAGGCGGGCCAAACTGGCCACAGTTAAATTTTAAAATTTTGCAGGGAAATTAAATGGTTAGATTTAGACGGAAATGTTTCGGTTTAGGTACCATCAATAGATGGTTCCAGGGGATCGCAATGGGCCCACCATGGTGACTAGTAGTGTTTTGTAATGACTCAGCCTCATAACCCCGTTCTAACCTAACCTAACCTAACCTAACCTTCCTACAAGTACGACAAGAAATGCGGTTGTCGAAGCCGGTCCTACTATAGAAGAACATAAGTACCAATAAGAGTTAAACTCCTTATAAAACTCGTTTTTTACAAATTTTTTTTGCACGATGAGTGTTAACATCACCAAACGTCTTTAATAATCCATTTCACTATCTCACCTCCGCTGATAATCATATTTTAACTTCCAAATTCTTTAACGTAGCGTCGGATCTGAGAGATGGATCTATGTACATATAACTTGTAACAATACAAAAACTCGTAACAATACAAAAAAAAAAAAATCATACCTTACAAACAGTTGTGTTGCACGTTTGCTACGAATGCAAAAATTTCCATCCACTAGTCTTCTGAACGCACCAATTGATCAATTGGTCAATTGTGGACTTTTCGTTTTTTTTGCGATAGCCAGTGGCTAGACAGAAACTACCTAGGGAAGAAGTAGAAGTGTAGCTCCTCTGTACTGGATTTATCCATGCCTCGATGGTGGGGATTTGTAGCTCCATCTACATTGTGTAGTATTGTCCCAATTAGCCATTGAAGTCGCATTTTGTTCGTCCTAGATCGTTGCCTCTTGTCGACTCAAGCATTTCCTGTTATAGATTAAGATCCCTAGCATCTCCACTGAGAGGATATGAATAAGACTATGACCATATCTGCTTCATCTGGGAGCGTTCGAAATCCACTGATCGTCTTCAAGCGCTACGTTATAATGTCCTCCTCCTTGTCCCATCCAACCCAAACCGGTGTATCGTATAAGAGGACCGAACTGACTACTATGCAGCACTTTGTCGTATTTGGATCTCATAGTCGTCTTAGACATGCCCGCTTTTTCGGTTGGGCTCACCGACCGACGTCTGTAAAAAAGTCTTGATATCCATTTGTCACAATCCTTTCAAATATTTCCTGTTAACATCCAATAACTAAAGTAACTTCTTCCCGATTTCAGGCATTTCTTTGCATATCGTTTGGCGTCCTGACATGTATTCTCATCATTTGGTACGTCTTTTATAAAAGATGGGCGCGTGGCAAAGCACGAGACGCTATGTTACTAGCACAAAACTCAGACCTAGGCCGGCTGAGGTTTCGAAAGCGTGACAAGATGCTCTTCTATGGGCGTCGTATGCTGCGCAAAGTGAAAAACGTTTCAGGTCAGGTATACGGCGGCCAAGGCCGTAAACGAAAGGCTGTGATGCGTTTCGCCAAAAGAATCCTCCAATTGCGAGGTGAAAACATGCCAATGCAACTTAAGACTGTTGAGCCACCAGCCGAGTACCTGGAAGAGACTATCGAAGGTAGTGATCGAGTACCACCCGATGCTCTCTATATGCTCCAAAGCATACGTATCTTTGGGCACTTTGAGAAGCCGATTTTCCTGAAATTGTGCAAGCACACCGAAATCTTAACTCTGGAACCAAATGACTTTCTCTTCTCCATCACAGACGCCGACGACAGCGTCTTTATTGTACAATCCGGTTGTATACACGTGTTTATCAGCAATAACGACGGCAGCACGCTATCGCTGAAGACAGTGAAAAAGGGAGAATCGGTTACGTCGTTGCTCAGCTTTGTAGATGTGCTGTCGGGTAATCCAAGTTTTTATAAAACAGTATCAGCGAAGGCAGTGGAGAAGACACAGGTTATTCGTTTGCCAATGCGAGCGTTCAAGGAAGTGTTCAACGAGAATCCCGATATTATGATCCGAGTTATCCAGGTGATAATGATTCGGCTGCAGCGTGTGATCTTTACCGCTCTACGCAACTACTTGGGTCTGACATCAGAGCTGGTGCAGAACAATATGCGAGTCAAGAAGACGCATGTGAATGTGAAAACATCACCCGCACACAGACGGTCGGACAGTTTTCAGCACACACTTTCCGATTGCAGTATACCACCCGACATGTTAGCCGACCTTGGAGATCCGCCACATTCTTGTGCCAGCAGCACTACCATTCGCCGCGGTTCAACGGCAAATACAGATTCAATTGATGTAAAATTGGTGCTTGCTTCGGCCGTCAGTAGTTTCCTAAAAGAGTTGGGCTTAGGCGAAGATGACCGTGGCATGTTGGAGGGAATTGTTGAAGTTCGAGAAATCGAAAGCGGTGTAACAATTGTAACCGAGGGAAATAGTGAGGTAAAGAGGAGGCCTAACAAACCTGTTGGAATTGAATTATTGTTTTGGTTTAATTTAAGGATGTAAGCCTTTGCTTTGTGATGACGGGATGTCTTTGTGTCTATCAAAACGCCGCTGATATCCCACGTATGGTTCAAAAAAATGATAAAAGTGAGGTGAGTTCAATGTATTAATGTGTGAGATGCATATAAAGTGCTTTACTTATTTGCTTAGGTATTTATTCACTTGGTGCATCCTGGGGAGATTGTTGGTGGCTTAGCTGTGCTGACTGGTCAAGGAAGCGACTACACGATCGTGTCCAAACAGGCGAGTCGTATTGCGCTTATTCCGCGACCTGAAGTCTATCAGTAAGTTTTATTTAGGTGAGAGCACTTTGATTTCTATCTATTTTTCTGGATTACAGAATTATGCGTGAGCGTCCAAACATAGTACTTGACCTAGCAAACGGGGTAGTTCGTCGTCTATCGCCTTTGGTTCGCCAGTGTGACTACGCATTGGATTGGATATTTCTAGAGTCCGGTCGAGCAGTGTATCGACAAGATGAGGTTAGCGACAGTACTTACATTGTCTTGAGTGGACGTATGCGTTCCGTCATAACACAGGCAAGTGGAAAGAAGGAAATTGTCGGTGAATATGGCAAAGGTGATTTGGTTGGCATCATCGAGATGATAACAGAGACACCACGCACCACGACCGTAATGGCTGTACGTGACTCGGAGCTGGCGAAGCTTCCCGAGGGGCTTTTCAATGCCATTAAGCTGCGTTACCCCATCGTAGTATCCAAGCTTATCAGTCTACTTAGCCATCGAATTTTGGGCAGTATGCAGTCTCGTTCTTCTGGCGCTGCTCCATTGGAAGCGAACCCAGTCACTCACAAGTATTCCACAGTGGCGTTGGTTCCTGTCAGCGATGAAGTGCCTCTAACTGCATTCACCTACGAAATATATCATTCGCTGTGTGCCATTGGTAAGGGTTGTCATGGGTATAGCGGAGTTTACAGACTAATTTTGTGGTTTAATAGGTCCCACGTTGCGTCTCACCTCGGAAGTTGTAGCAAAACAACTCGGTTCACACATTTTGGAGGCAAGCAACGAATATCGTATGACATCTTGGCTGGCGCAGCAGGAGGATAGAAATATAATAACTTTGTATCAATGCGACTCATCGTTAAGCCAATGGACGCAAAGATGTATGCGTCAAGCCGATGTGATATTAATCGTTGGGCTGGGCGACAGATCACCGACTGTGTGCAAATTCGAGCGCGAGATAGATCGCCTGGCGTTGCGGACACAGAAAGAACTTGTGCTACTTCATCCTGAGGCGACAAATGCGAAGCCATTTAACACGTTGCAGTGGTTGAACGCTCGTCCGTGGGTGACGAATCATCATCACATTCAATGCCCCAAGAGAATGTTCACCCGAACCAGCCAATATAGAATTGTGAGTTGGTAAGAACTGAGCTGTGACATGTTTAAATTCCTTTTCTTTTGCAGAATGATCTCTACAATCGAGTCCTAATGTCAGAACCAAATATGCATTCCGATTTCTCACGGCTTGCTCGTTGGTTAACAGGAAATTCAGTTGGGCTGGTTCTGGGAGGTGGTGGAGCACGTGGTGCGGCACACATTGGTATGTTAAAGGCTATACAGGAAGCTGGCATTCCAATTGACATGGTGGGCGGAGTTAGTATCGGCGCACTAATGGGCGCTCTCTGGTGTAACGACAGAAACATAACTAGTGTCACGCAAAAGGCACGCGAATGGTCCAAGGTGAGGGAGTTTTTTTTTTATACTTATACAACGTAGTTGCTAATGGTGGGTTTTCTTTGTCAAGCAAATGACAAAATGGTTCCTGCAACTGTTGGATCTCACTTATCCCATAACATCAATGTTCTCCGGTCGGGAATTCAACAAGACCATTCGAGGTACCTTCGGAGAGGTGTGCATTGAAGACTTGTGGATACCATTTTTCACCCTAACCACCGATATCACGGCAAGTTGCCATCGAATACACACAAACGGTAAGTTAACCGCTTCAAATCACCTCAACACATCACAAATCCACTTCAGCTTTTTGTTAACAACAAAAGAAAAGAATATGGTAATCGTCGTGCAATATTTCCATTCTCAAAGCATTCTGAGGTTTTTACATTTAAGCAAAATTGTTTGAGTTCCACTAATTGCTTCTGTTTTTCATATTTGTTTAGTCTCCATTTGTAATTGTTTCTGTTTTACACGCACACGAATACAAATCATTGGCGGTGCAATAGTCATGTGTCCTGTGGAAACAATTATGTGGGTTATTTCTTTTTTTTGTTTTGTTTTTTATTTTTGTATTTAGTTCGCATCTCGTCACATCATGCGTTGACAGTCAAACAGTTCTTCCTGTAAATTTGATTTTAGATTTTCGATTGTAGTGATAACCCAAACAAGCAATTTTGCAAATCTTTCATTTTCCAATACCGAAATTCCATTGTAAAAAAAAATATTAATTCTAAATCTAATGTCAATAAAAAAAATAAACTGTAAATAAAAGGATCCCTGTGGCGCTTTGTGCGAGCATCAATGTCTCTCAGCGGCTACATGCCACCACTCTGCGATCCCAAAGACGGCCATCTGTTGCTGGACGGAGGATATTTCAATAATTTGCCAGGTAATTAATTTATTGGTATAAAGATAAAATATTTTTTTTAGTATTGTCTGAATACACTTCGGCATGTTGAGGCAAATTTGTTGAGAGTGGCAAAAGTGAAAGGAAAATGAACGCCTTTTTTACCTTCGCGTAGCTTCCCCGCACAGTCTACTCCTAGTGTGTGTAGTGTATATGATTAGTTTTAAGTAATTGAACTTGTTGCATTTATTATAGCTAAAATTATATGTGTGTATGTCCTGAGTTTTAAATGAAGATTTGTATAAGGGAGGTCTCCTTTTGTATTTATTATTTTAAATCAGCATAATAAAATATCATGACTGGAATACATTCACTGTTACTTCGGGTGTTAAGTACATACATATGTATTTAACACCGTAGACTAAGGAGTGCCATCGAAAAAATTTACCCACTCTCATATTTAATTTACTTTCCAAAAACTACCGATAAATCAATGAAATGCTTCTTGTTTTATTGCTGGTTCTCCGTATATTATTTTTAGCTTTCATGCCATTGCTAATGGATAGTTAAGACAGTCGACATGGAATCTGAATTTGATGTAAGAAAAAATATTATAAAATTTCACTTAGCACACCGAAGTCGACGTATCTAAAAATCGCAAAAAATCTAAAAGTTAACAGAAAAAACGTTGCTTCTGGTATCAAAACTTATAAAGAGGATCTCTCAATTGAAAGAAATGAGGGATCTGGTCGAAAATACCCAAGAAAGGTCACCAAAATGTTGAAGCTTCTTCAAAAGAATCCGAACATTTCTCAACGAAATTTGGCAAAAAAAAAAATACGGGCTTGAGACTTACAAAGTCCAAACAGTTCCTGATCGGAACGCAAAATAAAATTTGGATGCAAAACATCGGGCAAAACTTTTGCAAACAAAATTTTTTACCAAATTTCCATGCACTATAATGGACGATGAAACATGTGTTTTTGCTAATTTTAATCAGCTTCCCGGCAGGCATTTTACGCTGCCGAAGTTAGGGGAAAAGTTGAAGCAACATTTCGAACCCGAAACATCGAACATCGAAAGCTAAATTTAAAAGATTCCTGGTTTGGCTAGCAATTTGTTCTTGTGGGCTCAGAAGCCAAACATTCTGGCTCAATAAATGGCGAAATTTATGTGCATGAGTGTCTGCAGAAGCGTGTAAGACATTTTATAACAGCCATCAAGAACGCCCCCTATTTTGGCCTGATCTTGCATCATGTCACTATGGAAAGAAGGCCATGGATTGGTATGAGCAAACAACGTTTCGGTGGTGCCTAGATAGGCTAATCCTCCCAATTCGCCAGAACTTAGGCCAGTTGAAAGATATTGGAGAGCTAAGGGCCCCCAAAAAAGCTGTCAACACCATGGAGGAATTCAAAAAAGTCTGGACAATTAGCTCCAAAAAAGTGACAGATGAAATAATAAACACAATGATGGAAGTTGTCCGGAGAAGTTCGGAAATTTGCTAAAAATAAGGATTAATTTTTTTTTTTGTTGATTTTTATAAATTTGGAATCAAAAGCTAAGTTCAAAGTCATAAATATTTTTTATTTATTTTATTTATTTATTTACTCAAAACTAAGTAGTACAAAAAGAATTACATTCTTATTATATTTTTCAATTTTTGAAATTATCTTTTTATTACTATTTTTGTTAATTTTCTGTGGGTAAATTTTTTCGATGGCACTCCGTACCAAAGGAATTAAATGAAATAGAAATTATTACCAGGTCATGTGCCATTCATAGTTTCTTGCTATGAATAGTATGTAGTTAAATTTGAATATGTTATACCACAATTTTGGATGATGAACGCAGTGGGTATTCAAATGGGGTGGCTTCCCCAAAAATTATTGAATAATTCTATGACTAAATTGTTGTGGTCATAAAAATCTCAACTGATATGGTGCAGATGTGTGTCGTCACAATCATTGGAAAACTCATTCGCCAAGACCATTACAAAGTGTGCTTGGAATCTTCGTCAAATGAAACACAAACACAAAATCAAATATAAATTTGGGTCGATGAGCAAGTATGTAATAAAGTCACGGAAATGTATTCAATAAAGTCAACGTAGCCTTTCGCAACCATTCGTGTGTTATATTTCTGAATGATGAGTTAGGAAGCCAAACTCATCCGTCTGTGCAGGATGACGATGGAGTAAGCTCGCTCCATCAACGTCGGTAATGACCTCACCGACCCCTTCGATGTCAAAAAAGGATTCAGACAAAATGACGCAGTCATGCGCCTTCTTCAACATCATACTTGAGAAAATTTATCGAAACTCACAAACCAACATACAAGGAACGATCTTTCAGAAGTCCTTTCAACTACTTATATACGCCGACGATATTGTCATCATTGGTAGAAGACAGGGAGCTATCACCGGTGCGTTTGCGAGCATATAAATGGAAGCTGCTAAAATGGGTTTGGCGGTAAACGAGGGCAAAACAAAGTAGTATATCAAGTCAACGAAAAGGGACACTCAGAATCACCGAATTGGACAGAACGTCACAATAGACAGATACAACTTTGAGGTAGTAAAGGACTTGGTCTACCTCGTCTCTGCTATAACACCAAAAATGACATCTCATCGGAAATCAAACGAAGGATTACTGTTGCTAATCGCTGTTTCTTTGGGCTAAGAAGTCGGCTCTCTTGATAATGACTATGCTATGCAGTCATCTGAGGAAGTCTATGTATAAATACTTTGATAACCATCAAATAACATCAAGATAAGAACTTCGCCGATCGTTAGACGTAATTTGTTCCTATTTTAAGAGAGAGAAGAAGTTATACCAAAATATCCGCTTTCTTATTAGAACGCTGGTCGACTAAGTACTCGTAAGTATTGCTTTCTTGTAGGTTTTACACATTAACTTATATGGTAGATGTTGTTAGTAATCAAACGCATGCCCTTGCATGGCCAATCCTTAAAAAAAAACTCTTTCCAAATGTAAAAAGCTCAGAATGTAGCACCGCCTTAGTACTCGTACATATTATGTACCTGCTCCGGCACCGTTCTTTTTTTAATTATAATTTTAATATTGTCATTAACATTTCGATGCGCGATCAATTTACCAACGATAACGATACCACTCACACAAGTACATACACACACACACAATGATATAAACACACCCTTAATTAAAAACAACAAACAGACAAAATAATATATTTAAAATAACCATTAGGGTGTTTGTGGCGCTATTGTCGTGCCAGCATGAGCATAGCTGGAGTATTACCTCCATTTTGCGACTACAAAGATGGCCATTTGCTTCTAGACGGTTGCTACACGAACAATGTTCCAGGTAAATTATAATTCATAACTTTTTCTATGTTGCTCATTTCACAACACTTTGTATTTACTTATTTATGTCTTTTCTTCAATTAAGCATGAATTTAGCACACACAAAGATATTTATATTGGTAGACGTGCGCGTCTGGTCCACTAGTGTGGATACAAATGTTTGTTTTTTTTTTCGCTTACATTTAAGGCAATAAACAGAACAGAAATATGTTGTAATGTAACATATATCCTTTCATTCCCAACCGAAAAAATGTATAAATAAATAAACACCTCTTCAAATTTGCTTCAAAATGAGTATTAAACTAAATTTAAATCTCTCAATATCGGTCACTCTTATCACTTGCTAAGCAACCATTTATACCTAATGAAACTAAAGTACATGTTAACTGATAAATCCACAGCGGACGTAATGCGAAACCAGGGAGCGGCGCATATTATTGCAGTTGACGTTGGATCGCAAGATGATACTGATTTGACTAACTACGGAGATGATTTGTCCGGCTGGTGGTTGTTGTATAAAAAGTGGAATCCCTTCACTTCACCCGTAAGAGTACCAGACTTGCCTGATATTCAGTCTCGACTGGCGTATGTCTCGTGTGTAAGACAGTTAGAGGTAAGTACTGCAATTGCTGTTGAAGTAACTCTAACAATGATTGAACACTTTTTAGGAAGTGAAAAACTCCGACTATTGCGAGTATATTCGACCACCAATAGATAAGTATAAGACCCTAGCGTTTGGTAGTTTCGATGAAATTCGTGACGTTGGCTACGTACACGGAAAGAACTACTTTGAGAACATGGCCAAGGCCGGACGACTGGGTCGTTTTAATCAATGCAGCAAGGAGGCACCAAAGAAACAAAACCACTCGCTATGCGAGTACACATTTATCGATCTTGCACAAATCGTTTGCAAGCTCCCCGAAACCTATATGGATAGCAATTTCCTTTACAGCGAGGATGAGGAGTTCGATGGATATATTTCGGAACCTTCGACGTTCCACAGAGTGAGTGAAATGTACAAACCATCATTCCCTTATAATGCTGTATTTTCCTCCCTTTTAGAATGCCGGATCAGCGATGAGAATCAAACGCACTGGAGGCTCACTTTCATTGTCGGAAAATGAGATGGATTCTGACCTAGAAATGGATATAGCCATTGCGTTGAAACAAGAGAAAGCACGCAGTTCAACTCATACACCGATTTCAGATCCACTTACAACACCTTCCTCCGATAGAAGTGATATTTCGATACGGAACATTGTCGGTGTATCATCACTTGGAACTAGTACAATGGAGGACCTTCCTCCCGACAATGACCGCAAGGCAAACAGATAGATATCAAGTAGTTTATAGTTGTTGTTTAGTTAAACGCGATCGATGGAACAAATGTATGACTTAGACTTTATTTTTTCAACAAAATATAATAGTTAATAAACTGGAATTGTAAATATTGAGAGAGGAAGTTTTTAAATGAGAAACCCTGATTTAGACTTTTTATTCAGTTCATTTTTATTAGCAGAATATTCCAAAGAATACACGTATATTGACATTGACATAGTTGTGATTAATTTTAGTAAAAAAAAATTGTTCTCATGTAATCAGTCAGGAGCAGAAACATCCTGCAGCCACTGTAACAGTTTTAAATTTCCAAACTGATCGTAGGACATCGGGCAGAAGCGACATGGTTGGATCCTTTTGAAAGTGGTCGGCATGGGAGCGATAGGTTAAAACACGTACTTTATATTCCAGTGGCTTACAGTGGGCTCCACGCCAGCATTTAGGAGGATATTCGAAGCTTTCATCCTCCTTGTGGCAAACAGCGTTGAGCAAGTAACGTGGATAATGCAAATGTCCCAGGTCTAGCAAGTCGTTCTGGAAAAGAAAGGAAGTTATAATTAAAGATGTTAAAAATTAGGATTTTTTTTTTTGATGCTTAAAGGGCATAATTATACTTTCGGACTTTTTGATATGTGTTCCTAGTTGGGTTGTTAAATACTAAACATATTTTATGACTAAGTAAAAGATGCCTTTTTAGCTTATGTTTTAACAACAACCTCCAATTTATTTTAGAGGGGTATTTAACAATAGAAAATGTTAAATTGGAAACTGTTCCCAAAAAAGGTTAGGTATCTATTATTTTGTTTTGGTGGGTTTTGCACATAAGGCCTTAAGTCCAAAACTTAGTTATCCGCTAAAATAGTTAGTGGAATTGTCAACAGACTTAAAACTGAAGGCAGGCACTATTCATTCGCAAAAAAAAACGCACTGGACTTCAGAAAATAACAAGTTCTGCAGAGAATCGAAGAACATGACGAATAAGTAAACGGAATAAATTCCAGCTGGACAATGATGCAAAACACACTGCAAGGAATATTTAGCTCTAAAGGAGCGCTCCATGTTATGAGTTGGCCTCATCAGTGTCTTGATTTGAATCCTAGCGAATTATCGCTTGATCGCAGGAGTCTCGTACAACGCAGATTAACCTAAAACTATAGCAAGAATGGGAACAAATAAGATTGAATCTTCTTGAAAAAATTATCAACGATGCCCGGACTATGTAACGAAATAATTGATTAAGCTACCATTTAAATTTTATAACGAAGAAGATTAAAAATTTGCTTCTTGCTGCAATATCCAAAAACACCATATAGGTATGTATAAATGTGTGTATGTATGTATATTAAAGTTGTCTTTCATAATTGCTTGAGATACGAGCATGTAACTTTTTTCATCGATGGTTCCTCAATAATTAAGCAAGAGCAGCGTTTAAGATATATATATACTACAGCCTCGCTAGTCCGGACACATAAAGTTTCGGCTGTGCCCGGAATAGCGAAATGTCCGGTCTATAGAGAAAAATCAATACGCTTTATCTAAAAACATCTTTTCAGCTTTTTCGCGTAACCTCTTTAGAAAAAGAACATCCATTTGAGATGCATTATTTTGTTCAGCCCACTGAATGCCCGCCCCTGGCAAATAATTTCATTGCTCATTGTTTGAAATTTTCGCAACTTCTTTGTTTACATCTTTAGGTCCGTTCGCGTACCCTCCCAAAACAACGAATATCCACGAAAAATAACGAAAAACAACGAAAATGCGTTCGCGTACGCGAAAATTTCGTAGTTTTTCGTAGAGGAGTGCTCACGAGAGAGTAAGAAATTTTCCCATCCTACGAATTTTAGTCCAAGAAATTTCTTTCGGATATATTAGGTCTGTTCCTTTAATTTCTGCTTTAAAAATAGTGAATTATTGAATTTCAAGGAGTGGGGGTAAAATTCTCTTAGAGTAAGGCAAAACTACGAAAAAGTAAAAGAACGCTTTTACTACAAAAGTAGCAATAAACGAAATGTCAAAAACACATGCGAAGCAAAATTAAACAGAGTGCTGTTGTATGATTTTGGATTTTACAGAAAAGTCCACCCCTGATGATTTTCCAGAACCAATACAGTATGCAATATATTGCAGAATGCAAATTTCAACATCCAGAACGTTCAACTTTCATCAATGTTCTTTTACTCTCCATTTTTTTACTTTTTGAATTAAAATAAAAAAATGCAAATAATTCAAACAAGTGAAACAGCTGACTTTGACAGATAGTTCAATTTCCACCGGAAGAAATTTGTCCAGTAAGAAATAGTAAGATTTTTTAGTGAGGGGAAATTTTTACTCTCTCGTTGCCTCTCTCTTTTACTACTTTTTCGTGTAAAGGAACGCGGTTTGTCTAAATTCAGTAAGAATCAGTAAGAACCAGTAACAATTTTCAAGTAAAGGAACAGACCTATTATGAAAACTGTCATATCACATACATTCTTAATTTTTTGGTGCTTAATGTGTTCGATTACTTTTTCGTGATTTTTTTGTCTTTGAGAGAATTTTACCCCCACTCACCGAGATTTGACAGGAAACCCATATTTAGTGCAAAAAGTACGCGAACGGACCTTTTATCTTCTTCACTGTCTTCTTTGTCATATTCTGACAATTCAATGATTCTAGTCATGTCATGAATTCTATTTAAATCGGCAAGCGAAGAATCAGAGTCAACTTGTTGTCGTTACTGTTCAAGTAATTTTAATTTTTGTAGATTTAAAATGTCTTCTACTAAAATATTATTCTCTTCGGCCCATTGTTAGCGTATGTTGAAGGATCAAACTGCAACTTCTATTTTAACATTCGAGAAAGGGGGGACAGCTTCACCTTCACTTTGTGTTCACATTTGTGCTCTCAATATCTGACGGGTCCTCATAATTTGCAGAGGCCTCAAAGTTCTCGTAAAATCAATCTTAATCATTGATTTCTTCATTCGAAATGAATGTCGGGAAAAATCTCATCAAGCAAATTGGAAACGAATGAAATCAATTGTGTTTCCCTTAAGATATTTTTAGATAGTGTATGTATGTATGTACATACATATATGTATGTATATACAAAGAAATTTTCCCAAATCCAAACAAAACTACATAATTGTGAAATACCGGCAAGAAAAAACGAACCAAATGAGAAAAAACAGATGAATAAACACAAGAAGTTGCACTAATCGAGGTTACTTTTTGAAAGTTGCGCTTATAGAGTCAAGACGAAGCGAAGGCATAACACTGGCAGTAGGATGTTGGATTTGGCTGAAGAAATTGATCGCCCAAAACTATATAATAAGAAACATCTGGAAAAAACTACTGTGAATCATAAGCTTACTTATTTAGCTGGCGCTACAGCTCGAAGTGAACCGGGGCCTGCTTCTCGCAACCATTTTTGTGTGCGTGTTATATTTTTGCACGAATGGAAGGGACCTACAGTTTTTTGCCGACTCCGAACGGCGAGTTGAGAAGCTCAATCGTGACAAATGATACTCTTTGATGCTTGTCAGACATTCGAAAGAGGTGGCACCGTGAAAAAACTCTTTTAGGTGTTAGACCCGGCCAGGAGTTGAACCCGGCCAGCATTGCGTGGTAATCCAACGCACTAACAACCACGGCCACGACGACCATAAGCAAGTACAAAAATAATACACAATTCTCCAGTTATCCTGGACACCACCCATAGAGTTAGTTGAAATTGAAACCTATCATCTGAGTTTCCTACCACTACGTCGATCTGTCTGTCGTCTCGTTCTCGTCCTTCATGTGCTCGCGCTGTGTGTAAACATTAAAAGGGTATTCATATCCCCTTTAGCGTGTGTAGATTATAAAAAAAAAAAAAAAAAAAAAAAAAGACGTGCGACGATTTTAGTGTTGCGAATCGAGGGTTGCGTAAGCCGAGTTCGTACTGTATACATATGTACATCAACTTGCAATGAGTAAAATCGCAACGGTACAATAATGTCTAGATTCAAGAGGCGACTACCGGTGCGACCACGGCTATACTCTAAATATCAGCGTTCCGTTTCATCTTGATTCGTACTTTTTAATTAATTTTTTCCTGTTGTCGGGTTTTAGTTTTTTTTAAATGAATTTTTTTTTACGAATTAAATTTAGGGATGTTTGCACTGCGTGTCCATAATTTTACTATACTTAGCAGTTAGTTATGCATATTTTTTTTTATTGATTTATACGCACTGTTACATACAGTGGACGTCCAATATACCAAATTATATAATGCACAGCCTTTCGTTAAATTGAAAAATTCGTTAAATCGATCGTCGTTTTATATAACTAATAATTCCACCAATGTCAGTTTATACTACTACTGTGACAATGTGTGGGCACCGTAGCGCAAGTGGTTAGTGCGTCGGACTACTGAGCCAGCGGTCTTGGGTTCGAATCCCGCCGCAAACACCTAAAAGTTTTTCACAGTGCCCACCGCTTTCGAATGTCTGACAAGCATCAAAGAGTATCATTTGTCACGATTGAGCTTCTCAACTCGCCGTTCGGAGTCGGCAAAAAACTGTAGGTCCCTTCCATTCAATGTATTTATTATAAGAAAAGAGAAATCAATTCATATAGACTAATAACAGAAGTAGGGATAAATGGACAAAAATTACAAACTATTTTGTTTTTAACCAGAAATTGTAAAGCATTCGTTAAACCGAGCGGACATTTTTTGTACCATTCGTAATATAGAGCCATCAATTAAAAAATTTGATTCGTTACATTGGAAATTCGTTAAATCAGGTATTCGTTAAACTAGACGTCCACTGTATATAGTAAACGTTTAGTGAGTGATTAAATTATTAGAGCCACGTTAATAAAAAAAGCAAATTCTTAGGTTAACACATAAAACATGTCGACCATTTTAAAAACAGATTTCAAACGCTCAGATGAAGATAACAGCTATTACTTAATTGTGTCCAAATATTCAGTGGACAAAAATAATGGTAATTATGTATTTAGAATAAGGCCCTACTCTCCGATTTTGATGAAATGTTTCTAGGTGAAAATAGGCAATTTTCTAAGAATTTTGATATACATATGTTAATATATACATATGTTTTTCTATACCAGAAGTTTCTAGTTTGGAAGATACATATGTATATGCATTTAAAGTTCCCATACAAAGTAGAGATGAAACTTGGTTCAGTTTCGCCTGTACATAAATATGCAACCGTGTTTTAAATAAACACATTTTTCACGTTCATGTTTTTGAACTCCTGGCAGTATGCAAAGATCGGCTTTGAATGCTTTAGAACGTAACAATAAAATGAGATAAATAAAACATTTAAACATTTAAAATGTCAAATACCAAGTGTCAAATATGAAATATCAATAAAGAACATTTCGTGAAAAGTGTTAGGTTTTTTATTTTATATTTTAAACAATTAAAAAATGAATTCAGTGGATCTTTTTTTTGACGACGATGAAGGGAGAACAATTCGTGATAGTTCCAATCCATTAGAACTACCGAATTCCGGTTGCATATGTTTTTCCATTTAATAGCTAAAGTGCAAGTGTTGTGGCAAGTTTTTTTTAATATTAAACCATTAAAAAATCATTTCGGCCTTCCATGCATTTTAATTCGTTGTGGATGAATTAAGTTCAAGATGCGGAGACGTATTTTCGCAAGACATCATGGATCTTGTCATGATTCGTTCATATGGACGAATTGTGACAAAGCCGTTCCCTGAACAACGATTTGTGGAAGGAGAATCAAATACCTATATACTAGGTAAAATTCATGTCAAAGCAAAAAAAAAATTAATCATTCAATGTGTACATTTCAGGCGATTCAAGACACTCCATTTGGCTACGATTCGTTACTTTCCTGCAAAATACACATACATATGGAATAATCAAATAACTTTAATAAATGTTTAATAATACGAAATAAATTTAAAAGACACATTTTCAAGTGTAAAATTATTGATCTGTCTACTTACATTAGTTTTTTTTCCAATTTTTTAATAAAAATAGTAACCACTCGTAGTCAAATGAGCTCTCGACTATAATACGCCACAAATACGATCAAAATACGAGATTGGGAATACCAAGAGTCGAATGCGATGCTTTCCTTTTGACAGAAGGCAATTAGAGATGCGAGTACAGTCGCATAGTACGACTTTCGGAATAAGAACATTCGACTGAAGTCGAATACGAGTAGAAAATACGACATTGGGAATTGGGGTGATTGTTTTATTTATTTATTGGCTTCCAATGGTTTAGTTTAGAAGATGCTTATGTAGCCACATACTAAGGTATAAAATATTGTAACAATAAAATTTGATTTAATATTTGATTAGACTTCAAACTACTTCAGCATTAAATACGTAATTTTTAGATCGAATGTTTAGTTTCTGAGCAAAAGATAGAGTAATAGGATTCGGAATTCGAATTCGATTTCACCCACTTAGAGATTGGATTTCAAAAAATCCTCTCTTAGCGGATGTCTGTGTAACTATAGGAATGTCCTGTCCAGCTCTTTAAGTTCAGCGGTTTGGTCTGTGCGTTGTCTGTCAGTCAGTCAGTGAATTGCTTTGTATATAGAGGTTAATTATAAGCGTATATTTTTTTAGTTATTGTTAATATTTTTACTATCTGAATATTCTTCAAGACTATTCTTTTTTTTTAATTTTTTAATTTGGTAATAAGTCACAATTGGTTGGTTTTTTGAATGTTTTTAAATTGTGTTGACTTTTGAAGTAAAAAAGCGTATATTCTTGCTTTGTGTAAGGAAAGAGTATCAAATCGCGATGTTGCTAGTCGACTATGGACTAATGAATGGAGTGTGCAAAAAGTTTTAAACAATTTTCAACTAAAGACATCTCCTAGAGATCAGCGTCTGAAAATCGATTTGCACATGCTGTGAATACCGGTCATTCCAGGAGCAAACTGGGAAACAATAAGCGATCGGACATTATCGACGTTGCTTAATGGAATGCGACGTATCCTGCAAAAAATCCTACGCCGCGAATCAAAAAACAAATGCTTGAATGGGCAAAAAATTATACAAATTGGACTCAGGCCGAAAGGGCAAGAGTGATATTTTCGGATGAGAACGAATTCAATTTATTTGGCCCAGACGGCAACGCGTTGATTCACCGAAGAAAAAGTGAACGATATTCCGATAATTGCATTTTACCCACCGTTAAGCATTTCCCTTATACGAGTATTATGGTATGGGGGCAATTACCAGATTTGATGTTGGATAAATTGTAATGCTTAGCTGAGTCCCTATGCTATGAAATGCTATGAAATACCAAAAAATGATAGAAAACGACGTTGTGCCTACTTTACAGCAACTTTGCCAACAACTAAAATTTAAACAATTTAAACACTGGCTGGGTAATAAGCTCTGGTCGTTAATAGACTTTAAAGTCACAAACAAACATACACATGTATGTATATCGAAATGCAAACACCGGTGTTTCTAAGAGTTTTCCTTAATTGCTTCTAAGGAAGAAGAACAAATTACAATTGCGTCTCCTTAATCACACTACACAAGCCTCGTTGGTTGTATATAAACAGAGTTAATAAGATAATAAAATTCAAAACTACAATTATGTACTTACAATATCTTTGATAGATGTCAGTAAAAAAAGAACAACAACATGAATTATACGAAATGTGCGTGAAAACTGTTTATCGTTATTAATTCTTAAGCTCAAGACACAATCTAGCTAAACACACGGTGAAACAAGCTACGAGTACTTGAAGTACACTTCATTATTACTATGACAGATGAAAAACATACCTTTATTTTACAATCACATCCTTTAATTGGTGAGTTGATACCTCGTTTCAATTCTGCTTCTTTCAGGAAATCCAAGTCATCGTACGTTTCCAATAGGCTGCCACTTCTGTCTTCATCTTCAAACTGCATCGTGTCTTCTGGTGCTTTCTCCTTTAAACTATCGCACGGATTTCCCGTCTCTTCGCTCCATGGTTTCTGCACACAGAACAGAGAAACAAATTATTCAAACAGCCGCGATCCGTTTATTTAGAAATCCGCAATTTAAATCACTTTTTAACTTTTACATTGTCAAAGCTTGAAGCTTCGGTGTCACAGTTGAAGTTCTCCTTTAGAGCCGACAGCAGTTTACTATACCGACGCTCCGATGTATCACCAGCAAGTCGTTGAAACCCCTTCTGCATAAGATCCATAGGTGACGAAGATATCCTTCGCAAGTCATTCCCCGTTTTGGCCCAAGTTGAACCACACAGGAATAGTATCACAGCAAATAGCCTCTGATGCACGAAATAAATAAATTATCGTAAATGCGAATACATTTGTGTTGGAGCTCTAAACTTACCCATAGCACCATCTTGTACTATGTACAAATAAGCTAGAGATCCGCTCCTTAAATGCTTTTATACCTCCAGCTCGGGTTGACGTTAATGGGTTTCGCCTAAACAGCCATTGGTTACGCGCTCTAACATTATCCCGCAGATAATACGTCCCACATTCACCCATGCAGCAGCTCTAGAACAATGAGCCATCGGCGACAAAGATCAAGTTACCTTGTCTCCATACGTAAATAATGTACGTTCCAGTACATCAATCCAATCTTTGGGCAGCCTTATAAGATTGTTTTTGTGTTATTTATTTTTTTTTTTTTTGATACGAGACAAAAGAAGGGAATGACGTGGACAGGTTGTGGTGTGGCAAACGGGAGGAAGTACACAAAGGATGTATCAATACAGGTGTCCTTTGTTTAAAATCTGATTCTTGTGTAAATATTTATTTTTATATTACAAGAGTGTTGGCAGAGTCCTAAAGGATGATGAGAAACGAGTATTTTAGTATGTAACCGATTGGCGCGACAGAAATAAATTCAGAGAAAACTACTTTCTCTTAATAGGACACCTAGACAGGATCTAATTGTGTATATATTTACATATTTTAAAGGGAATTTGTGATATCTTCTGGACTTCAATTTGATATCAGAGAGGTTCTCAGTACTTTGTGGGCGCTCATATCTTTGCATATTGGTCGGCTCCAATATAAATAATGGTATGGTAATGGTATTTACTCGTATGTCTAAAATGTGCAAAAACCTAGAAAAATCTCAAAAAAAATGAAAGTAAATTCTAGATTTTTTTTTTTCTTTTTTTGAGAAATTTTACAAGATTAGAACGCATAGGTAATTATATTCTGTTTATCGAATAATTTATTGTTCTTGGAACACCAGTAAAATATCAAAATTCAACAAAAATGAAACAAGTCTATCTCTTGCTCTTGTTCTTCATGTGCTCGCGCTGTGTGTTAACATTATAAGGGTATTCATATCCCGTTTAGCGTGTAGATTATAAAAAAAAAAAATAACTTTACTTTTTTTCTTTCTTTTTTTTGTAAACGAAGTAACGAAGTAGAGCCAGTGCATCATTGCTGGTTTAAGCCCCCGGCTTTTTGACTTTGCATGGTCAGAAAGACCTTCTTCAGTACCAGTAGCTTGGGGACCTTGAAGGTTTCTATCTTGTATTTTCGTGTTAAAAGGACTAGTTCCGTTTTGGTAGGGTTGACGTTGAGCCCACACCACCTATACGGTGCAGGGAAATAAGTCCCCAGGAACTAAGTCCACTGAGGGACTTAGTTCTCACTTGATGGGAACTAAATCCACTTTAGTGAAGTGGACTTCGTTCCCATGCACTGTGGGAATTAAGTTCCAAAAAAAACTGTGTGGTTTTAATTCCCTTTAAATGCGAAATAAATTACCGCTTTTACCAAGAAGAAGTAAAATAAGAAATCATGTATTTTGAGGTAACATCGGTTGCAAAGTTTTGTGCTTAAACAGTGAAATCTGTATGTTACCCCCCTGCTGTCGCTGTTGGATTGGGGGTAGATGCGAGCTTGGATATATACAAAGTTTCTTTAGTGTGTACTAAGTTCCCATAAGAAAGTGGAGCTCGTGCCCACGTTGCATGGGAACGAAGTCCACTTCACTAAAGTGGATTTAGTTCCCATCGAGTGAGAACTAAGTCCCTCAGTGGACTTAGTTCCTGGGGATTTATTTCCCTGCACCCACCTATTCGCCCACTTGTTCATGACTGCCAGCGCGGCTTTCATGATTTCACTCATTATATTGATAAATTTGCGTTGAACTACAATAACCACGTCATCAGCATAAGCGGTGGCGGTGATTCCATCAGAGTGCAGTTTTTGAATGAGATCGTTTAGAACCGGCACCCATAATAAGGGTGATATGACTCCTCCTTGGGGAGTACCTCTGTGCGCCCGGTCTAACTGCCACAACTCTTGCGATGGTTACGCGAGTTCTTTGTAGCAGCTCATTTGTTTTTGACCTACTGTAATTTGGCCATATGTTTCTGGATATGACATAGTTTGTCAGACTTGTCCCCTGAAGCCGGCTAGTTTTAAGAAGTCTGAGAGTATATTTTCCTTAAGAGCACGGAATAGGAATATGAACATTTTCCGCTATATCCATATGATTCCAAGATTTTTTTTTTTTTATAATTCACGCGATTTTGATTTAATTTCAATTTAGAAATTGCTATTGGTTATGTGCTATTGGTGCTGGGTCACTTCTTAGTAAGTATATGTGACAAGCCTCGAGAATCGCTAATATCTCCGCCAGAAAAATGCGATAGGCTATGGAATTTGCAATGAAATTCAAACCGCCGGCTCAGAGTAGCGGTACAAATTACTGAGCACTTTGCTGCTAGAAATCTTACACCCTCTGTTACCCTATGGGTTATTGTTGTGGAAGTCACTAAGAAACAAGATAAAATGTTATTTAACCTACGGACACCAATAACATCAACTTTTACGTCTGTTCATTGTAAATTACCGTTAACCGGAAATGTTCAATCAATTTAGTTTCCTTGTTTCTTAATTTATGATCATTTTTGAATAAAGGATTTTTTGCGAAACCCAAACTATTACGTAGACATTGGAAATCGGACAATCTGAGAGCCAATTCCTTTTGATCCAAAGCTGAAAACGAAAATGTTACAAACTTACTTCTTGTAATGACTAAGCCTCTAGTTGGTATCTCTTTCCCTTCGCGGATTGCATTTCTAGATTACATGTACTTTTTATTTTGTTCATACGGGGTATGCTTCGTATATTTTTCCTTTTCCCAAAGAATATACATTGTCCAATAGATCTGGACTATATTTACTATGTTCGCATAGAGTACTTAGGAGAAAGCACTAAAACGGAATTTCTAAGGTTTCCTTTCGAACTTCCAAAGTTCAAATCGTAGAAAACCTACCCCCTAATTCAGTCTAGCTAGTGCCTTCGTGAGTGCAATATATGTGCGAGTAGTATAAATGGACTAGTCACTTAAACATAAATATAAAATATATAAATAATTTAAAATAGTTATAAAAAAAATAGATTTGTTGATCTTACGGTGCTACTTGTAGTGTAAACGGTTTTCAAAATGAAAAACGTTTAGTTGTTAAGAGCGTGATTAAAAAAAAATGTGCCACGCATCGGAAGCCGTATAAGTGTTTTGTCAGTGTTCTTATATAGTCCAGGCTTAGGGCGCATACCCAATCGGAATATAAAAATAGACAAGTAACTCAAAACCAGGAGTTCTCGTGTCAATATTCATGGAAAAGGTGACAATGAAGCGGAAGCAGCGACGATACAGGTGTGAAATTGATATTCTTATATAAAGTGAATTTTTTCAATGTTTTTTTTAATAACAATTTCATTTCAATTTGAATATTATACGCATTAGAAAAATTTGGCAGGGAACTTGCCTTTATTGAAAGACAAGTTTTCGAAATCAAAACATGCACCTTAGCTTGCCCTGTGAGTTTTCATGGCTTACTTAGGGCTCTCTTATTGTTGATTACCCGAGGAACCTAAGAGTAGACTGCTGATAAGCATCTCTGAATTTTTCCAGTTCAAATGTAGTAGGCAGCTATCTCCACCTCTACTTTGGTGCCAGCAGAAGTGTCTACAATGGTGAAATCATCCACTGAACTGTGGCAAAGCTCATCAAGTTTTATGAAGGCAAAACAAAAACCGGTCATGTGTGTGTAAGACTCGTTCATTGCGACACCCATAAATTTCGTTTCCTATTCGTTTGGATGACGACGACTAAGGATCATCAAAACAGCCCTAAGCTTTAATGAAGCTGTGCTGCAGATGTGTTTTACCGGGATTTCGGAAACTTCTTCTATATCCTGAAAGAAATGTCTGCCTAGAGTGTTGTGTCTTATGTGGTTGAGACAGAGGAGTGACTACAGTCCTCCTTCTTGGTCAACGCATCTTGATTGGATAATAGGTTTTGAATTTCAGCGCGGAACGTTCCTTTTTCTCCGAGAGGCGAGTTGAGAAGCTTTTTACAACAAATAATGATGTGTTTTCAGGCATTCGGAAGAGATCGCACCGTGAAAAAGCTTTAAAGTGTTTTTTGGGAGTCCACCCACTACTTTTATTAATTTTCATTCAATAATTCAACTACATGCTAGCTACACGAAAAACGGTCAAAAATGGCTTCGCTAACATAACTATGTGTACTTAAAATAAACAAATAAAATTTAAAAACTACATATAAATACTACTGGGGGAGTGCACCCACTTTTACTTCTTTCGAATGTATTTTACTTCTTTTTTTTATCTACTACCTCACATCGGAAAAAAAACCGATATTAGTTTTAATAAAACCGAAGCATTAAGTATCACACATTTCGTGTTGAAATAAAACAAAAAAAGGTTCAATTTTAAACTTCTCCGAATGGGAAAGTGAAGCGTTATGTTTATCAGGTAACCACAATTTGATTTACAATGCAAAGTGGCATATAGCCGGATCAGTCAAAATATTTTTAATTCAGGCAAAAAAACGTTTTTATTTCAACTTTTCTGTTTCGTTTGGTGTGTGTTGAGAATTTTGTTTCTGAAAAACAAATGTCCAACTACTGAAAAGAAAACATGCATTTTTCGACAAAGACGCTGTGTTGTAACGTTTTTGTTTCATTCGCTGTGTGTTGGCCGCATCTAAATTATTGAATTTCAAGGAGTGGGGGTAAAATTCTCTCAGAGTAAGGCAAAATTACGAAAAAGTAAAGAAACGCGTTTACTACAAAAGTAGCAATAAACGAAATGTCAAAAACACATGTGAAGCAAAATTAAACAGAGTGTTGTTGTATGATTTTGGATTTTACAGAAAAGTCCACCCCTGATGATTTTCCAGAACCAATACAGTATGCAATATATTGCGAAATGCAAATTTCAACATTCAGAACGTTCAACTTTCATCTATGTTCCTTTTCTCTCCATTTTTTTACTTTTTGAATTAAAATAAAAAAATGCAAATAATTCAAACAAGTGAAACAGCTGACTTTGACAGATAGTTCAATTTCTACCGGAAGAAATTTGTCCAGTAAGAAATAGTAAGATTTTTTAGTGAGGGGAAATTTTTACTCTCTCGTTGCCTCTCTCTTTTACTACTTTTTCGTGTAAAGGAACGCGGTTTGTCTAAATTCAGTAAGAATCAGTAAGAATCAGTAAAAATGTTCAAGTGTAAAGGAACAGACCTTGTGTCATAAGAATCAATGTACCTACTGATGTTTCATTAGTAACAAGAAAACGTTACTCCTGTGTGTTTTCAGCCTAATTGACCTAGTGTCGCTAGGTCAAAGTGTTATAATGGCAAATGCTAGAATTTGGCCTTATATCACGAAAACTTTTGTATCAATTCCCTTTTTCGGATTTTACTTCCTTGCTCACTTCACTTTTTGAAAATTAAGTGGCTGTACTTACTGCTTAAGTTCATTATAATTGCACTTTTTTGTATTTTGTGCTGTTAGCTTTGTGAGCACCGTGCTGTAGTATGTTGAGCTACTATGCAATGCTGGCCGGGTTCAATCCCAGCAAAACACCTACAAGTTTTTCCACGGTTCCACCTATTTTGAATGTCTGACAAGCAATCAAAGAGTATCATTTTGTCACGACGTGCTTCTCAACTCGCCGTTCGGAGTCGGCAAAAAACTGCAGGTCCCTTCCATTTCTGCAAAAAAATATAAGACGTACACGCAAATGGTTGCGAGAAGCAGGCCTTGGTTCACCCGAACTGTAGCACCACCTAAAGAAAAAACAGAAGCTGTAAGCTTTTGATTAATATATTTTTTTTTAAATATCATACTTATAAGGCTTTACTTAACTAAAATACCAAAACCTATGATATGTAAGCCTACCAGTAGCTCTTGAAAACATTTATGAAACCAGAGAGGGCGTTACTTCTTTCGCTAGAAGCCTCTATTTCTGATGCAGCTGCTCGACATCGTCCACGTCACGCGCCGAAACCGACCTACTAAATCGAAGGCGCTCCGTATTCCTCTGTACGTATGCACTGACATTAGTCAGTACGTGCATACATACATTATGTATGTACATGTATATTCCTGGATATTTTTGCCAAAGATTCATTCACTCTGCATTTGCTTTTGTATAAGGCAAACATATGCTTTTGGCGTTGCAACTGCTTTGGAACATTTGCTTTACAGATGTTTTACTTTGCAAGTCTTGCGTTTACGAATTCCCCCTTACAGACAGACATCGAGCTCTGACCTTTTCTTTACTTCTACTCCTGTAGAATGAGCATAATTATGTAGAAAATTATGAAACATTTTTAACAATTCTTTTGGAATGCTTGGCTCTGTACCGTTACAGAATGCGGGTATTTATTGACATATCTATTTCGACAAAGCATACATACCTTGGGCAAATCCTGCACAATATGCCAAGCAGATAATTCCAAAACGTATAAATTGCAGCTTCTGCGAAATCAGACAGTTCCAAACGGTAGTGGATTCGGTGTTCTTCCTCATGGAGTTGTGGAAATGATTTTGCTCACTAAACTTGTATTTGTTTTATTTTTTTGCTACTACTTTCGTCCACATATTTCAAGTGATTCGTGATATTTTGTATTTTGTATCACAGACTTTTTTTTTCAAAAATGCAGAATGTAAAGTCTGGATGCTCAAATATGTTATTTCGGCACTGAAAGCTTTGTTTTTAATTTTTAATGGGGGTGAGTTGGGCCAGCTTAAACAAAAATAAATTTTCTTGTAGCTTTAAGTACTTAATTATTTTTTTTTTTTTTTCGATGGTAGGTGAAAATCTTCCATAGACACTATGAGAATAGCAAGCGCGTGCTTCGATATAAATTTGTTAGATACTGCAACTAAGTTATGCTTATCAAGCAATTTTTCGATCACGAAATATAAACGTTTGGCAGGTTACTTTTCACTAAAAAATCCTGCATGTTGCACAATTTAGATGCGGTTAATCCTTATCTCGCCAAGTCGAAAGGTTTTGTCCTTTGTAGTCGGCGCAATAAATTGCTCCCATCCAAAATTAGTAGGACTGTATTGTTTGTTAACCTGTCCGATTAGCCGGTTTCTATGTTTTCGCGTGAAGCTTCTAGTTTCAGCTTCGATTGTCGGAATTCCGAGATCCCTGTGGATATCGTCGTTTCTAGCATACCACGGTGTTTGGACAATTTTGCTAAGCACGTTATTTTGAAAGGTCTGTAAAATATTGGCATTTGTTTCCTTGGTACAACCCCAAAGTTGTGTACCGTAGGTCCACATCGACTTGCTTGTATAAAAGCAGTTTGTTCTCGGTATTGAGGTGGGAATGTTTCCCGATGAACCAGTACATTTCTCTATATTTGATATCTACATAGTTCTTTACGTTTCATTTTCACGTGCGAATTCCAGTTCAGCCTTGCATCAAGTGTCATTCCCAGGTATTTGGCTTCATTTGCAAAGGGTATTTGGGCCAAATTTATAAAAATTGGCAAGTCATTAATTTTTCTCTAAGTTAAATTCACGTGAACAGATTTAGTTCGGTTAAGGGCGATCCGCCAGTCCCTCGTCCATTCATTTTCTTTATTCAATGCGTTTTGCAGTTAGGCAGAAGTTTCCTCTATTGTTTTACCTACTGCTAGGATAGCGGTATCGTCGGCAAACGTCGCAAGGATAGTGCCATCTTCTTTCGGTATATCACGAGTATATAACAGATAGAGAAGCGGCCCCAGAACGCTTCCTTGCGGTACGCCGGCCGAAAGTTCTTTGAGCTCTGAGTATTCATTTCCATTTCTAACACGGAAGTGTCTATTCCCGAGATATGAATTCGGAATCGTGCCACACCTTATCAAAGGCTTTCGAGACGTCAAGCAATACGGGTGAGCATATCTTTTTTTCTTCCAGTGCATTTTCGATTACGTCAGTAATTCTATGCACCTGGTCACTTTCGTTCACTTTCGGCGATCAGCGATTCTAAAAATTGTGAATAGTTTGTACAGAAAAATGTTCCAAAAAAAACATCACCATCAAAAAAATTTGTAAATTTCCTGTTTATTTTTAAGGTTCTTTTGTTGTTGTGATCAAGGAACTTTTTTGAGTACTTTAGGCCCTCTAAGTTGATCCAGTTACTTTTTAGTTCGGTTGTTGTCTCGTTCTGCGATGACATAGTTTTTTATCTTCTCTTGTGAAACGATAGTGCGGGCCTGGTCCAATGAATGAGTCGTTGGCTCCTTTTTTTGGCCTTTTCGTTGTCCTCATGTCATTTATGCCCTGGCACCCGTATGAGTTTAAATTTATACTCATACATCAAATGTGTAAGCTACCCATGTAATTGACTGTTTACTATATTCACTGTATTTAAATGGATAAACACCTTCCGTTTCTATATAACCCGTTGCGTGGGCTAATTCCTAAAATAAGTCTATGTTTACATACATATGTATGTATGTATGTATTTTTGTGCCGCCGTCATATGACTGAAAACCGAAATAAGGACACCACAGAATATTTATATTGTATGTACATACATAATGTAGATAAAACATTTTAAATGTCGAAATCAATTCTTCTTTTTTTGTAAGAAACCATTTTGTGTCAATTTGAACGCAATGTCTGCCAGACAAAACAACAATACACTAGTAATACAAATATTTTTATAAATAAAACGATTATACATGTTCATAGATATACATACGAGCACATACGTGTGTATGGGCCATTCTTTTCTTAAGCTTCCCACCCTCATATGCCTTTGATTTCTTTCTATTATCATAACGCCTATTTTTCCCCAATAATCTTTCTCAATCGATATTTTTTTTTTAAATTTTTTCCACTAATGCCCCCACGATGGGAATCCACGAGCATTAGGTGCAATGAACCGAATGTTTTTTTTTAGCTGACAACTGTGGAAGCCAGACCATAGCAGAAGGTGCTTCTGATTCTGACAGATGAGTGCGCATAGGCGATGAATTGTATATTGAGGGATGTTTGACTGATATTTTCCTGGGATTAAGAGTGCCGGATAGCCGGTCTTAGCTTTTCACCTTTCCTTTCTTAATAAACAGTGAAACAGATGCCAGTCGCATCAGGGAAAAAGCTTTCAAAAACTGGCACATTGGGTTTCACCGCCCGGAAAGGTTGTTATCTCTTTCTAGAGAATGTATTTGGTGGATGCAATCTGGGTAATCATGCAAAGATTAGGTTATGTAGCAGTGGCTGTCGGAAACGAGTACCAGCACACTTAGGCCTGTAGAGGCCCATTGCGATATCAAGGATCTTGGGGATATTTAACCCCGCTACTCAAGAGAACAATTTGGAGCTTTGCATAAAGCGAAAAAGGCGCCCCACGTCTTTTTGTGCTAGGTCACTGAGATCGTCGAAGAAGTATTCTCCTAAGTGTAGTTTTCTACTACGGGAAAGAGCTGGGCATGAACAGAGGAGATGTGTTGGGCTCTCATCCTCTTTTTCGTCTCTGCGACTTCTGCAGAATTCATTTGAAAGCCTAGTTGCATTCGTGCCTATAAGGTCGAGTCGACATAGTATTACCTACTTCTGTGTTATTTGTAATGATTCCACGCTGCTGGCTGGAGTTTAAGATTAGAAAGACTCTTAAGTACTTACCTTCTGCCTAGGGCATGGCGGCCTTCCATCCTCTTTGATCCCGGACACGCTGATTCTAGTTTTCCAAACCAAAATCGTTCGCATCAGTAATAGCTGGGTGGCTGGGTCCTTCGGAGGTCCGACCTTTTTTGCAATCTCGAACCTGGGGGCTATAATATAAAACTTCTTGGCTGACCCATATTTGTGCAATCGTTAGATGTACGTGTGCTGATGTAGTCGATGTGTTTTGGACTACATCTACCATACATTCTAATACGGCTTATATGCAGGATCGCGGTTGTTTCTTCTTTTTCATTCGCAATCCTCGCATACCGGGCCAAATAATATTCGACCACATATATTTCATCTTCCGGATTAGTTTGCTCAGCTTAGCGTAACCGTTTTATTTGGTTTTTTTTGGTGTGCCGAAAATATTTGCTTTCCTTTCTAATAATCTAAAATAAGTATGTATATAACATACAATATGAAAACTAATTATTTCAATTTCTTCACAGAACAACGTTTAACTCACTACAACTGCAAGAACTGGAGCGTGCTTTCCAAAGAACCCACTACCCAGATGTCTTTTTCCGCGAGGAATTAGCCGTTAGAATCGAGTTGACCGAGGCACGTGTACAAGTGTGGTTTCAGAACCGACGCGCAAAGTGGAGAAAACAGGAAAAAGGCACCTTAAAGGACAACGGAGATTGTGATCTAAACAATGCACCATACGATGACAGTGTAATGACCCAGCTAGACAGTACTTTAGGTAAGACAAGGACGGACATATATATAAAAAAAAAAACCAAATAACCAAATCCGCTCATGGTTTTAGGTAACACCCTTCTGCCAGACACACCACCACAATCATCCAACTCACTAGACAATGAACCAAAAGTGAATTTCGGTTCAATGTCTCCGTCCAGGATGTCACCCAACATCTTTCTCAATCTCAACATTGACCACATGGGACTGGATCGAGGCGGTGGTCTATCAATGGAATGGTCAACATATCCTCCGGCACCTGCGTTGAATGTAATGCCCTCAGTAACCCGATCCACGCCCCCTCACCACAATATGGACACAAACAGCGTCACGACACTCACTCATTCCCTAGATCTGGACACGCCAACGTCCACATACGATGAAATGAAGTTCCTCAACGTGGATCAATTCACAATAGACAATTTTAAGGCAGAGTGCATCCTCAATCTGGACCAAGCCATTATGGACGACAAACATATGCATCTTCATCATCAATCCGCGCATCACTCGCATCTCAATCAACAATCGCACCATCAACACGAGTCCCATGACCCCTTAGGTCTGGATATGCAGTCGTTTGGAATGTCCTCCAATAACAAATCATCCCCGATGATGATTATGGACAAGCCAATGCTCAATATAAGTGTGGATGGAATGTCAGATCTGGTAGATGATAAGTTCTGATTTTTAGTACGAGTATAAGCGGACCGGACACGTTTGCAATCTGTAACACAAATATTGTAAATTTGTACTCTTAACGCACTAGTATAGGTCTTCTGTTGTAAATTTAAATAGAAAAATCGTAGTAAAATTATAAAAAAAAATTAAATCCTCAATTGAATTATAAAAGCAACAGCAATTTTTTATCAATAAATAAACAAAGGCAATCCAAAGGGAAGAGGCTTAAAGGTTGTGAATTGAAAGCCATTTACTCTTTATAACGTTGGTAGCCATGTCTTTGCTTAATGGGATTGAAAAAAAAAAATTGTGTTTCTTTTAAGTAACTAATAAATATAATAGCTAAATAAAACGAAATCACCTACGAGTAATGTATGTATGATAGACAAGTACATAGTTATAATTTGTAATAAATAATTAAGAAAATTGGAAACACTGATTTAAGAACTGCTGGCTATATTCCAGATCACAATACTTAACTACGGGTCCATAGTGTGGACGCCCGCCATAAGCAAAAGATATAACGTCAACAACATAAGAAGAGTCCAAAAAACAGCAAGCATAGGCATCACAGGTGGAATAAGGTCATGTCCAACTGTTGCTCCTATTGCACCTTCTCCATACCAAAAGCACAGCGCTGTGCAGTACAGTCCGACTCAAGGACTGCTAAACCATACGGTCACAGTGAAATCCCGAACACACTACCGAATGGTCTGATTATGTCTTCAACGGATATCCCCAAGCGATGGAGAGTGGTGACAGATTTTGATATAACGGTATTCAATGATGGCTCGAAGATGGACTGCGGGGTAGGCGCCCGTATTTTCACAGAATAACTCGGCACCGAAATCCTATCGCCTACCCAATTTTGTAAGCGTCTTCCAGGCGGAGCTCCTAGCGAGCCTCGAGGCCTGTCACAACTTAATAAACGAACCAACACCCAAACACAACATCTCTATTATTACATATAGTCTAGCCGCAATTAAAGCCATACATTCAGCAATCACATCATCAAATGCCAAGAAAAACTCAATCGCTTGTGCAACCAAGCTATAGAGTCACTCTTCGCTGTGTTCCAGGACATAGCGCCATAGCAGGGAACGAGAGAGCCCTTAACAGCTCACTAGCGGAAAACTTTCCTATAGGTGCTGTTAAAGGCAATATACTCTCACACTTCTTAAAACTAGGCGGTCTTAGGTGGACCAGTCTAACCAACTGAGTCATATCCAGAAAGATATGGCCAAGTTACAAGACGTCAACAACAAACGAGCTGCTACAAAGTACCCGCGTAGACATCGCTAGAGTAGTGGCAGTTGGAACAAGGCATTGGCCAATAAGATGAAAATGAAAAAGCTTGCCTATTCACTTTTTGTGCAAATGTCCATTTTTTGCGAGAGCCAGGAAACGCATACTGGGAAACTTTTCTTTGACGACCTTAAAGAGATATCCGAGAAAAGGATTGAACAGCTGATACTCTTCCTAAACTCCACAGTGTTGATATAAATATCTCTAAATTACATTCGAATAAACGGGTCACCTTCACCTGAGGTTGTGGTATCAAAATGGCGCCCTTTCCCCCCTGTTCTGCATTCTACTTTAAGTGAATTCAACCACCGAAAGTGGAATTTGGTGTTCTGCATTCCGAACGAAACTATGAATTGTGGATTGCATGTTCGAAAGTGAATATTTTGGTGTTCTGCATTCCACTCAAGATGACAGCTGTAAATTCGTGTTCTACATTCCGAAAATCCTGTGATTTTAGTGAATTGAATTCACTTGAGATTCTTGACGTGAATTGAATTCACATGCCGTTGTAAAGTGAATTAATTAATTAATTTGTTGATTAGAATCATTTTGAAAAATATGAGTAGAATAATAAGACTTTCCATTAGTGTATTAAAGTAATTCCTTTGTTTAATATAGTACAACAGTGGGTAGCGTAGCGCAAGTGGTTAGTGCGTCGGACTACTGTGCCAGCGGTCTTGGGTTCGAATCCCGCCGCAAACGCCTAAAAGTTTTTCACAGTGCCCACCTCTTTCGAATGTCTGAAAAGCATCAAAGAGTATCATTTGTCACGATTGAGCTTTTCAACTCGCCGTTCGGAGTCGGCAAAAAACTGTAGGTCCCTTCCATTCGTGCAAAAATATAACACGCACACACAAATGGTTGCGAGAAGCAGGCCCAGGTTCACCTCGAGCTGTAGCGCCAACTAAGTAAGTAAGTAAGTAACAGAGTATATCTAATAATGAGTAGGAACACTCTCTACACATATGCAACTGCTACTAGTACAGAGCAAAGCCTGAAAAAAATTACCCAATAAGTAAAAGCAGCTCAGAAGGATTGATTTTAACCCTTACCTGCGATTGTATATAATGAAAAGAGTCGGCAATAGCTTTCAGCAGCACCACCACATGCGGCAACCTTCGTAAGATAAATCGCTCATGTTGTGGGATGCAACGAAAGCACAGTACTTTGAGACGACTTTTGAAGGAATTAGCAACAGGTACAGGAATAGACCCGCCAACGATTTTAAAAGAGTGATATTTTCTGATGAATCCCATTTTAATTTGATTGGACCTGACGGAAAGCAGACAGTGTGATGGAGACCTAAGGAACGATTTTCAGACGAAGGTTTGTTTCCCACTGTTAATTGGGATCTTGGCCGTATTTTGCCTCTGGCCGCTTCCGTGAATGCAGTGAAATATAAAGAAATCATTGCTGATGTTGTTCCTGCAATAGAAATCCCATATTTCAGGATGATTCCGATTTGGTTTGATTAAGCTGTTTTAATTTGTCAATTTTTAACATTTTAATAGACCAACAATAGTTGGTGCCTTGACGTGTGTCAGCGCGCATTTATGATGGGAGAAGATATGTCATAGAATGCTTCAATAGACCAATCACTTGGTGTTAGTGGTTAGGGTTGCATTTGAAAGAGTTATAATAGAAGAAGGGTTAAAAGAATCTGCGCAGCGAAATCCTTGCAAAACGAAACATAACAAGAACACACAAATGGTGGCGAGAAGCAGGCCCTGGTTCACCCCGAACTGTTGCGAAAGAAGAGTATAATAAATTAACGACCTGATATCAGCAATTGAAAATTCAATTATTTAAAACTCCAATTTAGCTGCAAAATTTGAATGTCAATGTAAATTATTCAGCTTACAATTCCAATACAATTTCAATTACTCCTAAGGATACCCAACGCATTATTGTGTTGTCGTCCTTTAATGTTCAACATGAGTGGCGCATTTTTAGCTATCATTGCATTCTACATGCCAGTATTCGCGGCGGCATTCGATTGTACTCAAATTCGTTCGGATAGGGAAATCAAATTCCTTATTTGGGAAAAGTTAGAAGAGTGCGTCATTGAGATTGGAAGGAACCCAGTCGATAAGAATTCAAGTGAAAATATTTGGCGTTTAATTAAAAACGTAAGCCCATTAAATACTTATCAGAAGCCTTCTCATTTTAAATTAATTTGAGGCCCACGATGGATTGGAGAATATTTCCCCAACGGTTTATAAAAATATGGGGAATCTCTTGACTGGCATTTCATTGGATGAGTTACGTAACATTACAATGGATGTTGTGGAAATAGTCAAAGCGTTTGGATCCGTAAGAAAAGGCTTCACCGAGGAGCAACTAAATCTGATTGCACAAAAAGTTCGCAAAGAATGGGCCAACAAGGAGCCCGAAATGTATTCCGAATATGATCTTATGTCTATGGGACAAATTGTATGCTATATGAACCGTTCAGACATTGCAGCAGTTCATGCGGATACTTTCAGGTAAGGGTATAAGCAAAATTTGTGTTTGGGAGTCCTTTGAAACTGAGTACGAGTATGTATTAAAGATTCGCTGCCGAGTGGATTGGGAATTTAGAAAACTGCCCAGCTGATAGAATTCAAGCATTCGCGCAATTGGCTGTTCAGCGGGATGCGTTTGGATCTCCTTCGAATTGGTCAAAATTAGATGTTGGTTTGTACAAATACTTAATGTTATTAGTATTTTAAGTTTTGTGTTTTCTAGGTGAGCATAATGGGTAACATTATTAAAGGACTTAGTGCTTCTGAAATTGAACAAATAAGCAAAGAGAAACTGCGTCTTAATAAACATTTCAGAAATAACTCGAATGGATCGAACTCTACTATTAGAAGCGATAGAAATAAGAACGACATGGAGGCGGACGGATCGGCAAGGGGAAGCCAACCATCAAACCAAATGTCTAAATAAAATGTTTTTTTTAATAAAGGGATGAATGCAGAACGAAATACGTTCACCCTCACCTTAAGCGAGGTACACACCATCATACAAGAGTGTCACTCAAAATTCATATCATTTTTGCATTATGAAACGAGCGTACACACTATAGGTTTTGTATGATAACCCAAATCATCGTTGTTGTTGTTGTTTTTCGATCTTCTCTACTTGGGTTTGCTTTTTGGATGACGAAATTCGTATACACACAATCGAAGAAAAACAAAGATGGCCGCTTAGTGTCACTCAGTAGCAAAAAATTTCGTGAGCATAATTTTTGAGTGTCAAGTGTCAACCCGAATTTCGAGCATACACTCCCCCCTGTTCTGCATTTCGAGTGAAAGTGGATTGAAACCGAAATTCAAATTCACTCGGAATGGAATTCAGTGTTCTGCATTCCGAGTGATTTCGAATTTTTGGAATCCACTTCGAATTCATTTGTTTCAAATGTCAAACACAGCTGTCAAATCATTTCAAAATCATTGGAGATTTTCAGTTCTTGGTTTTTGTTTTGTGCAAGTTAAACATTTAAGAAAAAATATATTTTATGAAAAAAATGGAAAAAATGGAAAATACAATTTTTAAATGATTCGTGAAAGCCGCGAAGAAAACCGAATGGAGAGTTCGCAGGAAGATTTTCCGAGATAAATCTAACGCTCTGGATCTTCCCGAAGCATTGTAAGCAGAAGTTAGACAACTGAAGAAAAATAATTTATTTAATGATTTTTACATTTTTAAAGACAGTTTTAGGGTGAGTAAGAAAATATTTGTTGATATCCTGCGAGAAGTGGAGTCAGAGAAATCTTGATCTTAATTCAAGAGAATACTCTCTTGCCTCTAATTTTTGTGTTGTACTATATTAAACAAAGGAATTGTTTAAATACGCTAACGGAAAGTCTTATTATTCTACTCATATTTTTCAAAATGATTCTGATCAACAAATTAATTAATTAATTCACTTTACAACGGCATGTGAATTCAATTCACGTCAAGAATCTCAAGTGAATTCAATTCACTAAAATCACAGGATTTTCGGAATGCAGAACACGAATTTACAGCTGTCATCTTGAGTGGAATGCAGAACACTAAAATATTCACTTTCGAACATACAATCCACAATTCATAGTTTCGTTCGGAATGCAGAACACCCAATTCCACTTTTGGTGGTTGAATTCACTAAAAGTGGAATGCAGAACAGGGGGGACTTTATCAGTTTTGCGTATTATCATCCAAAGCTGACATGCTTGTATGATGGTGTATACTTCGCTTTATTATACGCGTACCTAGTGAAAACTAAACGGTTCGACTGAAGATATCTCGTTCAGTCTTAACTTTAGTAGAGACAATACTTCCTATATATTGGAAACTCTCTGAAGTTTCTACTTTTTTTTTCTGTTTAAGAGTGGAAGTGAGCCGAATATTAGTTTGATAATGAAAAAAATCCGGTCAAGTGCAAGTCGTACTTTCGCAGTAATTGTTCCGAACTAGTATCAGTTATTTTTACATATGTACATATGTATCAGATTTACGAGTATGTTGATATGGACACAAATGGGAGATTCACTGCAATTTGATCATCGGTACCGTTGAATCCGCCGAAGTGAATCATTCCCTTTTCGGTGACTGATAATTTAAATAAACAGATTTAACAAAAATGTATTTTGCAGTAAATAAAATACTAATATTTGATTAAATTAGTACTTTAACACCGGAAAAATGATTATTTTCCAACACCATGTTAGCGATTTCCCACAGTCAATGTTTGAGAATTTGAAAATGAGTTCCGAGTTTGCCCCATATTAGGTCTGTTCCCGTACTGTTGCAAACAGCCGAAAACAGCCGAAAACTACACTCTCTTCTGTCAAAACATATGAAAAGTCGTCGTACGGGAACAGGATTTGACTGATTTCGGCTGTTTTCGGCTGTTTTGGACAGGTACGGGAACAGACCTATTATGAACAGTCGATTTAGTTGAACATTTTTAATAAACCTGCAAGATTAAACGATTTTTAAATAAATTGAAAAGAACAAGTGTATTTGAAAACATGTCCTATCTGGTAGTTCCATTATATCCTACTGCTCCTCCTAAGCATGCGTGTAGTTTTCCTTCTGAAGATAATTCTTGTTCTTCATCTGACGAATCCAGAATCAGAGCTATGCTATCCATTTTATTATTTTTTTATTTGTAATTCTTTTCTTTATTGCAAAAACCAAAAGACAATTCCAAAATATTTTCAGCAAATTCTCCTTGCTGTCATAAATTCTGCTTGACAGATACACTTCCTTTTTGATATTCACGACCCAGGTCCACAATGGACTTTTGACCTGTGGACTTATGACCCTGCGCCACAAAAATATTATTGATCAATGAAAAGAGTGCATCCTTACTCGAATTGATAAGACGACCTTCATCAAATGAATAACATTAATGGCAACGATAATACATTAAAAAAAAAACACCGATTTACAGTGAGCCACTGACACATTCGACTGTCGTTTTAAGCCAAATACTAGCAGCGGGTTATAAAACAAAACAGTAATTAACTTTTGCATTATGAATATGTATATATATTTACTTTAAAGATAAAAAACGAATAAACAAAACAACAATGATATTTATCATTTAATAATAAATATCGATTTTCTCATACTATGTTTGGACATAAAAATGCTTGAAAAGATAAAATGTTTTTTTTAATTGAGATATTTAGAATTTTGCCTTTATCTGGTTGGCGATTGCGTCGTACTTCCACTCGAGCTGGGTCGTTCGATTGTCATTGTTTGCTGTGGTACTTGACTGTCCGGGCTGTAGCCAACTCCATTGTAGATTTCCTTCATTACGAAGAGTATTGTGTCCTCAGATTCCCTAGAAATGGATATCAGATAAAACTAGAATTTATGAGTTTATTTTATTTTTACCAATAGCAAACGTGACTGCTTAAAGCGAACAAATATTCGTTGAAGAATTCTAATGGAGCCTCCTGCAGAATATAATCAATACGTTTCGAATTATTCAGTTTTCCAAGGGGTAGATCAATTTCAATTATGTCGTTATCCGAATGATTAGTGGAATTGGAATCCGCTCGTGATCTAGAGGTAGACGCACCTTGTTTGGTTTGCTGCGTCTGTACTTCTAGGACCTGCAATCAACAATAATATCGTACAGATTTTAAATTTTTTTTTTTTAAATTTTATTGTAAAAACTAACCCTCTTGATTTCGTTTTCGATTTCCTTCGGATTATATTTCTTCGAGGGGTCTTGTTGGGATTGTGTTTCTTGCTGCGCCTGCAATTCTAGGAGCTGCAATAAATTTGTTTAAATTGCGAGCTGAATAATTATCAGAAGAGGCATCACCTTATTGACTTCTTGTTCGATATCCTTGGAATCATCTTTTTGTTTCGGGGCTAAAAATCGTACACTATCGAATGTGGTTTTGAAAGTTTCGAAGAAACGCTGCTTTAAGTCAGCACCCACTCTGGTCATAGTCTCCTTTAGTTCCAAATGCATTCGTTTCCGTCCCTTATGATGTGGAATGAGTACTGGTGAAATACCATTCATGTCGGGATTGACCAGTGCTTCGAGTCGATACGCGACTGGATCGTATGGATGGAATATGTTGTAGAAACCTGAGCAAGTTGGTAGGCGGAAATCCAAGCCAAGTTTGTCGATTCCACGAATTGTGACAAACATACCTACAAAAAAGTATTTAGAGGGGACGCATTCCTGCATTCTTATTCACTTACCAATTGGCGATCCAAGTGCAAAAAATGTCTTGGGTTGAAACAGCAACTGCGGATAACTGATAAACGGTTGGCCCGTTCCAGCGGGTCCCATTTTATAGCTGATGTGACTAGCAGCAGATTCATCCAGTTGATTCGAATCAACAGGGTTACCAGGGGTCATTTCATCAGGGTTTTCCTATGAAATACAGTTTTTTTTATTTAAACATCGTCAACCAACTTACAACTTACCATGTTTTGTTCCTCGCACTCTTTGGGTGGTCTTTGATGGCAGAGAAGATCGAAAAGAATCAAAGATCCCAAACTGTGACCTGCCAACGAGACTCGACCGTGGAAATCAGGGTTCCTTTCTTTGTACTTTATGAAAACACTATTCATGGACGCTGTGACTGTGTTCATAATCCTCTGACAAAACATTGGACTTGTGTAAAACAGAATATCTAGCAGAGTGTCATTGGTGAAGTTGCGAAGCTTCGGAATGGATTCGAGTGTTATAGATTTTAATTTTTCGTCGATGCCCAACTCTTCGGAGTGCAATTCACTGTGCCATGAGATTGGTAGTACTTCAACCCGTCCCACAAATCCGTTCTCTACTGAGTTTTTGTAATGCGATTGAACAAGCTGCAAGGCGATAGCACGAAATTCATCCACTGTAAACAAAGTCTAGTTAATTTTATTTTTTCAATATTTAACCATTTGCAACTTACCGACTTCCTCAACTGTTCGCATTTTAAGATCGCAAGCTGATCCTATACCATGAACCATGAAAAGTATATGATCCACCTTGTGGGACTCACCCTCGTCAATTATAAAGTCGTCCAAGTCTCGTTTCACCACACGTGGCCTAGTTTTGGTTTGCTGTTGTATAGACGAGAGAAAACTTTCCGAGTCAAGCTGATGTTCGAACACCAGAAATGGGAATTGTGTTAAAATGTTCAATGATACTATGAGTTAGTAAAAAAAATAAGTCACTTGTTTGTATAGCCGTTCCTGTTTGTGGAAGAAGCTAGATAAATAATGTTTGCTTCCAGCAGTTGCCAAGATGATAGCAAAAAGAACATATAAACATTTGAAAGACGAACTCAGAATTCGGAAGATGGTTCTATGAAATTTGGTCAAAACGACGTATGTCCAAAATCATAGATTGAATGGCAGAGATAGAGAGCGGCATTTTTAGTAAAAAACAAAAGGATTTTCATAAAAATTGGTTAAAGAAAAGACAAAGGCCTTCGCTGCAAGGAAATGCATAAGGAACATTACTATGTCTCTGTAGTTATTTTTTTGAAATCATTTATTAAAATAATCGTTAAAGATTTTGAGAAAAATTGAGAGCAGAGCTATACTCTCAACATCATCGTTTCATTTCATTTTGTGTCGTACTTTTCTGTCAGTTTTTCCCGTAGTCGACAGTTCCCTTACTTTCTTTGCGAACTCATAGGCAAACTCGTTGCCTTCTATAACAGACTGACCAGGCACCCAGCATAGTCTTACCTGGTTCTGCATAATGCCCTTAGCATTATTCGGCAGCTCCTGACTAGTGCCGATTCTAGCACCTTAAGCGCAGCCTGATTGTTAATGTAAATAACAGTATCCTTGCCGGATATTTGATTCATTATCAGGACCTCTGCATCCCTAAGTACGGCTAAAACTTCTGCCTGAAAGAGGCTGCAGGCATCCGGGAGTCTTCCCTTTGGCTCTTGAATTATTTTGCGCGGTATTAAAATGTTTTTGAGAACATTCAGTTGTTGATTGAGCCTTAAATATGAACTGATATCAAATTCAAGGTTCTGTGCTTCCTGTTTTGGCCGCTAGGAGGTGTTGACTCCAACAATTGTCTTCCTGAGCTCAAACTAAAAGTTTTTTTTACTTTCATTTTCCCATCTCATTGTCTGACATATTTTGAAAATAAAATTCACTTGCTACTAAAAATTTGCTTTGTTTTGAGTATTATTTTTTTTTTTAATTTTTTGCTCAATCACTCTTTGCAAATTTTTTTTACACTTTTATTTTTTTTGTAGTTACAACGGAAAACAGCTAGAATCTGATCACTCGCAATGCTAATGTCATGAGATTCACTTACAATGTACTCACAACAAATCAACCTGTCGTGTGAAAAAAACAGTTAACAAAAAAAAAAAAAAAATAAGTTTTGAGTATTTCAATGTTAAAGAGCGTGTACGCAATTGTGGCCACCAGTAGTCAAAGGGTTAAGGATACGTTTAGCTCTGTGTTCATGCAAAAGATACCAGACCACAGTGTTTGTATGCCAAGTAACTGTATTATTGGGTTTACTCTTCCCGTACAGTGTTTTGTTGGCTTTGTCATAGTAGAAATAGAAAAGAAACAAAAAACAACAACAACCATAAAAAAGAAACCGGCCTCATCGAAAATCGAATCTGGTACCCACAAGATGAAAAGCCGACGCGCTATACACTGAGTTACAGCCATTTTACAAACTGAGCATCCAATTCTCATATGTTTCTCTGGTAACAGTTTTGAAACGCACAAATTTGCAAACAAACATCAAGCGGTTAGACATATTAATGTCAAAAAAAATCAAAAAAATCAGTGTTTGAAAACAAATATCTCGTAAACGAAATGACGGGTGGTAATACAGTAATTTACGGATATAATAAAGTCTTATATAAGAAAAAAAAACGTTTATAGGAAACGCCACACAATTCACCGTGTTTTTTTTCTTTAATTTTCTTTCAAATATAACTCTTATAAGAAAAACGCTTATAAGACAAACACTGATATAGGAAACTTATTTTCAACAAAAAATACTTTTATAACGTTGTAAAATACACGTATATAAGCAATTCCCTTTTTTGATGTTTTTATGTAACCTTATAGCGATGAATTGTGTTAAGGGCAATGTAAACAGCCCTTAAAAACTTGATTGTCAGCTATTCGAAGAATAACAGTGACAGCAACAGAAAAAAAAATTATTTCGACTCTGTATGTATACGTCATTTTAAAGTTCAACCAGTTGTTATTTCCACACATATATTCGTTGTTCGGTTATAAGAAAATTTGTTTCTTATATCCGTTGTTCGCATATAAGAAACACACTGATATAAGAAATAAATTTTATGGATTTTTGAAGTTTCTTATATCCGTAAAGTACTGTAGTTTTCAACTGTTATAAACACTAATCAATTTTCTATGAAACGAGCCCACTTTGGTTGCTCTAAGTTCAATACACTAGACATTATAATTGAATAACAATTGGTACCAACTTCTCTAAAGGATCTTTTTTAAACACCCTGTAGCTCAATGGGTAGATAGACCCCCTCTCATACGATTTTTTTCATAACATGAACCAATGAATCAGTACACATGTATCCCAAACCGGACCACCTTATGCATAATCTTTATCCATCTTTATATGTACATAACATAAGTATTATACTAAATTTAAATTTGCAGTCGTACAACTGTGCTGAAACCTGATTAACAAACCGCGAGCAAGTTTAAATTATACTAAGAATGTCTTTTTGTTCTCTAGGCTGCGAACTGTATGCGGTTATGTTTTCAACTAGTATAATAGGTTAGATTAAATAGAGGAAGATCGCTCAGTATGATGTTTGAGAAGACCAATATAGATGCCCATTTAATTGTTCCCTCACTTGCGGAGATGTTTGCCTAAGGTAACTTTAACCAAATCTTGGTAAAGCTATGTCATTTACTGAGTTTATTTGCTCTAGATCTTGAAAGAAATATGTCTATATATCTGGCTAAGGAAGTAAGGTCTATCCTCGTAAACTTCTTTCTCACCGCATCCTCTACACTTAATTTCTTGTGCACATATTATATTCATCCTTTAAAATGATTTTGTCACTTTTATTTCTATCATAGAATGGCATTACATAAGAGATAAGGAATTTTAGCTTAGAATACAATAATTGATTGTGTGAATACATATGAAGATTGAACATAAAACCACACTTACCGTTGATCCACCCCACGAATCCACCTGCAACTGTTGTTGAAAATGCACAATTACCGTTGGACCATGAAAAACTACCATGTCACCGCCAGATATGGGAATTTTCTTATGCCATTCACAGTTTTCAGATGCTTTTCTGTATTCCTCCTCTAGAAGATCGGCGATTTCCTCTGCGTATGGGACATACTTCGAGTCGCTAGCCTTGAAGAACCACGAGCAACGTTGTACTTCGATCGGCTCACCTTCCCAATAGACTGGTGCCTTAGTACGTTCTGAAATATTCACATCATACCGTCCGCCCTCAACGGCTACTAAATTCGGGCCGGCATCTAAAAAAAAAAACAGTATTGAGCATATTATAAACTTGGACAACACCATATTTACCTCCTAGTAGGAATGCTTCCTCCAGCGTTGCAGAATCATAGAAAGAGAATGGTTTCCATATATGTTTGGTGTCAAGTTTTCTCTTGTAGAACCAATGTTTCACCGCCGGTTTGTATACCTGAAACAAAGAAACCAAATAAAGTCTATCCGCAAAGGATTGAACTAGGTATAGGTACATACTACATTCGCCACAGAAGCAGCATCACTGTTTTGCAGTACACTGGACATTTTTATTTCATTTAAAATCTCTTCGGGCAAGTCTAGATTGTCGGGTGCTTCGAAGATTGACTCCTCCTCTGGCGATACCTTAGTCGAATCTTCAGCTGGCAAACGGGGCTGCCTATTGACAGCTGATAGAGAACTGTTCAGCTCAGAGAACTCCGAACACGAAGAAGAAGGCGGTTCAGCTAGATTTGAAGCAGGGGTGAGCGAACGTGTTTGCAAATTCTTTACACACAACCCACTGCCCACTAAATTGTAGTTAAGGTCACCCACAGGATCGAAATCTTTTGGTGGGGGATTGTTAAAGAAATTCTGTATCCGTTGGCTGTTGGGGTCCTCCGGCGGTGGAGCATTAACTCCGACGCTAGGTACTTGGCTGAATGAATCGAAAAATGATGTCGGATCAGGGAGAGATGTTTGCTTGACAATTGGCGTCTCTGCTGTCGGAGCAGATTGCTCGAAAAAACTCGTAAATAAATTCGGCACCGATTGCTGGGATTCGGATTTTTCCTGCGACTTAGGTGGCGAAGCAATTTTGGCACTTGCTGCTGGCACGGATGCCACCGATTGATCTTTTTTAGGTTTGTCTTGTGGTTCGCTTCTAATAAGCTGTTCTTTTGTGTTGCCCGTCGAAAATGGATCCAATGGGGGCACGTTAGCCGTAAAAAAGCTCACAAGGTTTGTTGTAGAGGTCGGAGTTTCACGATCTTTTTCTAATTCCTTCTTCAATGGAAGCGTTGTTACTATTTGTGTCGTTGCTGTGAAAAATGATGTAACGGGAGTCGATAGCGTGGGCAAAGGAGTAGCTGTGGGTGGTTCAGATACAACCGATTCGTCTAAAAAGCCCAGCGGAGCTACAATCGAACTGAAAGTGCCAGAAGTTAAATTTGCTGGTTGATTAGCAAAACTGTTGATCGGTATTTCAGCAGCCAAAACTTCAGTTTCTGGTTGGTTGGAGACACAGTCTGCTTTAGGATTATTTGTAAAAAATGCTGCAATAGATGGAGGACCTTGTGGGACGGCGGCCTCTGTTACAATCGGATTGAATAAATTGCCGGCTTGCTCTTTTGGAGTACAAATCGTTGACGGATCAGGTGGAAACTGTGCTGTAATAGGCGGGGGAATTTGTGGAAGTAAACCACCGGTCTCTGGTTTGAATATATTGGCGTCTTGCTCTTTTGGAGTACAAATCGTTGACGGAGCGGGCGCAAACTGTGCTGCAATAGACGGTGGAATTTGTGGAAGTAAACCACCGTTCTCTGGTTTGAATATATTGGCGTCTTGATCTCTTGGAGTAGAAATCGATGCCGGAGCAGGAGCAAACTGTGCTGCAATAGACGGTGGAATTTGTGGGAGTAAAATACCCGCCTCAGGTTTGATTAAACTGATGTCTTGCTGGCTTGGAGTAAAAATCGTTGGCTCCGATGGTGGAGCAGACGGGGAAACTTGTGGGACTAAGTTACTGGACTCGAATTTGAATAAATTTGCGTCTTGCTGACTTCGGGTAAAAATAGTTGGATTCGGTGTTGGAGCAGGCGGCAAATGTGCTGGGAGAACTTGTGGGAGTAAATTGCCGGCCTCTGTTGCCGCTGGTTTGAATAAATTATCGTCTTGCTGGCTTGGGGTAAAAATCGTTGACTCCGGAACTGAAGCAGTCAATTGTGAATGGTGCGCTTGCAGTCCTTTCCGGTACGGATTTAAGTTGAGCTTGTTCTGAAATAAATTTTGTGGTGGTGGTGGCGGAAAGTTAGCTGTTTCTTTTGATGATGTTGCAGTACTTAATGTAGGCGCTGGTGGTGGGGGCAATGAAATAGATTGAGCAAGATTTTGTTGCTCTTGCGCAGGGTTAACGATTTCTGTCTGCTCAGGTACGTCTGTTTTAGATACACCAACAGACAGTACTTTTGGTGGCTCCTTTGGAGGTTGATCTCCAGAGGAATGTGCCTGCTGTTCAGAACTTGTTTGAAGTGGAACCGTCAACGGCTGGTTATTAAAAGACCCAGTACCCTCAGTGGTAGCTGATGGTGCGAATATCGTGGCTGATACTGCTTCACCTCCAGTTATGGAAGGCGAGAAAGACACTTGAGGTGGTAAAAATGCTTGCTGCAGTGGATTGAAGAGATTAGCAATTTGTGCTGTGGTCTCACTTGTCGGAATGATGTTTTGCGGAGCCGGAAGATAAGCAGTAACTGGCTGTTGTTGGTATTCAGCTGGGGTAGATGCAAATGGGCTTTTATACAAACGAGTCCCTTTTTGTAGGCGAAATGACGCTGAATGTGGTCCCCCCGATGGTGGCTTTGCTGATAGCGGTATAGCAGGTAATTGCTGTGGTGGAGGCGTTGCTAAACCCGGCGTAATGTCAGGAGTAGTACTTTTAGGTGGTAGCCCTGCAAACAAAATGCCAGTCGATGGTGGCAATTGTGGTGGTTCTCCTGGTGTCCGGAAAACAGGAAACGACTGTGGTGCAAACGTTTCCGGAACCGGCTTGGGTTCAGAAGTTCTTGTAATTTCTCCAGATAATGGCTGAGCAGTGGATGTAGGAAGTAGACCACTTCTTGGTGGTATAGCCGTGAAGAAATTACCGATAGGTTGTTCTTGTCCTTGTAATGGCACTTCACCTTCAAAAAGATGTCCAGGTATAGGTTGGGCTGGTAACAGAGTCGAATCCGCAACTGGCGGCGCAAAGAAATTAACTGATGGCTGATAAACCTGCGCTTGTTGAGTATTTGGATCTGCCGTGGAATAAAATGCCGATGGAGCTGTGCTTACTTGTAAATTATTAATTGGTTGCTGTGGTAGCGATTCCTCTGATTTTTGTGAAAGACTACCGGCAGCTGATTGCACTAGTCCCGATAAATTCTGCAAAACACTAGGAACACCTGGCACTAGGCTTGACAAGGAAAATCGTCCTCCTTTGCGTTCCTCTGGCTTATTAAGTGATTGCTCTTGATAGACCGGAACAGGCGATGCTTCAAAACCTATTGGCGGGAGGAAACTAGCAGTTACTGCTGAAAAATTCTGCTCTTGATGGGCCGCAGAGAGTCCAGGTATTGGAGCATATACTTTCTTTCTAGCAGATATACGATATGTATTCTGTCCAGCCGCTATGGGTGGACAAGGAACTCCACTTGGCACAGCCGCAACCTCTGTTGGACTGTAGAATGTTGGTGGATTTATAGGCGGTTGTGGCTCGCTTGGAGGCGGTGCACTCTGCTGATGATCTTGATTTGTCCCCGAAAGTGGTGGTAGCTGTATATGTGCAGACGTCGGATTGGAAAAAGGTTGAATGTTCAGTTGTGGACTTGAATTTGTATTGATGCCCTCCCTTTCCGAGGATGAATTGAATTTTTTCGAGAATGTCGAAAATACCGATGACGCTACGGATGGTAGCTGCGAAAATGATGATGCGGCTTGACTTAGGATAGAATTATCAGCTTGAGTTGATGGGTCTAGAAGACTATTACTGTTCTCATCCGAAATGTCAGCAGTGCTTGATGTACTCGTACCCGCAAATTCGTTTAAGTTAACTTCGCTTAAATTTTCGGAATCAATATCCGATGACTTGCCCACAGTCACTAGTGGGGTTGATTCTGTAATAAGATGAAAGATATATTAAAGCAAATACCAATGAAGAAAGTAGTTTTTCTTTCTTTTTATTTAATAGTCTATTGAAACGAAGTTAATTGTTTTGGAAAGACAACTTAATGGGTTCTGAAGGTTACTGACACTGTTATAGATGGTGCCAAAGAAAAGAAAAAAACTATTTCCTGCATTGAAAAAATCCACTTGACAGGATTCACAGTCAAAAGAGTGAATCCGTCCGCGTAACTAAAATCAACTAAAAACACGCAACTAAGTATTGAAATCATGGCACTATCACGCAATATTTTATAACAGATTGATGTGGCCGCCTTCAAGTAACCATAGAGTATTGAAAACTGCAAAAACTAAAACGCAGGAGCCCGCAATGATAGACATCTCTTTGACGATAAAGTTCGCCCTTCACATTGGCCAAAGTTTTTTTTTATTTTTTGTAGGTTAGGTACTTCCCCATTCGTGGAAAACCGTGAATTGTTATATTCGCTTAATGTTTTGAATAGGGCCCTGAACTAGCTGTCGTAATTTACCCCTATTTACGTAATTGAAGCCACATTCTCTGATAACCAGCATGATTAGCTGTCACAAGCTTTTCGCCAGGTGGGCGGAAGCAACACTGGATGTTAAGGTCCGCTAATTTTAATATAAATACTATTAAACCAATAAGAGCGATAGTGCAGTAGCATCATGTCAACATTCGATATATTTACACTTTTGATCTTGCTCGAAGTCAGCTGTACATTGGCTTTAAATCCCCGCATTGTGAATGGAACAAATGCGGATGTGGCAGAGTTCCCATTTATAGCTTCACTGCGACGGTTAAAGAGAGGTTCGCACTCTTGTGGAGCTTCAATTTTGAATCCAATGTGGCTCCTAACCGCAGGACATTGTGTGGCAAGAACTGCACCTCAAAATATAAACATTCAATACGGCGTTACCGAAATAAACAACACCGGACCCAACGTAGTCAACGTGTCGAAAATAGTTGTACACGTGGGATATTTCCCTCCAAATCGTTTCATACATGACATTGCACTTGTGAAGGTGGCGGAGCCCATGAAATTAGGTGAATCCGTACAGACGGTGAGATTGCCAAGAATGTTTCAAAGCACACAAGGAAACAATTCCGCCACATTAATTGGCTGGGGATTAAATGCGGTAAGGGAATCAAAAAAAAAAAACGTTTAGAAATTAAATAATTTAATTTTCCTTTCCTAGTCCGACGGAACACTACAGAGCCATTTGCAGAAAGTGGAGCTAAAAGTTTTCTCCAAAGAGGAATGCAGTGAACGTCATCATCAGATGACCCATTTGACGAATATTTGCGCCGGTGTCGAGGAGGGAGGTAAGGGTCAATGCAGCGGAGATTCGGGAGGTCCATTGATCGTGAATGGCACACAAGTTGGAATCGTTTCTTGGAGCAGGAAACCATGTACCATTGCACCATATCCTGGTGTTTTTACAGAGGTCTCGAACTATATCGACTGGATCATGGACACAATGCAGGAGGATATTATTGAGTCTACTTAGTGGAATAGAGCAAAGAAGTGTAGTTATTAAGGTTATTCTATGTTTTCGGTGGGGGTTTGAGAATTGATCGTGGTTTGAATGTTAATTGCAATAAAGACTTTAGACCAAATAATATGTCTTTCTGGTGAAGATTGGAAATTTCTTTGAATCAAAGGCCACATACAATACCATACCAGGCGATGCAACGTTGAAAAAAAACAGAGAATTGTTAAATTCATAATTCAGTTAAAATTGAATTAAGTTGGAAAGTTCCTTTTGACAGTTCGTATTGCGTTCGAATTTAAGTACAAGAAAAGATATGAGGTCTGTTTGGTAACTTTTTTATGGACAAATTGGTCAACTCTGTAAATAATTTGAAAAGTGGGGGAAAATCATCTCAGTGAGTACACATAAGTAACCAAATGCAATTGAAGCACAATGTGGGAAAACCTGTCAATTTGTTTTTTTTTCCACTGACAATGAAGATTATAGCTTTGTTCAATGAGAATATAGGCAGATCAGTACAGCACAGATTTTTGAAAATGTCAGATCAGGTTAGCACAGAAATTTGCAGCACAGCTGATTTAACATTTTCCTCAAATCTGTTCTACCTCAAGAGAAGCTGCAAAAAAGTTGTCCAACACAGTCATTGAACACAAGGCAGGTCAGTCTCAGACAGACAATTTTCTCATTGAACACGTAAACATTGTACTTTCTGTTCTTTTCTGTTCAGCACAATGAAGCTGTGCTGACTAACAGACTATATAACATTTCACAAACTGTCAGATGGCTGGTTTGACAGCGCTGGCCCACTTCAACCAAAGGAAAAGTTGGTGCATAAAATTACAACTTTTTCAATTGAGGGGCAATTTTTGACACTCTCATTTAGCTCTCTAGTTTGCGATTTGTTGTGATATTTGTTGGTTAAGAAACAGGAATTTATGTGATTTTATGTAAAACCTTTGTATATGAAAACTTTTAAATATGTAAAATCACATACATTTGTCATTTTTGGTGTTCAACGCGTTCGATCACTTTTTTTTAAGTTTCCTATCTTTGAGAGAATTGCACCTCCACTCTTTGAAATTTGGCAAAAAACACATATTTAGTACAAAAAGTACGCGAACGGGCGTAGTATTTCACTTATGGAAGATCAATGACCCTCCGTCGAAAACCACAAAAAGATGAAGAGAACTTGTCAAACTTGATCTTTCACATCGTTTTCAGTACATGCTTTGTTTTCAGCTCGATCACAGAAGATTTTGTGATCGGATTCGATTCGATCTGCGTTTGCAATTCGGATTGAATGCGATTCAACCTTTCATGTAAACGGCGTAAAAATCACTTACCGGACACGGGTGCTTTTACAAATACATACACAGAATGGGCAATAAAAAAGAAACCAGCACGTCAGTATGGCGACTCGACGCAAGTGACGAAGTATTGAAGATGAAGAAAAGTGAACACGACATAAGACTGTTATGGCTACATAAAATAAGAGCCCCCAAAGTGGCACCACTCTAAAGTAATGTAAAAAAAAAGTTCCAGGGTTGTGAATGGCCTAAATTTTAAAAGGATTTAGTCACAAATTTTGAACAATAGTAGTAAATTGGAGCAACCAGCAAAGTATTTTAAAGAAATATATGGGGAAAGGGATGCCAATAGGACGAATGTAGATAGCAAAAAATAATTTAAAAAGAACTCTTACCTTTTGCTTCTGAATACAAGCATTGTAAAGTCACAAATAAAAGTTGAAAGCTTTAGATCGTTTTGCTAAATCTAACAAATTCGAAGACAGAGCAAAGAAGAGGTATTCCTACTAAAAGTCGTTTGTGCTAAAACTTTGGTAAAAACAGTCCGATAGCAAATTTGTGTTAACAAAATCGGATATCTCAACGTGATCAAATAGTCACCTCTTTACTCCTGAACCAGACAAAGAGTGTCCGTTTGGTGGACAAACAATTCAATTCTGAACTAGGTGATATCCGCTACATTTCTATGTGGTCAACAATAATGTTTTAGCTTTTATAAAGGGTTGACTCGAATGTCGAAAAATTTCAATACTGCCCGAATTTAAACCCAGCAAACATCCAAAAAGTGTCACCTCTTTCGAATGTCTGACAAGCAATCAAAGAGTATCATTTGTCAAGGAGCTTCTCTTCTCAACTCGCCGGAGTCGGCCAAAAACTGTAGGTCCCTTCCATTCGTGCAAAAATAAAACACGCACACCCAAATGGTTGAAAAATAGGACTGGTTCACTTCGAACTGTAGCACCACCTAAAGACGATAGTAATACCGTCCAAAGAAGCAAGAAATGTAGTTCCAGCGATTTGGTATCAACATAATTGTTTGGTAGGGAGTCTTCCTTCAAGGTGGCATATCTCTTTACTTTAGTGGGTAATCTATTAAAAAGGGGGCTAAAAGTGTACCAAAAAGCTGACATTGCAAAGTAATTGTTGGGGTAGTCCGGATTAAAACCAATTGCTTATAGTATGTGATACCGAATTAGCTTCAAAATTTTTGAATGGCCTGTATTAAAGCAAAAGGAAGTCATCTCGAGTTTTTCAAATAAATCCCACTACTCGTACTTTGAGTCCATAAGATTTGTTTGTTAAACTATAAGATTATCATTCTATACTTTAGACAGTACTTATGGCAAGACGCAATCGCTTATTCTACAATATAGCTACCAAGTTGTGGATTTAGTTTAAACAGGTAGTTTGGTCACAATAAAAAAAAATTAACCAACGAACAATCTTTTTTTTTTTTTTTTTTTTTCTTTTTTTATATATATATTTTATTTATTTTTGCATTAACATATTATAATACATGTTATTTAAAAATTGATAAACAAATAAAATAATGGGCATCATTCTGTAGCTCATAAGGAACTAGAGGCGAATGATCCTTCAATAAATATTACATGTTTAATGAATGTTTAATGAATGTGGGGCAAAATCAGTAATAAAAATGAAACAACAATTTTTAAACAAATAATAGCAATAATAATAATAATTAATGAGACTTATACCAAAATAAGAACAAAATAATTTTTTAAAAATGAAAAGCATTTCTATGAACATGTTTGTGAATTAGAGATTTGAGTCAACAAAAGCTTTGACTGCTGAACTATCCATACTAAAGAGGAAATTTCTTAGTTCTTTGAGAAATAGAGTCGGTTGAACTATCTGTCTGATTTCGATTGGTACTTTTCATTTGAACACTTGATTTGCGAGTGGAAAACGAAGACCTTATCTCCTGGAAAGAATGATCTCCTAGATCAGTTGACGGCGAATGCCAAGAAACTTATTTTAGCTGGGAGGAGGATCAAAGACTAGACGGGAACTCATTATGTAGCTGTGTAGTTTAAATGCCAATATCAGATTTCGAACGAAACCCTGTGTACCTTAGCATTGTCGTCAGTTGAACTCATGTGAAGTAAAACAATTTATGTATGTATCTCTTACCTGACAGGCTATTGGTTACCACTTGTGCTAGAACTCCACACACTGACTTTCATCACACGTAACTTTTCCAATAAACCAAAAGACTATTTAAATATTGAAATTGCGCCTTTAAAAATTAAATGAGCCGCGCGTCGGTCGTGTTGCAAGCCAAATGCGTCATATTATTGTCTTTTGCATCTCAGGTAACATACAGACAAACTAACCCAACACATAGTGCCTTACAGCGCCTTTAGGTAGTATAAATGTCAAAACAACGTTCATTAACTTAGCATTGCTAATCTATCGTTGTAATGCGACAAGATATTGCACGACCTCCATACTGGTTTGCAGATGGAGTGGAGACTTTACGATTTATTTTTTAATTATATATTATAGTATAGCAGGTCTTTGCTGATTTTAAATTTACGAAAACCTACGTCATGCGCGGGAGACAAACAAATTATAATAAATAGTTGGCCAATTCAAAAACATGTCACGTAAAATTGTTGGGTTTGGTTTTGGTTAACAAATCTGAGCCTTTTTTTGTGTTCTGTTTTGGAGACTCTTTGACATCATCAGTCAATCTATCTTAAAATATTATTATTCTTTACAGCTGACACGTGAAATATACGAGTGTGTGATCACCGGACACGTAATTGTTTTGTGAGTAAGTTTGACATCTCTTTTGTCCAGTGTCGTCGTCGTGACGCTTTAAGTAATCCGATTTTTGTTGTTGGTTCAAATTTATTGAAGTTCAAACTTTTTCAACTTCATAGGTAGTCGACCTCGAAAATAAATTAAAAACAGTTTTTTTTTTTTTTAAGCACTCGGTTAAGTGGTTACAAGTTAGACTTTTTTTTGAGCACATTAATGTGCGATGCCTTAGGCACTTTGATATAAAATCTACTTTTGTGGATTGACTTCGATCCGCAATTGAGATTGCGAAGCATTGTTCTATGCCTCCAATGAACACAAAAAGTAGTCAGCCTCGAGGTTGTTCGGACCGGAACCATTTTCTTCAATTGGAAAAGAAATGGTAGAGAACCTGATCATGATCAACAAATGGACCACGGCAGAACAGCTGAGAAGATGGATCTCAGAATGATGGGCTTCTTTTTGGCTTTCTGATTTCTTATACATTTATGCAGTAAGTGAAGTTGGCCACGGCGACTTGGTTTTTTCTTTTGTTAGTGAAAATGGGCCTGGTTACATATATGTAAATATAAAGTTGTCGCTACCGAGTGCGTTCAGTATTTATGCAGATAGAAACGATTTTCGGAACCTAGAAATCCTACACCGGTAATTCTGCGCCCAAAAAGGTAATTTTGCGACCAAATTTTCTAACTGAAACGTCACACCGAAACGATAACAAAGCGCTTGCTCATTTTGCTTCAACTCTTGAATAAGTTGAACCCTGTAAGTGAATAGTTTAGGGTCTTACTCTTAATGCAATATTCCCAACAGAAAAGTGCGACAAAATGGTTTTCTTTGGTTTTCGTGCATACTTTCGTGCGCACCGGACCAGCATGCCATTTTACGAAATAATTTATGCATTTGATTAAACCAGTCAGCGATGATACACAACACTCGATTTGAAAATTAATGCTCAATATCAGATTGTTCGCGGAGGTTTGACAGACACTATATAATATGTGTTAATAATTCAAGCTCATTAGTGTTGCCAGCCTCGAAATAATACGCACTTTCAAAAGAAAACAACACACTTCCATCAAACGTTGCCCAGATGTTTTCACATTTAAAGCTTTAAAGCCGGAACTAAAATATTAATTATAAAAAGGACCCAAGATGACGTGCTTAAATAATAACGAAGAACTCGTAATAAATAATAATCGTTGTCACCGCTAGCAAGTACAACACAACTTCTCTTCTTTTTACTCAAACTACTTAAATCTGTTTTATCGATTATATGAGAAGTGCCAAGTGCCAAGATATCATCAAACAAATGGCATTCAAGACATTGATTGACTCGTCAGTGAAAGGAGAGCTTTTAATTACACCTCAGGTAGAGGTGCCGCGTTGTCTATCGAAGTCGCATGATAATTTTTCCAACTTGCTGTTTACGTTTCAAATAAATTAAAAATTTCATTTGTGATTGTATTTTTGTGGCATAGCTCACTGCAGCGAATTGATTATTGATTACCAATAAACACATCCTTCTTTGCAAACAATTGATTTTTTTAAGAATACTTAAACTGTCATATTGAAATAGTGCTAATAAATGACAGTTAAGCTCTTATTTTCTTTAGGGGAAACCACCGACTAGCGGCACCAAGGTCAAAAGTGATTTTAAATTAGGTAGAAATACAGTTTCTCAAAAGATCTGCATTAGCCACTTCAGAATAATAAATGAGTCTTAAAACTCTCTCGGGTTTAATTTTTTATTTGAATTGGTTTCGACAAAACAAAACAGACTAACATGACAAGTGGGTGAAGCCTTTACGACAGGACAGATGCAAATTATTATAAATTTATGGACTGACGTTGTGCGCATTTTAATTTTCCGAAAGGAGTCGTTACTGGTGGATTGCTCCTCCGCCATTAACCATTAAATATGATAGTTTGTATAATTTTCTCTTTAGGGCATTGTCTTTATTGCAAAATCACAATCAAAAAATAAACAAATCAACAACAACTGTAAATAAAGGCTTGCATTGATTATGTAAACGTTGTGTTGGGCCGCCGGCGCGCGGCTCGCAAAGCAAAACAACACGCTAGCGACTTTTCACCATCAGTATGACAGCGAGATAGATAAAATCAAATTGACGTACACATTCACCACCTCCCAATGTCAATATCAAAGCGCGAGTGCGTTTAAAATGATTGCACGCAGTTGGATTTTTGACAAAATGTGTCTAGATAATCAAAGTAAATAAGGAAGTGGTCGTTGTCGGTTTTCGGTTTTTGCTTAATTTATGGCTCCACTTTGGCTAATTGACATTCAGTTCAGAAATACTGTCGGACAGCAGTCTGTCTGTCAATCAGAGAGCAGGAGTGCGATTAGTCATCGTGGTTAATAGTTAATTTCGGAAATAACTGTGAAACACTTGTTGTTTACTTGATCTGCTCAAATATGTACATTTCGAAATTAGGAAGTAGTTGATTGTTATTGGAAATAACCACCGAGATAGGAAACAAGGTAGAGCGAAGATAGTATTGTTTGGTTGGTTTTTCCTTGGGCTGAATTTACATCACAATCGGATATGTGTCACTTTTAGTAAAGAGGCTTTTTTCTGTAAGAAAATAATAAAATGAAGAAAATATAAAAGCAAAAGAAATAAGTTAACTCGATAGAAAGCTTAACTGGAAGCTGAATATTAAAGAAAAGGATCAGTTGCTTTCTACACCTACAGTATGTAGATTCTTTGGGAAACACTGGGGATATAGACCGCAAATAACACTATGGATGTACTGTGCGTTAGTCAGACCCATACTAATATACGGAGGATTGGTTTGGCGACACGCTACCACCAAAACCAGCAACCTTATAGATATGACCAAAGTACAGAGAATAACAGGCACTGGAACAACCAGCGCGATGAGAACAACGCCAACAGCGGGATTGGAAGCAATTCTTATGCAGGAGACCGTAGCAAAGAGCGCTCTTAGGTTAAGTCAGTCGCACTGGAGGTCGAATGCATACATATGGTCAAACAAAGATACTTACCTTAACGGTGACATCAATTCAGACTACACTGTCCCATACATGGATTTCGAAAAACCTTTCTGGTAGGTCTTTCCAAGCAGAGAGCAGTGGGATGATGTATCTCAGGATGGTAAGTCTATCTACATCGATGGATGGGTCAAAGATGGACATAGGTATAGGAGCGGGTTGCTTCTCGGAGGAACTAGGAATAAGCAACTCCATAGGACTCCCAGATCACAGCAGCTGACGTTATAGCAGTGACAAAGGCCGCCCAATTGGTGTCAATGATGACAATAAGAGGATATCACAATTAACATTGACAGCCAGGCGGCCAAAAAAGCAATAACTGCTACGCAAATGACATCTAAGCTCGTAAAGGATCGCCGCGAAGAGTTTAATGTTCCCGGCAAGCAACACAATGCCAATGTCTGCGGGGTCTCTGGTCACAGCGGGATTCAAAGCAATGTATCAGCAGATGAACTGACCAGAAAGGGCTCAGCCCTAGACAAAGAACAAGCAGATGGGATGGTTATGTCACCGCTGTGTAACTTTAACGTGTAAATATAACGAAGATCAGTAATTGAAGCAAATAACAGGTGGAAATCACTTACCACCTGCGAGGCATCAAGAAGATTGTGGAAGGAAGTTATTGTCAATGCTAACAGGAGTGCTTACTGGGCACAATACCTTAAGATACCGCATGAAAAAATTACGACTGAATGAAGGTGACATTTGCAGGGGATGCGGTGACGAAGAGACACATGAGGACACAGCCCATGAAACCTAGACATTGACACCACGGGTGGGAACACACTATGGGTATCACAATGGGATGGACCTAACCTAACTTATCAAAATATGATATCTATTGCAATTGCAAAAGGATTAAATAGTATTGAATTTTAAATGAACCTCAAAGTACATAAAAAGAAGAAAATGTTAAGACAGGTGGTGTAAAATACATAACTGCCCAGACACTGTGGCGTATACGCCTCATTATTTCTGTGGCCTGTTACCAATAAAAACGTTCTCCTTTTCGGTCTTTGCATTTTTTTTTAGGGTGGTGTCCTATTCTCGGAAGACAACAAATATTTTTCGTCTTTGTTTGAGTTGTGTAATAGCCCAAAATAACGTAAGGTTAGGTTTGTGGACTGACGTCCAGCAAGATTCCGCAACGTTTCGCCTTCAACAATAAAGTTAACTCGTTATGCCCACAAGATGTTGTGTTCCTTAATAACGTGGATGTTTTGTCTAAGAAATCCTGAACCAAAGCCATACCCTAAAACAGCGAGTTCCTCTAAGTCTTGGAAGAGATTTTTAATGTACACAATTTTCATACGGTTAAGCGCCAGAATCTTACCTTAAACACCAGATAAACCAAAACAGAAAGGCCCAATAAGAGTGAGTGCTAGTGTATATTTTGGGACTACGTAGGTTAGGTTAGGTAGCAATGGCTGCCGGTAACGAATACCAGCACACTTAGGCCTAAAGAGGATCTTGGGGATATTTAACCCCGCCTATGTATATTCTTTTTGTCGGGTAGAATAGGTATTGTTGTTTCCAGTTTAGTGAGCTCGTCAGCTTTACAATTGCCTGGAATGTCTCTGTGCACCGGCAACCAGCAAAGGTGAATATTAAACTGCTTAGCCATCTCTATGAGAGATGAACGGCAGTTGGAGGTGGTCTTAGAAGTGGATGAGTTTGATTCAAAGCCGCCTGACTACCCAGGAAGATGCTAATATCGTTAGTGGATATAACATTCCTCTTAATCCAGGACAGTGCTTCCGAAATCGCCATAATCTCCGCTTGAAACGCGTTACAGTGATCAGGGAGGCGAAAAGAGAGATTTAGATTTAATCTGTCTGAGAAAATACCATCATGGGTTTTAGAGCCATCAGTGTAGAAGTATATCGACTTGTCTGTTATAGCTCCTCCAAGAAGGACCTATCGGGAATAGTGACCTTAAAGTTTTTTATCATAATTGGGCTTTGGCACAGTATAGTCTATGTTTTCGGGGAGAGTTAAGTAAAAACTGATGGAACTACATAAGATCTTTTTGATTCGCGTGGATTTCTCTCTTCCTTCTGGTGTTAACTACAGGACTGAATTAAAAACCAAGCGTGTTTAAGTGCTTCATATCATTTGATTAGATATGGGACGACAGAATAAAGATGGAAGTAAACAACAAACTAAGGAGCATTACATGAAGGAATCACAATTTATATGAAATCTGACAGTTCAACTTGAAAGAATATAAGTGAGTCCACGATGACTTCACTTCTGATCAGAATCAGAAATATCCTGTAAAAAAAAAATTCGGTCTGCAATCATCCTCAGTCAGGGCTTCCATTAGGAATAATCCTTTACAATGTCCGCAAACTCTACTCAAATAGCAAAATCTAGAATTTATGTTCACTACGATCTACGAGTACTCACGAGATCTGCCATCTGTCAAATGCTGCCGTCTAGAATCTTTAAAACTAGAAGTTTGATCAAAATACCACCAATTTGCTTAGAGTTTATCATCTCTGGAATACGAATACCAGAGAATGGAGATGGTGTCGATTATTATTGTTGATATTTTGGTAAGGACAAGACCAAAGGAACAGAAAAATTACCAAACACGTTTCAAGGTCGAGGCAACAGCGCTACAAAGACCCCACACTTCCTTCTGCTGTTTAAGGGTCAACTCAGAGTAGTTCACGGTAAAACTTGGAACATCGCCCTGCAGCGTACATCACTCATATTACTATACTAGCCGTAATCGGTAATATGTTTTGTTAAATAATAATCAATCGGTATTATGACATTAAGCGCTACTTAGGTAACGCTTTTTTTCGGTAATCCGGCACCTGACACTAATTCTTAATGCCAGTTCTGTGCAGCGTCGTTCTGCATGCCAAACACAGCCCGACACATATTGTTGGTGGTACGAGTATAACTACTGGACAAGGAATCTACAAAGAAGAGACACAGCCAAAGAAGACATTGTTGCTAATGTGGCTTTTAAAGACCGCAGAACTATTAGCGGTATAAATAGACACATACGGAACTGTGCGCTCGAGGCCTGAACTGAACCCACTCCCTCTTGATAAATTGTATTTTCTGTCACGTAAAGGCATAAATAGGAATTTATTGCTTGTTTTTTTTTTTTTAATTTGTTGTTTTTAAAGACATTTTTGTTCCTACTTTGTCTCTGTAGAGTACGGCCTTTGAAGGTCAAGTTTAAGACTAAAATGGTAAGTCTCTCAAGGCCAGTATTAGTTAAGAGCCTCTAGTGTGTTTGTTGTGTTTTCTCTGTTTTTTTCTTTTTGGAAAATGATCTCATAATGTATGTACACTTACGAGTATGTTCTCCAGAATAGATAAGTGGAATACTTATCACAGGTCAAACAGACTCGCCCTGGTTAGTTACAACAGAATAACCTTCAGTCGCATGCCGTGTTTACTTTGGTTAATCACTGAAACTAAACCAAACAAAAACCGGTATTTCCCCAATAGGGGAGTGTTAGCGCAGAATAAATAGGTCAATCAACCTAAATAAAGAGTTTAAAGTGATCCCAGCCATGGAAAGTGTTTCAGGAAATTCTCGTAATTTCGAATGATTTTACGTCGTCATTCCTCGTCAAGGTGATCCCAAAATATCCACTTGCTTATCTCTCTAATGATGTCATGTGATAAAAATCCAATGGATTTGTACACTCGGACACAGATTTATTACATGTTTTTTCTTTTTGCCTTTTTAACAACCAGCGGGGATCTAAAACCAAAAAAAAAAAAAAACAGATAATTGACGTGGATATTCCCGACTTTGAAGCATCATCTTGGGATGATCATTGGAAGGAATTCCAATTTGAATTGAGCCTCTTGAATGGTATTTTTTTTTTAATTTTACTCCTTTGGCTTTATACGTACATATGTATGTATGTTCCTACACATATTCGTAGATCCACGACGGTGGTATTGGCCGCTCTTAGAGTGGAACAGCAAGTGGGTTTAATTATCCTAAAAACCATAAGACAGCAAAGTTTGGCATAGGTGGACGAGCACATCAGTAATAATGACAGAGTAACGCGGTCCGGATGAGCATTTCATAAGAAGTTGAACATCGAAACGAAAAAACGATACAAGCAACTAATGTTTAAGCATAGATATAGAACGACAATAACATTTTATTGCTTTGGGCTTAAATGTCAGCCATAGATTTACGACGATGCATAGTTCTATTTCAAACTGAGTACAAATGTATTCATAAAAAGTACAAACAAACGATTTTTAAGATTACTCATATGCTCTTAAAAAAATACTCTAAAGTTTATTGAGTAGAGAAAAAGAGAGACAAGCTAACGAAATCAGGTAGCGACTATCCTAGGTCCTGAACCTTTTGTGGAATGGATGACAATGTAATCCGCGAAGAATTTATGAAAGAGCAATAGGACTCCAGAACCAAACTGTGGCAAGCTTATGTAAATGCTACCTGAAAACTAAGTACATATGTATGTATTTACAAGATCACAGATCCAAACTAAGTCTAGGTCACCTCTCAACAACTTAAGAAAATTCTAAAAAAAAGTCGTACTTGCACAGCAAGTGCTCCGTACTACCACTTATTTATATGTATGCGATGTTTGTAATAGATTTAACTTATCTTGATAGATAACAAACAAAGTATACAAGAAATTTACGCATGTGGATCAGATTTCATTCTTCGTCTCGTTATTCGTTGAATTGTATTAAATGAGTGGAATTTTGCGATTTGTCTCCCTCTAGTGTCTGTACACAAAATCAATTCTTTTCAATGTAGTAAAAGTAGAGACACCTATATTATAGTGGATAGGAAACCATCAAAATTACTTTGTGTATAAATTGAATGATTTAAGTATAAGCTCAATGCTATTTTTTGGGGCATATATCTAGGATTAACAATTCAATTTTTACTCTCACACATGAAAATGTCCCTATACGTATCTGCTTTTATTTGATTGCGATGGGGTTACCTTTCCTCATTTCTGGATATGTAAACAGCTGGGTAGTTGAAAATAAACAAAAAAAATTGTCGAAAGTAGGGCAGACCTGATAATTTTGGTTCAATCTACACTTTATTCTTATTGTGATTATTGTGATTTTACTTAGATTATTCAGAGCGATATATTTGGAGATAAGGTAGGTGGACAGCTATTTTTTAATGTGTGTGAAAAAGTGTTTAGAAAAAAGTAACACGAAAAAATATTTCATACATTTTCGAATTCGTGCTTTAAACAGCTTTCATTTGCCATCCGACACGATGACCTCAAAACTTGATTTTTTTTTACATTCCATTTATCCCCTAAAACTAGCCCCCAAAAATCGAAATTTAATTTTTAAAGCTCAGATCTGTGTTTGGGTCAATAATTGCTGCAACTGTTCCAAATTTCAATAGTCTGCCCCAAATGGTCTTTGAGAAAAAGGACTGTGACAGACAGACAGATATACAACTAAAAATGTTTGGAATTTTGTTTTCGAATCTTAAAAACTAATTACGTTTTATTTCGGTGGAAACCTACTATGACTCCAAACCAATCAGTGTCGTATAGGTATACAGAATTCGGTTATACCATGGGTATACTCTATACCCTGTTTACACCGAATCAACTGAGTATTCGACAAAAGTCTACAAAAACCCGTTCAAGCGTTCACACCAACTACAAATACATATTTTGTTTGACGTTTCAATTACTTTGCACCAGCTTTTGTAAAATTGTTGTGTAGACTTTTATTGTCAGCTCTTCTGTCAAATATTTTGCTTCTCTGTTTTCCTTTTGTTTTTCAGTTTTCATTTTGTTTTGTTTTGACAGCTTCAAAATGTGTATTTGCTTCTACAACCTAATGATTGTCAGCGGGTTTTAATGAGGTTCTTTTATCAATTAATTAAATTTTATGAAAACTGAACAATGTATGGGAAAACTTCTGTTTTTGATGAAGGCGCCGAGGTTTTACGCAAAAACTCAGTTTGTGGTGGGTATTAGACTCGTAGTAGTATAGTTCGCTTATAGAACATACTTAGTACCAGATCAGATTTATCATTGACGTCATGTATTTATAATTTACAATTAAAGGCTAGTACGGTGCTCGCGCTAAACTAAACTTTTCATAAAAAATTTGTCGTTGCTAAACGTAAAGATAAAATTCCGCTGGGAAATTTATCTGAACGTATGGTGCTCGTGCTAAAATGCTCGCTAAATAGGTTGTTGCATAGATAAGTCTCCACACAATTTTAGCCAGCCATTTAATGTCCGGGACATTTATTTAGCGGCGGAATTTTGACGTTTTAAATTCAAATACACTGAACCCCCCACATACGCGGTCTCAGCATACGCGATTTCGCTTATACGCGATTCAGTTTTTCCGGTTTTCCTCAACATACACGGTGCTTATACGCGATTTATCAAAAATTCGCGTTCGTTCTAATATCTTTGACCACATAATTTTTGAAAATAGAAGTCGCAATTGCAACATTTTTATGATCACAAGCTTCCAACCAAACAAACATTCAAAAAATTGCTTGTCTTGAAACCCATCTCTACGTGTAGGTACATACTCGTATGTAGTACATACACATTTTCATAGTTTCTAGTTTCAACATACGCGAATTCGACATACGCGGTGGTTTTTCGGAACATATCCTTCGCGTATGTGGGGGGATTGCTGTAGAAATTTAAAACAAAAATCACATATTCGGTTTGAATTTTTCGAGGGTTTTTGAGAAAAGAGGTAAATAAGTGCATGTATACTGCTGCTGCTGTTTGTTTATTCAAGCACGAGTATGAAAATGAAAAGGCAATGTCGGGGAAGTCAAAGAAAAAATTAAAATAATCAGGAGCACAGAAAAAAAAGGTTTACGACAAGGGTGGATTTATCAATTTCTACAACCAGTTAGCAATTTATACAACCAGCTCTACAAACAAAATTTATCTGGTATTTATCTTCGGTTTCCATGTGAATTTTTGGAGACCGACGGAAATTTAGTTTAGCGCGAGCACCGTACTAGCCTTAAGCCTTGATAAACCTATTAAATTAATTACACACCGTCATTCAATAAGGATTTAAGGATAAGGAAAAGAAAAAAGAACACCCAACAATACATTAAATCATAATAGCCGAACAGCTTCCTCATTCTACTCATTCATCCACAACGCATATCACCTCCATAAAAAGGAGCAAACGATCACCACAAAAAAAAAAAGAACAGAATTCCAACAAAACCCCAAAATGCCGCACGTACACGGTAAACCACGTTCTTTTTGTGTTTATTTCCAGTCTATTACTCAGTTCACTGCAAAAAGGGAAGATCAAGTACTTGGGTGAAAAATTCCCCTTACCCCCTGCCGATGCCACCGCATAAATGAAGGTAACAACGGCCATCTATTGCCACAAACGGAAAGATAGCGATACAAAGATACCCGCATTAGTTTGCCCGTAGATCTAATCCCAGTGGCTTGAGGGAGAGAGAAGTTTTTTTGTTAAATACCCCGGCGATCCTCCTCCCCTTCGGCACACCTCCACCACAGGTAAACATGAATATCTTTTACCCAAAAGTAGGTATACTCTCGGTATAGTGTGCATATGGATTTTTTTGTGTTTTTCGTTTCCCCATTGATTTGTTATTTTGCGCTCTTAACAAAAAGGAACACTTTAAGACCTAATTTAAGTCAGTCGAGTTTTAAGCGCGTTATTGACCACAAGTCGCTCTTACACAAGCAACTACAGCAGAACCACATGACCGACCATCGCGTAATGCGACCATTCGACTCCGTTCAAGTCCCAAAATACACCGAAGTGTAATTACCGTAGAATTTGTGTTTTTCTTTTTATTGTTTTATAAAGTGCGAGAGGAAAAGTGAAAAGTTTGCAAAAAAGAAAAAATTGCCAAAGACGCACGTCGTCACCAGCTCATTTGGTTTTGAAATTATTGCAGCGTTTGCTTGAAGTGCTTGAACCTTTTCTCGGGGTCTCTTTGACAGTTTCGCGGTCAAATTTGTTTTGTTTTTGTTGTTATAAACCTGTAAACGAGTTTCCAGTTCTACAACATATGTAATAAAAAAAACAACATAATTATGCAATTAGTTTATTAAGTAAAAAAAAAAACCCAAAGTCACGAACGAAATAGAAAGTGTTACACCATCGCGAGCAATGGGCTTTTCTCAAAATAGTTGCTAATTTTTCATTTCTTTATTGTGTATGGAAACACCAGCAATGTACTAGAATGTGTTAATCAAAGAAGCAACACTTTTTGCGCAAGATCAATATTTCAGGTAATTGCTGACACTAACCAATAAGTTGTTTACATTAAATTAGTTTTTAATTAACCTTACCAGTCGGTGCTGCCAAATTCGAAACCTTGAACGGTTTTTTTTACTTCCGACTAACCGGAAATCGACCAACGATCACTGACATTTTTTTGCTACATAGTTCCAAACGAGGGAAGTAGTTTAGTAGTTTCTTACTCGTAACTTGATTTTGTTGCGATTGCGGCAACTTTCATAGTTCGTTTCAGACGACGAAATTCGCATATTTCTGCGGACTTTTAAAATAGAACTGCCATATGTGAATGAACTTTCAAAATCGTACTAGACCAAACAATTTGACAGATATGTCTATTTGCCAAATGTCAAGATATGTATGCTTAATGCCAATCAAAGGCGATGATTAGTTTTGGGTTTGTTTGTTAGGGGAAAGAAAAAACAAGTTCACAACTGGAACGCGAGTCCTTATGGCGCTTTTGTTTTGTTTCTGAGTTGATTCTGGTTTAAACGAGATTTAACTGATTATGCGTTTATTTAGGTGAATGTGTATGCGGTTATTATTGCATGAATGGGCCGTCGAAAAGAAGATAAAATTGCGTGTTTTATTCCAACAAACTAATTTCTTTTTTAGCTTGATAATCGGTGATGACAGTGAGTGACAAATTTTGTAAATAAAACTTTTAACAACAAAAGGCACGAATTTTTTCTTTTAAAAAATTCACTAGGCCGCTCTGTATAAAAAGTTGAGAGGTTATTGTCACTTTGCTTCTAAATGCGTTAGTTGATTGCACATCCGTTTTTCGAAGTTTTGAAATTTATTTTGACAAGAACAAAGACAACAAAAAAATATACATACATATCGCACATTGAAAACAAAAGTGGCACTAAACAAAAATCCTGATTTTCGAATATGACCAATTAAAGTTTTGGACTAACTGCAATAGTCGATAGCTCTAAGAAATTTTTTTTTAAGTTATGTTAATTGGCCAAAGTATAATATCACTATTTTTTGTAAAATGGAATTTTAAGATTAAAAAAAAAACGGATATAATAAGAAAAAAGAGTTATAGTGTCAGTTTTTGATTAATACTTTTACGCATTTTCCGTCATGAGTTTTGCTGTCAACGCGCAAGCACCTTTTTTCCGAAAGGTCACCGGAAATGACGTCGCAATGGCAGAGTTTTGAATATTTTTCTACAAAAATTTCAGAAATTCTTTATCAAATGTGTACGTATATAAGGCAATAAAATGTTTGAATGACATATATTTCATTTTTTACATAAATTTTTTTTTTAAATTAAGCCGTTTTTTTACCCGAGGAAACCCATGTAACCCCTTAAGTATTTATAAGCTCAATGGTGCATATTTCAATGCAATTTTGGGGAATATTACTAGAATCAATTATTCAATTTTTACTCTCGCGAGCGATATTTTCTGAGATAAGGCCCGGGACAGCAATTTGTTAACGTTTTTTGAAAAAGTGTTCAGAAAAAAGAAACCCCAAAAAATATTTCATACATTTTTGAATTCGTGCATTAACGAGCTTTCATTTGACACCCCACACGATGACCTCAATTTTTTTCAATTTTCCATTTGACCCCCCCAAAACTAGCCACTTTTTTTCGCTAGAGCTGCGCCATAGGTCCTCAGCTAAATTAGTGGTGATGCAGTCTATTAAATTTTTAGCTGTGTTGAAAGCCGGTTTAGATCCGTCTTTCAGCTAGTGTTATATCCATATCAGAGCCTTTCCTTGCCAGCCCGTCTGCTATTTCATTCCATTTTATTCCCGCATGAACATCATAATAAGTAAATATTTTTGCAGAAATCAGAAGATATGAGGAATACAATCGGCATGTTTTTTTTTTGTAGCCTATATAGAATTAACATGTTTCAGCAACATGTTTTTGATATAAAATTATGCATTGCAAGCTTTTTTTAATCTTATATAAGTTACAAAAAAAAACACGCCTTATATTGACTAGCACATTGTGATAGATCTGATTTTGGCTGCCAACGTTCTAACGAACTTATCGGTCTTCGAAATTGGTGGTATCACCATGAGTATCGCGTATCACGTCGACTGTTCTCTACCATTTTTCTTGTAGTCTTTATTTTAGGAATATTAAAGAATATGCAGTTCCTTTTACCTTTTTAAGCATATATGATAGGAACGTCATTAGAGCAAAAAGGAATGTTAACAAATTGTGGTTAGCACGAACTGGCACCAGCGGAATAGTATTTCGCATTGGGAATTTGTATGCTTGCAGCATTCGAAAGAATTTCGTGGTCACCTTATATTTTACACACGTCATGATTATGCAACCTTTTAGAATTCCGTTATATATTTGATTTTCAAAAAAAAATATCACTTCAAAAAAAGGGTTGACCTTTTCCCAACAGATTCTTAAAACAACTCGCTCGCCATATGCCCGCTGCACTTACCGCTCATATTCAAAGCAACAAAAAAAAAACAAATTACATTCGTAAATGACAACCAACACAACAATAACAACGATCAACCTATAAGGAGGGCAAGATATGCTTTTTCTGTTGCTTTAACCAACCATGTGATCAATAAGTTCCAAACAGGTCCGTGTGTAACTTTTAAATCGCGGCGCAAAATTGACTTGCAAAATGTCACAATTGATCATTTGAATCACTGTTGTGTGTCGCCGCGGAATGGCCAGCCAAATGGGTAAAAATCTGAAGAGCTTTCGAAGAAATAAGAAGAAAAAAAAACTTAATAATAATAAATTGCTTCTTCAAGTTTAGTCGTAGCAGCAGCCGAGTACCACCAGCGATATCTTGAGTGCCCCCCGAGTGCAACTATTGTTTCTGCTTCTTTCCCCCACCATAGGAGAGTATCTCAAAGATACATTTACTGTTTCATTTATGTTCATGCGTTATTTTCTAGGCTTTTTTTTGTGGGTCTTGTTAGTAGGTAACTGCCTTCTTTTTCTTTGGCACGCTACAAGCCTCTCTCAGACTCAGATTCAGACTCAGCTGTGACTAGCAAAAAAAGCCAAAGCTCTTTCTGGTTAATACTATTATATTAAACTAAAGTGTGGTACAGGCAGACAGACGATATATGGGTTTTATTAAAAACGCCGCTTTCAGTTTCATTTCAGTCGCCGTCGTTGGCCATCATGCGGTAATCGTCTTAAATCGCGCGCGCGGATTGAGATTGTTTTTCCATTCTTTTTGTTTAAATTTTCTTCTTGAATTTGTTGTAACTATTTATGAATTGAATTGTTACAAAAAAAAAAACCTTCAGCCAGTTTGTTGTGCTTTTTCGAGTGTCAAAGAGTATAAAACTCTCGAATCGATTAATGTTTCATCTTCGAGTGGAGTCACTGTGTGTTGTGCCATTAAACGAAAAAAAAAATATAATTTTCTCTTGAAAAATCCATGTTGATGTAACTTAAGTGCACAACTAAGTACATTCACTTGACTGACTGATTTACAACATAAATAAAACAAAAAAACATTCACATTGAACGTAATCAAAATTGAAAATAAAAGGCAAGTTTGTTTTGCATTCGGAGGGAGTAACAATTATTGACACTCCAAAAGGGCAACAGTTGCTCTAAAGAGAGGAAATATTTTTGTATTTTTATTGACGCGCACTCTCAATTAGTGCGAGTATGATTGACTTTGACAGCGGCGGCGCAGTCTTTGCTAATAAATCACACCGCGCGATTATTATTTTCGGTTAATGAATTAAATTATGGTTTCGATCTAATTTTGTTCAATTATTTTTTGTATTTTTTATTTTGTGCAAAATTAGACACACCACTGATCCGATTTACTACGCTGGGATAAGTAGTCATGTTGTGGTGTATTTTTTCTGCTATAAATCAATTATTGATTTGATTATTATTAGATGGCAAGTGAGAGCAATTTTTTTTTAAATAAGTCGAGTTACGCGATTTTTTATTTTTTATTTTTTTTGAAACCTCTGTAGAATATTGATTTAGGAAAGTCTGCTTATTGTTTACCTTTAAAGGAAATGTACTCCTCGAATAATAATAATTTATTGTGCAGCTGATAGGAACTTATTTATTTCAATACAAACAGGTTGTTCTTAGTGAGGTTTTTTTTGCTTCTAAAAAAAACAAGGAAATGTCGCGCCTTATTTGAGAAATTTAAATACCTAGTCTAGTCATAAATACTGATACAAAGAAAAACTTATGCAAAGTGAAAACGCGCATATTTTTAAAAATAAATTTATACTTTTTTGTTTGTCAAATCACTAGCTACAAGTTATGGAGGACTTCATTCGAAAAGGCCGCCATTTGGCTTAAAGCACGACCTGAAACGCACTGGCTAATTATCAATCGCATAAAGTCCAATTCACAATATTCGCGCGGTCCCGCGTTGACAGATAGAGTTGCTCTTAAATGTGACCTCAGGCGTTATATCGTAGATATCGTAAAGTCCTGGGCAACGGCCGAGTAGAACTACTTTCTACTAGTGCGTGCGTTGTGACAGCTCACAGCTGTGTTGACATTAGGTTTGTTTGATGTCGCCAGCCCTAGGGTACACTGATGTACCCAGTGCAACCCCCATATCATCGAACACAAATGCCTCCCTGATAACTGGCATTTTTTGAAAATTTAACAGAAATCAAATTTGGTTAATTTTCGTATATTTTAACACTTGTTTAGTTCGTTGTTTTATTAAACAACTTATCTGAACACACTAAACGCAAGCACAATGAGCTAAACCAACGCAATGAAAAATAACCAAATGACAAATCAGCTGATTTAATATTTTGACAGCCCTTTTTTCTTGCACTGACGAAATCCAGTGAAGAACCAGTGTCGACAACGAACGCAGGGCAGCATATTCAGTGCGCTTTCAGTGTAGCACTGGCGGACATAAAAGGCATCAGTGCGTTTCCAGTGCACCCTAGTGCGTTCTAGGGCTGACATCAAACAAACCTATTATATTATTCGTTGGCCTGTTCGATTAAAACTACATTCATTTTTTTTACATTTAATATGTGTACAGATTTAAATTGCTAAATGAATTTTTTTAACGCAAATGAATTGTGTGGGGTCTTTTTTTAATTTATATATTCGTACAATCTTGTTTGCAAAGTTATTTCTTACACTTTGTGTTTCTTAATCAAACAATAAAAATAAAAAGGAGTATATTTCAAATCTTCTTTCTATCATAAATTCGTGAATGGGAGATTTGAGGAAACAGAACAAATTATTTGTCATACTCCTAACCTATGAACGCCCGACGCTCAAAGCGATATTTAGTTTTGCAACTTACGAGCTTGTGCGTTGGACAGAAATTATCGTAAAGCCGATATAAAGCCCATTAACGCAAGACCGCGGGCACCGTAGCGCAAGTGGTTAGTGCGTCGGACTACTGTGCCAGCGGTCTTGGGTTCGAATCCCGCCGCAAACACCTAAAAGTTTTTCACAGTGCCCACCTCTTTCGAATGTCTGACAAGCATCAAAGAGTATCATTTGTCACGATTGAGCTTCTCAACTCGCTGTTCGGAGTCGGCAAAAAAAAAAAAACTGTAGGTCCCTTCCATTCGTGCAAAAATATAACACGCACACACAAATGGTTGCGAGACCGCGATAACGCGACATTGTGATTTGGGCTTTACGCAGTGCGCGACAAGGGCTCGCTTCAAAGACTAAATACTTCGGTAATGAGTAGACCTCTAAAACGGACCACAACTTGTAAACCAAAGGGTTGAAGTCCAGACTACCAGCTGGCCAATTGAAAGTCGGGTACAATTTTTTTTTAGCCACTCTAGAGTGGTTTTCGCCTTGTGGGTCTTGATGGAATGTCTAGCGCTTGTTTGCGAACACTGTTCAGATTTGAGGCTTAACGACGTCTTCCAAAACAGTGGTTTGGAAAGATATCACCTCTTGCCATATTACACTTGTGTAAGCCGATCACAACCACACGTTTTTTGATGTCACCCCATTCCATGATTGTTAACGACTAAAAACAAGAAAAGGGTTGAAGTCAGTGCCGCAACCTTCAGCCAAACGCAAATGTGATATTGTGAGTCTAAAATTGTTTGCATTGACGCACTGTATTCCTGTGATATTTTCAGTACATATTTTTTAATTGAAACTGTCAATGAGTTGAAACATTTCAATGAGTGCAATTCATTTACCCCTTTTTGAAATACTTTTGCCCGTTACCCCTTTTGAATCAAAAATCCCCGGAAATGGGGAAAGATCCCACATTCTGGCAACGCTACTTGGCAGTCAAACTAAAATCTTGGTCTTGGAATGTGGGATTTATCTTATGTTTTGGAATTTTCGACCTTGTGGGATTTTGCAATCGAATAAAATCTGCAATTTTATTGATTTTCATTGCAAAAATAAAGAAGAGGAATTTTTATTTCATTTTTTTTTTATCAATTTCCCACGAAAAATTCCACAGAATTTATTTGAGTGTACCGTGGACATTCAAGTTAGAGAAATGCTACTGTTGTCGGAATTAGAAAATGATGTGCTGAATCGGTTAGTAGGTGTTTTCGATTTGACAAACCGCTAATTCTGATAAAACAACTTCCTCGTCGTTTCAAAAAAAAAAAACAAGACGATGGACGTGATCCAATGTAACCCAATAAGCATGGAGCAAGTTTCTTAATCTTTAATCAAAAGGCAAAGAGGCTTAAGTCTATTTTAAGCATTTTTCAGGAGAGCAATTTTAAACTTTGAAAAATGATGCAAATGTATGAATTTTGTTGAGTTAATCCGTTTTGACATCACCAAAAAAAGGACTTCTAGATGGAATAGAAACACGCTGATAAGACCGAAAAAAACGTATTTTTTTAAAGGGTTTGAAAATGTAAAAAAATCATTTTTAGCTTAAATAGACTTAAGCCGCTTTGCCTTTTGATTAAAGTTATTACCTAGCGTTGCCATCTGCCCGGGTTTTTCAGTACATCTACTCTTTTTCGTCCGGGATAGTTTTTTCCAAACTGTCCGGGTTTGTCCGGGTTTCCTATTATTCATGAATTATAATATTTGGCTCATAATTATCATTTATTACCCATAGAAAAAAATCCGGTCAAGTGCAAGTTATACTTGCGCAATAAGTGTTCCGTACTGTATCAGTTATTTTAACTACATACATACATATGTATGTCATAGATTTATGTTGATAGATCTATATGAACCCTTTCTTTACGATACGATTTCTACTAAAGATACAATGATACTTTGTTCGATACTCACATATATGTACAAACATAAAAACATATATAGGTACATATATGTACATATGCACTTGTATATTGCAGACACAAGAAAGTACATGTGTAAGTACATACATAGTTTTATGGTGCAATTTGCGAAAAATAAATTCAAATTTGTACCTACATAAATGTATACCAACAAGTAAGTTGAACAAATTACCTACATATGCATGTATGTATGTACATATGTCTCTGATGTCCTTTCTCATCTGCTCAGAAGAATAGTTATACACACACACAAAGTAAAAGAAAAAAAAACAACAAATAAAGCATGCATATACATACATACATATATACCTACATAATATGTTCATATGTATATGTATTTACAAGAAATGTACGCTTGTGCATCAGATTTAATTTTTCGTCTCGTTATTCGTTCAATTGCATTAACTGCGTATTTTGCGATTTGTCTCCCTCTCTGTGGCTGTATATACACAAATTCAATTTTTTCCAATATAGTAAAAGTAGAGACACCTACATTATAATAGGAAACCATCAAGCTTCCTTTATGTGTTATATTATGTATCATTGGTTTAAGTCTTAGGTCAATAGTTATCCGGTAGAAATATGCCACAAAAATTCGCTGCGGGTATAACACTTTTGCCATCAATTATTCAATTTTTACTCTCGTATCTACTTTTAGGCGTTGTGATATTTTTCTGGGTATGTAAACAGTAGGGTAGTTGAAATTAAAAAATTAATTAAAAAAAAACTGTAGAAGTAGGGCAGTCGTGAGAATTATGTTTCCATCTACACTTTATTCTCAATGTTTGTGATTTTATTCAGATTTTTCTGAGCGATATTTTCGGAGAAAAAGCTCGGGACAGCAAGTTATAACGTTTTGTGAAAAATTGTTAAGAAACTGCCCCCCCAAAGTCGAAATTCAGCTTTTTAAGTTCTGGTCTGTGTTTAGGCCACTAATTGCTACAACTGTTCCAAATTTCAATAGTCTAGGTTAAGTAGTGTCTGAGAAAAAGGCCTGTGACAGACAGACAGACAGACAGACAGACAGACAGACAGACAGACAGACAGACAGACAGACAGACAGACAGACAGACAGACAGACAGACAGACAGACACCGAACTGATTCCATTAGTGTTCCGTTTTGGTACGGACGGAACACTAAAAATCTATTAGATAATGTGTGTCCCACAATTCACGCAAGATTTGATTTTTCCGACAACAGGGTTATTATTATTATTAATGGAGTGCTACATGGAAGAACAACGCGTTTTCATTGTTGACCAATATATTAAAAATAATGAAGGTTTGGCAGCTATCTACAGTTTGCAATTTTCGTACAAAATATGGTCGGTAGGCATAGTGATTTAACTTCATCAACTGTGAAGGGATTAATTTAAAATTTTAGGCAGACTGGATCAATTAGTGATCTTAGACACTCTGGTCCTTATTCAACAAGTCGTTCAACACAAAACGTCGAAGCAGTTCTTGAGAGTGTTGCTGAGAGTTCGGCACCGTGGTCAAAAAGCTTTCTACAGAAAGATTTGCATCTTCATACATACAAAGTGTAATTGACTCAAGAACTGAAGCCTATAGCCTACCAACCACGCACAGCGAATAGAGTTCGTTGAATGCATTATGGAACAACAACAAGTGGCCACTGAATCATTTTCAGCGATGAGGCTCATTTTCATCTTGATGGCTTTGTTAATCTTCAAAATTGTCAAATTTGGGGTTCCATAAATGCACGAGTGATTGTTGGGAAGCAAATGTATCCACAACGTGTCACTGTTTGGTGCGGGTTTCGAGCTGGAGGCATTATCGAACCATTCCTAATTTTTTTAAATGGCGGTTGGTCAGACAATAACAGTTAATGGTGCTCGCTATCTTTCTCGCTCGCTATTTTTTGTGTCTAAATTGCAAGATATCGATGTGGACGACATGTGGTTTCAATAAGACGGTGCCACATGCCACATACAGCCCGAAAAATAATACAATTACTGCATGAGTAATTTACCGATCGTGTGATTTCCGTTTCTGGTGATCAGAATTGGCCGCATAGATCATGTGATTCAACACCATTGGGGTTTTTTCTTTGGAGTTTCATGAAGTCTAAGGTTTATGCCCAAGACCACCCACGAACCTACTATAAAGAGAGAACTATAATTTATTTAATATTTAAGACATGAAGTACCGCCATAAGAGTATTTTTGTAATAAATAGTACGTGCGTTTTGGTCCTAGTTTTGTACTCTTTTTTTGATCCGATTTGGTCCGGCAAAGTCCGAGATTTTTATGCTCGTTAACTAGTTTCTTTCTGGCAACTCTATCATTACCGCAAAATTTGTAAAAGCATTAAGCTACCTACCGGAGTCTAAAATCATATTTCAATTTCATATACATACTTCCGGAACAACATTAGTTTGACTAAATATTTCAAAACAAAGTACCTATGAGAGTTTAATTGGCAGTGGGGAAAAAAACACTGACAAGATAATGAACTCAATTAATCATAATCAAAAAGCGTTTATAAGCTAAATACACTTTACTGCCAAAAACCATCAGCCAGCTAGCGTTTGTACGCGTCAAGCTAACAACCCGATAATTACAATACTAAACTAGTAAATTTCCTTTCAACCTAGAACCTACAATCGTAGGTCATTCAGCTCTCTAATGCAAACACAACAACGCAGGCAGAATAAAATACTGATGATGATGAGTCTACAACAGAGCGCTGTTATATGTAGATAATAATTAGCATTATAGTAATCAATATAAATAAACACATTTAGTATTTGTATTCACACAAAGTTGTTAACCTATAAATCAAACTGATTTCCTGCTTCTATTTGGTTTGGTCAAAACAACCGAAAAAAACAAAGCACCATTTGCATACGAATTGATTTTGAATAGTACTGGCAATAGGACATTTGAATGTTCGATCTTCAACTACATGCTGTTGCAACAACAACCAGTTGTTATAATGTGAACTTTGAAACAAATTAACATAATCTGTAAATTGTGGCAAATTGACAAACGTCAAACACGAGTACAAAATTTGACAGTTCGGAAAATAAAAAACAAACGTCACAGTGCGAAGTGTATAAGGTTATGTTCATTTTCCGTGATAAAACAAATTTTCCTTCGACAAAAGGTAAAGTTAAGCGCACTGTTCGTTGCTGGAACGAATTCAAATTAATTCTTGTTTATTTTTTTAATAGAACAAAAGAGAGCCAGTTAAGCCGGTTTCTCACTTGTTTACAAATCTCGTCTCGTGGATAATGTAAACAGGGGCATAAACTGACAATAAACGCAAGGAATAAATAAGTTTTCAAGTGCGCATGAAAGTGAAATACATATAAATGCTATTAACCGAACTAACTGGCTGCCAACTTGTGTGACGTGACGAAAGCAACAAATAATAATTTGCTTAATTATTCAAATCGGTAAAATTTGTTAATTTTAATAACTTCGCGGCGATCAACCGCGAGTAGAGATCTGATTAGTTGAAGTTTACAAAATATACACACAATCATTATTCATATGTATATATATATATAATCAATAATAATCTCTACATTCAATGGGAGTTTATCTTTTCTACCTATTTTGCATGGAAATATTAAAAAAATAAAATTGATTGCAAATATGCAAAAGCTATTAAAAACAATTACAAACATACACACCCAAGTAAAGTGCAATTGCTTTTGGCGTTCTTTTAAAAGAAAAATAATAATTTTAATTGTATTTTGAGAAGCGATTAAAATTTGTGAAGATGGCCAAAGTCCAATGATGCTCTAAATATAAAAATTCGTTACTCCGCTTTGTCTGGCACCATAATTGCAAAACACTTGACGCAAACACTTTAAAGTCATTGCTTATCGTTGCTATTTAAATATGTATGTATGTATGTACATATGTACATATTTCTTTTGGAAATAAGAATGACTTTAAATACTCATTAAAATTTGAAACACAAGGTTAAAAATACATAATTCGTTCGAAGAACATTTGAGTTCGCCAAGTTCTACAGATTTGCAAAACGCATTCCACACACCACAGCGAAAATAAAAGTCGTGTGACGTTAACCTTCAAAATGCAAAGCGTAAAGTATGTATAAATGACAATTAGACAATTAGATATGAGCACGTTTAGTATTCTAGATGTCTTCGACACAACTCCACCAACTAACTACAGATGTCGCCAATGTCAAATTCGACAAAAATGTCAAAAATTCAGTTCTTGTAAATCGTATTTTTGCGTAAATGTGTTTCATTTAAACAATTTTTAGGATGAGCTTAAGTTGTCCGCTGTTTCTTTCAGCTTTCTATTTTCTTTCTATCAAAAGAGGAATTCTAGATGTGCTCTTTGTCCTCTTTCTAATTTTAGTTCAAACCAGTGGAGCAAATTAAAGTTAATTCTCAACTAACTCATATTTAAATTTTTTAATTTGTTCGCAGCACATCTAACTTCGGGTGTCCATTCTAATGAGCTTATTCCGTTTCTTAGTCAACCGCCTCTGATTGGTCGAGAGACCTCAAATTGACTAACCATTCAGTAAATTTTTTTGATGTCGTGGACTGCATTTTTAGTCAAGAAACTTTTGACTAAGACCAAGATTACACGATTCTTTTTTCCATACGTTTCGTCATTCGTCTTTTTGACAGGAACGTACGATACTGATTACACAGTTTCGTTATGATACGTGGCTACTTTCATTCGTGAATCTGACGTTTAGTGAAACTCACATTATTTTTTGGTAGCGATTAGTGAAATTTCATGTGGAACCAATTTTACTTATTATTTATTTTTATTTTATTTTATTTGTATGATTTGTCAACAAAGTACAAGGCCTTTCTAAGACATTTGGATTAATCTTATGGAGGATAATTCGTACAAAATAATTGCGTGCTTACTAACAAATGTGAAATGTCCCTAAATTTAACTTCAAAAACCACTTTACAATTCACCGTTCAAATTTTCAGCTTTGTTTTGGTGTTCAAATGAGAAATGTCAAAGATCAGCCGGAAAAAATCTTAGAATTTTCCTTTCTTCTTACGTTACTTCAATCGTTCACAGCAAATAATGCAACTTAACGTATAAAATAATTAATTTATGCTCCTTACATAAATCATCCTCTATGTCTTCAATTAATGTAGGCTTGTTTTAGCTCTTCTTTTTTTTAAAAATTGCTTTGTTGTCTAGATACGTATCTTGCAATCACAATTCTCAAACCATTCCAAGTCAAAATAGAAAGTACAATCACGTTTGTGACATGTGAACCGTCAATCAAATGGTTAGTCAAGTTTTGCATTCCGTTTGTTAGAATTGACAAAATGTTTTGGCACTAAAAAACGGAATGCACCCCATGTCTGACAGTTGTACTGATCTCATGTTTCCTAATGCATTACTGTCAAACACTTTTACTAAATTGCTTGCTCCTGTGAAATTTCTATTTGTTCTATGGAATTCTTCAATTAAGATCAACAACTTTCCTACTTTTTCAACGGACGGAATTGCAATCGACAAAACGTTGAACTGATTTTATGAAATATCTTATGCTAAAGCAAACAGACCACTGTTTATCAACATAAGATTAAATATTATATAATCTGTCCTAGAGAGGTTTTAAGCTTACTGCGATAAGTAACAAGTTTGGATCGTAAGCCGTTGCTTACGTAAGAAATGAAGTAATAAACCAAATTTATTAACCCCTGCTAAAAACCAACAACACGAACACACAAAGAAAAAAACAAAAACAAAACAACAATTAACAACAAACTCGTATTAAGTGCTTGCAGATTAACCCAGATTAATTAATTTACCAAGCTTTATGTTCCAACTAGAGAGGGACGGTCCTGTTCTTTAGCGAAGCATTGCTAATGTGGCAATAAAACAAAAAAAATACCAACAGTCACATGTGACAAGCCTCTTTTCTTTTCGTTTTTCTGCAATTAAACCACGAAAAATTGTGTAGACAAATAGACAATAAAAAAACTTAATCCTGCTCACTTTTCATTGAGGTTAAAACCGAGTATGCCAAGTGCGGCCAGATCTCAGACTTTTGTGTTTGTTACATGTGAATTTTATTCAATCAAAAGAGGGAGAAACGTATGAAACGAAAATGAAGAAATATGGATATTTAAAGTTATGTTGAGATATGCGCGCCGGGTTGTAGCCCGTTTGATTGACCTGTTTGTCTGTTTATTACTTGTTTGACTGCCAGTTTAAATATTCATTAGTTTTGTTTCGCTTAGAAAAAAATAATAATAGAGTGGTGAAGAAAGAGAGAGAAGAAGATTTCACAAAGTAAGGTTTCGTCCCGTTCCATTCACAGTCGAGACTGAGATTGAGATGAAGCCAAAGCGGTTAATCAAACACCTACTCGGCAACATTGTGGCGTATTGACCTTGACCAATCAGTTCCACATTGGATATAAATAGAAATAAATCAATGTTGAATTTTCAAACTCACGCAATGCCTCTTTTCCTATAGCATGCATTCATTTCAAATTCAAAGCCAATAGGTAGGTATCTTGAACAGATTACGGGCTTGAGAACATTAAAATCTATTTATAGGTGCGCTGGACATAACATAAATTCTTTCAAGAAAACACTGCTACATATGTATGTCCAAATGGAATGATGCAATAGATAGACATTTACTTAAAAATTTTAATCGATTGTCATTAATTTTACATTATAGTCTGATTGCATAAGAACAAAACCGAAGCAGTCTCACCTTTCCCACAGGGCATTCGACTTTTCACATTAAAATAAACCCAAGAGGGAAATGGTGTTTAGTTTTCTTTTGTTATGTTTCACAGATTGCAAATATGATGGATGGAAACAGTGTAGTTTTGTGACTGACACTTGATTGCCATTTGTAGTCTTTTGTACAAATCGAAGAGTGGGCGTGTGAAAAAAGGGTGTCTTAGCCTTGAAATGAATGTATGTCAAAACTGAGAAGAGATGGTTTCAAATATAATTCTTACTTTTCATCTATTATGGACTAGGTGCACACCTACAACAAGTTAAAAAAAAAAACCTGACTTATGACACGTAGAGCAGAGTCAGTCAGGGAACCCGGGATAGAGTGATAGAGCGGTCTAAGTGGTGAGAAGCGGACCTGAAAAGATCAGTAACCCTACGCAATACGGATCCTCATCGGAATAGGACACTGCACAATATGAAACATGACCCGAGAATTAGGCATCTTAACGAATGACTTCTGTAGACCTTGTACTCGTATGGATGAAGATGTACTCGAATTTTTAACGCATCTTCTTTGTTATGTCAATCCCCAGCCCTCCAACACCGTCATCTATACTGGTAGTTGGAAGAATAAATCTGAAAAACTAATTATAATATATGATCGTATACGATCAAAATGATTTTGATTTTTGACATTAATACATATGTCTAGCCGCTTAATGTTTGTACTGAGATCTATGCATTTCAAAACTGTTAGCTGAGAAACATATGCCAAATTGGATAATCATTTTTAAGTTGGGCAGTGGCTCAGTGTATGGCATGTCGGCTTCTCATCTCATAGGTTCCAGGCTCGTTTCTTGGCGTTTCGTTTTTCCATTTTCAATCGTGATTATAGAAAAGGAAGTTGTTTCCTTTAGTTTTTTTTATGTCTTTTCTATTTATTCCTTTGGTTTAGTTGTTGTTTTTTGCTTACTTAATATTTTTCAATCGTGACGCCAGAACTTACTGTTCTGGATTCTGATAACAATGGTAACAAATAAATAAATAATACTGTTTGTCAAATAAATACCTTGATAAATGATTTAAAAAAAAAAATAACTACAGTACAGACATATAAATGTTCCTTATGCACTTCCGTGCACAAGAGATCTTTGTCTTTTTAACTAAACTTTGTACTATGTAGGGGTACACTCCTGCGTGACAGACTTTCTCACAAAAGTCATAACGGATGCTTTTGCTTTCCAAAACGCTGTTCAATCATCACCTCTACCATTCTTTGGAAGTCATGATCAAGTGGTTAGTGTCTTGGACTGTTGAACATATAGAAAAAGGTTCAAAACCCAGCACCATCTCGTAGACATTTTATAAAAACTACTAAATTCACTGATCGAAGTCGGTAATAAAAACTATAGGTCGCGAATGATTCTATAAAGCTAGACTTGAAAAACAAAAAAAAAAAACGTGTTGGTTTCATTATACTTAAGTTCGATGCCCAACTCTTTTGTTTTATTTTCCAATGTACCTACTGCACCTACAGTCTGGGGTTGACCTGGCTTACGCTTCTTGCAACCGTTTCTGTATGCATGTATTTCCGCACGAATGGAATGTTATGACACCACCAAGTTCTCATCCCAGTATGTGTAGTGATTTATCTGTCGCCTCTATCCATTTGCTTACAGGCAGTCAAGTAGCACTTAAAGATCTGAGTTCTAATTCTATGCACTCAATGCTAAAATCATAACCACTTGGATATTGATAAACTCAACCACCAGATTTTCAGAACTGGTACCATTATGTCGTCAACTGCGAAACAATCACAGCTAAGATAAACAGGTGGGGAAAACTGCTTCCCCCTTCTCCTTATAACTTTTTAGATCTGACATCATCTGATACTAGTGTTCCCAACCGTCCTCTTTTAGTGAGGACAGTTCTCCTTTCTAGTGTTTTGTCCTCCCGTCCTCCTTGAAGTAAAAATATCCTCCTTTTCCTCTTAAAGCCAAAAAAAAAACAACAACTATTTACATTTTTCTTGTTACTATTTTTGTTGTACGCACCACTTTTCGATTATTTGGCTGTTGGCACAAAACAAACGTGCAACAAGCTTCTGTTGTCTAGTTCCACTTGTTAAAATGTATGAACATATATAGGATGATCCGGTCTGGGATACACATATTTTGGAAGCTGATTTATTGGGCACCGTAGCGCAAGTGGTTAGTGCGTCGGACTACTGAGCCAGCGGTCTTGGGTTCGAATCCCGCCGCAAACACCTAAAAAGTTTTTCACAGTGCCCACCTCTTCCGAATTGAAAATTTTATTTTTTACATTCCGATGTCGACATTGTTGAACCTCATACATTCTCAGTTCAGAAGATTCAAAACTTCGTTTTTTTTTTTTTTGGTTCACAAGAGCAGGCTTTCGGTCAAAAACTGTACTTATTTCCGATTCCATTTCCATCATTGTAATTTTCTTTGAGCATGCGTGACCAACATAATAGATTCAGTGATTATTATAGTATTAAAAACAATTTGTTTTACATCACGTCACTCCTTACACGTCTAATAGGCAGAGATCATGACCACCTGAGATACAACCTAGACAAAATAAACCTCCATGTCAAAACTGATTGTAGACTTTGCTTACGGGAGGACGAAACGTTCGTGTACTGGATGTCATCTGATCCTGACAATGGTAACCCTCAAAACGGTAAGACCAAGGAGATATCCTAGCACTTATTAGGAAGACACATATATATATGTATATACATAGTTCATATATACCGCAGTCTTACCCACCGAAATACTCTCTTTTTCGCCAGTTACTTTGAACACCAGTTACATAGCATTCATGAATATTTATAAATCCCGCAATCAGTTCCCATCCTTAACAAACCAAAACATTTTCTTTCTTTTAATCGTGCACATCTTGCGCTTATGTTTTCCCTTGATTTGAATACCCAAAGCAAAGCTGCAGCTGCTAGCCCAGACAAAGGTGGGAATGTTCGTGTTTTGTTTGCTATCGTCTCGTTTTAGAAGTTCCAAGTCAAAAAAAATATATACAAATATAATTAGACCCTTTTTACCATAAAAATTAACCAACGCTTCTTTTATTACAGATAAACCCATCCACGATGTCAACGTAAACATCCGATACGTCCAATTGCTTCCGTAAAAAAAAAAAAAAACATTTAAAATATAGCAACAACAAAAGAACTATTAAAATATTTAAAAAAGGAATAACAAAGATGTTTCGCAAAAGTTGCACGTATCTAACGTTAAAAGTCGCGTTACTTGTCTTCCTGATAAACAGAGCAGGAAGCAGTGCCGATTATGGATCCCCAGAAGATAGCCAAATCTACACGGGCGATGCACCTGACGACCATGAAATCTACGATCCCGCCCAACTGCAGCAAGAAGTCGAAGATGAGGAAATGCACAATAAAAGCCTGGAGAATGGCCAAACCGCCTACTACGACTCCCAGGAGGACACCACCGACGTTATGATGGCCGATGCAGAGGATGACCCCACCAATCGAATCACACGCACCACAATGATACCCGAGTACGTGCGAAGGCAAAAATCATATCACCTACATTCCGGCGAGAACAACACGTCCGACGAGGAAGCCGACACCGACTCAGGTTACATCGAAACGGGCCCCATGGAAGTGACACAAAGAAACGAATCAAAACCACTTGCAATGAAATCCAATGTCCTCTACGCTGACCAGAATGACTTGCAGCAGCACGACATCCAACACCAGCCACTGGACAACTTCAACAGCAGCGTAGAGGAAGAGTATTACGAAGATGCCGCCCCCGAAAGCATTGAGGAATTGTATCCGTCTAGCCTGCTCGGCACCACAACAATAAATTCTCCACCAATCGTAACAACAACGTCGCCACCTGTTGGCCGAATCTCGTCGGCAACAACAATGCCAATGACAACACAATCTGCGGCTGCACCAACAACCACCAACCGCGCCAAGCAGGGCAAACAGATTCACATAGCCCGCAGAAGACTTCTGCCACACGAGCAATTACGCAACTACATTGAAGATGCTTACATCAGAATGCCTCTGGCTGTGATTGTCGACCCATCGCCAGAGTCCCTAGAGAAGACGAAGGCGCTCTGGCGAGATGCGCTTAGGTCAAATTTTGCCATCAAAATTGTTTTGGTCGCGCTGAATGCGTCAGGTAATTGAAAGAGGGAGAGGGAGAGGGAGAGAATATTGTATTTGCATGATCACTAAATGTTTATGATTCTCAATTTCCAATTAAGTCATTGGGGTCAGTAAGAAGTTGTTGTTGATCGAAGGACAGGCAGGTCTGAAGCTGAACTCTGAAGATGGAGATTTACCCCCCGCACCAACACCATTTGAATCAAGTGCAACGATCCCCTTGCTTGCTCTCTATCTCGCACACTTCTTCTTCTTCTTCTTCTGCATCCACTCTCTTCTCAGCGAAATATGAGCTTTTTTTCTTTTTCCATTTTGAGTGGAATTCTCGATGAGTTTCAGAGCGTGCCAATATGTTTGTGTATACGTTTCCAACTTTATATTCAAATTAGTAATGAATTTTGCAGCGCAGATTACGACTTTGACCATGTTCAAGATTTGTCACTAGTTTTTTTTCCTTCGCTGCTTTATTGGCACTTAAATAAATAACATAAGTTATGTGGTAATGATTTTTTTTATTTCAAATTCAAATGGATTTACCCGCTCTCACATGCGATTGCAGTTGTGTTAGTAATTGTGATTTATTAGACGATTGACAAGGCTGTTGGATACGTCCATCAGGTTTGTTTAAGTGAAGGTTGGCTAAATAACAATAATAAAAAACCCTTTATGGGTAAAGAGGTGTTAAACTCTTGTTCTTGTATATGTAACTTCTGGCTATATTTACTAAACACATCTTTTACAGTTCTTGAAGTTAGACCGGTTTGGGAAGCTACGCTCAACAGGTTCTGAATGATAAAGAACTGCAAAAAAATTTGTTTGTGCATTCAGCAACGAAGCCATCGTTCAGTGGATTGCTTCTAAGAGCGGCTTTGGTTGCAGTGACTCGATCGCCAAAGGCTGGTGCGTTGAACCCCTTAGTTACACTTGGAATACTGACTTTTTGCACCGTCTCCATTAAAATATACAAATGATTCAACCGTTTCTAAATAATGTACATAAGTAGTTGGCAACTCCTCAATTCGAACATATTATGTTCCTTAAAACAAATTCAGCACACAATTTTCCAATGCTTTACATCAGCATAACAAATATTATTTTCATTTCATTTCGTGTTTTAAGCTTAACCCTATTACGGTTAGCGAAACGAACGTTCGACTCGAGTCGAACTATTACTGCTGTCGTGGTATTGTGGTTAGCGAACGTTTTCATTCGAGTAAAGATTCAGCGCTGTCAGAGAAAAAAACTTCAAATATCAAATGCTGCATTTTTCAGAATGCTGAATTTTTGCTCGAGGTCAACTCGACCGACTTTAACTTTCAAATCGGCAAATATAGTTTTTTTTTAAAGATTGATATACAGTATACACATTTCAACATATTATTTTATTGTTTTTACATTTTTCTTCCACCCATTATACTATTGAGCTAGGTAGTCACCAGAAAATTTCATCCGAGCTATTTTGACAGAAGAAATTGATTTCTGGTCAAACGTTCGAGGCGAATGAAATTTCAGCGAGTCGCTAATCGTAATACGAAATAGTAACCGTAATAGGGGTGTAAGTTTTAAGTGAAATATGGCAAAACTATTTGAAACTCCAAAATTATTTCGAGAATCAGATTTCATTCAAATTTTGTCGAAGCGTTTTTTCTAATGCAGTTTATTGCACCTAAAATCAGTTAAAAATACATTTTCGGGATCCAATTTCTAATATAAATCAAATAAATTATTAAGGGGACCCTTTTCTTGCAAGTTTGTCTGCATTTTTCATTGAATGAGATATCCAACCCAACCCAGGTTCTCGTGATTGGTTCTATTTCGTTTGGATGCCAGAATTCAGAGCCTTAACGGCCTACCTGCCGAAGTCCCTTATTAAATAGTAATACTAAGTGCACAAGCATGCTTCCAGTTAAATGGCTATGATACTAAGACACATGCACCAAGTAGGCGAAGCCAAGCGCCGGGCATTCGGCTAGTTAAAGTTATTTGAATATCGTAATATTCAGATAAAGAAATACATATGCAGTACAGTCGCGGTAACGTGACTATACGATAATGTGAACTATCCACTAAGGTGAACACACAAATTTTTACTTTAGCTTTCCAGTAGCATGAATTCGAACCTATCGATAAGGTAGGAGAACAGTTGCTCTTGTTGACTGCGAATGTAAATTTTATCATGTCCTAATAAAAAATTGTTAATTTAAATTGTGTAAAGTGTGTCATGTTCTCCCTAAAAATATTCGTTTCGGTTTTTCTTTTCGTATTTTTATAAATTAAAAGAATAAAAAAAACTTTTTGGAATTAATTTTTAATTCAAATATGTTCAGGACATTGGTATAAGCTGCCACATCTAATCGTTTTTTTACTTTTAAAACTCCTATTTGATAACGTGAATTTTTCGATAATGTGAACGTTCTATGTTTTAATTAGTTCACGTTATCGCGAGTGAAATGTACCAGCAATCGTACCTGTGTACAATTTCTGCATTCAGCGTGTGAAATAAAAAAAAAACATTCGATTAAGCCCACACGTACATATTTAGCGGCACACATTTGCTGCGGTCGAATGTACATTTTACGTTCAACCCCTTTTTAACTGCCTTAAACACAACGTATTCGCTTTTTTGGGAAAGCTTGTGAAGAGCGGCAGTGCAGTATTTAATTTTTTTCCCAATATGTTGTGTCTAGCCAGGTAAAAATCAGATAAAATAATAAATATAAGTACGTGCATTTCTCTCGCACAATTGGTCGAATTTCGACCACAGGCGATACTAGTGTAATTAAATGCGAAATATATTTTTTTTCATAGAATCTTTGAAAGTGTTACCTAAAAGTTCACTAATATTCGTTCGTTAAAATATGCAAAATGGAGCGTTTTCGGAAACGTCATCTGCATCAAAATTGCTTTTGCAGCGTGTTCCAAAACGCAAGTTGCAAAAGTTGGAAAACTTCGGCAGAGTAAAACTGATGATCGATGATGCAGATGCAGATTGCTTATGTCATTTGTTTGAAGAAAAAAAAATCATTTGCAGGTAATTTGCATTGCAGAAACACAAACAACAAATTTGACTTGCGATGTACATGAACAAAGAAAAAAGAAGTAAGATATTTAATTTTTGCATTGTTTAGAAGGACTAATGAATGTTTCATTAGAAAGTTTACTGATTGTTCTTAAATAATTCTTCACTTTTGGAATTTTTGCACAATTAAAATTATTACATATTTTCAGAATCTGAATTTTTAATATGATCGACTTTCTTTTGTTTTGCAAATATTTTTTTCCATTTGTATTACCCAAAGGAACTCTGAGATTTTCAAAAAAAAAAATGTTTCCCAAATATTTGCGAAGCCGCCATTTTACATTTCGTCTACAAACATCAAACTACATTTGCAAAACTTTTCACAATTTCAAACGGCGTTTGCAGTTTGACCTTCGCAGATGATTTACGATCATTTGACGATCAATTTGATGATCATGACGTTCAAAACTAGAAACTATTTGTGGATGGAATCCCATAGATATAGTAGAATTCTACAATTCAACTTGAAGAAAATGAATCTCATTTCAATATTATTGTCGTAGCACAATATTAGGCTCCATCCAGTTAGAATCGTGTTGTTTAAGCTAATTTGACAGCTATTGTCAATGTTGCTAATAAACTCATGCAAATGCAGCCAAATCAAATATACTTCTTCAAATTCATTCATTCATATAGGCCATGTTTCCTTCAATACTCCCTAAGCTTAATTTGTCTGACTCAATCTAACTAAACCAAATGTCATTCTTCGTTCGGTCAGCAATTCTCGTCAAACACTGGGATAGCAACATAAAGCCTTTAAGTTGACTGTGGGATTTGTTTATCAGTGTTTTATTTTTATTCCTATTTTCTTACCTCCAAAATAAATAAAAATTTAAAATTATTCTTTTCTCTAATAACAAAAAAAAAATATAATAACAGAAGTCTGACAGATGCATTAAAAATAGCACAGTTACTTTTTGAAAGTCGATTTCATCCAATTTATTAATGGATTCATGGAACAGCAAATGTGAAAGTTTGATTTGAACTGACTTTCCGATCGAATTTAGAAAAAAAAGTTTGGTTCCGATCACAAAGGCGCCATTTATTTAGGTACAGTTTGACTTTCAAGAAAATCATTTTCAGTTAGAATATACATACATATAGATCGTACTGCTTCCGGTGGAAACGAGTTCTCTACTTCTTTTTATATTCCCAAATGATTCATAAATGATGAATGATCCAGAATAATCGAATTCTCAACAACACACGTTTTCTCAAGCATATATACGAGTTAATATACAAAAGCACATCTTGAGAGAAAAACAAAAACATTAAAAAAAAAGATGAATTCCCATCACAGTCTTGCGAATTTCCGATAAGAACCTCTAATCGATTATTTCAAAATCGTGAATAATAATCTATCACAATATTTCGTCATTTCATTGACCGTTTGAATATCAAAAAATAATATATGTATACATATGTACATGTGTGTTTTGTATAGCGATAGCGATTCTATAAACCCAACTAACAGGTTGCAATTTTATAAAATCACATTTTTATTTCGTTTTAATTAAAGAATTTGACTTGCAAATTGCGGCCACTTACGTGTGTTCTTGATATGTTCTCGATTTTTTTTATTTCTTGTTCTTGAAATGCTAAAGCAAAAAAATTAAATATAATTTCACACAAAGTAAATTTCAATAATGAAACAAAGTACTGCTATATGTTAATAAAACAATTTATAAGTTCAGTTGACACAATCACTAACCGTCATCACTTAAAATAGGAAAAATAAAATAAACTCGAGTGCGTAAAAGCGCACACCCAATTCAAGATCAAAACATTTACTAATGAAATGAGATTTCAAAATTAATTTCAATTCAAAGTTTTGCTTCTTATCGCTAAAACATTAAACAAAAAATATTCAAATCCAACATTCAAAAAAAAACAACGAACGCGATAAGACGTGATCGAAAATTTGACATTTATAAAATATCATTTTTATTTTTCCAGGAGCCCCGACAGCGTATAGTTTCAACAACACACGTCAGTTTCTGGCCGGTCTGAGTAGTATCAAGGAGAGCCACGGTGGAAATGCATTCATTGGAGTTGTTCATGCATCAGAACTGGTTCCATATGACAGTGCTGTGTTTATAACCACGGCATCCATTTCACCTCACACCGAATTGGTGCAGGATGCTGCGATAACACTGCTAAAGAAAAGAATAAGGGTTTGTGCGCTGTGAATTGGAGTCGTCCATTGAATGTATTTTAAATGTTTTTTTTTCTATTTATTATCAGCTCTACTTAGTGTGGTATGGTGAACGATCTGACACTGAGAATGAGACGCAAGAAGCCGTGGGAGGAATTCTGGGCGAAGTAGCCATTAGATCCGGTGGTGAGATTCTTCACGTGGTCGGAAATGAAACCTTCCAGGAACTAGAAGGGAACACAGTTAGTAATTTTTTTTTTTACATAAACGATGAAAAGTAGCTTACTGGTCGTGCAAAAATAAACTATACGATACGGTTAGATAGTTCCAATATCAATCTCTCGACAATGCACCAATTTTCTAGCCCAAATGTTTGCCAATTTAAAACTAACCAACCAAACAAGGGTAAACAGGAACTACCTTCACTTAAGTGGGAGGCACTCATATCTAATAGCCAAAGCAATTAGCAACGATTAACAGGTTTTCTACGCGAGACAAGTACCCAGTTGCAGGTCACAACAAATGCAAGCCGAATCAATTATAATCGGATTTACATCATAGCATTACATTAACTGCTCTCGAGATCATATGATGAGATGATGATGATTACATCTTTACTTTACAAATCACTTAGAATCAAAAGCATGACACTTTTACTTTTTTTTTCCAAACACCCTTCACTTGATGTCGTAAGTGTCGTCGCGACGCAATCTGCGGGTCTACGAAGCGTGAAACTACGCATTTTTTTTTATTTTCCCATAATTGGATCATATTTTATTGTTTTGTTAAAAGTTTATGTATTCTTTTATAATGCAAAAAAAATGCAATTTCTTTATAGCTCACATTGATCGCTGACACCTATCAAGGGTCACAGGAAATCGATATACCAGTGGATACGACACTATCTAGTTTACATGTAAAAATCGATTCGATGATGAGAACAGCAACATTGGAAACTCCAAATGGTGGTTAGTTATAAAAAAAAACAATAGAAACAGCAATTCTCCAGAAATCAAACAAAACCATCTTTGATCTCCTTAAAAACAAAAAACAATAATTTCGGGATTCTTCTTCAACTTTTAAGCCTTGTTTTGTCCCACTGTTTTCCGCTTAAAATCCACACTCACACACACAAACAATACAAACACACAGTCTGTAAATTAATGTATCTTATTTTTGTTGTTGTTTTTTACGTCTTAACAAACAAACTATTTTTTAATGAATGTTTTAGTATTAAGAGCAAATTTTAAATTAATATTTATTATTTCTACTATGCACACACACTATCGTATGTACATACATATTCATACATAGTAAAACCGTAAGATTAAACAAAAAAAAAAAACAGAAATCAACATCACAATCGATCCAGAGAACGAGTATCCAGTTTTGTCCTTAATGTTTGTGTGTACAATTTGTTTGTAAAAAAGAAAAACAAAAACAATTTATTTAATAATTAACCGTAGTACAAACCAATTAATAATAATTATTAATAAAGTATGCTGAAAATGAGTATTGTTTCAGCGAGAAATTAAAAAAAAACATACCCGTAGTTTATTTATGTGCGTATTTTGATTAACACCTATGTATGTATGTAATACTATAGCAACAACAACGAACACACTGCAATCTCTACTACTTTTGTCGTATTTCTTGTCCGCTGTTCCAACGCTTGCTGCTTACGTAAGTATTTTGTTTCGAATTAACACGTGTTGTACAAATTGTTTTTGTCTTTCCCTTGTAACTATTTGTACTGTGCAAATACGTCCACTTTTAAATACTATATGCACCGGTGGTATATACATACTAACACAAACAGGGGCTTAGTTTTAAAAATACTCTCAGCTGTAGAGGAACATTGTAAACACTTGGCACCTTCAACGGTCACGGGTATAACCATGAATATTTAACAATATTCGAAAGGTGAGTTTTGTTTTAAAAGAATATACAACTGCACCCAGTTATACTCTAAAGTACCCCTTATTAGAATAGAAATTAGTTTTTTATTGAATTAGTTACTAAGATTGAAATGTTAAATTTCGATTTCCAATTTTTTAAAGCAACGAATTGAGCGTCAAGAGCTAAAAAAATCCCCAAATGTGTTTGTTTTTTTTTTTACCCTTTGGTAGTTGAACATTTTTCATCACTGAGCGCGATGTCGCATTTTCGAATCTCGAAGACTTGGTCCTTTTTGGATTGAAATATTTAATTGTTTTAAGTAAAATATCAAAAGACTGGAAAAATGGGATGACAAAGAATCGCATAAGCTCTGTTCCCTGACGAATTTCAATTATCGACTGAATTAATTTCAAATGGCTAACAATTATTGAAACAATTGATGGTCGAAGCCAAGAAACACTCAATCGCTTGTGCAATCAAGTCATAGTCATTCTTCTCTGGGTTCCAGGACACCCAGCGCCATAGAAGGGAATGAGAAAGCCGATGAACTTGTCAGACGACGTTCAGCCCTTAACAGCTCACTAGCGGAAAACGTTCGTATTCCTATAGGTGCTGTTTAGGGAAATATACTCTTGAAACTAGCCGGTCTCAGGTGGACCAGTTTGGCAAACTGTGTCATATCCAGAAAGATATGGTCAAATTACTACAGGTCGAAAACAAATGAACTGCTACAAAGAACCCGCGTAGACATCGCTAGAGTAGTGGCAGTCAGTACAGAGCACTGGCCAATAGGGGAGCATGCAGCCAAACTAGCGATCCCTCACAACAGTTTCTGCCGTAGCTGCAAAGATGAAAATGAAAAAGAGTCGCTTATTCACTTTCTGTGCAAATGTTCAGCTCTAGCGAGAGTCAGGCAACGCATACTGGGCAAACTATTCTTCGACGACCTTCGACGATATCCGGAAAAAGGATTGGAAAGCTGATCCTCTTCCTAAACTCCACAGGGTGGATATAAATACATATCTCAAAATTACATTCGAATAAATGGGTCACCTGAGGTTTTGGTATCAAAATGGCGCTTTATGCGCTATTTGGTTTTTTTTCCATCAAAACCACCACTTCTACCTACCTACCCTGTTTATTCCGGCATGTTTTCAAAATGTCATTTACATGACAGAACACAGAACCGCAACTAAAAATGCCAGGTGCATTCGTCAAACACAAAATCTAGAAAAGCATATTCAAAGATGTACGCAAAATGTTTAAAAAACATCTTGATTTGAGGAATAAGTAATAACAATGTTCACTTTAGTTTTTCACTAAAACGTAGTAGGATATACATGTTAACAGCTTTAATAGAAATGAAAGGCTTATCTTGCATGAGCTGGGCATTGCTTTTTCCCACCTCTGTATAATTTATCGGCTAATGCGATTTTAAAATTGCTACAACAAAATACAATCAATGTTTTCTAATTTTGTTTTTAAGTAGCCTTAAACTATATAAAAATACATTAAACTGGCCGTGGCATAGTGGTAGTCGTCGTCGCTTGTCACGCTTAAGGTTCACGGTTCAAATCCAGATGTCGTCGAAACATTTATTTCTCAGGAAATAAAAATAAGTTGGTCAGTTTCAGAAGCTAATATCAAAACCTACTGCGAAGGCATAACACTGGCAGTAGGATGGTGGTATGGCTGAAGAAATTGATTAATAATAGGAAACATCTGGAAAAATCTGTGAACCATAAGCAATGGCATAACTTGCAATAATACACAACTCTCCAGTTATCCTGGACACCACCCATAGAGTTAGTTGAAACCTAACATCTGAGATTCCTATCACTACATCGATCTGTCTATCTCTCGTTCTTGTCCTTCATGTGCTCGCGCTGTGTGTAAACATTATAAGGGTGTGTAGATTATATACAAAAAAAAAAAAAAGAATAGTAAAAGAGAATTTCCAATCACCTCGAAATAGGGATATCGAATGGCCACGGTTCACAGGGCCTCACAACACACAACGACTTTTTCTTGTGGGGTGTTACAGGATAACCCACGACGGACAATTGAAGCCCTGAACGGATGGATCTAACAGTGCGTATAATCCCTCTGGCAACTCTGTGAAATGTGATGAATAACTTCAGAACCCAAATGAAAGAATTACTTTTCCATTTCCATACTAAATGTTCTTTAATGATTTTTCATTTACATACAGTGCTGATCAAAATAATAGGTAATACCGTGAAAAATTAAGTTTTTTTGAAATTTTTTTAAGATTTAAGATAGGAATCCAGGTAATATTTTTGTCATAGTCAAAACACATTATTCTTCAATTTTTTTTTGTTTTTATTTTTTCCTTGTAATTTTTATAAGCAAAAATACAAATCCTTATAGAAACGAGCTGATCAAAATAATAGGTAATTCATAATTTAAATGTTATAGCTGTAAAAAAAATGATATTCTGATATCAAATGAATTACTAAATTTAATTATCTTATTATTTAGAGCCCCCGCACACTACAGACTTTTTGTCGGCCGACAGTTTAGTCGGGCTCTTAATCAGTATGAAAATATATGAGAGTGCGCACACTACAACGATTCGATATCGGCCGATAAATAAGTTTGATAGGCTACACGATTGCCTTCAGACTAAAGTATCGGCAAACTATCGGCCGACTACTTAATCAGTACGGCGCTCTTCTACGTGCGCACAATACAGACTATAAAGTCGGCCGATTTTTTTCGATAGCTCAGATTGCTCTGAATTTTAACTTAATTTTCTTTAAGCTCTGGATATATTAAGTTTTGGTATTTTTCAATAGGAATAGCATTCCAGTGCCTCTGGATCGCCGCCCAATGGTCGGTTGTTGTTTGTAATGTTTTTATTGCCAAGGACTTCTTTAGTTTCCCCCACAAATTCTCAATAGGATTGCAATCGGGGGACTGAGAAGGCCATGGTAACACTGAAACCTTCTGTTCTCTCAACCAAACACTCACCAGTTCTGATGAGTCCTTGGGATCATTGTCCTGTTGGTAGTGCTATATCAAAGGCATATTATCCTCGGCATATGGCAGCATGTGATTTTGAATAATATCACGATAAATTTCTTTTTTTATGATATTCTCAATCAAAGCAATTGGTCTAACCGCAAATCAAGAAGAACTGCCCCACACCGTGACACTTGCAACTCCATGTTTTACCTTTTTGTTTTGTAAAACGAGGGTAAAACTCCTTTCCTTCGGGTTTACGAACATTCCTTCTACTATCAGAACCAAAAATATTAATTTTGAACTCATCCCATCTCCATAAAATATTTTAATAATTTTGAGTGGTGTTGTTCTGCGAACTGCTTCCTAGCCCTTATATTTTTTTTTTTTAGCAGAGGGACTTTTCTGGCAATTCTGCCCGGTTAATTATTTTCTTGTCATTATCTATTGAAGCTGCAATGGTCCTTTATGACGTAAATGGGACCCCTTTTGCTAGCAGTGTTATTCTATTATCTGTTGCTGAGTCTGTTTTTTTGGGTCTTGCTCCGGTTTCAGTTACAGACTGTGGTTTTAAGGCCTGTGCAACAAAATTCACAGATCTTCCTAGCGTCTCGGCAATGAATTTGAAAGTTTTTCCTTTCCCTTTTAGATTATGGGCGATGCGACGTTCTTCAACAGTGCAACACTTGTTACGACCCTCTGAATTAATCTCACTTTATATATTGATGTATTTTAACTTTACTTTTACTTACTTTTGCTCAACGGATCAATCAGTTTAACTTTTTTCTTAATTTGAATGAAAAATTTTGTAAAAAAAACTAAAATTACCTATTAAACCGAGGTAATTTCACTCTTTGACCTGTTACACTCAGCTGATAGGAAATGAAAGAGCAAACAACATTTCGAAAGATCGGTAACATGGTAAGAAATGTAACCGTGCTTATTGTATCCAAAACAAACAACACATTTTTGAGCAAATCAGTGTTGCGAGTTTATTACAGAACTGTTACCTATTATTTTGATCAGCACTGTACATAGTAAGGTGCTGAAAACAAAACTTGGGAAAATTGATTGTATTTTTTCTACAGCCCCACTCGCACTGGGTTACGTAACACTAGGTTATTTTGTATTCAAACGAAGCATTATTCAAGGATTTAAAAAGGGGTGACAGTGACCATTTAGCACTGCTCCAAACTAAAATAACATCATCATTAGTAGTAAAAAAAAATAAAATTCCGATTGTAAATATTAATTCAACTGATGAAATTCTCGTGTCGCTTGCAAAATAAAATGTAAATTGATTTATATTATTAAATAATTAACTACTCGTATAACACAAAAATAATTAGACCATCCCGATACGTGACAATACACTTAAATAACGAATAATTATTAATATTACGATTAGCACAGCAATATTAAATAAATTAAAATAAAATATTTTGCTTTATTTAAATTGGAAAACAAAGTAAAAATTATTTCAGAGAAGAACAGTAATTAATTAATTTTTAAAATACGAAATGACATAAATGCAACAGTAGAGGCAGTGTTAACTCGGATAACTCCAATCTGAAAATATTTTTCGGTGACTTCTACTTAATAACATCTGACCGTCTTCGATTATGAAAAAAATGAACTTTCAAATTATATTTTCAAAGTCTGTGATGACTTTCTCAACCTTTTATCTGTTCACCCGAATCTGCGGGATAAGTAGCTTTGTATTGCACAATTGTTCAGAAGTGACTGGTGATCTCATCGTCTACATCGTTTTGCTAGCTAGCTACATACATATTGGTAATTCAAAACTTACTTGCCACACTAAAATATTAAGCTTTTAAGTGGTAGTCCTGGGTAAATCAATAACATTTCGATTTCAGAAGATTCGCAAAAATGGAAAGCAAAGAGAAGGGGTAATTAAAATTTTAAAGGTTTATCATTTAGCAAAAAAATAACACAAAGGTCATTGAGCCAGAAAGAATGAACTCTACCAAACGATGGAATAAGGTCTGCATTTAATTTATGCGCACCAATTAAACTGAACCATTTAGAAAGCACCTGACTCCACTTGAGGATTAACAAAATTGAAATTAGCTACTCCCCACAGTTCAGCGCACTACCAAATTTTAAGATCTTTAGATAAAAGATTTTCGTTAAGTGAGAATTTGGTTACATTTAGTAGCAAATCAAAAATAATGGTATGACAGTTCTTACGATATTTTCACGACTTGGATATGTTTTATTGTAAAATTATCTTTTTGGTTCCAAGAGTAATAGTGGACTTCGCATCTGCATATGTCTTTTAGATTTAGTTTCATTGAACCAGTGAAAGTTGAATCGCTTAAATTAAGCCAATATTTAACGACGTACAGCGAGAGCAACTGTAAGTTAGGCTGCAGTAACGAGTACCAGCCCACTTAGTCCCAAAGAGGCCCATTGTGATACCAAGGATCTTGGGGATATTTAACCCCGCCACTCATGAGATCCATTTGGAGCTTTGTATAAAGCGAAAAAGGCTTCCCACGTCTTTTTGTGAAATTGCTGGGCTTGAATAGAGGAAATGTGTTGGACTCTCTTACTTAGTCTTCTTCGTCTTTTACAGAAGTCATTAGAAATGATGCCAATGATGTAATGACTTATATGAAGTCTTTTTAGGAACAGAAGGTATTTGGACCGGTTTAGATCTAGTCTAGGCCAGATGGCAGGTATTTCCACCTTCCCATCTAGCGTTAGTGTTATTGACTGTGTCAAGTTTGAGTGTCAGCTTGTAAGTAGCGAGTGGCATACCCATATTCTTCTTATCGGGTAGGAAAGGTATTGTTGTTCCTAGTTTTGCCAGCTCGTCAGCTTTGCAATTCCCTGGAATGTCTGTGCACCGGCACCCAGCAAAGATGAATATTAAACTGCTTAGCCATCTTAGCTCCAAAAAGATTCCTACGAGTTAATCTTTTTTTTTCTTTCAAAATATCTATCGATTTTCACATATGTCAAACATTCAAAATCCTTTATAATCTACTTAAGATGAACTACGTAAGTAAAAGCATGATAATCTAGTTTCAATTGCGATGTTTTAATTTTAATCATTCATTCTCTTTGTTCTGTGGTCAATGATGATTTCATTGAGAAACAAATACTATTCAAACAAACACTCTTATCGTTGTAACAATAAACTAGCAATCTTAAGTGTATGACTACCTGAATGAATCAAAATCAAATCTAATTCTGAACATTGCACAATTCGTCTAAGATTCATGATTCAAATTTGGGGCAACAAGAGTCCAAATCAAAACAAATGAAAGGAAAACAAAACTAATTGGTCAAAACAACACAACATTCGTCAATATTTTGTAGATAAAGAGCAATAAACATCCGCCTTCATCATTGTGAACCTTGTACTTGGCCTTGGATTCCAACGAATGATCTCAATGACTAATATAACCGACGTCATATTCTATTGTCAATAACTATAATCTACAATTCACTGAACGTATATATATTATATACGTACATAGCCTGCGCTCTTCAGTGTTGAAGGAAGTCCTATATATTTATAATTAAGGAAGAGTACCCATCCCCGTCACTATAAAAAACGTATCACCATGCGCAACAGACGGAAACAGTAAAATCGAATTAATTTTCTGATCTTTTATCATGTTTTCTGTTTCTTGTGTTCTGTTCATAAATAAAATATCCGATATCACCTAAAAAACATAATTCAAAACAAAATTGCAAACCTTTTGTCACCGTCAATTTCTCTGCTCGATGAAAGAAAGCGAAGTTTTAAAAACTTTTGCTGCATACGCTTCTAGTTAGTTGGTATAGATTTTGCTAGGTACAACAAAGTTCTACTTATTTTTCGGAAATTATTTCGCTCATTTCAAAGTTTCACTTTAATTACCATAATCCGCGGAAGATGTACGAGATAAATTGCCAGTTTGTTTTTTTTTTTTACTAAAGATCTCTTTTTTCGGTTTTCTAATTTATTTTATGTGTTGTACCTAAGTAAAAGATGAAAGCTGAAGTTAGCCAACTCAAACGTTTTGACGTTTTGCCAATTGTTTGTTTTTACGTTGTTGTTGTTTCCACTATTCGGCAGCTGAGAGCGCATGCCAGCCAAACAAATCAGCTGTAATTTGTGTTATACTTGCACTCGTTGCAACTGTTATACAAATATATAAAAAATAATGCTTCGTTTACACTTTTTTTTGTAGAAATCAATTTAAAAAAATTGGTAAAGTTTAAATCCCGACTGCTGCCGTTCAACGATGGTCAATTGGATGCATTTGTACCGCTTAATAAAGTTGTCAAGGCTACGAGGTTCATACTTAAACTTGTGCCCGAATACTTCGACAAGCACTATAATGTTTTCGTTAGAGCCGACCGGAAAGCCGATGTGTTTCTTGGTAAGTTAAAAAAATTTAAATAAATGTTACGCGCGGTATTAAAGCTATAGAGAGACTAAAATTGAATAGATAGTAGTTCTGCTAAACAGCGCTTCTGCAAGTGATCTATATTTAGTTTGACTGATAAGAAGTTAAATAATTCTGATAACATTTTAACCCGATTTATTGGCGTAAGTCTACGTACATATATGTACGTCATAGAGTGTGCAGCGGTATCCCAGCACTCTTCCGGGGTGTGTTCTTCGCATAATTAGAATAAGCTGATTGGAATTTATACATTTTGGTTTTTCGATACAATTTGAAATGTCCTTAAGAGTCAAAGCAGAGCTATTTTCATCATCTACTAATGTCCCTTCTGCCTTTTATAATAAAAACAAATTTTGAATTACCTTACAATAAATACAGATAACCTGATACGTCGTTTGGATTATATCTACGTTAATGGAGTACATTATCCTCGAGGTGGACTAGAACACATTGTATCTACGCATCAGAACCTACGTTTTCCCGAAGAAACCACTGATCCAGATTCTGAAATATTCCCAATATTAAGCAAGAACCACACCCAAATACTACATGAAAAACAGGCGACTTTCACGAACTCTGTCCTCAAGCAAGGAATCACCAAAATTGATATGGGAATTCAGTCACAAATACTAGCAGCTCCCGGTATGTTGGCCAGTCTTTACTTTGAGGTGACGAACCTTCGGACAGAGCCGATTTTCCACAATATTCAAGTGACTGATGAGCAGCGATTTTTAAGGAGTTTATCGCCACAAAGGTAACCAAAACTTCAAACGCGAATTTTCTACAATTTATTTTCGTTTTGTAGTGTTTTTCTTTCGGGAGGTCAAACTGCAACTGTAATTGTGACAGTGCTTATTCCGAGCACAACACCTCAGGGCACCACAGATACAATAAAGTTTATGTGCCAAGGAACGGGTCAAGTGTCGCAATCAGTTGAACTGAAAGTTATCACCAGCATCGATGCAGAGGTAAAGTCGTTGAAAAACATTTAAAGAAATTTGTAAATCTTAATGGTTCTCTTTTTAGGATACAACGCCTCCAAGTGTTTCCTGGCAATTTGGAAGCAGATGTGATAATGTTCGAACTGATACAGCTGCATGTTCGGAAAAATACTGGACTATGGACATAGTTGCACAAGATTGGGAGACCGGACTTCTACGCCTGCAGACCTCACCAGATGGCCTTATAAATCGTAACACATTCACAGTTGGAACAAATCAACCATTGCGGGCTACCTACTCAGCCAGTTGCTGTCAACCAAAAGTAACGATGACTGCCTATGATATTGCCGGAAATCAAAGGACACATTATGTAGACGTTCGCGACATCGTACTATCGGAAGCCTCTATTGCCGCTATAGTCTTGGGCGTTTTATTATTAATTTTGTTGATCGTCTTAGTCACTATTCTCATCGTATGGTGTTGCAGACGAAGAAGGGCATCACATGATCTACCATCGTACAGATCACATTCAGAAATTCGTTAGATTAAGAGTTCGTGAGGAAAAACATGCGAATTTAGATTAGTAATATATAATTCTTAAGTACAAAGGTGAAGGGGATCAAAGACTTGCCAAATATATATATATTTTAAGTAAAATGTATTTTATTTTTACAGTAGACGGGGTAGTAATATACAGTAAACCTCCTAATTGGAACCCTCTGTAATTGGGGCACCCCGAAATGAACGTTACTTCATGCATAGAGTCCGTTTTTACGTGTAAGCGAATCTTTAAAAACGAAGCACCTCTGAATGGGATCATGGGGCAACAATTTCGTTAGAATTGCTGGAAAAATAACCTACAAATTGGGATAAAAAGCAAAGGAAGAAATTACAAGTTACAGAGTTGATTGTAATGCATAAAAATAGGGGAATCTTCCGGGATATCGGAAATGCGTCTGTAAAAAAAAACTTACTTTTATCTGTTGTTACCACAATCCACAGAGCTCTCATTCATTTTCATATTTCGAATACAGGCAGCTGTATAATTTGGGACAAAATTACATTTGGAGGTCCTCTCATATCGTGAGCGGGACACCACCCATTTGGTTTGGAGTTTCTCGGTCCCATGGAGTGCCCCAATTAGGAGGCTTTACTGTACTATGCGATGTTTACAGACTCGTAGTCAACGATAGCAACAAGTACCGATTCACTTACCTCGACTAGTAACAACAGGAACAGGTTGGATTATCGGTGGAGCTGCTGGTAGTAATAGAGGTTTATTTTGAAAATCGTCGAATGTTAAACCTGTCACTGATGCACTTAGCAGCGTATTCTTGACAATTCGCACAGACGCTTGTGGTGCTGCCACAGTGGACGTGTCACCTTTTGATCTTTCGGACATGTTTTTGCCTTGGAATTTTCCACTTACACGAGGTTTTATTTTCAATAAATACTAGTCTTTTAACGAGAGACTATCCGGATTATCGCATGTACTATTATCACTGGCAATATAGATTTTAATGATGAATACTTTAAAATTAAATAGTAATCAGCGTACAGCGATACAAAAAAAAATCAAATGATAGATGACGTCTGGACAGTTAACTGACAGGTGACAGTTTATTTCAGGGCTGTTCATCTACGGATGAGGAATGTGTTATACTGGGGTCTAGTTAAAAACTCGGCCAGATTTTGCATGTTCTCTTTATGCCTGAACCTGAAACAGATGTGCAGAATTTAGCATCCTACAGCGTAATACACGTACACACGTTTATATGGGAGCGATTACATGTGTATTCTGGATGCGGCTCAGTGCTGGATGAAGTCTCCATTTCTAAAATTGCCGCGCAGCGCCGCTACTAGATCGCGAAAATAGTACAATTTTGATCAATTGTCATTAGTTTTTTTTTCATCTGACATTTGTTTGCTTGGTCTGTTTGGTGTGTCTTTTTCGCGTAAGTAATTGATATCTGTCAAATAGTAGGATCCTCTCAATGACGCTGATTACACGACTCTTTTTTTCGTTCGTTTCGTCTTTCGTCTTTTTGACAGATAGGGGGAGGGGCATATGAACAAGAGGGGAATGATGTAACGAAAGCAGGAATGAAAAATTTTCCGGTTAATCTTTGACATTTCTCGTTTGACAACCAAAACAAAGCAGAGAATTTTAATAATGAATTTTAAAGTTGATTTCGGAGCTAAATTTAGGGACATTTTACATTTGCTAGTAAACACATAATTATTATCCTCCATAATAAGTAAATTTAATGCGATTCCAACTAAAATTTTACTATTCCCTTCCTAAATAAAAATGTAAATTTCAATAAACGTCAGAAACACATATGCACGTATCCACCAATTATTAAGAACAGTGTAATCACTAAAGTACGTAACTGTCAAAAAGAGGAAAGACGAAACGAATGAAAAAAAAGAGTAGTGTAATCAGCGTCAATGAGAGAGATATCCTCTCCCAGAAAAAGAAACTTGAAGAAAAGACACTAAACGCTTTTGAAACAAAACCTATCGACTTGTTTTTGTTTGCACTACAATGAAGATTATGACATTTCTCAAACTGTCAGATGGCTTGGTTTGACAGAGTTCAACAGTCCACCCCGAGGAAAAGGTCTTGCAGCTTGCAGATACTTGCAGATAATTCATCGCAGAGAGAGCCAAATGAGAGTAAAAAAAATTGAGAGCCATGAAACTCAATGGAAGAATTGTCAGAAAACTCTGCACATCTGTTTCAGATGCAGATATGGGCGCGGCGCCGCGTGCAACCTGTCTGTACATGTGTTTCAGGCATTAAAGGTTCTTTTATATACGATTGGCTTTAAGGTATGCAAAAATGCGCACATATTCGGTTTGCGGAAATTTTTGCATTTTGTAGATGGTCCGTTATTTAAGTGATGCTGCGTCAGTTCCTAAAGATGTATTCTCAGCTGTGGTTGATTCTTCTGCTAGCAACGCAAATCTATTTTGACAATTTCCCTTTTCTAAGCTGCTTTTTTGTATTAAATGATGTTGAAGGAGTGAGCTTCCTCTTCCTTCTTGTTAAAACATTTTTATATACTTCTGGACCGTTTTCCAAAGAAACTTTAACTCTCTATTACCAGTACTAAATTGTACGTGCTTTGGCAGTACTTCCTTAACATTTGGATCAGAAGTTAGGTCTGGCATGTCAACTTGATTTTCATATGGATTGTTCAATGGAGTTGGCTCTACTGCTTGTCTTCCGTTCGTAATTGGTTTGGTGCGGTTTGTCCATTCATTAACTGATTTCTTTAAGCCAGCTACAGACGAGAAACTAATCGGCCAACTGGTTGAAATACTGGTTGTAATCATTTCCCTACAGACGCAAAGACCAACCTTCAAACTTCAGCAGTCATCCCAAACACAAACCGAAAAATCAAAACATTTTGATTTCTCAACGACTGGTTGGCAGACCGATGAAATCGTTCAAATCATCGTCAGCCTTGCCTACACACGGGTTATTTGCAATCAGTCTGTCAACCAGTTGGCCGATTAGTTTCTCGTCTGTAGCTGGCTTTATGTTAATTATACATCATCTCCGCTTAACAAATCGGAAGGGAGCAGCAATTATATTTTTTTTAATCGGGTCGGCGGGTTTTGGCGTCAGGGCCGTTTCGCCAATCGAAGTCATTGTTTTTGATTTAAGTACGAATTTATTATATTTTCCCTTATATTCCTTTTTTGTTTTATTATTTAATTATTAATATTTTTTTTTCTTTATTTTTACTTTTATCACGTCCGTATCGATTGCTCAGATTTGTCTTCTGCATGATAACATCTCTGACTAAAGTCAACATGACATTTCTTGCTTTTTGTTTTGTAAGGTTAGGTTTTGTTTTGGCGGACCGCTGGACAAATTAAACGCTTTCTGAATTCAAGAAAATTATTTGTTTTTATGTGTTGAATCTTTATTCATATTAAAAAGAAAATATGGAAAATTTCACCTTAAGCTATCGTGAAGTTTTACCAGATTTATCAACTGAAGATGATTGGAACGACATCACGCTGAACACAGGTAGTGCCGAAACTTTCTTCAAATTCTTACATTTTTACTACATATTTTGAAACTAGGTGGAACTCAAAGTACACTTCAAGACATTAAAGTCGCCGAGAAAGCCGGTGGGTATTGCTACAAGAATGCCTCCCAGGCACACATTCGCAACAGGTTTATATACTGGTGAGTTCAATAACGAATTACCGCACTTCAATGTTTTATATTATAATCCCCACTAGGCGAACATACCAGGATATTTTAGAGTTGTCTGAGATAAGTCTTGACTTCAATCTCTACCAAAGCAATGTTCGCTATAAGTTCACAGATTCACCAGTTCTTTCCGTGACCATTACAGAACAAGAAGATTCCATTGTAATTCTTGTAACAACTGTCTGCAGTTTACATCGAATAAAGTTTTCTCATCCCGATACTATTGCTGGGAGACATGAAATCACCGATACGCAGTCCTTTTCAATATTCCGTGATGCAAGCAGTAATTCAGCTAGAGATCCATCTACATTTTATGTGATTGGACAAAACACCTCATCGAGTAAGTAGAATATTGTGCATAGCATACACAGGTACATTTATTAAAAAGAACACATTTTGAACTTTTCGTAGGTAACCCAGTCCCTAATTCCGCTGCAAGTTTTATTTCCCCAAATGGTGAAGAGGCCTATTTCGCTCTAGCTTACCAGAGTCAGCTGATGCTTTATTTGATGAATTGCCACTCAGGACAGACAGTGGTTCATGTCCTCAAGGAACATCACATAATGCCGAGATTGTTCTCAAATTTGAAAAGTGCACTAATGTAAGAATGTCAACTTCATTTGAATACCTTCAATTATTTTTTTCGTTTTTCAGTGGTAAATCAAACTCTTCTGATGCTGATTCTGCCACTTCTTTAGTTTTCAATCACATCAATGGGCACATCTTTCTCTTGGCACTATACCGGGACGATCAGCTCCGAATGTGGTCAACATCATCTTTACAAAATGTCTGCTCCATTAGTTGTATCCGTGAAGGAGCAGAATCGCGCATGCAAGGACGTAAGTTGAATGAATGCCTCTTTTTTAGTACCTTCTTACCGTTTCCTTCCTTTCCTTAGCTCAAACCAACGCTCTTCGCAAAATAAACGAGACAACACTGTGTGCCTTTCTCTCACACTCGATGGGATCCGAGTTTGTTTGCATAGAGATTGGTTCTGATGGAGCCTCCAATCTATACCTGACTCGAAAGAAAATCATTTCTGCCCCACAGTCAGATTTAGCTGATTTCAACGCATCTGAGTCAAGAATCTGGGCGCTTTGGTGTAACGCAGAAGGTAAGCTGCTATCTATCGATCGGTGCCTTCCAATAGGTAAAGATTTTCTCTTTCAGGTGAGTTCAGTGTATCAAACTTTTGCCTTCAGCGTGGTACAGGCATAAATTGGGTGTCGGCTGCCATGGAACCGCCTCCAGATCGCTACTGTGTAGGCATTGAACATGGTATGGATCCACGTGAGGCGTACTGTTCGTATGTTTTTAGAAAATTCGAAAGACAGGTCATCTCCAAAGCTCTTTTTGTAAGTTTTTTTTTCATCTAATACAGTTTTTCTTAATAAATTTAATAATCACTCCTATTCCAGATGTTTCGTCGCTCAAGTGTGCGTTTCGACTCGAAACTATCCATCGTGGCCCTCAAAGAACACGTGTGTCAGGCTGTCGAAGACGAGATTCAGAATGAAGTCAAAGATTTTGACATAAGCGATGATGAGTATTTGGAAATCTCCACCCGTTTGTGGGAGCGATACTATTCTTGCTGTGAACAGTATCACATCAAGTCATGCCAGCCAATTGGGCTATTGATTCTCGATCCCATTGATGCACTGTGCATAGTTAAGAAGAATACATTTTCAATGCTAAGGCCATGTGAAACACTCGAACACTTAATGGTCTCTGGAGAAAATGTCGAAATGGAAAACGTAATTTCAGTTCATTTCGGTGGGAATGAGCAGGTCGGTCAGGATTTGGTGAATTTAGTCGCGATATTGGCACAACTAGAGCAATGGATTCCCGATGATGTGAAAATGGATTTGGATAAAAAATTATATCAGTTAGAGATGCCGAATGTACTCATTGCGAAGTTGGTCGATGATATATTGGCTGGCAATCAGGATAAAGAGGTAAGGTGTTAGCTGTTTTTTTTTTAAAACCATTCAATTCAAATAGAGAATTCATACTTTCAGATATTACCCAGCAATTTCATAGTCACAATAAGACAGAAAATCCAAGCTATAAGCGATCTCAGAACTCCGATGGCTTTGCTTTTAGATAACCTTCGCATGGACAATGGCAACCCAGAAAACATGCATACGCAGTCAGGTAGGAACAATTGTTCATAAAGAGTAATATAGTGGAACTGCATTTGTTCTTTCGCCTTTAGGTCTAACCCAATCATCACGGTTTCTCATATCAATTGGAGGTCTCTTTGGCAGTCATATTGGCATCTCACTGCTTTCGGAATCTGTGCGTCAAACGTCATTAATAAGGTACTATAAGATATCTCATAAGATATTTCTTTCTTCTATTTTCTTTCTCGAATGAATGGAGTTGATGCTAGTTCATTTTCCTTGTCGGTTCCCAGTAAACAACGCAAATGCCTTTCTTGTTTTGCTTATGTGTTTGAAGATGCAAAGCGTTTATTATTTAGTTGGATTTGTAGAAGGTGCATTTTGCTTTTGTCAACATTTTTAGTCATGAGTGACAAGGCAATCTGTGTTCTGTGTTGAGACTAAAAGGTGCAACTGATTTGTAAGTAAGTAAGTAAGTTTATTTATTTAGCCTTTGAAAAGCTATTTAGTTAAAAAAGATACAATATACACATTATTATTACTTTTTACAATACTTAAGGACTACAAATATTTTAATTTTACAAATTCAATTACTTTTTTTTTTAAATACATTTATGTTATTTTCAGTCTTTGTGTTGTTATCTAGGCTATTATATAATTTAAATCCCTTATATATAAGTGAGTTTTGCGATCTGCTTGTTAAAAAATTAAGGAGTCTTAAATCATTACAGTTTCTTAGATTATACTGTTGTACTTCTCTCACATATTGAACATATTCACACAGGTATTTTGGCATTAAGTTATTTTTTATTTTGTAGACAAAAATTAAAACATTCATCGCAATTCTTTGCTTTATTGAAAGCCACTTTAACGTGTTTAACATAAACTGGATTGAAACATACCGACTAAACTTAAATATACATCGCATTGCCTTGTTTTGCAACTTTTGCAATCTTTCTAACATACCATCACTACATAGAAACAAAATTGACGAACAATATTCAAAATGCGGTTTTACAATTACATTATAGACATTTATTGCACTTGTTATCGAGATTTTACTCCTGATTCGTTTTAAAAACCCTATCTTTTTTGCGACTTTCTTACAAATATATTTAATGTGGGATCCAAAAGATAACTTATGATCTAATACCACACCAAGATACTTAATTTCTTCTACTTTCTGGATAATCTCACCGTCTAGAGTAAGGTTGTTGTAATACTGTTTTTCATTTATAACAAGGAGTTTTGATTTCGAAATGTTTAGCTTCAGTTTATTTTGTTTGAGCCATATGTTAATTCTGTTGATGTCTTCTTGTATTAATCTCTCACAGATCTTGCTGTCAACACCGGCTAAATATATAACTGCATCGTCCGCAAACAAAGCCAATTGGCAATTTTTAACTGCATATTTCATGTCGTTGATGTAATTGTTGAAAAGAAGTGTTACTTTGAATCAGTTGTTTTTTTTTTTTTGAGTTCTTCGATGTTTTCCATTTTTCTTCTTCTGATGCTGCCTCTTGATTTTCCTTCTGGTTCTTCTTTTTGAACGTTGGTTTGATATGAGATTTTTTCTGATGTAATGGCGTCGTTTTTGATTGACCATCTTAGTTTAGTGGCTTTTTCAGCTACCGTGGCTGCTGCTTCGTTCACCAGTAGTCCGATGTTTATCATGTTTTCAAGATATTGGTTCTGGTTGTAATGCTTTGTAAAATCAATGTAGACTGCTAGAACACTTTGATTGTTGTTAAATGCATATTTGAGTTGTGTATATAATATACTAGTGGTTACCCGGTGCGCTTCGCTACGCCCATTGAGAACAGTGTTTATGTCATAAACGCTTCTGAAATTTTTTCGAGTAACTTTTGGTGCACCGAACGATGTCATCTGGAAACACGAATTGTATTTGCAAATGTTTTTCAAGAAGTGCTTGGAATTGAATACATATTTACATATTGCACGTAAATATAATTCTAAATCAATTTTCATCGTGCATTGCTGTAGTAATAATTTTGAGATTTTAGTTTTCAGCGCCATCTATCGGAAAACTTGGAAAACTTTTGATTTACAAACATTTCTCACTGCATAAAAAATATATTCAGTTTCAGCTCAATTGGATGATTTTGAAATTTTGGTGTTTCAGCGCCATCTATCGGAAAATTTGAAAACTTGATGTACGAACATTTCTCAGTTCATTACAAATATATTGTAAGTTTCAGCTTAATCGTACGGTGAATTTAAAATTTTTTGAGTTCCAGCTCCATCTAGCGGAAAACTTAAAATTTTTTGATTTACGAACACTTCAAACATCAGAAAAAGTATATAACTTTAAGTTAAGGTTTTTTGTAAGAAATAAAGAAATAAAAAATTAAAAAAAAAAAAAAAAAAAAAAAAAAATAGTTTTAGCTCAATCGGATGGTTTGCTTATGAGTTCTGAGGTATCAAACGAACAGCTCATTTTTATATATAAAGATGGACTTGATATGATTTTGATAAATATTAACTTTTTTTTGCAGCTTGGCTTTATGCCGTAATCTTTTAATTCTGCAACAGATTCTAATCGACACCTACTCGCTATCGTGTGACATTCTGGAAACTATCCGTTCTCAATTTATGCCTGATACGGTCATCTTCTTGCAGTCCTACTACGTTATGGTGTGGATTTGTGAGACCCCTGTTAATTTGGCTGCCTGTTCCACACTGTAAGAGCGTATTCATTTTACTCGTAACTCCTTCCTTGGTAACATTTTATATTTTATTTTAGAGACAGTAGCATTCAACGACTGAACATGTTGCAATTCACAAACGGTGGCCCTAAGATTTATCTAAACGGTGGTAAGAATCATTCGGCACCGCTTTTAAGGATTTTTCTAAGCTCGAAGGGTCTCTATACTGCATTGGCTCTATATGGGGAAGGATGTACGAGTAAATCGTTGGACAGTCCACACTGGCAGCAGACCTTGATTCCATTGGCACGAATCATTAGTCAGCTAATGTAAGTTAGAACAAGAAAATATATTCGTACCTTATTACTTTTTTCTTTGTAGCTGGGCAGTATCGTTTAACTTTACATTTGGTGAATGGTTATTTAGCACTTGTCAGCACGTCATAGTCGAAGATTATGTTCGTCTTTTGAATAGCTGGTGTGAATGGAATGTCTGTTCTAGACAGTTCATTCTAGCAGTATCGCTACTAGACAACGGAGAAACTCACAAAGCCTACGACCTATTTCTGCAATCTGCAAAGGGCGTACTCACAGAACAATTCATGATCGAGAAAATACTAAAGAACAACCAAGAGGAACTCACCCACAACCAGGCTATAGCTCAGTATTATCTTAAAGTTATTCAATTGTTTGAGCAGCACAACGCATTGGATCACATAATTTCAATGGCACAGGTTGCTATTGGTATTCTCGAGAAGAACGATCCACAGCTGCCGATGTTCCAATCGATTGTATTCAACAATCATCTCATGTTGGAGCACTACGAAGAGGCATACCACTCGCTCATTTACAACGCGGAGCTATCGCGGCGGAAAGACTGCCTTAGGCAGTTGGTGGTGACACTGTTCAATAAAAAGCGTTTGGATCTGCTCATGCATTTTCCCTATGTGGGGCTACATGATGAGTTTGAAAATATTGTGGAATCTAGGGCTAGATCGCTGGCAATTGATGATAACGAGATCTACGACTTTCTGTATGCCTTCCATGTAAATAATGGAAACATGCGCAAGGCATCGTCTGTCATGTACGAGCAGGCCATGCGTCTGCAGTTGGAGAGCGATTCGGTTGAGGCAATGAAAAAGCGTTGCTCCAGCTTGTTAGTTTGCATTAACTCGTTGTTTCTTATCGATACTCGATATAGGTGGATTGCGAAGCCAGTAATTGGCGATGATTATGCCAGCAACCCATTGAACAATGAAAATATGGATGTTGATGAGGTAGGTTTCGACGTTTTTCACTTGTTCATGTATTCATTGATATCAAAGAATTCGCAGGTGATTGGCAAAGAACAAGTAGTTGTGCTGGAGATTAGCGACATTCGTAAGGAGTTTCTTCAAACAGAATCGCTGATCGTGCTGTCCGAGCATCGGAAGGATCTTGGTTCTTTCTTGCATGCAGGTTCGCAAGAGTTGATTGTCATTCTTTCGAATAGTGGACTTTTTACACCCGCACTGAAGCTGGCCAAAGGATTCGGGAACAGTGTATTGCCAATATTTGATAGTCTTACATCAGCGTGCGTGAGAACAGCCGATGAAAATCCCAATGAAGCCTGGTCATGGTTGCAGGAAAACGATTTAGCTGGTATATTTGTGAATCTTATGATAAAAATGCAGACTGGTCTTTAGTTATTTTTTTCAGATCTCCCACACAGAAGCAGTGCAGCTGATATGGCATGGTCGCTGTTACAGAAACTTGTTGAGGATAACGAAGAAGAAAATTCTACATTGATTCGAAAAAGTGTTGTCCACAAGCTGCTTAGTTTGAATGCCTTCGTTCCTCAATGGTTATATGCTGGATATAAGGTAATTGAAACGGGCACTCTTATTTGCCAGTGGAATTGAATGTATTCTTCCTTTCAGTCTGCCAACTCGTCGGAACTCCTTCGATTATTCGTCAATCATAGTCGCCTACTGGAAGCATCTGAGCTGGCTAAAGAAATCCTCTGGGCGATGCTTGGTGCTGGTAGTGAATATTTTGATTTTAAACGACCAATTGCAGTGACTAATCGGGAGATGTGCTTGCCATTGCATTCGTTGGATCTACTGCTGCACGGACTTAAACTTAACTCAAGCAATGATGTGGAATACAGTCAGGCCCACGTCGAGTTGTCAGATCTCGTGCAGACTTACGTCGAAACCGCTGTACGAACTTCAGAGAATAAAATTCAGATGGCGTATCAGATGGAGAGGGATCGTCAGGATCAGAGAACTTAAGTCCAATTGCTGGTTACCGTTTTTTTAATAAATTAAAACATTATGAAATACTTTGAAGGCTTTTATTTTATTTTAAGTAACAAAACGATTAGAACTCATCCATCATCAGTGAATCCGATATAAACCGCTTGTAGATATTCATGAAATGCGCGACGAACGCTTCTAGGTGGAATATGTGCTTGGAACCGTTCTGCATGCGGTGTTCGTAGAGCGTTGCGAATTCCAGAGTCTTCGCCTTAAGTGACATGTCACAATTCTTTACTAGATTCTCGACGAGACCTTTGAAAATCATATCCGGTGGTACACCTTGTGCCAGTAGCTCGTACAAACGATCGCGAATCTTTTCCAACTTTGCTGGCGTCTGCTCTAGGATTATTTGATTCGCTGTCTCTTTCAGAAACACTTGCCAATCGAGATCGACGATTTCCTGGTTTGACGTAAATGGATACTGTTGAACTTTGGCCGCCTCTAGCATTAGAATCGCACGACGAAGATTTCTCTCAGATTTCTCTGAAATACGGGTGGCGAGGTCTATAGGAAGACTAAGCCCTTCCTTTTTGGCTGTTGTCTGGAGGATACTAGCAATGATATCGGGTGCAGGAGCAGATACTCGGATTCCCAAACATCGACTGCGAATTGCTGGAATGACGCGCGACGTTGAATTCACTGAGAGGATAATTCGGCAAGTGGCAACATACTTCTCCATTGTGCGGCGAAGAGCGTTCTGAGCGTCTTTGGTGAGTTCATCGACTTCGGAGAGAACAATAACTTTGAACTCTCGCTGGCCATGCGGATCGATTTGATGGGTCTGAGCTACTTGTTTTATTAGATCGATGATTACCACACGATCGTATATACCAGCATCTGAAGGATTCACTTCCAAGTGATAGTTACTACTTACAGTCATCACTTCGACTTTTCGATTAGATGGAGTAGTGAAGGTCATTGTTTCGTTGCGGAGACGCTCCACTCCGGGACCATACAATTCCCGCAGCAGACACATTATGCGTGTTTTCTTGCCAGCACCTGACGGACCGTAAAACATTAAATGTGGAAAATCTCCTTGTTGACTGAGATTCCGCAAGTGTTCTGCTTGATCCTATTAGATGAATTAGGTTTTGTAAGTGTTTTTTTTTTTTAAAAGTATTACCAGTACCTTGTGATAATCTAACTTGGATAGCTCACGAGGACGGTGCTTATCCACCCAAAGGGACATTGTATATATTTAGTAAATATGTTAACTATTTTAGTAACAAATTCAATTTTTAAATTAATGAAACGTTGGCGCGCTTTTACCTAATAATTTCTGACAACTGTCACTGTCAAAATGGACATCAGCAATCAGCTTTGTTCAATGAGAATAAAGGCAAATCAGAACAGCACAGATTTCTAAAAAATGTCAGATCAAGTCAGCACAGAAAATTACAGTCATATATTTGTTGTCAAAAATGACAACTGCATCGATGATTATTTTACTCAATGTTTTCCAAATTATTTATAGCATTTTACTATAACTGATCGCCCCTTTTGCGATTGAATTCCGATTTCTTCCATTTGGTAAAATTAGATTTTAGCTAGCAGTACACGGCATGCCAAAACCAACACACGCATGCCACTCTGACTTCACTATATTTTCCGTGGCATACACCTAATATGTCGTACATGTTGTATTGTGTCATGTGCTAAAAATATGCCGAGTACACGGCATGCCAATTTTGTCACAAAGTTGTCATGTTCACATGCCAGCGGCGAGTGTCATGTGGTTTTTTGTCATGTGTTGGCATGTGAACATGACAACAAAAATATGCCGATTACACGACATGCCACACAGCAGTGGCATGCAATATGTCGACTTTGTAAATGTTGTCATGTAAACTGTTTTGTGAGTACACGGCATGCCATTATCTGTTATTTGCTGTAAAACAAACAAATTTAGTAATTCCTTATTATTAGACTAAACATGTTGCAGCAAGTTTTCCATGTAAAATACAACGAAACCTTACCCTGGATAATTATCCAGTTTTTTATTTCACTAATTTTTTTTTTAACCGTTCAGGTTTATGTTTAGAAATGGAGCAAATTACAGTTTTATACCATTGTAATTAAAAGTTTTCAAATTAATTATTTTATTAAATGATTTCTTATTCCAATATGCAACAAATAAGGTTGTCCTCAAACGAAATCCATACTAAAAATGATGGCATGTGCTAGTACATGACATGTCACAAATTCGCGCAATGGCATGTGGATTTGCATTGGCAAACACATGACACATGAGTAAAAATTCTGTCATGTAGTCACAAACATAAAGATTTGCCAAGTACACAACATGCCAATTTTGTCATGTACACATGCCATTCTGGGTCTGGCATGTGGCTAACATACGCATGCCAGTGTCGCCATCATACTTATGCATGCAACATACTCTGACGTCAAAATGAATACAATCACCACCAGTATAATTTCGCAGCGGAACAGCGTACTACAAAACGAATATCACGACGAAATTTTCCGTTTTCGATTTCGTCGTGTCACTTTTGTATGGGATTTTTCGTTTCGCATCAGCAGCGTACCTACTAGGCTTTATCACAAATCTGTTCTACCTCAAGAGTAGTAGGTGCAGAAAAGTTGTCCAGCACAGAGTCGATGAACACAATGCAGATTAATATCGGACAAAAACTTTTCTCCATTGACATATTATATATCATTGACATATTATATATGGACTGCTAGTGAAATGTCACTTTCATACAACGTCTACGGACAATTTGGTTCCAACATAACTAGCGCCACGTGTTTCGTAGGGACAGCAATGGGAAACAATTATCCGCCATCATACTTATTTTACGTAGAAACTGAGGCCATCTATTGCCGTATATACGAGTTACTGCGAAAATACGTTAAATTTTAAATTGTTGCCGCGTTGGTACCAACAGATGCCACTACCAAAATTTCAATACACAATTTGAAAATAGCCGTTACTTTTCTTTGTTGACCCGTAAACTAGATAAATATGGTAAATTTATTTGGAATTCATGTTTTGCGTTGATTAATACTTTGTGTTTTTGCTTTATAATGCAGTACAAGCTCTCACAATTTATTAAAAAAATACTTAAATCACAAACCAACGGCTTTCGTGAATTCAAACACAGTCTAAGTTTCCACATTTCTCCGCTACGAAACAAGAGGGCTAGTGCTTATGTTGGAACCAACGCGAAGTTGGGTACTAGCAGTCCATATATAATATGTCAATGTTATATATGGACTGCTAGTGGAATGTCACTTTCATACAACGTCTGCGGACAATTTGGTTCCAACATAACTAACGCCACGTGTTTCGTAGGGACAGCAATGTGAAACAATTATCCGCCATCATACTTATTTTACGTAGAAACTGAGGCCATCTATTGCCGTATATACGAGTTACTGCGAAAATACGTTAAATTTTAAATTGTTGCCGCGTTGGTACCAACAGATGCCACTACCAAAATTTCAATACACAATTTGAAAATAGCCGTTACTTTTCTTTGTAACCCGTAAACTAGATAAAAATGTTAAATTAATTTGGAATTCATGTTTTGTGTTGATTAATACTTTGTGTTTTTGCTTTATAATGCAGTACAACTTCTCACAATTTATTAAAAAAATATACTTAGGTGGCGCTACAGTTTGGGGTGAACCAAGGCCTCAACCAACAACCTTTTCCAGCTAGCCCGGTCCTTAGCTAGCCGCTTCCAGTTGCGCACGTCAAGTTGGCTGAGGTCTTGTTCTACTTGTGTGCGCCACCTTAGGCGAGGTCGTCCTCTGCTGCGCTTACCCTCCGGGTAAGAGTCGAATATTCTTCGAGCCGGAGCGTTGATGTCCATACGCCCCACATGTCCTAGCTATCTTAAACGCCCAATGTGCAGTTTTTTGACCAGGTTGATGTCGCTGTACAGCTCGTACAGTTCGTGGTTGAATCTTCTCCTCCAGAACCCGTCAACGCAAACGGGACCGAATATCTTACGAAGGATTTTTCTCTCGAAGCGACCAACGATATCTTCATCCGCTTTCGATAAAGTCCATGCTTCAGCTCCATATAGCAAGACTGGGATGATAAGGGTCTTATATAGAGTCTCCTTAGTCGATCGAGAAAGGACTTTACTACTCAATTGCCTTCTTAGCCCAAAGAAACAGCGGTTGGCAAGAGTAATCCTTCGTTTGATTTCCGACGAGATTTAATTTTTTGAAGTTATGGCAGAGCCGAGGTAGACAAAGTCATTTACTACCTCGAAGTTGTAGCTGTCTATTGTGACGTTCTGTCCAATTCGTCGATGTAGGGTGTCCCTTTTTGTTGATAGCATATATTTAGTTTTGCCCTCGTTTACCGCTAAACCCATTTTAGCCGCTTCCATTTCTATACTCGCGAACGCACCGGTGACAGCTCGCTGTGTTCTACCAATGATGTCAATATCGTCGCCGTATGCAAGTAGTTGAACGGACTTTTGAAAGATTGTTCCTTGTGTGTTGGCTTGTGAGTTTCGAACAATTCTTTCAAGAATGATGTTGAAGAAGTCGCATGACAGCGCGTCACCTTGTCTGAATCCTGTTTTGACATCAACAGTCTCGGTGAGGTCATTACCGACCTTGATGGAGCAGCGAGCTTTCTTCATCGTCATCCTGCACAGATGGATGAGTTTGGCAGGGATGTCAAAACTAGACATGGCTCTATACAGTTCATCCCTCCATATGCTGTCATAGGCGGCCTTGAAATCGATGAACAGGTGGTGGGTATCGACTTGGACTTCTTGGGGTTTTTCCAGGATCTGCCTGAGTGTGAAAATTTGGTCTATATTGGACTTTCCTGGCCTGAAACCGCACTGATAGGGGCCAATCAGGTTGTTGACGAAAGGCTTCAAGCGTTCACACAGTATGGCAGACAGGATCTTGTAGGCGATATTGAGGAGACTGATGCCTCTGTAATTGGAGCAGTTGAGGGGGTCTCCTTTCTTGTGGACCGGGTAGACGATGCTGAGATTCCATTCATCTGGCATACTTTCATTTGACCAAACCTTGGAGATGAGTTGGTGTATGCTCACTACCAAGTCATCTCCAGCTGCTTTAAATAGCTCTGCGGGTAGACCGTCAGGTCCAGCAGCTTTGTTGGACTTTAGCTTGGATATTGCTATCCACACTTCGTTTTGATTAGGTGGATGGGGGTTTTGGCTATCATCATCTAAATTGAACGGTACATTCTGCCTAATAGCGAAATATTGGTCTTCATCGCCATTATACAGTCTGCAGAAGTAGTCTTTCCATATTCTCAGCACCGACTGTGTTTCCACTACGATATTTCCATCCACGTCTCTACAGGTTTCTGTACGGGATTTGTTTTGCTGGTACATTCTTTTTACCCTCTGGTAAAACTTCCGTACATTGTTCCTGGAGTAGCATCTCTCAATATCCTCGAATGCACGCTTCTCGTGCTCTTTCTTTTTCCTTCTTAGAAGCCGATGTTCTTCCCGTCTCTTCTGCTCATAGAGCATGCGAGCAGATCTAGTCCTTCTTTGCAGCGCCGCTTTATACGCTTGTAGGTTTTCCGCGTTAGCTAGTCTGCACTCTTCATCAAACCAGGGGTTTCGTGGTGGTGGTCGTGTGAAACCCAGCACATCATTCGCGGCACTTATGATAGCTTGCTGGCAGTGTTGCCACTGGTTTTCTGTACTAGCTGTTGCTGCGGGAGGACTAGTAGCGAGAGATCGGGATATGCGTTCTCTGTAGGCTCTGGCGGTATCTTGCGAGTGTAGCTTTTCGACATTATACTTTCTCACAGTATTTCGTTGTTGTGGCGTTGTGGATATCCGCATTCGTACCTTGGCTACAACAAGGTAGTGGTACGAGCCAATGTTTGCCGTCCGGAAGGTTCGGACATCCAGGATACTGGAGGAGTGTCGGGTGTCGATCGCAATGTGGTCGATTTGGTTGATGGTTAGTCGATCTGGAGACCGCCATGTCCCCTTATGGATATTGAGATGAGAAAACCGAGTGCTTGCTATACTGACACTTCGCCCCGCAGCAAAGTCGATTAGCCTCAGTCCGTTTCCGGACGTGGTGTCGTGTAGGCTGTGCTTTCCAACCGTCCTACCAAAGATGTCCTCTCTTCCTATCTTGGCGTTAAAATCGCCTAATGCGTTCTAGGGCCTCTGCCAGTTGTTCGGGTGCACCGTCACCGTTCAGCGAGCGAACATTCCAGGTGCAGATCCGAACGTCATTGTCCTTTTTTCGTTTAGCGTGGTTGTCAACAGTAAATCTGTCCTTTTCCGAGGCTTTTGGTTATTTCGGAACTATAATTTTTTTACGCGGTAGGTGGTTAACCTTACGGACAACCCCCAACCTGGAGGGCCAGATCCTGATATACACCTAGGACAAGGGGCCGGGTCCACCGGTGTCAGTAACCCACTACGGGGGTGTGACCGCTGCCGTTGGCCCAATAGGGGCTCATCCGCCACCAACTCTTTTCCACGACCCTGACTAGTACGTGGAAATTCTTATCGACCTGAGCTCCGAATATGTCGAAGTAGCTCAGATAAGGTTTTGTTTCCATTCTGGAAAATTAATGCCACCGTTGGTTCCATCTATGGAATTCGTCCGCTGACGCGTATTAAAGTGCTGCTATTTTCACTTGGTCAGCACTCGCGCTTATAAGTTTATCAAGTCGTGCCCGGGTGGGCAGCGACCATTACCCGATGGCTACCACTTGGAGATAAAATAAGCACAATTGATGTGTAGCAACAGTTACAACACTGGGCTTTGCCAAGTTAAAACCAGTCAGTGCCTACCCTATTTCTACAACATCCAGCCAAACACAGTCTAAGTTTCCACATTTCTTCGCTACGAAACAAGAGGGCTAGTGCTTATGTTGGAACCAACGCGAAGTTGGGTACTAGCAGTCCATATATAATAGTCGAGTTCCACTTACGAATCTCTCCGATATCTCCGAGAGATCCGTAAGTGAAATACGATTCCTCAACTGAGGAAAGGGAGATTTTTACGTATTAGCTGAGAATATTTATTTTTGGATTCGTCTCCTCACTCTTTCTGCTGAAAACGAACATTTTCTTATTTTGGATATTTCATGAAAGGAATTCATAGTTCTAAATGTTGTAACGTGAGAAAATGTTCATGTTTTTCTTTCTGCATATTTAATTCAATTAAATGAATCTGAAAAGCGAAGTTATTGAAGAAGAATACCAATTTTGACAGATAAATGTTCACTCTACGGAGAATGTTGTTCCACTTAATAGAAAAATCTCTGCTGAGGCAGCGGTGGAAAATCTCTGAGGGATTCGTAAGTGGAACTCAACTTAATTGACATATTAGGTCTGTTCCTTTACTTGAAAATTGATACTGATTCTTACTGATTCTTACTGGTTTTAGATAGATCGCGTTCCTTTACACAAAAAAGTAGTAAAAGAGAGAGGCAACGAGAGAGTAAAAATTTCCTCTCACTAAAAAATCTTACTATTTCTTACTGGACAAATTGAACTATCTGTCAAAGTCAGCTGTTTCACTTGTTTGAATTATTTGCATTTTTTTATTTTAATTCAAAAAGTAAAAATATGGAGAGAAAAGGAACATAGATGAAAGTTGAACGTTCTGAATGTTGAAATTTGCATTTCGCAATATATTGGTTCTGGGAAATCATCAGGGGTGGACTTTTCTGTAAAATCCAAAATCATACAACAACACTCTGTTTACTTTTGCTTCACATGTGTTTTTGACATTTCGTTTGTTGCTACTTTTGTAGTAAACGCGTTCCTTTACTTTTTTGTGATTTTGCCTTACCCTGAGAGAATTTTACAACCCCACTGCTTGAAATTCAATAATTTACTATTTTTGGAGCAGAAAGTAAAGCAACAGACCTATTAATGCTTTTCTCATTTTGTACTTTTCGCCCAGTACACCTTCATTGAACATACCCATTACGAAAATTTTTGACAAAACGAACAATCCACGTAAAGCCATGTTTTGAAATTGACATTTGATTTGACATGTTTATTTTTTTGCGAAGATTTGCCCCGCATTTTTTTACAAACGATATAAATTACCTAAATAGTTTTGGTTTTTGAATAAATTGTAATACAAGAAAATGAATTTGATATGCCTACCTGGACAGCGGATTTGCCTATCTGACGAAAATACGGTTGCGGGACAAGGAACATACGAAAGACATGGCTATATCTACTCAACACTTGCTGGAACAGTGAATATAAGAGAACAGGATAAGGTAAAAGAAAAAGTTTAATTTGATTGAGTTTAACAAATTTGTTTAAGTTTAAGTTCGTTGAAGTGAAATGTGTGGGGAACCAAACAATAGTTCCAGCGACTGGGGACGTTGTGACGGCACGAGTTCAACAGGTCAACCAGAGATTCGCTAAATGCTCAATTATATGTATAGGCGATCATATTCTTGAAAGAAATTACAGGTTGAATTTTAACTATTGCAATGTGTTGCATGGGGTAAAATAAAATTTTTCATTTCAGAGGACTTCTCCGAAAGGAAGATGTACGTGCCACAGAAAAAGATCGCGTTGAATTGTACAAATCATTCCGTCCAGGAGACATCATTCTAGCCAGAGTGGTGAGATTAACGAAAATTACATGGTTGTTTAGTATTTTAATACTGACTTTTTTCAGCTACCACAGACGGAACTCTCCTGCTACCAATTAAGCACCGCCGAAAACGAACTAGGAGTAGTAGTTGCGTTGGCTAATGAAAGCGGCCCCCATGGAGTACCAATGGTCCCAGTTAGTTGGACTGAAATGCAATGCCCTGACACGCTTATTAAAGAGCCACGTAAAGTAGCGAAAATTGTATCAGAGAGCGCATTAAAAACTGAAGAACAATAAAATTATAAATTTCAACAAAGTATAAACGTTTTCTTCATTGGCACCGTGGCGTAGTGGTAAGTGCGATTGATTGTTACGCATGCTGGCCGAAATGAATCCCAACAAACACCCAGAAGTTTAATGGTGCGACTTCTTCCGAATGTCTGACAAGCAAGCAAGAGTATAAATTGCCACAATGAGCTTCTGAACTCGACGTTCGGACTGTAGGACCCTTCCCCTTTTTAGCTCTAATTATGCAAGGTTTTCTTTTGTTTAGGAATACCTATTGCTGTTTCCACATGCAAGTTGAGTGATGATAATATTCGCTGGAGACTTTAGTGGCGTTTCTTTTTTATCAGCATGCAGATCGAGGAAAGAAAAATAATGCAGAATTTAATTTTTCATCAGCATGGTTCTGCTTCCTCCTGCATGTTCCGGAGCCGCAATTGAATTCCTTTTCTTATTTTCAACAATGCAGCAGCATTTTTGTTTGAATACACTTCTCTTTTTGTATATTTTATTTCAATAGTTCATTTTCCTGATGCAACTACACGTTCCTCACTGGCTAATTGTATGCTCATACTAGTCTTAAGCTTTTAAGTCTACAAAACAATCCTGACGATTTGTTACATGCTTCGTGGCCCCATTATCAATCCACAGACATCGTATTTGTCTCAATGATAATTGATTTCATTTACAATGGACAATAAAGCTTCATTAATACTCCTGAGGTGCTCTGAACGTTACCAGATGATTTCTGATTAGGCTTACCGTCAGCAATCCACTTGTAACCAATTTTGACCCAATACCTTTGATAAGAGTGTACAACGCCCTGTACGTTGGCATCTATGGCTACTTTGATTCACTTTTACTACTAATGTCCTTTAAATATTTTTCTACATAGCTACTTTTTATAAAGTTCGTCTCGAACAAACACAACTGCGTTCTTAACTCGAGGGTTTTCTCTGTCTCCTTGGTTAACAACATCCAACTAGACCGAAACGTCTCGAAGTTACTGGGCTGTATTTTCAGCGTCTTTCAAACTAGGAGTAAACCTGGCAATTAATTTCACCTCTATATATTTAGATTGATATATGTATTAATATATTGATGTTCAATAAAATAAATACGGTCCCTTTATATAATATGTATATGTTTGTTTATATTTCAGATATTTGTGAATACGTAATCCGATTGATTTAACAAAAGTAGGGACAAATGTTTAGCAATGAAATTGTCGACACCTAGATCAGCTGAATGTGTGGTCGCTGTTGTGAAGGATAAAGAGTCCAGGTGTGGATGTACTGTTCTGTTTTATTCGTCAACGGCCTGGTTGTATATCTTAATCTTGTTATATTCATAGTTCTTGAATCTGTATACATTTAGATTGTTATATTAATACACTAATGTTCAATATGCACTAAATATGTATTTTATGGAATTTTTGCGCTATCTCTAGCAGAGACTATTGCCGATTCACAAGTCAATTAATTCGTGTACTTCCGTTTATAAAAGATCTCAATTTGTTGTTGATTTTGAATACCAAATTATACATGTTTATATATTTGTACATACATACATAATTTATTAACATCATATTTTTGTTTATATTTTGTAGGTTGATATTTAAGATAATGGTGAACGGATTGATTTAACACTTGCCAAGAGTTAGTAGGCAATGTTCAGCAACGAAATTGTCGACATATTTCTGCAGAAGAGTCTTCTTAGCCCTATCGCACAACACACCCATTTGTTTGGGATCGCCTTCTGAACATTCAAATTTAATATAATTTATCCATACATCGGTGCGGGATTTTCCGAAGGCTATAATAGAGTTCTCATAGCATTGTCTTATTCTTTCCAAATCTGGCTTCAGCTAAGAAACAAAAAGAAATAAAATAAAAAAAAAATAACAATTAGAAAGGAATAAACACATAAAACAATAAAATAAACACTAACATATTCGATATATAAAAAAAATATTAAATACATCTATGAGGGATAAGACATTTTCTTGTGGACATTTTAAGACTCTTCTCCCTTTCAAGCAAAGGCGACATTCAGTTTTCTGAATAAGACCTTTTTTTGTAGATGAAGATGATGGCAGTGCCAGTGTAGAAATCCAACCCGTATTTTGATATCCATTTTAAAATGTTGGGATCCTCTGGAGCTAATTATTAACATACATACATACTAAAAGTCATAAAATTTAATAATCTCACCTAATGTTAGAAGACTAAGCTCTGGTATGTGTATGATTATATAGGTACATATTTTGTTATTAGAATTGTTATTTTTAATAATAATTATAATAACAAATCTAGAGTTCTATTTTTATTAACCTTAAAAACGTTTGCTTTATTGTCTAACTTACCGCCTGAGCTTCTAGCCGAGCCATTTTCTGGTGCAATTCCAAACAGGGTGGTGATAATGCCATCAAATCATGGTATAATCTGCGAGTAATAGGAAACGATTGATTAACAGCGGACCATTCCAAATATTGTGGCCGGAAACTAGTGAATATCGGTTCGCTTCTTAGGCATGCCTCCCTAAATAGTTCCTTTAACTGAACAAACTGATCATCGCAACGTGTCTGGTAGTATTGCAGAGCCAGCCTCCACAAAGGATATGAATGTGAGCCCAGCTGGCGAGTAGCCCTACGAAATAGTTCGTAGAACCTTTCGTGATCATCCTCCAGTATGTAGTATGTCAACCTCTGTTCCCACAATTTTAAAGTACTATAGCGTTCCGTTGCATCAGCCATAACTTTTAAAATAAATTCCTTGTTCGATTTAGAATCAGTTAAAAGGTTAATGTATGCGAAGTAATGGTCCTCGGACATACAATTGCTCTCATGGGCACCCCTAAAGGCAATGGCCAACTTCTTACGCTTTAACACTACTAGACTGCTGTCATCTGTATTCATCTCAATCATAGCGTTGATAAATAGTGACCACATCAATGGAGTTTTGAGCTAAAAAAAAAAATCGACACAAAAAAGGATATATGTAGGTATTTGAATGTATGTTTTCTTCAACACTTACTGTGTTTACAGCGGTTTGGTAAATGCTAAAAGCCATTTCGATACGCTTTTTCAGTGAGTTCTTTAGAAGTTCTTCTTTATCCAGTTCTATGTTTTCCTTGACCTTGTCATCCTTTGCTTCTAATGCAGCTTTCGCTTGTGGCTCTGGTTCTACATCTACTTCCATATCCTCGTCATCATCTAAACAGTCCGACATGCTTATTCCCCTTAACTCTCGCTGAGCCACTAAATCCCAAACAACTTCTTCGCGCGGAAATATATCCATCATGTCTTTAATGATAAGGTTCTGCAGAGATTCAGTAAAACAATTGAATTCCTGTTCCTCGCATTGATAAACCAATCTGATGAAAAAATTAACGTCGAAAATTCTCTTTCTCGCCGTGTCGTATATGGCCGTAACGCACTCCATACTGGCACTTCGAAATTCTTTGGGTTGACTAACTGCTTCCGACAAAAGGGTATTGAAAAAAGCTGTATACAATATTTCACTCTCCGGATGGCGCTGTAAACCGCGGAAGAACATGTCCTTTACTTTTTCCATGTTGTTACCCTGCTCGTAATACCATAGGGCGGCACTGACCCAGACCGATGGCTTCTCGCCTTGTGTCTAAAACCAAAAAACGGTATTACCAAGCGAAGAAAGATTTTTGGAAAACAGGTAAATTTGAAGTGTGGTAACAATTAACTTACAAGTGTGCTTAGTATATGAATGTTTTTAAAGTCTGAAACTGCAGATATATCTGGTTAACAGATATTTATAGCAAGTTTTATCTACTAAAGGCTAGTACGGTGCTCGCGCTAAACTAAATTTCCGCCGGTCTCCAAAAATGCAAATGGAAGCCGAAGATAAATGCCAGATAAATTTTGTTTGTAGAGCTGGTTGTAGAAATTGATAAATAGTTGTAGAAATTGATAAATGGTTGTAGAAATTTATAAATCCACCCTTGTGAGGGCTTGGCTCCACAAAGGGCTAGAAAAATGAGACCCTCCAAGCACGCTAGAGACACCTATAAAAAGAGAGCGACCGATCCCGGAACCAGCAGAACCTCACCAGGGACAACACACGTTGAACCAGGCAAGGCTGTAGTGGGTTCTAGGGAGAAGGCAAAACCTACAACATCTAGAGGGCCCCGCCATATGGGTACCTACAGAGATGCGGCCGCCAACCAGCTAGATATGGTTGTTTACTGTGATGGGGATGATGAAGGCAAACTTCCATCAAAACTGCAGGACAAATTTCAGTGCGAGATAAGAGATGCTCTCGATCGCAGTCTGTGCGCTGTCCCCTCATCATACCCAATTTCACTTGGGCGGGCTTCAAAAATGATCGGTACCATGTGATGTGTGGCGATCAGCTCTCTATAAAGATCTTAGAGGCCCTAACAAAAAGTCTAGGAGATGCATGGGAAGGATCCAATTTTAGGGTACTTCCGATGTCGGAGATTCCGAGGTTGACCAGGGTATCTGTCTGGATCCCAGGCCCAATTGAAGAACCCCAGAAAATCCTTGAGAGAATCGCTAGGCATAACCCAGACCTGGATACGACATGCTCGAAGGTTTATAATGCCGAGAAGCAAGAAGGCGAGGGCCAACTACTTTTCGTGGCCATAAACCAGAAAGCCGTGACGGCATTGAATCAACGCGATGGCTACGCCCTATGTGGCTTCTATCGTGTGAAGTTCACAATACCGTTGAACAAAAGAACCACTGATGAAACTGCTACAAGCAAACCTCCAACACAGTAGGGTGGCCACTGCCGTCCTCTGTGACTTCCTCTCAAATGGAGGCGCCGACATAGCCCTCATCCAAGAACCTTGGATCGTAGATAAAGGGTCAAAGGATGGGGTAGCAATTTCAATTTTTTTTCCAACACGAGCGGTAAGTGTCGAACTTGCATTGTAGCAAATAAATCTTTTCTCCATCCCTCAGATGAGTACAGGAGACCTCACGGTCATCAGACTGGAATACAGGGCAGGGAGCGGGGCTGGCAAAACTATTTTGCTATCGTCCTGTTACCTTCCCTACGATTCCCCAACATCACCACCAAGCGAAGAGCTGAAACGTCTAATCAGCAGAGCCAGATCATCAGGAGAAAGGTTAATCGTGGGAGCAGACGCAAATGCACACCACGTCGCCTGGGGCAGTACAAAAACAAACCCAAGAGGTCTTATAACATTCAACGTAGGTTGTACCCCAACCTTTATAAACAAAATTAGAAGGGAAGACTTAGACATTACCTTCGGTACTACAAACGTTACCCACTTTGTCTCAAACTGGAGGGTCTCAAATGAGACCTCCATGTCTGACCATAGGTGGATCTGTTTAGAACTTACTACAGGGACAAAGACTAGAACCCTAGTCAGAAACCCCAGAAACACAAACTGGGACCTTTTTGTCTCAACTTTAGCAAACAAACTAGGTAACCGGCGGCCGGAAAATATCCAGGACGCAGGGGACCTCGATAGGGAAGTCCTCAGGGTACAGACCACCATAACAGAATCCTTTGAGCTAGCCTGTCCACTTAGAGCCTGCACGGCCAAAAGGAAAAATAGGTGGTGGAATAGTGACCTAGAAAACAAAGGGAAAGAGGTTAGGAAATTATTTAATACTTTCATGAGAAGTAAATCAGAAGCGGACTGGGAGACTTACAGGAACAACACACGTATTTTCAAAAAGCTTACCAGGGCTGCGAGCAGAAACTCATGGAAATTATTCTGTAGCGACATCGACTGTACTAGTGAAACAGCCAGGCTTAAGAAATTCCTCTCACGAGAACACACCCAACCACAGCTTCTGCAAGCAAATGGTAGGGCAGCCACCTCAGGGGAATCACTAGAGCTGCTGATGGAAAAACATTTCCCACTTTGCCTTCAGTGGGACTACTGGACCAATTGTTTTAGCTGACACAAGTACAGATAGCGAACTCAGGGATGAATCGAGGGAAGTAATTGATAAAGAAAGGATCAGGTGGGCCATAAATTCATTTAGGCCCTTCAAAGCCCCACGAAAGGACAAAATCCAGCCCATTTTCCTCCAGAAAGGCCTGTCTGTTTTGGCCCCGCATATTGAAAGAATCTTCAGAGCCTGTTTGGCCCTAGGCTATAACCCGAAGTTATGGCAAGAGGTAAGGTAAGGTAAGGTTTTTATACCTAAACCCGGGAAAGATCTTAGCTCAGCAAGTGGATACAGACCTATTAGTCTAACGTATTTCTTGCTCAAAACTTTAGAAAGAATTTGTGATGAGAAAATCAGAGCAAACCTCCGCCAATCCATACGGAAAAGTAACCAGCACGCCTACATGAAAGGCAAATCAGTGGAAACAGCCCTCCACGATATAGTTGCCACCATCGAAGATGCCTTCGTAGCCAAGGAATCCGTACTTGAAGTTTTTCTAGACATAGAGGGCGCTTTCAATAACATAAAGACCCAAAGCATAATGGAAACCCTCTCTATATATAACAAACGAAAAACAATAAATAACTTCATCAATCATATGCTCACAAATCGCACCATCGCACGAAAGCAGGATAGGGTACGTTCGCAACGGGACCCCGCAAGGGGGAATTTTATCTCCTCTCCTATGGGTACTGGTCGTAGATGAACTCCTAAAAATCCTTGCAACAAACGGTATTAAATGTATAGCATATGCTGATGACCTCGCGTTACTAACAAGAGGTAAGCACTTAAGCACACTAGGGGAACTCATGCAGACCGCTCTTCAGATTACCAAAGCTTGGGCAGACGGCAGCGGACTAGGAGTAAACCCTGAAAAGACCAATATGGTACTCTTCTCTAAAAGACTTAAGGTATCAGAATTTACAGCCCCGTCCCTAGGGTGGTGTCAACTAGACCTAAGGGACCATGTTAACTACCTAGTGGTCATTCTTGACAAAAAGTTACTTTGGAGAAAGAATTTGGAATATAGAATTAATAAAGCCAAAAGAGCCTTCTGGATCTGTCGGAGGGCTTTCGGAAACCATGTTAACTACCTAGTGGTCATTCTTGACAAAAAGTTACTTTGGAGAAAGAATTTGGAATATAGAATTAATAAAGCCAAAAGAGCCTTCTGGATCTGTCGGAGGGCTTTCGGAAAGACGTGGGGTCTGAAACCAAAACTAGTTCAATGGATCTACCTCTGTGTAGTCAAACCCATCTTACTCTGTTAGTATGGTGGCCGGCTGTGAACAACAGATACGCAAGAACACTACTAACAATTCCCCAACGGATGGCCTGCCTAGGGATTACTGGAGCCCAATCCAGCACACCCACGGCAGTCATGGAAACCATTCTTAATATTCTTCCTATGGAACTTGAGGTCAAAAGGACAGCGGGGCTTTCTGCAATCAGATTGCGGCCCCTGGGCCACTTCAAAGCCGAGAGGCTCACAGGACACAGAGCTATCTGGAAGGAAGTTTCAGAATCCTCGGGACTTGTCAGCAACCCAAGTGATCTCATAGAGAAAGAAAACTTTTTTAAAACAGACTATACAGTCTTTTCCCAGCCGAGAAAACTGGCAACAAGGCACAGCTATTACCGAAGCTGGAGGTATAATAGTTTACACGGATGGATCACATACATATAAGCGGAGAATCGGGTGCCGGTGTATACTTTTCTGATCCTCCAATAAATATTATATCCATTAATTTAGAACCCTCAGTGACTGTTCTCCAGGCGGAAGTATTTGCAATCCTCAGGTGTGTAGACGAAATCGTCAATGCAGATACCAGAGACACTTACGAACACATCTGCTCGGACAGCCAAGCCACGCTTAAAACACCAACAACTAACTCTAAGCTAGTGAAGGAATGTAAAGAAAAACTCAACAACCTTGCAAGATCCTGCATGGTAAATCTGCTCTGGGTTCCTGGCCATAACGATATACCGGGCAACGAAAGAGCAGACGAACTCACAAGAGCAGGAGCTGAAGACGTAGAAAGCCCCACGGTTACCACCATAGATACGGCGATTCGAGCGGTGAAAACCGCTAACAGTCTTTCTTTTGCTAAACGCCATTCGCAAATGTGGAGTCAAATCCAAACATGTAAGGCTGCCAAAGACATGATAGAAAACCCAAACCCCAAACGGGCGAAGAAAGTACTAAATCTAAGCAGAGCACAACTAAAATTGATGATTGGCCTATATACGGGACACATCAACTTGAACAAACACGCGAACAGACTGGGACTAGTGCAACATAGCAATCTGCCCGGGTTGTGAAGAAAAGGACGAAAGTATCGCTCATTTCCTCTGCGATTGTCCTGCCTTATGTGAAATAAGGCACAAATACCTAGGAAGACACATCCTACCTGGGCTGACATCGCTTAGATCCATCGATTTCTCGAAAACACTAGAGTTTACACGACACACAGGGCGCTTTTCGTAAATCTACTCATACCTTCTTCTTACCTTGCCATGCTGCCCCCAACAAACAAACCCTTTCACTAACAAACCACCCAACCCCCCTTTTCTCAGATCAGTTCCTGAGGGGAACGCAACGGGCCCGACTCGAGGCCTACGTGATAAGGAAAAACCCTTTTCCTCACCCTCACAAACCAACCAACCAACCAACCAACCATACATGCACTTATGTACCTCTTTTCACAAAAATCCTCGAAAAATTCAATCCGAATAATTGATTTTTGTTTTAAATTTCTATAGTGGGCACCGTAGCGCAAGTGGTTAGTGCGTCGGACTACTGAGCCAGCGGTCTTGGGTTCGAATCCCGCCGCAAACACCTAAAATGTTTTTCACAGTGCCCACCTCTTCCGAATGTCTGACAAGCATTCAAGAGTATCATTAGTCATGTAAAGCTTCCCAACTCGCCGTTCGGAGATGGCAGAAAACTGTAGGTCCCTTCCATTCGTGCAAAAATATAACGCGCACACACAAATGGCTGCGGGAAGCTAGGCTTGGTTCTACCTAGGACTGCTGAAGTCAAATATTTATTTATTTATTTTTATTTGAATTTAAAACGTCAAAATGCCGCCGCTAAATAAATGTCCCGGACATTAAATGGATGGCTAAAATTTTGTGGAGACATATCCTATGCAACTATGTACCTGTTTAGCCAGCATTTTAGTATGAGTTTAGCAACCACAAATTTTGTATGAAAAATTTAGTTTAGCGCGAGCGCCGTACTAGCCTTAAGGAATAAACTATTGACTTGCAATTCGAAGTTACACTTCACACACACACTGGATGTGCATAAGTCGGGACAAAGAAGTAGAGAACGCTGGTATAACCATATTCAGTTAATAAGCTTTCGATCAGTGTTGGAAATATGGTCAGACATAAACTGTCAGGATGAATCACAAGTTCGTGCTCTAGTGATTTAATTATTTAGATAGATTAGTTGCACTTAATTTAGAAGTATATTATTATAATTTCTTGAATTCTGAACTCTGATCCTTAAATGTTTCAAAGCGTTCACTCAATAGTTTAAATATGTAACTTCAATTATAAATCCCCACAATTTTTGTAAATTTGTTAGATACTTATTTTTTACTCAATGGTGCATTCGCCTCTTACTCTTTAGAATAACAGAATGTCCCTAACTATTTAATTTAAAATATTTAATGTTAAATAATTGTTGTATTTGAATTATTGTTTTTAGCAGTTTTCAATATATTTTTAACATAACTATCTCTCATTATTGTTGTTACTATAAGTGAATTTTAAATGAAATAAAGAACAAAATAAAAAATTAAACAAAAAGTCACAAGTCCAAAGAAGGAGAACTGATAAAATGCATGGCATACATCTGACTATGTAGATTTTTAATCGTCATTTCTTCCGCAAATGAATGTGTAACACCTAACAAAAGTTGGTTTCTTTTTTATTGGTTAGCCATGGTTAAGATATGATTTTTGTATAATATTTCTTATGCCCATTTGATAAACATTTTGGTTGCTGACTTATTTGCAGCCTGACATATGAATGTAGATTATGTGTCTGCTTTTCAACACCAAATTATTTGCGATCCTTTTTTAAGTACCTGCAAGTTTCCACAAAAAGGTGTCGAAAATAATTTCACAATAAAGGCAATAATAATATGACTTCTTATACTAAACGCTCTAAACAATGGAAAGTGAGTTCATTGACTAATGGTAACACGCGTGATCATAAGACTCAAACAATCTGTATACTTGCCACTCGGTTTTCTAATATGTTAGGAAAACAAAACCCGTGCTTTTTAATCAAGCCACTTATCGAAGCAAGAAATGATCAAAAGATCTGACTCTATCTACGCCACGAGTAGATATGTATGTAAGAACTCGTCGTTCAAATCTCTATCAAAATTTCATAGGTTGTGTTAAGCTTCTTCTTCTAGTGAGCGCCGTGGTGTAGTGGTTAGTGCGTTGGACTACTATGCAATGATGCCCGGTTCCAACACCTAAAAAAGTTCTTTCACGGTGCCACCTCTTTCGAATGTCTGACAAGCAATAAAAGAGTATCATTTGTCACGAACACCTTTACTGAGAATAATAGAATAAAATTTCCCAAGAGTATATAAAATAGTCAACCTTCTTGAATAAACCAGTACATACTTATGTAGGTACATATCGCACTAATAATACAATACTGTTGTCGGTAACTCACAATTTGTAAAATTTGAGATATCATCATATTCAAACGTAAAAATCACTTCTCTACGCGTCAATAAGACTTACGTGAAAATAGTGCAAGAAACAAAATATATGTAGTTATTAATAACTCTACTAAAATACATATTAATATTTTTATAATCTATAACAGAAAGTAAACATATGTATGTATGTAGGTAATCAGTATTTCGATGATTCACAAAGAAGTCATACTTTGAGTTACAACGGTACATATTGTATTATTAGTGCGATATGTATTTGTACTTAATATTGTCTGTTTATTCCTTCAACAAAAGTTTCTTGGAGGATTAGTATATGGTAGAGATCCTGCTAGGTATGTATTGCTTTTGTAAGACAGAAATTGTTTTACCTCATTATAAGCAGGATTTTTGACCTGAACTGCTTTAATATATTTTTGTCGCTTGAAAAGCACTACCCACCCATGGTGTTGTCGCTACCAAACGAAAAAAGTCTAAGACTAAGACAGATTGTCAATTTATTTTGTATAGGTTCCTACATAATAAATTTCATATTATTTGATACAGATCATTAAATCCATTTTTCTTCATATTCAAACATTTTCTGAAAAAATGGACTGAATATCTTAGACATTTGAAAATGAAATGATTCACAGCAAACAGTTCCAAAAAGTTAAATTTTTAAAGCATCGTGATGCTCCGCAAAATGAAAGCATCGTTTCATCGCATAACAACGGCAGTGGTGCATTCCCCGATTCGCATTTTTTTGAAGTTTTGGAACTCAGCCTAAGATTTGGACGCATTCTAATTTCATCAAAAATCAATACACGTAGCGTACAGACTGGCTTAATGATACAAACTTAGAATTCAGAAAACAGTAGGTGGGCAGGCATTGTTTTGATTTCAAGTTTGTAAGCATTTACAGGAACCCAACAGAATATTTGCCCTCGCTTTTACTACTACTATTTATGTCTAGGTACCTACACATTCAGGGTTATCGCGAATTGCTGAATGGGAAATATTTCCCGGGAAACTTTGTTCACGATAGGCCTGATTATGTATAGATATGCTTCCACAAATTACTCAAAATCTAATTTTTTTCGTTTGAAAGACATTCAAAAATAGGCGTGTTTTTTTGTAACCTATATAGACTTCGAAAAGGCTTTCAGAGTAAAAATAAGACTCGATAATTATCCAGGCTAAGGTTTTGTTGTATTTTACATGGGTAAACATGCCGCTGAAACATGTTTAGCCTATACAGGTTACAAAAAAAAACACGCCTAATGTTCAAGTCGGGAAAATTTTCTTATTGATTTCTTACAAATCGAAAAAAAAATTCACTCAACCATAAATTAAAGAACATCCAAATTTCACAGAAATGCGAAAATAAAACCAAACAAAAACAACATAGACGGAGAATATACATATACACAACCACAAATCAAAATATGACCACCCCACCATATACACCGAAACACACCAGACTTTAAAATCCAGAAACAGATCAGCCGTTCGTATATGTTCGATCGCAAGATCGATTGACATAAGTAAGACAAAATAAAGGGTTGCAGCAAAATGAAATACGAAAAAAATGTGTGTATACCGAAGTCACAACACACTGAAGGATGGTTGACTCGCACGACCATGTAACTTAAAATGGTTTGAAACCAATTTATTGAATCAACGCAACAAATCGTTCGGTTGCGAGTAATTTTTCCCGTTGAAAATGTGGTAATTTTTTTTTTTACTCTGCGTGCGATATCTATGTAACTATATTATCTGTGGTAGTATCACTTGAGGAATTCGATACTAGCGCCTCAGACGAGAAGACAGCCGATGACTTTCTGTTTTCTATCACTGACAACAACCACTCAAATTCCTCTCCAAGTGAGAATAAGAATAAAATAACCAAAGAAGAATCGAAGTAAAGATCTCGGTTTCCATAGAGACGAAAACTCACACATGCACACATACATATACCTATAAATATGTGTAGTATTGCTTTTTTCTGTGTTTCAGTCGCAGAGTGAAAAGAAACAAATTATGATTTTTGAATCTGCGGCAGTGAGGAATGAGGATAGCTTTATTTCAGAGTGAGATGAGAAATTAATATGTATGTACCTACAGTGTAAAAATTGGCTTGTGTAAATATATGTATGTAGGTATACATATTTGTGGTAACAAGTAAAAACATCAAAAGTTGTTTTTTTTAAATCTTACAGGAGAGCAGTGGAAAGGTTCGACTTGCGTTTACAAAAAAACTACATTATATAGATAGATATATCCATCAGAAAGGTATAATAAAGTTCTTGACTTCTGTGTCAAAGATGGGAAGAAAAGATTTTTATTAGTCTTGAAACGAATATTCGGTTACTATTTGGTATTCGGCCGAATAGTGAAAATGGGCCGAATAGGCGTTACTATTCGGCCAAATACCGAATAACTAAAAATAGGAGTAGAAAATAGCAAGGAACATTGCAAAGTAACTTTTAATAATTTCTTTATTTTTACAACAAAAACAATAGAGGTATTTTCTTCTTTAAAGCTAATAATAATAAAAAGATATATACTAAAATTTGTCTTTCTTCATTAAGATATCAGAAAAATAAACATTGAAAATTAATATTCAATATCATGTTTTGTTAAATACAAAACTACTAATCATAATAAAAGTTTATAAGAGGTAAGTTGTGGTGCAGAAATATCAACTTTTCTGCATTTTTAGGAAGAAGTCGGTTTCTTTTTTCTTCATACACAAGTCCTGCTTCACTAAAAAGCCTTTCCGAATGGGCACTGCTTGCAGGAGCAGATAAATACTTAGCAGCGAGTTTGACTAAACATTGGGGAAATTCAGCTTTATGTGCAAATTACCAGGCAAAGGGATTTTCATTTCTCTTCAAAGTTCTTATGGCCAAGTATTTATCAAGGTCACTTGATATGGTGTTTTTTGACGTCGAATGCTATTTCCGTTGTCATCATTAGTAAGGTTTTCAGTAACTACTTCGTCATAACACTCCCAGAAAGATGTATCGATGCTTTGCCCAGGTTCGTCGGTTCTCTTACGTTTAGGCTGCAAGGGATAAGAACTTGTGCTTTCATCGCTGCTGGTGTCATTTTCTGAAACTAAAGCTTCAAGCAGGCCTACAGGGGAAATCCGATAAAAGAAACGCATCTAGTATTTTACCCCACTGGGTGATGTGGAAAAAATATGTGCTTATATAGGTACATATAAGTATGTACAGCTATGTGCAAATGGCACCAAAGTGAATTTTGAACTTGTCATGCATTTACTTTTTTTATTTCGCTGGGATAAATATATGACATCTATTGTAAAATATCACTCTGATGTTCAGCTACATAATGGAAGAACAAGCCTTCTTGAAATTGAACATTAAGTTAAATAAATTCCCGCTATACGTAATAAAGTTAAATCTGTGGTGTGCAAAAAAATAGTACCGCGTCATTCTTTACAAAGTTTTAGAATTTGTTAAGCTGTGCTAATCATATTTTTCAGATTAAAATATTTGAAGGCAAGATATTTGAATTATTAAAAATTAATATTTCATAAAAAAAACGTATCCGCTACCTTAAATGGGTCGCGGTAGACATTGTACCGATGAAAAACGAAAACTAATAAGAAAATTTATTTTTGAAGGAAACAAATACAAATTTATGAGAGAACTAGTTGGGTTCCCTAATAAAATGATTTCAAACGTAAAAAAGTATGTTCAACACGAGGAAAAACGAGACAGGACGGCGAATTTGACCCTTAGCGATGAACAAAGCATTATAAGATTGACAAAAAAAAAACCATTCATCACCTCAACTAAAATAAGAGAAGATTTAAATCTTAAAGTGGACACTTCTACAATACGAAGAAAAATCGTTTGCCTGCCAGAGGTCCCAGAAAAGCACAGTTGTTGAAGAAGGTCCACTTGCAAAAAAGAAAGAAATTTGCAAACGATCATTTACATTGGGCACACTTCAAATCATGCTCTCTTACGCAGAATGGAATATTCCTTTCACATGGGATCTGCAACAACGGCCCAAACCATACCAGCAAATTGGCTAAAGAATTTTTCGCAACGAAAAAGGTTGAAGTTATGAAATGGCCGGCTCAGTCTCCAGACCTGAACCCCATCGAAAACCTTTCGACTGATGTGAAGAAGCAAAACCAAAAAAGACATTGCAGTTATGGGAAGCGATGCAACCTGCGTGGAGTATATATTCCACTTGAGCGATGTCAAAGATTAGTCGACTTAATGCCACGACGTTGCGCTGCTGTGATTAAAAGTAAAGGTCATAAGACCAAGTGACCAAGTATTAGCGTTCTTCATTAGTTTAAAACTAATCAACATTTTGATTTCTTCAAACAGTTTATTTTATCTATGAATTTGTATTTTTGGTGCTATTATTTTGCACAGGCAAGAATTGACTTTTTTTTGTTTAAATGCGTATATATTTTTTATTTTTGGTTATAATGAATGAACTTTTGTATCTGAATTACTTAAACTTTGCTTTTAATAAATAAATAAAAAAAGAAATGGAAATTCTCATTAGATTTAAAAATTTTACTTTCATAAGACTTCATAACTGATGGTGCTATTTTTTGCACATAGCTGTACATACATATAAAAATAATTTTTTGATGTAAAATGAGTGCAGTAGGTAGGTGCATTCACAAGACAAAATGTACTTAAATGTATGTATTTTAATCGAAACTTACATAGGTACCTACGTAAATAATGACTGAATGAAAACAAATGACTTTTTTTATCTACACCTGCACCTACTCATCCACATCCACAAATGAAATATTGCAACGTTGCAAATCCCTTATGCCCATAGCGAAATACGATAAATTCAAATGTTGCAACGTTGCAAGTTCCTCATGCTGAAAGCTAAATGTAAATGTAAAGTAGATTTCAAAAAAAAAAAAACTACCGACCTACCCCAACATATGAATGAAATAAGAAAATCGTATATATATCACAGCTGCCCATATAGCATCAATGACTGAATTACACACGCATATGTACCTTCACACGATTTCTCACATTCTCTATTTTTCTGTGTTCTTATTCTTTATGTTTTCATTATTCTTTCCCTTTTTCTCTGAGATAATTTCGTTTGGTTTTTAGCAAAAAAGGCGCCACCTGGTGAGAAGACAGCCAGTTAAAAAATACTGCTTGATGATATTACTATTAGTTCCATATACAATGATGGCATGCAAAATGTGATAAATTTAAGGTAGATCTGTACCCTTCAATATCACGTTTCTCTCCCACGACCTAATTGAATCCATTCTTTTACTTTGTCACTTTATAGTAGTAAAACAGATTTTTTTTGATTCACTTATGCGACAATGATATCTGCAAACATTTAGTCTGCATCTGTACGCTGTAGTAGTTTCCTCTAATCGGGCTTAATATTTGAAAAAAAAAAAAAAGAAGAATTTACAACTTTGGTTTGCCTCAACTGTATTTTGAAATAACTACTAAACGAAAAAAAACCTCTGCCCGTTTATCAACATAAGGTTTCAAGTTTGCGTATCGTGTCATTAAAATTCTTAAACAGGAAAATGTTATTTATCAAATTTCAATTTTATTACATATCGATGCACATATACATACATATACTCGTATTACTAAGGCGCAACGACAGTTTTGTATCTTGATGGGATGATGAGCAACGATGTTGCAATAGGATATACATATGTATGTAGTATCTAAATAGGTTTTTTAGAAATTGAGATGAAAAATCGATTTTGTTTTCTATCGGTGCGGACGAAGGAATCCATTTTTTTTTTCAAAAGTTAGAATAAATACATATAAATTTTATGGAACAAATTGCTTATATGCAATTGGAAAAAAATAATAAAATGTTTTACTTTATTAACACAAAATCTAGACGAATATTTACCTGTAAAAGTTTCTCGTAAGCACCGGGCACCTCAGACTCGAAATTGCTTTTGCAGAATTTCAAATAAGTATCCCAGAGGCGATTCTCATTGGGGAATACACGTAATGCCTCCTTGTACAGGCGTACAATACGGTTGGACATGATTGACCTTAGACCCGAAAGTTTGTCTTTGCGAGAAATTTCAGCCGCCTTGATCAGACCGTGAAGTTTCTTTTCATAAATGATATACTCTCCATAGTCTTTGAGGGATTTATTAGTCTTGCTGAGTTTGTATTGATAGTTTTCTCGGGTTTTAACAATACCTCTGCAATTAAGGATTTTGATGGTATATTTTATTACAAAAAGTCTTAGTAAAGTAAAAGTAACTGGAATTGTTTTCTTACCTGATTTTTTCGTCTGGGAAAAGTTTATGTTTTTGCATTATTTCATACTCGGGAATCGTGCGTTCCATAGCTCCACCTACAACTTCCGCCATTTTTGGTTTTAGTATCAACAATTTTTCACAGGAAAAATACGTTTGTTGTTTGTCAGACAGATATTAACTAGTTTGGGCTGGGCCTGGTGTCTGGTCCTGAATCCTGGTGCACAAATCCTAGATGAATAAACACACCACACACTAGTAAAATAGCGATGCAATTCACGCGTGCTCTGCTCTGGCTCTCAGCTTAAGCCTAATTCACAATAGGTTAGGTGTGTTTGGTAACCTGTTAATTTACTAGTGATGGGCGCATTCGAATGAAAGAATCGATTATAATCGATTATGAAAAAGTCTCGAAACATCTCGATTCTTCTTACAGATTCATTCGAATAATTTCGTTATTAATTTCTTACTTCTCTTCTTTGTCTGGTCTCTTATTTACTTACTCTTCAGATTTTTACAATACCTAACCTACATGACAAGAGCTTTACTTAAAATAACAACTATATCTGTGGTGCATGTGTACATATTAGTGCCCCCTATAGCACGTGTACACGTGTACACGTGTTACACGTGTAATTAAATTATCCGTGTATGAACACGTGTATATTATTTACACGTGTATTTAGAATTACATTATTTTGATGATTTGCAAAAAGCCACGATAACATCTCAACTAGTCCAGTCGTTTCGTACTGAAATCGGAAGATTTTGAAAAAAATGGTGGTGTTCTAGTTATTATTGTTTGCTCCTTTATTATTAGGGTGCTGATCCTGATTAGTGATTACGAATCTATTATAGGTTCTTTTTTCTAGAAAATAAATACCAAATACTTCATACAAACTTCATACCCAACTATGTATGTAGTTGGCTTCACTTTTATAAAATTTAAACTCATTATAATACAGGGTGTCCCAGTAAAGACGTATAATCACTTAACTAGGGATTCCTGAAGTTCTGGCGAATTTTTTCACGTACGATTAACAGAAGTTCTAGTAAAAATCATTTTTTGTCAGACAAAACAAAGAATAATTGAACGAGGGGTGTTGGTAGATTTAGCCCCAACCTGGTTTTGGTTTTTTTTTATCATATTTGTCTGACAAAAAATGATTTTTACTAGAACTTCTGTTAATCGTACGTGAAAAAATTGCTTTACATAATTTTTAGGCAATTCGTTAACGATAAAAGTTAAGTAAAAACAAATTTTTTTTATTAAGTAAAAGTTTTGAGAAAAAAGCATTTTAAGTAAAAAAATTGGAACAACAAATTTTCATAATTTTAAGTTTAAGGAGCAATAACTTTTTTGTGTCTGCATAGAATTACGTGAAGTGTTCAAAATTTTTTATGCGCTTCTGATTGGCTCTCCAATATGTACAAAACTATTCTTGTAGCTATTGTAGTTCAGAAGTTATATCAGTGAAAGTGGTTGTAACGCCAAATTGGAGGTGTCCCACTTTGACGAGCTATAACTTGAAAGGGGGTAAGAGTAGAATTTTGTTTTAATGCAGCCAAGGGCAGGTTTTAGACGAAAAAGCACACGGTAAATTTTAAAGCGACTTTTTTGCAACTACACGTGTATTTTTAATTACACGTGTATTTATAATTACACGTGTATTTAAAAAATACACGTCTACACGTGTAAATAGTTTTTTATTACACGTGTACACGTGACACAAATACACGTGTTCTTAAAAACACGGCTAAAACCGAGAGCCCTAGTACATATGCATACGTGTGTCGGAAACATGCCATAAGCTCTGCTTGTACATTTGTTATTGTGTACATATTGTTCTCTTCCGTTTCGACTACATTGGCGTAGTGTGCCATACATTCATATGGTATTCATATTTCTACTTCGTTTCATTACTCATTACACTAACACAGAAAACAAGGCCATATATTTCGTCTTGAGTGATGTTCTCCAAACTTACATGTACATAATACGTTTTATCGCTGTATGAATGTAGAACTTGATGAGTGAGAAGCGAGAACTTTTTGAGATTTTATCGAGGACTTTTGTGTGTGTGATCTAAAAGAATTCGGATAAAAGAAGCGATTCGCTAGGAGGACTATGGTGTGTGATCTAAAAGAATTCGAATAATAGAGCCGATTCGCTAGGACATTTGTGTGTGCGATCTGAAAGAATTCGAATAAAAGAATCGATTCGCGAGGAGGGTTTTTGTGTGTGCGATCTAAAAGATTTCGAATAAAAGAATCGATTCGCCATGAGGGCTTTTGTGTGTGCGATATAAAAGAATTCGAATAAAAGAATCGATTCGCGAGGAGGGCTTTTGTGTGTGCGATCTAAAAGAATTCGAATAAAAGAATCGATTCGCCAGGAGGACTATGGTGTGTGTGATCTAAAAGAATCGATTCGCTAGTCTCATATCTCGTGTAAATTTTGTACTTTTGTACTTTTTGTTGTAATCAATTTGATTTTATTTATTTGATTAAAAATACATCATATCAATTTTGTTGATATACAGGCATACATATATTCAATACCTACAAATATTCGAATATTTGGATAAATCTATGTATATAAAAATGGTGTGAAAAATGTATAGTAATTGATCAATTAAGAACGGTTGGTCCGATTTGGCTCATTTTTTTTTCATTTGTTTGTAATTGCCAGGAGAAGGTATTTACGAAAGAAAATTTTCGGAAAACCCTTCGGAAAATTCGGGAAATTGGAAAAATCGAATAGTAAAAAAAATCACTGTGAAATAAAGCGTAGCAACGCACGCCGGGTATCCGCTAGTGGATAATAAATATCCTTTTTGTTAATTAAACTCGTTTTGTTTGTTTATTTTCTTATGTCCTAAGTGAAATAGCACAAAGTAAAGGTATCAACATTGCAATTTTTTTATTTACTCGTATCTCGAATGATCATTCGATTCTTCAAATCATTCGATTATGCCCATCACTATAATTTACGTAAATTTACACCCAACTGTCAAAAATCAAGAGAAGAGAGTGGCAAATGACATTGTCAAAAAACTTCCCCTCTTGCGAAATCGTTGCTACATTAGGTCTGTTTGGTATGTCAGGATTTAGTTGAAGCGAATTTTCCAGGAGACATTTTTTCAATTCTCTTTTGTTTTTGTATGGATTGTACACACGACACGATTTTTTCCGGACGACAAACAACAACAAATAGCCCTGTTGTTGATAAAGGGGTTGAAAAGAGCGGGGAACGAAAATATCGTTTGGGTCGATGGAATTCCAGGCGATTTCTCTGTTCTCTTTTGTTTTCTTTCCAGTTTTTGACATTTGCTTGTGTGGTTACCATAGCAAGTCAGGATTTAGATGAAGCGAATTTTCCAGGCGACATTTTTTCAATTCTCTTTTGTCCTCGTATGGATTGTACATACGAGACGATTTTTCCGGGCGACAAACAACAACAAACAGCCCTGTCTAGCTCAATTCGCATATGTTACTATGGTAACCACTCTCTTCGTCATCCACAAACAGAGGCGACAAACTGGAAAAATCGCTTCATCTAAATCCTGACTAACATATGCGAATTGAGCTAGACAGAGCTATTTGTTGTTGTTTGTCGTCCGGAAAAAATCGTGTCGTGTGTACAATCCATACAAACACAAAAGAGAATTGAAAAAATGTCGCCTGGAAAATTCGCTTCATCTAAATCCTGACTATGGTAACCACACAAGCAAATATCAAAAACTGGAAAGAAAACAAAAGAGAACAGAGAAATCGCCTGGAATTCCATCGACCCAAACGACATTTTCGTTCCCCGCTCTTTTCAACCCCTTCATCAACAAACAGAGGCGACAAACTGGAAAATTCGCTTCATCTAAATCCTGACTATCTTTTCTGCGGAATTTTTATCTCGCTCTCAAATATTAAAATAATTTGAAAAGTGGGGGAAAATCCTCTCAGCAGTGGAAAATTCGTAAGTCTGCTTTTACACTTATGCCCGTTTTCACAGTGCGAGCTTAAGGGTCGATCCAACGATAATCTCAGGATTACGACGAATTGCGTTCCCACAGTGCAGGCTTAGCGTAATACTGCACTTAAGTAGTATCATAACTTAAGCCACCGACTTCCACGACTTAAGTGTCGATCCAGAGAGTAGATTGTTGCCGTTAGTTTACCAAAATAATATTAACCTCCAAATACAGTACAGAAAACCTACCTAAACAACGAAATGTTTTATCTGGTAATGCGGCTGGCATTGCGACTTTCATTTTATGCAAGTGGAGGAGATGATTCTGCTGATATCGCTGCTCGCTGCGCTCGCGACTTCAGTTGTGTACAGCGCTGCCAGATTGTGGGATTTTTCCCCGTTTTCGGGAATTTTCAACTGAAACCCCTTTTCAAACGGGGAAAAAGATTCCAAAACGGGGAAAATTAACTGAATGTGTTTATTCGTTGACATTTTCAATAAATAAATAATACTATTTAGTAAAGCAATAAATTGAAAATATTACAGGAATACAGTCCGTCAATGCAAATAATTTTAGACACACAATCTCACATTTGCATGGTTAAAAACAAAATAGTTTGTATTTTATGTGCATCCATCCCTACTTCTGTTATTTTGTCTATGTAAATTGATTTCTCTTTTCTTATAATAAATACTTGGATAGATAAAACGACGATCGTTTTAACAAATTTTTCGATTTACCGAAAGGCTGTGCATTATATAATTCGTTATATTGGACCTTCCACTGTATCTGACAAATGATATCCTGTTTCATTTTAGAATGTGTATTTGCTCCCTGAAAGTATTTTTATACTAAAACTAAGTGATTAATGAAATTCCTATTAAGTTTTTAATTTTCTGTTTTTTATTTTAAGCTTTATATTTTGTTACGCTTACATTTATCCATAGAAAGGACGATTATTGAATGAAGTATGAATCAGTTATTTTATATACTGTAAGTGCAATTACGCTGTTATGTTGTTAATAAAAAATAAGAATATATAAAAAGTGTTGCTTTATTAAAAATGAATTAATTGAATTATTTTTCTATTTCCACACATGGGCTTCTTTGTCTTCTTTTCTTTTCATTTTCATTGTATTTTTTCTAAAAAGCACTTGACACGGAAGTGAAAACTAAATTTCGTTTGTCATTTTGTGTTCATTCACAATTACTTTTTTCCATTAATGGTTCACAATGACACTCAATCCATGACTTAAATATACCACACTCAAGTGGTGACTGTGGGAAGAAGCGAGCGAATGGATTCGCTCCTTTCGTAGGTGAGCAAAAGTGGACGAAAACTTAACGAATCGAAGCGAAAAGCTATTATGGTTGTACAATACAAATTCCTTGTGTTCGCACAGTTTCGTACGTGGTCGTACGAACCCATTCGATTATTATAGTTCAGCCTTTAAGTGTAAAAGTAGACTAAGCAAAGTAAACAAACACGTTTTCGTAAATCCTCCAAATTTGTTTTTTTTTCCACTAAAAATGAAGATTATGACATTTCACAATTGCCAGAATAGCTGGTTTGACAGAATCGATGAAACTACGCGAAGAAAAAGACCGCGTAAGTTTGACCTAATAGGTCTGTTTGGTAACCCACGAATTCGTACATATTTGTAAGATTCTTACGAATTTCGTGTTTGTTAACCCAAAATATTTGTAAAAGAGAGAACCAAATGACAGTTCAAAAAATGTCCCCTCCACTGAGAGCGTACACAAACTTACGCGGTCCTTTTCTTCGCGTAGTTTCGATTCTCTCAAACCAGCTATTCTGACAAATGTGAAATGTCATAATCTTCATTGTTATTAGAAAACAAAAAATTTGGAGGTTTTACGAAAACGTGTTTGTTTACTTTGCTTACGAATTTTCCACTGCTGAGAGGATTTTCCCCCACTTTTCAAATTATTTTAATATTTGAGAGCGAGCTAAAAATTCCACAGGAAGGATACTAAACAGACCTATTAGGTCTGTTTGGTATGCTTTTCGTGATCCAAATGGGACATCTGTCAAATAGTAAATAATTTGAAAAGTGGGGGAAAATCCTGTCAGAAACTTCTAATTACACAAACAAAAATGAAGATTGACATTTCACGAATTGTCAGATAGCTGTTTGATAGATTTCCCGGGACTACTACCTGGATGTGGTGTAGCACGATTTTCTAGAAGGGGACATTTTTTGACACTCTCATTTCTCTTGATTCTTGACAGGTTCAGTAAATTTACGTAAATTTACTGCACACCAAACAGATCTATTAGGTGTGTTTGTTAACTTTTACTAACACAAATGGCACATCTGTCAAATAGTAAAAGTGGGGGGAAATCCTCTTCTTCTTTTTTAGCTATTGAATATTTTCACGAAAAACTAATTTTCTTTTATTTTGTTAAGAAGAAGTGATTGACATTTATCGAATTGTCAGATTGCTGTTTGAAGGATGTGCCTCGGTGACTGCATGAAAAAGATCTAGCACGATTTTGCAAGAGGTGAAATTTTTTGACACTGTCATTTGGCTATCTCTTCTCTTGATTTTTGACAGTTGGATGTAAATTTACGTAAATTAACAGGTTACCAAACACACCTATTACATCAGGTCTGTTTGGTGTGCTTTTCGTGATCCAAATGGGACATCTGTCAAATAGTAAATAATTTGAAAAGTGGGGGAAAATCCTCTCAGAAACTTCTAATTACACAAACAAAAATGAAGATTGACATTTCACGAATTGTCAGATGGCTGTTTGATAGATTTCCCGGGACTACTACCTGGATGTGGTGTAGCACGATTTTGTAGAAGGGGACATTTTTTGACACTCTCATTTCTCTTGATTCTTGACAGGTTCAGTAAATTTACGTAAATTTACTGCACACCAAACAGATCTATTAGGTGTGTTTGTTAACTTTTACTAACACAAATGGCACATCTGTCAAATAGTAAAAGTGGGGGGAAATCCTCTTCTTCTTTTTTAGCTATTGAATATTTTCACGAAAAACTAATTTTCTTTTATTTTGTTAAGAAGAAGTGATTGACATTTATCGAATTGTCAGATTGCTGTTTGAAGGATGTGCCTCGGTGACTGCATGAAAAAGATCTAGCACGATTTTGCAAGAGGTGAAATTTTTTGACACTGTCATTTGGCTATCTCTTCTCTTGATTTTTGACAGTTGGATGTAAATTTACGTAAATTAACAGGTTACCAAACACACCTATTACATCAGGTCTGTTTGGTGTGCTTTTCGTGATCCATCTGTCAAATAGTAAATAATTTGAAAAGTGGGGAAAAATCCTCTCAGAAACACAAACACAAACAAAAATGAAGTTTGACATTTCACGAATTGTCAGATGGCTGTTTGATATATGTCCCGGGGTCAGCGTTCCCACTTAATTTTTGCCAAATTGAAGTGTTCAACTAAAAAAATCGTAGTGTTCCACAGTAAAACGAAGTGATACGGAAATATTTTTTTAAATTCATTTTGCTTAAAGTATAAACGTAGTACGTAGTACATACTATACACATGTATGTAATTTGTATTAATTTTTTTTATGGCATTTGACATGTATTACTTTTACATCTACTTTAATATCAATTTTATAGTTGCTGACTTTTTTGTTAACGAAGTTGCCATCAGGAAATAATACCGGCTTACAAAAGATGTTAATTTTGGTAGTCGGTCAAATGTACTTTAATTTCCAACAGTAAACCTTTAGAGAAAAGTTGGTAGTTTACTGTTTAATTTAATTTACATTTAATTGTTTCTTAATTAAGTATTTATGTTGTTACCAGTCGAATAACACCTCTTGGCTGCTGCACTGCTATGCTGTAATATTGCTAAATACAGCATATGTATATGTATGCTGATAAATACCTAAATATATACTCCTCTAGCCGTTCTTTTCAGACTTTCAACCAGTATTTAACAGTCCACTACAGAAATAATTGGAATTTGAAATGACAGCAAAGTTCGGTTGATAGCTACCGGCCGTCATATTTCTCCTTCACTTTCATGTCATATTTGACATTTCGATAAAATTTTCGATAACTATCGACGAAAAACAGTTTGGTAGCACATTTTTCTATCCAGGCTAAGCACCTAAGACTGGATAATTATCCAGGTTTCGTTAGCCTATATAGGCTTAGTTGTTAGTGTAATTAACATGGACAACATTTTCTAAGCCTATATAGTTTTGAAAAAAAAAAACACGCCTATTGTTTTGGGTATAAAATTATTGGGTAAATGATTATTTAAAAATGATGGATGTTTTAGCTTTATATATACATTCCTAAATTCCTATAGTAACGCCAAGAAATTCAGTAAAAATGTTGTACTAGTATCCCGACAAAGCTTTGGCGCTTCAATCGGTCTATAGGCGTGTTTTTTTTTCAAACCTATATAGACTAAACATGTTTCCGCAACATGTTTTTAATGTAAAATACAACTAAACCTTAGCCTGGATAATTATCCAGTCTTATTTTTGTATGGAAAGCTTTTTCGAAATCTATATACATTTAAAAAAAAGCGCCTTATATAGATTCCGAAAAAGCTTTCCATACAAAAATAAGACTGGATAATTATCCAGGCTAAGGTTTAGTTGTATTTTACATTGAAAACATATTGCGGAAACATGTTTAGCCTATATAGGTTTGAAAAAAAACACGCCTAATTAAAACTGGATTGTGCCCTGAATTGATTTATGGCATACCTCTGTGATGCCTCATATGTCACAACAACCTCACAAGAGCGTGGTGAGTCACAATTTGTGAGGTTGTCGTATTCTAACCAAAACCTCACAAGTTGTGAGTATCACAAGAACTGTCAAAATTGCGATTGAGTAGCTCACAAGCCGATCACAAGAGAAAAATAAAGAATTATATATTGTTAAATTTGAAAAACAAACGGAGGAAGATGTTCGGATTTTGCTTGTGAGTGAAATAAACAAAATAGAGGAAAGGTAAAAAAATATATGTATTTATTTCTTGTTGCACAGTATACAAAAGTAATTAATATTTCAATTCTTTTATATTAGAGCGTAGAAGAATTCTACGGAACTTGCGGGAAAGTAATGATGCTTTCTCATTAAATGATAGCTGTTTCAGAAATGTTTCGTTATTTTATTATTTATTTCCCAATCTTCTATTTCCAACTTGATGTGGAAATGGAAATAAAAATAATGATTGTCAAATAAATAATTTTTTGACATGACAATAAATTCACCACACTATTCTTGGGTGTTTTCTTGTGAGGTGTTGGCCAGAATACCAAACAGCTGATCGCTCACAAGAAACCTCACAAGAGAAGCATCACAATTTTCGCGTCACTGACATTTGTGAGTTGTGACCACATCACAACCAGACTAAGGGCATAAATTATACATTTATTTTCTGTGTTCGTAGCTTATTCTTGATGAAATTTTATCTTTGTATTTTCCATTAACAAATGACGAACTTTGTTGATCAATGATAGCCGTGTTTTATTATCCCCGTGATCTGATCTGGATCAGATCAGAATAATAAAACAAACCAGATCAAAGTTCTGTGTTGTTGTGATTGTACAAGCTAAGTTCATTTTGACATTTAGTGCGAAGTTGAAGCGCCTCCTATATGTGAAACAGGCCGTAATGCAGCAAAACTACACGTGGAGCTCTTGGCTTACAATTTCGTCTGCCAAACGTCAGATCGTATAGAAAAATCGGGAAATCCATTCTTTCGGGAAAAAGAATGTCCAAATTAACAGTGTTGTGAATAAAAGAAAATAGTGGAAGTGGTCTGAAAATATTTTTAAATATTGAGCGCACACAACGTGCCAAAAATTTATATAAAATTTTGTTTGTTTAATGTTTTTTTTTTTTACTTTAAAGTGTTCTCCATACGTATTTCGGTTTCAATGGCTGCCGTCGCATAGTTCCTTTGTGTTCCCTAAATGTTTAATTTTTACAATTTTGCAAATAAAGTGCGCGAATTATATGTGTTTCGATATAAATTTGTGTATTCCTACAAATCATTTTTTCTGATTCTCGTTTTTAGCGTTTTCAATAGTCAGTGTATTTGCGAGTACATATGTAATGTGCCTAAGCCTATTGCTTTTTTTTGAAGTGAATATTGTATTTTATAATAATATATATAAGTTATATCTAATTTTGTATACTATATAAAGTTATTGTAAAATTGTCTTTATTTCTTAAATAATGTATCAACATATAAATTCTATCTCCTTTATTTGGTTAATTATTCTAAACTTTCTAATGCATATGCACTCCTGGTAGTTTATATCTTATACCTATTTTCACAATTAAAGCGAACCAAATAATATAAATGCTAAGATCTTTAAAAATGTACTTATTTTTATAGTTAACATACACATTAACACATTATCGAAACAACAGGATATTTTTGAATAAACATAACATAAATCTATATATATAATAGGTAATAAGAATCCTGTTAGTTATAAATATCTGTGTAACTTAAGGACATTTTGGTCCATATTAATTTTTTGTATTTTTTGTATCTCGAAATTGTTAATAAATAACATCTACCTAAAATAAAAGTCTTGTCTTTTATTCTATGCTGATTGTATTTGCTTCTGGGTGGTGTTCCTAAAATTTTAAAATTGGAAATATTATACATTCTCGTATTAGAAGGTGGCTTTTCTTTTCAGTAAAGGTACGCACATAAAATACTTGCATCATTTTCTTCATCTACAAGATTGCGGCTTATAAGTTCTCACTGCGACAGTTTTCACAGTCTAGATTTTCCTGAATAGTGGTTCTTCGGAAGATATTTCTGTACCGAGCATACGCACTACGTACATATGTATATGCGAACCTTCCTACATGCAATATGCGGAAAAATAAACCACACTCACTGAATTATTTAACAAACAAATTCGTAAACATCCCTTCAAATTTCAAGAAAACAATTTATGTAATAATATAAGCCAATTTGTGTAGTTGCGAAATAAAAATACATCAAAACACGTTTAGCCATTTTTTATTTAAGAATTCTGCAATAATTAAATCAAAAACTGCTCTTGGCTTCTATTATGATGGTGTACATTATCGAGAAAATTAATTCCGGAAATACAGCACATTTTGTTCAAATAACGCACTAAACTTCTATAGAAATCTATAAACCACTTTATGTTATTGCAAATTATAATATCTGCAAGTCTCATCCATTAACTTTTCATTCAAGAAATGTGGCATAATTGAATCAAGAAATGCTCTTGGCTTCCGCAGTATATTTGTTTACATTTTCTGTAAGCCAAGAGGTGCACGTGGCATTTGACATTTTCGCGGAGCATTACGGCCTGTTTCACATATAGGAGGCGCTGGAAGTTGCCATGCGAATGAATATTTTCTTTTAAATGAAAATTGAATGCGGTTGTTTTATTTTTTAGGAGGAAATTGTTAATTTTGATTAGCAGATACCGAATGAGAATAATACTTTGCAGCTATAATTTCAGTTTCACATCTCTTAAATATCATTATGAGCAGAAAAATTAATTTATTCGAACAAAATAACATTAATGATATTTGGATTGCCAATAATATTTTTATATTCTAATCTGGCAACATTCACCCTTGGCAATTGTCGATAATACAGTAACATTCACAAACGAAAGTGTACTATAGTGAGAAATAGTCGAACTAATTTTTAGATCACGAAAATTGATCTTGACAAGAAGCAAGATCTCGGATTGTTGTTGTAATGCACACAAACTTATTTGTTGATCTGATCCGGATCAGATCACGGGGATAATAAATCACGGCTAATATGTCAATGCATCCCAAAGTCGATACTAACTAATACACAGCCAAAATTGTGTTAATGAATAACGAGAAGTTATAGCCGGCTTTTTTATTTAGTGTCGTCTGTAACTATAGGCACTCACTATGAATTTGCGCCAGTATTTTTTTATGAATTTTAAAGAAGCTTTTTTGTTTTTTCCTTTGATAAATTCAAATATCTTATTCAAATTATGTATGTGGACTCTTTTTTAATCCGGGTCACCTTTTTGGGCACATTTTACCAGCGTTGAAAAAATGCATGTATACCTGGGTTGAGTGGTTGAACTGACATGTAGTCTCTGTGTATGGGTGATCTCTGTTTGTGTTTTTCTTTTGCTTTGTTTGGAGCAGGAAATTATTTGTTTTGATTGCGTTTATGGCTATTTGCGGTTAAAGTGTGTAAAATTATCTGTCAGTTTAACAACGTTTTTAGAATTTCAACCATTCAACTCGTGTAGAAATACTCAGGTTGAAATCTCAGCTGTTTTCCTTTCTCAACCTGCATGTAAACGTGGTGAATGACACTTGAGCTCTTAGCTGTTGACAAAATTGAAAAAAAAATAATTTGAAGAAATAAAATTATAAAGATGGAAAACTCAGGGAAAAGGGTTGTCAAAAGAATGAATTTCTTCATGGGAATTCATCGCAAAAGAAGAACTTTGTGTTTGGTATCACTGTTTTTACATCCGCTTAGCTAAGCGGTGATACTATCGCCGCTTATTTTACTATAGTTGTATTTTACATGTAAATTTGCAAAATAAGCGTATATACGCGTGCAAAAAAACACGTCTATTAAGTAAAATAATCATCAATGCACTTGTCATTTTTGACAACAAACATATGGCTGTAATTTTCTGTTTGGACTTGATCTGACAATTTTCACATATCTGTACTGTTCTGATTCTGATCTGCATTTTTTCTCATTGAACATAGCCTTCAATTGCATGCTGTCAAAAGTGTCAACGTCAAGTCTAGTAGAACTTGGTCGCAGAGTACCTACCTACGTTTTGCACATTACTGGTTTTTACTGTTTCTTAAGTTTATTTTCTTAAAAAATTCTGCAATTGAATGTATTGCAAGTATTTATAACAGATTACTTAAGAGTGCATGGATACTAAGATCAATAACTACTACTACTTAAAATGAATGCTATTTGTTGCAAAGAGTGCAATGTAAGTAATTTGGTCATTAATAACATACTCCAAGCAAGAGAACAATTATTTCTTATTAACAGGAAATAAATGATATTAATGCAGTTAAATGCGAGAGTTGTAAAGCTAGCTTTCTGGATGCCAGTTGCTCAGAAGTGGACGAGTGTGAAAATGACTATCGTTTTATTGAAGAAGCGGAACTGAAAGGCGAAATCTATAAATTGGAGAGCGTTGATGATGGCAATATTACCTTTCAGGCGCTCTATGTGTCAGACGCAAAACATGACATTAAAACAGATAGTTGGACAAATGCCAACGATAACATTACGGAACATGGTGAAGTAAGTTCTGCTCTACCCACTAAAAAATAAAAATGTTTCCAGCTCAACTAATCCCATTGTAGATTCCTATTGGAACCAACATGAGGGCCAACGATGCGGTCCTCAATGTTAAAACCAAGAAGATAACGAACTCCATTAATATAGACTCTAGTGTAGATGAGATTCCTGTTGTACCATACCAATGTCACCAATGTTCAAAAAGGTAAGCACAAACACCTGTTGCTGGTATATATTTGAATTTTCCTGATCGTCTCTGGTTTAGATTGGATTGTTTTTAATATACATAATACCTTATTTATTTAAAGCTTCAAAAGGAGAGCTACGCTCAAGGCACATGTAAATAAAGACCATGCTCCAGATGATGATAATATAGGCTTTGAGAGCTTTGTATCTGAGAGCAAATCTAGATCTGAGTCAAATTCCAAACGCAGTATCTCGCCCACTTACTCTGATTCTTGCGACTCGGAATATATGCCTCCGGAAAAAGACGACCAAAATAATGGCCGTAGAACATCAAAATCCCAGCTTAAAACGAAGCAGGATCTTGAGCAACCCTCCGATGATTCTAATTCCGAAAGCAATGACTCAAGACAAAAACCTACAACTAAGTGCAATACCAATTCCAGTCGTTATCAGACTCTGCTGCGCCTTAAAGAAAACAAACCAAATTTAAAGCGTCATATGGTGTACAAGTGTACGGCATGTGAAAAAATCACTACTAACTACGAGGAGCATATAAAGCACATTGTTATCCATGAGGCTCCAGCGGACAGTCTCACAGAAACAACGTCTCTCGCGAAACTCAAGAAAACTCCGAGTGGCTTTCTGAAATGCGAAGAATGTGAAACATTCTTCATGAGTCAGCGAGATTACACGATCCATGAGAGGATGAATCACGGTGGGGAGGTCTTCCAATGCGACATCTGCAAGGCTTACCTTTTCAATCAGTCCAGCCTAAGAAAACACAAATTACGACACAAAAGAAAGCCTGGTAAAAAGAGCCGACAGTTCGAATGCATAATCTGTAATCAGAAGTAAGTTCCATATTGTAACTGTTGTTTATTCTATTTTCATTTATTTATTTTCGTTCGGCCTTGTAGATTTGTATCCCAATTTCTCATGATCCATCACAGAAGAACCCACACGGATGTGATGAAGAAAATTGAGGAGATGACAATCATTGATAAAGATGGAGGGAAAACCATTTACGTGTGTAAAATTTGCGCAAAGACATCAAAAAATAAATACAGACACGAAGAGCACTTAAGGATTCATACAAAGGAAAAACCCTACACGTGCGAGCAGTGTGGGGCCAAAATTGCGACAGCTAATGCACTAGCGCATCACTTGCGTTTGCATGAAAACGATAGGCCGTTTAAATGTGATATCTGTGAGGCGACATATCGTCATAAAAAAAGTTTAAAGAAGCACTTAAAAGTACACACTGGTGAGAAACCGTTCGATTGTCGTTACTGCGAGAGAGCATTTTCCTTCAACTACACGAGAGCGAGTCATGAGCGAAATTGTCATTTAGGCGATGGGAAGACTCGCAATCGGGGGAGAAATGTACACAAAGCAAAGAGAGCTAGCGAAACAGAAGCCGAGGTGCCTAAAAATGATAGAGATACGACTGCCAAACTGGCAATAAAAGTTCAGAAAAGCTAGATGAAATTTAAAAGAAAGTTGAAGTTTTTCAGTTCTATATCCAAGCAATAAACCTCTGAAAATGTTATTTTTTAAATAAATACTATTTGAATATTAATTTTCATTTAAAAGACGAGTTTATCAAAAGGTTGGACTTGCTGTCGATGAGCAGCTTAAGTTAGGTTAAGGTAGACACTTCTCAAATTTTTCAGTCGTTAAAATGGCTAGGCCAAACTGCGAAGCCCTTAAAACAGTTTAATTGATTTTGAAAATAAAATTATATAGTCCCGTAACACCACCAAGTTGACCTACCAGAAATTCTTATCTCGATCTTTGCATCGCGGATCAACGATTGCAACTACGAACAGTCCATCTTAATAAAAGTTCTTTGTTTTCGTATGTTGTGACCACAATTTAATAGTTATGAAAACGTCATTTACTAACGACTGTGTTTAATTTCTCAATACAACACGAATTCACTAAAATTAAATTTAAAAAAAAAACCCCCATCAGAAATTGAGGACCTTGCATCAAAATTAATTGTTTGGAATTTCCAAACTTTAAATAATTTCATCAAAATCTGAAAATATGCAATTTTTTTATAGCATATCATTTTTAAACATAAGTGTAACAGAAATTAATTTTTCAAATAGTTTTTTTTTAATTTCCCACAGAAAATTAAATTTGGACTTGCCCCCTTTAGATGCAAGGTTTTCAATTGTATTCTACTTCTTTAACTACTATTCCCAATAATAGGAATTTTACAAATAAGAGTGTGATTCTTTTATTGGAAATTTAAATCGGTCGATAATTCAAACAATTGTCGTCAGTTTCAAAAATGAAATCCAAAAATAGCATAGGATTTTAAACCGTGACATACAAAATATACAATTTTGCAAAGGCAGCACTGGCAGATATAGAAAGGTTGGGTTGCATTGGCACCACAGACAGATCGCGTTAGGAACTCAGAGTAGGCAGACGTATATTTTGTACGTGGAAGAATTAATAAGTGAATTAGATTTAAAATTATTTGTTTTTATTGAATGGTTATAGAAAGGTTTTTGTTCCATGTTCCACAGAACAAACAAACATTGCAAAGTTGTGTTCAAGCTTTCTGCAACATGCTTTGACCAGTGCAATCGCCGGTTTCGAGCCCGGCGTGCAACTAAAATTTCTTGTTTTCAGATAACATCTTAATACATTGACATATTATAATATATGGACTGCTAGTACCCAACTTCGCGTTGGTTCCAACAGAAGCACTAGCCCTCTTGTTTCGTAGCAGAGAAATGTGGGAACTTAGACTGTGTTTGAATTCACGAAAGCCGTTGGTTTGTGATTTAAGTATTTTTTTAATAAATTGTGAGAAGTTGTACTGTGGTCGCCGTGGCCGTGGTGGTTAGTGCGTTGGACTACTACGCAATGCTGCTCGGGTTCAATTCCAGACCGGGTCTATCACCTTAAGAGTTTTTTCACGGTATCACCTCTTTCGAATGTCTGACAAGCATCAAAGAGTATCATTTGTCACGATTGAGCTTCTCAACTCGCCGTTCGGAGTCGGCAAAAAATTGTAGGTCCCCTTCCATTCGTGCAAAACTAACACGCACACACAAATGGTTGTGAGAAGCAGGCCTAGGTTCACCTCGAGCTGTAGCGCCAACTAAAGGCGTGTTTTTTTTCAAACCTATATAGGCTAAACATGTTTCCGCAACATGTTTTCAATGTTAAATACAACAAAACCTTAGCCTGGATAATTATCCAGTCTTATTTTTGTATGGAGAGCTTTTTCGAAATCTATATAGATTTGAAAAAAAACGCGCCTTAAGTAAGTAGAGAAGTTGTACTGCATTATAAAGCAAAAACACAAAGTATTTATCAGCACAAAACATGAATTCCAAATAAATTTAACATATTTATCTAGTTTATGGGTCAATAAAGAAAAGTAACGGCTTTTTTCAAATTTTGTATTGAAATTTTGGTAGTGGCATCTATTGGTACCAACGCGGCAACAATTTAAAATTTAACGTATTTTCGCAGTAACTCGTATATACGGCAATAGATGGCCTCAGTTTCTACGTAAAATAAGTATGATGGCGGATAATTGTTTCACATTGCTGTCCCTACGAAACACGTGGCGCTAGTTATGTTGGAACCAAATTCTCCGCAGATGTTGCATGGAAGTGACATTTCACTAGCAGTCCATATATAATATGTCAATGAGCCCTCCTGTTTCATAGCGGAGAAATGTGGAAACTTACATTGTATTTGAATTCACGTAAGCCGTTGGTTTGCGGTCTAAGCAACAAAACAAAATATTAATCAACAGAAAAAATTAATTCGATATAAATTTATCATATTCACCCCTGTGATGATTTTCGGTCGAAATCCGATCCGTTACGTTTTCGCAGTTTTGGTGTGATGATTTTCGGATTTCTTTGAATTCGAACGAATTAGGGGTGTGCTTAGAACCGGTCGGAATTGAAAAACACAAAGAAATTGACGTTTTCAATTCGTTCGGTTTTGTGTTTGTGAAATTGAATCCGGAAGACTCAAAATGTATGTTTTAGAAGATTTATACATAAAATATTAATTATTTCTACCTAATTTAGGGGAAAACAAATGTCAACCAAAATCAATCAATCAATGATTGACTTCATGGCAAAATACACCGAATTCTGTTTTTACACGAAGGAAACGTTCCCAAAAGATTCGTGTAAAAAAAAATCGTGTAAAAAAAATCGGGTATTTGTATGAACATATATGAGCAAACAAAATATTGGTTCCAGACTAGCATAAAAGTAATACAATAGCTCAATAAAAAAGGTAATATGTTGTACATTCATACATTTTATACATACATTGTCTGACAAAAGTTGTGCGAGATCACTGCTAAGACCAGAAATATCATGGTCATCGTCTTTTGGATCAGTTTATTTATTGGATTTCTGCGCAAAATCTAGCAATTTCTATACGAGTTTCGGTAGTTTTATGAAGAAACTCGGTAATCAATGACTGTGTTCCCATTTTAACTCGAATCTTTAGATCACTTTGAAACATTTCAGCTTGCTCGTCATTAGAATCGTGCATTATAAAATTAGGGGCATGGAAGTTTTCTGGTGCGTACATATATTTGAATGTAAGATATGAATACTCGCTACTGTGGGTGAATAGACAGGATGCCGCCGTAGCCCTGACGATCGTTCTACGCAGCAATCCCAATCCCACTGCAACTGAAATCCTCTTATTTGGTGCTGTCTGTTCAACCCTTGTTTTCGCTGCCTACGCAATTATGCAGCCGTACAGCGACGATAGGTTTCCCCTATTTCGAATTTGTTTCATTTCGGGCGAATTTCAGCACACCCTTTTTCATTTCGTCCGTTTTTGAAATCGGTTTGCGTTTTCAATCCGGTCGGAATTGATCACAGGGGTGATTTATTCAGTTTATGGGTCACTAACGGCTATTTTAAAATTTTTATTTGAATTTATGGTAGTGGCATCTGTTGAAATTTAACGTATTTTCACAGTAACTCGCAATAGATGGCCAAAGTTTCTGTGTAAAATTTATTTGATGGCGGATAATTATTTCACTTTGCTGTTCCTACGAAACACGTGGCGCTAGTTATGTTGGAACCAAATTGTCAGCAGACGATGTATGAAAATGACATTTCACTAGCAGTCCATATAAAATATGTCAATGCTACTTCCATTAAACCAGGAGAGGTTTTTGTGTTTTGGTTGCTTATCCTATTTAAGATTTGGGCTCTGTTTCGCTTTTCAATGTGCTGAACGCGCCCATTACCTTTGACAATTACTGTCATCTCGACCACAATTTATTTTCAGAGATAAAACTCTTCATGCTAAATATTACCTAAGCTAAGCCATATTTAAATTTTTCAATACGATTATTTTGTATTTTGTGTTCAGAATAACGAGATCTATAATCTATATGAATCCGTTGCCAAATCTTTGCCCCACGGATATATCCAAAAAGCGTGACAGCGGTGTCTATTGTTCTTGCAATAAATGAACTCTCACTCTACAAAACGAAATACACAACAAATTCATTTGAGATTCATTTGCGTGTAGAGTTAAGAACTGATCCTTCCTTGATGTTTTTTTATTTTTTTTAATAATGACAACGATTTATTGCAACACTTGTAGCGTAAGTACGCGAATACTTGAGTGTTACGAAATCTATGTTTATTTCCTGTGTTTTGAAGGAGGAAAATGACTGCAACACAGCCAAATGTGAGAACTGTAAATCCAGCTTATTTGGTGAAACTAACAACAGTCCTGCAATTGAAGAATGTGAAGATGATTTTCGGTTCATTGAGGAGGCAGAGATGAAAGGTGAAATTTATAGATTAGAATGTATGAATGGAGTCTTTACCCAAGTAAAACCATATGTGGACATACAAATCACGCAGTATATTAAAGAAGAACCAGAAATTCAGATAGAACCTGACATCGTGATTGATGAGAGAGTAATTTTTAATTTTTTTTTTTCAAATTGATTCACTTATCCAATTTTTGGCAGAGAAAGAACGATACGGAGATTGAACCCGACCAGGTAAATCCATCATTGTATAAGTGTAGTGAGTGTTCAAAGTGGTGAGTGTGTTAAAAGCAAAATCGTATCCAACACTCAAAACCTCTGATTTATAGTTTTAAACGAGAGGCAGCACTAAGAGCTCATTTTAATTTAAAACACTGTCAGAGTGATTCGGATATGGAATCCCCAGTTTCAAGGTCAGAATCCAATGAAAGCGATGAAAAGAAGACCCTTCTAAGTGGTTTCAAAAAATGCGATAAATGTGACAAGACATTTCTGCATGCTTTCGATTTAAAAATTCATCAAAACCAACATGAAGGTAAGAAGGTATATCAATGTGACATATGCAACGCTTTCCTCTCTAATGAGACTGTATTAAAACAACACAAAATGAAGATTCATGATAGAAACACAGAGAACGCTGCAGGAGATAAAAAGTACAGATGTGAAATTTGTGGTGAAATGTACAAACATGTATGCAGCAGAAAAAGAATACGTAATATTCAACTAAGGTTTATTTACAGATTTCGTCTTCAAATTCTAATGACTAACCATAAGAAAAATCATGTGGAAGAGACAAAGCATATCGAAAATACCGCAATCATCATCAGGGTAAATGGCCGATTGACATACCTTTGCAAGATATGTGATAAATCGTCTAGTGATAAAACTCGTCATACAGATCATCTTAGGGTACACACCAAAGAAAAGCCATATAAATGCAATTTATGTGAAACAGCATTTACCACGAAAGGGTCGTTGGTCCAACACATGCGTCTACATTCAGATGAAAGGCCTTTTAAGTGTAATATTTGCGAGGTGACTTATCGCCACAAAAAGAACTTGCGAAAGCATTTGTTAAAGCATACGGGCGCAAGACCTTTTAAATGTCAATACTGTTATAAAACGTTTGCGTTTAAATGCATTAAACTCGATCATGAGCGATCATTGCACACAGGTGTAACACCTTACCAATGCAATGGGTGTAAACGCAGTTTTACAACGTCGGGGCTACTAAATGCTCACAAGCGGACGAAACACCACATAAATACACACAGCAAACCCAGAGTTGAAATATTAATAAATAAAATCGCTTCAAATGAAGTGAAGCGGTAAAAAGTCGAGTTTTATTACTTTGTTGGAAGCGACTCTCGTCGGTTGGTCGTGCCATTTTTAAATCATTACGCACAGCGTAGACGACTTGATGTGTTTGTACGCGACTGAAATTTGGTCGAGCCGTCTACACCACGTAATGAGCATTTAATAACAACAACAGCCGTTTCCGAAAAACAACAATCATAATCGTTCCTCTATGCATAGTAGGTACCGCTCGGAACGCCCAACAGGTGTACTTGCTTCTGGCAGTCAGACATCTTGGAACAGATAAGATAAGTCAGTTTCTATTGAAAGCATATACATATGTATGAGTACATATCTTGCGTACAAACATACATATCACATAGACTTTGAACAATGTGCTACATCCTTTATCCTTTACTATAAGAAACAATTTTTTTCGACTGCAGTGTTTGTTTGGAATTGTCTTAAAAAGTACTGCACGAAATTTACTGGTTTTCACAGTTGCGTTGAAAAATGTAACGATTCAAACAAGATATTTTTTATCGGTGTCCCCTGTCTAGAAGCGTAGAGTTCTGATATCTAAGTAGAGAGTATTTTTACGAATACCTTCTAGCTCCTAGCTTTAGAATGCTTTTGCCGATTGGAATGGAATTTTATTATAAAGTTGAATTATTTACAAACATTTTAAGATATAAATCATCTTCGAACGTTGTCAATTAAAAATGTTATAGGTAGGTAGGTAGGTACAATAAAAAAAAGTACGTACATATGTATGTATAGATCGTTGCATTTACCAACGACCGGTAGAGATAATTTCGTGTGTGCGGCAAAACCGGTTTTTTCTTCTTTACCTTTCGTGCTGCATTTTTTTTTAAATTAGCGAGGATATTGTCGATACCTATGTATTTATGCATGTGCATATGGACTCGTTTTTTCTGAGATATTCATAGCTATCGCTAATTGAGACACGTTCAATTCAGGAATAGTATTGGAAATTTTCGTTTCTAAAATATTTAAGAAAGTCTTACATATTTTGGTTTCTTTCAATAAACTGGTTCAGGTCAAGGTCAGGGGGCGTTTTAGTTTTCTCATTAAATTTGACTTCGTTTGTGTTGAAGCCGCATAGATCTGAAAATAGGTCATGGCAACACTACAAATTGTCAAAATAAAAATACCGCGAAAATGAAATCTGCATTAAGTTCTGTTTCCTATAATATAAGTGCTATGAAAAAAATCGATAACGCGCACTTGGGATAGGCAATTCTTAACTTGTGTGGTACAGCAGATATTCTATCGATACTCTAGAACTCAAATACTACATTCATTTTGAAACATTACAATAATAGGTTTCTTTGGTGTCTGGTAATTTTACGTAAAATTGGTTAAAACTGTCAAAAATCAAGAGAGCAGAGAGTCAAATGAGGTGTCGAAAAATTTATTGAGAGTGGCAAGAAAATGTCCCCTCTTGTGAAATCATCCATTGGAGTTACCGAGGGACATATATCAAACAGCCATCTGACAAATGGTGAAGTGTCAGTCACTATTTGTTAGAAAAATAAAAGAAAATTAGTTTTTCGTGAAAATATTCAATAGTTAAAAAAGAAGAAGAGATGATTTCCCCCCACTTTTCAAATTATATTCAACTTTACAGATGTTCTTTTTTGATAACAAAAACACACCAAACAGACCTAATGTCTATCAAGGCAATACAATATTACAACATGTATTGTGTATGACTTTAATTTTCTTTTTTAAAAGAGTGAACAAAGGACACATATTGCAACTAATTAAACTTAACAAATGTTTGTATTCTTAGGTACTCTTTATTTTTTCCACTGTCCTAAATTATTAAAAATAGAAAAAATAAAGATATCGGTGACAGAAAAATGTGTGACGAGATTTTGGATTTCTGTTCCGTGAAAACGTACTACATAAATATCTTCTTTAAAAAAAATGTTAAATGAAGAAAACCCATAATCGTCAACAAATTTAAAAGTTTTTAATAAATTATGTTTTCTCTCTTCGTTTTAGATGACAGTATAGTATAAATTATATAAGAATATAATCAACTGAAATTTCAGACCCCAGTTTGGTGAAACCACTACTGAAATTTTGCATTTCATTTAAGTAAGGCAGTAGGTAGGTACTCTGCCGAATTTCAGTGTCGAATTTTCGTAAATCCTAAATTTCGAAATCAAACAGTGTTAAAAATACTTTTTAAAATTTTTCTTGACGCCAAAATGTCAGCTGTCAAATTACAGTCGCCCGCCGAATAATGCTAACATTTGAATCAAAACACTGCCGCTTTCTTTTATCTCTTATAAAAGGATAATTATTTAATAATATTCAACAAAAACACATCAATCGAACTATGAAAAATTCATTCTGTCGCATTTGTCGTGGACGTTTTAATTTAAAGTATCCACCAGCAGCTGTTGACAGCAAAAATAAGAAATTAAGTTCACACGCGATAGCCGTACGGGTACGACCTAATTTCGACCGAAACAAAAAAAAAATCTAAAGCTAAATAAGTTGCATTGTTAATTTTTGCAGATCAACGAAAGCGGTGAAATTTCCGATAACATTTGCTGGGACTGCGAGGATACATTACTGGGCTTCCATAAAAGTATTGGCGAAGATAACGACGAAGAGGAGCCTGTGATTGTTGATGACGACGAAATTCTATACGAAAGCTTAGAGAAAACAAGACGCATTCATAGCTTTTCGAGGAAAATAGAAATTATTGAGATTTGCTCTTCCGATTCCGAACATGAAGAGCGTGTGACAGTCCCGAAAAAAGACGATTTTGTTAAAGTTGAATCAGCCTGTACGGTTGGTCACTCGTTAAAAATTAATGGTGGCGCTCTTGTGGATAAAAAAACTGTTGCAGTAAAGACGGTGAGCTGGATTCTTTTGTAAATTTAAATTTGTTTATCGGGTTTCGGTGTGAAGATCTGAAAAAAGACATCGCTTTAGATTTTTCGATACGTGTGCATGAAAATACACAACATTCAATAAAAACCTTCAGTCTGAGTCACCTCGGCTTTCGCTTGTTTGAAGCCTACCTCTACCTACCTCAATAGATTCTATAATTATATATTCTAATATATGTATAATCTCTGACTGAGTGTTAGTTTTTGTCATATGGTATTTACATTAACAGTTATACCAGAAGAAAGTAGACCTTCAAAATGTCGGTTACCTCATAACTGTGTATCTTCCCGATGCACGGCAGTGCTTTAGTCTCGTTATGTTAGCTTATTACAACAGATAACTGCTATCGTTTGCTAAAGCTTTCGGTATATCTTTCTGTGTGGAGGGCGCAATGTCGACTTTTGTTTACATATTTTATAAAAACTGAAACTTCATTTCCTTCATTTGCATTTCAGAACTCTCTCAACGAAATGAATAGCTCCACAGCGTTCAAAAAAGATGTCTTCACAAGAGGTAAAATTGTCGAGAGCATGAAGTGCCCAATTTGTCCATACCTATCGGGTGTCGAGTACGAGGTTGTATTTCATATTCGTCACAGTCATCCACAATACACAGGAGAGCACTTACGCTTCGAACAGAAGGAGGGCGATTCAACTCTCACCAGAAGGATAATATTTGTTCATTTATGGACGTTTTTCGAATGCAAGGCTTGTGGTAAAATTCATGACAGATTTTGGCCGCACAGAAAACATCTTACAGCGCACGATCGAAAGAATCTGAAGAATGGGTTCGACGACCAAATCACTTTAAAAAATAACGAAGTATTCAGCCCTTATGATCAAATGAATATAGTTCAAACCTCAAAACGTGCCTTGGATGTGATAGAAGACGTCCGTGAGTCAAAATATCGTAAAACCGAAAAACGTGTCTTACGAAGAACATCCAAAGACAATAGCTCAGTGGAAGTAATTAAAACGGTAGCCGTTTCAATTCCGAAATCTTTCCAAAACACAGCGTCAAAGCACCAGTGCCAAAGCGTAAGTAAGAAGTCAAAGGCCAGGGGTCTATTGCGAAAGCAACAGCTATTGCAAGCGAAACGCGAAAAGAGACGACAAAAACGTGCGCAAGACAAGAAGATCACAAATCCCGTTCAGGTGATTCCGAAGCCAACTTTCAAAATGCCTCAGCAACCTGCTCCTCGTGCCTTATCAGTAGTTAAACAATTTTTACACCACCCTCGTTTCACGTGTAAGCTATGTGCACAAACCCTAACTAGTTTCATTGGCTGGAATCTGCATATGATGCGCGTTCACTTTACTGTGGAGTTTAATACAAATCCGGCAGTGAAAAATTCCCCCGAAAATGTATGTAAAAAATGTGATAAAAGATTCCCAAGTGCGACTTACTTACGTATGCACATCCGCCTTTCTCACCGTCGTAAGAATCGTCTTATTGAAATCAATGGCAATGACAACGAGGAGGTGTGTCGTCAGACGGTGACGCCAAAAAAAGAATCCAAAGAAGAAGAACAAATTTCAGATTGTAGCCTACTCAAATGCAACGGGGTCTTAAAACCCCTCATCCCGACCTCGACTAGTGCCTTTTTGTGTCAATATTGCGGAATGTTGTTTGCCACTCTAGCGACAATGAAACTACATGCATCAAGTCACACAAGAGATGGAGAAGTCAAGCGAATTTTTAAAATCAAACCGCAAGCATAAAATCAAAATAATATAAATTTGCACCGACGTTATTTGAATTCATCGTTTTTTTTTTTAATTTTTTTTAACGTGATTATTAAATACTGTTTGTTTAGTTTATGAACATGTTCATTACGAGAGACCTTTGTAAAGAATTGAATGATTTTTAAAGAAAGGATAGTATGTATTTACTTAAATTAATATTGTAGTTAATACTTTGTGTTTTACTGATTCGTTCTTCAAGCCACCGCTCAGTTGTAAATTCAAATGAAATGCCTTTAAATAAATAAATTGAGCTAAAAACTGCCACTGATTCTAGATATTTTCCGAACGGAAAAGTTAAAAAGTAATTTAAATGTTGAAACGACTGACCAAAGAGACAACGAGACATTTTTGGTAAGACTTCAAAAAACATGTTCGGGTTCTTGAGCTTGTTTTTTTTTTGTAATTCATCTTTTCCAGACTTTTATTAATCTGAGTTCGATTTGAAATTTTACATTTAATACAAACTTTGCAGAGCATAACACCAATGAATCACAAGCCTTTTTCAAATTAACATGGTTAGCGAATCGAACGTTCGATATGAAGCGAACTCTTTTGCGAATCACCCATATCGTGGTATTATGGTTAGCGAATGACAGTTGCGAACATAAAAACACGATACGGGCGATTCGCTTCATATCGAACGTTCGATTCGCTAACCATAATAGGGGTATAACGTTTCTTAAAGAACGGTAGTGAGCTGTCCTCTTAAAGAAGGCTTAGTAAAATGGATGCGTACACTGGCTCGACAGGTGAAACAGCTTAATTAACACTTAATTACCTGCCGCCTTCAAAATTCATCGAATTATGTAACACGAAACCAGTTTAACACGATTTTAAATTTAGTTTTTAGACGGAGAAATTTAAACAGATTGTGTTGGCTTAATGAAGAAGATTGTGTTGAATTTTACAATTTACAAAAAAAAATTTTTTTTTCAAATGTCCAAACACCAATAGTCACTCAATTCTCAATGTCGTATTTGTGAGTCGTATACGAGCATAACTGTATTTTGTAATGTATTTGCTATTACAAAATGCGACTATAGTCGTATACGACTCACAAATACGACATTGAGAAATGGGGTGAGTGTTGAAAGTTTTACAGATTAATCTGAATCACTCGAAATGTGCATCAGATAACCTCCTTGTTCATCTCAGGGAGGAAAACATTGACGTCAGCATTATCCAAGAACCATGGATCAAAGATAAGAACATCAAAGGTCTTAAAGACAAATCTATACAATCTCTACTACGACACAAGAAATAACAACGGTAAGCCCAGAACTTGTATTTTAGCTAGGAAACATATTAAAGCTTTTCTATGTCCCAATCTTAGCTCACCAGACTTAAAAGTTGTTAAATTGAATACAGGGAGGAAATGCCTGAACTTGGCCTCAGCCTACATGGCTTACAACCGACAAGCAACGTTGGAAGAGGTCTTAGCATTAACATCCTTTGAAATTTGATATAGAGATAGTCTGGGACCTGGGAAAGGACATAGGGGGCGCTGGAGTCAAGTTATTAGCAAAACCTTTTCACGCCTAAACCGCTGAACCAATCATAACGAAATTTGGTACAGAGATAGTCTGGAACCTGGGAAAGGACATAGGCGGAAAAAACGCTCGCTAGGGGGCGCTGGAGTCAAGTTATCAACTAAACCTTTTCACGCCTAAACCGCTGAACCAATCATAGCGAAATTTGGTACAGAGATAGTCTGGGACCTGGGAAAGGACATAGGCGGAAATACCGCTCGCTAGGGGGCGCTGGAGTCAAGTTATTAGCAAAACCTTTTCACGCCTAAGCCGCCGAACCAATCATAATGTAATTTGGTATAGAGATAGTCTGGGACCTGAGGAAGGACATAGGCGGAAAAATCGCTCGCTAGGGGGCGCTGGAGTCAAGTTATTAACAAAACCTTTTCACTTCTAAACCGCTGAACCAATCATAACAAAATTTGGTACAGAGATAGTCTGGGACCTGGGAAAGGACATAGGCGGAAATACCGCTCGATAGGGGTTGCTGGAGTCAAGTTATTAGCAAAACCTTTTCACGCCTAAACCGCCGAACCAATAATAATGTAATTTGGTATAGAGATAGTCTGGGACCTGAGGAAGGACATAGGCGGAAATACCGCTCGCTAGGGGGCGCTGGAGTCAAGCTATTAGCAAAACCTTTTCACGCCTAAGCCGCTGAACCAATCATAACGAAATTTGGTACAGAGATAGTCTGGGACCTGGGAAAGGACATAGGGGGCGCTGGAGTCAAGTTATTAGCAAAACCTTTTCACGCCTAAACCGCCGATCCAATCATAATGTAATTTGGTATAGAGATACACCCCTATCATTAAATCCGCCGGTGGGATTGACTCACGACAATTCGAAAATCGGTATCATTGAATCCGTTCGAAGGGAATCGTCCACTTGTCAGTAACGTGAACAACTCTTCACTTGATCATTGAAAACGACCGGATCGAATCTCTCCATACAAAGTTTGACGATCTGGTGCTTTTGCTGTGGGATTGGCTAGCATTTTTTTTACTGCCAAAAACTTTGAACGTAGAAAGTGAAGAAACAAACAACTGGAATCAGAAATAGTGCGGCATAACATCCACCATTAAATCGATCTTATTTTCGGCCAAAATCAAACAGGACAGAATGCAATGCAATGCAATGCAAACGGGACAGAATTCCAATTTTCCCGGGTGTTGTCAGAAATCGGGAAGGATAAGTGTGTATAAATAATCAAGTCTAGACTCGACGCGTATCGTCAAAAGTCGCCAAAGTTATGTAAAGGGAATCAAGTTGTATTACTCAGCTTTTCAAGATCAGCCCCAAGAGAAGTTGGAAGATGGAGGATCTAGAATAGGCGGCAGAAGTTCAAAAGAATGGTATTGGCACAGAGTTGACCTGGTCACTGCCAAAAACTTTGAACGTTGAAAGTGCAGAAACAAACAAATGATGAACTGACTTCAGCAATACGTAGAATACACACACAGATCATTAGACAAAACATGCGACTAAAACAAGGAAATTTTAATGGAAATAAATAATTGTTAATACAAGAAACGTTGAACTTTATAAATAAAATAAATGAAACACGACATTGGAATGCAAAATATTGCATAACAAAAGCTTAAAGTAAAACCAAGAAAGGATTTATTTATAATTTTTTATTCCTTAAGATTTTTGTTTTTACACCACAATCCAATCACCTTTTCAAGTGTCAAATCAGAAAACAGCTGATTTCGAAAACATAAAAAGGGATGTAGATAAAGTAGTGTATCCGGCGGATTTAATGATCACGACGATAGGTGAATGTGAACCGAATGAGTGAAGGGAATCTCAGATCCGTCGGATTTAATGATAGGGGTGATAGTCTGGGACCTGAGGAAGGACATAGGCAGAAATACCGCTCGCTAGGGGGCGCTGGAGTCAAGCTATTAGCAAAACCTTTTCACGCCTAAACCGCTGAACCAATCATAATGTAATTTGGTATAAGGATAGTCTGGGACCTGAGGAAGGACATTGGCGGAAAAACCGCTCACTAGGCGGCGCTGGAGTCAAGTTATTAGCAGAACCTTTTCACGCCTAAACCGCTGATCCAATCATAATTTATTTTGGTACAGAGATAGTCTGCGACCTGGGAAAGGACATAGGCGGAAATACCGCTCGCTAGGCGGCGCTGGAGTCAAGTTATTAACAAAACGTTTTCACGTCTAAACCGCCGAACCAATTGTAATGTAATTTGGCAAAGAGATAGTCTGGAACCTGAGGAAGGACAAAGGCAAAAAAACAGCCCGCTAGGTGGCGCATGGCTATATGTATATAAAGGGCAATGGCAATAAATTACTAAATGTATATATATGTATATTCTATCTACACATCAACATATATATGTATATATGTATATTTGTAAATATTGTAAGTATGCTATGGACTCTGAAACAAACAAACCGATTGAGCTTGGTATTGGCCCGAGAGTGTTTCTGTGAAATTTAGTCAAAATCGGTTCAGCATTTTGCTAAATTACTAACAATATACAGAAATAGATCAAATTTTCTGTCACTAACGCTCTATTTATACTGCGCATAAACCTTAATGTAATATTCAAAAAGGTAAAAGTTTTGCCTTTATTTTTCTAATGAAAATGATTGTGTAACTCCGGGGAATCTATTATTAAAAGACTGCCTGAAGGGAATCATTTAATGTTATATTCAAATAGCTACTAGTCTTGCCTTTAGTTTTCTGATGAAAATGATTTTGTGAATCTGGAGAATTCCCCCTGAACGGGCCAATTTCGGCCAAGTCCTGGGGTCAAAACTTGGCAATGCTCTAACACAATTCTTTTGACTTTTGAAAAGGTGTAATAGGCCTAAGGAGGTGATTGGAGAGGATAGGAAGTTGGAATTTGAAAATGACAGGAAATTGGGATGTGGACAGGATGTCAGGATAAGAGGTGGAAAGGAAAGAGAAAGGGGGAGACAGCTGAGTGCGAGGGACGTGGCATGCTGGCGATGCTCGACTTTAACTCGCCGGAATTGGGGTGGTTCTTGCCCCCACACTCAACCAAACCTACTACAAAAACATATAACATGCCAAAAAAACTACTATGTACTTACTTTTTTTCTTCCACCAAAAGCGGACGGACGTCTACCACTCTAAAGGGCGCTGCTGATGGTGTTGCAGCGGTTGCCATGCCCTCCCAACCATGAAGTCCAATGGCGGATTTGTGGACTTCCCCGATGAAGCGGATGCTGCCGAAGCCTCAGACCATTTCTACCGAATGTTCTTTAGCGCACCCTACCGCACCCCCTGAAATGTCGCTTTAGCAACCCATTAGAACCAAGCCAATAAACTTTCAAGGAGATGGAAAACAAACAACCATGATTTCATCTTTGCAGTAACGTTTAACAGATTTTATTAAATAAAAAGGGATGGTTCTGACCTATCAATTATATTTATACATAGAACGAAACCAAGAAACATTAACATTATTTCACTATCCTAGAGTGAATTTCTCCGCCCTCCGCTTGTACTACGATGAACCATCCGTATCTGGTTGTGAACAAAAAATGTTTACTCAGGCGTTTCTACCTAAAGAGAGCTCTTTTTAGATACACTATCCTTAGTTTTTGGTGCGAAATATCGCTTCAAAATGGGGGATGGGGGCAATAACCCTATTACAAAAGAAAACGAACAATTGTATTTAAGTATCATGGAGAAAAAAAAATGTTTACTCTAATTTACATTTACGTACACAGGTATACCGAACACTAACTTAAACTAAAGTAGATATATGCAGGTAAGAGTATGTGAGGTAAGTAAGTATGCAAAATAATACGAATATGCCAAAAATTATCGCTATCTAAAACTATCAAAAATTATATACATATAAGTTATTCTCACGTCGCTTTTCGATAATTTCACTTGTAGGTATATGTTAGTAAATCATATTAATGCTAGGTAATTTATGTATGTATCTATATATAAAACTATTTTTTTTTTGTAGGAACCACGTCTTTGGAAGCGATGGATGATCAAGGTCACCCCTACGACCTATGCCAACGGATTCTTGATGCTGATGATTTTATTATCCTACTAATATATATATATATATATATATATAATATATAAATGTGAAAGTTTGGATGTTTGGATGTTTGGTTGTTTGGATGTTTGGATGTTTGGATGTTTGGATGTTTGGATGTTTGGATGTTTGTTGCTCTATAACACCTTAACGGTTTAACAGACTTGAATGAAACTTTCGTCAATAGATAGTCTACTTCCTGGATTAGAGATTAGGCTACTTTTTAAACAAAACATACAATTCCTTGATTTCATAATTCGAGTTATTCCAATTTCCGTTTTTATTATTTGGTCATTATTTTTGGGTACACCATTGTCATTGATCGTCACTCTGTTGGGAGAGGGTTGTTTTTGTAGATGTTATGCTCTTCTCTTCGCCACAAATCCATCGTTATCGCTTATTCTTTAATTGTCTTTCTACCCATACGCGCATTGAATGAGGGGTAAACCATTGCCATTGATCGTCATTCTGTTGAGAGAGGGTTGTTCGTGTTAATAATTAATGCTCCTTTTTGGGATTGTGACTGAAAGTAGAGGAGGGATGATTTTGCTGATATTTGCTACCGACTTTAGTTAGTTGTGTTTCTGCTTCATCAGCGTGCGGATCTAGATCTACAGAAAGGGGGAAATGCACGAGTTTTTTTACTTTCTTTTTTTTTGTCACTTTACAGCGGTATTTGGTTACCTTAATTCAATTCACAAATACATATATTGTAGTAGGGGTAGGCAGGCGATGTTGAGTCTTAAAATTAGTAAATAGTTGGTGATTTCAGACAAACCTCACCAGTAACTCCACGATCAATGCTTACAACAAAGCCTAATATCTTTGGCGTTTACATAATGCTATTGTACTTTAAATATGAACATTTAGTACAACTATTAAAGACAAGAAACCAGAAAGTACCATTGTCTGATGCTCATAAAATACATATTATGTACATATGTGTGTAGACGTGTTTGTACACAGGTATATTACATTTCCATCAATTTTTTATGCAATCGTTTCATCTATAGGGAAAAACCACTTAGTTCAGATAATAATGAATTGGCTTCAGAATTCTTTAGAATCTTAATTTAAATAATATCGCTTCCTACTACTTCCTTTCTATCATACTACAATCAAATGACGCGACTGATTTTTAGCACGGGCAACGCCGGGCAGGCAACAGCTAGTACGTACTATATTATGAATAGGTATATATGTATCTCTTTTTTTTTTTGATGACGGATGTAGGGAGATTTATGTTGCTCCTTGTTAACGATCCTTATCCATTTTATTTTTATTGTATGCATATATATATATATATATGTATATGTACAATGTACATCCATATGATGACTCGAGGTGGATCTCACGACAGTAATTCTTTCGTCGGTGACCGCCAAATTGAATATTCACTTTATTTAATTGTAAAAAGGGCGCCTAGAGATATACCACTAATTAATTTATTTTCTTCAATAATACCTTTTTCTGAACTTACCCCAATATAACACAATAACCAGGTTTCAATTCCATTAGGTATATCGTATATACCATAATTTCACTGCCTTTTTTTTATAGGTCTTTATAAATTTTACCGCACTATACTATAAACTTTTGATTATGGCACCTTGTACCTACGTGCTTCTTGCTCGGTTGATTATCAAGCATTGAATTCTTTCCAGCAGTCGGTGGTGTGATCTGCTGCAATATTGCCTAACCGACGGTTACCTTTCTCTTGTACCTATGTTGGAGATTGTATATAAAGGGAACCGTTCGCCGCTATTTGACTAATATTTCTTTCTCTTTCTTTTAAAATCTAAAAATATCCTTAGTCGGGACACATTCATTTCCTTGACAGGGACCAAATGGGAACAAAATATGCCATAACTACGACTCGAGACTCAACTATGACACTGACGTTTAAGCTCATACCACATTTCGGAATGACACGAATCAGGAAACAAGATGAGTTTATTTTTTTTATTTTATTTTATGTATTTATTTTCAAAATTTGTTTCAGCTAATATGGGACCATAACAAAGGCAATGAATACCGCTCACAAAGTCTCGTGTCCAGTCAGATATAATAAAAAGTCGCTCCCACCGTGGTGGAGTAAAGACCTCTCAAACCTCAGGATGATGACCAGAGCGATTTCTAACATATGCTATAACCACAATTACTGGCAGCGCTACAGACTGTCTTAGACTTTACAAAAAATCCATCAGGAAAGCCAAGAAGCAATCCTGGATGGACTACTGTCAATCCATTGACACCATCAAGGAGTCAGCTCGACTGAGTAAGATTCTGTCCAAAGAACACTCCTCCCCTCTCCCCTCAAAAAGATGGACGGTGGATGGACAAACTCAACTGCGGAGTCCCTAGAGATGTTAATGAATACTCACTTTCCTGGCTGCAAAGACTACAATACGAAGGTTCCCCGGGACTGCAGTCTTTCCGCACCAGGGAACACTATCGAAACCATCATTACCAAAGATATAACCTTTTGGGCCATTAACAGCTTCTCCCCATATAAATCCCCTGGACTTGATGGTGTTATACCTATTATGCTACAGAAGGTGCACGCTGTTCACTAGAGTCTTCCAAGCAGAAATACTGGCGTTCCTCGAAGCCTGTTGAAACCTAATAAATGACCCAACACCCAAACATAATATCGCTATTATTACGGATAGCCAAGCCGCAATTAAAGCCATCAATTCGGCAACCGCTTCTTCGAAATTAGTAGATCGTTGCCAGGAACAACTCAACCGCCTGTGTAACCAGGCTAGAGTCACGCTTCTCTGGGTTCCAGGACATAGCGCCATTGAGGGTAATGAGAGAGCCGATGAACTTGCCAGGCGAGGGTCAGCCCTTAACAGCTCACTAGCGGAAAACGTTCATATTCCTATAGGTGCTGTTAAGGGCAATATACTCTCACACTTCTTTAAATAAACCGGTCTCAGGTGGACCAGTCTGACAAACGGTGTCATATCCAGAAAGTTATGGCCAAACTACAACAGGTCTAAAACAAACGAACTGCTACTAAGAACACGTGCAGACATTGCTAGAGTAGTGGCAGTCAGTACAGGACACTGGCCAATAGGAGACCATGCAGCTAAACTAGCGATCCCTCACAACAGTTTCTGTCGTAGCTGCAAAGATGAAAATGAAAAAGAAACTCTTATTCACTTTCTGTGCAAGTGTCCGGCTCTGGCGAGAGCCAGGCAACGCATAGCATACTAGGCAAGCTTTTCTTTGACGACCTCAAAGAAATATCTGGGAAAAGTATTGGAGAGCTGATCCTCTTCCTAAATTCCACAGGATGGATATAAATATCACAACATTACTTTCAAATAATCATGTCACCTGAGGTTGTGGTATCAAAAGGCGTTCCACTCGCTATTTGAGTTTCCCTCCATCGAAACCACCACTTCTACCTACCTGCCTCCCTACCTACCCAGAGTAGTGTGGGACTCTAATCGCATTTAAAACACCTCCTAAATCATGACCAATCAAAGAAAGATCGACAAATGGAGAGGACGCTTGGGAGAATGTATTATGCTTGAATACAGATCCTCAAAATTTTACAACATAAGTTCGTGAGGTTTGGTTCTCCCTAATTTACGAATATTTGATCGGAAATTTAATACGTTTTCTATCTCAGGGTCAATATGTATTTGCAGACGCTGGTTGTGACGAAGAGCATTCTTTTTCATCACCTCTGCTACCAGGTTAATCTGCAAGTCACTATGTAGGTCCTTCTTTCTAATAAACCATGATGCATTAACTATTCCACGAAGGACTCTTTTTTGAAATGTCTGAATTATCGGTGCATTCGTTTTTTCTGTACAACCCCATACTTGGATACCATACGTCCAGACAGGTTTTAATATCTGATTATACAATAGGATCTTATTTTTGGTGGACATTTCTGAGTTATGTAATAGTAACCAATAGAGTTTTCTATACCTAATATTAAGCTCCTCACCTTTCTCTTTAATATGCTCCTTCCATTTCAATTAAGCGTCCAAATTCATACCCAGGTAATTAGCTGTGTTAGAATATGGTACTGTTTGGGTATTAATAACGATAAGGAAATGCATTATTCTTTTATTTGTGATTTCGTCTCATTTAGTTTGATTCACCATCTTTGCGTCCAAACAACTATCTGGTTAGCCTTAGCACGCATCCATCAACTGCTTGAATAGCAGTATCGCCTGCAAATGTGGCTATCGTTGTATCATTCATATATCTATATATATAAAAATCAATTGCTGTGCGTTAGTCTCGCTAAAGCTCGAGAACGGCTCGACAGATTTGGATGATTCTTTTTTTGTTTTGTTTAAGTTAATTCAGGGATAGTTTATGAGAAAAGAAAATTCAGAAAAACCCCAAGAAAAAGCCGGAAAATCGACAAAATTAAATTTGGGTTTTGTATGGAATTTTGATTTTTTTCTTTTTTGATATATACAAAGTAGGTATATACGTTGAAATAAAAGACAAAAAAAATATGAATCACAATTTTGATAAGTTAACAATATGTATCTGTCTGTCTATCTATATATCTGTCTATTTGTCTGTCGGTCTGTCTGTCTGTCTGTCTATCTGTCTGTCTGTCTGTATGTTTGAATCCTGTGTGTCTGCCTGTCTGTCTCTGTCCACCTATCTATCTGTCTATCTGTCTGTCGTCTATGGGTCTGCCTGTCTGCCGGTCTCTCTCTCTGACTGTCTATTAATCTGTCTGTCTATTTGTCTATATTAATTGACCAAAATGGATCATATTCACATTTCAACAGAAATTACGAAATTTTGTATTACAGGTACCAAAGCCACCGCAGTTATTGAGTAACCGCACTTATGCTGTGTTCTATTCTATATGTACATATTAAGAAAAACGTACTCTGAAAATTTGACCAAAACCGGTTGGGTAGTTTTCGAGTCTTTAAAAGACAAACAAACAAACAAACAAACAAACATATGTACAGTGAACTCTCTCATAACCGGCCACTGACGGTACCAAGAAAATGTTTGCCCCCAAAATTCAAAATTTGCAAACACAGCCCTCTTCATTCTCTGACAACAACCATACCACTTAAAATACATTTCAGAAATGAAATTTGCTCTAGGTCGGACAGTGAAGCGTACACATTATCAGATATGTCCATTCGACCACCAAAATATTAAAAAAAAAAAAATTGAAAACTATACGACATTTGTCCGACCCTTCGTTTCTTGAGTTCACATTGTGGTTTATCTTGTTTAGGTATAACGATTACTTCTGCTATTTTCTGGTGATGTGGAACATATTTTAGTCTAAAGCAGATGTTAATTCCTAAAGCGAATTCCAGAAAACAAATAAGCACATAGGCAGATTTATAGATGACTTTAAATTGACATTTCTGTGGCAAAAAGGCAAAACAGCATAAGTCGTTTTTTACAACTTTTCAGGAGAGCAGTTGAAAGGTTTGATGTTAGCTTAGGAAAAAACCATGCATCGTATAAGAAAGTTGTGGATACAGAAATAAAGATGAGAAAAAAAATATTTTTCTACAATTACTTATGGTTGCGTTAGTTTCAGTAACTATTGGAGCATAAGAACAGAGCTGTTTTTCCATTATGCATGTTATACGGAAAAATTACTAATATTGTTTTTTGCTGGTCTATAACTCAGCAACCAGTAGAGATAAAAATAAGAAAAAAACATGGCAAATAGAATCTAATATTTCGCATCCGTTTGTGTAAAAAACTCATTTTCGACATAAATCGACTTATGTTGTTTTTCCTTTTGGCCACAGATTTATTGTAAGATTAGTTAACACTTGGAATTAAAGAATACTTGGAAGTTAAAGATACTTGGAAGTTAAAGATACTTGGAAGTTAAAGATACAAAAAAGTTAAATCAAAATTCAAAATTCAGATCAAAATCAGGACACTTTTAATTTTACTGCCCTTACTCGCTTATGTCTTCTTCGTAATGACGCCGGGAGCAAGCATACACTTATAAAATTTGTAGCTATAAAGTTAAAATTGCCATTTAAATGTATAAAAATATTTACTTTTAATCGCTTAGCCAGACAAAGTAATTAAGTCGGCTGCCCTACTACTTTGTAAAAACACTAACGGCCGATTTCTTGTCAGAGTACTAGCCCTAATACTGGGGTTTAGACCAAATGCTAATACTCAAATCGGTACTAAGTCATTTCTTCACCAGGTACTAACTGCCTAGCTCCCTGAATTTGGTACCGAGTACTAGCTAATACTCGGTACCAGCTGGACCCTCAAAATTGCCGGATTAGTAGCGTTAATACTTAAAAAAAGTAAATTTCATTTCTTCACAACAAAAACAGTACTCCATTTTGATATTTTCTTGATTGTCGTCTATAATTTGTTATTATTTTGTGTATTTCGTGTACATTGATAAAATGGATTTAATTTTTGGCGGTGAAAATTTATTTCGCGATTTCGATGACATCGAAAACGATGAAGGAATCGAAGTTCGTGGATTTAACCGCATCTACCATATGTCACAACGGAGTACAGTAAATAACTGGGACGATGTGCATTTTTTTCGAGTTTTCGGTTTTCTAAAACTACATTTCACTTCGTTCTCCAATTGGTAGTGGACGAATTGCAGCACCCACAGCCACGGTAAAAAAAGGGAATTATATGTGTTTGGAAACGTCGATTTCCAGTTTTGGCATATGGTATGCCTATGAAGACCAGCACATCCACCAGAAAACGCAGAAGAGGAAGATCGTTTGCGCCGCATCACATCAAATGGACAAATATGTGAAGTATCGATGAAATAATAGATGCATTCAATGGAAACAGAGAAAATCGACAGCGTACAGCAAGAGAGCAAATTCTTTTGTACTACGATAATAAAAACTACTTATTTCAACTCGATTTCCCAGGTGAGAATGCTTGGCATTCCATCGAATCAAAAACCTCTGCATGTGTTATAGCGAATGCGTTTATGTACATTCGATACTGCATCTAATGTAATAGCATTCGACACTGCATCTGATGGGTTTGTATTCGATAGCATGATGTTGCAGTCATACGATGCCAAACCGGAAAGAAGATGGCCATAATATGGACAGATCTCAAACATAGCGCCGGATATTTCCATTTTTGACACAAACGAAGAACCACCACCCTACTACTTTGTAAAAACACTAATTGTATTGATTTTTTTCGTCTCAATAAAGTAAAGTAAAGTAAGTAAAGTAATGCCAGCTAAAATTCTCCCTCTATTCTCCCTCTATAGCGCGTTCATTCGTCGGAGTTCGTTTTAAATAAAAGCTGCGCTCTCATTGGTTATCCTTAGTTAAGGATGTGTTGTCAGGGTATGTGTTTATTAAGGGTGCGTGGTCAGTAACATTCTCTCCCCCAGTGAGGTAGTCTGCTTCTGCAACTGCTTCACGATGTTCTGTCTCCTTGCTGATATCAAGCACCGCCAACTTCACTACCGGACCCTCATATACTCCGCTTCCTGTCCTTACAGCTGCTCTTCTAACTTGACCGTCCTGAGAAGTCACAACGCTTATGACAACTCCTTTGGGCCAAGAGTATCTCGGTAGGTTTTCGTCCACGATAAGGACAACGTCGCCTCGCGTCAATGGTTCAACCTTCTTAAACCATTTTGTTCGCCATACCAGAGTGGGCAAATATTCTCGTGCCCAACGTTTCCAGAACAAATTTGATATTTGTTGACATCTTCGCCATGTTTTTCTCGAAAGCAGCTCTTTGTTGTCAAAGTGGATGGGCAATCTACTACCGCTGGACGATCCCAAAGGAAATGATTAGGGGTTAGCGCCTCATCGTCCTCGCTCTCCAGTGGTACATCAGTTAGCGGATGGGAGTTGACGATTCCCTTGACTTCCACTAGTATTGACAGCAGCATTTCATCATTGAATCGCTGGTTCTGGACTATCTCCTTGAAATTCTTTTTGACGGAACCAACTAAGCATTCCCAGCTGCCACCCATATGCGGAGCGTACGGTGGGTTGAAGATCTACTTTGTCTTTGGTGTATTAAACTTTTCTTGGATGGTCTTACTTAGTTGGCGCTACAGCTCGAGGTGAACCTGGGCCTGCTTCTCGCAACCATTTGTGTGTGCGTGTTATATTTTTGCACGAATGGAAGGGACCTACAGTTTTTTTGCCGACTCCGAACGGCGAGTTGAGAAGCTCAATCGTGACAAATGATACTCTTTGATGCTTGTCAGACATTCGAAAGAGGTGGGCACTGTGAAAAAACTTATAGGTGTTTGCGGCGGGATTCGAACCCGAGACCGCTGGCTCAGTAGTCCAACGCACTAACCACTTGCGCTACGGTGCCCACTTCTTGGATGGTCTCCTTGTTATTTTTTTGGAAAGCTTCTCTAAGTTCCTTTTCGGCTCCTTCAAAATTCCTACCATTATTTGAGTATAATTCTCTCGGAGCTCCTCTCCTAGCGATGAAATTGCGTATACTGAGTATACACGAATCAGTTGTAAGCGAGTGGGCTACCTCGACATGGACTGCTCTGACTGTAAGGCATGTAAACAAAACGCCCCATCGCTTCACTGAGCACCTGCCCACCGTCACAGAAAATGGTCCGAAGTAATCCACCCCGACAAAGGTGAATGGCCTATGGAGCGCCGCAAGCCTGGCGCGTGGTAATGGAGCCATCTCAGGATATCTTGGAGCAGCTTTTCTTAGTCGGCACCGATGACATTTACTGCATGTTGACTTGACCAATGATCTTAGGCCTGCGATGCAATATCTTTGCCTGACTTCATTGATGACGGCTTCATTACTGAAGTTCTTGAAACGGCGATGATGGTAATCCACAATAAGGAAACTTACCCTATTCTTTTTGGGAAGCAGCACTGGTCATTGCATTGCCTCATCAACAAATTCAGCACGGTCGATTCGTCCCTTAAGGTGAAGAATACCATCGTCATCAATATAAGGCGAATACTTAAACAGCGGGCTGGACTTTGGTAAATCCTTTCCAATATTTAGTAGAACCAACTCGTCCTCATACTCCGATTCTTGCACCATTCTCCAGATGAATACTTCTGCTGACCGAAGCTCTGTTGACGTTAGTGGTCTACGGGGCAAAGCTTCTTTTTTGATACGCCTACGAAGATTCTGTACAAACCTGATGACCCACGCAGCTGAATGGCTGAGCCTCTCCCATGTGCAAAACCGGTAAACATCTATCAGTGGTATGGCTAAGGTGGGTAACCTTATCGACCAACAATATATACTCAGGCCGAATTTCTTCGTTGGATTTCTCCTCTGGTTTCACTGTAGCTTCAGCAGGCCACCTCTTCTCCGGCTCATACAAAAAACTTGGTCCCTTGAACCATCTGCTATCCTTCTCGAAACTTGGTATCTTGGTCCATTTAGTCGCTTCATCGGCCACGTTCAACTTCGAACTTCGCCGACCCGAAACATCACGAACTGCTTATACTGTTTGGCATCGGACAGTAGCCATTGAAGAACATTCCTTGAGTCTGTCCAAAAAACCCTCTTTTCGAATTGGAAGCTATGACTCTGAGCTATCATGAGAGCCATCCGTGAACCGATGAGGGCTGTTCGCAATTCCATCCTAGGAATGGACATCGGCAGTAGGGGAGATACCTTACTCTTTGCACCTACTATTGCACATTCTGTAGACACACCGTCGCTGAACCACAGATAAGCCACAGCTGCTTTTGCATCTTCGCTTGCATCCGCAAAAGTGTGTAACTGAACGCTGATGCCTTCTCTGGAGATCAATGTTGAATAGCATCTTGGAATGCAGACGTCCTCTACTGCCAACAACAACTGCCGCCAAGTTTCCCACCTCGTCGCCAGGTGCCCAGAAATAGCTTCGTCCCATTCGACCTTCTTCCTCCAGACCTCTTGCAGCAAAATCTTAAGCCTTATTAAGTAGAAGGCCAAGAAACACAACGGATCAAATATTGACATAAGAATCCGTAAAAGCTCACGTTTTGTCGGCGCCCTGGCTCCTGATAAAATACCCTTTTGCGTTTTCACAAGTCTTAAGGAAAAGGTAAACACGTCTTCGCCTAGCTTTCACCAAAGTCCGAGCACCTTCGTCATGGTATTTTCAGTATCTCGGCTATCGATAGCTCGTCCTTCGTTGCTTCCTGGTTGTCCCAATAATTCGAGCACTTCCACTGAATTTGACAGCCTATTCCGTATGTGAAACCCTGCCTTCGAATGTATATACCGGACCTCTGCTGCTAGTTGAATGGCTTCTTCGGCTGTCTCGACGCTATCCAACAGGTCGTCCACATAGTGATGTTTTAAAATTGCTTCCGCAGCACGAGGATACTTGTTCGTGAATTCTTGAGCGTTGGTGTTCTTTATGTACTGCGCGATGCTCGGTGAGCATGTTGCTCCAAAGGTGAGCACTTTTATCTCATAGACATCTGGCTTGCGATTCGTTTGACCTTCGCGCCACAAAAACCTCTGCAAAGACTGATCCTCCTTTTTGACCGGAATCCGGTCGAACATCTCCTGAATGTCACCTGTGATGGCTATTTTGTTTGCACGAAAGCCATGTAAAACTTTTGGAAGCGCTGTCAGTTGATCAGGACCCTTGAGTAACATGCTGTTCAAGGATATACCCTTCGCCGTAGCTGCCGCAACCCATACCAATCTCAACTTACCGGGTTTGTTTGCATTGGTGACGACAAACGTAGGTAAGTACCAAGTCTTTTGATGTAGCTCTTCTGCCTCCATTTGATTGCACTTCTTAGCGTAGCCCTTCTCAGTCAAGTTCTTAATCTGGTCGTTGATTTTCAATACAGCTGAACGATCCGTAATTATTTTCCTTTCCAGACACTGCAACCGTTTTAATGCCATTTGATAACTTTCTGGCATACTAATGTCATCATGACGCCACAATAATCCGCACCCGAAAGTATTTCCTATACGCCTCGTGGTAGACTTCAAAATTTCTTTGGCTCGGACTTCTTCAGCTGATTCATTAACCGCATTGGCTATTCCGGTTTCCTCCATTGCAAAATGTTTTTGAACCAGTTCGTGCTAATTCTTATCGCACTCGCAGGCCTAGTAGCTGTGATAAATACCTTGATAGTTGACTTCGTTCATGTTTCCTCCATTTAGACACCAACCCAATCTCGTTCTGACTGCTACTGGTTGATTCCACCTGCCTTCATGTATTTTTAATGGCAAAGATACTCCCTCGCTGTTGATTCCAATAAGAATACCGCAATGCGCCAATGCGTATGATGGTAGTGGTAGCCCTTTCAAGTGAGGACATCTAGCTAATACTTTCTCCGCGTTAAATGACTGCGTTGGTAATGCTAACTTCTTTATAGTTCGTACTCCTTGCAGAAAATACTTCCGACATTCCATATCGTCACAGGAGACAGGACTGCCCCGAGATTCGAACTGTAACAACTTGCGATTCCTTCTCCCAGCGCGTAGTGTTGGCTGTCCATTTCAAGCAGAGCGGCTTTGGAACTCCCACCAGATCCAAAGATTCGGAAATCTCTTCCTCAATCAGCGTCAGCGATGAGCCATTATCCAAGAAGGCATTCGTATTAAATTCTTTGCCTTTCCCATATAAAGTAACAGGAACGATTCTGAACCACGCACCTTGGCAGTCATCTCTCTGGTGAGCATTGCAAGCTCCAGTATCTGTTGGCTTCTGAGATTTGGAAAAAATTTGTAGAAGCTCATGATGTTTACCTTTGCAGCCTTCCATAGAACAACCTTTCTGTTCTCTGCATCTATACTTTTTCGGATGCTTTAGGCACACCTCGCACAAATCCTTTTCTTTGACCACTTTCCATCTCTCGTTACAGCTTAACTTGGCAAACACTTCACAACTGACCAGCCGATGATCTTTTTCGCATGCACAACAATTTACCTTTGCATTTTCCTTTACCTGATACTTTCCACTTGATGGTCTGTCGTCCGCATGTGTGTGCAAATATCCCGAACGCCTTTCTAATTTAACCCCACTCACAGAAAACCTGGTGACTGTAGCAGCAGCTTCTGCTCGCATGTAAAGCCAATCGGCGAATTCCTCGATGCCAGGCTTATGTCCGCTGGAAGTACTCATCGCCCAGTCAAGCTTCATGGATGCTGGTAGTTTGTCCACTAACTCATGCAGAATCAAAGGGTTATTTAGATGGTCTATAAGCCCCGATGCTTCCATTGAGCTGCTGATATTCCTGACCGACAATGCATATGCGATTATTGTTTCCAACTTTTCCAGCTTTGGTGGTGGTTCAGTCCTTAGTTTTGTAATAGGGTCATGTTTTATATACTCCGGCCGACGGAACAGCATGCTTAGCGTGGAGATTACCCCCGGAACTGTAGATGGAAGTAGCAGTTGATTACTCACGGCTTTGTATGCATCACCCTTTATGGCGCGTTGTAGACGTAACAAATTTTCTGCGTTCGAGTAGTTACACAATTTGGTGCTGTTTTGGTAACTGCTGATGAAGATCGCCCACTCAACAGTCTTTCCACTGAAAATCGGTAAGTCCTTTGCTATGCCCTTGAGTGATGCAATTTGCCCTTGGGTGAGCATGTTGTGCTTTTCTTCTAACCGGCCTGGACTGATTTCAACAACTGGAATATTTCGATTCTGCACACTTGTGTTGGAGTTGTGGACTCAATCCACTGTACGATTTATCCTGCCACTTATTATCTAAGTAAAATTAAAAGATTGTTAATTCCTAAAGCGAGTTCCAGAAAACAAATAAGAACATAGGCAGATTTATAGATAAGTTTAAACTGATATTTATTGTAAGATTAGTTAACGCTTGGAAGTTAAAGAATACTTGGAAGTTAAAGATACTTGGAAGTTAAAGATACTTAGAAGTTAAATATACTTGGAAGTTAAAGATACTAAAAAGTTAAATCAAAATTCAAAGTTCAGATCAAAACCAGGACACTTTTAATTTTACTGCCTTTACTCGCTTATGTCTCCTTCGTAATGACAGCTAAAATTCTCCCTCTATAGAATCTGCGCGTTCATTCGTCGGAGTTCGTTTTAAATAAAAGTTGCGCGCTCATTGGTTAGTCTGCTTTTACACTTAAGACTTGTGAGTCTAGACTTTTTTCGAATTTCTCTTTGTTATTTACTTCCGTGAGTCTTGTGCTTTTACACTTCAGACTTTTTTCCTTGACTCACATTTGACATTCCTCTTTTACTTTGCAGTTCGTGTATTGTGCAGTTGACTAGGTGGGTATTTGTTTTATTTTCCGTTGATCCAAGTAATGAAATTTTGTATTTAGGTCTGTTTGGTAACCTGTAATTTTACGTAAAATTACGTCCAACTGGCAAAAATCAAGCGAAGAGAGAGCCAGATGAGAAGGTCAAAAAATTTCCCCTCTTGCGAAATCGTGCTACATCTTTTTCTTGGAGTGACCGAGGGACATCTATCAAACGGCAATCTGAAAATTTGTGAAATGTCAATTACTTTTTGTTAACAAAATAAAATATACCTAATTAGTTTTCCGTGAAAATATTAAATAGGTAAAAAAGAAGAAGAGAGGCTTTTCTTCCACTTTTACTATTTCACAGATGTGCCATTGGGTCACAAAAAGTTACCAAACCACCTTTTATTTTTCAGTTTTTGAAATGAGCTACAATTTGTTGTCATCTATATTAGATTGTACAGAAATGGCAATCGAATGCATGGATAGCGATAGCAGTGGAGGTGAAGAAATTGCACTGGAACTTGTTAACATCGCCAAAACAGTTTCAGAGGAGTTGGAAAAGAAAAAGAAAAGAATGTGGATTAAGCCATGGAGGGTAGATAGAGCTTCCCAAGGCTCATTTTCTTTTTTAACGAAGGAGCTCCAAGTGCTTGACAAAGCATGTTTTCTAAATTACCTGCGAATGAACGAAAGCAATTTTCAGTTGTTGTTATCTCTAATAGAAAGTGATATTGTTAAAAAGGATACTTTCATGAGGAATGCAATATCACCAGCGGAAAAACTAGCAGCAACATTGAGATATCTTGCTACAGGTGAATCTTACAAAAGTACAGATTACCAAACTAGGCTGTCATATTCATTTCTATCCAACACTGTACCTGTAGTTTGTGAAGCTATATGGAAAAATTTAAAAAATACCTATTTAAAGGCAGGTTTCTTGTTTTTTTCTTTTAATATAAATAGAGTTTTTAAATAAATTGCACCAAAAAATTAAATATTCATAAAGTCATCTTCGTCAAAAACCCCCTCTATTGACTCTTCAATAAGATCTGGAGTGAAAGAACTTCTTGCACCATCAGAGCTCACGGATGGAGATCGAGCTCTTTTTGTGTTTGCGATGTTGACCAGTGGATGACCTTTGCTTCTTACTGCAATTGACGTTGAAGGACTACTTCTTAAATCCGACGATGAACTGAAATAAGTTTTTTGCTGGTGGTAGTGGGATGATGATGATGATGATGATGTAGAGGGGAGGTTTTTTGATTCTTGAGACGATTGTTGTCTTCTTTTTTCAACATCTTCCTCAACACAATCTCTCAAAATTGATTGGATCCGCCATGATGCTTTCCTTTGTATATCCTCATTCTTTATTTGGCCCATCTCATGCACAACCTGTTGGCCTAGCCAGGCGAAAGGTGACTTCGATGAAGTCTTTTGCTCCAAAAGCCGAGCAATGTTTTGAAGTCTTTTGGTGCAATTTGCTGCTATTGACGTTGACTATAACAAAAAAAAAAAAAACATTATTTTGTTACTTTTCGGATTATTACATTTTAGATTATTGTTTTTTTTTCAGTTTCCAACTTCAAAATCGGAATGGGTAAAAATTGCTGATGAATTTGCGATTCGTTGGCAATTCCCGCACTGCCTAGGTGCTCTTGACGGAAAACATATTGTTTTTAAAAGTCTTCGGAAGGATGGCGCATATTACCACAATTACAAAGGGTCCAACAGCATCATATTACTTGCATTAACTGATGCAAATTGCAAGTTTATATATGTTGACATCGGGTGCAACGGACGGACCAATGACGCTGGCGTGTTACTCCAATCTTCTTTAAGAGAAGTTCTTGATAATGCTCACAATCACTTGCCAACGGATAGAGTTATTGGCAACAACCGAACACTTCCATATGTTATTGTAGGGGATGATGCTTTTCCCTTACAAAAACATATTATGAAGCCCTATTCTCATACAACACAATGCCACAAAAAACGCATATTTAACAGTCGCCTTTCAAGGGCGAGGCATGTTGTTGAGCATTCATTTGGAATTCTGTCACAAAGGTTCAGAATTTTCAAAACGACCATGGATCTTCGTGTAGAAAATGTTGAAAATGTGACAAAAGCTTGTTGTGTCTTACACAACTTCTTGATTGAGCACAATGGAATAGATCCCACTTTAAGCATGGAACCAAACGATTCTTCACCCACAAGAACAGAAAAAAGAGCTAACAATCCTCATAGAGGAGCCGCAGAACGAATACGTCAAAGCTTTGCCGATTACTTTATAAATGAAGGGAAAGTGAACTGGCAATAAAAACTGTAAACAACTGACTTACTTTTCTCCTGGAACTGGGAGTGAATGTTTCAGCAGAATCATCGCGGTCACGTTCCTGAGTGGAACTTGTTTCAGGCGTATCTCTTGTCTACATTTATAAAATAAACAAAAATTAAATATAAGAATATCAAAACAAAAAAAAAAATACTTGCATTTTCCTTTTCATAACTGGAGGTCGACTGTCTCGTTTGGCAATGGATTTTTAAAAAAAGCAATTCATTGTAACACCAAAGCTTGGGATCATAAATATCATCCATGCCAGCTCCACTCTTTTTACTTTTTTCCACTTCACGAAGTTCCCTCATAAATTGGTTTCTTAAAGTGTGTATTTTGCGTTTGATTGCCTCAACGGTTATTTTGGAGCAAATCAGTTTGAGCTCCTGCATTATGCTGTGAAATGAATCAGCCTTTTTGACTCTATCTGTATAATCTGGATGCGTTGGATTATATAAGTTTTGATGCGTTTCAAAAATATTTATGAGCTCTAAAGTAAAGTCCTTACTCCAAATCACATCATGAGCCATTTCAAATAAAAAAAAAAATACACAAGCAGCCGAAACAAAACAACTTAAAAACCGACTCCATGCTTCTACAGCAACGAAAGCATATGAAGCAACACGAAGAAGAGAAAAGAAAAACGTCAAAAAGAGTCGCCAAAATCTTTACCCTCGACTCACAGGGCAAAATATTTTCCTTCTCATCTTTTCGAACTTTCTTACTCTTTTGCACCCATGTGAGTCTAGACTCACCAGTCTAAGTGTAAAAGCAGACTAAATAACAAAGAGAAATTCGAAAAAAGTCTAGACTCACAAGTCTTAAGTGTAAAAGCAGACTTAAGACTTGTGAGTCTAGACTTTTTTCGAATTTCTCTTTGTTATTTTCATTCGTGAGTCTTGTGCTTTTACACTTCAGACTTTTTTCGTTGACTCAAATTTGACATTCCTCTTTATTTTGCAGTTCTTGTATTGTGCAGATGACTAGGTGGGAAGCAACACAATGATAAAACGAAGAAGAGAAAAGAAAAACGTCAAAAAGAGTCGCCAAAAAATTTACCCTCGACTCACAGGGCAAACTATTTTCCTTCTCATCTTTTCGAACTTTCTTACTCTTTTGCACCCATGTGAGTCTAGACTCACAAGTCTAAGTGTAAAAGCAGACTTAAGGATGTGTTGTCAGGGTATGTGTTTAGTCTGCTTTTACACTTAAGACTTGTGAGTCTAGACTTTTTTCGAATTTCTCTTTGTTATTTACATCCGTGAGTCTTGCGCTTTTACACTTCAGACTTTTTTCCTTGACTCAAATTTGACATTCCTCTTTTATTTTGCAATTCTTGTATTGTGCAGATGACGAGGTGGGAAGCAACACAATGATAAAATGAAGAAGAGAAAAGAAAAACGTCAAAAAGAGTCGCCAAAAACTTTACCCTCGACTCACAGGGTAAAATATTTTCCTTCTCATCTTTTCGAACTTTCTTACTCTTTTGCACCCATGTGAGTCTAGACTCACAAGTCTAAGTGTAAAAGCAGACTTATTAAGGGTGCGTGGTCAGTAACACTTAGTTGGCGCTGCAGCTCGAGGTGAACCTGGGCCTGCTTCTCGCAGCCATTTGTGTGTGCGTATTATATTTTTGCACGAATGGAAGGGACCTACAGTTTTTTGCCGACTCCGAACGGCGAGTTTAGAAGCTCAATCGTGACAAATGATACTCTTTTGATGCTTGTCAGACATTCGAAAGAGGTGGGCACCGTGAAAAACTTTTAGGTGTTTTCGGCGGGATTCGAACCCAAGACCGCTGGCACAGTAGTCCGACGCACTAACCACTTGCGCTACGGTGGTCAGTAACAGCAGACATTAATTATATGTTTCAGTTTTACTAATGCAATGAATGGCAAATCTTTTATGATTTGAGCAGTTATAAGATCATAGCCTGGAGATTTTTTATTAGACTCCCCTGACTAGTTTTTGACACTAGTTTGGTGAATATAGACTTCAAAAAATTAGCCGACTCTGGAGCTGCATAAAATTATCCCGTGGCTAATTTTTGACATTTGTATATACCTGTGAATGTATGAGAGAGACGACGAGACCTTTTGTGTTTGTTTCGGTTTTCCCAATATATTGTCGGTGGACAAAAATGTAGTGCACTAATGACTAGTGTTCACATCCGATGGGAGAACTACCCATTCCATTTAATCGAATCGACACAGCAAAAAATTAAATTGTATCTACCTCTGTACATTGTACAGTAAATTTTTTCCTACAGTTTTTTGCCGACTCTGAAGGGCGAGTGGAGAAGCTCAATCGTGAAAAATGATACTCTTTGATGCTTGTCAGACATTCGAAAGAGGGGGGCACTGTGAAAAACGTTTAGGTGTTTGCGGCGGGATTCGAACTCAAGACCGCTGGATCAGTAGTCCGACGCACTAACCACGCGCTACGGAGCCCACCTAGGTACCTAATATTACGAAAAAAAAAAAATAAACAAACGAGTTGAACAAGACTTTACTTTTCGAAAAAATTATTTGATTTTGGAGAGTAGGTACCTACGCAAACAAACCCTGGAGTCAGTGCGTTGATGCTTGCGGGTAGATAGTCTGCTTATACACTTAGACTTGTGAGTCTAGACTCACATGGGTGCAAAAGAGTAAGAAAGTTCGAAAAGATGAGAAGGAAAATATTTTGCCCTGTGAGTCGAGGGTAAAGTTTTTGGCGACTCTTTTTGCCATCTTTCTTTTCTCTTCTTCGTTTTATCATTGTGTTGCTTCCCACCTAGTCATCTGCACAAATAAGAACTGCAAAATAAAAGAGGAATGTCAAATCTGAGTCAAGGAAAAAAGTCTGAAGTGTAAAAACACAAGACTCACGGATGTAAATAACAAAGAGAAATTCGAAAAAAGTCTACACTCACAAGTCTTAAGTGTAAAAGCAGACATACCTACAGATTTCACTTGTTTATATATTGACTTTTTTTTTATTGTTATTTATTTTTTTTAGATTGGAAGCCTGAACGCTGGAAGTTATCTGTCAAAGAAGTGCTGGTGGTTTACTTATCCAAACAAAAATTTCTACTTTTTTCTAAAACGAATTTCGTTTATTTTTTTAGTGGCAACTTGTGGAATAATGTTTAGTTGGTAAAACATCCAAATAAATGAACAAATGTCCCCCAAAACATAATTATACAAGAAACTGTAATGCTATGTCTCTACATACCACTTTATCGTATCTAAAGAAAAGAAGCTGAAGGACTGCCAGATTCTTCTCTTCTGTATGACCAGAAGCAAGTACGACCTAATCATTTGATTAATACAAATATGTATTTATAATATCCAAATTGTCATTTCAGGCTGACTTACCTTGTGTGTGGTGTATATAAGCAGGGAATGGCAGACCCCAACCACATTGGGAAGCACGACGAAGATAAACTTAACAAAGAATTGCTTATAAACATTAAGAATGAAGAAAGCAGATGTGAAGATGTGATCGTAGATAGTAAAGAAATCCGTGACAAGTCGTGGATTAAAGATGAGGGCAGTGTTCATTTGGATAAACAAGGAGATGCGGAAGATGCTGAAAATTTAAAATCAGATAAATCATACGAATGCGATTTAACTGAAGGGTGTGCCTGTGCAGCAATCAAAACTAAACAAGAGATTGAAAAATTTGAAACAGAGTCGATGAGCGTAACCTATGAAATAAATGAAATAACAGACGAATCGGACTCAGCTGAAAATCAGGTAGCATTGGATTATAGAGAGGCTTCGATTAACGTCGTCTCTATTAACGTTGCTCTTGTTTTACTTCCTCATTTCGATTAACATTAACAAAATGTCTATTTAATTCGTTTCCCTAAAAAAAAGTTCTCACGAAATTACGTTTTTCCACAATTGCCGAGATTTATGTATGTCCAATCCATACATGAAACATCTTGCCTATATTGTGCACGTGCAGGCTTTTGTTTTTAAAGAAAAGTACCTACCTACGTTCCTTACATTTAGACATGGAATATAAAATTGCAATGTGGAATATTACGGGCTCGCTTCCTTTTGTATGAGTGTATGACCGTGAACCGATCACGCCATCAGCCCAAAATTTCCACCACATTTTAAATGCATGTAATGGCACTTCATGGGCCACTTGTGGATCCGCACATTTTACTTATTTAAGTAGTCGTTTCGGTGAAAATATGCCTCATCACTGAAGACCAAATTCATTTGTTAATTTTTCTCTGCAAAAGGCTGAGTGAACGGTAAAACGGAAAACACCAAATGCCCAGTTGTACAACTGATTTTTTACATGGATTTCGTTAATAACCTGCACATTCTGTCGTAGGAATAAGTAGATAGAATAACAAGTTTGAGCTTCATTGTTTGGGTAAAAAGAAGAAAGTCACAATTGGGCTTCTCATTGAATTTGGTAATTTCTTAAGTACAATTTGATATATGTATCTTTGCCGTTTATCTTTAATTAATGATCCCATTTAGATTCAAATGGTCCCAAAAAAGCGCAGTAGCGACTCCAAGAATGATTGTATTCCAAAAAAACATCGAACAACAATATCGTTACAGAAGAAGATGGACATTTTGAAACGTTTAACGGGCGGAGAAAAGGCAGTTACTATCAGTCGAGCTATGGGTATACCAGCTACAACCATTCGAACCATAAAACAAAATGAAGAAAAAATTCGCTCTAGTGCAGCGGAATCAAGTGAGACAAGTTTGCCGGCAACAACAAAGACTCGCTCCCATACAATGGAAAAAATGGAAAAATTGTTATTGGTATGGATTGGGGATTTAAAAAAAAAAAATCTCCTCTAAGCAAAGCCATTGTACAAAACAAGGCTAGATCCATTTATGAGGATATCAAGCAAATAAATGGGAATGAAGACAATTTTAAATTTTCCGCGAGTAACGGATGGTTTGAGAATTTTAAAAAGCGAACAAAATTACACAGCATTAAGTTCACGGAAGTAGCTGCTAGTGAAGATAAAGAGGCGGCGGAAAATTTTCCAAACATTTTAAAAGATATAATTGCGGAAGGCGGATACTCACCAAATCAAATATTTAATGTAGACGAAACGGGATTGACTTGGAAACATATGGGTTCTAGAAAATATCTGTTTGCGGAGAAGACTCCAGTTCCCGGATTTAAGGTGTCAAAAGAACGATTAACATTGCTCTTAGGAGGAAATGCTGCGGGAGATTTCAAGCTCAAGCCTTTACTTGTATACAAGTCACAAAACCCTAGAGCTTTGAAAGATATCCCAATCGAGAGTCTGCCGGTCATCTGGACGTCTAATGCAAATGTGTTGGTTACCGCTGATGTATTTGTGGAATGGTTCAATTCATACTTTTGCCCCAAAGTCAAGGACTATTGCCATAAAAACAATTTAGCCCAGAAAGCGTTGCTTTTACTTAACAGTACCGCAGGCCACCTTATTAACTTAAATGAAGCTAGTGACGGTATAAGAGTAATTTTTCTTCCCCCGAATACGACTGCGTTGCTGCAACCGATGGATCAAGGAGTCAAAGCAACTTTCAAAGATTACTATTTACGACACACCCTTAATCAACTAACTCAACAAATCGACAAGGGCGACGATAACACAGTCCAACATTTTTGGAAACAATATACAATTTTGGATGCTCTGAAGAACATTGAAAAATCATGGAATGGGATAGATGAATCCAGTATGAAAAGTGCTTGGAAAAAAGTTATACCAGAGACTGAAAATGAAATAAAGGATTTTTTGTCTTCAAACGAAGAGTCCTTGTCAACCGAACAACCTAGGGATCAAGAAAAGTTTAATAACGAGAACGCAGGCGCTTTACATTCCGAAGCTGTTGAAAAGAGATGCACATTAACATTGAAAAAAATGTCTGAAGCATTTAGCTTATTCGATAAAGCGCTTAATATCTTGGAGTCTTGCGATCCGGATAGAGAGAGATATGAATTCTTTAGTGAAGGTGTTAAAAATAGCATTGGAGTTTATATAGATATTTTTAAAGAAAAACAGAGAACATCACTTAATCAGCCGAGAATGAGTAGACATTTTGGAACTTGTCTATCAAAACAGTCTGCTGTGGAAACCGAAGTGGACCCAGAACTAAGTCTCCTGCAATCGAAGAAAATTAATTAATTTTTTTAATTTATTTTAAAAAATACCAATGAAGTATGTAAATAATGTATAAATGTACAGTTTACGATGTTGATTTTTATTTTTTTAAGCGTGTTGTTACTACATCATTAAATGTTGCATAAAATCATTTGGAGTGAGTATTTTATATTCTGTATGGACTGGATTTGTTATGGAGAATTTTTTTTTCGATAGATGTAGATATTTAATGTACCTAAATTGTTTTGATTAATGCCTACATCGGAACAAAAGTGATAAAAAGTAGAAGTGTGCACACACTGAAAGCTCACTCAATTCCAACTGACCAACAGCGCCATTAACGGATGAAATTGTTATTTGTTTGACATTTGAAAGCTCCAGGAAATGTATTTCTCCGCAACCATGCACATTTATTCGTTAATAGTGGATGAATAATAAAAAGGAAAATTGGTTTCAAGCCTAAAATTCTAAAAAAATGTACGGGAATAATAAAATCGGTATTTGCTTTCGTGAATATACGTCTAAAATCATCTTTTAAATTCATCGGAAATCAACTGGTATGCAAAAAAGTGAATAAGCGCCATCTATGTTCGAGCATTTTATACGAAATCCAATTATAACTACTTGAATTGGTTTATGTATTTGGTTGGAAGAACTATTGGAAAGCTTTTGTGCAACATCACCGCGGCGAAAGCTAGGGTATGCTCTAGCTTTAGCCGCGGTGAGTTTTATTCATTTGAGAGGAAATGATACAGATGTGCCTGCGATGGAAGAGTACAACCTATTGTTTTGACTTCGTTGTACTTTTTATCACTTTTGTTCCGATGTAGTTCTGGCTTAACGTTTGATCTCCCCAGAAAACGACGCATATTTGTGTACGGATCGATAACGGTATTTAATCATTCAGAAAGAGAAAGAAGTCAGTTATTAGTTCTTTTCAATGCCGCTCACGTGCTTAATAGACAGAATTGCTAGGATCAAGTGAAGCATCGAATGGGATATTAAGAAACCAACAAACGTAACGCATTGAAATCTTAATTTATTTTTTAAAATCGTATTTCTCACGTTAGTGGTATTTATTGAATAAATCTGGGTTTCGATTCAGGATGCCATAAAAGTTATCACAACTCATTGGTTATACTTAGAAATCTATGAACGAATTTTGGCAATTATTAGAATGTGGATTTACAACTGCAAATACGGGACGGCCACCCTACTCTACCGCATACAAAGCTATATATGGCTTTTCGCATACATATATGACTTATTTTTTTTACCAGATCGGATTCGAAAGAACAAAGCACAACATTATCACTTCGTCTGTTTATTTACAACACAAAACGGTAGTTTTTCATATTTGTCAGATATGTAATTTGTACTTCAGCCCATCGCGCATTGAAAAAAAGTTACAAAAAAATAAATAAATTCTATGTGCATATACTTGTGTTTTATCGGTAAAAAAATCAAATGAGTGACATTTGATTAGTTTAAGCCATATCATGCTTTTTTATTTTATTTTTATTTTTGAAACTAAATATTTTTTTGGCATTATTACGATAACCGGGGCGCCTTTTTGCTTTCGGTACAAAAAAAGTGTTGCATACATCTAGGCGTAAAACTATAACAATTGTTTTCTTAGCATTTGAGTAAAGAAATTTTATGAAATTGTAGTTTTTGAGGATCAGACTTTGAAAAAATAAAACTAAAAAAATCGCGCGATTTTGTATATACTATACTTAGAAATCTTTCATAATTTCATAAATATCTTTACTAAAATTTTCAAACCTCGATATCTCCTAAAGTAAGCTATTAATCAATTTTTTTTATTTTATATTTTGTGCTTATTTCACCGAGATCTACAAAATGGCATTTTCAAACCTCGGCGCCCCGGTTATCGTAATAGTCCCATTTTTTTTTTACTTTTTTAAATAAATTTTACTAAAGAATAACAAAGAACCTATTCCGTTTTTTCATCTTTTTCATTCACGCATAATAATTCATGCGGTAGAGGGTTAACCCAGCGCCCCCTATATTTGAAACAGGCCGTAATGCTCCGCGAAAATGTCAAATGCCACGTGCACCTCTTGGCTTACAGATTGTAAACAAATGTACTGCGGAAGCCAAGAGAAATTCTAAATCTAATTATGCCACATTTCTTGAATTGAATATCAATAGACGTGACTTGCAAATACTACAATTTGCAATGAAATAAATTGGTTTATAAATTGATATAGAAGTTTAGTGCGTTATTTCAAAGAATGTGCTGTATTTCGGGAACGAATTTTCTCAAAAAAATATACACCATGATAATGGAAGCCAAGAGCAATTTTTGGTTTAATTATTGTACAATTCTTAAATAAAAAATGCCGAAATATGTTTTGATATATTTATATTTCTCAACTACACAAATTGGCTTATTTTATTACATAAATTGTTTCCTCGATATTTAAAGGAATATTTACGAATTTGTTTTGTGAATAATTCAGTGTTTTATTTTGCCGCATACGGCGTAGGTTCACAAATGTATGTATGCGAGGTATATTCTGTATTCAATAGCTAAGCACAAGTCTTTTTCCAGCAATTTCACTCTTTATTCAATTATCGCTTCTTATTTCCATAAACTCATCACAATGTCCTCATTCTCTTTATCTTTTACAATCGCTTTTCACAATCTCTTGATTATCTCTTAAACAATCTCAAATACAATTACTTGTCAATCAATTTTCCTTTACTATCGCACTATATCACTTGCCAAATAAACTCATAACTCTTGAGTCTCTGCTAACTGACTGACTGCCCGCGCCTCCTGTTGGGGTGTATTTATACTTCAACCAAAATACTCGAACCTTCTGTAATGTTCTAAGACAAAAACCTTCTCAACAGCGTAGAATGGGTTCCACATAGTGGAACTAAACGACCTACAGCAGATACGTCTATTCTCGGCTAGATGGCGCTGTCTTCGATAAGTTCCTTTTGGGCTGGATACAGCAATACATATGCATTTATTTCAATTGTCAACAAAAACGAGATACAAAATATTATTTGAAACTCTAACTACAATTATGTACAAACTTTACAATCATATACATACTAACACTTGTAAGTTAAGCTACGAGATTTACATACAAATAAATATATCCATGCAAAATAGAACCTATAATAATATAAATACATCTTTTCATAATATCTTAATCTAAATCAGAATTATGTATTTGAACATAAACACAGGTTAGGACAATTTATGGATTATTAAAGTAAACTTACTTACTAGGCAAAAATGTTCAAAATAATACGTATAAACATATATGTTCACTTAAATAGTATATATGTATTTACAACTACATATCTTAATTTCTGCATATCAATCAGCAAAAACTTGAATATTTTTAATCCTCTTAGAACACAATATCGGCTACATATCTGAATGTGAACACATAACATACTATGAAAATTTGAATCACGAATTGGCCAGCAGAACGATATTTTAAATATTTTGCCGAAACGTGCAGAGTAGAATACAAAGTACAATAATTATAATTAAAAGCAGTATTTAATACTTAATTTGTAATTAAGTGAAAAATTGAAAACTGAAACAACGCGTACAATATACACCGCAAACACACACGGGAGAAACCGACTCACACTGAGAACATAAAAAAAACACTAAAAAACGAAAAATGTTCTTCATTTTTTTAGCACATTATATGCCTTCATTAATTACTAATAATTTAAAACCACATTTAACTTTTTATGATACCTATAACACTTTCTGTTTGAGAATGCTTTACATTGCATCTAACCCAACTCCAAAAATTTAAGAAAGGACTATGAATTTAATTTAATTGACTCTCTTTTCGCTTTGAATTTGATTCAAATTAATTCTTTCCGTAATTCATTAAATAGATTGTTGGATTTGGTATTTGTATGTAATGAAATTAATGTAATTATTAGTGAAGCTTTTTGTCCATTACTTAATAATTCAGTTCATCATGTTGCCATTTGCATTAAAATTAATTTCTATGATTATTTTGCTACAAAAGAAGTTGATTGTAAATGTTCTTCCTTTAATTTTAAAAATGTCGATTATGTTGCTTTAGATTCGTACCTTTTTAAATTTGATTGGGAAAATATTCTGGTTGATTCGACCTTGGAATTAGTTTATTCGAAGTTTCTTTGTATATTAAATGAAGCATTCGCTATTTTTGTACCTAAAACTAAACCAAAGCGGGCTTATAAATTACCCTGGTGTAATAAACGCCTTAAGAATCTAAAAAAAATGCTAAAAACAAAGCCTTTAAAAAATTTAAGAATTCAAAGGCGGTTATTGATTTTGAACATTTTAAAAGATTGCGTCGGGAATATGATTTTTTAAACTCTTTTCTATACAAGCAAATTCTAAAAAAAAATCTAGTGTATTTCCTTCTAGCTTGGAATATAATGGAAATATATCTACTGACGTAAAAGGAGTCAGTGATTTATTTTTGATTTATTTTTCCAATCTGTTTATATCAAACCCGAAGCTTTGCCAGCGGCGGAGAACTTCGAAAGCGATCCTCGACATCATCCTCCCATTGTTTATATCTCCCTTTCTGACTGCGATCTCATTGATGGACTTAATGCTTTAAATCCTAATACCAGCGCAGGTCCAGATAACATTTCATCAATTCTTCTTAAAAACTGCAAGTTTTCTCTTTCTACTCCTCTACGAAATATTTTCAACTTGTCGCTTTCCAGTGGCACGTTTTTAGATTCATGGAAACTCTCCTTCATTACACCAATATTTAAGTCAGGCAGCAAACAACATGTTAAAAATTACCGTGGAATATCGAAAATATCTGCCATTCCAAAGTTGTTTGAAGGTCTGGTAAAATCGAAGCTGTCCTTTGACCTAAAAAATTTGATTTGTACAACTCAACATGGATTCGTCAGTGGTAAATCAACAACAACAAATCTTATGATTTTTTCCAAATATGTTCTTGAGGCTCTGGAATCTGGTGTTCAGGTTGATGCCATTTACACCGATATTTCAAAAGCCTTTGATACAGTGGATCACAATATTCTTCTTTTGAAACTTAAATTCTTCGGATTTAATTCGGTTTTTTTGAAATAGATATCTAGCTACCTAAAGGGGAGAAGACAAAAAGTTAAAATTGGTACCCATGTCTCCTCGGCTATAGAAGTTCATTCAGGGGTCTCGCAAGGCAGTCACCTAGGGCCGATTTTCTTTATTCTATTTATGAATGACATTTCAAAAGTAGTAAGCTATGCAAAAATGTTGCTATTCGCTGATGACCTAAAAATTTTTCTTAAAGTTTATAGCGAAGAAGACTGCCGTAAATTGCAATCAGACTTGAATAATATTGTTCAGTGGTGCGAATTAAACCGGTTATTATTAAATATCAGTAAATGTAAAGTTTTCTCTGCATACCGTTGCTTAAGTCCTTTTCGCTCTACATACCTCATTGGTAATAACCATTTATCGGTAACAAATGAAATAACTGACCTAGGAGTTATTTTTGATTCGAAAATGACTTTTGTCCCACACCTAGAGTATGTCGCTGCAAAGTCTAATTCCTTGCTAGGTTTCTTAAAGCGAAGCTGTAACGACTTCCAGGATCCTTACACTTTAAAAGCGCTGTATGTGGCTTTAATTCGTCCATCATTGGAATACTGCTCAACTATCTGGGATCCGTACTGCGCATTCATATTAACAGATTGGAAAGAGTTCAAAAATCATTTACAAGATTCGTTATTAAGAAACAAGGTTGGAACTTTATGCCACCATACACTACAAGATGCACTCTTATCAATATAACTTCTTTAGAAAAGAGACGTAAAATTCAGTCCATATTGTTTGTACATGACCTATTTTGTTTTAAAGTTCAATGTCCTGAGATTCTTTCCTTTTTCGATATATATGCGCCAGAAAGAAACCTTAGAGAACGTCCATTTTTATGTAATCGAGGTTTTAGGTACAATTATGCTCGCAATGAACCAATCTCTAGATGCTCTCTATTATATAATTCAGCAAGTAACATAATTGACTTTAATTTAAATAGAAACCAATTAAAATTTCGCCTTGAAAATGAATATCTTCTTAATTAAATTATGTATATATATCTGTAAGAACATGTTTCAGTAGATAATAAATAAATAAAATAAATAAAAAAAAATAAATAAATCAATTTAAAGCTCACAATTCCAACCAATTAAAATTTCGCCTTGAAAATGAATATCTTCTTAATTAAATTATGTATATATATCTGTAAGAACATGTTTCAGTAGATAATAAATAAATAAAATAAATAAAAAAAATAAATAAATCAATTTAAAGCTCACAATTCCAATAATTCTTTAATTGTTTAATTGCTTTAATGAGTTTTCATTCATATACATAATATTCATTTTCATTATTAACTAGTTGCACCATACATTTTTTTATATTTGGTTACTATGCCTAACATTGCGCATGCACACTATATTTGCCTTTTGTATAAACTTGTACATATTTACTTACATACATTCTTGCTTATACCCGTTGTAAATTCAAGTTCAACTCTTGTTCTAAGTCTAAACCGTTTGATATCATGTAATCGTTTATGTAAAATATGCATGCTTAGCACAACAAGTGCAAACGGTTCAGTTGGTAGAGTTTTCTGTCGATTGATTTCTCTCCCACTTGGATTTCGACCACAGCAGCAGACACATCAAATTGGTAACAATAAAATTATAGCCGTGTTTTTTATTAAGTGAGTACATACTCACTTTTCAATTTACCCGCACTACAAAAACAAATTCGCTTGCTATAACACTAGGTAAAATTTTCCAAGTAAACGCTTTACTTGGTACAGCAGTTTCAGACTCTGAATACCAATGGCACTGAAATCGGTTAAAGGTTGGAGGAAAATTTGTTTTTGGCATTTGTAATTGGATGTGTCCATAAGTTTTCCTTTTTTTTAAATGAAGTTGATAAATGCAGTGCTTTTTTCTGATTGGTTAAAATACATTTATTTTATAAATATGAACTTATTTTGTTAGGAAATAATGGTCAGATTGATAGCATTTGATAAAAAATATTTTTTCGTGCTGTATTGAATTGAAAAGCTTAAAAAAAAATATAATAATACCTTTATACATGCAAAACTATAAGCCCTTTGTATGGTGAATTTGTAGGTATCATTATAGCGCACCAAAATAAGAAAAAAAAAAAAAAGTTATTAACTCAATTTTCCGAGATAAATGCGATTTTCACTTAAATTGATTAAAAAAAAATTTAAAAAAAATTGTGTTTGAAGACCAATAACTCGAAAATGAAAGCTGGAATTGTAACAGCCATGGGAAACTGTGCTAAACGTTGATCAACTATCTATCGCACGGACCCACTTTGGTTGCTCTGGGTTTAATACACCAGAATTTGAAATTGAATAATTATTATTGGTACCTACTTCTCTGAATGAACTTTTTTAATCCCCATGTGCATAGCTCTGTGAGTGTTGAATATAGACCCACACTCTTATATGTTTTTTTATAACATGGACCAATGAATAGAATAGTTCTCCGTAGTAGCTTTTTTAGTCATAAATCCCTTTAACCAATTTATCGTTAGTGAATTATAAAACAAAAAATAAAAAAAGGTGTGTGCTTATGAACATAGCCTCCTTAGATATCAAGCAAAAAATATGAAACAAAAGTCAAAAATGTAAATATCTGAAACTCATATTAAATATTTGAATATTTGATATTAATATATTAATTAAATACATATGCATCTATATTTTCAAACTATTGACCATCAAAACGTTGGTAAACATAGATAAACAATTTAATTTGACATGCATATGTCAAGAATTTATAGAAATGTGACAATTTGAAAATCACAAAACAGCTGTACAAAAAGTGAGTATAGAAGTGAGTATACCCGTTTTTTTATGATTCCAAAAGTGAGTCGTGAGCCGTGTTTTTTTGAAACGTAGCTAGCCAGTAGTTGCTAGCAAAGTCAAATTTCACACGTAAAACAAATACAACAACCAGCTGGCTACAACTCTTGATTTTATCCGCAGCCAAAAGCAGCTGGCTAGGAATGTTGCGATATCTCATGGCAAGGTGGCGCTTAAAGCGATTTGTAGAACATTTAACAGACTGCCGTGTACGAAAATTATATAATTTCAATTACTAAATGATGTTTCATAGAAATAATCCACTACATTATGATATCATATCACTTTATGTAAATTATCCATTGAATAAATTACTGAAATTAAAGGTTTTTCCAACAAATAACAAAAAATCGATTTGGTTGAATGCCGTATACTTTGACAGTTCACACTTAACAGCTGATCGAAATCACACAAATATGACCGAAATCACACACACCAACTTGGAGGTAAGTCAGCTGGGTTCGGCTGGCTGGGAATCGTTTTAATGAACGACTGGCTAGCTACGTTTCAAAAAAACACGGCTTATGTACTCACTTTAAAAAAAACACGGCTTATATATCGTTTTTGTAAGTCAGGCTTTTTTTTTCATTTTCTTCGTTTTGTGCATCGTTGGAGGAATTCTCAAATAGCTTCATCGTCTTCGAACCTTGCGCGTTTCTTCGTTGCGACTTTCATTATTAAACACTTTCAATTATTGAATTCTTTGTCCCGAAAGAATATTTATCCCGATTTTTCAATACGATTTGACGTTTGGCGGACGAAATTGTAAGCCAAGAGCACCACGTGTAGTTTCGCTACATTACGGCCTGTTTCACATATAGGAGGCGCTGGTTAAGCCTTCCAGTCATAAGGTAAAATCTGACGTTTACTCAATAAAAACCTGAACGATGACTTTTGCAAACGATTTTTCAAAATGTCAAAACATTTTTGTTTTCGGAAATATATTTCTGTAAGAACTAAGAAATAATAATAATAATAATAAATGTCGACAGAAGTTCGGTGTTAATTTGTACAGTATTTGAAGAAAGCTTGGTTTTTTTTATATTTTTCTACATTATAAACACCGACTAGTCGATACAATAGCAACAGTTCTGCGGGATAAATTTTAAAACACCAACAGCGGACAGAAATGGCGCTAGTAATCTGTCGCATCTGTGGCAGCAACGAAAATCTTAAACATGTGTTTAGAGAAGGCAACGATGAGCTTCTAGATCAGATCCGACTGTGTGCCAACATACAAGTAGATACAAGTGGCACACATGCTAAACACAATTTACTTAATTTTATTTTTATTTTCAATTTTCCATTTCAGATTGATGCCTTAGATTGCATGCCCAAATATGTTTGTTTTGATTGTGAAGAGGGATTGGCATTTTCCTATCGACTCCGAAAGCGCGGAGAAGAGACTGAAAAGAAACTTCGTCAAGAACTGCTTATTGAAACAAAGAATGAGCAATATTGCGATGGCGAAGAAAGTCTAGAAGATGTAAATGAAACTCTTATTGAAGAATCATGCGAAGATCAACTGTGGATGAAAGACGATGATTGTGTTCATTTCAATGAACACGAAGATTTCATTGAAAAAGTTGAATATGTGGACGAGGATATGCTGCAGGTTCTACCAGCAGAAGAGTATGATGAAAACCAACAGTGGATATCATCCTTAAGTGAAAATGGTGACATTGTTGAAGAAGAAGGCATTGAAAAAGTTGACGATTTTATAGAACTAATCTATGAAAACACTGAAACGAGTAGCGAATTGAAACAACCTGAAATACAGGTAAGTTATATTTTACCGAGTAGCTTACATCTAAACAATTATGAATATTTCATGAAATGTAGATACCATTAGACTTATGTATTTTGATTTACCACTTAATAAACCTCAGAGAGTATAAGGTTTGGAATTACTTTTCCTAAATGCAGTGTGATTCCTTTTCAATTCGCCGCATTGTAACTTTTAATATGCCACTGAATCGGTTTACATGTCTCGAATATTGTTTAATTATTTGGTTTGCAATAAACTCCAATCCATGGTAAAAATGATAGCCAATTTACGTAACAAGATGTGCACTTATATATGCAGTTATAAATTAGTTAAAACAGTTTAATCAGTTGGTTCGCTCGTAACTTATACGGTTTAGGTATTCCAACTTTCAACGAGCGTTACTAGTTTTATTTTCCTTATGTACAACGTAGGTAAGTTATCAGTTTTTTCTCATCGAAAATTAAGTTAAACTCTTCATTTTTCTTTTAGATAAAAGCGGAAGTTTCTACGTTAATGCAATATACGGCTGATTCTTTCCACAACCACACAAGAGACATGGCAGCAATTACAACTATCACCATCAATGCGGTCAGTAGTCTGGATAAAGAAATAGACCAATCAGTAAAGCACTGTGAGTTATGTCCAAAGACTTTTAAAACCGTTTCGCAACTAAACGTTCACAAGAAGTCGCATTCGAAGGAGAAATTATACACCTGTGAGATATGTGGCAAGAAAATGCGATATCAAGGTAATCTCCGAGTGCATATGCGAACTATACACAGCAAGATGACCGCTGCTGATCTTGAGAAATCCGCACAGCCACTCTACCACACTCAGTGTTTGGAATCAATGTCGGAAAATTGTAAATCAATAACAACAGTTTTCTTGCACGAGAAATGTAAATTGTTTAAATGCAGAGTCTGTGGTAAGATTTCAAACTTTAAGGCGACACACGTAGCGCACTGCAGAATTCACTTAAATGAGAAGCCTTTTCACTGTCAATTATGTGAGAAATCCTTTCGCCAACTCGCGACACTCAAGGAGCACGAGGTGATACATTCTGGAACGAGGCCATTCAAGTGCAGTCAGTGTAGTAGCAGTTTCCTACAGAAATCCGCTCTGGCAAAACATGAATTTTGGCATACTGGGCAGAAGCCTTTCGAATGCAGTCTATGTGGGACGAGTTTCAGAAATCGCGTCGCCTTGAAAATACACGAACGGATTCACACTGGTGAAAAACCATATTCTTGTGAAATTTGTTCAAGCAAGTTTCGTGAAAAACGTCAGCTAATAAGACATAAGCACCTGTGTCACCACAGTCAAACGGAAAAGATAATCAACCACAAGTCAGCGTACTACCATTGCACATGGATAAATTGTAAAAAGAAATTTGTGTTGCGTTTGAATCTGGTCGCTCATTTGAGGGGGCATCTTAACCCAGTAGATGCTGCGGATGTGTTGAAATGTGGAGATTGTCAGAAGGAATTTCTCAAACCAATTTACATGTGGCAACATCAAAAAATGTACAAGGGCACTTGCGCCTGGCGAACGAAACTGAAGGAGCACACTGTGGTTAAAAGAATTCCAATTAAGTATGCGCTTTGTTCGACCTGCTGCAAGCTATTTGTCAGCCATGTTGCATTAGCAAGACATCGTCGTTGTCATCTTAGCCTGCGTGAGCACAAGTGTAGCAAGTGCCATATAAGATTTCGGCATCGTTACAGCTTGGATTTACACATGAGAAAACATGTTGTTTCAGAAGTTGAAATCGTTCCATTTTACGATAGGTACGAGTATGTTTTGGAGAGCACATAGGAAAGGGTTTCAATTGAAAATCATTTAAGTTGTTACTATGATAATATTTATGTAGATGTTAAGTGAAATTTGGAATAAAGTTTGTACCTAAGTATGGTCATAGTTGCTGGTGCTTGTTTTTATTTTTTATTTTTTTACAGGCGATTGCTTCTTTGTTTGCTCTTGAAATAACTCTGTCAGTCAGCGAAGAACTAGACAAACAGGGAGACAGACATCGACGTGTATGTAAGGTGGCACGTACGTACTCTGAAATTACTGCGACTTCAGTTGTCCCTATCGTGATTATGTCATTTGCTTGTGGCAGTGGCATAGGGTATGATCTGCATTTTCTTTGTCTTCGTTCTAGCCATTTTGCAATTCAGTCTTTTGCGAAGCTGATCGGTTGCAGCATAGTCTTAGCTTAAAGCATTTTATATGCGATCCTGAGTATCATGGAATATCATCTGAAACAATGCATTAGTTAGAAACTAACAAAATTACATCCATTTGGTTAATTTTTCAATAGTCTTTTATATTTGCTTCCAGATTTTGGCTAACCAAAAGCCGAAGAAAATGCAAATCGAATGCGAGACTTGCGCTGAGGTATTCGAAACGAGATCAAAATACTTTGAGCATATAAAGGATCATGGAGACAAACGATTCCACTGTGTGGTCTGTGACAAATGGTTTAATGTTAGATACCGTTTCGAACAGCACATAAAGAATCATTCCAGTGAAAAGGCGGCTTTTTCCTGTCCAACATGTAACAAAAGCTACACAATCCAACACAACTTAGTGCGTCACATTCGTTCGGTGCATAATTACGAAAAACGATTCCAGTGCTTGAAGTGCAAAGCTAGTTTTGGCAGAGCAGATATATTGAAAATGCACTTGGCCAAACACTCGAACGAAAGAAACGTCGAGTGTGAAGTCTGCCAAAGGAAGTGAGTTGGGTTGTAAGTGAAAGTTAATGGGATAATATCTGTTTGCTTTCTTTTAGATTTAAAACTACTCAGCACCTGCACTACCATAAAAAAAGTCATGTGAAGAAATCTGAACGACCCAAGAAGGCTGTACGGCTAGGACCTAAGCCAAAAGTTAAGGTACAAGCCTACCTTTGTGAATTCTGCAACAAGATCTCACATCATAGAACAACGCATTTGAATCATTTAAGAACGCACACTGGTGAGAAACCATTCAAATGTTGTTTCTGTGATAAGGCTTTTCGAACGAGTCACGCGAGAAGTAATCACCAGCTGCTGCATACAGATCAGCGTCCTCACAAGTGTAACCTCTGTGGCATCTCATTTCGGCAGTCGGCTCATCTTAAGTCACACATGCTTATTCACAGCGGAGTTAAGCGACATGTATGTGATTTTTGTCAGAAGGCTTTCACGATGAAAAGCAACCTGATGGTGCACTTAAGAATGCACACGGGCGAGATGCCCTATAAGTGTAATAAGTGTCCGCAAAAATTCTTTAAGCTTAACCAAGTCAAGCGACACAAGATGAGCCATGTGAGTGAGGATGATGAACGAGCGGAGACCTGCGATGGGGATCGTAACGAGATGGTAGGTGACTTCAATGTTTCACAAATGAGTTTGTACATTGATGACATCATTGAAATAAACCAAGACGCTGGCGATAGTATTGTTATGTCCGATTGTATAGTTGAAGAATGTTGATAGAAAAGTATTGCTTTGTAATTTTTTTTTGTAAGAAAGTAAGAGATTATTATTTCTTTTAAAAATGTTCTTCTGTACCTTGTGCGCTGTTTTTTTTTTTAATTTAAATGGACAATTGAAGTTGAAAAATAAAAGAGCAGTGATTGCTTCCTAGTTCCTACTACTTCATTTCTATCATACTTAACGCTCGTGTCTATACTGCTTTCCGCAGTATTATACGTAGGCTGTTCGATAAGTGAGTGACTTTGAAACTAAGAACTCGTTTTTGAAGTGAAACTTTTGAAGTGAAACTTCTTATGTCGCGGTAGGGCAGAAAACTGAAACTCAAATGAAACGAAAATATTCACAGAGGGGAAATTTAATGGGTTATAAAAATAAAATAATTTTAAAAAAAAAACAGCCTACTTGTTTATTGACAATGACAAGTGACAATTTATTATTGACAAAAGAAAACGAAAATATTCACAGAGGAGAATAAGCGCCCGGGGTGGAAGATGCATTCGGACGGATAAGCGATGAAAGTGAGCGGGAAAAAGAAAGTAGCTACCGCTACAGCCGCTACAGTGGGCACCGTAGCGCAAGTGGTTAGTGCGTCGGACTACTGAGCCAGCGGTCTTGGGTTCGAATCCCGCCGCAAACACCTAAAAGTTTTTCACAGTGCCCACCTCTTTCGAATGTCTGACAAACATCAAAGAGTATCATTTGTCACGATTGAGCTTCTCAACTCGCCGTTCGGAGTCGGCAAAAAACTGTAGGTCCCTTCCATTCGTGCAAAAATATAACACGCACACACAAATGGTTGCGAGAAGCAGGCCTAGGTTCACCTCGAGCTGTAGCGCCAACTAAGTAAGTAAGTACCGCTACAGCCTAAACCATAAACTATTTAACCAATTTCAACAAATAGAGTGTCTTTGGATTCGATATGACCCGGAGAGTATCCTATGTTATATGGCGTCATAGAAACATTCAATACGGCGGACACCACAAGATGAGTTACCGTTATATTCACGACTTTCTTAATATGGATATCAAATGAAAGGGTTTGACAAGACAAACACGCTAAGTGACGTCATTCGAAATTCAACATGGCGGTCCACCAAGATGGCGGATTACCGTTATCTTCACGACTTCCTTAATATGGGTATCAAATGAAAAGGTTTGACAAGACAAACAATATGCTAAGTGACGTCATTCGAAATTCAACATGGCGGTCCACCAAGATGGCGGATTACCGTTAACTTGACCACCTTAAAATGGGTATCAAATGAAAGGGTTTGACAAGACCAACAATACGCTAAGTGACGTAATTCGAATTTCAACATGGCGGTCCATCAAGATGGCAGACTACCGCTATAGTTATAGTTTCACTTCTACCGCGTGTGACTGACACACACATTTTTTTTTACCCTCAAAATTTAATTTATTTTTCAACATAGTCTTCTCTTAGCGCGATACACTTTTCCCAAAGATTTTCCAACTTTGTTAACCCTTCCAAATAATTTAATTTCTCAAACTCTATAAAATAGGCATTTGTTACATCGATAATCTCATCATTCGATAAAAATCTTTTTCCGCCTAGCCATTTTTTCAAAATAGGAAACAAGAAATAATCAATCAGCCAAATCTGAAATCTGAATTGAGGCCGTTTTCCCATCAATTCTGCATTAGATATTTCCAATAATTTGGCATGGTTAATGTCCGGTGTAATCGTCTTTCCCTTTTCCAAGTAGTTAATGAAGATTACACAGTGGGAATCCCAGAAAATCGAAAAAATTTATTTAATAATGATCCTAACAACAACCGTCTCATCTGTCCTCCTTTGGGTAGGACAATCCTCCCTTTTGAGTCCAAATTTCCAAAATCCTCCCAGCCTCCTGTTTTAGTTTAAATCCTCCTTTTACCCTGAAACCATCCACCTTTCGTATCGTACCTTTCGAATCCTGGAGCCCAATTCCGCAAACGTGAGTTTCTCGCTTGTGTGAGTTTTCAAAACTCACATTCACGCGATTCCGTAACACGCTTTGAGTTTGAGTGAGTAATTTCGTTTATGAGAGACTGAGATGAAATTAGTTTGGCATTTGTTTTTTTAAGTTTTCATTGCGAATTTTGCGAAAAAAAAAATTACAGTAGGTACTTTGTACTTTCCGTTCTCACAGCCGAAAACAAAGTAAATAAATTCTTCACCCGTGTACACGAAATTTGTAAAAAAAAGACTCACTCTCATACGCTTACGGAACCGAAACAAGGCAGTGTACACATTTTTTCGTGTACACAGCAAAACTCACGCTTGCGGAATTGGGCCCCTGGCGTGGAATAAATAGATTACAATTAATTAAATGATCTTCCTTTCGTCATTTTTTTTTGAAAAAATAAACCTCCTTTATGGTGAAATTTTCTAAAAAAAACCTGTTTTTTGGTTAAAATTAAATAGGATGGTTAATAGATACTTAATGCTTCAGGTGGCACGTTGCAACTTTTTTTTTTTTTGGAAGATGCCTCTTATCACTTATAATAGGGTCAGAAGGAATGAGTAACTTTTGAAGTACATCATCGTTGGTGGAGTTTCGTGACATATATCCTAAAGAACTTTACTTGCATATCTTATAATCTTTTTGACCGGGTTCTAAAGCGTCCTCCAACAGTTGGCCTATATGCTAAGCGAAGCTTTCAATTACGTCAGCTCCATACAGAAGGATTTTGTGGATGTTCACGGGCGTTTTGTACCATCTATCTAATTAAAACTTCCGAAATTTGGTTGCGTCAATTTTCAATCCAGAGGAAAGAGTTTTCAGTACTATGGGATGGCGAAACGCTATACAAGTTCATACAATGTTCCTGTTATGCTCCCCTTGATCATTGAAAAATGTACCACCAGTGTTTACTTCATGCATATTCTCATCCTCATTTCGGAAGATCTACTAATATTCCCAACCCATTTTTGAACTCGCCTGGAATTCGTAAGGGCAATTGAAATTCCTTGCAAAGCCAAGACTCTTTAAATTGTAAGAACACATGCAGTGTACGTTCCTTTGCTGACCACTTTGGAAAAATTACTGAGACAAACGTTTCGGCGTAAGTTACGCATTAAGTAAGCTGTTCATCACTTATGTTTATGTCCAATATGGAAAGCTTTGAATACACATACATACTACAACTTCATTCGCACAATCAGAAATGGAAGATTTAAAAAATCTGTCATCACGAATATTTCTCTTCTAGTAATAAGAAGCGCTCTGTTGGAAGAGCATTGGCATCTACCTTTAAAAATGAAAAAAAAAAACTGTATGGCAGTTTTAGGCACGTAATTTATACACTAAATTTAAGTGTAATACTGGAACTTGACGGCAAAATAACTTTTGTATTTGTACTTTTTTTTAATCTCTCCTTATACACAAAAATTGATTGATTTGGTTATCACTAGATTGATGAATATAAAGCGTCTTTTTATAATGTAATTTTTATAACTATTTCAATTTGTTTTTTTGTTTTGTACTATACTACTTATTATAAGGAGTTTGGGACATATGTAGGTATTTCAGTTTTTAAATATGTAGATCTTTAATATTGGTAAAAACTTGCACTTACAGTGAGGCAGTCGATTTTTAACTGAAACAGATAAGATCAAACTGAGCTTATGTTGCAACATTGTGCAGTTTGTACCGTTACAAATTCAGTATTGGGAACATTTTTTGGTTTGAACTTGTCATTTGTATAGTGCTCGTGCTCTCTAGATAAGACTGTAAAAAAATTACAAAAAAAAAACTGCATTTTTTATTTATGACCAGCTAAATCGTACTAAATCGACCTCTGTGTGACGTAAAAATTCACTTGAATTACGCTTAAAGAAATCCAAATTCTGCTTTGAAAACTTCACCCGAATCCGTTTTTGATCAATCATCAGCAAACGCGGCAACCATCTTGCCGATAATTTTTTTACGCCCAAATGGTCATGCAGCATTCGAATGACACTATCATTTGAAATGGCTAGTGTCTCAGCTATCTCGCGAACCTTGACTTGCAATAGTCCAACACAATATCGTGGATTTTTTGACCATTTCTTCCATTGTGACGTCATTTGGACGTCCTGGGCGCTCAGTGTCTTTTAAGCTTTTTTTAAGCTCGTACGAAATTCAGTGAACTACTTTTGTACCATCCCATGCGAGGGAGCAGAGTCTCCATAATATTTTTTGAGTCTATCTTCAGTCTCCTTAATTCTTTTACCTCGCAAAAAGTAGTATTTTATCAAAACACGAAACTCACTTTTTTCCATTTTGAGCACATAACACAAACCAAAGTTTTTTCGGTCACTGTAAAAAGTCAATGTTTGACAGATTTCTCTAATTTTTGTTTTTGTCTAGAAAGAAACAAAAAAATAAATAAAATAAATAAAAAAATAAATATTTGGCTTCAGCAGTCCTAGGTAGAACCAAGCCTAGCTTCCCGCAACCATTTGTGTGTGCGCGTTATATTCTTGCACGAATGGAAGGGACCTACAGTTTTTTTGCCGACTCCGAACGGCGAGTTGAGAAGCTTTTCATGAAAAATTATACTCTTGGATGCTTGTCAGGCATTCGGAAGAGGTGGGCACTGTGAAAAACTTTTTAGGTGTTTGCGGCGGGATTCGAACCCAAGACCGCTGGCTCAGTAGTCCGACGCACTAACCACTTGCGCTACGGTGCCCAGAAAGAAACAAAGATGGCGGAAAAAAAACTCAATGCGATTCGAGCGCGATCTTGCATCAAAGTCACTGACTTATCGAACAGCTCTCGTACTACTTTTAGACTCTAAACTCCATACTGCTTTTTTTCCCCAAAATACTGCGATTATTCTGAGAAAAAATGCAAAATGTCAGAGAGGAAAATAGCAATATGTAGCGACAGCGAGTAAAGATACAGTACAACATGTGAATAGTGGAATGCTTAAGTGCATTTTTGTTTCTACAACTTTGGATTTTTTCCGGCAACGTTATTTCTTTTATTATTTTTCGATAAATTTTGTTATCATAGTTCAAAATGTGTAGGTACAAAAACGTTTTAAAACTTTTTTTAATGTAGCCGCTCGTAGACGCACACGGAAAGTAGCAATGTGTAAATGACTCTTGGCGCAAAGGTATATTTTTTTCGATGCTGCTATTGAAGAGTGAATTTGCATGGGAGAAAATCCATCGAAAATGTTCTATTATTCAGATTTCGCAAGTTTCCATTAAGAGTTATTTTAAATGAAGAAAATCAAAATTGGCAAAAAAATCCACTATTTATGTAGTTTTTGCAAGATTTTGTTTTTAGCAGATACCACTATACACAAGTTTTACTGTACATGCAAACAGCGAACAGCGAATTGTTCATAGCAACAATGTTATATAGATTTGTCTTTTTCTTTCCTTTTTTTTATTATTGGCTTATCATTATTCATTCTTGTGCAACGCTGGGCGTTCGGTCCGTGTATAATAAATTTATAAAAAAATTTGATTACACTGAATTGAAATTTTTTATATATGTACAGCGCTGGCAAGCTAATTAGCACACCCCTATGAAAATTCAAACTTATGTTTTTTTCTGCAATTTCTTTTACTTATAAGCGAACAAATGCTTAAGAGTTTAATACGTACATTAATGACAAGACTTAATCGAGAAAAAAATATGTCGTTTTGCAGTACGATTCCGTGCTATATAAGATTTACCGTAAGTGTTTGTGTTTTACTGTGGCATTTTAATTAGCACACCCAAGCATTCAAGTAAGTTTTTACTGAAAAAAATCCAATTCTGTGATCAGAGCTATTTTTTTTCGAATCTCCCTTAGTTGTTCATTGTTTTTTTAAGATTTGAGAATAAATATGGGAAAAAAAGTTTTCAATGAAGGCAGAATGAAATCAGATTCCGAATTTGCACCAAAAAGAGCAGAACATATCTGAAATCGCAAGATTAATCGGCTTTTCACAAAAAAAAAAGTACAAAATGCACTTAAGCATTACCATTAACGTGGGATTTTTGCAAATCAGAAACAATCCAGGTCAAAAAAGACCTAAAAACATGAGAATAGTCCGATGGTCAGACATACCCTTAGGCACTCCTTCGCCTCTTCAATGGAAATAAGAGCTTAAATACACCAAAATTGCTGTGTGAATATATCAGCTAGGACTGTTAGAGCTCAGCTTTTGCCAAATAATCTTCGAGGATGCCAGAGTCTCAAAAAACCGAAGGATTCATAAGGTCTGTTCCCGTACCTGTCCAAAACAGCCGACAACAGCCGAAATCAGTCAAATCCTGTTCCCGTACGAAGACTTTTCATATGTTTTGACAGAAGAGAGTGTAGTTTTCGGCTGTTTTCGGCTGTTTGCAACAGTACGGGAACAGACCTATAGTCTAATCGAAGACAACCGCTGGATTTCGGAAAATGCCATATCTTCAATAGTCAGTTTCTCTGGAATTCTGTCATCTGAAGTGATGAATCCAAATTTAATCTGTATGGAACCGATGGCAGAACCTACGTACGACATCCTCACAACAAGGATTTGGTCCCAAAGTACACTACGAAGTCAGTTGAGTATGGAGGTGGCAGCGTGATGTTATGGTGCTGCTTTACCGCGAATACTGTGGGGCCAATAGTCCAAGTTAAACGAAAAATGGATGGGCTTATGTACCAGAACATATTGGCCAACAATTTGGTACATTTCTATGATAATTTTCCACTTGCAACACATCGGCAAAGTGTGCCCCATGCCATACGTCCCACGTCGCACAGTTAAGGAGTGGTTTGATGCAATCGTTATTACCGTTCTGACTTGGCCCCACAAAGCCCGGATATCAATCCAATAGAAAATTTATGGGTCATGTTCAAACGACATGTAATGGCATTAAAACCAACCACGGCAAACGCGTTATGGACCACTTTTCGGGAAGAATGGTACAAAATTCCTCCTGAAGTCTGTGCTGACCTAATGACGTCATTAAGCAGGATATATGCTGCCGTTATTGTTCAGAAAGGATACCCAATCATATATTAAGTAAATGTGAATAGCCAAAATCACATTTAAATTACTTTTAAGTTTTACTCTCCAAGTATCATTTTAGAGAGCAGCTGCCTCACATAATAACACGTCCATAAAGCATTGATCTTGATCATCGTCTTTTTTTTTCTCGAAATTATAGTTACATTTTCTATTTTTGTTTTTTATTTTTCGTAAAATATAATAATGTGTTCAAATAAAACTAAATATTTGTATTTGGAATGCGTTAATGAACTTTTTTAATGCATTTTGTCGCCAGAAAGAAAAATTTCAATGGGTGTGCTAATTAGCATGCCACCCCTGTATGTATTAGTTTTTAAAAAAATTCAATTTTAGTTTTTTTTAAATTCAAAAATATTGTTCATTCGTTTGACATTATTTAACAAATTAGTAAAGAGTTTAAAGCCCTTATGCGGCCCCTAGACTCACAATATTACTGCGCAATTGTGCAATATGATTTGCTTTATGCCTAGACCATATATTCCCAAACTTTTTTGGCTGACCACCCATTTGGCAGCATAATTTTTTTTCACCGCCTCCCGTCATAAAAACAATTGAAAAAATAGTTACCAGCTTTTTTCTCAAATAAAAAAAGAAGTGTTAAAGTATTAACACTGTTCAGAAAAAATAATTTCAAAGTAAATTTCGCTTTTCTTAAAATCGATTTAGCTTTATTTTAATATATAATATATTAAATAAGAACATTTCAATGAGACGGATGTGCCTGGTGAATATTCTGGGGTACAGGGCTGGTATTTGTTTCTGGAGCCAGAACTACTGGTATCCGCATTTAAACTTTATTTTTAGCTCCTCATTTCTTGTTAGCTCAATGAGCTTTTCTTCTAAATGGGACGATACATCCGAGTTATTTGCGAAAGCATCCAGCAGCCAGTCCGGTATACTCATATTGAGAATAGTCTGGAATCGCTTTTTTAGATCCTCATCAAGCATTTCTAAGTATTCGCAGTGCTTTAGCAATTCATCCTTTTTGGCAGATACTGCTGCTAAGTTTTGGAAGTTTTTCGTATATTCATCTCTGCCTAGATTACGTCCGAAGAGATTTAGCATTTCCACAAAAGCAGCAATAACGTTCTTTGTTTTGATAAGTTTCAAGTGATCACCTTGCACATCATTAATCGTTAAGAGCCCCCGCACACTACAGACTTTCTACCGGCCGATAGTTTGGTCGGGTTGGGCTGGTTAGTGCGCACACTGGGCCGATTAAATAGTCGGGTTGGTAGTGAGTGCGCACACTAGACAAACAATCGGCCGACTGTTCTCGAACGATTTGGTTTTGCTAGTCGTTAAACACATTTTGCAGAGAATAGTCGCTTAATGGTAGTTAGTAAAAAATGTTCCAGAGAGGTAATCATTGCTCTACGCCCAAATATGTCCATATTTCCATATTTAAATACAACGAAAAATCCAGAACTTAAAGAAAATTAATTTAAAATTCAGAGCAAACTGAGCTTTCGAAAAAAATCGGCCGACTTTATAGTCTGTAGTGTGCGCACGTAGAAGAGCGCCGTACTGATTAAGTAGTCGGCCGATAGTTTGCCGATACTTTAGTTTGAAGGCAATCGTATAGCCTATCAAACTTATTTATCGGCCGATATAGAATCGTTGTAGTGTGCGCACTCTCATATATTTTCATACTGATTAAGAGCCCGACTAAACTGTCGGCCGACAAAAAGTCTGTAGTGTGCGGGGGCTCTAAATATTTTAAATATGTCTGTCATACATATAAGCAATATCATGTTTTGATTTAATTAAGTTGTTTCGCAGTTCATTGTCTCTTGTTGCTAGAAATTTTAGAACAGTATCGAACAGATTAAAATAACCGTATCAAACAGGTACCTTTGGAGAGCCAGCGGCAAACGATTGTAATCTTCGTCATTGTCGTCATACAATTGGCAAAACAACCGGTGGTTTAAGGAGTTACTCCCTATTTTGTTGACAGATTTAATAACAAATTGAAGATACGTATGCAGAGGTTCAATCAGATTTTCCCGACCAAATGTTGACGATGTATGACACAATCACCCCTATTACCGATGTCGTAAACGACAGCAAAATATACGACGCGACTCAATCTGCATTCCATTTCTCGTTTTCAATTTTAGTCACTCGTTTTGTTGTCGTGTGCAAACGTCAAACGTCGTTGAACATTTTCATTCTGCATTAAGACGAAAGGACTTTTATTTTAGAGTTTATTTTAATTTCATTTGATTTTGACAGATATCTTTTACTTTTCATCGTTTAAAAATCTGCTACAGATTCGTCGCGTCGTAGAAGTTATGGAATGCCATTTGAAAAACGCCACGACTGAGAAAACGAGAGTCGCCGAAAAACGAGACGACATCGGTAATAGGGGTGAATGTACGGCGAGTATTCCTGGTACGGAAGCCCTTGTGGCAGTAGCTGCAGACAAAATATTCAGTAAGCTAATATCTTTTTCTTTAAAAAATCTATCAGTGGCCTCAAATATGGATTCTCCCTTTGTGTCCGTTTTCAATGTTTTAGCAAAAAAAGGTTCTTCAAAAATTTGTTCTTCTTTAATGAATCATACAAATGCTAAGAGTAATGCTTCATTATTTGGAAGCGTAGATTCGTCAGCTGAATGGAAAATGCACATGTCTTCAAATGATCGCACAATGTTTTTTCAACATTTTCGGTCATTTCATCAATACTTCTTTGAACCGTAATATTAGGTACTCAAAGGATTTTTTTTGATGATCTCACTTCCTGATTTATGAAGCATGATGTCTATTACTTCCTTCACAGCAGGTAAAATTAATTCTTCACCGATTGTGTGTGGTTTCCAAATGGTTTGCGGGGACCGGGGCGGATGAAAGAGTGGTTTCCTCATTCGTCTATTGTTTGGATACTATTTTTCGGCGTTCACGGATCCTCTTGGTTTTTGAGAAACTGCATCGCTTCAAAGTACCACAATGTTGACTCTACTACCTCGTCTTCACTCAGGGCCCGCTCCAGGGACGGACAACCCGGACATTTGTCCGGCGCCAAAATTTAGGGGCGGCATTTTGGCTATAAGTGAGAGAAAATGTTGATAAGTTATAATGTTAGAGTAGACTTTGAAAGTCACACGTTTGGAATAGATCCTTTTTACAAGCTTTATATTAACTTCACTTTCTGTGAGGGCGGAATCTGGGAGTCGATTTTACACCCACTTCCAGATATCCGATTATCCTGAAATTTTGCACACGTATATAGTTCCGGAGACAATACAATATGGGATATATATATGAGGGCGGAATCTAGGATTCGATTTTACACCCACTTCCAGATATCCGATTATGCTGAAATTTTACGTATCCGGTGACAACTCAAAATAGTATATTTCATGATCTTGTAAATCTAATATGGCGGACGCCCCAAGATGGTGGATTACCGTTATCTTCCCGACCTCCTCAATATGGGTATCAAATGAAAGGGTTTGGCAAGTAGAATACAATACAATACGTGGACGCCCACAAGATGGCGGATAACCGTTATCTTTACTACCATTTTAATATGGGTATCAAATGAAAGGGTTTGACAAGTAGAATACGATTAGCTAAGTGATGTGATTCTAAATTCAATATGGTGGATGCTATAAGATGGCGGATTACTTTTCTCTTCACAACTCGCATGACATGGATATATCAAATAGAAGGGTTTGGCAAATAGAATCTCAAACAATATACATATTTCACATTATTTCATAATATTGTGGTAGCAAAGTAAAGAGAAAAAAATAAATAATATTTATTAATTATCTTTTTCCAATGCCTATTTGCTTGGGTTTTTGCACGAACTCCCTTCGCGATATCAGGATTTGTTTCCATAAATACCAGCTCCAATTGCTTTTTCTTAGTAACCTGCTTCGCACTGGATTCGAGTTAATAATTAATTACTATCATTTCATACGCACAAAACTTTTACATTTTCATTTCCAGAAATTTGTGATCGACTACAAGCGACTGTCAAATCGCCAACTACCGATCACAATCACAATAGACAATACCGAATTCTGCAATCGATGATCATTACTTGTCGATTATCGATCGTCGATCGACACTCACAATAGTGGCCCTAGTCTCTGAATTAAGACATCAAATGTATTTTGTCTGAGGCCCATTTAACTATATTTTTCCGTTTCTTATCATTAGGGACTCAATAAAGAACTCTTTTGTTATGCCAAGATGGAGAAATGATTTTTGGAAGCAGGCCCAGCTAATATCAATACACAACAAAACAAAAAATCAAAATCATGTACATACATACATAGGTATCTATGTAGGTACTCTTAAGTAATACATGAGAATACAAATGATAGGCAATATCTAAACCATATCTACATAATATTATATTCGTTTTACCGTAAATTCAGTGTGAAAAAATATCACTATGCCATCCGCATACATAATTTGGAACCATTTCTTAGAACACCTCGCATCGCCTGTAATGGTTTCATGCTGTGTGATGTGCGGTAAAAAAACAGAAACAGAAAAAAAATGCCAAGTCACAACTATCACGTCCTTCGGAAAGTCATACACATTTTCCAATTACCACTAACGAGATTTTTTCAGAAGTATCGCGATGGCACTCCTCCATACTCCACAATGTGGAGGTGTGAAGAATAAGCACTGAGCCAGCCATACAGCAACCCTATGATACTCATAGCTTGCATATGAAATTAACACTTAAAGAATCCTTTCCCACTAATGTGTGATTCATGGATAAAGTATGCAAATCGAAGACTATCTAGATTCTAGATAGTGTACTTATTTAAATCGTACCCGCACCGACAACCTAGTTTACGGTCCATCACACAGGATTGTGCCTTCAAAAGTAATCAGTCTTCACATTTCATATTCCGTGTAGCATCCACCATCTACATTTCCCTTTATAACTAAAGGAGTTCGAGATTCTGTCATAAAAATGAAACTAATGGCAATGTGTCGGAATCGGAAGGGCAGATTTAAGTTTCCGTGGTTTTGGGTTAAAGTGTATCATACACTGAATCTCTTTAAATGGCATGGAACGCATATATAAGTAATTTTCTTTGCTTATACTTATCTGTGGGATCATCCATTTGCGTCTCACTAGTGTCAGTTGGAAAAATTACCGCCGCCCACGCAGAACTTTCCAAAAATGACGACCGCGAAATTGAATAAACGAAACAAAGTGGGTTTTATTATTTCTGTTCAAGGATAACGTCTTAACGAGATAAGTAGCAACTCAGGAACTCAATCCTATGGAATGACATAATGGGAGGCTTAAGGAGGGATTTTAAAGTACCCATAGATTCGGAGTGAAATACTGTTGGGAATTCTGGAGATTCCCTTAATATCTCTGCGGCTTATTTTAGAATGGAGGAATACTTTAATTAGTTCTGTAGCTTTAACTGAGTTATAGTATAGCTAGAGCTACACGTTTAGGCAAACAAAAAACGAAACTTAAGTACTTTATTTTCATAGTTATTCAAAATTCACAATCACAAATTTTCTGGACTATCTATTTGGGGCTAGGAAAAATTATTTTATGCTTTTTAGTCCGCTTAAAAATGTGGTATATAGGGTGTTTCCAAGTTAAATGTCAATACTTTGGCAACTGATTCTTGGGTTTATTCTATCTGCGTATTCTTGGTTTGTAAACGATGGCATTTCAAAAACTGTTTCTAAACAACTGTTGCATAACCTCGGCTTCAATAATTAAACTGATGAGTTAAATTTTGTTTTCCAATCTTTTACATAATTTGTTATATGTACATTTTCCAACTAGGCCTACATATTCAGTTAAGTTTGAGTCTGGGATTTGAAATGATGTCTAAATGGGAGATAGACCCTTGCTGTACAACGATTTTTTTCCAAACATTACCTTTATTTACTGTAACTATGTTTGTGTTATAGTTATAGCTCAAAAGTATGCAATGCAAAATTTTAAGTGTATGTATCTAGTTACAGAAATAATAATACCAGAAAAACGTTGCATATCTACAGGTTTTATAATGTGTTTGAAGCTCCGTACGGAACCGTTACGAATAGACAGACAAGAAAGCGAGTTAATATTGCATTGTCATCCAGTTCTAAGCAATGTTTAAAGTCGGGAAGTTAGTTTAAAATCAATTGCAAAATTTGTACCGAACATTAGGACAGACATCAGAGCGACCTAATAAAAACATAGTAAAATGAATAAGGGCCCTTTTTCATAAAGATACCATTACGAAGCAAATCATTTTTTTTAAAAACATTTAAGCATGAGTTTCAGCTCCTTGGAGATCTCCTCCTTGTAAGTATCAAATTGTTAATATGCGATTAACATCATTATTACCTTACATGATATAATACAAAAAGGGCTTAGAGTAACAAAAGAATTGTGTAATAAAAGGGGACTAAACATAAACCATGCCTAGGCAGCGCTAGTACTCGTACCATTCACAAGAATGAGGTAGCTTCCACACCAAAAGACTATTATCCTCTCAGGAAAAATTATCACTCCTGTGCTAGAATTCAAATACCTAGGAGTGTACCTTGACAGTAAGCTGAACTGGAAGACGCAGACAAAAGAGATACGTAAAAGCATAGCCGGTAAGTGGGGGGTTGTCGACTTCATATTCTTAGATGGATGTATATTGGCATGATGAGACCTGCGATCACCTATGGGACAATAGCATGTACAAAAAGAGCCAGTCTGACTACTATGAGAATTACACTAAATAAAGTACAGAGAATAGAATGTGTCTGCATATCGGGTGCAATAAAAACCTGTCCAACTCCAGCACTGGAGGTGCTACTGGAGCTGACTCCACTGCAACTTTTAGTTAATGAAACTGCAAATAGGACGTTTGTAGGAATGGCCAGAGAAAGAATAGGAAAATATATAAGCCATAGAACCAGGCTACATTGACTAATAAACTTCCCTTCTGGCCTTGCCCAGAGACGATGGCTTTTAAGCTGAAATCTGTGCTATTGACAGATATGCCCAACTCAATCTTAAACAGATGCGACATAGCAATAATGTCAGATAGCCAAGCAGCTATCAAGGCAATAGGGGGTCAGATCATCAAAACTGAAATTGTCTGGAAATGCCGAAATTAACTAAATAGACTGGGCGAATGAAACAACGTCACCATCACCTGGAAATAGAACGAAATTAAGAGGCGGACAAACTTTCTAGAAAGGGAGCCGCCACACCCTGTGTGGGTCCTGAGCCCTTCCGAGGCATAAGGGAACACACCATAAAGGATGAACTCAGATCACTGGAAAAGGCAACCAGGACTAAGTACTGGACAGCAACTCAGAGACTAAGATAGGCGAAGAAACTTTTGGGTGATTACCCAAAGCTTGCATCAACCTTGACAAAAACAAACTCCGCATCCTGACTGCATTCCATTGTAAATTCAATGGACATCTTAGGAAGCTAGGTCTATCAGATGAAGACTTATGTAAATTTTGCAATGCGTCCAGTGAAACTCCAGAACACATACTGCTGGATTCAGGGGCACTAACCTAGAAAAGATTCAAGTGCTTGGGTAGATACCAAATTACAGCAGAGGATCTACCACTCATAGCACTCAATCACCTACTGCGATTTCTCAGGGGAATTGGTTTGGAGGAGGTGCTATGACCTATGGAATTCTCACCTGGGCGAGATGTGAACGAAGCTATCCCTAACCGATTCCAATAAGGATAATGAGGAGAGGAATGTTCCTTCGTCTAGGGCTTGTAGGGGGCACAAACGGTGTATCTCACCCTTAAAGAATTATGGCAAAACGCAGTTGCTTAAGAAAGCATAGATATGCTTTGAGTTTGCTCCAATTGCTTATTCATCTAAACTCAATGAAAACCTCAAATGAATCTATATCCATTTTATCTTACAAGTTGGACACGTAAAGAATGTCATAAGATTTAATGAACCATGAGTGCCTGATAAGCAAAACGGTAAGCGAGCCATTACACACGTTTAATAGCACATTTCACGCCTGGGAATTGAGCTTTTGCATACGCAACAACACAGCATCGTACCCTTATCAGGATACGTAATAAAATTTGATGCCATTGTATACTATATTTCTGCTGAGTGTCCTGCAACTCATTTTACGTGACTCTGACTAGCAGTGGGATTTCTATTATATCGGTGACCTTCTATGGTCAATGTGTCGTATTGCTATATTTTTGTTAAATATATAGGATTCCGTAGTAGTGTGCGAGTATACGAAAGGACGAATTCGTTTCCAATGAATATAAGAAACGGTCTAAGCTCAAGGGAATCTAAGATTTATTCGTTCGGATCTATTTGAAAACAGCAAAATATTTGTATCTTCGGGATATGGTTTTATGACAAAGGAAATAAATTACCGTCATCGATTACAAAGATACTCTTTAGAACTTGTATATTTTTTTTTGTGTTTTAGGTGCGATTTGTATCTTGGGGAAGGTTTGTTTTGATATGAGGACGAAAGCATTAATTTTCCTTTGTACGATGGATGGAGGTGATTTTGTGAATACACATACATACGTATGTACATACAACATCTACCTATACATATACCATCACACATACTCGTAAATAATATGAGAGTAACCAGCAATTTTTTTTTGGAAAACTGACTGAATTTATCTAAAAAAATATGCACAATCAATAAGGGGTACAAGCAGCGATTTGACGAGTTTTAGATTAGTTTCTACAGGAATTAAATTGAAGAATAGCCAAAACTTTCGTAAACCGCCGTAGATCCGTCCAGCAGTATGATTTAAATGATTGCAAGCAGAAAGGGAGCGATTCATTTTAAAACCGAGACTGTTGACTGTATCCAAATATATTAGTTAAACATTAGACAGGAAAATTAGTGGAAAATCTAGGCTGATCAGACGTACTCTTTTTTAGGACAAAATACTCTTTCGTTTACATAGATTTACTAATTCTCTCTTTTCCTATATTATGGTTAAAGATACTCTTTTTGTTTAGAAATTAATAAAATTGTATAAAAAAACGATCTTTCTTTTGCTCTTTGTCGGTCGCCCTTTGTCCAAAAAACAATAGGTGATGTAAATAATTAATATAAGAATATACACATGTAGGTACAAAATATTTAAAATATTTATTCAGTAGACTACACACTATGATTTTTGAAATGGTATTCTTGCTAGAATGATGTAAAAATGACAGTGTGTATCTTGGAATGAAAAATGGCGATTGGAAATTATGTGGATTTTGCGGGAATGATTTTCCTGGAATTAATACCGCAAATCCATAGTCAGTGCCTATAGCCGACTATAGTAACAGCCGGCACTAAATAAAAATGCCGGCTATAACTTTTCGTTATTCTTAAACACATTTTTGCCTGTGTATTAGTTAGTATCGACTTTGGTATGTTTTTGTAAAGTGATTTGAGCGAACAATCCCAAACGTCAAAATATTATTTGAGAAATTAAGAGCCGATTATAATTATTTAAAGTGACGTTTGGGTCATTTTAAATTTCGAGCCGGCTATATGCTTAAAGTCGACTATAAGGTAACTATGAATAGCAAAAAGTATATTTTAGGCTATGTACGTGAATAGATTCTTTTCTTATCGGCTTATCTGACTATGAATTTGCGCCATAGTGTATAGCCCAGAATGAAATGATGAGAAATGACAGCCTAGGAATGTCGTTTCAATAATGATAGTATGTGTAGCGGCGGGTGCCATCTATGACGCTGATTACACGACTCTTTTTTTCGTTTGTTTCGTCTTTTTGACAGGTACGTATGATAGTGAGTACACGGTTCTGATGTTTATTGAAATTCACATTATATTTGGGACGGGAATAGTAAAATTTCAGATGGAATCAAACTAAATGTACTTATTATGGAGGATAATAATGGCGTGTTTACTAGCAAATGTGAAATGTCCCTCAGTTTAGCTCTAAAATCAACTTTAAAATTCAGCATTAAAATTTCCTACTTTGTTTTTGTTGTCAAACGAGAAATGCCAAAGATCAACCGGAACAAATCTCAGAATTTTCATTTCTGCTTTTGTTATTTCATTCTCCTCCCTTTTCTATGCCCCTCACCCTATCTGTCAAAAAGACGAAAGACGAAACGAACGAGAAAAAGAGTCGGGTAATCAGCGTATATAAGACGAATGGGAAGATTCATTTTTAGGGTTCCGTACTAACTCCAAAATGTCTGTCACGATAAAAACTTCAAGAACCAAGAACGTATAAATTTGGCAGAATTATACACTACGGTGGTCTTTATATTTGAGACTACTTATCACTCAAAGACATTGTGAAATAACTATACAGGGTTGCGAAATGTAAACTCGAAAATAATTCTCATATTTGCTAAATTTTACAGAACAAAATTCAGCTTGTTACATTGTTCTGTCATCAGGATTAAAAAAAAATCAGCTTGTAGATATGTAGGTACTGATGTTAACTGTGTACACCTTATTATTAATAAAAAAATTTACAGATACTCTGAGTTTCAAAAATATCTGGTCACCCTAGGAAAATCCTGATATTCATACTGCTTTTTGGAGATTACTATCGATTGACATTTATTAGGATTAAGTGTAAAGCCATTTTTCCCCGACCACTTACATATTTCGGACAAATCTTCATTTATACTATACACAAGATCTTCAATTAATCCAACTGGTCTGGACATGTTCACTTGACTATCATACTTGAGGTAGGTCATTTATGAATAATCAGAACAAAAGAGGACCTAGTATTGAGCCTTGAGGCACTCCTGCTTGCAAAGTCCTATGTATATTCAGAGAAGCTAGCACCAACTACAATACAACCCATTGACGTCGATTTATCAAATAATGTTTAAAGATGCACACCGCTCTATAGCTAAATCCAAAATATGAAATGTGGAGTCATCTAAGAAAAGTGAAATTAAGATCTTTCGGATCATGCTTATTATACTACACGTCTTTCTCTCCGACTCCAATGCAGCGATGGTTACTCCATAGTTTCTTTGAACTTTGATTTGCACTCAGTTATTACGAGTTGGATTGGAACATTCTTCCATCTTGAATACGTATGCCGATTATGGAATCTGGCGGATCGTACTCCCCGGGAGTACATCTGATCCGCATTTCATCCCAGAGCCATTACGGAAACCGTCAGATGAACTGCTTTATCGTTCGGCAAACTGCATTATCAATTGCGAGACCACGTTATCAATTCGCTGTCCAAATTTCAACTTTTCGAATGACAATTCATACCAAGAAGTGCAAAAGTGTACATTACATTAATTTCTTTATTTAAATAAACGAGTCTCATTCTAATAAGTCCATAGTTATTAATTAGGGAACTTCAACCAAACAAAAAAAAAACATGATTGCACTTCAATGCAATGCAAGCATCCCATTTATTTTTTTTATTATTATTTTTTTCCAAGCAAATACTTGAAATACATTAACTCCTTAATTTTCCAGTAATTTTCATTTATTTTGTTTTTAAATTTATTTTCCATGTTTAGAACTAGATCATTTGTGATTTTTGATTACATTCGCTTGCCATCCGCAGGTATTTTCGCGCGAATGCGATTCGTCAAACTTTGTATGGAGTGCGAATGGGCTGCGTTTTCGGTAATAACAATTTTTTTTACCGACAACCGTTCACTTTCTTACCGACGTTTTCAGTAATACGAAAAACTAAAAATTAAGGATAACTCCCGTCGCATCTGATCCGTTGGATTCCATAATCGGCATGATAACCTCCTGCGAATCTTAATTGCATTAAGTACCTCCAAGGTAAACCATGGACAATTCTTGTTACGTAGTTTTTAAGGGTACATGCCTATTAAACAAATCAATTAATAAGAACTGCATCCATTTATATTTGCGGCATTATAACAGTTATTCCACGGTAGCAGGTTTGCATCCAGTTCCAAACCAGCATGGTATTGCCAGACACTTAGTTGGTGTCAATTTATTTAAGTTTCCTAAAGAGTTTCGATGGTTGGATGCTGTGGAAATAGGGTGGGCACTGACTGGCTTTAACCTGGCAAAGGACAGTGTTATAACTGATACTACACATCAGTTTGTGTTTATTTTACCTGCAAGTGGTAGCAGTAGCGATACCGGTCGCTGCTCACTCGGGCTCGACTTGCTAAACTTATAAGCGCGAGTGCTGACCAAGATAAGGATTTCCATGAATTAGTCAGGGCCTGGGAAAAGAGATGGTAGCGGAATACAAGGATCTGGGCCTCCAGGTTGTGGGTTGTGCGTAAGGTTAACTACCTACCTAGGCACTTAAGAAAAAATTATTCCGAAACAACCAATGGCATTAAAAATTGGCAGATCTACTCTCGACAACAACGTATAATGATATAAGGACAACGACTTTCGAGTCTATACGTGGAAAGTTCGTATACTGAACGATTCCAACCAATCAGGGTTAGTGCAAGTGGAAAAAGACCTCAACCAACTTGGATTGCGGAACAGCAGCTAGTTAACTGGATAACTGGAAAGTGTTCTTGGTTGAAGCACCACCTAAGTAATTAAAGAGTATTATTTTCATGGCTTAACTATTGTCGTTGATCGTGGATCTGTTAAGAGATGGTTGTTCGTGGGTTGCTATCAAAGTATATCTAATAATGAGTAGGGAGACTCTACACATATGCAACTGCTACTAGTACACAGCAAAGAGTGCAACAAAAACATACAGTAAGTGCTCAAAAGTATTGATTTCAACTCTAACTATGATTGCATGTAATAAAAAGAGTCAGCAATACAATTTTAGCAACACCATCACATGCCGCTACCTGCGTAAGATTGATTACATGTTATAGGTACCTGGGCAGTAGAAAAAGGGATATATAAGCTCGGTAGAGCTCTCATGTTCAAACCCACCTATGACAGCATTTGGAGAGATGAACGGTATAGAGCCATGTCTAGTTTTGACATGCCTGCCAAACCCGTCCGCCTGTGCAGGATAACAATGGAGAAAGCTCGCTGCTCCACCAAGATTGGTAATGAGCTCACCTAGACCTTTGATGTTTCAGACAAAGTGTCATCCGACTTTTTCAATTTCATATTTGAAATTATTGTTGTTTGAAACTCACAAGCCAACACACGAGGAACGATCTTTCAAGAGTCCGTTCAACTTCTTGCATACGCCGACGATATTGACATAATTGATAGAATAAAGCGAGCTGTCACCGGTGCGTTTGCGAATTTAAAATGGGCTTAGCGGTAAACGAGGGCAAAGCGAATTGGACAGAAGTTACAACTGACAACAAGTTACAACTTTGTGGTAGTAAAGGACTTTGTATACCTCGGCTCTGCTATAACATCAAAAAATTACATCTCATCAGAAATCAAATGACGGATTACTCTTGCTAATCGCAGTTTCTTTGGGCTAAGAAGGCAATCAAGTAGTAAAGTCCTTCCCCGATCGACTACTTATCATTCCAGCGTTGCTATATAGAGCTAATGCATTGAGTTTATCGAAAGCGGATGAAGATTTCCTTGGTCGTTTCGAGAGAAAAATCCTTCGTAAGATATTCGGTCCCGTTGGCCTTGACGGGTTTTGAAGGAGAAGATTCAACACAATTTACGAGCTGTGCAGCGATATCGACCTGGTTAAAAAACTGCGTATACGCCCAGTATACGCAATGGCTAGAATATTTAGAGCGAATAGGCATCAACGGCCCGCAGAGTATTCGGATCCAACCCGTATGGTTAGCGCAGCAGAGGATGATCTCGCAAAAGTAGAAAACAATTTCAACCAACTTGGGGTGCGCAACTGGAGGCAGTTAGCTAAGAACCAGGCTAACTGGAAGGGTTGCTGGTTTAGACCTTGGTCCACCCCGGACTGAAGCGCCACCTAAAGTAAGTAGGTAGGTAATCTCTTTTTTCGGAGCCGGCACAGAGACTGCTCCACGCTCATGGAAGCTCTGACCACGAATGCTGGCATACCTAACGTGAGCTCATCAGAGATCACGTTTCATATAATTCCATTAACTCTTGGGGTTGGGAGTTCCGCTTTTCGGCTAAATTCCATGAGGTTTTACATTGCAAAACTAATTTCGCTTTGACTAAACGATTGAGGTAGGCCTTAAGCGCAGCCTGACTGTCTTCAGATGTCAATACTGCTCCCCTTCCACCTATAGCTTTTAGTATTGCATTATGAGTACTAAAGTATTGCATATACATAAGTATATAAATGTTCATGTGTGCATTTGTTTTGACAACGGCCTCATTATGTAGATTATTATCATAGAAGAACCACCCACCCACAGTCACGGGATTTTTTGGCGCCAAAATTAACAATCATCCACGTGCTATTGCGATGTTCCTGCGATGTTTCCCCATCCATGTCTAGTCGGCTTTTCAAAACAAAAACCATCTGAACATAGTATAGACAACATTTAAGATTCACGTTATGCTCCCGATACGCTGCACGCAATACGCATGCTCTTGGTGTCATCAAATGTTTACATTTTCCCAGCTGGCTGAATCATTTTCCTCGAATTGTGGGTTAGCATTTTCCTCTCAGTTAACCACGGTACTTCGATGGGTTTGAACGTTCTCGCGGAATGTTCTAGGTACCTACGCTCAGTAAAATATTCTTCTAACCGTTTTGGGCGGATTACCGTACGCATCTGAGAATTTGACCATATGTTCCACAGTTTCCTATTTTTTTGTTTTAAAATGTTTTCGTCTTCTGAAATCTATCGATTGAATTAAAAATAGCTAACTGATTTCGTGATAAAAGGGAATCTCTTAATTTTGTTACACAGTGCGGATGTGTGCCCCTGAAGTGGAAAGTTTCGCGTAGTAATTCAACAACAACAAACTCGCGTATAATGAATGAAAGTTGGCGGCTAAATTACAATGTAAATACGAAAGTTTCTGCCCGTTTTAGAGTTTGTTTCATTTGAATTTTACCAAATTACTTGATAATAACTCCAGTCAAGACACACAGACAGAGTTCTCCAAGATCAATAAACATTCCTGTTGACTCAGAAGGAGGTTACATCTTAGGTCGCCGCTGTCTCCTGGAAGACAAACTGAAAGGTGAGTTGCTGTTTCAATATTGGCGAAAACTAATCCTTTCATCTTCTGCTAAAACGAAGGCCTAAGGTTTATTTTTATAGAATAACCGGCCCGAGTTCAAATCTATTTATGAATACGTACTGTGTAGCCATGTGCAGGTGTATTAATAATGAACGAGAAGTGCGGTGTTAATGTTAATGATTTACGAACAGTGTCGTTTGATATTTCAATATTGCTTGAGTGCTTGAAAGGTGGTCGGTCGGTCGTACAAATTCGAGCAAATAAGCATGAAGTGCAACGAATTTCGCGAGGCGATGTGGATTAAATGTAATTTGTGCGCCAACACGATGTTGGTTTGTAGTCATTGGTATGACAAGTGCTGCTTTTATTTGACATTTGTGCAATTTGTTTTTATTTGAATATCAAACAAGCAATTTATAATTCAAGAATTGAATAATTAAACATGCTGCAGCGTTTATTTGGAGAGTATAAGTCCATATAAATTATTAGATTAGAAGTAGTCTTCGTTTGAACTGCAGAACCGATGGGCCGACATTATGAAGTCGTCGTTGAATTCTACTCGTATTGCTGAGCAAGCTTGGAACATATTGAAGCGAATGGGTTCTTTTATGTTATGGTTTTTGAGTTATGCTTCATTTACTTTCTTCTGGTACCATTTGACTCCGTCACATTTCTATCTGATATTGATATTTGTTAAGAAACTTCTGCTGTTTAATTCGAATCTATAAAAAACTCAAGTTGAGAATATGATCTTCGGGTGCTGTATGGAATGCGTGGGGCAAGAAATTGCCTGTCCGATTCCCACCCAGAGCTTGATTACATGTGGCAGTGGTTTTCAATTTCTTCAGAATAACGACCCCCTTGAGCACATAAAACAACTTAGCGACCCCATTTGAAATTGAAATTCAATACTATTTATTTTTATTATTATTTTATTATTATTATTTTTACTGCGCATTTGTCATGTTGTGCCTCACAATACCGAAAATTGCATTATGGATCACTTTTCTACAAAAAATGGTGTTTGAATCGAGAGATCAAACATTGAATGTTGGTGTTTATATCCATAATAGAAACCTAACAAAATCGCCTTATAAGCTACTTTTCCGACGAATTTGAAGTCGACAATAAGCGAAGGTGGATACCCTTAGCCTTAGGATAGCCCTTTCTTGATACGAAACGCTAAAAATGGAGTTCCAATCGCAGTGTATTGTCATTTTCTGGATGAAAAGAAGGAACTAATAGAAAAAAGAAAACAATTACCCAGAACTTCCAAGAGAAGCTCGCAGGTTATTAATACAATTCGCTTCATCCTACCTTTGTGATCTTACGTTTTCTTCAATGCTGAACATTAAGACTAAGGCCAGAAACAGAGTGGAACCGGAAGACGACTTAATCGCTTGCGTTTCCACTCCACGTTTTGACAAATTAGTCAATAACACAAGCCCACACCTCTCATTAATATAAATAAAACAACAAAAAGTAAAAATAAAACTGAACTTCATGTTTTTATTTCTGATTTTGAAGCTCGCGACCCCTTAACATTAGCTTTGCAACCCCCAGGGGGGTCGCTATCCACACTTTGAAAAACACTGACTTCCGGGATCATGTTTTGTAGAACAATGGACCAGTACTGAGTCTGAGTACTCGTACTAGATGTTCAAAAGGAAAAAAATCTTTACGGGCTTGGGATTATTATTATTCACCCCTATCATTAAATCCGTCGGGCGGAATGATTTACGAAAATTCGAAAATCGGTATCATTGAATCCGTTCGAAGGGAATCGTCCACTTGTCGGTAATGTGAACAACTTTTCACTTGATCATTGAAAACGAACAGATCGAATCTCTCCATACAAAGTTTGACGTTTCAGATCCGCGAGAAAATCGTTGCGGATCTGGTGCTTTTGCTGTGGGGTTGGCTATAATTTTTGTTTACTGCCAAGAACTTTGAACGTTGAAAGTGCAGAAACAAACAAGTGGAATCAGAAACAGTGCGGCATAACATCCACCATTAGATCGATCTTATTTTCGGCCAAAACTAAGACAGAATGCAATGCAAATGGGACAGAATTCCAATCTTCTCATGGTGTTGTCACAAATCGGGAAGGATAAGTGTGTATAAATGTTCAAGTCTGGACTCGACGCGTATCGTCAAAAGTCTCCAAAGTTATGTAAAGGGAATCAAGTTGTCGCATAACTCCGCTTTTCGAGATCAGCCCCAAGAGTAGTTTGCAGATGGAGGATCTAGAACATACGACAGAAGTTCAAAAGAATGGTATTGGCACAGAGTTGACCTGGTCACTGCGAAAAACTTTTAATGTTGAAAGTGCAGAAACAAACAAATTATGAACTAACTTCAGGCATACGTAGAATACACAGATCATTACACAAAACATGCGACCAAAACAAGGATATTTTAATGGAAATAAATGTACATACTAAAAACTTTGAACTTTATAAATGAAATAAATGAAACATGACATTGGAATGCAAAATATTGCAAAACACAAAGCTTAACGTAAAACCAAAAAACTATTTATTTATAATATTTTATTCTTTAGATTTTTGTTTTCACACCACAATCGCCTTTTCAAGTGTCAAATCAGAAAACATAAAAAGAGATGTAGATAAGTTAGTGTATCCGGCGGATTTAATGATCACGACGATAGGTGAATGTGAACCAAATGAGTGAAGGCAATCTCAGATCCGTCGGATTTAATGATAGGGGTGATTATTATTATTGAAGGGTGAGAAGCACCGCGACCTTAAGATCTATTGTGCCCCCTACAAGTCCTAGACATCTCTATCGTCATTATTCCTATTGGAATCGGTTAGAGAGAGAGAGAGAGTTTCACTTACACCTAGCCTAGCCCAGGTGAGAATTCCATTGGTCATAGCACCTCCTCCAGACCAATTTCACTGAGAAATCACCGCAGGAGATTGGGTGCTATGAGTGGTAGATCCTCTGCTGTAATTTGGTATAAGTATTTACCCAAGCACTTGAATCTTTTCTTGGTTAATGCCCCCACATTCCACCAGTATGTGTTCTGGAGTTTCACTGGATTCATTGTAAAACCTGCACGAGTCGTCATCTGATGGACCTAGTTTCCCGAGATGTCTCCTGAGTTTATAATGCCCCGTAAGAAACGCAGTCAGGATGCAGAGTTTGTTTTCATCAAGGCTAATGCAAGCTTTGAATCTCTTTAAGTTGTAATCCCCCAAAAGTTTCTTCGCATTTCTTACACCCTGAGTTTTGTCCAGGACTTAGTCCTGTTTGTCTTCTCCTCTTACCCGAGCTCCCCTATGCCTCAGAAGGGTTCAGGGCCTACAAAGGGTATGGAGGCCCCTTTCCTGGAAAGTTTATCCGTCTCTTCATTACCTTCTATCCCCAGGTATTCTGGTACCCAGAATATGTTGACGTGCTTTCGTTCGCTCAGTCTATTTAGTTTATCTAGGCATTCCCAAACAATTCTAGATTTGATGATCTAGCAACCTAACATCGGAGTTTCAGTACTTTTTGTGGTCTCGAACCTGGGAGCATTGATTCAAACATATTATTACCTACAGCATTATTGTACTGTACCCGAAATATAACAAAAAAAAAAAAACTTAACGGACTTGCGACAGAAAAACCTTCCAATGTTTTCGATCGCAGACACGCTCTTTCCAGTTCCTTTTGGACCACATTCTCATAAAGCTCGCATCTTAATTATTTTTAAAACATTTTTATTGCTCCATTTTCAATATAAACTTACATACTAGACAAAAATACTTTAATCTAATTTAAGAACTAACAAAAATGACTTAATACAGCTTACTGGCTCTTAGGGGGTACTCTAGGATTAACACTATTGTTACAAACTAAACAAACTATACTACGATTAAGCTAAATTTACACATATTTGATTCGAAGAAAAGTTTGTTAAATTTGGATACTTTATCCATTTTTTATAATTCTTAAAACTATAAAACTTAACCTACCTAAAAAATACCCTAAGCTTAACCTTAACTAAGTGCAATTAGGGGTTGTAAGCACTCATTGCCTCGTGCCCCGACCCGAGTGGTCTCAATACTGATTGCGTCTTCGAGTGCTTGGCTGTCGCCGTTACGACGCCCCCTCGCGAATCTGAGACCTGAGCGAGGCCGTAGCGTCGGTCAACTCTCGCGGACGTTGCCTCGTAATAGCGGGCCTGGCTGCTCCACGAAGATCTAGGGGAGCTAACCTATTAGATAACTAAAGTAATTTAAACTAGGATGTTACAAAAGTAACCCACCGACCTGTGAGAGCGCGTAATCGGCACCCTCCTCCTGAATAAGGCACCAAAAATCGGCGTGTTGCTTTTGTGTATCTATTTTATCCCGGTTCGCAATTGCGACACTGAGTATAGTTGATAGTTGATGAAAATAAGTTGAACAGTTTCAGAATACTCACAAAGATTTTTTTGACAGTTCAGGCTCTGCTCTGAACTAAAAAACAACGCCTATTATAGAAATCTTTAAATTTAAGTTCGGGAGTGACTTTCTGATTGTTTAAGAGTGTTATTTTTTCTTTATAATACAATAACAACTAAAGCTATATAGAATTAGTTTAGCCTGGATTGTGGGAAACAGTTGTCCAAAGAAAAGATAAACCAATTCTTAAGCATGTAAGAATGAAGAAGCTTTATTAAAATACATATAAGAAAAAAATTAGTTTTAAGAATACAATAAATGAACATAAAATTCTACCTAAAAATTTAAGGTTTTCTTCTTTTCTTTTCTCTATGTCTTCGACCGTTGACGTCTGCATTTAAATTCCTATTTTCAATTTGTTGTCAGTGTTCAGTTACGCGGTTACCTTGTCGTATTCAGTGCTGTCAGTAGCATGGATAGTTATTGGGTGTAATGAGCTAATATGGGATTCACACTAGCGTCGAAATGAGGTAATTTCGAGTTTCAAATAAAAAGTGTTCATACTTACGCTTGCTAATTTCGTGAATCGATGCATTCAGTTCCGCCATGTTATAAAATGTTTTAATATTAAATTATTTTTTTACATAAGTATAGGTATAACGTATAGTAATAATAATAGTTGGATGTTATTTTTAAACAGTTGGGTAGATAAAGTCGACTATTATATAGCCAACATTGGATAGATGCCGCGCAGCCTCGGGTTAATATGTTAAAATATCACTTTTCGGGTGGGTTTTGCCACTCCGGGTATATCAACAATTGTCAGGCACTCGCGTGGATATCAAGTCGACTATAGAGCCAACTGTAGAAAAGTGCCCCAATGGGCGCGGAGCTCAAATAAATGGAGATATTGTGTATGTTCGAATCCTATGGCCGACGCTCTTTGGCTCCACATGCAGTTGATCAGAGTGTCTCTACGCGGCGTACAACTTCAATTTCTTTTTTTCAGATAACATCCCATATTTATTAAACCACTCCATGAGATATTTGTGTTTTGTATGTTATTCCATTATATTTTTCGTTTTTATATCACTTTACTTGTGCTGAACGCGACCAGTAGCTTTGACAATTGTAATCTCAACCACATACTAAAAATAACTAAATAACTACTAAACACTAAATATCTCCTAAATTAGCGATATATTTTTTTTTTAGTACTGAATAATTTTTGTTTTGTGTTTAGATCACAGAGATCAACCCGTTGTTTAATCTTTGCGCAACGGATATCGTTAATATTCCCTTATTAATTTGTTCTGTCATTGTCATTCAGAATCATTCAACTGCATTCAAATTAAGTTTGTTCGATTTTATTTTCACATAATTTTGAACGAATTTCAACGAAATTATGTTGAAATGAGATAATTTCGATATGTCAATTCGTATGGGAAATTATCTCATTTCGAGCATTATTTGGAAATTCGCAACGAAATTAGCTGTTTTGCACTGGTGTGAATACCGTTTAAGCCGCAGTAAATCAAGTGCTTCCAAATTACGTTCGGGTAAATTTTATCGAAAAGTTTTATCGAAGATGTCGAAATTGACAAGACGTCAACAAAATTTCGTTAGAGAAGGATGCCTTAAAAGAAGAAAAGTTAAAGTAAAAAAAGAAACTTAATAGAAATTTCCTTTTTTTCCCAAAGAAAAATAAATAAATATGTACTACAACTGAAGTATAATTTATGTCACTGTGCCCAGTGCTGCTAGATAAGCTGCGATAATCGTTTTTTATGCGAACATTATCTTAGCCTATATAAGATACAAAAACACACCTTTTGTTAGATACCCTCCAAAATCTTTTTAAGTCATCGTGAAATAAACAGTGCTACCAGCAATGTATCGCTAGTTCACCGTTTACACTCGTGCATATCCTCCTTTTATAAATGTGAATATGCTGCTATTTTGTTTCACTTTTAAATAAAGAAATGTAATCAAAAAAATCACCTGCTTATCACAGTTTGAGTGGAGTTCATGAAATGTAAAATGTACCCTGTACATTTTTGCAACGAGTATTTCATTATAAATTGGAAACTCTTTTCCTGCCAACTTAACATAAATAAATTAACTGTTCTGGTGTGAGCCTATGAAAATTTGATGAGAAAAAACCAACCACTTTTCTTCACGGTCGATGCTCAATTGTATATCGTTTCACTTCGATTCCTTCGAAAAAGGGTATGAATCAATGTCCTTTTGCTGCTTAATCATCCGAATACTTTTACTTGTGAATTCTGGTTACGGACCAATTAATCATGGGCAAATTGCGTAGCCTAGGTCTTGTGTACAAAAGACCTTGCAAAGTGGCAACTTAACCAGACTTGCTCCTGGTGGAACTAACGGTGAACTCAAGGGGCACTGTATTTTAATTAACACGAAATGCGACGATGAAGATGGTATGGAAGGAAATTTATAAATCCTTTATAAAGAGGAAAATCTTATTCTCAAGGATGGAAGGTGCAACTTACATATACATATGTATTTTATTTATATATGAAGATTAGAACTCAGCGAATACGAGTACAAGCTGGGTGTATGATTTATTAAATTGTATTGCCTATATAATGCTTATGCGGATGTTTTTTTGTACGTTTTAGTAAACAGTATTTATTTTAGCCTTGGAAATTTATAATTCCACAGATTTTTTGTTGGTTTCTGAGCATTTCACCCCAATATCCCAACATTTGTTAGTGTTTTGGTGTTCAGAATCCATTGTCATTACGTTTTTTTTTGGAATATAAATAACGTTAAATAATATTTCTTTGTCAATCAATTTACAAAGCGATGGAAATTTCCTCAAATCAATCGATCAATCAATCAATCAGTCCCGGAAGATTTATTGAAAAGATTTTTCTTTTCCATTTGACATTTGTATATACCATTCATACTTACATATGTTTAAATATGTATTAACAGAGTAAATATTTACGAGGAGAGAAGTTGTATAAAAACTCGCTCAGTTATTACATTCACAATGGCAATTTTGATTTGTTTTTGATAGCCAATACTTTTTTTAATTAAAGATTTGGCCGTTGGCTGCGAAGTAGAATATAAATCCGGTGCGGTGCAGCGAAATAACTTCACGGGCATTTATTTCACATGGGAATTAATTTTACCTTAAGTGTGAAATAAATACACTTTTTTATAGGAATTAGTTTCACTTTAAGTTTGAAGTTATTGCTAAATAAAAGTGAGTGCTGGGTATTTAATAATTCAAAATTATTCTCTTGTGCGATTTATTCTGGGAAGAATTCCGTTATCTATGAGCATTATCAGACGGTTTTGTTTCTAGTTTTAAGTTCACTATCACTTTATCTAATACTCATAAACTAAAGATTAGATATTCAGTTTTTGAGTATTAGAAATTCATCGTTTTACATTTTTGAACATTAAAAATTAGATATAAGGGCAAGCAGAGTTGAAGCAGCTTTGAAAAAATTGGATAAGAAAATTTTGGAGATTTGGTCTTATGCCTCGGCACCTCACAAATCTTTGCAACCGATGCTACCCGATGGTAACTAAGCGAATGCAGGTACATATTGCTAGACATTGTCTAGTAGGACACCATGCTCGAGTTGTATTTTGCAGCAACAAGCACAACATATACATATACATTTTTATATATGTTCATACATTATGTATGTATGTACCTACATAAAGATTAAGTTCACCAGCAGCCACATCCCAATGAATTGGAGACTTGTCGACAAATAGAAGTGCAGGTGCACTGTTATGTTTTACTGTTGTATATTTGTTGGTTTGTTCTATCCCAACGGGAAATAAAGAGCTTCAGAAGTACTGTATAAGCGCATACGAAGATGCTCGAAGCGCTTCCTAACTATATGTCGCTCCGTATCCCTTTTACATTATGATGACCGCTTTTGTAAGCGCTTACGCAAAGATTACTACGAAGCACTAAGGCGCTGCTTGGAAAGCCAGATGTAAGCGCTTTCGCAAAGATAACTATGAAGCGCTTCTAAAGCGCTGCAGGGTAAGCCAGATATAAGCGCGTCCTCAAAGATAACTATGAACCCTTAAAAAGTAAAAATTAGTGGATTGTAATAATTATATTCATTAGAATTGTCTTACCGTACACAAAATTGTCGAATAAAACCACTGAAGAACACTTAAGACTGAAATATAATTTCCAAACTGAGCGCAATTTTTCAAAAATAATGTTACAGCTACTGTCTAGACAGCATTTGTCCTTCATTCTTCGCAATTTATACTTAGTGCTTCCCAGGAGCTTCCTCACAGTATAAACAGTAAGCATACTCACTGCATAACAATGCTTCTTATAAGCTTCTATATGATCTTATTGAAAGCAGTCCTTTATTCGACGTATATTTTGCACGAGGTGCTTCCACGAAGCTTCCTAGAGTTATGAAGAGTAAGCGCTCAATCTCTTCATACTTGAGAATCCTTCATGCGATGTATGTTTTGTAGTAGGTGCTTCCACGAAGCTTCCTAGAGTTATGAAGAGTAAGCGCTTATTCCCTGCATACTAGGGAAGCGCTTACTATTTTTCCCGCTGGGATGTTCTAAGTAAATTGTAGAGAATTTGTAATTAGTCTTTGTTTTGTCGTAACGTGTTGTGGATCTCTTGTTGTCTTTGTACTCTATCGTTATTAATTGTGCGTGTATTACTATGTTTAGTGTTTAATGTATTAATAAAGAAACTTATAATAAAATATAATGTTATTGTTTATTTGTTTAATCGGTCGCAAAAATCTGAATTCGTAACTCTCGCAGACTGAAATTTGTCTTAACGGATGTTTGCGGAGAAAGTGCAATGCATCGGAAACATAAGAAACACTGAAGCACTTACTGTATATCTGTCCTACAGTGGTAACCATTAGGAACAGATGAATAGGAAATTTCTGCTTTAATTCACACAATGAAGTTGCTAAATTTAAAATGCATAATCGCATCAAATTCCTGAATCTTTCTGACATAAATAACATGCACTGGAGAGTTGTGGACCAACTCTTGTCTTGTCTATCCGCCACCTTAACCAAACCTAATTAGTCGAAATTGTGATCTTTTGATTAAACTCAAAACCTTTCAAAATAGTTCTCGCTTCAATTTCCGATAGAGCACCATTCATTTCTTTGCAAGAAAGTTGGTTAAGTCGTATTTCTATGGTTTTTGGTTTTTTCTTTCACACCGTCTGTGCTAATATTATTATATCCTTTCAGGAAAAACACGTGGCAAATGCATCATGGAATCTAGAGTAGAATATCATCCCCAGGGTTGCGAACTACTTTTGTTATTCTTAAAGTTTAAATGAGAATTTTAAATATTTGCTTTGAGTTTTTCATCATTGGAAAAGGAAGTTTTATTTTCTCTAGTTTTCCACCAGAATGCTCTTTAGATATGTTTTCTTTAATTTAATTATCTGTGGTTTCATAATTTCGCAAAATAAACCTTCATACATACAGTGCCGTTCGAAAATGTTTGCGCAAACTATTTTTTTCGAAGTTTGGCGAAGTAGTTGCAATAACAACATATTCTGTGATGAGGTTTTATGATCGTAGACATTTACAAACGTTCCATGACACTTTTAAAGTCTTAGAATTTTTTACCTGTGGTCAAAGAAGCAAAATGTTTTAAGACCGAATAATGTTTTTTTTGGCTACCCGGTTGAATTTTAATACTAAATGAAAAATGCTTTTATTTTATTGCTTCAAATATTGTCCATTTAATCAGTACTTTGTTGGGCCTCCCCTCCTCTTGCGTGTATAACTGCTGTACATCTGCGATTCATTAATTCGAATAGGTTTTTCCATGAGAATACAGGTATGGTGTTCCAGAGCCGGATTAGTAATGTTTTAAAGATTTCAATTGACTCTAAAGGCTCCTTTGCAATGTTAGGTTTCATGATTGACCAGATATTCTCAATTGGATGGATACCAGCTTTGCACATCAATATTCTTTTCTTGGAAGCACTCTTTAACTTAACAAATAAAAAAATACATATGTAGATTTTTAACGTTAAAATCGTAGCTTATTTTACAGTTACAAATTAATATTTTATTTTAAAAAGAAAACAAGTTCATATTAACAATTTTGGCTGTATGGCAAGAAGCATTGTCCAGTTGAAAAATAGATCTTCATGCGTCATCGCCCTAAAACCTCTAGGGTGGAGGGCCCTAATCCATATTCTAAGAACCTTCATTTTTCAGTTTTGGGGGCATTCAGAGCTCAGTGTTCCCTTTGGTTCTCTTCGCGCAAGAATTCTCCCATCTCCAACATGCGGCTTGAACTTGGATTCATCGGAAAAGATAATATTGTTTCACATGTCTTGGGTTCAATTAAGATGGACTCCTGCTGAAATTATTTTTTGTTCAGCCCGAAATGGATAATTTTTTGTGTCCACTGTAGTAAGCCAATGCCGATGATTTTGGAGCATAAAAAAACGATCTTCCACTGGGGTCGTACTTTTTGGCCTCGCTGAGCCTTTCCTTCTGCTGGTAGTCCTGGTCCCACGATATTTTTTTTTAAATTCCATGCGACGAGCTCCTTTTTCCGCGCCTCCATTTGGTCGCGTGCCATGAGTATATGGAAAACTGTACACACGACGCGACGCCTCTTTGATCGCGGTCGCACGTGTGTACAGTTCTATTGGTTTTCTATATACTCATAGCGCGCGACCAAATGGGAGCGCGGAAAAGGAGTGTGTCTGGCATTGGCCTAAATCTTTCAGACATTTGACGGCTGCACAAGTTTAGACGTGACAGTTGACAGACACAAAATATTAAATTTGCACTTCGAACTGATTTTTCTCATTTTTTGGTTTTTTAATTACTTTGGTTCATCTTGTAAGCCGATCGCAGGCTAAATGCACTTATCTTTCATGATTACATCAATTTTTGTGCAATAATTAAACGACATTTTGCTACCTAGTGTTAAAAACATCACAACTCTCATAAATTCCAAGAATTGCCATCCGAAAGATTAAGAAAAGGTTTGAGCATAGTACTCTTTGTACATACATTATGTAGGTATATTTCACATGAAAGCTACAGCTCTGTCATCATTTGCAAGACAAGTTAGAAATATGGCGAGTATAACGATTCAATTCTCGATTTGAAGCCATCTTCAGAGATCTCATAATATTCAGTGACAGATAAGGCGAATAGGGAACAAAATAACTTAAATTCGTTGAACTTACAAACAGTCCTAACCTTCGAAACTACTTACAACTAGCGGTTGCTCTGTACAAAGCTGACGCAAGAGATCATAAAACACTCAATGGACATAAATATGGTGACCTCTTTCTTAGAGTGTGTCAAATTGTCAAATTTCAAAACAACATTACCGTTATTACAGTCAATTTGAAATTAAAATACTATAAAACTCAGAAGTAAGCGATAATGTATTGGGATTGGTTCTGCTATGCCATCACATACCTACATATAACGAAGTGCGTAACATAAGATACTCGTAATGTAACATCATAATCGACGTCTGAAACATCCTACTCATGCTCAATAACTCACGAGGCATAATAATACGCTGGAAGAACTCTTGACAATAAAATCAATACGGAATCCCTCCACACGTTCCACTACTGTGTGCGCGCAAACCATTGGCATATGAAATAATCAAATATTATTTTTTATGTCACATTGATTACGGACAGCATTTCTCTTAAACTGTCGTTGGCAAGGAAGTCTTCTTTATCTGAAGTTAGTTCTGTTTCGTTATTGTACGGGTACTCCTAGTCCTTCTCGCTCGTCGACCTTCAGTTTAGATGACAGAACCAGTCATACTGATTACGTTTGTGTGCCATTTCGCATTTAGCCAGTATTGCTTGTCGAAGGGGAACCACGCGTTTACTACCCACATGACTATATACACAGCATGGTTGCTTTGTTCATATTTTTTAATTCAATTTAAATGGCTCGCAGTTATATCTTGGCTCTGCATCCTCTAAGAGTGAAGTTGACAGCAGTCGTAATCGTAACCGTGTACATTCCACGAATAACTCAATGACACAAAATACTGCTGGAAATGTCAAACCTAGAGAAGCACCCTTCAGTTTTGCAATTGACATTGACCCTGCGTGAGTATATTTGCTGGTTGTAAGAGTGTAGGATTGAGGAGGTTTACGATGGGGTTTATTTTATGAACAAGAACATATCCAACTGGCACGTCAGCGGCATAAGATTGTGTCGATGTCAATGTTTTATGTATATTCTCTTCGAAGTGGGTATAAATTGTTTGCATGTTTTATGTAAATTCAAATCGACGACAGATTGAACTACACATTTAAATGTTCATTTGACAGGACAGATATGGGCTTATCTGTACCAACACTTAAGACCTGTTTGTTTATTGAAATGTGTAATATCGACTGCATGTTAGATTTTATTAAATTGAGCAGCAACCTTATCACTGGTGGGAGGATAGCTGTCAGTAACTAGGCAGTTCGGCTCGAAGGACCATGTAAAATCTACTGCTTGTTAGATTTTATTAAATTGAACAGCATCAGGCTCGAAGGACCATGTAAAATTTAGACTTTATTATGAAAAAAATAGACAATCGAACTGACGCAAATTTGTGAAAATTTAACACGTGCTCATAGCCTGTTTTTTTAACAGTTAGATGAAATCTTAGGAATCTTTATGGGTGATTTGATTCCTGTCTTTTTTCGCTGCTTTCCTCCAGAATCGCAGCCTTGACGTTTACCTAACTGAATAATGAAACGTTCATTGTTTTATTTTAGTACCTACAGGCTCCGTTCAGGAGGTCATACGGGTTCTTTTTAAAAAGGTTTTTAGCTAGTAAGTCCAATTCTTCCCTACTGGTCCAAAGTATGGTGGCCGGCCCTAAGCAAAAAATATAGCGTCCAAAAAAATCAGAAGAGTCCAAAGAACGGCAGGCACAGGTATCACAGGTGCAATGAGGTCATGTCGAGCTGATGCTCTCACTATGCGTTTGCACCTTTTTCCAGTTGATCTCTATATCGAAAGCTCAGCGCTGTGCAGTGCAGTCCGACTCAGAAATCCGGAGGCTGGATTGCTAGGCCATATGGTCGCAGTAAAATCCTAAATACACTTCCAAATGATCTGGTTATGTCTCCAATGGATTACAATATCCCCAAGCTATGTAACTTCAGGAAGCTCTTTGCTCAAAGGTATTCACCGATGGCTTGAAAATGAACTGCGGGCAAGGGGCGGGCATTTTATCGGAACAGCTCGGCATATCGAAATTCTATTGCCTACCGTATTTCGCTGGCGTCTTCCAGGCGGAGCTACTAGCGATCCTCAAGGCCTGTCACAACTTAAACGACCCAACACCCAAACACAACATCGCTATTATTACAGATAGTCAAGCCACAATTAAAGCCATAAACTCGGCAATCACATTTTCGAGATTAGTAGATCGATGTCAGGATAAGCTCAATCGACCCAACACCCAAACACAACATCGCTATTATTACAGATAGTCAAGCCACAATTAAAGCCATAAACTCGGCAATCACATCTTCGAAATTAGTAGATCGATGTCAGGATGAGCTCAATCGTCTATGTTATCTCACTCTTCTCTGGGTTCAACGACATAGAAGGAAACGAGAGAGCCGACAAACTAGCCAAGCGAGGGTAAGCCCTTAGCAGCTCACAAGCGGAGAACGTTCTTATTCGCAATATACTCTTACACTGCTTAAAACAATCTGCTCTCAGATGGACCAGTCTGACAAACTGTGTAACATCTAGAAAGATATGGCCAAATTACAACAGGTCAAACACCAATGAGCTGTGGGCACCGTAGCGCAAGTGGTTAGTGCGTCGGACTACTGAGCCAGCAGTCTTGGGTTCGAATCCCGCCGCAAACACCTAAAAGTTTTTCACAGTGCCCACCACTTTCGAATGTCTGACAAGCATCAAAGTGTATCATTTGTCACGATTAAGCTTCTCAACTCGCCGTTCGGAGTCGGCAAAAAACTGTAGGTCCCTTCCATTCGTGCAAAAATATAACACGCACACACAAATGGTTGCGAGAAGTAGGCCCAGGTTCACCTCGAGCTGTAGCGCCAACTAAGTAAGTAAAACACCAATGAGCTACTTCAAAGAACTCGCGTAGAAATCGCAATGGTAGTGGCAGTCAGTACAAGTGCACTGCCCAATAGAGGACCATGCAGCCAAACTAGCGATCGCTAGTTTTCTATGCAAATATCCGGCTCTAGCAAGAGCCAGGCAACGCATACTGGCCCTGGGCAAGACGACATTAAAGAGTTATCCGAGAAAAGGATAAGAGAAGTGATTCTTTTCTTAAACTCTTGGAAAAAAGAACCCTCGCACCATTACTCTTCCTCAATTTTCATGAAGAAATCAAAGTTGTTCTTATGTTATACTTATAAAATAAATTTTTATTTTTTGCTTTAATATGGAAAAACTTGTTAGTTTAGAATAACACAAATATATTACATTAGTCGAAATTCATATATACAGTCAAATATCTTTATAACGAACCTCCAAGGGACCAATATGTTTGTTCGTTGTAAAGAAGTTTAAGGCATATTTCGCTAGAGGTACTAGTGCGCCCGTGCGAGAACTCCCAACACCCAAAAGAAAAAAACCCAACACCCAAAATTCAAACTTCCCATTCAACATCCAAACTTCCCATATGATTTCCATTTGTCAACTGAATTCCAGTAAATCATACGGGAAGTGTTTATTCATTTTGGGTAAAATATTTGTTTTGATCGGTTTTTTAATTTTTTAAAATTTACAAATTGAAAGTGCAATTCGTCAGTGCTCCAGGAAATTTTCTCTCTTTTGACACCTCATTTGTTAAGATTGGTTGAGTGTGAGAGCCGCAAATGGTACCTATACTACAGAAATAATAAACACTAGGGTTCACTTGAATAGAGGCAACACTAAAATTTCACTAAACAGTGAGTTATGGCCAGGAAAATTGATACAAAACTAAAATTATTGATTGTAAACAAAGTTTCGGCATCTCTCCAGAGAACACACTTACAAAAATTAGTTTCCCTTAAAAAGTAACGGGATTTTTCCCAAAGTTTGTAAAAAGATTCGGAAAAGTATGCAATAAAATCGGTTCACATGAATAAAGGCAAAGGCAATAATTAACGAACATTTGTGCATTTTGATTTTATTTACTATTTTTTTTTAGTCAGTACCATAATTAGTAATTCAACAAAGAAGTTAGTAATGTATTTAGCCACTGTTTTCTGAAATCACTTCAAATATGCGGTCTGGAAGTGAGTCGTCTAAGATTTTATGTAATTAAGCGATATTTCGGCCCAAGCTTACTTAATAGCCCGGAGATGTAGTTCTTTATTGTCGCACTGCTTCCCCCTTTCGTATTCTTTGCAAGTTAGCCATCCCTAACCCTCCTAAGTAGGTAAATGTGGCGGCCAATTCATCATTTCCACTTTCAGGCTTACAATAAACAACTTTACTACGCGCGCAGTATGGATTGGTGCGTTATCTTGTTACAAAATCCGTGGCAAAAGTCCAAACAACTCGTTCAACTTAGGGAAAGCTGACTCCAATATTCCTTTGTAAGTAATTCCCGTCCTTTTAGTGCTCTGAACATTTATATGTATGTATATGATGATAGTATAAAATAAGAAATCATTTAATGTACCATTAACCTTATATTTAGTTATTCCACCTTTTGTTCTTAATGACGTCATCAATCTTGTTAGGAATCGAATAAAAAAAAAAAAATTATATTGGAGATTAATAAATCCGAATACCAGATGTCTTTTATTATACTTTCCAGTTGAGTAACAGATGTTGTCCTTGTCTATCTAATTTGTTGTCCCATGTTATGCCAACAGTTTTCTCTGGGCTTGAGATCCCGGCTACTACCAGGCCATGGAAGAGCAAGAATCCCCAAAGAATCCTTGTATTTTTGTACCTAAAATTAGAGTGCAGTAATAAAAGTTTGTAAAAATGTTACTTTACGGATACACAAAAGAAAAACTTACCGATATTGCTCAGTCTATGGGCAAGACCTGATTCGTCCGGAACCTCGATGCTGTCCGATCACTTATTGTTTCTCCGTTTGCTTCTGGAATGACCAGTTATTGTCCCCAGCATGTGCAAACCAGTTTTTTAAACAAATTCGCTAGATCAGACGCTGATCTCCAGGAAATGTCTTATTGGGTCTTCCGCTTCCAGCTTTCCGAGCAATAGAGCTCCCTAGCTGAACATTTTTCAAAATGTTTCGCACTCTACATTCATTAGACCCTAGTAGACGAGCAATATTGCGATTTGACACTTTTTCATTACGCAAAGCAACAATATACGCTTTCTCTTCAAGAGTCAACACCATTTTAAATCTTAGAGAAAACGAGCCCATTGTGACTTATTACCAACTTATTATTTTTTAGTTATTGCCAATATTTTACCCCTCCGTTTAGCGGTGACCCAAAAGGCGGTAAGTTATACTTTGTGATCTAGCAGACCACATTATCCATTTGCAGTTGTGGCTTAAAAAATCGCGGTATGGTCTATTCTATGTGTAAGATTAAGTGTAAAATCGGTGTATAGTAAAGTTTTTGAATTATGTATGTTTGTGTTGATAGATTCTTACCTTTATTGGAAGAACAAAAAAGAAAGACGGGTTTAGTTCCATACTGGTCTATGGTTTGATGAGTTTTACTAGCCTCTCCATCAACGTTATATGTTAAGTGTTCAGTTAAAATAAGAATAACTGACTAACTCTTTTTGGCAAGTAGGAATACAATGAGAATTTGTTGTAATGGAAACAAACAAATCTGCTATTCTATGGGCAAGTAGAAGAGGCCAGTAGTTGTGGTTTTTTGTTCTTACGAACTGTTTTAACTTAAGCATGGCTCTTGGACATCAAGCACTGGCTAGGTCGAGTATGGAAAAGAAGTTGTCAGCGTATATTGTTCGTCCTGTACCAAAAAACGCTATAACAATATCCATTACCACTCGTTTGCCCTGATGCACCTCTTTATCTTCATGGGGAGGTTTACCTGTGTAAATTTGATCCTGCAGTAGATAGCACGTATTAGAGTCATAAGCCCACCACACCTTGACACACTCCCACCCTCAATTCCAAGAAAAATCGTTTTTAATTATGTGGTCTGACAGACCACAACGCTAAACAACGTTAAAATTTTACTCCAACTGTATTTTTATTCCACGAATTATGGACAACTGTTTCAAAATATATCGCATTCGACTCGCTGCATCGAGTTTGACAAAGTCATGGCACCGTTTGCCGAAATATTTAAAAAAAAAAATTTTTAACACAATAAGTTTCAAAATGGTCTGACAGACCACAACGCTAAGCGGAGAGTTAACTAACTGAATATGCTTTTAAATTATTTCACCATACATAAATTGGCTCTCGTCGGAGAGGAGAGAATACAAATTATTGCGTATAAACGGGTCACCTGAGGTTGTGGTATCAAAACGGCGCCGCTTTGGGTCTCCTTTCGAGCGAAACCACCACTTCTACCTACCTTACCTACGTGCCTACGTCATTCCGAAAAGCAAGTTTGGCTTGGGTTAGGATCGAATAAAATAAGAAGCTTACTGAGGTGTTTGGTCTGGACTTCAGCGATAAATAGCACGGTTTTTTATAACCAATTTAAAATGAAAAATTTATTGTAAGTCCGAAAGAACTCGAAATGTGATGATTATGGACGGATTATGTTGTACAAACACCCCACTGGAGTACAATTAATATCTTCAATTATTGGAGGATAAAAAATAGCGATAATAGTCACACAATTTTAATGGACCACCCCGATGCCTTTGCTAAAATACCAAAAGTGGAGGGTTGAAAATATTTTTAAAAATCGAAAATACCCGTAAAATTGACCAATGTCACAATATAAAAAGAAGTAAATACAAATAGACATAATCCTGCTTGTGTGCTTTCATATGTGTGTGTATGAGTATTTCTATTTTTATTCACTGGCCAGTCCATGCCACGCCAAAACACCGGCCGGCAATGTACACACTCGTATGTCTGTAGGCATGCTTGTCTGGCATTTCCGAACCTCAGCGTAATAAATTCCTCAGCCATGGGTGTAAACAATGATTTATTGAACAATAAAACAACAGGATTTGTACTAATTCCTATTCGAATTAAAACAAATACGGAATGTCGATATATTCACACATAAAGGATTGAAAAGCCAAATAAATGAAAATGATTTATCTGTATTGCTATGTTTTTCTTAAACCGGAAGTGCATTTTTTTCATACAGGTTGTTAAAAAGTGACGTTTAATGGATATTTTGCCCCGATGTATTCGAAATCAAAGCTACAAGTTTATTATTTTAAATCCCATCCACGTGCGTCTCGCATCTCACATCTGTGTGAGTATCTCTTTTTTTGCATGACGCGGTCGATGTAATGTGACCTACATGTCGGGCGGTCACGCACGTATTCAAGTCGGTCAGTATTCGTAATCCGAGGGATTTCATTGTGTAATTAAATTGCATTGTTTACGTTAATGATGCAGCGAGAACGCTGCGTTGCATACTTGGGATCTGTTGGAGGTATATTTTGGGTGTTCTCACCTAATATTTGGTTCATTATTTCATAGCTTATGGATTTAGTCGCTTAGCCAAAGGGAAACAAATAAATAACATTATCTTACCATAGAACCACAAATTTAGGGTTTAATAAAGCGATTTAGGTAAATATAAATAACAAACTAATTAAATCAGCTACCATTTGATATGTTTGATTGTTTGCTTACACATTTAATTGGAAAACGTTATGAATGGCATAATATGAATATTTCGATGTGGACGTGGCACACAACGACCGTTTCACAAGGGAAACTTTAGCATTGTAATCGAATTTGTGGCGGGAGCGATGAAGCTGTCTTCGATTGTGATGAGGTATATGTACATCGGTATGCCACCCACAATGAAAGGAGATGGGGTAAAATTATATGGAGCTTGGGACAAGAGCGTTAGGTTAGGTTAGGTTGGTTGGCTATCCCCATCATGTGGTTGGATTCACATAGACATTTAAGTAGGTCCATTGTGTTACCAAATGGAGTCGATTATTCACGGTACTCCCCCACTCCTACTCCTATGTTAACAACACGCGGTGTTTCAAAGCGGTCACTCATCTAAGTACTAACCGCGCCCGACGACGCTGCTTGATTTCGGTGATCTAACGAGAACCGATGTTTTCAGCGTGGTATGGTCGTTGACAGGCCAAGAGCGTACATTAATGAAATTGGTATCAAAATAAAGCCGAGCTTCAGTACATTAAAACTGTGAAGTTTTATGAAAATCGTATGTGGGAATTTTGAGATTTTTTTGTGTGAAGTTCGTATTGCGGATAGATCTTCTGATGTTTTTGTCCGTTTATATGCATATAAAATCATAATATCATAAGAACCGTAAGACGCACATACATGTTTTTAGTATCAAATGAAAGTTGATTCTACTATCTTTCTTATGACCTGAAAATAATGTGTCTAAGATTTTCAGTTTTAAAATAATCAATTAATCTTTGAAGACTTTAAAAGTAAAGTATGTTTTTTTTGAAAATCACTAATTTCTGATAAATCTTTAGCGACAACATACCTTTTTTTGATATTTGCATTTTTCAAACTTTAATTTGATGTATAATAATTTAAGATTCAGCCATTATTAGCTAAGAATGTTAACTTTTTTGTAAACTCCAGCAGCACAAGATCTTGTCACAGCACCGTTTAAATTAGAACGCTTCGGTACATAATTGCTACAGTACAATTACATACATATAGGTACATAATAATGTACCTAATAAGAAAACCAATACAGTTGACTGCGCTTAACTAAAACAGAAATTTGCCACAAATTTTATTTCACTTCAGCGGTATTTTCACTTATACGGACTTCAGATAACTGAAAAATAGTTGAACTTAACCGAAGTTCGGATAACTGAAAAACAATTTCATTTATCCAATCCGAAAATCCAAGAAGCACTAACATTAAAGATTTGACAGCATTTTTATTTAAATAATAAATTTTTTATTAAAAGTAACCCAAAAACAAAACTACACCTGAAGAACTTATATAAATAAAGAGAAACAGAAAAAGTAAACTGAAATGCTTTCGAGCTAATTCTGGCGCGTTCAATAACTTTGTTTCATTTATTAATTTCGGAATAATTTTTTCAGTTAACCGCGATAACTACGCATCATATTTAAAGAGCGTAGCAAAACATATTTTATTCTTACATGCCTTCAGCGGATGCGATACTACGTCTGCAATATTGAACCTAGGAAAATTGAAATTCTTCTTCAATTCCAAACAACTTCGGTGATAACCATTTTTCATGTAAAATGAAAAATAAACGAGTTATTCAATAAACAAAAATTCACCCCCACCTCTTTTGGGATCTAAATCGAAAAATATCGATCCTAGGGAATCCTAGGAAAAAATTTATATAGACCAAAATTGTAGGAAATTCAATTCCGAACAACTTTGGTAAAGACCGCGGATGACGCAATATGGTTAGAATCCCGAAAACCGAAATGTAGACTGCCTGTGACCCAACGATTTCCGAAGGAAAATCCCTGCGTGGATTTTTTTCCGTGTCAGCCTCTTTTTTGATCTAATTCGACTGGGCTATAAGCGGAGTTATTCATATAAAATTTATTAAAAAATGCTCCATGCTAAATTCGGTGTTTTAATTAATCAATTTTTTCAGTATGATAAGCGGAGTCGACTGTACTCGTGTGTGTATTTTTCTGAACTTATAAGTTAATTTTATATTTTCTATTGAACATCTTTTAAGTTATAAAAATAAAATAAATATACGGCGTCAGCAGTCCTATACAGAACCAAGCCTAGCTTCTCGCAACCATTGGTGTGCGTATTACTTTCACGAATGGGAGGGACCTACAGTATTTTGCCGACTCTGAACGGCAAGTTGAGAGGTTTCTCATGACAAATGATACTCTTTGATTGCGTGTCAGACATTCCAAAGAGGTGGCAGCCGTGAAAAACTTTCTTAGGTGTTAGACCCGGGTTGGAATTGAACCCGAGCAGCATGCGCAGTAGTCCAACGCACTAACCACCACGGCCACGGCCGCCATGTAAAATACCATTTTTTTTTATTATGCACTCTTATGTAATGTATTTTTTCGTTTCCAGTCGAATGAGAGTAACCGCAAGTTGATAGGACTATTCGTTCTCGAGATATGGAGTTTTTTTTTAAGCTTTTTGGCCCTTTGGCCCCACTGTGCGTCGTTCCCTGCGTACACATTGTCAGATTTGCTCGGACAGACCAAATATGTTGTAAATATGCAATGGAACGCAAGCAACTGTCAATTTGCATTGGTTGAGTTTACTTACTTAGGTGGCGTTAAAGTCCGAGTTGGACCAAGGCCTAAACCAACAACCCTTTTCTGACAGACCGGTCTTTAGGTAACTGCATCCAGTTACGCACTCCAACTTAGGCTTAGGTCCTTTTCGTCTGCTGCACTGACCGTCCGGGTTCAAATCGAATAATATTTGGGCCATAGTGTTGATATCCATTCGCTCTGTATATCATAGCCAGGGATAGGATTTTGCTAACTTTGCCTCTTTTTTTGTTTTGCTTATTTGAAAGATAGTATCGACTTTACACAAACACGTTTCATGTCCTCCTGATTCCAAATATATGTATTTTATTTTGCCTTTTTTTGCCTTTTTATACCATTAGTGCCTTTTTTTGTCTTTTTTTGCCGTTATTGCCTTGCTCGTATGTATGCATGTTCATCTGTGCAAACATTATGCTTCTCCCTCACAATAGGTTATACGCATACTTGCATTCTTAGATGCATTACAATTTAAAACGTCTACTCGTTTCAGCTGAAGTAGAAAGGTAATTTAGCTCCTTCAAGGCGCTTCTAAGCCGGAGAAGATTATTACCAGAAAATTTCAAAAAGCTTTTGGTAGTTCAATGCTACTATAATAAAATGTGCATTTACGTTCCTTTTTTCCTGTTTTTAAATAAATGCCTTTTTTTGCCTTTTTTAGTCTTTTGTTTTGCCTTTTGTTTTGCCTTTTTTTACCTTTTTCGGTCCACAAAATCCTAACCCTGCTCATAGCCATCTTAAACGTCCAATGCGCAGTTTTGTGACCAGGTCGATGTCGCTGTACAGCTCCTATAGTTCGTGGTTGAACTATAGGAGCGTCTTTTCCTCCAAGACACATCAACACAAATGGGACCGAATATCTTAAGAAAGATATTTCTCGCGAACGACCAAGGATATCTTCGAAATCGCTTTCGATTAAGTGCAGAAGAGCAAAGATAGACAAAGTCCCTTACCACCTCAAAGTTGTAACTGTCTATCGTGACGATCTTTCCAATTCCTCGATGTAGAGGACGTCAACGTTTTCGTTGACAGCGGTTTTGCCCTCGCTTATCGCCGCTCATTATGGTTGAGTTTGCTCATTATTTTCTTTTAAAGTTTGTTGTGCATTAAACGTGCGTTTTAGCCCACATTTTTGCCGAGACTCGCCAGTAAAAAGGTTGCAAGAATAAGCTAATCTCATTTAGAAATGTCACAATCATCTGTTTATTTTTAATTTTTATACTTTATAAAAGTGACAAAAAAGCAATAAATTGAGTAAGTTCCCAACCTTACCGCTAGATAAATGAAGTCAATTAAAAATGCGTGCGCCATTTTCAGATATCTTATTTTATAGTACTTAACGCGAATGCTTGTACGACTTTCTGACTTTTTAATCACTGACTACGCCTTACGAGTGAAAAGTGTTTTCAAGTATTGCCCAACTGAAATGTCAAATGCTAAAAAAAGAGAACCAACCTACTCAAAATGGCAGCCGAAATAAAGCGTACTGTAGCAAAGTTTAAGATTTAGAAACTGATAAATGTATCAAGCTCAGCACATCTCTTCTTTTTTTTTTGATAAATAAATGGTTACATCCATTTTAATGTGTTTGACAGAACTTTACATTGACTCTGCCTCCTCTTCAAAAGAAATAAAAGCAAATCGTCAGTTTATTACAATTTGGTTATGTCTGGTTTATCTTTTCGTTTAATACTGGTATCTATGAACGTTGTGATAGCCAAGAAAGTAAAACCTTTCTCTTGTTCACATCCCAGCAGCAGTTTATCACTAATTTCAATGCAAACAAAAGTAGTGAAAGGCGCTTCCAAATGAAAAGACAAGTTCAAAGCTATGGCTGATTGCCTGTGGCAACCTTTATAAATTTTAACTGCAAACAGAGCTATTGACCGCTCTGTCAACAAGCAGAAAGCCTCTAAGGAGTTGTTTTTTTCAAAATTAATTGAAAATCATTCTCTACAGAATTTAATAAGGCAAATGAAATACGTCTCTAGACAGAGCAGCCCACTGCAGTTTGATCTCACTGACAAGTGAGTACCAATAAACAATTTTCACTCCAGAAATATCCTCGGGCCAACAAAAATAAAACCATCAAGTAAATATTTACGAATGAGACGTCGACACACAGCGTATTGCTATTGCTGTGCCTGTTGACTGAAATCAATGCATTTAAAAGCAAATAAATAATTGTTTAAAAATACCCGTACACCCGTTCTCTTATGCTAGCAATTTAAATTGAATTTTCATTTTCATCGGCGAGAATGTACTGTACATACATGTTTAATGGAACAAGGCTGTACGGCAACGTATGACAGTCGTGTGTGCTGGTAGGGACGACTTGTATGCTAATGAGTTAAATATTTTTCGGTTAAAGCTTTATTGGAAATTATATGAATTGACGTGAGACATGAAAGGTGTAAATCATCGCGGATCAGACTTTGAATAGAGGAAACCACGACGAGGAACTAAGTTTAGCAGATGTTGAAATTGACTTTTCATGTTGTCGCGAGAGTTGAAGGACATGGCAATCCCCTTTTGTGTGGGATAGTTTATTTCGATGAAGGATAATAGATTCAGAGTTTTACGACCGTTAGTGGGCTTTGATAGTCGTAACTTTTGACCAACTTTGGAAAAGTTAAACGCAGGCTGATTGATAGCCTCGAACGTTCTACACACATTTACACACAATAAATTTGGAATTTCATTATTATAGAATTTATTTTATTTATTTTAAAAGTTAATTAAGCTATTTTTTATCTTGTAAAATAAAAGTAAGAAAAGGGGTCTAAGCAACAAGTTGTTGACTGAAAAAATAAAAAGCTACTTTAAAAAGCTTCTTTGAAGTTCTGTGCATTGCTTGTAATAGAAGATATTTTCTTCAAATTTATCGACTCAATATAAGTACTGACAGCTTCTAGTACCTTTTTAAAATTATCTTTAAATTATGAGCTAGATTTCGTAGAGTCACTTGACAGAATTACCTGTAATAAAATTCCTGAATTAAATTATTATAATTCAATTCGATTTAATGTATTTGATTCAAATATGATACGTAAAATAGTACATATATCGATTTACAGTACAGTATGTACATATGTACGCTAGAAACGAAACAACCGTCGAAGCAGTGGGTGGAAGCCGGTGGTTCAGCGCCAAAGAAAGCAATGTCGATCGAATCTGTTGAGATGGTCCTGGCCAGCGCGTTTTGGGACGCAAAAGGTATCGTTAAAAAAGGCAGAACAATTACAGGTGAATTCTTGAAAAATTCGCGAGAAGAAAAAAAATCTCTCACCAGTACAATGCACCTGTACACAAGGCTGCGTTGGCGATGGGAAAACTGCGGGATTTGAGGTACGATTTGCTAGGCCATATTGTATTTGTGGGAAGCAATTCGCATCCAATAAAGAAGTGGAGAGGGCCGCAGATGAATATTTTTACAGCCTTCTAGACTCTCACTTCCGGGAAGGAATACTGATTTTGGAGAAATGCTGGAGCCAGTGTGTTGAAGTCAAAGGACATAAAATGTAGAAAAATAAAATCATTTCTCAACTGAAAGTCGCTGTCTTTCATTGTCCGGTCGAGAACTTTTCACTTTTCCAGATACATGCTAATTTCCTTGCTATAGCAGTAATTGTTTGGTGTTTCTAGTCGCCTTTTTGATCTTCAACAGTATTCCGCTGTTACTTATAATCTGAAATCAGTTGCACTTTTAGTTATCATCAATAAACATCCTATTTTCAGTAAACAGTCATTTTGCAATTTGCAATGAGTGCAATCTGTAATGAGTGCCATTTTCTATGATAGATCAACTGGTAAACAAAACAAACCCCTAGCTCAACAAAAAAGTTCATATTATAACCACAGCAGGGTCAATGACCCAATTTATGAGCCCACAAACAACATTTGGCTCCACAGTTCGGCCTACTCTTTCGACTAAAAGATTACAACTGTTATTGCATGGGTTGAGCTCATATCGACAGACAAAAATGTTAGAAAATCCACCAAAGGGACATCTGAGAATCATCTCATAAGATGAAGACAGGCTTGAGCCAAACCTGGCACATCTACTATGCTTGGCAAAAGTAACAGGCTGGTTTAGATACATAAGTCTAAGTACTTCATGTCTGTCAAGATGACCGCTCATCTCATACAATACAATCCTCAGAAATGGATAATTCGTGACTATTACTAAGACTTAGATAAGGTAGCGCGAGAGTAAATTTATAACGCGCACAGGGGCGAATAACTCATGAGAAGATATTTGGTTGTAATGTCGTAAAGGGTTCTGAATGACATATTTTCTTACTTTTACTCACTCGTGTACTTTCTAGTCTGTCAGAGCACTAAGACTCAATGATTTATCTACGGTACTACCGAACAGGATCCCCTATACGTATAATAAAGCCCTAGATGAAGAACGAACCTTCAACCTCTGCGTGGAAAGCTAGTGATGTTAAGATATTTGACTGCCATAAGTAGACGTTTGAGCGATGGAATAGGAATCGCATGGCAGGGTCTGGTCCTTAGACGTTTAGATGTAAGTTAGTTTTAATTAGTTTTATTTAGTATTAGTTAGATTTAAGTTCTTAGTTATAAATTTTATAAAAAAAAATATAACAGGCGTGTTTTTTTTTTAGACTATATAGAGTAAACATGTTTCAGCAACATGTTTTCTATATAAAATACAACAAAACCTTAAACTGGATAATTATCGAAGCTAAGATTTTGTTGTATTATGCATTGAATTTTTTTTTATTATATATAGGCTAAATAAAAACACGCTTAATAATACATTGAAAGAGGTTTTTTAAAAAAATTCCTAAAATCAAATCAGAAATTAATATTTAAAAAAAACCCATTGTATTTTATAATAATTTACTTAAATATACATACACAAAAAAAAAGACAAGTATTGAGTGCCATTAAGGCCATAAACTTTAATAAAATAAAATAATATATATAGTTTTTAAGTTTATTTAGGCTAAATAAATGAAATAGATAGATAGATAGATATTTATTTCGTGTATAATTTACATAGAGTTTTTTACCGCACATTTTACAATACAGAGATTTGATAGGCTTTATCTTTCTTCTTAAACATTATTTGATAATTAAATATAGAGTTAACAAGGAGAAAATATAAATTATTCTGAAAAAAATATGAAAAAAAACCTTCAATTTGAATTAAAAAAAAAAAAAAAAAAAACGGAAGAACATTGTATGTAGGTACATTATAATTTGTATGTACAAAAATATGTGAACAAATTTTATATGACATGCATACATGTAAATAAATAAATAAATAAATCAATCAATTAATGAATAAATAAATAAATAAATACAAACAAACAATATAAATAAATAAATATATAATAAATAAATAAATAATAAATAAATAATAAATAAATAATAAATAAATAATAAATAAATAATAAATAAATAATAAATAAATAATAAATAAATAATAAATAAATAATAAATAAATAATAAATAAATAATAAATAAATAATAAGTAAATAATAAATAAATAATAAATAAATAATAAATAAATAATAAATAAATAATAAATAAATAATAAATAAATTTGTAATAAGTAAATAAATAAATTATAAATAAATAAATAAATAAACAATATGAATAACAATGTATAAATAAATAAATAACAAGTGAATAAATTAATAAATAAGTAACTACAAAAATAATATATTAGTCAGCTTAAAAGTAGATATCACAGTTAGAAAATAAGTTTATTATAGTACATATCTGACATAACACCTTAGTGTTCAATTAGTTTATTTATGAGTGGATTACCAGCAAGACTACAGCGGTCTAAGAATCGCGAATTAAGTTTTTCAATTTTATGGAGGATCAATTCAACATTCGCTTTATGGTGAATATCCATAGTAGAGTGATGCCAAGGCAAATGTAGCATTAGTTTTAATAATTTGTTTTGCGATATTTGCAATTTATTTATGTGGCACTTTGCACAGTCTCCCAATACTTGGCAGCCATATAGAAGAATGGCTTGAAAAATAGTTTTGTGAATAATTACTTTATTTTCAATCGATAGAAGTGATTTTCTATTGATAAAGGGATATAGCATCTTTATGGCAATGGCAATTTTCTTTGTTGCTCTACTGATATGATCGCTAAATGTTAGTTTGGTATCTAAGTATATACCAAGATATCTTATGGAGGGCTCCCAATTGACATGTTTTCCATTCACCTGTAATTGATAAATGTAATATTGTTTAAATAAAATAAATAAATGCTTGAAAAAAAGACCGTCATAAGTAGCTAGTGCACTCAAGGAAATTGTAGTGTACATAGTGTGTCTTATTACAGAAATAATATTAATTAAAAACAACATTCCATTCCCACAATTTGTTGCACTGTCTATGCAACGGGAATTGGACACCGCACCCAGCGACGGCACTTGAGATTGTCCAGGTGAGCACATTCTGCTGAATCCACAATAAAGTTCACATATATGTTCACTACGCTCCTTCAATTACATGCGCTGCATCGCTATGTAAAATACTTATGATATATTCCAAATAGAGATAAGTGATTATTATGAATAAAGCTACAGAACGAAAAAGAAGTCGGTTGTTTTACTTCGCTGCGACGGGAAGAAAGTTTTATGTTTTAATTGACGGGAAGAAAGTTTAGAATGTTGTTTTTAATTAATATTATTTCTGTACTAAGACACACTATGTACACTACAAAATAGTCTCAAGTCTGAAATAATTTAAAAAAAATGTATTTAATTGTGCCCTCCTGGTGCCACTTTTTGTAGCCTTAGTATACATGTTTATCTATACAACTGCCTTTTATAAGTACACATTCTGCATTCCTGTTGAAATGGAATTCCGCCTTATGTCATTTCGACAAACATCAAGCTATCCGAGTTGAGTGTCGTGCTATATTCGTACTCCATCAACGTTCTTTCATTACTCTCATTTCACCTCTTTTTTGTGGATGAATAAATCCATTTTGTTTTTCTTTGGTTTCTTTTTTTTTCTCTTTTCAATCACCGAAATGAAATTCTTTGAAAATTACACACTCGCAGTGAATTCAAATTAATAACAGTCGTCCTCATCATCGTGATCTACTGTGTAAACTAATAACCAATGAATATCTGATATGTTGACCAATGGCAATATTTGATTACAAGCTACAGCTACTTTGAAAAAAAAAATAAAATTTATAATAAAAGAGTAGAAACTGGAAGCCTTTGATGTTCTGGTGAGCGTAAATTAATGCCTTTGTTGAAATGTATAATTCTGCTTATGTGTGTTGCTTTGTGTGATGAAATCTGAAAACAAATCCTTTTTTAATAACTGAAGGGCTTAGGAGAGTCACCAAACGCAGCGGCTATTTGTGGGTAAAAAATAAATATTATTCCTCATACGCCTGGGTGCACCACAGTAACTTTGAAGTTTTAAAATTCACTTGCATAAAAAAATCATATTTATGCGCTGTCTCATCAAATCAAACCAAGTGAAAAAAAAAAAAAACACACATACATATAGCATTGCGTCCATTGCTGATGATGATGAATACATTTTCCTAGAATAATGTGCAAACCAAACATCTCTTTGAAAGAGTAATGTGAATGACAGTTGGTCGAGATTAACATTCATTTCAAAATAATAAGACGCAAAACTTGTATAATGCTGTCTGAATTCCAGTCATAGATGGCGTTTGCTACAGTTTATTTGTAACAGCTGATGTTGTACATTCTAATACAAAAATTAGTATTTCTGGCGTTAATTCAATCGAGAGATTATAAAGTTCATTTTAAATTTCTTTTTTAAACCATCTGAACGTAAAACGGTCAAGAAACGTCATGCAAATGTTTAAAAAGCAAAAAAAGGGAGATATGGGATTGGTGCTGCCATCTATGAGTAGGTTAGGTTAGGAAGGTGTGTGATTGAAAGAGCAATTATTTCCACTCGGAGACCCGAAGGTCCATTGTGAGTCCCCTCATAGTTTGGGAGTAAATCCTCTTTTTATCAACTCGTAAGCCAGTTTGTACTCTTGATGAATCGTAGAAGATCCGATATCTTTAAATTTCCGAGTTCTGTTATATGTTATATGTTATATGAACTAAAGTACGGAGGCGTCGTTCTTGGAGGACGGGGAAGAGTAGATGTTGGATCGATTCGCTTTCTTCCTCATCTCTGCAGCTTCTAGAGATATCGCTGGACTCAGGTAGCCATTTGTTTGTCATGTGGATGTGACCTATGGCACAGTGTCCTGTGATTATTCCCGTGACTAAGCGTATAGAGAATTTATCCAGATGTAGCATCGTCTTTGTCCTATTAAGATCAAGTTTCGGCCATAAAGAACGAGATGTGATGCAGTCGGTTCGTGTGAGCCACAGAGCGTTGCTCTCTTTTTGGTTACATTGTCGATTATGCTGAACAATGTTTTAGTCGGTGGCAGTATGGAGGTGTCAGCATTACTAGTTCTAGCTAGTTGGTCTGCTATCTCGTTCCCTTCGATATTACTATGTCTGGGTACCCAGTACCTACAGTAGTGCCTTATGGCATTTAGTGCATTGTGACATTTTTGGACTGCCTCTGATTTAACTGTGTTTGATCCTTTTGCTTTTAGAGCTGGCTGACTATCCACCAGAATGGCTATCTCCGACGGAGGGAGGTCGCTTACTTTTATGAATATTCCGGCCTTTTCAATCGCTTGTAATTCCGCCTTGAAAACACTGCATGTATCCGGTAGTCTGAAAGATTCCCGTTTATTTAGTGTATCTGCGTAGAACCCTGCTCTAGTAGCTAAGTCTATCCATGAGTAAGATATTGTGCTTTCGCAAAGTCCTCAAAATGTCATGATGCCTGCAAGTAAGACTGGTTCTGAATCAACGTGAGGTAAGAAAAACGTCCTGTTGGATGATCCGAATGTCTACAGCCGCATAATCTTAATCCATTTCTTGCCACTGGTGCATTTTTGCACCAATGATTTTTATCGTCTTCTGAGGTAGAAATTTGTATCCTAAAATATCCATTAACCGCCAATGGTGAGTTTTTGCGCCATTATTTTCTTAAATATCGGATGATGGGAAAAAAATAAAAATGTCCAATAAACCTTCCCTGGGGCCTGAACAGAGAGTTTATGAAGTAGCATCAAACATTTTAATTGATTTGAGTGGTGGCAAGAAATGGGTTAAGTTCAAAAGAGAAGTTCAATACATTAAATGAAAGCAGACATATTTTTATTGCCGTGTTTATAAGATTATTAAATTCCGCATTCTTCTAGTAAAGTTACACACAGTTCTATTCTACATCCCATCGTTACCGCAGAAGACATACGCCCATGATTTGGCTTCCTGATTTCTGATTGATTCAATTTATATTCCAATCAGTATCACTGTCAAAATATTGAAATCAGCACCGAGAACCGGTCAAAGCAATCAATTTCCATTCAGTTTCCAACGACGAGGTCGAATTTTTGCTGTTAGGGAATTTGAGATGATTTGTGAATCAATTCAGATACTCAGTGGAATGTCTTTCCATTGAAACAGTTCCTGCCATTTGAGGTCAGGGTGTCGTGTAACTTTGTGCTGCTGTAACCACTGTGTTGCCATAAGCATAATCAACTCCAAAAAAGGACTACACCCACCAGCCAAATGGCCTGTGGTATTGCCTATCGAGCATAAAATAAAGAAACGTGCTCGAAGAGCATCCGCAATACCATGACACAATTGATGGAGTGTGCAAAGTTGCAAAAATAGCTCCCTTTAAAGTAAGACATCCCGGACATGACAACAATGCAGTGGTTGTTGGTGGTACGAGGACATCCATCAGTCATGATACTCGTACTCTGAGACACATTAACTGGGGGGCGTTGAAGAATATTATGAAACTGTTTTGAATTTCCGGTAATGCGTTGCTTGACCCAAATTACTGTGACAGCAATCAGCTTAATGCGGTTTGCTTTTGGTTTTTTTTTTTCGGAAGACTTTTCATTTAAATGGCAGAAGTTTTAATAGAGTCTTTAGGGATTCGTAAGGATGTGTGTTCATTTCAGCAAGGATACGTACTACTACCACTGGATTGAAGTTATGAATTAGATTGATGGATGATACTTTATTAAGTAAATTTTTCGAACATGACAGATGACGTCTTGTCCGGACCAAAAATTAGAGGAAATAGAAAAGTACCTAACATTATTTTAATTGGTTATTTAAATTAAAAAAATAAATTAAACGTCTCATAAATCATAACAAATATAATTATTTTATGTAATTTCAAAAATTAAATTTCACTAAGTTCATTCGTTTGCTAGGTTACTTTATTATTTCAGTTGGAAATTTATTTCGCGCTACGTAAACACATTCGTTTGGAAATGAGTCTTGTGTTAATTGTTTCTCACTAATTTTCTGCCGACTTTAAATTTATTTTTAATATGTTTTGAGAATTCTACGAGCTCAGGTGTGCACGAGTACGTTTGAATTTAACTCATCGTGTGGTGTTTAAACACATATTGAGCTAACAGAGAAAAGTTGCCTGATATCGCTGCCAACTGTCTATTCTATACCTGGTTATATTGTAGGTATTTTATGCACACGACTTACCGTCGCAACACCCTAAAACAAAGCAAAATCGAATACAAATCTATGTAGAACATTTCTAGACTACGAGTATTATTCCAGAAATCATATTGATTTTCGAACTACACTACACGGAGTATAGTCTGCGTCATTTTTATTAAAACACACATGATTGCCGTTTGTACATTTGAAACCTTTCGTCAACAACTCGATCGGGTTCTATCGGTATTGAGCAGATTTGAACACTCCGACATGACAGTTCCTGGAAAAAAACTCAAGAATCAAAATCATCGATTTTTCGGCCGGCTTTGGTCCTGTCTAGTTATGGTCTTATTATGGTATCATGCCGTATTGGTTCGCATGGACAGGATAATGATTCAGATATCTCGTGGCTCCATTAAGGGCGGTAATCATTTCATCGAGACATTCAATGTAAACAAATTATTTATACTTGCAATTAATTGCTCTCAAGAATTGGACAATGCACATCTAATACTTTAAGTTTGTGAGGAACTTTCTCGCTCTAATGGAATCAGCGTCACCCTTTACGCTGATGACGTAGTTAGCTCAAGTCAAATTTTTCAACATAATGAGTGAGATCATGGAAGCCGCGCTGGTAACCATTGACAAAGGGGAGAAGATGTGTGGACTAATGTCTACCCCACCAAAACAAAATTAGTCAATTTTACCCGAAAATACAAGATACCAACCTTTAAGCTCCCCAAGCTTGATGGTGCTGAACTAGGTTTAACTGATCATACAAAGTATCTTGGTATTTTAGTAATGATAGTCAGACCCATACTCACGTATGGGGCACTTGTCTGGTGGAAGGCAGCTCTCAAGAAAAAACAAATTAGGGAGATCAGCGGCGGTTCAGCCAGTGTTGCTTTAACGGGAGCCCTGTGCACAATACCCACGGCAGCACCGGATACTTTCCTGTATCTCACACCAATCGATCTGAATGTAATACATCTGGCAAGCAAGAGTACGATTAGACTCTCTAACCTAGCCTTTTTTATTCCACGGTCAGTTTTAAAAACAAAATTACTTAGCATGAGCTTGGGCCTTCCTCATTTGAGTGAGGATGTTCGATAGTTCCCCACGCCAAGAACCAACAACCTCTCGGACAAGATCCCTCATGAATCCAGTGTGACGAGTTTGGATGTTCTTTAGGCGGGAGCCACGAAGTCTCTTGACTTTCTTGTCACCAGTATATGTAACATTACTTATTTTAGTTGTTTTGTGTCCCCGGTTGAGACCAATGCAAAGTCCGTAGCGAACAGCCATTGATCGGTTCAGTAGTTTTCAAAAAATCTTGATAACCGACTTTGAAAATACAGTTTCGAGAAAAACGCGTTTTAAGTTTTAAGGGACAATAAAACTGCTTTGAGCGCGCAACTTCCTAAGGGCTCTATCTCCGAAACAATCACTCCGATCGACTTGAAAATTTAGGACAATGTTGTAGAATTTAATAAGACAATAAAAAAAATTCGATTTTTTAAATCCGTGAAACCCAAGTAACCCACCCTTTAAGGCTTTTTAAGAGCTGGAACGGAATCTTGTTGGGACACATAGCCTCTCTCACTGGTTTCATCGTCCATCCAAGATATCACGACGGTATTAGGAACGTTGATGTACTTGTAACTGTCAGCGTTAACCTCAAATGAGGCACCATTATATAAGCCCCACTGCGTACTATACCTAACATCATGACAGAGAAGGAACATCGATTTGGTGTGTATGATGATAGGCAGGCATGTTAGTTGGGTCAGTTGGAAAGTTATCTCATCCGAGGAGAACCTCACAAAAACAACGCTTTCGTGCTAAATGTCTTTCAGCCCCGGCTATCAATAGTCTTTTAAGGATGTACGATAAGTACGGCAAGGGTTCAATGCCAAACTGATTGTTTTTGACATGCTTAACGATTTTTTCTCATTCTTCTACAAATTCCCCATTTTCCGGTGCAAATAAGTTCGAATATGTTTGCTTTTGAATCGTATTCTTGACCCATATCGAATGCGGTGGTTTCTTATTAAATATGCATACATCATCTCTTCATAAATATGCACTTTTTAAAACATTTTGAATTTACCTCGAATAGTATGTCTTTTCAATTCATATGAATTTACATTTCAAATAAGCTTTATTTACGCCTAATATATTTTTTAGAATGTACTACTCTTCGGCCATTTTGGGTTCAACTGTCACATTTAAACTATAAAAAAGGCAGACTGGATATATGGCAATGTCTCAAACTGTAAAAGTCTCACAAAATACTATGTAGACATCCAACTGATAGGGGTATGCCACTCAACGATTACTTTGTATCTTCACAACTTGGAAACATAATCCTCTGTGTCATCTGTCAGTTGGCATCACGTTCCTATTTGCCTGTCATCTCTTATTTATACCATACTCTGAGTCTCTGACTACGTATGAGTATTAGCCGCATTCGATTGATTTATTCCCTGGCTGCTGTCGGCCATAGACGATTTGTAGATTTTCCACGGAAATGAACACATCATCACGATAATCATCTCGATAGCGAGACAATTTTATTGATTTGCCATGAAATGAAACAAATATATTTATACAAGTGTCTGTGTTTTCTAATTTTGATTTTGCCCGTCGAAAATAGATTGCGCACTCTGGGGAAATTGCTGCCATTTGTTATGAATGGGATAATGGCAATCATGCCTTTTATTTATTTCATCACTCGAATCAATCCTCGTATCGTTGTGCGTCCATGTGTGCATGATATTCGGGAATATGTATTATGGACAATAAATTCGGCTTACTGCAAATGGATGGCAATGTGTCTGGAAGAGAGGGACCGTTAATTATTGTTATTATTTTTTCTATTTTAATTTTCCTTGCGGTTATAAAGTTGAAATAAAAATATACATAATCGTTATTTCATTAATTTTCATTAGACAATAGTACATACAGTGGTCGACATATAAGTAGCACACATTTCTCGCATGCATTACGAATTACATTTTCGTTAAATATAATCGAAAAAGACCAGCAAAAAAAGATGTGCACACGTTCAGCCATAAATACCAAAAACAAAAATTCCTGCTATCGAGATAGTAATCAAACACATCATCGATCATAGTGTGAACATTTGTTCGCAGTTTTACTAATATTTTGTTGATTTTTTTTTTATTTTATTATATTGATTTTTATATTGATATATATTTATTTTGATATATATTGATTATTATTAACCCTCTACCGCATGAATTATGACCCAATTGAATAAAAAAAAACTCTCGGATTCACTTTTCTAAAGTTATTTGTGAAAAAAAATTTCTAAAAAATAGGCCAGTTTAAAAAAAAAAAAAAGTTCGACATATATGGCGTTCTATGCAGTCTGTATTTTTTCAATTTAAAAAATCGTTGCCATATATGGCGTCTTATGCAATAACGATTTTTTTGACCAACAATTTTATTTGTTTTTATTGATTATTTTATTTAAATATTTGCCGGTTTGCTTATGTTGCCCTGTAAAGCCTTTCGGTTTAATCTCCGGTGAAAAAAAAATCAAAAAAACTCGGCTAGAGTTTCAAAATGTTACATCGCTCTGGAAGTTCACAGGTTCCTAAAAATGGAATATCTTCTTCTTTGTAGGGATCAAGTTTGCTATCAATCCAGATTATTTTCTGCTTTTTCTTTCGATCTGACTTTATTTTCGACACCAAACTTGCTAACGGGCCAATCATCTTCAGAATCAAAATAGCTGGTTTCATTGGTTTCAGGTACAACCTCTTCAGATTCCGAAGATCAATTAACCACTGCTTCGTCATCAGACTCCGGTATTTCTTCTTCACTTTCCGAGCCATTATAACAAATCGAATAAAAGCTTTTTGCTGGGATACAGGTCCTTGCTGATGCCATTATAAAGCCGTAAAAAAAATAAAATATGGTCAAAACCATAATTATTACTTTTTCGTTACTGCATAAGAGGCCAAATATGGCATCAAAAGTGGACAACCTGATCTAGAGAGCTAGTGCAACCAACCGATTTTTGAGGTGTTAACCCTTTACAGCGCAAGATCGTAAAAACATCAAAGTACTAGTTGATTTGATAGCATTTCGAATTTAATGAAACACGTATTTCTTAGAATTACAACATTTTATTTATTTTTTGAAAAAATACTTAAAAAGGGTATTTGACACTTTCAGTCACAATGCATTTATTATAACGTATCCCTATGATGTATGGACTATTTTGAAGCAATTATTTTACTTACTGTAGCATAATGCACCGAACTTACTGAATGTTTTATGCAAAAATATACACTGGGTATGACTTTTGAGTATTTTTTCAATTACATACCAATATTTTCGCATGCGTTTTTTCACAAGTTTAGCGACAAGTGAACTGCAACTCAGAGACGAGCACCTAACGCAATCTCTTTTAGCTGAAACTTACTAAAAAATAATAGAACGGTTTATGACAATACTGTACCATTGACTTATAATAGACTTACACATATTTTTTCGTTTTTGTGAGCATTTAAATGGTTTGTAGCATCATTGCATCATGGCGCTGTGAAGGGTTAAGCTATAGAGGGAAATCTCATGAGTTTACATTCAATTATTGTACCCGGTAGAAGCATTAGAAGGCATTTACAGGGAAAATATACTTAAGAGGTTGCATGGCACAGAGAAATTCGCTCGTAATAAAAAGAAGTTCAAGGCAAGAAAAACCTTTGCAAGGAAACATCTTCAGATACCGATGCTTTTGTTGGAAAAATGTGCTGTGGAGTAATGAATCCAAGTTGTGTAGGTTTGAATTGGTTGGAAAAAGGTATGTTTGGCGTCCACTTAATCAAAAACAGAAATTTAAAATAGACTATCAAAAAGGTTAAAACGGTGGAGATAATATCTTGGCACGGGGTGAGACCGATTCTGAAGAAAATCACGTTACGTCTATAAGCCCATTGCCGCGGACAGCATGATCCTATTTGCTGAGGACAAAATGCCACTGGTATGGCGTTTTATGCATGGCACGTCCCGCCTTGTTCAGTGATCAAAATATAAACGTTTCAGGGTGCCCACCACAATTCCCTGATCCGACCTCAATGGAGAATCTACGGAAGGAAGTCGGACAACACAAAGAAGCAGTCAAACCATGAAATGCTGCAGAATTGTGGGAACAAATACAAGTCCCTGGGAGATTTGTCCCAAAAACACATTCTGAGGCTTTAGCGGAGAGTATTCGAAAAGGATGTGCAGCTGTGCTCAAAAACAAAGTTTTTTCGACAAAATACTAACTTTTAGGTTTTACCCATAAAGGTATTTACCTAAATTTTATACCTTTGGGGTAACGAAACATGATGTGCTATTTATGTGGCCGTGTATATTTTTGTTAAATTTTTTAAGAAAATCATCACATTTTTTGGCTAGTTAGATTTTCAAAGTGTGAGAAATAGTTGAGAAGTCATTTGTTTTATTACATGATTTACAATCATCTTTATATTGAGAAAATTGAAAGTGTGCTATTTATATGTCCACCACTGTATATAGGTAATTCAGAAAAACAGTAGGGGTGCGAAAAAGATGAACGAAGCCTTCTTTTATTATTTTATTTTAATCTATGTTATAAAATCTACCACATGTCTAGATCCCACTTGCCAAAATGTAATCTCTGACTTTGACACATATAAAATGGAGCAAACTTAAAATCGACCATGTCATTTGGAATTAGGTCTAGGAACACAGCACTCTCCAAGCAAATGGCTGAACCTTCAAGGCGAGGTGCAGGTGATATTATTTGGAGCTTTAATAAAGGAGCTTGTTATTTGTCATCGTCAAATTTTAATAATCTTTTCTAAAGGCTCCTGTAGACGATACGAATTCCCGGCAAACTTTGATTTTCTGTTTTGACCGTGGTGGGTGGCCGTGGCGTAGTCGTCATCGCTTGTCACGCTGAAGGTTCACGGTTCAAATCCAGATGTCATCGAAACATTTATTTCTCACGAAATAAAAATAAGGTGATCAGTTTCAGAAGCTAATATCAAAACCAACTGCGAAGGCATAACACTGGCAGTTGGATGGTGGTATGGCTGAAGAAATTGATCGCACAAACTATAATAGGAAACATCTGGAAAAAACTTCCGTGAATCATAAGCAATGGCATAGCTTTCAATAATACACAACTCTCCAGTTATACTGGACACCACCCATAGAGTTTGTTGAAACCTAACATCTGAGTTTCCTATCACTACGTCGATCTGTCTGTCTCTCGTTCTTGTTCTTCATGTGCTCGCGCTGTGTGTAAACATTATAAGGGTATTCATATCCCCTTTATCGTGTGTAGATTATAAAAAAAAATAAAAATCCGGACAACGATGGATTAAGTCAAACAACTCTTATAATGTTTGTTCACACCAATATAGGTTAGGTTAGGTTAGGTTAGGCTAGAGGGGCTGATGAGAATGATTGCATCCTCATCATGCTTATGTCCATGTGGATCCATTGTGATACCATTGTGTTGTTTTCCCACTTTTAATTTCTAGGTTTCAACCTAGAATCCAGACACCCTCGCAAATTCAAGTATGATCCATCCGATACCTCGTCGATGTGTTGGAAGAAGAATTTGCCCAATGTTTTGTTTCTAAATTGGCAGAGGTTAGGGCAGTGACCGAGGAAATGGGCTGTGTCTTCATGAGCTTCTTCATCACCGCATCCCCTGCGAATGCCATCGTCATTAAGGCGTACTTTCTTCATGTGATATCTTAACAAGTTGTGGCCAATTAGCACTCTTATCAGCATTGACAGCGATTTCCTGTCTTTCTGTAGGAGTTTTCTTGTTCTCGTTTTGTTATATTCTGGCCACAGTCTTCTTGATACATCACCATTTCCACCTGTTATTTGTTTCACTTAGTGATTTCCGCTCAATTTTTGCCCCAAGGTTACAGAGTGGAGGTTTAACCATACCGTCTGCTTGTTCAATGTCTAGGGTTGAGCCCTTCCGGGTCAATGCACCTGCGGCTTCATTGCCTGATATTCCGCCGTGACCAGGTACCCAGCAGAGTTTTACGTTGTACTGTGTGCCAAGAACCTTCAGTTCTTCGCGGAAATATTTAACAATCTTAGACGTTATTTGCGTAGCAGCTATTGCTTTTAAGAAGGATGATAAGCTTGGAGTACGCTGCAGTTACCTGGGAGTCGTATGGAACTGCTTATCCTCAGTTCTTCCGAAAAGCAAGCCGCTCCTATGCCTATGTCTATCTTTGACACTACATTGGTGTAGATGGATTTAGAGTTCTTTAATAGTTCGTTTTTCTCCCACTGTTCTCTACTTGGAAATGCCCACGAGGGTTTATCAGAATCCAGGCATGGAACACTGTAGTCTGAGTTGATGTTGACGTTGAAATAGTTGCCAAGTATTTTGGCGTGTCCATATGCATTCGATCTCCAGTACTTTGACTGGCTTATCCTGAGAACGCTCTTTGCTGCGTTCTCCTGCATATGGATGTCTAGAGGCAGAAGGTTAAGAATTGCTTCCAATCCCGCTGGTGGCGTTGTTCTCTTTCCGCTGGTTGCACCAGTAATTCTCTGTACTTTGGTTATATCCTTAAGGTCTCAAGCCAATATAATCGTGTGTGGTTCGCCTATGGCAAATGAGCGGACAAATTGTGTCGTGAATGATTGGTTTCACATTTGAAGAAATTAGCTCCGCGGTTTATAGTAAGAGTTTAAAAATAAAACACTTAACATTTCAATTAACTCAACGGATTTTGAATGTATCTTTTTTATTACAATTACAACGACTTCAGTTGTGCGGTTTAATTATGCGGTACAACAAAACAACCCCCGTAATGCTCATTTTCTCATTACGGCTTTTGCTTGCAAACAAATCTAAGAAATTATCCTGGCAGAAGGCAATTAAAATTTCCTTTTTTATCGGCATTACCACAGCCTCCAGTTCTATCATAAAAGACTTTCGTGAAAGGAGGCAAAATAAAATTACCCGGTGGCGTGCAGATAAATATCGGATTTATTTCCGCTACCACTGTGGTTTCTTAAGGAAACGTGCCATCGGCCTCGTCCTCGTCGGTCTGTGGAGCAAATAATAATTCCATGAGATGATGGCGGTTACAATTACAATGGATGATGAGCTGCAAGACACATTAAAAGGGGTTATCGACAAAAAAGGAACGAATAACCCAGTTTAATGGTACCTTTGACTCGTCTATGAATAGAACGGGATTAGTATTCATTTTGCTTTTTTGCCACCTTCTATTCTTTTTTTGTGTGTACAAGTTAATGTTCTTCTATCCCATGAAGGATGATAAACTTTTCTCAGATTGAATGGTAAAATAATACAATGCCCTCATACACTTGCAAATATTTGTAATTCCTTTAGACGAGGGTTGACCACAATAAATAAAATGGGCGCGAATGAAAATCTGTGCTTGAATCTTTAATTAAGGACACCCCATTGTGGAACGTAGCCTTTCGGAATGTCAGTCAAAGTAAAGAAATTTAATGTTCTACTATATTTTGTTCTCTATGGATTTAATGTGAGCATGAGTGGATTTGATAGTTGTTGGGCCTGCATCCGACCTTTCACATTTAAAACCAGAGTAAACCCCTTAAACTTGGCAACAGGACATTGAACTGAATTGAGATTTTTTATTTGTTTCTTAAGACTTAACAATTTTTTTAATTTTCCGCGAAGTCTTAATGCCCTTTTGGCAGAAGGTTGCATTTCATCAATGCTTAATTTGAAAATGAGCGAGTTTCTTTTGCATGTAAGTAGTAATTCTAAAAATATTTTTTACTTAAGCTTACGAGTTTAAGGAATATTAATTCAATTTTTTCTTTCCATAATTCAGGAATATTTAAATTTAAGTTATTGGGCTTAAAAAATAATCTTTCAATGTTTTCTTTCTATATTTAAAATTTCGAATTTGCCTTAAATGTTGAAAGGAGAGCAAGTTAGCACTCCCCTCGGCAAGGATGGAACTCATAAATGGCCGGGCTTAGGCATATAGACGTCTCTCCGCAAAATTTGCATTTAGCCATTTTATCCATTTTATCGAAATATTTCCATACGGAACTCTTATTTCTTCCCATATTAAATAAAAAATAAATTTTAATCAGTAGCGAGCAGATTGCACCAATTGCTATAAAAAACTGAAGTCAACTACTAAAAAACCACTAAGTATATACTCGTATGTATAAATCGTACATAACTGTAAAAAAGGGTTGTTTTATATTGAATACCTGTTTTGGCATACACTAATTACCAACCGTAATAAATAGTACAGCATTGGCATTATTATTATTTACCAAATGTAATAAATACCCGAGTTTGGGTGGGTAAATATGAATTTGGGTAAATACCTGGTATTTACCCTTTAATAAATACCCACCGGGTAGGTAAAAAAAATCTGCCCATCACTAATCATGACACAATTTCACGGCTTTGTTAAATTCCTGTTCCATTATTTCGGTCGCCGTTTCCAGGGACCGGTACCGAACCACTATTGCTGTGTCGTCTGCATAGGCATACTGTGTGTTTTTTGTTAAAAAGATGAAGAAGAATTTGTAAACAGTATGAAGAGGATAGGACCCAATTTAGATCCCTGAGGAACCCCGTCTTGTACTTTCACACTTTCAAACTTCCGGTTTCTAAGATAGTCCGTAAGCCAATCCGCTATTAATGCACGAATATCAATACGGTTCAAAGCTTTTAGTAGTTTTGTGTAGTTTAAAGTACCGACTGAAGTCCATAAATAGTACAAGTTTATGGTGGCTTTTATTTTAGCTTTCATTAACATAGTTAGCAAATTCACCTAGTAGAGTAGCGGTGCTTTTTTTCTTCTGGAAACCATATTGATTTGGGTGAATGAGGGAATATTTGTCTATAAAACTACATAATTTATTAGTAATTGCATCTTCCAGACACTTTTCAGTCACTGGCAATATAGATTTGGGTCAATAATTACTTATTTGGGTCAATAATTACTTATTTGGTGTTTGACACCTCCTTTATAAATTAGTCTAACTATTCCAGTTTTGAGAGAAAAATCCTTCGTAGGATATTCGGTCCCGTTTGCGTTGACGGGTTCTGGAGGAGAAGATTCAAGGACGAACTGTACGAGCTATACAGCGACATCAGCCTGGTCAAAAAACTGCACATTAGGCGTTTAAGATGGCTAGGACATGTAGAGCGCATGGACATCAGCGCTCCGGCTCGGAGAATATTCAACTCTAACCCGGAGGGTCAGCGCAGCAGAGGACGACCTCGCCTAAGGTGGCGCGACCAAGTAGAACAAGACCTCAACCACATTGGAGTGCACAACTGGAAGCGGTTAGCTAAGGACCGGGCTAACTGGAAGAGGTTGTTGGTTGGGGCCTTGGTCCACCCCGGACTGTAGCGCCACCTAAGTAAGTAAGTATTCCAGTTTTGAGGGCTTCTGGGATTTTTTCTTGCAATAGACTAAGTTTTATAAATTTGCATATGATGGGGGTGAAAATATCAGCGTTTCGTTTTATGTCCACTGCTCGAATTCTATCAATTCCTGGAGATTTATTTTCATTCATGAGTCTGCATATGCTGAGAACCTCAGCGATGTTGGTTTCATTCACAATAATTGAGTTTGTAATGGTAATATTGCGATGATCCGATGTAGTTAAATCGGAGTAAATTATTTTCGAAGTCTGTATAGAAAAGTTTGTGCAAATTTGTTACATATAGTAATCGGAAATTTTCTTCGCAATTACTTTATCAACGCTAAGCTTTCGTCTTCCCATTATTTCGTTAATTAAGCTCCAAGTTTTGCTAGGATTTGTTCTAACTTCGTTGAACTTATCACATCGAGATACTAGGACAATTTCTTAATGCCCGTGCATTGAAGATCGCAGATACTCTTAAGATTCCCCAGAAAATTCAAGATGCATGTTTGTCTAATCTGGATATAAAAATTTCATAATACCATCGGGATCACAAATTCACAAAGTAGACAGCCGGCTGGAGATGGAAAATGCTGCCACCGATCCTGGGTTGCTAGGGAACATACCAAAATGGCTTTAAGGGTAATGAATTCTGTCGCCCACTCACGCGTCCTGAACCCTTCTTCGAAGTACCTTTTGATTACATATACACATATGCAAATTTAAGTTCACATATTCCAGTCCATTTTATCCCAAGTCTAACGGCTAAGCCGAGAAAGGGGTCCACTTGGCTAAAATGAAAAATTGCCTACAACCAAAGCTAGTAGGCAGCAATGCTGTAGTGCAGATGGGACATTTAAAAGATAAGCAGAAGAGTTATTTTGTTAAGACTGCTAAGCGGAGAGAATTAGCACTTTTCCTAGGGGATAATGGGCAGAAAAAACTTGAATTGGGAACATGCTAGGGTTCAGGCAAGTTGTGATACCCCCAGATCGTACATTTTACGCACAGAAAATAATAACATCATCAGGGGAAGGGGAAAACAGCCAAGTAGGACCATCTATGAAGCAAGCAACAGTCGAGCAAAAAATTCCAGATTAATTAAATGGCCAAACACCCGACGCCTCCTGTTGAACAGCAAGGTCACTACGGTACTCGTTATGGACGTATTGTAAAGAAATCAATACGATTCGCGATATAAATAGACAATACAAATTAATATTAAGTTATATACATACATATATACATATGCATGTATATATTGTTTTAGAATAGTCGATATCAATGAAATAATCTTTCACATGAATTAAAAAAAAAGAAAAGAATTTAAAGAAGGGAGATGTTGTATATAATATATAGATTTCTTTCGCTCTCTCTGACTAAGGTGCATTCTCTTCGGTCTTCGTCAGAGCAGTCAGTCGTTGCTCAACCACCATAGAGACATAACAAAGTGCTTGTTAACATCTAACATCTAACAAATACCACACACTACACAACAAACACGAAATGGAAAGATGAATGCCATGCCGAATCCTGGACCCAATTCAAGTGTCAATGCAGAATTATTAATAAGCCCATCTGGTGACTAAAAACCACAGAAAACGAGACTTCCTTTCGACTGTGTGGATAAGAGGAAGAAACTATGAAATATCTACAAAGAGCAGTTTTGACGTATTGACTGACGGATAAAAGTCCGACTTGCATAGGCTTCTCGTTAAACGCTAATAAACATATCAGTAAAGTTCCTGTCTTAATATTAAAAATGGTGCTCCTTTTCCACATCGAAATGGAAGTGCGCCCTTCTGATTTATTTACCCGAGGCCTTAAATCCGCCTCTGTTAGATTAAATTTCCTCTCTATAGGTATTTATATATTCGTGTATTCGAAATTAGATTACCTTTTTCGTGATCTAAGATGATTCAATGTATTGAATTATACCAGAACATTTGCCACAATCAATATTATTCATGTTCTTCCGCAACACAAATGAACTATGTGCGAGTAGGCTGTTACACCGGGATAGCAGCTGTTCCAAATGTGTTGGTATAATTTACATATTTTTATTTGTTTTTCTTTTCGTTCAAATTTTTTCTCGGTCGAAGGTGGTGGGAAATGCAAAACATGCTGCCAACAAGTTGCCTGCCACTTGTATTTCATTTGTCAATCCACAGGTTATACTATAGAGGGGGGAGGAGTTGCATGTATGTAAGGAAAGTGCTTCTAAATCCATAAAATGTAGGCTTGTGCCTTTTTTGCAATATTTTGTATCGTTATTGATTTTATAAATTCATAATTCAATGGGCAGCAATCGTTCTGTTTCGATATGGTATGAATATTTTTGAATGAGGAGAGGCAGTTCCTTCCATCGTCGGTATGTTAAGGAAGCCAGTACACAACTGTTGATAGTACTTCATGTTTTTCCAAGAACTGTAGAATGTAAGTTCTCACTGTAAACGCCTTGAATATGAGAATGGACAGAATATACCTATATTTATATATAGGTATGTATATTCTGCTTTATGAAACCATCCCAAAAAGGCCTAACTTTAGTTTAAGGGCTTGCCTGATAGTCCTTCAATATTTTGATAAAAATATTTTCACCGCCTCGGAAAGCACTTAGCTTACGCGACAATTGTTTCGCCCAACATGTGTTACCCCCCCAAATGGAAGGGTATAGCGTGTCAGTTCAACTAGTTCATTGCTATTATTAATTCTAACTAATCACGCCGCCGTCTCCTCACTAACATAAATAAAACCTGAAGTTATGTCAGTTTGCGTCATCTAAAAAAAATTCTATCATAAATATTAACACTGGGGTAACGGTTTTGTCAACACATTTAAATCACATCAGAAATGAAGTTGTCACCAAATCGGAACGATAAATCGTTTAAAGAAATCAATAAAATAGGAAATGGGCCATGCAACGTCACTTCCGCCACTGTCGATTTGAGCTATCAATAAAAATTGAAGTTAAAGGCTAAAACCTGACTACGGGGAAAACTAACTGAAAATTACGAAGTAAGATGTAACGAAATGATGATGTTCAGAGTCGCATACCGCTTTGTATTAGTTGGGTTCCACTTACGAATCCCTCAGAGATTTTCCTCTGCTGCCTCAGCTGAGGAGCGATTTATCTGTCAAAATGTTTTTTTTCATGTTGTCATTTGTTTTCTGTCAGTAAATTAAGTGCATAGAGATGGAAAATACAAATAATTCAATCGTATTTAACGAAGTCATTACTTAACTAAGCACATCAACAATGGCATGTCAGAAAATAAACCGTTATTCGGTTTCAGTATAGAGAGTGAAACTATATTCAGACCCAAATGTCTCACAACCGTGTGAACTGACAATTTTAGTCTGCAAATATTGTCAGAAAAAGCATTGTCAGACAATATTGCCAGACCGCTATCTGACACTAAATTGTCAGGCATCTACCAATCGCGTGAACACCTTTTTGTGACATTGTCAGGCCATTGTCAGACGTTTCGGACATTTTCAGGCTCAGTTTACATATATTGTCAGATTTGAGAAGCTTAGAACATCTGCAAATAAAATTATTGTCAGACATTTTTGTTATTATTTCAGTGAAATATATGTATTATTTTGGTAGCAGATTCCTGGGTTAATTTTATGAACTATTCTATCTTCAACACCCATGGAGCTACAGGGTGTTGAAAAAATTCCATTCAGGGAAGTTGGTTCCAAAATTATTAAATTATAACTTCTGGTGTATTAAACCCAGAGTAACCCAAGTAGGTTCGTTCAATAGAGAATTGATTAATGTTTATCACAGTTATCCACAATTATTACCATCCATGCTTTAATTTTCGAGTTATTGGTCATCAAACACATTTTTTTTAAAATATTTGTCAATCAATTTTTAGAAAATCACATTTATCTCGGGAAAATTTGTTAATAACTTCTAAATTTTTTTTATATTTTGGTGCGCCGTAATGTTACCTTAAATTCACAATACAAAGTATTTACTTTGGGCATATAGTTTTCCATATATTTAGATATTTTAGCACGAAGAAAATAAATTCTATCAAACGCTATGAGTCTGATAACTTCTGGCAATGAATATGTAAATTTTTTGTAAACAGTCATCTACAAACCGTGTGAACTGACAATTTTTCATCTGACAATATTGTCAGAGAAAGCATTGTCAGAGATTGGGACAAATGTGATGACAATTAGCTTCAAATGAGCTGACAATGACAGCTACCTTACCACATTAAATTGCCAGTTCACAGGGTTGCCAGGTAGTTGTCATTGTCAGCTCATTTGAAGCTAATTGTCATCACATTTGTAGACCTGACAATATTGTCAGATCTGGAAAATGCCTGAACATAGCTTTAGTGCTGCACAGACTGTGATGGACTTTTGCAACACTATAATCTTTATGACACTTATGGGTGCGTCATATAGATGACATAACATAAACTCATTTTGTCGTTACATATTTTATTATGATCTCCTCTAAATATAGCATTACCTGGGATATCATTTAATTGTGACTACTGCTGTTGCTATGGTTGCTGTGTCAAAATGTTGAATGCATGGAATTTAAGAAATGTAAACAGTGTAATTTAATGTTCTACAAACTCTAGTGATCAGATAGTTTCCAAAGCGGATTATATAGATTGAGTTCCGACATTTTCGAGAGTATTGAAATATTGTGATTTGACTCGATTTTGTTTTTTTTTCAAATTGTTTTTTTTTTAAAGGTTATGTGATGAGATCGTTATGCCTACTCTGTAGAATCTAATTTCCCTTTAGAAATTTAAAAAAAAAATCTATTTTTTTTTATTCATATTTTAAAAAAACAAATACGCATACATTATTCACTCGGTCTAAAAGTGGTCTATTTTAGACCAGGTCTAAAAAAATTTAGACCACATACAATTTTAATTTCGTATTATTCACTCGGTCTAAAAATTTTAGACCTCATTTTTTAAACCTGGTGCCCGATAGACCACATCGATTTAGACCGCACTGCGAGGGCTGGTCTATTTTGATTTTCGTAAGGTCTAAATCAATTTCCGTAATATTTACTCGTTTTCAATCAAATCCTAATCAGCGTGGTTAATAAAAGTGGAATTTGTTGCATTTCAAGTACAATTTGTTGGGATGGGGGTATTTTGTTCTCATTTTTTCGTATTTGATTGTGTGTTCGGCTTGTTGTGCTATTCATTCACTCATTACGGTCATGCATTCAGAAATAGATTTTTTACATGAAATTGATGATATATATGATGGCGGCCTTTTAATCGTTATCAGATGAGGAAAACTTTCGACAGGTAGACTCGGTGGTCGATTTTGAGAAATACTTCCGGCCTCTCAAGGAACGGTTTTGTATCTGCACGTCATGATTTGCGACTACATCGCAGGCGATTTGCCCGATTGTATTGGCATTTTCCAGTAAGCAATGAATGTTCAAACAAGTTCTGATGCAGATTCTTCGAACACAGAACGTCGTTAGATGAATTTGAGAGGTTGCGAGTCTGAGCCATCAGAAAACAGTAGGTAGTACCTAAGACCCCATAATTTTCTCAAAACATTTTATTACGCTAATCTAATAATTTTATAACGAGTCTATGGTTGAGCCCAGCTCCTCCAAATTACTAAAGATGTAGCAGTAGAAACGTATACGATTTCCCAGCAAACTTGCTCGACCTAGATCCCGTGGAAGCAGTACCGCCTATATCAGCGAAGGTTTTATCACCATCAACACCGGGTAACGCCAAATTGCCCTCACTGCAATTGTTCAAGTGCTCGTCAAACGATTGTTCAGAAATCGTTGCCGAGAATAAGTTGAATCCGATCAAAATGAATTAAATCTATTAATTTATAACATTTTATTCTTTAATTAACAATATAAAAGTTATTAATAACATTTTATTATTTGCATTTGTGTTGAAGGCATTGGCAATCACCAACGTACACAACCAATCTGTCTTCAGCTGAGAATTTGATACATATGTAGGTATGTGTGTATTTTTTACCAAATTGGCACAATCTGCTGCCATCCTTTTCCAGTAATACCTTAGAAAAATACCAATACAGGCTTACATATGAAGCTTTATAAAAAACACACAAAATAATCAAAAACAACAAAACACAACTGAGAAAGTACAACAACAAATTACAGCAAACTTCCCCGTCCAAAATCTCAAATATCGGATTTTATATATATATAACGGATTTTAGTACTAAAATAAATAAAAATAAACCAAGTACACATAGACCGAGTGAATATTATGGAGGCAGGTTTTTTTTTTTCGGGTCTAAAAACGCCTGGTCTACGTAGGTCTATTTATGTGGTTTAAAAGCGAATAGACCTTGTTTTTAGACCGAGTGAATAATACGGGCGATAATGTATTGAGAGTATATTGATTCGAGGAAAAATTAAAATATTAAATATTTACAGAGCTATCGCACATATAGTTGAGCGCATATAGTACACAGCATATGGTACAGTGAAACTTTAAACGCGATTATCTCGAATTCGTATTTTCAAAAACTTGTCGTGCTGTAACTTAAAAAGTTATTGATCGATTTGGCTGAAATTTTGTGAGGCCTTTCTCTATATCATTACCGGAAGGACTAAGCTAAAGTTTTCAAGATTTCATTTAAATAAACTACTTTTTGAGGGTGAAAAAAACAGTATAAAATTTGAACATTTTATTAAAGAGCGTACAAAATTTTTAATTTTAAACTTTTTTATGATTTTATAGGTCTATCGTTCGTATGCATGTGTCAGAAATAGAAAGTATTTTTTTTTGGTAAAAAGATTAATAGAGAAAGACTGACAAATGCAGCACTTTTGGACCTCGCGTCAGAGAAATTGAGCTGAGCCGCCATTTTGTGAAAAAAAAAAAAAAATAGTTTTTATATTTTCATATTTCGACCCCCTTCGGGTAGGGGTTAGAATATACCCGAGGTAGGCATGCCTGTCGTAAGAGGCGACTAAAATCCAATCTCCGTATACCGAGTGCATAGTGTATACAAAAATGCAATGGACAAAACAAAAAGATTGATTACCCCAGGTGGCAGTCCAGCTTTACTGGAAAATCCACCCTCTTCGGAGGTCGGCTCTACGGATTCTGGGGAGAGCCATTTATTGCAATCCAATGACCCTTTCACAAGAAGTGCAAGGGTATCTCGATCTCCTCCATCAAGATCGAATAACTCCGGGAAAAAAAGTCCGCCGGGAGCGCCGCAGCGCGAAAACCAGGACTTAGCGAAATATAAAAGCTTTGAGGAAGAAAATAAAGTACTCCGAATAAAGCTTAACGAAATGGATCTACTCTATCAAGATCTTAAGAAAGAGATAGATCTATTAAAAGAAGAGAATAAGGTTCTAAAGAACACACACTCGCAGAAAGAGCGCGAATGTGCTCCAGCACTATTAGATAGTCGGGAGTACCACACCGATGAAGAAGAGCTAGCACGCGAAACGAATCGGGTCCCTAAGAAAAGACCTTCTAAAAAACGGAGAGCCGGTTCTTCGCCCGAAGTCGTGCCCTTAAATGAAGAAAAGCGTAAAGAACTGCAAGAAAATCAACGTAAAACGCAATTTCGTTTACCGCCACCAATAAACATCGTCGGGATAACGGAATATAATAAGTTGCATAGCCTCCTTAAAGGAACGATTACATCGAAATTTAAGGTCACATCTTTGAGGAATAATGCGTGGAGGATTAACGTCGACGACCACGATGACTACCGAGCATTGTCCCAAAAACTTAATGTGGATAAGATTCAGTGGTATACTTTCGAAATCAAGTCAGAAAGGCCACATCGTGTTGTAGCAAGGGGTCTTCACCCCTCATGCACCAAAGAAGAGGTTATGAGCGACCTTCAAGCCAAAGGCTTTAAAATTCTTGATGCCGTTAATATCATCAAGAAGGAAAAGCAACAATCTGAAATAGATACAGACATATTGGTTAGGCGTGGACTTCCACTTTTTATGCTAACATTCGATAAATCTGACAGCATCGACGATATCTACCGAATTAAAACCATATTGAATATCGTGGTCAAAATCGAGCCCATGCGTAGAAATTTAAAAATAATTCCGCAGTGCAAACGTTGCCAAGGATTTAATCATACGCAAACGTACTGCAAAAAAGAACCGCGTTGTGTGAAATGCGCCGGAAATCACCTCTCCCAAGACTGTGGAGTGAACAAACAAGCCTCCGCAATCTGTGCTAATTGTAAGGGAAAGCACCCGGCAAATTATAGAGGCTGTGAAGTAGCTAAGGAGTTGCAAAAACGGAGAGATGCACTCCATAAGCCTCAAAATAAAATAACAAGACCGCTAACTAATGCAAATAGTAAGATCGGTCAGGGGAACGTAGGCAAACAAAAACCACCGGGTTCAGAGCGGAAAAAGTTGGTGACAGGAGAAAAGCCCTCGACTTCTGGCCTTAAGAGAAATGGTAATGAAAAGCCATTAGAAAAGACATCAAGTAATAGCCCTCGGACAGCAGGAGTGCAGACCTACGCCCAGGCTGCAGCATCGGAAAAATCAAAAAACATCGAAATCCCGACGGACCCTGCTTCTCAAGTTTTCTCAATTATTCTCGCGAAACTTGAAGAGCAAAGCAAAATAAATAAAATTATTCTCGATAGGTTGGTTAAGCTCGAGAGTTATTCACGGAAAACGCGTACTTCACCTAGAATATGAATGAAAAAAGAATGTTAAAAATATGTACTTGGAATGCAAACGGACTTTTGCAAAAACTTGACGAATTGGAAATATTCATGCGAGAAAAAGATATTGACATTTGCTTGATTTCTGAAACTCACGTGAAAAAGGAATCGCATTTAAAAATAAAAGGCTATACTGATTACCACGCTTGTCACCCTTCGGGAAAAGCAAGAGGCGGATCTTCCTTGTTTATTAAAGACTGCATTGAACAATGCGAAGACCTAAAGATAGAGCTTGAAACTCTGCAAATGTGCACAATTCGAGTTAAAAATAGTAAGCGTACTATTAAAATCTCTTCTATTTACTGTCCACCGCGTTCCGCGCTTGAAAAAAGTGATTTTACTAACTTATTTAAATCGCTGAAACCTAATTTCATTATTGGCGGCGATTTTAACGCGAAACATACGTTCTGGGGCTCTAGATACATCTCGCAAAAAGGTAGAATGCTCTATGGGGCAGGTATGGAGTACAGTTGTGATTTCCATTCGACGGGCAAACCGACTTACTGGCCAGCTGATACTTTGAAAATACCTGACCTGATCGATTTCTTCGTGGTGAAAGGAATATCTAACAACCACATAAAAGTTGAAGAAAGCTTTGATCTGTCGTCTGATCATTCCCCAGTTATTTTGACATTGAGCGAAAAACTATTATTTAACCGAGAGCCAGCGAAATTAACCGGCAGAACAACTAACTGGGAAGGCTTTAGGAACGAAATCAAAGTAAATGTTGAACTGAGCGTACCGCTTACGACACCCTATGAACTTGAGGTTGAAGTCGATCGCTTCGTTGAGATAGTACAGCTCGCCTCTTGGAATAATACGCATAATCCAAGAAAAACGCCAGACAAATACGGTCTACGATATCCTGCTGAAATAAAGGAATTAATTAGGGAAAAAAGAAAAGCGCGTAAAAGATGGCAACAAAGTCGTGCTCCACAGCATAAAACCCATCTGAATCGTCTCTGCAATTTGTTAAAGAATAGCATTAAGGATTTTAAAAATCGTGCGATAGGCTCTTACCTTGAAAGTTTAACAGCGAAAAAAGATTCCAATTATTCCCTTTGGAAAGCCGTAAAAGGCACCAAAAGGCCCAAAATCCCCGCGCCGCCACTTAAAATAAATCAAAATGAATGGGCAAGGGAAGATAAAGAAAAAGCGGATATTTTTGCCGCCCATTTGGAAGAAACCTTTAAACCGAACGATGGTCAAGTGGTTCATGACAACATCAACCTCACAAGGATGGTAGTTCCACCATCTGACGATTTAACGCGCAGATCTGCAACGCTTAGAGAACTCGAACGTGAGATCGCGAAACTAAAACCTAAGAAAGCTCCTGGTTATGATTTGATTACCGGAGAAATTCTCAAAGCCTTACCTAGAAGAGCATTTATTAAGCTTCTCCATATTATAAATGCTGCACTCAGATTAAAACACGTGCCGAGCCAATGGAAAGTTGCGGAAGTCATTATGGTTTTAAAACCAGGAAAACCGTCATATGAAGTAAAATCATACAGACCAATCTCGCTTCTTCCAGTCGTATCAAAAATTTTCGAGAGGATATTACTAAGGCGTCTCCAACCGGTTATAGAAGAAAATAATCTAATCCCTGACCACCAGTTTGGGTTCAGAAGTAAGCATTCGACAATTGACCAGGTGCATAGAATTACTAACGTAATCGAAAAAGCACTAGAAGAAAAAAAGATATGCTCAGCCGTATTTCTTGACGTCTCGCAAGCCTTTGATAAGGTGTGGCACGATGGCTTGAAATTCAAATTACGACAAGTACTCCCCGTGTACCTATACGAGATTTTGGATTCATATCTCGGAAATAGACTCTTCCGTGTTAGAAATGGAAACGAATACTCAGAGCTCAAAAAAATTTCGGCCGGCGTACCGCAAGGAAGCGTTCTGGGGCCGCTTCTTTATCTGTTATATACTCGTGATATACCGAAAGAAGATGGCACTATGCTTGCTACGTTTGCCGACGACACCGCTATCCTAGCAGTAGGTAAAACAATCGAGGAAACGACTGCCAAACTGCAAAACGCATTGAATAAAGTAAATGAATGGACGAGGGACTGGCGGATCGCCCTTAACGGAACTAAATCTGTTCACGTGAATTTCACTTATAGAAAAATTAATGACTTGCCAATTTTTATAAATTTGGCCCGAATTCCTATTGCAAATGAAGCCAAATACCTGGGAATGACACTTGACGCAAAGCTGAAGTGGAATTCGCACGTGAAAATGAAACGTAAAGAATTAGAAATCAAATATAGAGAAATGTACTGGCTGATCGGGAAACATTCCCACCTCAGTACCGAGAACAAACTGCTTTTATACAAGCAAGTGCTAAAGCCGGTGTGGTCCTACGGTATACAACTTTGGGGTTGTACCAAGAAAACAAATGCCAATATTTTACAGACCTTTCAAAATAAAGTGCTTAGAGAAATTGTCCAAGCACCGTGGTATGCTAGAAACGACGATATCCACAGGGATCTCGGAATTCCGACAATCGAAGCTGAAACTAGAAGCTTCGCGCGAAAACATAGAAACCGACTAATCGGACATGTTAATAATACAGTCCTACTTATTTTGGATGAGAGCAATTTATTGCGCCGACTACAAAGGACAAAACCTTTCGACTTGGCGAGATAAGGATTAACCGCATCTAAATTGCGGAATATGCAGGATCTTTCATTGGAAAGTAACCTGCCAAACGTTTATATTTCGTGATAGAAAAATTGCTTGATAAGTAGTATAACTTAGTTGCAGTATCTAACAAATTTATATCGAAGGGAGGTGTTTTTGGTCAGTAAGAATCTGACACTACTATGAGCACGCGCTTGCTATTCTCATAGTGTCTATGGAAGATTTTCACCTACCCTCGGGAAAAAAAAAAAAAAAAAAAAAAAAAAAAAAAAAAAAAAAAAAAAAATATTTCGAATCAAATTATGTTACAACTTCAAAATGATTAAATTATTTTATCACACTTAAAAACACTGTTAAAAAATGAGTTATTTTGAAGCGTTCTAAAGGGATTGCCACCGTTAAATGGGAAAGAATAAAAATAAAAATTTAAGTTATTTTAAAATGTAAATTCGTTTATTTTATTTCGAATTTGCTTACATAAAAAAGTACAAAAGTGATTTTATTGCTTACAAATTACATAACTACAATAATACCATTTCCGCACGCCCTTGCTCTGGTGCGTCTCACATTTGTTGTCTTCCGCTTTGGTGCTGTCGTTCTCGCTGTACTTCCTTTTTCTCCTCCGAACAGTTTGGCTATTTGGAGGGACACTCTATTCTCGGCCTTTTTTATTTGAGGTAGAGTGTCCCATGGAATTCTAGCTGTAAATGCGGGAAAATAGTTAGGGCTGAACTGGCCAGCTACCGCCTCTGATAATCCAAGAATTCGAATCGGTCTTATTGCTTTGCTTGGAAACTCGAAGGCCATCTTCCATTTTGCATAGGATTTAGTGTTTGACTTAGAGTCGCACTGGTATTGGCAGCACTTCTTCATATGCCCGTGTTGACAGTGAAAACAGCTCAGACTGTTGATCGTTGAGCATCTCGGCATTGCGGTTGAATCGATTTGAATTGGTTGTGGATTTTCGGGGGAATGAGTTATTCTGCGGTATGCTCCCCTTATCTTCTTGTTTAGCTTTCGAATTAATTTCTGGTGGATCTTGACGTTGGACAAATCTGCAGAATCACTTTGTGCCGCACCCATTTTTTTTTTTATTTTTTAATTTCAAAAGACTGCAACAGGACGAAATGCACACGACGCGACGCGACGATTGAAATGAACTAAGGTGTGGTAAGCGGGCGGCGTTGATTTATAGATGCAATGTTTTAACAAAATTTAAATAATTTACCTGAAGTGATAGGTAGATAGTCATAATACTGATTGGGTACATGTGTGTACATTTCGAACCAGGTAAATGGTATGTTAATCAGGACGAAGTAATACAGGTAAAAAAATTGATTGGTGTGTTAGTAGAAATGGTTTGACAGGTAAATATTGCGTATTTTATTGTTTGCCAGAAATAGCTTGTTGCTTACTCTGAATTTATTGTTTCAAATTAAAATGAATATTAAGAAGCAACAAGTACAGGTGTCATGAATAATCTGGTTTATTACGGTAAAAAAAGTAAAATCTCTGTACACAATGTAATAAAAAATCCGTCTTCTGATGTGTTAGAGAAACAAACTCAAACGAGTTTATTATGAAAGTGCAGCAATTCGAAGTTGAATCCAATCCGAGAATCCGAGAATCCAATTACTTGAGAATAACCCAGAATGTAAGCGGATGTACACCGAATGACGCCACAGCAATCATACTCGTATAATAAATGTAAGTTGTATGAACACATACATACTCATAGGTATTGTACATATATATATAATTGCGGTAATGTCCTTGATTATTCGCCACCAGTTCCCAATTGAAACCCCATACCGACATCGGAAAAGTAAAGCTCTCAGAGTTAACGGTGTAGGTACTACAATTGGTATTCCTTCGTATTGTGTCTTCTGTTCAAGTATTATGTACATATTTCCTTTAACTTAATGTTTTTCCATCATGTGAAAACAATAGAGAAACAAATGCATTTTGACCTTGAATTAAATGCAAAAACGTGGAAAATTAGGTTGTCTTGCTTATTTAATTAAACTATAGCTCGCGTGTTACGCAAATGAAACGGCAGTGGTGAAGGATATAAAAATAAAAGTTAATAATGTCTGCATACATTGTTGAGAAAATATGCTGAGAGATATCCGTGCTAACGTTTTTCTAAATAGGACTTCTGTAGCTTTTCTTCTAGATGTAGCCGAAAGTACAACATGCTTTATTCTTTCCTTCAAAATTTAATTTTTCCGTCACAAAGATCGCCCCAGATAAAAATATTAACGAATTTATATGTGCATGTATTGTTTGGGTCGTAATCCACCTGTTCATCGATTTCAAGGCCGCCTATGGCAGCATCTCGGGAGATGAACTATACATATAGAGCTACTTTCTAGTTTTGACAAACTTCCCGTCTGCTGTCGCGAATTTGACTGATGTCAGGTGGGCGGTTTTTTATTTTTTTACTGCTGTTAGTGTGAGCACCACGGCCACGGCGACCATAGCCCGGGTCCAACACCTACAATTTTTTTCACACTGTCCCTTCTTTCAAATGTCTGACTGGCAAAGGAAGGGCATCACGGCGATCAAATGTTTCAAAATGTTTTATTGCATCAAGCACTTTCTTTTAGGAGCTATTTAATTTCCCACCAATTTTTTGGTATTTTTTTAAGCTCCAAAATAGCTTTTCGATCTGCTGGTGGGCTGCTATACTCTGTCCCAACCGAAATGTTAGTACAGGGAAGATAGGACGTTTGCCTCCCAGTCTGGTTGCAATAGCTTGCATAAAGCTGTCTCATTTTTAAGCTTTGACTGGGTTACCGTAGTATGCATGAAATCGGAGAGCAATACCCGTAGGATTACCATCTGCTGATTTGAAAACAACACAATTTGTTGAACGAAATAAAGATATGTATTTGTTTACAAAGTGGACTCCACCTCGATTTTGATAATGTTCTAGAATGTTGTAGGGGGCATTTTTTCGAGTATTTTGATGTTTGAATGTTATCTATCGGAAACGATTAGTTTAAAAGATATAAGCTAGGCCCAAACCCAACAACAAAAAAAAAATTCTCAGTATTCGTTTCCGTACTAACTATTCGTTTTGGCACCCAACATTTACCTAGCCCGAATAAACCTTCAATATAAAGCACAACACGCAAAACATTGCTGAAATGCATTTTAACGCTTTCTTCAGAAAAAAAAAATTAGCAGCAACACCCTCACCCACTCAAATTTATTTATTGGTTCCCAAAGCACAAAATCCCAAAGCTCTTTAACAAAAACCACAGAAAAAGCTGTTACTATTTGCTTTAATCTTGTAATGGTAACACTGCTTTGATGTTCATATTTTCCATACACACAGCAAGGGTTGATGGCGGGCAAACATGATCATTATGCCATCGACTGTGTGGCAGGCTGTTCATGATGGGATGTATGCGAATTTGTGGAACATTATAAAAACAAAACCTGTGTAAGTCAGTGGTTTGGTTTTATTTCAGTGGCAATTTTTTCTAAATAAGTGCCGTGAAGCCATGTACTGGCACCAGTGTTTTTAAAAAAAAAGGTGTGAGCCTAATCCGCATAAGCTCACGGTTGAAGTGAATACTTATCCAATCCAAAGCAATTGTGTATGTGTAATGTGTAAGAAAAGAAGAAATTTGTCTAGTACAATAGATAGAAAATGTGAAATAAAATGTAGTAAATATGAATATAAACTTGACCTTATTTTTGTAATACAAATTATGAAAGGAACAGCTATTAAAAATTTCATTAAATATAGAATTTGTTAATAACTTGACTTCAGCGCCACCTAGCGAGCGGTTTTTCCACTTAAGTCCTTCCTTAGGTCGCAGAGTATCTCTTTGCCAAATTACATTACAATTGGTTCAGCGGTTTAGATGCTGAAAGGTAGACAGACAGACAGACAAACGGACGGACGGACAGACAGACAGATGGATAGACAGTCAGGCAAACAGACGGACGGACAGACAGACGGACAGACAGACGGACAGACAGACGGACAGACAAACTGACGGACGAACAGACAGATAAACAGACAGACAGACAGACAGACAGACAGACAGACAGGCAGACAGACAGACGGACAGACAGACAGACAGACAGACAGACGGACCCCGGTATGGAATTATTTCCCTGTTATCGAAGCACATTTATCGAAATCTATCGTAACGCATTTATCGTAACTCATTTATCGTAACTCGTTTTCAAAAACAATACGTCGCTAAAGAAGTATTCACTTCAAAAAGCTCCCTCATAAGGCCTGTACTCACAATTCGGTTGGGACAGAGTATAGCTGCTTTTCCCAAAATAAACCGTTACTTATGATGCAAATCAAACAGTTAATCGATCCCTTTAATAAATGATAACTATCAAAAAATAGACAAAGCGATTAATTGTCGAAGGTAATCACGCCAAATTGTTTTGTTTCTAATTAGTTGCTCTGTAAAAATTCATATAATGTATAAATTAAACTCTAACAATAGCCATATATGTAGATCAAACGTCCGAACAATCAGAATTAAAAAAGAAACAAAGCAATGAGAAGACAATCATTGAAAAGAAAACGGGAACGAGAGCTGTATGTACATCCGAGTTTGGCAGCATTGTTTTTATGGCAGCTGCTGGCATAAATGGAACTGCTAAAATCCGACGTAGGTTTAGTTGTTATTTCATTAAACATGGAAATTAAACATGAGAATATGTACATGGATAGTATAAAAGTATCATTTTCTAAATAAATAAAATGATGTAATATAATTTCAACTTTGAAAATAAAATTACTACAACATACTTCCATTTGTCAGGCAATGACAGCACATTAAATAAAATTCACTGTACAACACAACATATAACCCAAGCTCAGTCATAAAGAGGACATTCAAATCGAAATGTCTACAATTACACAAGTGCCGGTGCCCACAAATTGGCTGAGCCTCGTCGGCACTTAATTTCGTTACAAAATTTACAAACATTTGCACTTAATGGCAATAAAAAATTTAGTTTAAAAATTAATTAAATGACATGTCGGTGATAACACTTTAGGGGCAGGCAATCGTACCCTTGTCAATAGGAAACCCACACCAAATTCGTGTAAAATTAAGTCCAAATGTACACAACACAATTTATAAAGTTCTGTGTCACATTCCATACATATGTATGTGTAGACGAATATATCTCTATTTGGCCATCAACACATTATCACCAGAGTATCGGTGGACATGGTGTAGCATTAACTCGAACACAACGGACAACGATGACAGTTTTACCAGATACGGACAAGCGATTAGGAGCTTCTTTCTAATTGGGCTGCGGGAGGTGAGTATATCTCAAGTATACCCAAGATACGAGTTTAGGTATATACATACATACATACATATGTATGTAAAAAACAAAAACACAGGAAGAATCGATTACCCTGATCAAGTTGTCGGAACCGGAAGCACGTTTTTGTGCTTTTTAATAGCGCCATTCTAATCAAGTTAATGCTGCCAAGGTATGTCACATGCAAACAACATACATACACATGTATACGTAGTTAACAAGGACTACATCCACCTAATAAACTCTTGCAAAGTACACCTTTGAAAGTAAAATTACGCGAAATAATAGGCAAAATCATAGATTCGCTGAGGGTTAAGTTTCAACACTGAAAGAAACACTTAAGGCCCGTTGCACCTTTAGGCAATTTGCACATGACTAAGTGGCATAATGCCTGTGTGCAGAAACTCATAGAAGCCACCCCAATGTCACGTATCCCTTTCAACTCACGCTCAGCGGCACCGGCAAAGTAGATATCAGAAGAAGCCTGCATCCTGTATCCTCTCCTGTATTTTTCTTTGCTTGTTACCTTCGCGCCGCAAATAGATGTTTGATGTGGTCTCTTGCCGGCATATAGCACCGTCCCTATACATATCATCACAATTAACTACACATGCGAACGCACTTCATGTTCCGGAGGATTAAACGTAGTCCTTAGGTGTCATCATTTAGTTAATTAGACTTGTTGGAGTTCGTTTATAGGGGGAAAGGCAAATCAATTTGTTTTTTTGTTTTTATCCTTGAATGTCAAGGATACCAGAATATTGATTCAATGTTTTAGTATGGAATATGGTTATGGTAATAATATTCGCAATCAAGCAAACGAATTAAATCAACGCGGAGCTACAGGAAATCGATGGTGGTTATGTGCGAGCACATACATACATAGTGGAATATACAAAATTTTGTTTGTACATGTGTATAATTCGCATCGATTTCTTTTTAAAGCGAATGTCGTTTGAAGTTTGAAGTCAGCGATAAGGTCAAACTTTTTGTCTTTTGTTTTGTGTTCCGTACCAAAGAACGGAACACTAACGGGGTCAGTTCGGCGTCTGTATGTCTGTCTGTCTCAGAGACCATTTAACGTAAACTAATGAAATTTGGAACAGTTGTAGCAATGAGTGGCCCAAACATAGACCTTAACTTAAAATGTTGAATTTCGACTTTTGGGGTCTAAACGGGATATTAAAAAAAAAAATGTATTTTTGTTGTCATTGTGTGGGATGTCAAATGAAAGCTCGTTAAAGCACGAATTCAAAAATGTATGAAATATTTTTTTGTTCTACTTTTTATTAAGACTTTTTCAAAAAAAAAAAAAAAAATAGCTCCCCCCCCCCCCTACCTTCTTCCCGTAAAAATAGAATAAAATCACAAACATTGAGAATAAAATGCAGATTGAATCAAAATTATCAGGACTACTTTTCGACAGTTTTTTTTTTAAAGGGTCAATCACATTCAAATTTAAGTGCAAAAAGTATCTACTCAAAATGCGAAAAATGCGTTCTCTCTCTATCCGATTCACTAAATATTCTCAGCAATCTGTCGCAGATTTCCAAAAGTAAAACAGTAAACAGTAAAAAGTAAACTTTCACGTTTTGAAAATTTTCAATTACCTATACACTGGCAAAACATTATCAAATACAAACACCACATTGCATAGTTCTAGGCGCAACTATTCGATTTTTTTGCACTCACACACACAAAGTTTTCCTGTTCGTATCTGCTTTTATGTGATTGTTTTGTTTTTACAGAAGGTTTGAAAAATTGCTTTAGGGACAATTCTGCGCAACAGAGGGCATCTACGTATGCGTGCAGTTTTCCAAGTCTCAACTTTTTGCACTTAAATTTTGAATGTGATTGACACTTAATTTTTTTTTTAATTTCAACTATGTAGGTATATGTATATATCCAGAAATGTCATCCTAGAAATAGGCTCCAAAAAATAGCATAAATACTTTAACCATTGATTTTTTGCACATAAACGTGGCTTGATGCGAAGCTTGCCAATACGGTGATTCCCCAGATGACGACGCCTACGGCCTACCAAACATTCTTCACCTGTAACAGATGGACAGCAAAGAAGAACAGATTAGTGTCGGAGATAGGCAATTTTCCCTCAGAAAATGAAGTCAGGAAAATGATTTCAAAAATTGACACATGGAATAAGATATCTTCGTTTATTGAGGCAGTGCTTAAAATGAAAAAGAGAGAGGAAGACGTAAGCATACCATCGTAAAAGGCAAAAGAAGACGAAACAGCCCATGAAAAGTGACAGCCACAAAAATACACTGACACTGGTCAGGATACCCTAGCGTTGAAGGCATCGAACAAAGCTACTGCTAGCGAAAAGTTGCCGAAGCTGAGCATTTAAGATCGTCCAACTTATAAGCTGTCCGTTTCTAAAAATACTAAAAATTGCGGCGAATGTGTTAGAGACCACTAAATGGTCAGAGAAATGTTGTCACAATTTTAAGAGGTGCCAGGAATAAATAAATGTTCGTTTGATTGAGTGAGCTATAAAAAAAAACATTCTCAGTTTGTCAATAGGTGCTTAATCCAAATTTTTTATTACCTTAGTTATTTTGAAGTCGCTCAAATGGCAACTGTGGACAGGGTAATACAATAACCCAATGTTGGCTACAATTTATGGCAGCATTAAAGTACATGTTAATTTGGTGTACAATTTTCGCAATTTCATGTGAATTCCTTACCCATACACGGAACGATAAAATTTCAAATTCTCTTCAATAATTCAGAATCATTTATTGAATTTTCTATTTTTATACCTCTTGTCACGCATCCAGCATTAAGGGGTAGTTAATGCACAAGTGACATAAAGTGGATTGATTGCCTGTGCCAGTCGATTGTAAGCCATTTACCCGTTGTGGTGTGCCGCTTGCAAAACGTTGATAGGCGTATGTACGAGTACCACGAAGCAACCATCAATCATATGGGTCTCATTAGATCAGTCCCGGTCCCGCACTTGTGGTTTCGAAGGAGTTTCCAAAGGATTTACTTATTCATCAGAAATTGGTGGCACTGGGCGTTACTCGATAATCATGATCTTGGAATGGTTTTGCAGCTTTAGACAGGATTAATAGTTGTAGTACAAAGATAATTCGAGGTCTTTAGCCATACGACGGACGCAGAGGACATGAGTTAGAAAATACCTCGAAAAGAAAATGATTTTCTACTGAGAAAAGCCCGTCATTCAAAATGTTAAGAGTCTTATTTATGACCAAAGGTGTGAGTGTATTGTTATTGTGTTTTTGGTGAAAATAGAGTAAGAACGAGTTAGGGATTAATTTGGAACTTAATCTGATCTGGTATATTTAATCGTATGTATTTGAAATTTATTTTGAAATATTTTTAAAATACGTGGTATTTACAAATTTTTTGATAAATATTCGGAATTTTAATTTAAAAGGCTGGCTTATATAGGATGCCATAAATATAAGATTTCCATGAAAATAATCTGCCAGGACACTTTTGCTTCTAGCTAAGCTTTTTAGCATCCACATTTTGTTTGTGTTTTAAACAGATTGCTCCTTTTCGCGGGACCGTTTTTGTCTATGCTCTTGCTATTTATAAGCAATTTTGCACATATTTCCAGTTAACAATTTGAGTAATTGAACCTGCTTAAAGTACTTTTTTTTAAATTGAAACAGGACTTGAGCCAAATTATTTTTTTTATAATTTGCGCGTTCCAAATGGTTTGTATGGATTAACATTTTTACTATAGCAACACAGCACGGGCATTAAGGAAATGAGGAAGTAGAAAAGAGGAGTAACCGATGTACATTAGGTTAGGTTAGGAGGGGCGTTTGCAGTAGATGCAATTTCACCCAGAGGCCGTAAATGTCCATTGTGAATACCCTAGTTGTGCGTGAAGAAACATGCATTTTACAATACCATTTTGATCTTTTAATAAATCTCCTTAGGTCTGTATGGGGTATCCTATAGCCAGGTCGTCCAGGCACTCAAAAAACTGTGCTCCCATATAAAATAGGCGCCGTTCTTGAAGAGCCGGCAGTGGAATAGAAGGTGTGCTATAGACTCTTCTTCATTTTCATCCATGCAACTTCTACAGAAGTTATTTGTGAGGATGCCATATCTTCTGGCCATGTTTCCCATTATACACTTCTACAGTGTCCGGTTATAACACCGACGAGTACATGGATTTGGCTTCTTCTCATAGAAAGTAGGGAAAATGTTCTTTTCGACTGCTGGCTACAGGATGTGGGTTATCGCACAATCGCTAGCGTTGCGGCTAAATTAGTGGTGATGTTTACCTGTGTTGAAAGCCGGTAAGACCTGTCTGTCAGCTAGTGTTATATCTACTTTATTAGAGCCTTTCCTGACCAGTTCGTCTACTGTTTCGTTCCCTTCTATACACGCATGTCCGGGTACCCAGCAGAGTAGTACTGCGTGGCGTTTTATCGCTATAAGTGCCGTGCATTTTGAGTTCACGGAAGTAGAGTCCAGTGCGGTTTGGGTGTCCACGCAAATGGTTATTTCCGTTGCGGGTAGTTTCCTTGCTAGGACAATTTTGGCTGCTTTCTTAATAAATCTCTGATTGGAAGACGCTGCAATAGTTGGCCAGTCGGTAAGACTGGTTTATGCAAAGTTCTTCCGAGGAGACACCTGCTCTGTTACTTTCCTCTGTTTTTGAGAAGTATCCGGTGAATTCAAGCTGGGCTTTCTCATATGGTTTTAAATGTCCGCAAACTATAATAGTCAGGAAAAATAGAGCGTGGTAGAGGATTCCACATTCGTGTTGTGCGGCAAGGAAAGAATCTCTATATTTCCCATTACGGCCGAAAATAGGCCGTAGTGTGTACTGCTATGTATGCCTGGCATGGCTACCCGCGGTTGAAATGTTCAAGGGGTAAATGCATCTGGCTTTCCCATTTGAGCACTTATCGTGTAAATAATGATACAATAATGAAAGACAGGCTAATTTAAGGGCCAGCGATTTCGCGATGTCTCGATTGCTGATGAGTTTTATTGCGCGTTTTTGGATTCTGTCCAGCAGCCTACTTACTCACTTACTTAGGTGGCGCTACAGTCGGGTGGCCTCAATCAACAATCCCTTCCAGCTAGCCCGGTCCTTAGCTAACTGGCTCTAGTTGCACACTTCAAGTTGGTTGAGGTTTTTCTTTTCTATTTGTGCAGCCACCTTAGCCGAGGACGTCCTCTGCTGCGCTGACCCTCCGGGTTAGAATTGAATATTTTCCACGCCGGAGCGTTGATGTCCACACGCTATACATGTCCAAGCCATCTTACATGCCCAATGCGCTGTTTTTTTTTTTATCAGGTCGATGTCGCTGTACAGCTCGTATAGTTCGAAGTTGAATGTTCTTCTCCAAAACCTGTCAACGCAAACCGGACCGAATATTTTGCAAAGGTTGGTGGGTATCGATTTGGACTTCTTGGGTTTTTTTCAGGATCTGACTTAGTGTAGAAATTTGGTAGATTTTGCCCAGATCAGAAGGGGTTCCTTGCACCGCTAGACATTTCGCTGCGTTCTTGTCGACATCAAATATGTGATCATTCCAACGAAGGTTGCCATTGAAACACATATCGAGAATGGAGAGTCTTTCAGTTTCAGCGATGCAAGTATCGTTCAAGGATAATGGCGAAGTGAAAAGGTTCCGCTTCAATGATAGTTTTTGGAGCATTAATTTCCACTTTATTGTCTTTACCCCATTTAAGTATGACTACGTGATTTTTTCGTGAAATTCCAATTAATTGTAATTAAATTAAGCAACAGATGGTAGATGGCGTGGTAGACTCTAAATAGAATCGAAAGAAAGAACCAGACGTACAACGTACAGCAAAAATATTCAAAGATGCTTTAAAAAAAGGGTTAATCCCTAAAAAGTACGCAAAAAGTGTTCTTCTTAGTCTGTACAAATGTTATGCATAAAACATTGTCGACTTAAGTATCCCCATGAAGTGTAAAATCACATTTCACTTTAACTGGGATTTCTAGGGAAATTTCAAATTGCTTTTGGAGATTTGCTTAAGAAATTCCAATTTATGAGTCTCATAGACGATTAGTCGCATATTTTATGACTTAAGGCTTAATATTCAGTGTGGATTTTGGAAAATCAATTATTGAGGTTTTGCATCAATTTAGTATGGTAAATTTGGATATTAAAATGCTACAAAAAGTAAGCCATGGGATTTTATTAAATAATTTATATTCGGCGCAACAAATAAATCTGCTCATCATAAATTTTTTTAATAGGGAAACTTGAAAGGAGTAGATCTACCATTCTGTTGGTATTCTGAGAGAATTACCCTTTCCTTTTCTATGAATTTAGTTTGCATTTTAAAAATAATGATTACGAGTTGAGCAAAATACCGCATATAGGTATGTAGGTATATGTTTTTACATATGCACATGTAGATAAATGAAAACACTGGTACGTTGGTTTGTGTCCTTAATTTTCATTTTTTCGCTGATACTCAGAAAAATACTTGTACCCGTTTATGGTTGGATCACAGAAAGGATTAAATTATCAGGAAAAGGGCTGGTGGTGGAATAGTGAAGAAGAACGCACTTACGCTAATTTATGATATGTGAAAAAAAGGGTTTTATGATCAATAATTAGGTAGAAATTTAATATTGGAAAAAAAAACCGGGAGAAACGGTGTTAACGGCTTAAGTGACTTTTTTTGAAATAAAATAAAAAAGGATTGAATGCCTGAGGCACTTTGTTCAAATAAAATTGCGAAGTGGCTATGCAATATCGAAGTAAGAAAAATCCAAATTCATGGAAAGTACAACAACAAAGTGAACTAAACTTGCAATGTACATATCTATATACATAAATGTCAAGCGAAAATGGCGCTCGTCTTAAAAAAAGTGCTGATCATAGAGAATGGTACAAAAAAGGATTCTATGTTAGCATAATCGAGCTCTAAAAGCCAGCTCCTTAGACATTTTTTAAGCATACTTAAAGAATTTAAAGCTCTGATTGATCGTGGAGGCTTATTAAAAAGGTGGCAGGGTGAAACCAAATAAAAACTACGCAAAGCAGCTGTTCGACAGAAGAGTACAGAGAGAACATTCGAAATTTTTCTCCGTAAATTGAATATAGAGACTTCAAGAATATTGACTATACGCTGCTAGAGAAAGATACTAGAAGTATAAATTGGAATGCAATCTACTGTTTCTCTTCTCCAAACGATCAGGTTGAGTTCATGAGCAGCAATATTAAACAGCTTTATAATAGGTATGTTCCTTTAAAGGCCAAAATCCTTTCATCACAAAAGGCACCCTGGTTTTCACAATAAATCAGCTCCCTAATACAACAGCGCGATCTAGCCTATACTCGCTGGAAACGTTTTCGCTTGGTAGATCATCGACAAGTCTACTGTCTATTACGCAATAAAGTTGTGTCTGCTATACGAGCCGCCAAATCTCGCTTCTATTCTAGCAGGCTCAATGATTCATTAGGAAGTAAGCGTTTATGGAGTAGTCTACGCAATCTCGGTATTGGTAAATCTAAAAGTAACAATTCTTATGCTTCTGACCCTAATGAACTTAACTCGCAATTTATTTCATCACAAACATCTGTGAACAGTTTGCAGTCTACTCAACAGTTGGTTTACTCATTTTTCTCTGCTAGTTGCCCTAGTTTTTGTTTTACAGCATTTAACAGTGCTGATGTCGTTGAAAGTCTACTAGCTATCAAATCAAATGCTGTCGAACTTGATGACATCCACCCATCATTCTTAAAAATTGTACTTCCCATATTGCTACCGTTCATAACATACGTTTTTAACACAGTGGTAACTACTGGGATCTTTCCAAGGCAATGGAAATCGGCCAAAATTATTCCAGTTCCAAAATCATCCAAATGTGATGAATTCAGACTGATATCTATTCTCCCATTCTTGTCGAAAGTATTTGAAAAGATCCTTCAGAAGCAAATTGGTCGTCATCTCTCCACTTACAATATTTTATCCTCCACGCAATCTGGTTTCCGACAAAAACATAGCTGTACCACTGCTGTTATAGGTATCTCTGAGGATATTCGCCAAGCCATTGATAGGGACAAAGTGTCTTTTTTAGTCTTACTAGACTTTTCTAAGGCATTTGATACGGTTAACCACTCATTTTTGTGTCGCAAATTGTCTGAAATCTACAAATTTTCGACCTGCGCGGTAAAGTCAGTGTCCTCGTACTTAACACACAGGTTTCAAGCCGTATTAATCAATCAATCTCTACCAATCGTTAGTGGTGTTCCTCAGGGATCTATATTAGGGCCATTATTTTTCTCTTTATATGTCAATGATCTTCTCAATTTTATCAAGAATAGCGCAATGCATATGTATGCTGATGATGTTCAGCTCCTATTAAGTTGTCCTCTGGGTTTAATAGAGCACGCTGTACACTCCATAAATGAAGATCTGGCTAATATAGTGCAATGGTCACATCGAAATGGATTGCTATTAAATCAAACAAAAACTAAGTGCATCGTGTTCTCGCGTAAGCCCCTAGATCTGACTTATTTTCCTACAATCACTCTTGACGATGCCCCTATTGAATATGTAGAAACTGTCAGAAATGTTGGTATGACTTTCAATCGCCATTTAACTTGGGATAGTCATATCAATATAGTAGTGGGGAAGACTTATGGTGTCATCTGAACACTTTGGGCTACCCACTCCTTCACGCCCTTCAAAACGCGAGTCTTACTAGCTAAAACTCTAGCAGTTCCAGTCCTTATGTATGGTTGTGAAATTTATTCAAATTGTAGCTTTGTATCCAGGAGGAAACTTAATGTCGCCTTTAATTGCATTGTTCGATATGTTTTTGGATTACGCAAATTTGATCGAGTTTCGCGATATTCTAGGCAACTATATAATATGACCTTTGATCACCTACTACAGTTTCGAACTCTTAGCCTTTTCTCGGACATTCTTTTATCACATCAACCTGCTTATATCTTTGAAAAAATAAGATTCGCCTCATCAGATCTGCACAATTGATTCCCCCCGGCACTCTTGTTTAATATCTGAGCGACAGTTTTTCATTCACGCCACACGGTTGTGGAACTCCTTGCCCCGCCCTCTCAGAAGGATAAATAACACAACTAAACTTAAAAATGAACTCAGAACGTATCTATCTTCAAACTCCTTAAATTCTTGAAATTTGGATTTATTTATTATTTTTTTTTTCTGCTTAGCTTCTGTAAATTTTTTATTATGTTTACATTCTTTTTATAATAAACTTGAATTCTTCATTTCATAGCTCATGTAGCTTTCTCTTCCAATAATACGTTTTTTTTTCTATTGTTTTTAAATTGTGTACTTATCACTCAATTATAAGATATTATATCTTATGAAATAAATAAATAAATAAAAATAAATAAATTAAAATCAGAAATTAATCTGCAATTAAGGTTTCCCGATCTCATAAGGAGAGTCGAATACAAACGCTAGATTTTTATTTTTTATTTAAAACACTAATAAGTAACTTAATTTTGGCTTATCTGCTATTGTACTTTGAGATTTTATTAAGTACTTTACTTACTTATCCATTGATCTTCCATGCATTTCGCGTAAAATAAGTTTTTAAAAGAAAATGCTATATTTTTATTTTAGGTACAGCTGCGGTCAAAATAATAGTAGTGCAACTAATAGTGCATAAGAAAAAAGAATAAAAACAAACATTAATTTTTTCTGATATCTATGTTTTACTTACTATTATTTAAGAATTAAATTTAGACATAGAGATAAAATTTTGTAAATAATATTCAAATATACATATACGAAAACGGCCGGTCGAAAAAATAGAAGTGCATTAGTTATTTATATCTAAACCAGCTGATGTACCCGCTTCGCTGCGCATACAAAAATATTCTCTTTGTATGTACATATGTGTATTTGTAATAAATTGTCTAATGGAAGGAGACTTCCAGCTAAATGCTAAACTTGTTCTTGCACCTTAAAAGTTGACATAAATACTTGATTCACAATTTGCTTAGCTTGGATAAAGGATTTTCGATAGGTGGGTTAGCGATTTCTTCTAATCTAACTTTTCCGCTTTCTTAAATATTACAGCACGTTCTTACCGCCAAAACGTCAAAACATAATACATACATTTGTCTGTATCTGTTCCAAGCCCTGCATCTACTTATCATAAAGAAATTACAACCAAATTTATCCAGTTATTGAATTAGAGATGAGCGAGTAAGTACTATACATACATAGGTATATGTTAGCACGAAGCAATCCCAATCACTTATGCTACTTATGCAAACACGCATATCCGCTGCCGCTGGTGCATTGACGGTGGCAATGGTCTCCACTGATCGTTGTCGCGAAAGCATACAAACGATAATTCTTTATGTTATTACTTTTCTCACAGAAAATGTACAAAGAAGATATATATACCAAAATCTTTGCTGTGAAATAATCTAAACAAATATGTACATTTTATTTTAATACGTTATTTAAGAACTAAGATAGAGCGAGATAAATGCCCAAAAGTAAAATATAAACTTTTCTTTTTCTCATTTAGAAGTTTTTTATTGAAATATATTGATTTTTTTTTATCCATTTTATAGATTTGATCTAACCAGATTCGATTTGCAAAAAACCGCATCCAAATCCGTTCAGTAGTTTTCTTGTTTTTGCGGCACATACATACATACATACATACAGTCTTCATTTTATAAAAGTAGTGAAAAGACGAAAAGTCAAATTTAGTTGAAGATTTCAACCATAAAAAAAGTTCGTGTTATTTATAGAGTCCGACCGAACATTCGGCTTCGGCCACCTTGGGCTAAAAATTCAACCTTCGGCAAAACATTCGGCTTCGGCTAAATGAGGCCGAAGATTTTCCCGAAGCCGAATGTTAAATTTATTGTTTTTTTTTTTTTTAAATAAAATAGGTTTTCACACCATTTTGCCGTTATCGACCTTCATGATTGCTGCACAACTGCTCAAAGGTCATTCCTGTTAGTTGATTTACAATATTAAGCAACATGCTTCTTAACGTCGCACCAAAGGTACTCAATCAGATTCAGATCTGAATACTGTGCGGGCAATTCCAATACATTGACCCTGTTATGATATAATTGAATAGCTTCCATCAAGCCCTTACACGCAACAATCGGTTTGACATTTCTCGAGAAAAATCAAACATGTTTTGATTTTCGTCAATCAAGCGACAGCAAATGTATGTGACACATACAATCATATTTTCACTAACACATATGTATAAGTGATTGATGTCATTTGGGCCGCTTAAACTAACATATTGTCCAAGTTTGGTGTCAATCGGTCCAGCGGTTCTCGAGTTTTAGACCCTAGTACCCAAAACGAACCCCTTTAAAAAAAAAAGATGTGTTGAGCTCGCATACACACACTATGACGTCACCAAATACTGCATGGGCGCATGACTGTTAACTGCAGTTTTCGCTGATGGAAAATTATTGGCAACGATTTCATGAACTATTTTGAGTATAACTTAGCTCCAGGTTAACGCAGAAGGATGATTTATACCTCAAATGAATCAGGAGATAATTGACTAAATTCATCTATTTTTTGTTTTTCAATTCGATAAGCTATTATTGAGCTAGCGCTGTATATTTATAATTTTCCTTACAGATATTCAGTTTTTCACCATGTCATTTTCCGGGATTGAACGTATAAAAGATATTGACTGTGAACATAAGCAATCACTATGTCAAGTTTCATCACAATTCGCGTGATGCGCGTCCAAACAATTTTTAATCTACAGTTTTATTATATACAAATGCATGTATGTAATAGATAATAAGGAAACGACGCATAAGACCCAGTGTGACTATACTTAGCTACTTTGTGGAAACATAATTCTTGCAAAATAGGTCACCCAAAATAAACTAGTAAACGTATCTATCTATGTATGTATCTGGCCGATTTATTGGCCTTCAAAAATTTAAACGGTCCCAATATTTATATATGTACATAACATACCTACATACATCTCTTGTAACATTTATGTATATTAAAAAAAGCTTTCTAAGTATGTATATGTAAGTAGCAAGCATTTTAAATGGGACACAACATTTTCAGTCACCACCATCGGAGATGACAGGCGGTATTTCTGCGAAGCATGATAATCCTGTTTTTCCTCGTATCAGGTGGTTCAGTCTTACGATGAGGTGAAATCTATGTCCGCTCTTCACACTGACTGCTCCATTAAATTATCTCAAATCCCTTAAAAAAAAGTAAAACATAAAGACAGCCTTAAACATATTTCAGTATATGACTACACCTGAAATTCAACTTCCGACATTTAAATATTTTATTCAACGACGTGTAAGTTAAACACAGCTACACCGAAGACCCAGCGTCGATATATCTGGATTTTGCAAGCAATTTTCGAGTAACTACAAAGTATATCGCAAAGGAATGAATGCTGCGAACAACCACCAACGAACATCGCTCCTAAATCAGACGAATTACCCTAACATATTCATGAGTTTAATTTCCTTTTCGAGATTTGAATTTAATTTATTATTCAATTTTATATTGTAAATCCTTTCAAGATGATGGCGAAAGCCGTCTGGGCGTTTATTTCTTTCACAAGCTGACAGTTTTTTTTCTTAAATTCTAGCGGTACACTACACAATTATTTAAACTCTTTGTGTTTTCCAACAGAAGCTGCATATTTCAATAGAGACACACAAAAGCAAAAGTAATTCACTTCCATAGGACAAACTGCAAACTTGCTTTTCTATTCCCCGACTATTGTTGAGTATAAAATATTGTGTCCTTTGAAATTACAAAACTTTTCTTCTTTGCCACGACTGAGAGACACCAGAAGAAAAAAAAAAACCCCCCAAACTTTTCTGCTTAGTGGTTTTGAGCTCTGTGTCGCTTGTGGGTGCGTGCTGAAGCTAAAGGACGACACTCAGGTAAACACAGCCTTGTTCGGATTTTTTTTTCTCTCTATTTGATTTTACCTAATTGTATTACACCGTTACCTACGTATACTACAAAGTTCCCTCGGACTTTCCTGACGTCAGACAAAGGGATCAACAAGTGTTTTCATCGGGATACCCGAGTTGATGTCCTTTTTTCTGAAAAAATCCCTTTGTTGTCATGCCGCCAGGTAGACAGTCTAATTTGGGCAACACTCGAGGGCTTTAGGCAGAAATTATTAAACTATAACTACGAGTGGGTACCTTCTTTGAATTTTATGATTATGGCCGCGGATTTACGCGGTAAAGCGCTTCTAAATCTGTGTGTAATCCTTGATTTGGAATTTTGTTTAAATTTTTATGATCGCTGCTGTAAGGGGACATTAAATTTTACCGAATGAGAAATTCGCAGAAGTGGCAAAAATATACAGTTAATTGCACTTTCGATTTTCAAAGGATCAAAACTCGTCGTACATCAGGTAGGTAGATGTTTACAAGGTCATCCGTGAGACACAGTTCATGCGATTGCGGACAAGACTTTCGTCCTTCACATGGTCAATTAATCGATGGACAATTTTTCTTCCAAAGGATTTGCGATGTGCGAATAGAAAAGTCCTTTGTTTATATGTTTAAAAAATAGTTTTTAATAAATTAATATAAATTAAGTCTTTGTACATTATTTACAGTGTCATTGAGAAAGTCGCAATAATCAACATCTCACAGCGTAAGGACGACTCTGCGGTCTACTCTGCATGGTGTCACATTTAAATCGCCTGACATCGGTGTATCCTGGAAAGCCTTCTGGTGTAAATTGGCCGGCAATCGCTTCGGGAATCTGTGATACATTATTAAGGACATAGGGCGGGGTGCGTTGTAGATGTCGCTCCCATTTACTGTATGAGCTTTGTTGTTGTTCTGGTTGTTTGTCTTCGAGTGCTGGGAAATGCCTTGAAGGATATTTCACTGCGAGAATGGGTGACGATGTCTTTGGCATAACTTTGCTGATTCTTGTCATCATGTACATTTCCATTTTCAGATCACAGTCGTTGGCGTTGAAACTTAGCTCCGATGTGTTGGCTGTTGATATGGATTCTGAAAAGTATCCGTAGCTTTTATCCTCGTCGTTGCCCTCTTGGAAGTCGTCACAAATCGAGAGGATATCCGTTGTTCTTGTCATCACTGGTAGAATGGATTTTGGTGGACTGATATGTCCTTGGACTGGCGTTGAGTTGACGTTGTAGTTTTTCTTCGAGCGGTTAATCCAAAACCGCTTTCTGTAGCATGACCTCGTTGATTTATCTGAACTATTAACACAACCCATTTCGAGATGAAGTATTATACTAGCGTCTTCACCGATTGACACACAATTCTTGACTATGATTGATTCTGGCACGAGTCCGCCTTTTATACCCGCGAAAGGGTCCTGCTGTTGCACGGAAGGCAGGTCAATTTGGCTAGATTTGCATGATTCACGACGAAAACAACAAGTCGCCGCAGGTAGCTATGCTATCAGGTGAATTTTCGCAGGCAGTCTTCTTTCCAAGAATGTATCTAGAGTGATAGATAACATTCGGCGACAGTCAGCGAATTAAATATTTACGATATTTTGCTGCAGTTTTTTGAGGACGACAATTCGATTTGCATAGCGATAGTGAGTGACTAATGTCATGTGGCTGTGGCCGTGGAACGCCCTTATCATTTATTTACTCGTATTTGGAATTTGTCAACAATTTTCTTATCTACAATACATAATATTGGAGGACTCCTTGTTGTTATTTTTAATATTTTGTTTATGGCTCACATCCGTTGTGGAAGGATTCATGTGTGCATATTTGTACAACTCCGTGTACGGCAGCTCAATAGATTCGAGGAAAAAAGGACCATAAATACCAAGTGTCTCGGGTATCCCTTGGATATTTGTGCAACGTCTTGTTGTTACGAATAGTTCTATAATTTAAATAGTCTGTTTGGCATCGGAATTATCCTGTCATCACCACAACAAGGTGAGATGTTGTGTTTGCTATTATGCGGGGTTATCCCTTCTCGTACTCGTAATTAGCCGTTTTGAGAAAATACCACTTTCAAATTAAATGACAAACGCCAGGCGGCAAAAACAAATTTAGACAGTGCCAAATTAGTTTGTTATTTTATTGCGTGAGTAGGACGTTACCGTTGTCTGAGCTGTGCGTCCACTATTGCGTGTCCTTAGGCAGATTTTTAACAGCTTGCCGGAGATGATGCTGACCAGACGCTGGCTGGTGGTTATTGTAATCGGTTTTCATCGGCAGTTGCAATGTGTAACTAATGTTGGTTTGGCTATTAAATGGCGGCAACTGGAGAAGTACATAAAAAACTCAAACTGCCATTAGTTCGAAAATTTTAAAACTTTTCTACTGCGGATATCGTAATGTGTAGGTAATGATTGAAGAGTGAAGTTGTACACAGATACAAGAGGTTTTGTTGTCGTGAATCAGAAAATAAAGAATATAGGATGTTTTTTTACCTTAAGCTGCGCTCACAAAAAAGAAGTTTCTAAAATTATTAGTTATGTCATTATTTAAATGACACCCCTTCTTTCGTAGGTTTGGTCTCATTTTCCGCTTCAAACTTCTTTGCTGGTATGGAAGCTTGGTTCTCCACTTTAAGTAAGTAAGTAAGTAAGTAAGTAAGTTTATTTATTTAGCCTTTGCAAAGCTATTTAGTTAAAAAAAGATACAATATACACATTATTATTACTTTTTACAATAAGTGGTACTTAAGGACTACAAGTATTTTAATTTTACAAATTCAATTACTTTTTTTTAAATACATTTATGTTATTTTCAGTCTTTGTGTTGTTATCTAGGCTATTATATAATTTAAATCCCTTATATATAAGTGAGTTTGCGATCTACTTGTTAAAAAATTAGGGAGTCTTAAATCATTACAGTTTCTTAGATTATACTGTTGTACTTCTCTCACATATTGAACATATTCACACAGGTATTTTGGCATTAAATTATTTTTTATTTTGTAGACAAAAATTAAAACATTCATCGCAATTCTTTGTTTTATTGAAAGCCACTTTAACGTGTTTAACATAAACTGGATTGAAACATACCGACTAAACTTCAATATACATCGCATTGCCTTGTTTTGCAACTTTTGCAATCTTTCTAACATACCATCACTACATAGAAACAAAATTGACGAACAATATTCAAAATGCGGTTTTACAATTACATTATAGACATTTATTGCACTTGTTATCGAGATTTTACTCCTGATTCGTTTTAAAAACCCTATCTTTTTTGCGACTTTCTTACAAATATATTCAATGTGGGATCCAAAAGATAACTTATGATCTAATACAACACCAAGATACTTAATTTCTTCTACTTTCTGGATAATCTCACCGTCTAGAGTAAGGTTGTTGTAATGCTGTTTTTCATTTATAACAAGGAGCTTTGATTTCGAAATGTTTAGCTTCAGTTTATTTTGTTTGAGCCATATGTTGATTCTGTCGATGTCTTCTTGTATTAATCTCTCACAGGTCTTGCTGTCAACACCGGCTAAATATATAACTGCATCGTCCGCAAACAAAGCCAATTGACAATTTTTAACTGCATATTTCATGTCGTTGATGTAAATGTTGAAAAGAAGTGTTCCTAGAACAGTCCCTTGAGGAACTCCAAACTCTACTTCTTTCGCTGCCGATTTCTCACCATTAACTACAACTTTTTGAGTACGATTTTTTAGATATGAATCGAACCATTCAAGCTCAGCGTCCTTTATACCATATTTGTCCATTTTATTTAGCAGATACCCTCTATTCACTGTTTCAAACGCTCTTTTCAGGTCGAGAAATACACAATACACACTTTTATTTTTAGCTAGTTCTTCTTTCCAGCTAGTTATTACTAAATTAACTGCTGATTCACATGAGTGACCTTTTCTAAAGCCAGACTGAGTACTCATAATAAGCTCGTTACTCTCAAAGTAAGTATACAATTGATTATATATAATTTTCTCAAATACCTTTTCGCAGAGTGGCAATGCATTCACCGGCCGAAATTCTTCACACTTTATCGTCCCAGTAATTTTTTCAATTGGTGTCACTATCGATTCCTTCCATGAGTCTGGAAACTTCTTAGTTTGCAAAGATAAATTAAAAATTGCTTGCATTACCGGACCTAATGTTTCGAATTGGTCTAAGTATATACTCGGACTCATAAATTGAAAGTCTTTTTTGTTCTTAATAAGTCTAATCGTTTGTTCAACAGATTCTAGGGACACATGAGTAAAGAAAAATCTTTTGTTAGACTCGCTTACAAGATTGACAAATGACACACATTGGATTGAGTTAATTATCTCGCTCACACTATTCACAAAGTACTCATTAAACTTGTTCGCTATTATCGTATTGTCTTTACACATTTCATCACCGAAGATTACATTTTTTATTTCATTTTTATCCTTTTTAAGGACAAAATATTTAAGGTTTCTCCACATTGATTTTTGGTCTCTTGAATTAGTCACTTTTAGCGCGATGTATTTGTTTTTGCACTTAGTAAGTTCATTTTTGTATTTATTTCTAACACTAGTATATTCTCTCCAATCTCCTTCGGAGCTGGTCTGTATTGCTTTAGCATGTTTAATTATTTTGCTATTTTTTAATTGGCTCAGGTAGTTGTTAAACCACTCATTCCCGGTATACTTCTTACATTTAGTTATCACAAATTTTGACACAGATTCATTAACTTTTTCCAAAAACATGTTCGCAATCACATCGACACCATTTAGATTACATAAACAGGCAAAGTTAATATCTAAAACATTTTTAAAGTCCCTTTTATTGTATTTAAACATTGAAACCTGCTTCATTTTTTCTTTTACTTCACGAACACCCTTTAGTTTAACTATTATTGTTTCATGATCACTTATTATCAAATCCTTTTCCGTTCTTGCTTTAAATTTCTTATTAGACGTTATCACAAGATCTATAAGAGTTCGCGAACTTTGTGTTATCCTTGTGGGCTCCCGTATTAACTGAACATATGCACTATCTTTGACTATTTGTTTTAACTTTTTTACATATGTGTCGGTAGGATTCAACCAGTTAATATTAAAATCCCCTATTACAATTACATCTTTCCCTATATCACACACTTCATCCATCAATGTAGCTAGCTCTTCGCAAAACGTTAATTGTGATGAACTTGGGGATCTGTATATCGCAACAACAATAAACGAATAATCCCGAAAGTATAAACTTTAAGTTCAAAACAGACTGAGATCCTAGTGCGGTCTAAAAGTCCCATTGTATCCTGGGAAACGAACTAGTCCAGAAGGTAAAATCTTCCTAATAAAGGTTAGTATGTCCTTGAATAATGCACTTTATTAGTTCGGATAGACAGAGAAGTTCTTTTGAAGGGTACGCCGCCTGACTCTGAAAAGTGTCGGACATTCGCAGAGAATGTATCGCCTCGACCTCTTCTAAGCTAACTCCGTCTCCGTAAATAGGCGCAACTTGTTTAGGTGGTATTGAAGAAGAAAATTACCTTAGACGAAACCTACTAGATACCGAATGTCCTTTTTTATTTAAATTGAGAATTTCCCTGTGATGGGTGTTTTGCTTAGTTAAGAGATTGACTAGCTTGAGCCTCGGGACATTACTACTATACGAATATCGAAGATTTTATCCCCACTTATTATTTAAGGCTGCATATGTTGCACAGTTTTCCCCAGAAAAGGATTCCGGACCTGAGAATTCGGTGGTTGATCCCATTCGAGCAAGCTTACCCCTTATCCCATTACCTTCAATAACTCTGTGGTCGGGTACCCACCAGCCTTTAGTATGCTGGGATGTCTGGAAAGACATTTATGATAGCGCCTTTGATACCTCTTTTAAGATTATCTTCTTCGTTCTACCTTTTTTTCCGGGTGAACCAAGGCGATATAAACTTTGAATTGTCTGCAAGAGCAGTAATCTATTGTCATTCTATCGGAAGCGGTGCAGACCATATAAGCCGATCATATTATAAGCAGATCATATTATATATCATAAGGGTGGCATAATCGGAAAACAGGCCTATGGATCGTGCGTTTTGACGTAACGTATGACCACCACTGCTTGGAAAGCAATTCAAAATTCGCATTCTTAGACAGCCCAAGTCCAAAATCATTTTCAAATATGAATGCCATAAATTAATCTTTCGGAAAAGTCTTTTGTATAAAAGATCATTTGTCGTGTTTTTCTTTCATGTACGTATTTCTTTCAAAACTAAAGAACAAAAAACGCTCGTATTTGCTTGGTCTGAAAAGTCCCGGGATTTTTTAATAGGTGGCTCCACTAGACAATGATCAAGACTCATTGTGAGAGGCTCATCTGTCACTAGTTTCTATATGAAGTCTCATGTCCCCATTCGTTTGCAGTCGTTTAAGTGACGCTACTTCCGTCGTAGTAAAGATAATGAAAAAGCAAGCATCTTGATCTGACATTGTTTTTTGATGGGAAAAACTTCCCGACAATCATTGTAATGGTTGTTGCAGAAATGCTATCCCACATCTGCTCCTTCGAGAACAACAGTTTATCGGTGGTTTATTTATTTATTTTTTATTTATTTCATACGGATTGCTTAACGCAGTAAGATACAAAATCTCATAAGGTGAATTTAAAATCCGTCGTACAAGCACCGAAGACGCACCTCGCTCTGGAAGGCCAAAAGAGGCTACGAATGCGGAAATCGTGAAGTGAAGTTGCGTGAGTTAGCTGAGGCCGTTGGTATCTGAAAAGAATGGGCGGGATACATTTTGCACGATGTTTTGGAGATGAAAAAGCTATCGGCATGATGGGTGCCGCGTTTGCTGACCGTCGAACAAAAACATCAGGGCATTGATGATTCAACGGCCGGCTTAGCGTTGTTGCAGCGTAATCGACCGGACTTTTTTCGACGTTTTGTGACAATGCACAGTGCGTTGAATACTATGCGCTGGTGGACAAAAATCTGAATGTGTTCGTACTGCCGATTTTTTTTGTAATACTTGTTAAACTAAGTACATATATACATATTATATCTATTAATATTTTGTGAAAGAAATACATACATATGTATAAAGTATAAGTAAGACGAGAATCAGGCATTTTAATTTGAGAGTGGTGTGGCGAAATAAAATAAAGCACTTTATTTCAAGTTATATTTCTCATTGATTTTTATTTTACTATAGTTATTATTTATACCTACAATATCGGTAATTGTGTTCAACCAATAAAACAAGTGTGATATAACAATTTACCAAAGAAGAATATACAGCTGTGAGTATTTATATATTTAGGTACATGTGTAGCTTTTAACCCGTCTCACTCAAGTCAATTAGTCCACTATCACTCTCAGCTATCACTAGTACATAGTACTTCGAATGACTTTTCTGGTCTTCCGCGGCTTGTTCCAGGAAGTTCTATGGACACGATCTGTTCAATAAACTTCACAATCTTTCGGGTAAACTGTAATCGGTTTGCAACCAAAGATGGTGATGTTTTTCAACTAAAATGCGATAGCTAGAGCATTACTTACGGTACTTGCTCATATTCTTGTTAAAGGCGGTATATTTCCGGGTCAAATCAAGTTTAGCAGAGTTCCATCTTTTAAAAATATCCTCATTTTTAATAACTGAGCATATCGCTATAAAAAGTTGCAAAAAGTAGCAAAATAGATTTACTTTACTTGTACAAGAGAGGAATCGAACACATATTAGAATTGCAGGTATATTTTGATAGGTTTTTTTTTAAAACTTGTTTAAAACTTAAATGATGACACTCACAAGGGCCCACTTTTAATAATTAGTTTAAAAAATGTTCGCACACATTATATAAATTTAAAGTAAACATACTGGTAGTAGAAAACTCCATTATTAATAAACAATTAAAAAAAATGAGTATTATTCATTTATATTTATCACAAACGAAGGTCAAAAGTTATGTTCTCAGAGTAAAAATCGCAACTATTTGAAAAATTGGCTGATCTCTTAAAGCAAAAACCGTTACTACCGCTATAAAAAGAAGAAATACGATGAACAAATAATATCATATGGTGCATAAATAAATGTCAGTTAATTCTGAAGACTTTGTATAACTCTATAAAACATTCACTTTTTTGATTTTTGTCCACTGGTCAACGCACTGTGCAATGGATGAAACGTGGCGTGGGTCCAATATGCAGTCTGCAGAGTGGCTGCAAAGCCACAAAATCCGACCAAAGTGACCAAAAGACCAAAGCTCGGCCGGGAAGGTTTTGGCCTCCGTTTTTGGGATCCACATGGCATAATCTTTATAAATTATCTACAGAAGTGAAGAACAGTCACAGTGCTGTGTTATTGGACAAACTGAACGACGAAATAAAGACAAAAACAAAAACGGCCTCATATGGCAATGTGTGCACCGGCACACAGGTCTTTAAATGCGATGGCCAAATAGTACAGCTCGGTAGATTTTATGTTGAAGTAGATTAAGTTAAAAGTAGTATAGATCATCGCCAGACGTCGATAAAGGCACCAAGCGAGAACAGACAAGTGACACTTTACAGACAGCTTAGATAGCGCTTTGCCTTCTCCACTTATTTTAATAAATGAAATTCAATTGTCCTCCGAACGCGGATTGTGGTGTAAACGACTTCCATTTTATATCTTCCTCTTAGTATACACTCGACGCAAACAAATCGCTTTGTTATTGCTATTCCTTCTCTGCATGACTTAATCGCGTTCCCCTAAATCAATGTCTGCCATCCACAGTTACGCATATTTATTTATCTCCCGACGCGTTCTCACTTAAGATGCACACAGCCATAAAAAAGAAATGAATCCATAACCAAAATATCTCTCTTCGAGGCCACTTAAGAAATACAAAGTGCGCCCTAATTCCAAACGGCATGATATTATCTTGCTTGTCGTCCTCCCCCCACTACACTACATGATGAGGGGATATCATCGTAAATTAATTACATTGCATAGCATTATAATAATCACCGTAATGATTGCGATTCATTCTGTGATTAGTCGCAGAAAATCCGTATACAGATTTAGCTGATTACCCAAAAGATACACGCCACTGGGATGGCATAAAACTTTAGTGGGACATAAATATGTATTCCCAAGGTGACATTGCCAAAAATTTCACTTAATTTACGTTTGGATTAATGAGCCGCAGTCGTTATTGTCGCTTAATTAATATAGATGTGTGTGTAGTGGTGCGTAGCGGAGATCTTCCAATATTACCAAGCTTACAGCAGGATTTATTTACCTTTACTACTGCCTTTGTCATTAGGATCAGAATCAGAATCAGAATCTGGGAAAATTACATCAAAGCGTGGAGGTGATGGTAAACCACAACATTTATTACCCCTTCTAGTTTCAAGCAAAGGATGCGAACGCTTTCTTAAGGATTCACCTTTCTTGGTTGGGTAAAGGTATAAAAATGGGAGATTGTTGTTAAACTATTTGCAAGTAGCGAGGATTAGGGGATTTTCCAACATTAAATGTGCGAAGGTTATCGTGCACAATACATTAGGGACTCTAATGAGATTAGACTAAATTAAATCCGTTAATTTGAGTGGAATTTAAAAGCACTTTTGATGACGAGTATAAAAGTAATTGAATTGTTAAGTTTTTTATCTCAGACCGGTGCGGTGTATCCTTAAACTTTCTCGATGGTCTGGCAAATATCTAGTGTATGGAAAATAAACCAAAACTCTTATAAATATTTGAAATAGTTTTATGGTCTCGTTTATGGTCTGATGGGGAGGAAAAGTTGGATATCATCTGTGGGAAAAGTTTTTAAACAATTTTTTTTCTAACTCTTCTCCACCACTGCTCGTTTATGACTTTAAAACAAAATGTACTTATGTCTGTTATTCAGTATTGCTTTGTTAAACAACAATTCAGTGCTCAAATAATAAATGAATTTCGCTATTTCAAGCAAGAACCAGCGCACAGTGGGACGAATCATACTATATAATAAAGCAGTAACGCTCATTCTGTAAACACCGCTGTATCTCGACTGGAGCCTAAACGGCTGCGCGGATTTGTTTGAAACTTCATGTCTAGGGTCTGTGGGACTATACCACAAGGCTCATTTAAAATGTTCATTCTAGCCCCAAAAATTAAGGTACATATGTATACTTCATTTGGGACCGATTTTATAAAAAGCAGATTTTGTCGTAAACGGCTCTAACGATTTTGTTGAAATTTTTTCTAATTTAGGTTAACTTAGACACATGCTATCAAATGTCATACCAGGTTTTTGCCTAAAAAGTTGTACTTGACTTTTCTAAAATTGGCTTTTTTTCGGCTGTTGCTCAGTTCATCGATATTACTGATTTTCATATAGTAACCGTTTAGAAGTGAAATAGCAATAAGAACTACGATGTAATGTGAAAAGAACGTCGACGTGCTTGTATGTACATATGTACATACATATGTATATCCTTGGCATGTTTTGCTTCTCTTGCAATACAATTCGGCATGAAATTGGATGCGTATGAATCAAAAAAGAAAACATCCATCTTATAAACAAATTTGAGAAACAAAAAATATTTATTTGGCCACAACAAATAATGGAGTTGAAAGTGGGTACATAAGATTGATTGAGTTTTAATTGAATTCAATTTCTATTGTTTTCAAATTCAAAATCTGCCGCGCATACAATGAAAGCATGATTTGCACCAGAAGAAAATGTCGAAAAAAAAGAACATCACGATGTTGTGTGCTGTTGTTGTCTTTTTCTTTCTCTCAGATCTCCCAATTCAATTCTGCATTATAGCTTATTCTATGAATTCAAACTCACTTTATACGAAGCTGCGCTTAAAAGCACGCGAAAGGAATAAACGCGCACAAATGAATAGCGAATTACGCATCTACAGAGGTAGGCATTGAATCTTCTTACTACACTGAGCTTTTATTGATGAATATAATTCACATATTATGTAGTTATTTTCTTAACTTATATTTTTGCCCATTAAGTTCTGTTAAAATGTTCGTCGTATTCGACGGTGATCAGCTAGCGATGCAAAAACCGCGACATGGGTCGAAATTGCGTGTATCTTGTATGGCTTTTCAAAGTATATACAGCTGTTATATAGACACTGGTGGATATGTCAATTCAATTTTGGCACCCACGGTCTCGTTTTTCCACAAGTTTTTACAATAAACAACCTCAAAAACGAGTATAACAATCTGTCATTTTAACGAAAATTCGTGATAAATTGGGTTTCGTTTATCACAATTTAACAAGTTCGGAAGAATGTTTGAGTCTTTTTTTTAATAATGTCATTTTACATAGTTTAGTAGTAAATAATGTCAGGAAATAGAAACACTCTATGTTCTTAAGTAGCCAGGGCATGTAATTTTTCTTGGAAATAACGTAATTTTTGACAGTATTTTCGAGAAATTCAACCCGTACAAAAAAAATTCCGAGTTGTTCCGAAAAACGGATTTCACAGGTGTTCACCTTAGGTATTTAGTGAAAGATATACGAAAGAATTATATCCGACTTGGTCCGACTACGCCCGCTATTCATGTTTGAACAAGTGCCTCCCATCCTAAAATTCAACCATAGGCAGTGCTTGTGTACAGGGTGTTCCTGTTTGGGATACAAATATTTTGGGATCTGATTCGTTGGTTCATGTTATGAAAAAAATCGTACGGAAGCGGGGGTCTATCTTGAACACGTACTGAGCTACAGGGTGTTTAAAAAAGTTTCTTCGGAGAAAGAGGTACCAACAATTATTCAATCATAACTTCTAGTGTATTAAACTTAGAGCAACCGAAGTAGTCTTGTTTCAAAGACAATTGATTAGTGCTTATTACAATTAAAAATTTTTACAATTCGTACGAAATATTATTTCATATAAAACTAAATAGAACCGAAAATGCCATGTCCAGTAAATCTACCGTTTCGTCCCACTGTGCAGAGGTATTAAAATGAAATAATGAAATGGATAGAAATTTATGTTTTTTGATTGAGCTATTTTCTGTCAAATTTTACCCGTCAATTCGTTCTTTGACATCTTTTATGTTGACACGTGTGTTATTCAATCAAAAATTAATGTTCCCGTACTCTATGAACCTAAATTCAGTTAAATATCAAAATCACAAAAAAAAAAATTAAAAAAAATTTCACTCAAAGGAAATCAATGATACCAAAAAGTACGGGAACGTGTTGAACGAATAAGTTCACCATGAGAAACGTGACAGAAAGTTCATCTATTACTAACATTTTGTCTAATTTAGCTTTTAACTTATAATTATGTTTAATTTATTTTGAAATTTGATTCGAGAAAGGGATAAATAAAATAAAATATTTTAAATAAAAATTGAGTAATAAATTCATGCTTTCAACCTCCCGTACGATTGCAACTTCTTTTCTTAGTTCAGAGCATAATTTATTATACATATATGAATATAACATAGTGCAGTTGATTACAGTGAAATCTGTAAATAAATTTAATTTATTTAAATGAATTCGCAACCCAGGACATTTACAGATCAAAAAAGAAGGTCACTAAGCGATACTTAAGGGTTTCGTTCAAATTTACAAATTGTATAAAAAAATAAAAAATAAAAACAAAAGTTAAATAAGCAAATATGAAAAAACTAATACATACGAGGGCGGTTTGATAAGCCAGTGACTTTTGGAATATCCCGTGCAGATACTTTAAATTCATCACTGCTGCCCTTTACTGCCATCTATTAATAGACCACTGTCAAATTTTGAGTAAGCTGAGTCATTTAGTTTATTTCCATCACCGAAACCAAGGAAAGGCTTGGTAGATACTATGGGGATACTGCACCATCAATTTTAATGGTTAAGAAGTGGTTTACTGAGTTCCGTTGTGGTTGTATCAGCACAAGTGACGCCGAACGTTCAGGTCGCCCAAAAGAGGTCGTAACACCAGAAATCGTCGATAAAATCCATGGAATGATATTGGATGACCGGAGAATGAAAGTACGTGAGGTGGCTGAGGCGGTAGGCATCTCAACTGAGCGGGTACATCACATTTTACATGAATATTTGGATATGGAAAAGCTATCTGCGCGATGGGTGCCGCGATAGCTCACACTCGTGACATGATATTTTTTTGATGAGGTATAATAGATATATTAGTTGGATGTGGTATAGACGGCTTAAATTAATGTAATAATAGATATAGGGTGGTGCACGATGTTTAATTTTAATTTTTAATTAATTTAATTTTACACAAAAGTAGTCTAGTACGAAGCTTTAAGAAATCCATAAAAATTAGTGCAAACATTTTATGACGTAGCCATTGACATGATCGCATCTTCTAAATTTAAATATGTATCTGATAACACAATTGAAGCGTGGTTTAAGTTTATTTAAAAGCATTAGATTACATCCTCTATAAATTTCACAACCGTACAGTAAAGAGGCTATACTAGAGCTTTGCATGGCTTTGAACGTACCGTAAGAGGAAGCTGGTCATTTATAGAATAAAGCTTGCGTAAGGTTAAAACTATTTTTTTTAATAGTAATATCGATATGGCTTTCCCACCTCATTTTTGCATCCAACGTAAATCCAAGCACCTTTACAGCGAGCGATAGTGATGTCATTACCGTTGAGCGTGTGCTTTAGATTGTGCATGTGCAGGGAGAATGCTTATAGGCCTAAAATCAGATGGTAAAAGAGGTTTTTTGGATTTGGGTACCGGGCAGATTATAGCAACTTTCCAATCGACAGGAAAAACAGAGTTCAACCGAACGGCGAGTTGAGAAGCTCAATCGTGAAAAATGATACTCTTTGATTGCTTGTCAGACATTCGAAAGAGGTGGCACCGTGAAAAAACTTTTAGGTGTTTGCTGGAATTGAACCCAGGCAGCATTGCGTAGTAGAAGTCCAACGTACTTACTCTACACCACGGTGCTCATAATGTGCCTACCTAAAGCCGGAAACACTAGCTATATTATAGATAATCAATCAGCACTGACAGCATTGGACTTTATGGCAGAGACCGCTTGAAATAGCTGCCAAAAATGTTCCGGAAGGAAAAAGATTCTGGTGACTCCTGTTCTAATATATCTCTGATAACCGGTGGATAAGTTGTAAATAAAACACTGATAACATTTAGGTACCGGTGATGCAACATAATTACAATTAACTTTATTTACTGTAATTATTGTAAGCTCGTGTCTCGTGGCTGTCCACTTAAGAGAGATTTCACTGTATATGTGAAATTTTTAAATACACATCGTCCCAAAATTCCAAAAAGAGATTGTGTTACAATTTTACAAGCTTTTTTTAACTTCACGTTCTGTGAGTGCCAAATCTGGGAATCGATTTTACACCCACTTCCAGATATCCGATTATGCTGAAATTTTGCATGTCCAGTGACAACTCAATATAGTATATTTGATGATCTCGTAAATTTAATTTATTACCGTTATCTTCACGACCTCCTAAATATGGGTATCAAATGAATGGATTTGACAAGTAGAATATGATTAGCTAAGTGACGTGATTCTAAATCCAATATGGTGGATGCCATAAGATGGCGGATTACTTTTTTCTTCACAACCCGCATGACATGGGTATCAAATAGAAGGGTTTGACGAATAGAATCTCAAATATTCTGAGTAAAAAATTTGTAAATTTGTAAAAAAAATTCAAATACTAAAAAGTAGAAAATAAATAGCTTTAATTAATAGTCGTATGTTTATTGGTGACTCGGAAAAAAAATATTTTTTTACTTTTATACTCATTAGAGCTTGTTTTTAAAAATTATTTTTTATATTTATATTTTCTGAAATCAATTTTTTTATTTATTTTTTGGTCTGGCTAATTAATATTACGATTAAAGGTGTGCAATTTCTCTATAGTTCGACAGTTTTCACACACTTATATCTTCGGCCTATAAATCAATTTTAGAATAATATAATAAAACTTATAATAAAACTCATGGCAGATAGTTAATTCCAGCGATTAAACTATAACTCTTCAAAAATTCCAATTTATTAGAACGTAATAAATCCCAAAAGTGAAATCTTATTTCTGCGAACTATTTCCGTTTCATTGGATATTTTCTATTCCACTTTCGTAACATTCATGAACTCACATTTTAGATTTCGTGATGCACATGAAATAAAAGAATATTTAAGGATATATATAGCGCACAATAATGTACATATAATATAAATTAAATAAAAACTCGACGGTGTTTTTTTTTACTTTGCAGATACAAACTGGATCGTCAATTATCACAAGTGGATTCAACACCAGGAGTTTCAGAAGGTATTATAAAGCCTTATTCCTATTTTTACTGATTATTATTTGTATGTGGGTATTCTTTTTTCTTAGAATGGGGCTCCGGGTGGAATGGACCAGAATTCATTGTAGAAGTACACGAGACTGCGCTGGACACTGGCCTTCGTCACGCAGATACCACATTGAATTCAACAAATCTTACAGAAGAAGGTACGTTTTCATATTCGAAAAATGTAGGTCACCCAAAATTAGATGCCATACCAACGGACATGGCGAACATCCTTTAAATGACCAAAGGAGGACTACATACCCAACTAAAAATAAATTTATGTAATGGCATATAATTAAACTGCAATCCGGTACTAAAAAAAAAAAAACAGAACGCACATCTCTAGCAACCGTTCAGTCGGCTGTTACTACGTTTGTACCTCGTAAAGCTCGAATCGCTGTGTTCGCTCATAAAGTTACATCCGACGACTAAAAGGAAATAAAACCCGACATAACTATGAATATATGTACATGGCGGCCACCCCACCACAAGGACACAGAAGGTCCGGTCACAAAAGGTGTCGGAACGGAAGTACGCGCCTTGACTTTTAAAGAGCCATAAACGAATTAACAGCTTTCAAAAAATTTCCATTTTTTTCTCATCATTTGTTCAATTATTATCTGACTTCTTAATTTGTGTCTTTCATCTGCAGGACCAAAAATTATCGTTCGCTTGGAAGAGGTTCTAATTGTTGGCCTCGTGCTGATGCTGTGGGTAGGCGCCATCGTTTTGTTCTTTAATCGATGGGGAAAAATTCGAATGCTGGAGCCGTATCAGCCAAAGTTTCAGCAGCAGCATAGGTCTTCCTGTCCGCTCGTCGACTTGGACTCGCTACAATCACATCCGGTGAGTTTGTTTTCGGCTCCTATTCAATGCGAATGGTGTTTTTATTTGTATAAAAAATTTAATTTCCACTCACAAAAGAGACCAATTTCATTGAGGTTAGGTTTTCATTCTACAGATGTCAGTGGGGAGAAAGTCTGTTTTGTGGTTGACACAGAAGATGGAAATTATTCGCTTGTTCGTATCGTGTTATGTACGCGGTTTGTCATATTTCAAGGGTGGATTTAACATTGCTGCTTTGAATATAAAAGATTCCAACTCCAGGGTGACACATAATTAAATGTGAGTTTCGACTAACTTGGAAAACTTATGGAGCAACGAGGGGAGCTGTCGAAAAATGTTCCAAGCGTACATTCTTGAATGTAAAAGTTTATGACTGCTGAAATGAGGAGGGATCCCAGTCCCAGAACATATTCATTTTCCATATAAGAAGATAGCAAATAAGTTATAAGTATTCGGCTTATAACATGAATCAATGAGATATTGAAAGTTTGAAACAAAATATTAAATTTTTCGTATGTACGAGTATGTAGGCATCAGGGTCTTTAGCACTGAATTTAGACAGTAAAATTAAATTCGCGTTTGTGTTTGGCATGAGGAATCCTTACGAAAACTTTCTCATTTGGGATTTTCAAGGAGGCTTATTGTGTCATTGTTGTGAGTTTTTAGGGCTTATGGGAAGTCTTAGCGTAAGAACCAAAAAGCAAACTGTACTTATTACATTTGATGAGATTAATCATATGGTATACCTCCTATAATTCTGATGCTGTATTTTTCCATCTATCCCACTCTGTCTGAGTAGATTGAAAACAGCGTTTGTCCAGCCTGTCCATAGCAAAAGGCGAATCTTCCTTTCTGTCCAGCTACCGACCCATAGCACTTGCGTCCCTTCTCTGCAAGGTTACGAAAACGCTGATAAACCGTGAGCTACTAAAATATCTGGAATTATGAAAGCTTCTCAATGACCGGCATCACGGCTTTCGTAGCAAAAGATCCACTGGTGGGCTGATAACATATTCTTTCTTTTGGTGGCGCTACAGTTCGGGGTGAACTAGGGCCTACTTCTCGAAACCATTTGTATGTGCGTGTTATATTTTTGCACGAATGGAAGGGACCTACAGTTTTTTGCCAATTCCGAACGGCGAGCTCTTTGATTGCTAGTCAGGCATTCGTAAGAGGTAGCACCGTGAAAATAAAACTTTTAGGTGTTTGCTGGGTTTGAACCCGGGCAACATTGCCTAGTAGTCCAACGCACTTACCACTACACCACGGTGCTCACGATTCACGAACCAATTGCACTTGTTATTTCAAAATCATTTGACAGAGTTTGGATTCAGGCTCTATTGTTGAAAATGGGTGCATATGGATTCGATGAACATCTTCTACAATGAATTAAAAACTACCTTTCGGGCCGTTCAACACAAGTTGTAATGGATGATTTGAGGTCCGCAATTCACCCTATAAAAGCTGGTGCTCAGGTTTGTCTCCGATTCTCTTTCTTATTTTCATAAATGATCTCTTGTCTGCCACATCTAATCCAATACTGACGATAGCACCCTCAGCTTTACATATTCGTTTCCGGACTTACGTCCCTGTTCTTCGGCTATGGAACTGGAACAGTCGCGTATGTTATTAAATGTATGTATTAAATTCCAATCTTGGCAGCATGGCCAAAAGGGGTATAAACAATAGAGTAGAATTGAATGCTTCCAAAACCAAATATACTGTCTTCTGTCGTTAATGCGTAATCTTACCCATCAGCCATTATCCATGAATGGCTCTTGCACAGTTGAAACCGAAAAGCTTCCCATACTTGGTATGCATATTAATGCCAACCCACATTGGAATGACAACATATTCGAAGACGCCAAACGAGCCGCGAAATGCCTAGATTTCATGCAAAGATGTAAGGAATTCTTTACCCCATTTATAAGCTAGCTACCATTTATGAGACGTACATACGTTCTAAGCTCGAGTATAATGCTCATATACAGTCGGATGCTGCAAAAACATCACTGCACCTGATAGGAGACAAAAATGTGCGATAAAACTTATGGAGGATAGAAACATTACTGGGTCAATTGACTCGCTTGAACATCGTCATAATGCTTCTTGTCTTTCCCTGTTTTATCGCTTTTTTCACACACAGTGCTCCAGCGAAATAGCCAGTTGCATTCCTCTCCTTCAACCATTTTCTCGCAACACACGTCTCGCAGGGAATGCAGTTTACCCTAAGGCCCAACTTCCGACGTACAAACAGTAAAATATACAGATTCTTTCTTTAACCGCGAATGTTGAATGATTCACCAATACGATTTTTCCCTCCCATTACGATTAACAAATATTCGAGACCAATGCCCATCGGTATCTCCTCTTTCGTCCTCCAGAATTTTTTCCTATGGCCGGCGCTGTGCAAGGCATTTAAAGGGTATTTATATCCCCTTTAGCGCGCGTGAATAATAAAAAAAAGTATGAGCTATAGTATACAACCTTGAGGGACACTACTTTGAGTTCGCCCAAAGTCTATTTTGTATTCGCTGTTTATTCCTTTTAAACGCGAATGCAAATAGGTTTTGGAAGAAAGGTATCATCGATCGAGATGATTAACCGTAAAATTGATGATTAAGAGTGTAAACCAGCTAATATGTGCTTTTCCTAACATTATCAAAATGTTCAAGTATTATAATATTATTTTCTGAGAAGTCTTAAAGGCAAAGGTCGTCAAATGGTATATTTTTTAAGGCCAGTCACAGCTAGGGCTGCCAGATGAAATTGTATTAAAATCGGGACAAATCGGTCCATAACATTTTATACATGCAATTAAACTGCACATGATAATATTTTAACTAACGTAGTATCTACAGGGTGGGTCAAACGTTATATCATAATGTAAATGTGGCATAATTTTTGCAAATTTAGATTTATGTTGTAGCAGATAGAGATTTAGGTTTTTATTTATTTATTTGATTATTTATTTTTGACATCTCTGTACATTTGTAAGCTATAGCTTTTTATATTGCAAAGGCAATAAAATAACAAATACATACATTTAGATTTAAAAAAATAAAATAAATATTTGGCTCTAGCAGTCCTACGTAGAACCAAGCCCAGCTTCCCGCAACAATTTGTGTGTGCGCGTTATATTTGTGCACGAATGGAAGGGACCTACAGTTTTCTGCCGACTCCGAACGGCGAGTTGGGAAGCTTTACATGACAAATGATACTCTTGAACGCTTGTCAGGCATTCGGAAGATTTAAAACTTAACTTAATAATACAGGTATGTGTACAAGAGATAATATTACAAAATTTAGTTAGAAGATGTTTGAATAGTTTAATAAGAGAATATAGAAAGATGGTGAAAATGAAGTGAAAGTACATTATGTACCTACATATAAACAGAAAAGAAAGAAAAATTGACATGAAATGAAAATAGAAAGGGTAAACATTAAGGAGATAAATCATCGCGATACTAGTTGCTGTTTGCAAAATATTCAAAAAGGTATTTTTAAAATGTTTCTACATTGAATCGCATGTACGAAACTTGTCGACCGGTTACCAAATATTTGTGCCTAGTAGGAATGGATCTTAGAGTTCGTGAGGTGAGAGGATCGCGCAAACTTTAAACAAACAGATATGCAGGTTGACAGTAATGGAGTGATATACACCTGAAGAATGCTGAATTCAGTGATGGTAACTAAAAAAAAGAAAAGTACCTACCAACGATGGAAAAAATCCCTACTTTGCTCTACACATTCGCGAAATTTCCCCTACAATTCCCAATACGAGATTTTTCAAAATGGAGAATTTAATACAATGCGTTCATCAAATAAGAAAGGCTTAAAATGTTTATTCTATTTCTTTTCATAACAAACCAAAAACAGCACAAAATCAAAATTAAAATAAGGAACGGAATTCATATAGCACTGACAAATGCAAAAAAAAAAAACAACTTGAAAATAACAATTCGAGTTTGCATCCTGCGCAGGGCTGCAGGTATGTATAACCTAATGATGCAGATCGAACTGAGTTTTTCGTGACTTTTACATACATACATAGTATTTTGATAGTATTTGACCAATTTCCGGTCTGTTTTTTCGACGCAGCGTGAATTTCGTCGTTTTTCTGGTCGTCATCCACCTTTTGCGCGAAAATTTAGGCATTTGGCTGAGCGTCTCGAGCAAACTGGGTCCACTAGAGATGCTGCAAGAAGTGGCCGACTTGTCTTACTCGTTCGACCGAGAATATAACAGCTGTGGCCTAAGGACGTTCGAGAGAGTCTGCAAACATCGACGAGACACTGCAAACAGATGTTCAACAAGTTTTTTTTGCCGCAAGTTGCTGAATTGGGTTTCGAGCATTATTAATTCCAGCCGGGCCACTCACACAGCTTGGGCAACGATGGATATTTTGAATCACCAATTGCCGATCATCGGATCTAACGGTGCCAGACTTTTTTTTTATTGGAGCCAGATATTTTGCGAGCAACAATTCAAAATGCCGTAAAACGAACACGAGAAGGTATAATGTTTTCAACTTAATGTCATCTATTTTACACCTTCTAACACAAACTTTTTGTGAAAACATTTCTGACAAAATGGCACCTAATTCTTATTAAGACATTACTTTTGTCCCAACCGACTGCCCCGCCAAAATCGGGACGTCTGGCAGCACTAGTCACAGCCACATTGATGTATGCTTGAGACCTCTATAGGGGTTACTTCTTAAAGCACATTTTCCAAAAGGGGTTACATTTCAAGTAAATTTAGGTTTATGTGTTGACGCTGTAAAGTGTTCTTCAGCGCCGTTGTTGATCCATTATGCGTTTCCATGCAACGCTCTGAGGTCTCAAAGAAGATTTTAAGCTTCTTCGTTTAGATTTGATTGTATGTAAAGGTTCCCAAAAAGTACAGTTACAAAAAAAAAAAACAAAGGTCCAAAGATGAGCTATTCGCAATTTTAAATATATATGTATATACTAGCCTCAACATTAAGAAGTCATTTTCTAGAATAACCAGGAGGCAAGTTTTGTGTATTTAAAGGGTTTAAGCCTAATACAAGAATTTATCAACTTCTATGAACAAATTATGTAACATGATTTTTGTATGTTTCTTAATTAATTTTTTTTGTGTATTTCTTTTCAGCGGGCGTCTGTATCTAGAATGTCAATGGGTATGGCGGGTCAGTTAAATATCCCGGCATGCAAGTTTGCAACATATAATCCTACTATTTATACAAAAGGTGAGTTTCTTTAAACTTTAGTGTGTACGTGTAGATTTTTATAGCTTTCCAAACTTACTACTGTCACGTCGTTGAAGTTATTTACATTCATTATGAAGCGAAGCTCTACCGAAACATTTAAATTTGATCTTTACGAGCAATGAAGTACCGAATGAACTCGTTTCCTTTTTCGATTAGTGAGCAACAAGATAATGTTTCGAACTTTGCATATTTGTGGTGATAAATCTGAAGACTATTTTATTTTTTTAAATTTGCAAGTCAGCACAACACACTGGCAGATAAGAGACGAAGAAAAATCACCTCTAATGGTGACCACTTCCACGCAACAAATCTTCCAGACACACAATGCAATGTGTAAATGGAAGCAGTGTATCATTTCCCTGAGAAAGCTGGCACGACCGATTACATTCCGCAAAGCGAATAACTCGTGAAATATCTTTTCGAGTTTGAATGTAACCGAACTGCAATGCAAGGTTCTTCTTTTATGTAACACCACACAGAATACTGTATTCAGTTTAATGCTAAAATATACGACTATCCGTATATTCGAAGTAAACCACAATGCAATATACTCGTATGTATGTAAACTATTATCCTGGCGAGACATTGCTCGTTATTTTATGTCAGGGAAATTCTTCGAAAAGAAATACCATTACAAAAAGTGGGCGAAAACTACTATCTATAGAACATCCGTTATGCGAGTTACTATTTTACTAGGATACAGTAACTTTTATTTTATAGCGTGATTGAGAGTTGGTAATTCTAAAAAGTATTTTAAGATGTACAGGAAACTATTTGTTGCGGATGATTTAACTTCATTCATTTCAGCAGGAAAACATTTCCGATGCTTTTTTATGCATCTACTTTTTTGGTTTGAGAGTGCGAGAAGAGACTCTACTCTTCACGTAAGCCACGAGTCGGTCCCGTTGTGCTTCCCTCAGGAACTGATGCACCTTCTTACTAAGAACAACTTTGATTACAATAAATTCTGTAGTAATAGTGATTTGACATTGAACATGGTACTGGCCAATTGGGGTCCATGCAGCCAAACTGGCGATCCCAACAATTTCTGCCGAAGCTGCAAAGATGAATATGGAAAGGAGTCGCTTATTCACTTTCTGTGCAAATGTTGAGCTCTAGTGAGAGCCAAGCAACGCATACTGGGCAAACTTTTTATCGACGACCTTAAAGAGATATCCGAGAAAAGGATTGGAGAGCTGACTCTCTTCCCCATAGGGTGGATATAAATATCTCCAAGTTAAATTTGAATAAACGGGTATTTGGGTTTTCCTCTATCGAAACCACCACTTCTACCTACCTACCAAATTCTGATTTGATTTTGGTTTGTTAAGGTAATTTTTAAGCTTTTCTTCTTGAAGGGTGTAGATACTCCGGATTCTAACAGGTTTTTTTGTTAAGAGGTGTAGAACTATAAAATGAAATAAAACACATGGCCGTGGTAGTGGCTTTATTAAAACAATAATTTTATGCCATTATAGGTTTCACATGCCTTTGAGAGTATGGGACTTAAGCCTGGTTTTAATAAAGCGCAATGTTTAGCACCAATTAGGACAGATTTTTCGAACAGCGTATATATATATACGGCGTCAGCAGTCCTATACAGAACCAAGCCTAGCTTCTCGCAACCATTTGTGTGTGCTTGTTATTTTTTCCACGAAATGGAAGGGACCAACAGTTTTTTGCCGACTTCGAGCGGCGAGTTGAGAAGCTTCTCATGACAAATGATACTCTTTGATTGCTTGTCAGACATTCGAAAGAGGTAGCACCGTGAAAAAACTTTTAGGTGTTTTTGCTGGGATTGAACCCGGGCAACATGCATAGTAGTCCAACGCACTAACCACCATGGCTACGGCGACCACCATATAGTCAATAACGGGTGGTGAATATTTTTATTAGTCGTTATCGGCGTAGACTAGTGACTTCACATATTCTCACAACAAATAATCCAAAGTTGTTGAATGACACGATCTTGGAAGCCAATTCACTTACTTACTTTCCAAGGTGGCGCCAGAGCCCGGGGTGGACCAAGGACTCAACCAACAACCCTTTCCAGCAAGCCCGGTCCTTAGCTAACTGCCTCCAGTTGCGCACTCCAAGTTGGATGAGGTCGTGCTACCTTAGGTGAGATCGTCCTCTGCGGCGCTGACCATCCGGGTTAGAATCGAATCGACGCCGGAGCGTTGATGTCCATACGCTCTACATGTCCTAGTCATCTTAAATATCCAATGCGTAGTTTTTTGACCAGGAGAATGCCGCTGTATAGCTCGTATGGTTCGTCTCTGAATCCTCTCCTCCAAAAACCATCAACGCAAACGAGACTGGATATCTTACGAAGGATTTTTCTCTCGAAGCGACCAAGGACATCTTCATCCGCTTTCGGGTCTTATATTGACAATCGATCGGAAATAGGCTTTACTACGCAATTGCCTTCTTAGCCCAAAGAAGCTAAGCACACTTAACGAAAAATTCGTGAACATTTTTAAAAAGGGGAAATAAAGGTTCATCTTCTTTATCCATTTTATTTAAATTATTATTTAATGTTTAGTACATGAAAAAATATTCCTCAACAATATATTCTCTAAAACTAAACAACACAATTCGAATCAGCTGCGTTTCAAGTGAAAATCAATTTGACATAACGCGCTGCAATCAAAAAGATCACATTCATTTTTGTTTATTGGAACCGGCCCCCGAAAGACACAATTTTGTTTTCTTACTTACACACGCTAAAGGGGATATGAATACCCTTATAATGTTTAAAGTTTAAACACAGCATGAGCATCTGAAGGACAAGAACGAGAGACAAATAAATCGGCACGCGTTGTGATAGAAAATTAAGATGTTAGGTTCCAACTGACTCGGTAGGTGGTGTCCAGGATAACTGAAGAGTGGTGTACTATTGAAAGTTTTGTTGTTGCTTATGATTCACAGAAGTTTCTTCCAGATGTTTCTCATTATTCGATGTTTGTGCGATCAATTTCATTGGCCATACCACCATCCTACTGCCAGTTTAGGTTTTTGGCATTAACTTCTGATTATTATTATTATTATTATTATTATTATTATTGACGGGTGAGATGCACAGCGACCTTAAGATCTATTGCGCCCCTACAAGTCCTAGACGAAGGAACATCCCTCTCGTCATTATTCCTATTGGAATTGGTTAGAGAGAGCTTCGCTCACACCTAGCCCAGGTGAGCATTTCATATGTCACAGCACTTCATCAAGACCAATCTCCCTAAGATATCGCAGTAGGAGATTTGGTGCTATGAGTTGTAGATGCTCTGCTGCAATTTGGTATTTACCCAAGCACTTGAATCTTTTCTGTGTTAATGCCCCACATTCCACCAGTATGTGTTCTGGAGTTTTACTGGACTCATCACAAAATCTGCATGAGTCTTCATCTGATAGACCCATCTTCCTGAGATGTCCCCTGAGTTTACAATGCCCCGTTAGAAACGCAGTCAGAATGCGGAGTTTGTTTTTCTCAAGGCTGATGCAAGCTTTGGATCTCTTCAGGTTGTAATTACCTAGCAGTTTCTTTGCCTGTCTTAGATCCTGAGTTTTTGTCCAGGACTTAGTCCTGTTAATCTTCTCCAGTGATCGGAGCTTCTCTTTTATGGTATGTTCTCCTATGCCACAGAAGGGCTCATGGCCCACAAAAGGTGTGGCAGCCCCTTCTGAAACTGATCAACTTATTTTCATTTCGTGAGGAATACATTTTTCGGAGACATCTGGATTTGTATCGTAAATAATCGTTATAAGCGACGACAAAAACGAAAACTACACCCGAATCCTTTTTTTATAAAGTTGCATAATTGCTTAAAAAGCGATGCATGAATGGTAAATGAATAGTGATGTAAAAAGTCGTTACTTCTGAGTATTCATACTCACTCGTTACTTTCGCCCAAGTAATCACTCAAAAGTAACGAATACTTTGTACTCATTGATACTTTTCGTCCCCTCTCTATTTTTCACTAGGTCGGTTCGGTACGAGTATTATATGATTTTTCTTCTTTTACTCTATGCAATGCTCTATAACTCTATAGTCCCAGCACTTGTGTGCCCTTTATTTTGTTAATGTTTCTTATCAACTGAAGACTGAATTACATTATTAATTGAATTTATGTTGTTTTTTTTTTTTCTTTAATTGCTATTAATGAATTGTTTACTTTAATTGTTTCTGTTGCCCCTATTAAAAATAAATAAATTCACTTGAAGCACATACATATTTGCAACTTAATTTCATTATTGTCATTTAGCGATGGTAGTACCTACTAGGTATGTACTTAAAATTATTGGACACCGCTCCCTCATAAATAAAAAAATAACAAAAAAAAGTGTACATTCAACATCCATCTATACGTCTCAGCACACACTTTTGCCAAACATATTATAACTTGGTGGTTGCCTTATGTTATAAAGAAACCGAATAAGAAATACATATACATACTCGTACATAGGTATACCGTATAGCGTATGGTATACCCCGTGGACATCAATTATCTCTTTCTGCTAAATACTGATGAATTTATCCTTTCCATTTGTCTCTTTCTTTTGCATTGCCGCGGTTATTTGTATTCGATGTGAGATTGAGTTATTTATTTGCTTAAGATAATTGAGATCGAACGAGTGAGTGAGTACATAGAAGGTAATCAGTTACTGCGAGTACATTCATGTATTCGTTACTTTGTAACATTTTTTACACCACTACAAATGAATGCGATCTGGCTATTGCCAACAATTTCGAAGGATTTTTGTATATGTGGCAATGTTCGGCTTTGAAATTGGGTAATCTGGTGATAGTCTCTATCTAAACCCAACAATGTTTGTGAAAGAATTTCTTTGTACCTATGAAAGAAGTAATGCATATGATTGTTGCAGCTTTGACAGAGAAAAAAACTGTAAAATTGAGCACTAAAAATTGAAAAACACGTCCCCACTTCGAATCAAATAATTTTGAATTACTTTCCTAATAAAACATTCTTTCCCGCAATATGTGTGTATGTCATACATATGGATATGTGAAATCAAAATCGGCCGATTATTTTGTTTGCAAATAAAAAAGCCCCCTTCTCGTTGAAATTAAAATTTCAAATATTTATAAATTTTCAAAAAAAAAAAAAAAAAAAAACTCTTCAATCATGGAATAACAATTTTAGTATGTATCAATATATGTAATGGTTACATGTGCACCATATGGAAGTAGATATACCGACAAAAAGCAAATCAAATTAACAATCAATCACGAACATTGTTCTGGGTACAATTGAATTTGTTGACATTTTTCTGTGATTTTTTTTTTGATTGGAAATATGAGATATTACCTCGTACGTGAAAAGTGCTTCCATTAGTGTTATGTGTAACATACTCATACGTACAACAACCATGCTGCAAAAAAAAACTTTCATAAGAAAATTCAATCTGTACGTTAAGTGCTAGTGCAATCCCATAGTGTGTGTGTGTATCTGGAGCGCCAAAGAAATAATGGATAGGTAACTTTAGAAACTGTTTAGTTTCAGTGCACTTTTGAACTTTAAAAAGGGACATTTCCAGAATAAGAATTAACTAATTGAAATCTTTTGTCCATTTAAGTAAAAGCAAGATGCATGTGTTCTCGGAAATGATGACTGGAAATGGTTACCCATAAATCTAATCATGGAGAAATAAAAAAAAATTTTACAGTATTCTCTTAAACTAATTACAATTATTAGAACGGACGTTAAAAAGTTATAGCTGTGCTTTACTATTTTTATGATGCTGTAGAGAATTTGGAACCTTTTAGTTTCGGCGAAGAGATTTTTAAAGCAAATATTGTCTTTACACCCTCCTCCCATACATTGAAAAGCAATCTCAGAAAATGTACACTTAACCCATCGGGTACTGCATTATTGCAAAGGTTAGGTTAGGTTGAGAGCGGTTGAGAGTCTGAGTCATCCCAAAACACTAGGCACCAGAGTGAGCCCATCGCGATCCCCTAAGAATTCATCCAAGGATGGCACCTAAATCGCCACAATTTCCTTAAAGCATCTTTTTACTCTGCGAAATTTAGAAGTAAAGAAGTAGGAGCCTAAAATGTTCCTGCGACTACGTGCTATGCTACTTTCACCAACTCGGGTATTGGCAAACTCCTTCTTCGCCTCCTTCCAGAGTGATCAGGCACCCACCATAGTCTTACCCGGTTCTGCGTACATAATGCATTGTGCAGCAGTTCTTGAGTAGTTCCGATTTAATAGTACACGAATCTAGCGCCTTTAGCGCAAGTTGGCTGTACATAAATCTCTTTAAATACAAAATCAGGACACGTTGACGTTGCACCAAATGTTTGGCCGCGGAAACTATTGCTAACATAGGTTTAAAAAAATAAAATATTTCGCCATGCCACTTAACTGCCTGCATTTTGGAGTACATATTTAAAAATTTGAAGCTCTTTAGCGCTTTATAAAATCATACTTAATATTCTGAGTTCATAAACCATAAAAAAAAACTTTTGATAAAACGAATTAATAAAAAAATCCACAATTGTTTCAAAATGACAGGTTATGATCCCAATCAAGTATGCAACAATAATTTAAGAATAAAACATTGAAGTGTACCCAAGAATATGCAATGAAGTTTGCTATTTTCAAGTAAAGAAGATCACCATCATCATTATATTATTTCTGTAGTATAGGTACCATTTGCGGCTCTCACACTTAACTAATCTTAACAAATGAGGTGTCCAAAGAAAGAGAATTTCCTGGAGGAGTGAAGAATTGTTACTTCACTGGTGATTTAGGTGATTTACGATTGAGGTGATTTACAATACGATATTGCAAACGATATATGTAAATATCAAACTTATTTGGAGACTCAGAGAGTGACCACTACAGTTTTAAGAGTTCATTTTTGACAGGAATCAAGTTTAGAAATATGAATGTAATATATGTGAGTTTGGCTATGAAACTCTATCATGTGCATGCCGAAAAAAAATATTTGTGTCTCTTTGCTGCTTGCATGCTTTATGTATATTCTGGAAAATACTCATTCTATTGTATTCATTTAAAATTGTTCACTTTCTTTTAGGTTACTCAGCATACACCAGACCTCGCCAAAATTCGGTCTTTGTTGGTCCACAATTTCTGCTGCCAAAGCCTCCGCGGAAGACAAGATCAGCCATGGATATTCATTCGATGGTATTAGATGAGTCGGCGGAGCATGTTTAAAAACATTTTTTTTTAAGGAATTAGTAACTCTAAGGACTACCAAAAACAAATGTCTAACAAAACACAAGCCGTCTCTAGAAATCTACCAATTGTTGTTGTAGAAATTTCTAGAAAAAAACAAACCAAACCAATTTCGAGTGGACCTAATTAAAGAAATTAAATTAAAAGCTTTAAGATAAATAAAATATTCAATTGATAGATGACAACATTTTCTACTCCCGCTAACCTTTTTACAAAAACCTCTACACATACTAACAACATACAAACAAATGAGGAAAGGAGACAAGCAAAAGGAGAAAAAAGTTAAAAAAATAAAAAAATTATTAGAATAAGTATTCCGAGGATTTTCTTTTTGAAATCCTTTTATTGTAAGCGGATCGCACACACAGACAGTGTGCCAGCCAAGGAGCGAGGAATTTGTAATTTTCATTTCACCCATTTTATTGAAATTAGGTATTTTAAACACAAAGGGAAACAACAAAAACAAAACAAATGACTTTCTTCTGTTTTTTTTTTTTGATTTGTTTGCAAAGGAATCATTGAAATATTTTCCATCCTTTTGAACTCTCAAAGAAAGCTTCGTCGTTCCTTTCTGTCGACGACTATCTGCAGTCATCTAGTTAGTTCATGAATTATGGTCAAAAATATATTTTTTTTTAAATATTTACACAGGCGAACGGTGAATCGTGGTCAATTGAAATGGGTTCCCGAAGCGAGGTGAGAGACATGACTCCTCGTAATCCTTTGGGGCAGATTAATTATTTTTTTTTAACAGGAAAACGTCATGCATCTACAGACACGTGATAAGTACGAGTTTAGAACAATGGCAGTACGGTTCATTTAGCATTTTCTTAATTAAAACCACGAAATCATAAGTTTCTAATTAGAACTTCCGGTACAGGGATATGAGGAAATGAGGTGCTAACGGGATTTTCATTTATTAATGCTCACTAATTGCTTTTCTGGGGTGTGAGGTGTGACACTCTCGCATATGATAATGTTGAACTGCTGAGCAGATTAACGAATTCTATTAAAAAAATCGATTAATGAAAGCGTAGTACTGGCAAAGCTCGAGATTTAGAACTCATGGATATTACAATTGCTTTGAAATTAGAGCACAATTTGTTTTTATATTGAGAGCTTGGGAGTTATAAAAAAAGCGTGAGAACCAGGTATTCGTGAAATTTGATGTGCAAATATATACAGAGAACCTTGACTTTGCTTTGCTGTTGCTATTACTCTGTGTGAAGGAGAAAATAACAAAGAGAACGCACTTATACTAAGTTTGGTTACACACTAATACTACTATTTTTGGTTACAGGTTACTCGTGACGGTGAGAAACTCGTGAGGCCCATACCGAGAGCTAAGATCTTTACACATCAAAAATCCAATTTCCGGGTGAAAGTTCTTACAGCTCTTAAACTAAAACATAAGTTCTAATTTGAATACGAATACTCTTATGTACATATTCCTCTTTTCGGTTGCATTTATTTTGTATTAATTTCGGAAATCATTGCGATTCGAAACGTACGTGATAGAGTTGTTGGGCTTTTGGCTAAAACACATAAATCATAATCACTGTGGTAGAATCGAAAAAGCGAGGCAAACACAAAACTAACCAAATTCCCAATAGCAGTCAATGAAAAAAAAAAACCAGCGAATCAAACGATAGGAATTATAATAATTTTATTGATGAGCTTATAAGTTGTTACCAGTTGAGTGTCTGCCATCCAAGTGACTGAGTGCAAGCAAAAACACTTTCAACTATCAAACTGTTATACAAATTATAGAAATGAGTAACAAAAACAACATAATTTCTGCAAAGAACAAACGTTATACAAATGGTTTGATTTGTTGTAAAAAACAGAAAAATTGGGTAAATTATGCAATATTGACGGTGCCGTGACATAAGGCCATATCAATTTGAGACATAAGACCATAATTCAAAATATGGCGTTATGACGCTTTCGCAAAGCGACATAAGACCATATTTCGCGAATTTTCTCACTATTACTTTATCTAATGCACAAAATCTAAATATCTCATTTTCAAATCTATACTTCAAGTTTATAAAAAACTAACTAAAAACATTTACAGTACAAATAAATAGTGCAATGATAGATAAGCTCATATCATTCACGTGAATTTTCTCACTTCTACTTAATCCCATGCCCCAACTTGAAGTATAGATTTGAAAATGAGATATTTAGATTTTGTGCATTAGATAAAGTAATAGTGAGAAATTTAAAAATAAATATTTACAGTTGTAATAAAATCCTGCATTCTTTTTTATAACTTTTAACTCTTACAGATGGTGAGTGGGTCGTTTGAGATTGAATCTGGTAAGGAAACAAAATCCACTTGAAAGTGACATAAAGCCATAATGGCCTTATGTCGCATGGCCTTATGTCACGGCACCAATATTGACATTAATTGGACTGAGTTAACAAATAATTTAAATAACATACAATATCTAATTCTTAAACAATCACATAATCAGATTTTTTTTTTTAGAGTGAGATATGTACATAGGTATGTACGTGCAATACTGTGCTAATTATTTTGTGGAATACAAATGAACAGACATATTTACATAAATATGATTATAATACTTGGTTTTGTTTTCAAAGAAATGTCTTCCCTTTATCATAGGGATTCGAGTTAATATTGTGATTTCGTTTGTGAAAAAAACCATTGGAAATTGGAAACATTGGAAACTTAGAATTTGATTGGACTTTCGTTGTTTCTAATTTTCGAGCTTTGCCTGTATAGGTGAATAAATTGTTCTATGGGTTTTGAAATATAGCTAGGAGCAGCTTTGCCATATCTTTAATATAAATAAAGATACCCAGTACGGCCATATAAAATTTTGAAAATAATTTTTTTGGAAAATACATGTCTTATTTTCTTGCCAGGTAACTTTCTAATATAATAATCTAATTTAACTAAAAAAAATCTTCCGCTCCATCGATTTTACAGAGTGCACTAGATTTTTCTGCACTCTACAAAATCTGGCCACAGTAACACTGATATGCATTGCTCTGCATAAATAAAAAAATTATTTAAAAAAAAATTGTCGAACGTAAAGCAGTCCTGACAAATTTCCTGCCATCTACACTTTATTCTCAATGTATGTTATTTTATTCAGATTTTTCTGAGCGATATTTTCGGAGATAAATCGTAGGACAGCAACTATTAACGTTTTCGCATTTGACCCCCCAAAACTAACCCCTTAAAGTCCAAACTCAGCTTTTTAAGTTCTGGTCTGTGTTTGGGCCACGTATTTTTTTTATTAAAAATACTAGCTGTCCCGCCCGGCGTCGGCCGTGTAATAAGACAGTTGAGTTCTCTTATTAGACGAATCGCTGCTTTTGTAATGTGGTTCTGGATAGAAATAAGAGCTATCAAATTCGACAAACCTTATTGAATGTTCAAAGTGTGAACAAACAACAGTATCTTTTTTCTATTATTTGGTTGTACCACATGAAATGTTCGATTTAGTAGTAAACGTTTAAAAGCCAATAATACTTATTTTTATACATTTCTCTTTAATCAAAATATAAGGTGTTGGCATCTACAACGCTCTTCCGCCCTCAAAGGTCTAGTATTCATTTTTTTAAAGAATTTCTGAATTTTGCAAGCTATGATGTCTTCAAAGGATTTTATGGCCTTTTGCTTGGTATCGGAAGACTATATAGGACCGTGAATGGGGAAGAATTTCCAATCCCAAACATAAGAGCTTTTGTACTTTTACACATGAGGTATGTGGATCAACATTGCCATGCAATTGTACCATGCCATTGCATGCATACTTTTGTCGATTTCCTCTGAAAATTGCATATGGCGTTTATCGTAGCTCGTGGTTAATGAAATGAAAAGTCCATCAGACTGTCACCATAAACTTTTCTAGGTGAAGAGTGGAGTTGGGGATCTGTTTTAGCTTTGCATATACATACATATGTTAGATATGTTTATCCAACCACTGCCTAGGTCTATACATACTCCACTTTTCACCACAGGTCATTATCCGGTGAAAAAATTCTTTAATTAGAGACTACCTTTTCCGTCTTGCAGTTGAGAATTCGAAAAAAAATATGAAATAAACATGTCCGTTAGATCCGGTTTTTTTTTGTTTGTGTGTTTCCCTAAAAATATAGAATTTGTTAGTAACTCGACTCCAGTGCCCCCTAGCAGGCAGTTTTTTCGCCTATGTCCTTCATCAGGTCCAAATTACTTTACAATTGGCTCAGCGGCTTAGTCGTGCAAAGGTAACATACAGACAGACAGGGTTACTTTCGCATTTATAATATTAGTGTGATAATATGGTGTGAATAGTATAGTAATAGTAATAGTAAATAGTAATAATAAGAATTTTCGAAAAAGCGACCCCAGTGCCACCTAGGTGGGTCTAACACAAACGAAAACAATCCGGAGCATCACACGAACATATGGTGTGAATATAAGGTGGATAGCTTCAATAGTTCAGCCGTGATGGTCAGACATATGTACATACGCACCAACGTTGTTATATAATCAAGATTTTCATGCCGAAGCTCAAAACATCCCTTTTCAATGAGTTCACTTAGGTTAGGTTAGGATTTCGGGCTGATGAGAAAATTTGCATCCTCATCACACATGTGGACCCATTGTGATGCCCATGGTGTGATCCTACCCGTGGTATCAATGTCTACGTTTCATCCAACCCGACGCCTTAGCATACTCAATTAGGTTAGATGGTAAGCCATCAGATAGCTCGTCGATATGATCGAAGAAAAATTTGCCTAGAGTTCTGTTTTTCAGTTGACAGAGGTTGGGGCAGTGACAGAGGAAATGGGTTGTATCCTCATGTACCTCTTCGTCACCATATCCTCTGCATGTGTCATTATCATTTAGTCGTAATTTATTCATGTGGTATCTTAGAGTATTATGCCCAGTTAGCACTCCTATTAGTATTGACAAGGAATTTCTGTCTTTTTGTAGGAGTTTCCCAGTTCTTGTTTTGTCGTATTTTAGCCATAGTCCTCTTGATATCACACAGGTGACCAGCGATCTCCACCTGTTGTTCGCTTCAATTACTGATTCTTGTTCAATTTTGACCATCCCGCTTGTTCTCTACATAGGGCTGAGCCCTGTCTGACCAGTTCATCTGCGGCTTCGTTGCCTAGTATCCCGCTGTGACCAGGGACCTAGCAGAGTTTTACATTGTGCTGCGTACCGAGAACCTTCAGCTCTTCGTGGCAATACTTTACAAGTTTCGATGTTATTTGTGTAGCAGCAATTGCTTTTATGGCCGCCTGGCTGTCAATGTAAATATTTATATCCTCACGTGATATTATTATCATTGACACCAATTGAGCAGCCTTTGTCACTGCACTCTTTTTTCCTTTTTTTGAAACTGTCATCGTAATTGTGTGCAAAATATCCTTAATAACAGTTGTGATGTGCAAATGTGATTATTATTATGTTTTTCCAAGTTGATTGTCACATAAAGGATAACAAAATGAAATGTTCCTCCGATTTTGTAGTCCTTTTAGTCTGCTTGTATGTCATGACAGATATGAGAATAAAATTTGCAAAGCACGTTCATATCTAATTTCAAAGCATTAATAACAGAGTGACACCCTCACTCCCTTGCTATGTAAATACTAAGAATATGCGCAAAAAACAAGAAAAGATATATACATTAAATGCTCGTTGATGAAACTCGAAAAGAAAAATGAGTTAGGGCGATGATATAGGAAAAAGGACCTTCTTTTAATTTATGGATGCAATAAGAAAAACGGACGGTTGCTTAATATTTATGTTTCTAGTTCTAGAGTTCAAATAAGCATAAATGGTAAACTTTGAGTTCATTCATTTTGACTAATACATAGGAAAATATTATACATACATACATACATATATATTTCAAACCTATGTTTACGTTAATACATTTCTATAGGTTTTCTGTCATTTTTAAATGTTGTACATCTCAATAAAAGCAACTAATATTAATTTGGGCAATTGATTTTATTGAGGTTGTTGCAATAACCAAGTCAAAAAATATTGGCAACAAAATTCTAAAAGGGGAGTTCTTCAACTGCAGTTCCCAATCACTTTCGATTTCTTCGGCTTACAGATCTTTAATTGATGGAATTTTAATTTCGTCCTTGTCATGATCAGTGTTTGGATACATCAAATGGTAGCAGCACTTTCGTATTGCGCTAGACTGCGCCGTGACCCATATAATTTTTCTTACCAAATCTGACTCTTCGCTTCCGACCAAATGTGCCAAAAGACTTACATATTTTTTTAATAAAGTTTAGTTACAAAAGTTACGTTTATCGAGTCACTTTCTTTGAACATTTGCAATTACTGAGTAATTAACAATGGTAATATTTTAAGTGTTGCTTTTATCGAGGAGTTGCGCGTATCGAGGGTCGCTTTTATTAAGATCGTACTGTATATAAAAATAAATTGGACATGGACTTTGTTATTCGCACAATAATTGAATTTTTATCAAAAAAAAAAAAAAAAAAACAGAAATACCCGACATTGTTATGAACAAATAAAAGCTAACACTGCTAGGATCAAACTGAGACATAATAATTTAATACAAAATTTAATCAGCAAATGAAAATAATCTTTCCAAAAGTATAACAACACTTGTACATATCTTCTGTTCTTTTCTGAAATGCGGACAATGCCTAACTGAAACAAAGGGTGAATTCGGAAACGCATCACTGCATAGTTTTGGTGCTCAATCAGCACTGCCACACGTTCATTAAAGAAATAGCATAGCGTTCATTATTGCAAAGTTGCGTAAACTGATGCGCAAACGTCAACGAAAAAAAAAAACCTTCTTAAACGTCAACAAAAAAAATTGTATCAGCATGGAATCAGCATCAGCTGGGTTGCGCATCACAGTTGTGCTGCCGCATCGATGTTGATTTTGTTGGTGTTTCCGAATTCCCCCATACACATACATATGCATGTACAGTGCTGTGAAAAAGTTTTTGAAATTGAATAAATTCTAAGGAAATGATCGAATAAAATGGAATCTATCAAATCAATATAATGTTTTAGCTCAATTCTGAGAAGGTACGAATGTGTTCTTTAAAATAACGCAAGAAAACTGAAATAAGCACATTGCATTGTTAAGAAAAATCTAAAACAAAACAACACTACCCCTATTTTTCCTGTGAAAAAGTTTTTGAAGTTATTTTTATAATCATTTAAAAAAAAGTACAAATTGAGTATAAATAAACGTTTTAATATTTAGTTTTTTTTTCCCTTTTGCATTTCCACGGCTTGTAGTCGCTGCGGCATGGATGCAACCGGTTTTTGAGTAACTGCTCGTGGTATTCTCGCCCACTCTTCAAGCAAAGCTTCCTTTAGACTTTGAACACTAGTAATGCCATAATTTTTTCTTATTGCATGTTCCACATAGACCCATAGGTGTTCAATGGGGTTGAGATCAGGACTTTGCGGTGGTGTTTTTATAATCTAAGGACATTTATATAGTAGTCACAAAAGTACGTCTAAAGCAGTATGTTTCTGAATATTACCTTGATGGAAGCAATAATTATTGCTAACACTAATTTTTCTACCAGAAGACGCCATATTGTTTTTTAAAATGTTATAATACCTTTCCTTTCCTTTCATTATTGCGTCAATGAAAACCAGATCAACAACTCTATTGTAGTCCATTGCACCCCACAACATAACACTTGTACCACCATGTTTGACTGTACTATTTATATTTTTTTAATTTAATTCCGTAATTAGCTTTCTCCATAGGCGTTGTTGTTTTGTGTCACTAGTGAACAAGTTGAACTTACTTTTATCTTAAAAAATCGCGTTTTTCCGAACTCAAGATCATTATTTCTGTAGTTATAAGGGTATTGCAATCTTTTCAGTCTATTCGTTTCACTGGTCGCCGGCTTATTTCTACATATCCTTGAAGCAAATCCAGGTGTTTTCTAATTGTAGAGTAATCAACCATTTTCTCACTAAATTGACATAGTAATTAGATTGAAGCTCTGCTTTGGTTCGTGTCTTAATTCACTTATTAAAAATGTATTATCACTATCTGAAATTTTATTTGGACGTCCAGATCGTTGTTTATCTTCAACAGAACCGTTATTATAATACCGCTTTCAAATATAATGAGCGGTTTAAACATTTAAATTTGTTATTTTAGCTATTTCACTTAAAGTTTTACCAATCTCACGGTGTTATATTACGAACACAGATTCACATCAGTATTTTTACCAGTTTTACCATTTTGTCTAAAGCACGTGCTTTACAGTATAAAGATTATTTTACAAATGAATTGGATATAAGAGAGATCATAAAACAATGCGCAGTGCAAAAATTGTACATAACGATACATATTGCTATACTCTGTTCCACAAAAATTGTCAGTACAGGAAGATAGGACGTTTGCCTCTCATTCTGGTTGCAATAGCTTTCATAAATCTGTCCCTCTTTCAAGCTCCCACTGGGTTACCATAGTATGCACGGAAAATCACCGCAAATCGGAGAGCAATACCCATAGGGTTACCATCTGCTGATTTGAGAAAAACACAATTTGTTGAACGGAAAAAAGATAATTGTGTACAAAGTGGACACCAGCTCGATTTTTATGAAATATTGGTATGTTGTAAACGGCATGTTATATATCAGAAACGATTAGCTTACGAGATATAGGCTAAACACAAAAAAAATGTCACTATTCGTTTCCACGCCCAAAACTCATCTCGCGCAAATAACCTTCATTATAAATCACAAAAATCGAAAAAGCGTTAAAATTTATTTTAACGGTTTCACCAGAAAAACAAGAAAGTTGAAAAAACAAAAGCCATGTGGCAATACCCTCACACACTCAAATTAATTTTATTGGTTCTCAAAAGCACAACATCCCCCCAAAAACCACAGAAAAAGCATTAATGATTAGCATAAACTTAATAATGGTAACACTGTTTGATGTTGATACTTTCTATGTACACAGCGATTCGCAGCCACACACAATCATTCAGCCACCGACTGTGGAGATGGCCTGACATGCTGTGGTGGGATGTATGCGAATTTTTGTTAAATTACAAAAACAAAACCTGTGTAAGTCAGTGCTTTGGATTTTATTTCAGTGGCGATTACTCTAATTGAGTGCCGTGAAGACATGTACAGGCACCAGTGTTTGAAAAAAAGCTCCCCCATAAGGCCTGTACTGACAATTTTTGTGGAACAGAGTATAACTTTTTATACGTGCATTCTCAGTGGGAACAAATATTTCAAAAACTTTTTCACAGGAAAAATATGGTAGTGTTGTTTTGTTTTAGATTTTTTTTAACAATTTTTTTAAAGAACACATTCATACCTTCTCAAAATTGAGTTGCAACATTATATTGATTTGATGGATTTTATTTTATTTGATCATTTTGTTATAATTTATTCAATTTCAAAAACTTTTTCACAGCACTGTAGTTAGAAACCTCTAAAATATGATCGGCACCATTTTTTTGCAGAATAGAAAAAAGTCATTATATGAGCCAGCACTCATGGCAAATGGTCATAAAATAAAAATTAAAAAAAGGATAGAGAAGCAAATTTTCAACGAAAGTGGCTGTTCCTGGCAAGCCATCGATAAAAAGCCGAAAATTGTGAAATAGATGGCAAGGTACAAAAATTGCTTGACGCTTACGGTCTTAGGGAGTCATTTTCCAAGTATGGCATGATTGCTGCCACGAATAAAGGTTGACTATTAGACGCGTAGATATCTTAAACCGCTTATTTAAATAAAGCTCATAGTTAATCGTCATCCTTTGAAAATGACACACATTCCCATTGTGGTGTAGCCCGAAGTATAGCTGTGACACTATTAACTTCAGGTCATTTCTCACTGAGTAAATACAGTGTACACATATCGATTTACGGCTATAGTCATAAATCCAAATCCATTCTTATTTGAAGGTCCAATCAACTTTCTATTGTGAGTCGACAAACAACTCTAATTGGTAACTTTTACCAAAGCAATTCCATTGACGAGGGAGTATCTGTCGTCCTCAGTACTTGAATATGTTCATTTTGTTATGATTAGTGTGCGTTGTATCCTTGCAGTCATAAACCAAGCCCGAAGACATTGTCTTAAAAGTTTTATTTTCTGAATTGAGCCCTTAAGCGATTGACGACATTTTATTACAAAATCCACTCTACGATGGGTTTAAGCCCAACATACCGCAGGGCTTCGTTCCGTCGAAATACAAACACAACTGGACTAAGCCAAGACACAATGCAAATCCCATTTGCAAGGACAAGGAATGTCATAAAATAAAAAAGTAAACTTTGTCCCTTTTCAAAGCAAACATCCGAGGAATATAACTTTACACTGCTGCTGATAAAGTGTCATACACCACACGTTAACTTTTGCCATATGTGTGTGCGATGCACAGTGGGTTCAGTTCGGGGTATAGGGGCAGATGGCCCTTGAAAATCCCATAAATTTTACAAATGTTATTTTTACGAGGTCCTGACTCTCACCCTCAATAGTGGCGCGGATTATCTGTGGGGTTGGTTCGAGTAATCTTCCTGCTGGATCCTGGATGGTACTACCATAAAGTCTTTGATTTAGTTGTAGTATTTCCTCATCACGTTCCACTTTTCAATCGCATAAACAGTTCTATTGAATGGATTCCACAATTGGATAATGATAGCACTCGGGTTGTGTTTTAAATTGGGGTTTCCTGGTTTATATGAAATTTAGCAACCAGCATCTGGGGAGCTAGATCTGCACATGGCCACGTAACTAAGCGTTTCAAGCACTGGTGGTGTTGTGGGCTAATTTGATTTGTGGCAGGACGAAGAACGAACGAAGATATTATTGTGTGGAGAAAAATTCCTTGGTCATGGTCAGAGGTTGAAATTGAATGCTAAACGAGGAACACCCTCTGAATTGTTATTTCCCCCACCTGCGTTGTGGTTGGTGTCACGAGGTCTTTAAGGATCTTCTCCTTGGCAAATATATAAAGAAAGAAAGCGTGGGGTGTCCTTGTCGCCGCTGGAGGTTATGACAATTACGTTTAATAAATTCAGAGTTAAGTGTGACACTCGCCTTTTTGTGTTCTGGCAATAGCAGGAGGTGTCCTCGAGGTTCATTTGAGCATTATGCGTGCTTTTTAATATTGGGTACTGCGACAGACAGCGATTATGGCCATTGAATTTAAATTAGGCTGTAATTATTCTCTTATCACAAGCTTGTTTTCTAGTTTAATTGACTGGGGAGGAGAAGACAATGGCAAAATAAATTTCCCAAAACATGGCAGAGGTGTGTATCCTTATTTTGAAAGAGTGACAGGTACTTATATTGTATCTTATTTTTTATTTCTTGATGTGAGTTATTGTTTTGGGAACGGTAGCACATGCCGTCTTTGTCGTTGACAGAAGAGATATATATTTTTGAATTTTATTGACAACGGTTTGTTATCTCGCAGTCAAATTTGACTTTATATTTCATTGTCGTTCGAAATCAAATGTTTTTTTTATGTTATTTATAAATTAATCGGAAAAGCAGTGGGACCTTTGTTCACTTCATTGTCACGAGGTTGGTCGAAAAGGTTTGGGGAATATATTTCAACTGGAGCGTCTCTGTCGATTTGTTGCTCCTCTAAGGGTTGATATCATATGTGATAGATAGATATAGTTGCGAAATGAAAGAGCAAAGTGCGCAGTACTATAATTGTGGTATAGAGACGTTGTCATAGTAGTTTTAGAAACTATAGAGTCGATTTCTCTGATGGAGTAACATGGCTATCAGCAACTAAAAACTTTTCCATATTCAATACCAATAGCAATCCCGCTGGCAAGTTAACTTTTCTTGTTACTAGAACTCCTCACATTTAATTGAGCCTCTAATGAATACTGTTAGGAAGCATCTGCTGGTTGTGGCCCATATCTACAGGCAATACCCATGGACTCCCATCCGTTCCGTTATTCCCTTGGGAATTTTTACCTGTAAGAAGGAGACAAAACTGCCAAGCAATTCCCAAGCATATTGCACTAATACTGAGTGCCTTGATGACAGAATTATTCAAAACAAAATTACATAAGTTTTCGAAACAACTACAGAACAAGGTTATCCTGTTAAGAAAGAGAAAATAACTTGTGTTCGTCGGGTTAATTCTGTGGCTGATGTTGTTTTAATTATCGTTGCTGAAAAAAGCCTTTCATTATCTCGAAAGGAGGGACTTATTTTTAAATATGCTTGAAACAAACGTTATTGCATTCACCGTGGCGGCTTTGCTGTTAATCGAACCAGATGTGAATTTTGAATTTGTCTGCGTACGTACGTGTACGTCACATTGCATGGCATATCTCAGATTTTTACCAATACATTGCAATTTTCTTTTTCGTAGAATGATAGGTGAATTGGTCTCGCCCAATACGATTCGACCAACAAAAACTCAGGGTGTTGCAAAGACATATTTTCGTAGTGACAATGGCTTTTACCTTCCAAGTAGGTACCTACTGCACCCATATAACGGCACTGCATCAATATTGGAACGGTAAAGTCTTAGTTTTGCTTTTAATAAAGAAAAAAAAAATATGCAAGATTTATGTGCATATGTACACACATATTGTGAGTAGGTATAGTGGCATTCAGATGAATTGTTTTAGAAGCCAGAATGATGATGAAATTACAGCAGTCCGATAGCAAGATGCATGCCAACCCGCACTCTGCTGATTAGGACACCCTACCTCGTGACTCATTCACCACAATTCTGAAGTCGTATTTGCGAGTTACATACAAATAGCAAGTACGAGTATGGTCGTATGCGACTCGCAAATACGACTTTCAGAATTGAGGTTATTGTTTTCTTCTAAAAGTAGAGAACTCAGGTTGTGCTATTTTGTAGACACCCGGCATGCCGCGTGGAGGTTCATAAACGGACCTATTGATATTAAACGATAAGTGACAAATATGTAATTTAATAAAGTGTCATATTATTGATTTCATAGACACATGAACATTTCTTTTGTCACCCATTTAACCAGAAAGAAAAAATCTAGGTTTCTATTATATTACATTGTTTCCCTTTGTAAAAATGCTCAAAACACATCACATACACACATTCACAAGTAAATACTTAAGACGACTTATTTACAACGAATTGTTGTATGCCAACATGTTTAATCTAACGGTTAGGGAAATATAAGTTCAAAACTAAATTAACCTGAAACCGAAAAGAGCAAACAAATATTTTTAACTTTATCTAACTCTAAACTTTACTCTAATTAAATAGTTTTAAGATTAAAGTTTTTTCATCGAACCAAAATATAACTGTTCTACTACAATTTTATATCTATCATATAATTCTTATAACAAATCTTAACTATTAAACCTTAATTTTTATCAAAACCTATAAAATATTAATTTTAAAGTTTAAACTTAAATTTCTGTAAAATGATTTATCAAATTGAAAGCGGAGGGGTACAATTTTTCAGGACTGTAAATAAATAGTCTTTGCCAGCCTGAATGACAAACAGAAAGTGGAACAATATTTACTTAAATATTTATAAAATCAAAGAGATTGCAACTATTTTTTACTGACACTGATACAAAATATTGTTATTAATATTTAAAATGTTGAAAACTATAAGAAAAAAAAAACGTAGTTGAAAGTAAGATATTTTATTGAAAATAAAAAAAAAAACAATATATCAGTAGAAAATCTTAATTTTTTATAAATACAAATATAATACATAATATATACGTTCATATAAAAATTAATAAAATAATCAACTTTACTTTTTGACGAAGAATGATTCGTTTGTTTTATTTGGAGACCCTAAAAAATTTACCCTACTGGATTGAACACCCACACTTACATAACTTAGACTTTAATTTTACAAAACATTGTGATGAAGTCAGAAATTCGGACATATCGCTCTGCTATATGGAATGGTGTGCAATTTTATTTCAATGGCCATCAGCAGCAGGACATAACCTCAAATTGAATTCATTGTCATGTAGAAAAAGAGACACTTGTAGTAAAATATGTATATGTGGGCGCCAGAAATTCTTGGGAATCTACACATGTTTCGCAGCAATATCATATTCTAGGCAACGGGGATATACTGAGAATAAACCCCCAGGTCGACGACGACGGCGTGGTTAGAGCAGGTGTCAGTGTACACAAACAAATCAGGTCGGGTAGACACAATGAGACTCAGGTTCTATGGGTATTTCATAAATTTCATAAATTTCCCGACGATTTAACTCAAAGATTTAATGAAAGGGAAACTGCCAAAAATGCAAATGTTCTTTGGTAATCTCCAACCTCCGAGGGATTTGAGAGGGCCACCCGAGTACACAGAGATCGAGAGTCCTTACAAATTACGTTGGAGAGCATAAAAGTAATCTGTGGAGGGATTTGAATTTGAATGTTCCCTCGGTATTCGGCGGAAGCAGCCATATAAATAAATCAACGACACTTTATTACTGGGGAGGGGGCTGCAGAGGCAGATTGTGTACTTTGGGGACTTCTGAACTGAAACACATCCTTCATTTGGGTTGGAAATAATTCGTATGCAGTATATTCAAACTGTACCTTGTTGCTTATGTGGATAATATTTGACACTCGCAGAGACAACAAGAAATTTACGGATATGTATGTATGGCTGGGCTGTTATGGAAGGGATTGTTTTCACAAGATATGACTAACATGTGTCCTGTGGGTTGGTTTAAAGGAAGAACAGGGGAAGCTTAGATTTGTTACGATATAAATTGCAAGGAAATTACGGTTTAACTGAAATGAGACTACAAAGTTGGTGTATGGATGGCTAGAGACAGTTATTTGGAAAGAATGAGTTTGTCGTTACATTTGGCTTATGCACTTCGTTCAATTTCGAGAGTTTACAACGGAGCATGTCAGAAAGTTCACAGAAATTTGAAGGTGCTAAAATCCCAAGGTTGATGTTGATATGTTTTGAATGATGTCTGTTGTTTTGACTTCTTTCATCTCTAGAAAATGCGATGCTAAAAAGTTCGTCAAGTTAAGATACAGAAATATCAAATATGGCTGGAAAGAGCGATGTGCCATAAGTGTTTTACAGATATGCTCTGTAAAAAAACTGATTGAAGTGAATTATGAATTTATGAAGACTTCAGACTAACTAACGCCCCAAGATGATTTTAATATGAACCTACCGATCATGTTTTCCAGTGGGGAGGACAAACTGTTGTCCCTCAATCACTTGAGATATAAAACATCCTTCTGCGTTTCAACCACAATAAGAAGGATATTAGTGATCTAACAAATTTCCTTTTCGGTCATTATCAATTACGATACCACCTGAACAAGTTAGGCCTGTCTAGTGAGACCGATTGCCGACTCTGTTTTGAAGAGGTCGAAACAGCCGAACACGTCCTTTGTGATTGCCCGGCACTTTTCGGCCCAGCGTGTGTAGATTATTTATAAAAAAAAAAAAAAAAAACAGCCGGACAGCAGTGGGTATCGTTGCAATAGTGTGTGTGTGAGTACATGTGCCCGCTCCAACGTGATCATATGGCTTGTACTTCAATGTGCGGCTCTCACACTCAAGCAATCTTAACAAATGAGGTGTCAAAAGAAAAAGAATTTTCTAGAGCACTGAATTGCATTTTCCGTTTATTAATATTAGGTTTGTATGATGTCGCCAGCCCCAGGGCGCAGTGTATTTTTATGGTTGTCAAAAAACCCAGTGCAACCCCCATTTGATCGAACGCAAATAGCTTGCCCTGACCCCCCTAATATTTTCCATTTTCGAACTAAAATACAAATTAAATCATGTTTATATTAAAATTTTAATGAATTTTATAAATATTTACTATTTTGAAATAATTTCCTTTCTTCAATACAAAAAAACAACCACAAAAAAAAGTTCGCGATATGAAAAAAAAAAAAAAACGAATAGAATTTTTGACAGCCCTTTTTTCTTGCCTGACGAAATACACAGGGCGAATACAGGGCAGAACCAGTGTCGACATAAAACACAGGGCAGCATTTTTAGTGCGTTTTCAGTATAGCACTGACTGACATCGAACACATCAGTGCGTTTTCAGTGTGCCCCAGTGGGCCCTGGGGCTGACATCATACAAACCTATTATTAGCAAGTAAACACGGAAATATTCGCGAGAAGCAGACCCTGGTTCACAACGAACTGTAGCCTCACCTAAAAAATAAAAAATACTTGTTTTCAAAAATACATTAATTTGTTAAGTGTGATATGAATTACTCCTACGGCTTTTAAATTTCAATTGAAGCTCTGTCTAACTCCATTTTTGTAATTTGTAAAGTAAAGCTTGTAGATGAAATGATACTCGTATGATACGATGTATCTGGAGTCCGGTAGAGATGTCCGCTAGCACTGCGACGAAAGTAGGTCTATTGTGCCCCTTTTATATCTAGGAATAGTACAAAATTCTTAGAAATTTTATAACCCCTTTGACTGGAATACTTTTGTAGATGAAATAAATAAAAAAAAAAAAATATATTCTTAGAACATTTTACTCTCGGAGGTCTCTCCTACATTCAAACATTTAATTAAAGTTATCAGCATGACTAGCTGCTTTGGACGCCCTAAGTCCAAAGGATGAGAAACTCGTCGATACGATATCCTTCGCTTGGCAAAACATACGAATAGTGTATTATATTGAGCTATCTGGTAACAGTAAAAGTGTGTTCTAATGAACCATTAGCTTAACGTTCTTGTTCTCCACAAGGGTGACTTTCAAATTCAATACAATGCTTAATAGTTTCCCCACTAATACAAAATTGTGGACTTATATGAAATGAATCCTTTTGAAACTGAATTCACAATCTAAAAGGTCTTCAAATCAATAGTTAAGAGATTTTCTTCATTCTGTTCTACAAGAGGAACCGTTATTTCAATTGGAATTAGAATGTTGACCAAAGGTCAATTGCACTATAATTATAGAATGCTATTAGTGCATTCATTATCATGGCCAAAGACTATATCAGTTTATCCAATTACCTTCTCTATTTCTGATTAATTAGTGCCCAAGCCCAAAGCACGTTTTACCTCTTTGACTTTATTCGAGTACTTGTGTACACCTTAACATCCTCATTTGCTCGTCCTTTCAAAACACACACAACAAATGTAATTTGACATTGAAAACATTCACCAGACAAAGTCACATTTAAGACAAATGAATAGGGGTACCTTACCTATGTACTATGTAGTATATATCAACCCAAATCGAATTGATTATAATTTGATGTATTTGAATGTGTGTATGTGAGCTATTCGCATGCAAATATGGTGCTCTGTCAATCAGGATCTGTGTTTTGAATTTCTGATCAGATGGAATATGAGAACAAATACAAAGTTCCATTTAATTGACGTATAATGTTTGTTTTTTTTTAATCCAAATTGACAATTCTACTTCGCTGATGATATCGAAGAAACGAGACGACGCGACAGTCTGATGTCACCGGAGAAAACATCTGAATGACAGGTACCTACGCATTTATTGATTTTCGCAGTTGTCACATTATGAACGAGGTTTGGGTGCAAAACTGACGATACGTGGCATATCCATAAATGTTTTCGTTATCAGTTTAGAGCAGGGCTTGACGGATGAGGTTCGTTGTGCTGGCGTACAGGTTGATACTTTTCATATTTAACTATGTACAGTAAAACTTGCGAATAGTGGAATGCTTCGGTGCAAATTTTTTCTACTATTCGCAGATTTTTCCACAATCGGCAACCTAATTTATTTTATTATTTTTCGATGCTGAATGTAGCCGCTAGTTGAATGAGACACACAATTGAAATGTCAAAATTCGCGGAAAAGGAAACGAAGCCGTAAAAATGTTAATGAATGTTGAAAAATGTTCCTCTATCCAGGTTTCGCAAGATTCTTTTATTCGCAGATTCCACTATTCACAAGTTTTACTGTATTAATAGATATTGCGCGAATTAATAATCAGATAAAGCCAATATTAAGGCCCCGTTCAGACACGGCGGAAACCGCGCGGTTCCCGCTTCGATTCTTATTTGTATTGGCGTCCTTATATTCGTTCACACACAACCGGGCGGAAGGAATCTACAGTTGTTTGCCGACTCCGAACGGTGAATTGAGAAGCTTCTCATGACAAATGATACTCTTTGAATGCTTGTTAGACATTCGAAAGAGATGGCACCGTGAAAAAACCTTTAGATGTTTTGCAGGGATTGAACCCAGGCAGTATTGCGTAGCATTTACCACAACACCACGGTGCTCATATTTTAACGATTAAATGCACCAAAAACATAGTTGTAAGCTAAGTGCTTAAGTTTCAGACTGGACTCTAAGCACCCTTGATGTGCACATGTGACAGCTCTGACCTTAAAAAGAATTATGGTATGTATGTATGTACATGACTTTAAGACATTTCGCTTGGCTCCACAAAAGTCAACTCTTGTTGGGTGAAATTAAATTGCCGTCAGACCACCACAATTGACTTGAAACTCGCAAATCCGAAGTAAATAGCAGATAAATTCGAAGACATGCTTACGAGTAGTTTCTCAAAGTGTGATACACAATAAACTTCATAGCACTCCGTTCCAATGGTGCTATTGTCGTTTCAGTTCTCTATTTATCCCAAACAGCAGACAATTTGTGTCGGCTGAAATGTTCGATTCTTTCGAAATAGCAAAACTAATACTAATACTACTCGAATCCACTGGCATTTATTTTGGCCAGAATGAAAAAAAAGAACATTTTACTTTCTCCGTTTGGTTGGAATCTAATTTTCTACGGATGGGTAATAAAATCGAAAGCTAACTGTACGTAGCTGATGACTGGGCGGATTTAAGGACCGCCATAAACCAGGAGAGAACCCCTTAAGAGGTGGGAAATGATATAAAATTTACTTCTTTATTTATTTTATTTTTCTGACGTTTTCACTTTCGTCGCTTAGGGTGTGCGCCTCGGAAGAAAGACATTAATCAATTCGGAAGTAGGTGGCGTACTGATTGAATATGTGTGATCGGGCAATGGTCCGAAGGATACCACAGCCCCAGTTGGTATAGTGTTGTGGCAACGTTTTTACATGCCAATTATGAAACATTCACATATCTGCACTCGTATTTAATGGATATATTCTTCTAATTATTAGGAGTCGTGAAATAACTTATAGCTGTCACGTGTGGTGATGTATTATGTGTCAGGAGAACACATTGTTCTTTGAGGAATCAATTTATCTTATGAGTTGCAAAGTCGGATGGATGATAAAGAAACCGGACTAATGTGGTATTAGATTTCAAAGTGGAACACACGCAATCTGTAGACAACTCCGTTCAATCATCTATTGTTTGTCAGGGGGTAGTGAAAGTGACCCTGATGGTTACTTTGCAAATTGCGGCTTTGGTATAGCAATTTGTCTTGGAAAAAGTCTTGAAGAGGGATGTTATAATTCAGACAGAATGAAGATTATTCCAATACACAGGGGCGTAGTATCACAAAGAGGCGGGCGACTGCAATGTAGGCTGTAGGAGTCCCTTTAAGTTTATATTTTACTGACATTTCGAATGCTAGAAGTGTCTACAAATTTCTGGGTTACTGATTTTTAGTGGTATAAGTGATTAGCCAATATTATGTTATGGTCAGATGGATCCATTCCATACTGTCCCAAAGATTGCTTACAACGGGGAGAATATGGGGCGATAAAGTCACAGTGGAAGCTGTTAGGAGCTGCCTGAAAGGGGATGTTTTTTCACATTTACTGGCGTGCTTTGTGGTTGACTCATTGCTCACGGAATTACTGGATTTGGGTGTATACACCTGTACATCCAAGCCTTACGCCGATAGTGTCTGGTTTCATACAAATCTTTAAGTGATTTGCGACAGTGGCGATACCTGGTGTAGATATCAGGCACGGGCTATGCCTTAATCTGTTAACTCGTCATAGAAAATGTGGTGACCTGTCGCTTCCAATGCTTAAAGGCGTCACTCTTCAGCTTGCTATAGGTATAGAACTTAAATATCCGGCACTTATCATACATCCAAAACTGATGTGGAACACACATGTTGAAAATAAATCACACTAAGCACTCAAAACATTCTGGCAGTGCCGAAGGGCTGCTGGGAAACGTGCGATTTATCAGACAAATCCCTGCATACGCGTTCGTAGTACGGTGAGTAGAACTACAGTCAAGTCTGTGTGCCTTGAGATTACTGGCGCCATACGCACCTCTCCTGGCGATACTCTCAACACTTTGCTAAACCCGCTTCCACTGGACCTAAGCGTCCGGAAGAAAGTAATGAAAGCAATGTAAGAACATGGCGCTATATGTCAATAGGTATCTGAACAATGAAGACGGGTCGTGGCGTAGTGGTTACTGCGTTGGACTATTACGCATGCTACCCGGGTGCAATCCCAGCAAACAACCAAACGTTTCTTCAGGGTGTCACCTTTTCCGAATTTGCTTAGCTGAGGTACTCCGATTCATTAAAGGGACGAAAACATTAAGAGAGTGTACAATGAAACGCTTTAGTATCTGAGTGCTCAGGAAGATTATCCCAACACCACAACAACAGGCTTCGGTGACACTCTTCTTCTTCTAATTTATAGAAGTTGCTATGTGTGTACAACTTCTTAAGCCCACTATTCCTGCTCCTATCCCATTGTCTATCCGTCCATAATCTATTTAAGCGCATCTGTCTTGGTCCACATCTAGTCGTATTTCCATTCATCCCAATTTGGAATGTGTGTGTGTACTTATATTTCAAATTTTCAAAAAAAACTGTTCTTTTACAACCAGGGAATTTTACTTCTTCAAACACGTTTCTCTCGTTTAAATCTTACATCGCAATCAATTCAAATATTCAACAATAGCCATCTCTCTTTTGCAACATTGAAAAATCAATGATGGCGGACAGAGTGGAAGGAGGAAGGCTTGTACCAGAATCAATTGATGCTGGTACAATCCTTCGTTAGCTCATAGATGGCGGCACAATAACAACCAGGACAAGACGTTACAAATTTAAACTAAAAATATATATTACAAATGCATACTCTCAACGTCTCAACTTTCAAATATAATATATAGTTAAAAGTAGGAATATAAAACGAATTTTGAAAATACAAGCTGCCAAAATGGTGGTGTCTGGTATACTACCACGTCAGTGTAATTGTGAAAATTAGGGCACGTCAGTCTCAGAGGGTTGAATGCGCCCCTTTATATTTACGGCTTTAAATGTGAAGACTCTGTGGAAATCTGCGGCCTGTCTATCTTACAATCGCAGCAAAACCCCCAATCCTGTTTTTTTTTTTTTTGCTATTTAACGGATCCTGCCCCAATGCTGACACTGCGACCTAAAAGATCAATTGTATCAAAAGAAACTAACTAGTTCATGAGGCAAATCACCTTTCTCATAAGGCAAGTATGTCCTTGGTTGACGCATTTGTTAATTTATAAAGTCTAAGAAGTTCTTTGTGTAGTGTAACCCATCTGACCCCGTAAAGTGCTGGGCAATCACAAAGGATGTGTCGGTCTCGCTAGACAGGCCTAACTTGTTAAGGTGGTATCGTAATGGACAGTGACCGGAGAGGAAATTGGTTAGATACCTAATATCCTTCTTATTGTGGCTTAAAAGTTCCCTGTGATGGGTATAAGGCTTGATTAACAGTTTGGCTTGCCTAGGCCCTTGGACATCTCTCCAAAGAGAGAGGCGAAGATAATGTTCCCATTTATTAATATTAAGATTGAGATTGTTGCTCAGTTTACGCCACAAAAGAGTTCCGGGGCTGAGAATTCGGCGGTAGAGCCTGAACGGTTCAGGTCATCCGCAATCTCATTTCCTTCAATGCCTCTGTGACCAGGTACCCACCAAAAATTGACCTTATTGCGATTTGTAAGTAGCTAAGGATTGGAGAGCATTGAAGCAGCACTTTACCAGCCTTGAGTCCACAGAGTGGGAGTTCAAAGCTTTGATTGCGGCTTAGCTGTCTGAAAAGACATTTATGTTAGCTCCGTCGATGCCTCTCTGTAGGTTAATCAAGGCACATATCTCAATGGCGTGGACCTGATCCTGCAGTTAGTGTGGTTCTCAATTTTTAAACGCTCCCATTGTACCGATGACGCTTAACTGAAAGTCCCAATTGTAAGCGAGTCATTCAGAGTGTAATTTTGCATTGACGAAGACTTGAAGACTTTTTTGTCTTTATTTTCCGACATATTTCCTTTCCAATTGAACGGAAGTCACACTATAATTATGATTGCTCCCTATTATGAATTTCGTGAGAATATGGCCGTTTTCGAATTTTCGGTTTTTCCATTTCTAAAGCCCAGTTGCACCCCCGGGCTCAATCCTGGCAATAATGGTGAAAACTGCACTTACACGAAAACGAGGGAGGACGCAGACAGGTAGCAATCCGTTCGTGCGTCATATTTCGAAGCACGTAATTAAAAATTGATTACAAATTTATTCCACCGTTATCGATTCGAAATCCACCCAGCATATTGTCATTTATGATGGTGATATCATAATGAACATAGCTCGGGTCAATGTGTATCCTTGGAGCTGAAATAATTACGAGCAATAATCGAATATATGTGGGCATTTATTCTCGTTATAATCTTCTTCATTGCGCCCGTCCAAACTGCAACAAAAAAAAATCATAATTTAAAAGCAAACGGACCGTAATGAGTACAAAAACCCACATCCTTATTCATCCTTCCACAAACAAAGCTGATGGCTCCTATACGACACAGCGCTTGTGTACACATACCCTGTCACTGTAATCCTCTACCCGTCCATTGTCAATAGGACGATGACTTCGGGACTCCAACTCGTTCTTGTGCTCTTACGACCGACGATCCTTGCTCGAGATGGCTGGTTAGTTATCTGATGGGTCGAGCAGAACAGGATGTGTATGTTATGTTAACGGGGGGTAGTGGTAGTTGTATTTCTGACTCAAGTATGAAATACAACGATCCCCTTGGCGCTTGCCAAGAAATCCCCTCTGACTCGTCTGAGAACGAGTAACATCCACATCCATTCTCCTTCTTTTGACATCAATAAAAATGGAGACAAAAATAAGAAGAAAACAGAAGAGAGCGTTCATTTTACAGACTCCTGGGGCGAATGTTTCAATTGTCCTTTACTTTTCGAATAATTCTCACATAGACAACGTGGGTGAACACAGGACTTTTGTTCCAGGTCAATGTCGAAACATTTGCAATCGATTTACGGGAATCTATCTGTAAATAAATTCGTTGGCTTAACTTAAGCGGTTATCTTTTTATGCTTCCATTTCCTTTTTGTTTATTATTGAAACAGCATTCTAAAGTTGATTGAGTGTGGAATAGCGACAGGTAGGCAGTCAACCACTTATGTCAAGTTGATTTTTTAAAATGAAAATATTTACCTAATATTGAGAATAAGTATATTGGAAAATGCTTGTTACAATGAAATGCTTTACTTGTGTAGCCTGAGTCAATGGGTGGAGGTACATGTTCCAGTTTCAAGAAGCAAAAGACATCATGTTCAGGTCTCAGGAGGAACATCCGTCAAATAGTAAAAGTGGGAGAAAATCGTCTCTTCTTCTTTTTTAACTATTGAATATTTTCACGAAAAACTAATTTTCTTTTATTTTGTTAACAAGAAGTGATTGACATTTCACAAATTGTCAGATTGCTGTTTGATAGATGTCCCTCGATGACTCCATGAAATAGAAGGTCTGTTTGGTGTGCAGTAAATGTACGTAAATTTACTGAACCTGTCAAAAATCAAGAGAATAGAGAGCCAAATGAGAGTGTCAAAAAATTTCCCCTTCTACAAAATCGTGCTACACCACATCCATGTAGTAGTCCCGGGACATCTATCAAACAGCCATCTGACAATTCGTGAAATTGTCAATCTTCATTTTTGTTTGTGTAATTAGAAGTTTCTGAGAGGATTTTCCCCTACTTTTCAAATTATTTACTATTTGACAGATGTCCCATTTGGATCACGAAAAGCACACCAAACAGACCTAGATGTAGCACGATATCGCAAGAGGAGAAATTTGTTAACACTCTCATTTGGCTCTCTCTTCTCTTGATTTTTGACAGTAAGATGTAAATTTACGTAAAATAACAGGCTTCCAAACACACCTACAAAGGTAAAAGTGTGAAAAAGTACAGTAACGCATTATATCCGTTTGTGTACCTTTTGAACCAAATACCTATACGTGCTTTCTGTCAAATTTCGAAGAGTGGGGAGTGATGTTCAGAGTATAGATGTGGTCGCATGCCGCATTGCCCTATAAATGCATACCTTATAAAAAATCATAATTATAACTGCATGCGACTACGGCTATATTCTGAACGTCATCGTTTCATTTCATCTTGTTTTGTACTTGATAGTTAGTTTTTTCCATAGTCGAGTTTTAGTTTTCTTTAATTTAATTATTCATTTGCAAGTTGTGTATTGTAAGCAATGTCGTGTTCTACTTGTCAAACCCTTTTCTTTGATACCCATATTATGGAGTCGGTAAATATAATGCTAATCCACCATCGTTGTGCGTCCGCCATATTGAATTTTAAATGACGTCACTTAGATTATCGTATTTTACTTGTCAAACCCTTTCGTTGATACCCATATTAAGGAGGTTGTAAAAATAACGGTAATCCGCCATATTAGGGTGTCCGCCTTATTGAATTTAGAATAACGTAATATCGTATTGTATTTCATTTGATATCACTATCAAGGCGGTTGTAAAGAAGAAAAAACAGTAATCCGCCATATTGATTGGTGCGTCCGCCATATTGAATTTTGATGTGACGTCATTTAGCCTAAGACACTCTCCAGACCAAGACGAACCCAACGATACCTCACTTGTTGAAATCGGCTTCATAGTTTAAGCTGTACGAGGTAACATCCTTACACACAAACAAACAAACAAGCAGAGAGCCAAGCCGCACTCAAAACTTTGAGCTCCTACTCTGTGGACTCAATGTTAATCCTATCCTAGGAAGTTTTCATCACCCAGTCAAGACCAGTAACTCTGGATGGTTTTACTTTGTACTGCGTATCAAGAGCCTGTAGCTACTTTGAAATTTAAATCCATGTCAATGACAAATTAATTTACACTACGTCTCCACTCCACGGACATAATGCATCTGACGTCTTCATTAGCCAAGAAATATATCTCGCGAGACGCGGTGTTTGCATGTGTCATCCCCACTCAAAACGTAATAAAAAAATAGCTTTCAACTTCAATTTACAGTTAATTGCGTAAAATGGCAGAAGAAAATTATATAAATCAATACACGACGTGCTACAAAAACCGCCTGATGTTGGTTCCATTTAATGATGAATATAAAAGCCTCCATTTTAAATCTAAACGGTTCAGCCATTATCATTAGGATGGGGCATGGAAAGGGGGCCTACAACACTGGTCGTGGTAACCACATTGATAGCACGCAAAATCTTAATACCCAAGAGCAATGAATTCCGTTTCATTTTTTATTGTTGTTATTATTTTTGACGTCATTTTGTAACAATGTCCTTTTTGTTAAACCAAAGCAAAGCATTCCAGCCATTAAAGAAGCCTAAGGGGGTTTTTCTATTAAGCCCGTAACACCCGACCCAGCATTGCTGCGGTGCAGGGGGTGTAAGTAAGCATTTCCATTTGATATAATCAACGAAGTAAAGAAAAGAAGTGAATTAGGTTATGCGGCGTAATTTAAAATCATTTTTGTTGTACAAATATTGCAGCTTAGGCCGATGAATCAAATTGATAGCAATGCCAAAGCACATTAAGTACACAAAACAGTTGAATTAGGTGGCTTTGCGAGGTATCCTCACTTATCCTACGTAGTTAATGCGATAGCATCTTAACTTTTCAAAGAAAACTATAGGTACTTAGACCCGCCCGGTTAAAACAGGAGACTGGTATGTATAACCGTGGTATGTATAAAATAAAGTTCCAATCAGCCGCCTGATCTACGACGGTAGTCTCAGAAGTACCCGACGCAACAAAGAAAACACAAAAATTTTGGAAAAAATGTTTTTATTTCTCTACGTAAGCTTCTTTTAGCCCAATACACTTTGCCCAACGATGTTCAATTGCTTTGATATCCTGTCTGTAGTGAGAATTATCGAGCTCATTAAAAAAAACATCAACCGCAGACTCCACCTCTCCACTGTCGGCAAATCTTTTACTACTGAGCCATTTTTTCAGCTTCGGAAATAGAAAATAATACGAGGGGGCTAAATCTGGCGAATAAGGTCGCAAGAACTCGGCTTTATTGCTGTGAAACTTCGCCAAACACTTCCATGAAAACATCCTCGTTTTTGTTCCATTGTCAATAATCGCGGCACCCATCTTGCGCACAGTTTTTTCATGTGCAATTTTTCAGTCAACATGGGATGTACAGCGCTTTGTGAAACGCCTACCATATTTGCTAGTTCACGCACTTTCAAACTACGATCATCCAATACCATTTTGTGGATTTTTTTTAACAATTCTGGTGAACCCACCTCATTTGGTCGACCACTTCGATGTTCATCTTGGCAACTCGTACGGCCTCGCTTAAACTCTGCCTCAGAGTAGAACCCAGCTCCGTTTTTATGTTGGTTGGATTGAGGCCTTTCAAATGAAAGTATTGTATCACATAACGATCACCAATTTCTACCATATTTAAAAGTTCATTGAAAGCGTTCACTATTGATGGCTGCCGAACAAATACTAAACAACGCAGCATCGTCAATCTTCAAATTTGAGCTTTATAAGATTGATACCTACTTCCTAGAATATTCATTATTTTTAAACAACAACCGTTATATATCGTCAGGTCGGGTACTTCTGGGACGCCCCTTGTAAGCATATTGAATTTCGTTTTCCATTGGGCACTTGGAGTGCACTCAGGAACATGTTCCATTGGCTCTTCGGTGCGAAATTTGGGACTGTTTTAGGCACCAGATTTTATTTGGGAAGGCAAATGCACTTCAAATGCACTAAGCCCTATAAACTTTAACATCGGACATTCATGGTACAAGGCGGATTATTTATTATTTCACCAACACAAACACATCGACTTTCGCATGTTCCATTGCAATCAAGAAGATTGAAGGGGCCGCTTTCCAATACGCCAACCTCCAGATTCATTTGATTTTTTTATAGGCTGAAAATGACCCCTAAAACACAAAAAAAAAATAATTAAATTGAGGAAAAAACAAAAATAGCTAACCAAAATTTTTGCGTAGAAAGCTGCGCGATAGAAGTGAAACTTCAATTGAAGAATACGATGTTGATCACTTAACTTATTGTTTGTATTGTCAAACCCTTTGATTTGATACCCATACAATGGAGATCGTGAAGATAATAGCCGTGTTTTATTATTCCCGTGATCTGATCCGGAGCAGATCAGAATAATAAAACAAACTAGATCAAAGTTCTGTTGTTGTAGTGATTGTACAAGCTAAGTTCATTTTGACATTTAGTGCGAAGTTGCCATGCGAATGAATATTTTCTTTTAAATGAAAATTGAATGCGGTTGTTTTATTTTTTAGGAGGAAATTGTTAATATTGATTAACAGATACCGAATGAGAATAATATTTTGCAGCTATAATTTCAGTTTTACATCGCTTAGATATCATGATGAGCAGAAAATTTAATTTATTCGAACAAAATAACATTAATGATATTTGGATTGCCAATAATATTTTAATATTCTAATCTGGCAACATTTACCCTTGGCAATTGTCGATAATACAGCAACATTCACAAACGAAAGTGTACTATAGTGAGAAATAGTCGAACTAATTTTTGGATCACGAAAATTGATCTTGACAAGTAGCAAGATCTCGGATTGTTGTTGTAATGCACACAAAATTATTTGTTGATCTGATCCGGATCAGATCACGGGGATAATAAAACGCGGCTAATGGTAGTTCGCCATCTTGGTGGACCGCCATGTTGAATTTCGAATGACGTCACTTAGCGTATTGTTTGTCTTGTCAAACCCTTTCATTTGATACCCATATTGCTTGTCCGCCATATTGAATTTATCCATGACGTCGTATAACCTAAGATACTCCCCGGGTCAAATCGATTCCAACGAAACTCTATTTGTTGAAATCGGTTGAGTAGTTAAGGGCTTAGGCTGTAGCGGTAGCGGTATCCACTTTCTTTTTCCCGCTTTCTACCATCGCTTATCCCTCCGAATGCGTCCCCAAGACGAGCGCTCATTCTCCTCTGTGAATATTTTCGTTCACTTTTGTCATTTACTTACTTACTTAGGTGGCGCTACAGTCCGGGGTGGACCAAGGCCTCAACCAACAACCTCTTCCAGTTAGCCCGGTCCTTAGCTAACCGCTTCCAGTTGCGCACTCCAAGTTGGTTGAGGTCTTGTTCTACTTGGTCGCGCCACCTTAGGCGAGGTCGTCCTCTGCTGCGCTGACCCTCCGAGTTAGAGTTGAATATTCTCCGAGCCGGAGCGCTGATGTCCATGCGCTCTACATGTCCTAGCCATCTTAAACGCCCAATGTGCAGTTTTTTGACCAGGCTGATGTCGCTGTATAGCTCGTACAGTTCGTCGTTGAATCTTCTCCTCCAAAACCCGTCAACGCAAACGGGACCGAATATCCTACGAAGGATTTTTCTTTCAAAGCGACCAAGGAGATCTTCATCCGCTTTCGATAAAGTCCATGCTTCAGCTCCATATAGCAAGACTGGGATGATAAGGGTCTTATATAGAGTCTCCTTAGTCGATCGGGAAAGGACTTTACTGCTCAATTGCCTTCTTAGCCCAAAGAAACAGCGGTTGGCAAGAGTAATCCTTCGTTTGATTTCCGACGAGATGTCATTTTTTGATGTTATGGCAGAGCCGAGGTAGACAAAGTCCTTTACTACCTCAAAGTTGTAGCTGTCTATTGTGACGTTCTGTCCAATTCGTCGATGTTGGTTGTCCCTTTTTGTTGACAGCATATACTTAGTTTTGCCCTCGTTTACCGCTAAACCCATTTTGGCCGCTTCCATTTCTATACTCGCGAACGCACCGGTGACAGCTCGCTGTGTTCTACCAATAATGTCAATATCGTCGGCGTATGCAAGTAGTTGAACGGACTTTTGAAAGATCGTTCCTTGTGTGTTGGCTTGTGAGTTTTGAACAATTCTTTCAAGTATGATGTTGAAGAAGTCGCATGACAGCGCATCACCTTGTCTGAATCCTTTTTTGACATCGAAGGTCTCGGTGAGGTCACTACCGACCTTGATGGAGCAGCGAGCTTTCTCCATCGTCATCCTGCACAGACGGATGAGTTTGGTAGGGATGTCAAAACTAGACATGGCTCTATACAGTTCATCCCTCCAGATGCTGTCATAGGCGGCCTTGAAATCGATGAACAGGTGGTGGGTATCGATTTGGACTTCTTGGGTTTTTTGCAGGATCTGCCTGAGTGTGAAAATTTGGTCTATGGTGGACTTTCCTGGCCTGAAACCGCACTGATAGGGCCCAATCAGGTTGTTGACGAAAGGCTTCAAGCGTTCACATAATATGGCAGATAGGATCTTGTAGGCGATGTTCAGGAGACTGATGCCTCTGTAATTGTCCTTTCTTATGAACCGGGCAAACGATGCTGAGATTCCATTCATCTGGCATACTTTCATCTGACCAAATCTTAGAGATGAGTTGGTGTATGCTCACTACCAAGTCATCTCCAGCTGCTTTAAATAGCTCTGCGGGTAAACCGTCAGGTCGTCATCGCCATTGTACAGTCTGCAGAAGTAGTCTTTCCAAATTCTCAGCACCGACTGTGTTTCTACTACGATGTTTCCATCCGCGTCTCTACAGGTTTCTGTACGGGATTTGTTTTGCTGGCATATTCTTTTTACCCTCTGGTAAAACTTCCGTACATTGTTCCTAGAGTAGCATCTCTCAATATCCTCGAATGCACGCTTCTCGTGCTCTTTCTTTTTCCTTCTAAGAAGCCGATGTTCTTCCCGTCTCTTTTGCTCGTAGAGCATGCGAGCAGATCTAGTCCTTCTTTGCAGCGCCGCTTTATACGCTTGTTGTTTTTCCGCGTTAGCTAGTCTGCACTCTTCATCAAACCAGGGGTTTCGTGGTGGTGGTCATGTGAAACCCAGCACATCATTCGCGGCACTTATGATGGCTTGCTGGCAGTGTTGCCACTGGTTTTCTGTACTAGCTGTTGCTGCGGTAGGACTCGTAGCAAGAGATCGGGATATGCGTTCTCTGTAGGCTCTGGCGGTGTCTTGCGATTGTAGCTTTTCGACATTGTACTTTCTCACAGTATTTCGTTGTTGTGGCGCTGTGGATATCCGCATTCGTACCTTGGCTACAACAAGGTAGTGGTCCGAGCCAATGTTGGCCGCCCGGAAGGTTCGGACATCCATAATACTGGAGGCATGTCTGGTGTCGATCGCAATGTGGTCGATTTGGTTGACGGTTATTCGATCCGGAGACCGCCATGTCCCCTTATGGATATTGAGATGTGGAAACTGTGTGCTTGCTATACTGACACTTCGCCCCGCAGCAAAGTCAATCAGCCTTAGTCCGTTTTCGGACGTGGTGTCGTGTAGGCTGTGCCTTCCAACCGTCCTACCAAAGATGTCCTCTCTTCCTATCTTGGCGTTAAAGTCACCCAATACGATTTTAACGTCATGTCTAGGGTATTGCTCGTAGAAACTATCTTTGGTAGCGTCGTCTTTTTCTTCTGTGGGGGCGTGAGCACATATAAGGCTTATGTTGGCGAATTTTGCCTTGACTCGGATTGTCATAAGACGCTCGCTCACGTGCCGAAAGCTCAAGACTTCCTGCCTAAGTCTGCCGCGTATGACAAATCCGCATCCGAATAAGCGCTGTTTATTTTCTGTATAGCAGTCACCGTAGTAGATATCACAGTTTTCCATCCTTTTTCTGCCTGGCCCATTCCATCGCACTTCCTGGATGGCGGTTATATCCGCCTTGTAGCAGTTTAGGGCCTCTGCCAGTTGTTCGGATGCACCGTCGCCGTTCATTGAACGAACATTCCAGGTACATATCCGAACGTCGTTGTCCTTATTTCGTTTAGCGTGGTTGTCAACAGTAGGTCCGTCCTTTTCCGAGGCTTTTGGTTGTTTCGTAACAAATTTTTTTTTACGTGGTTAGGTAGTTAGCCTCACGCACAACCCCCAACCTGGAGGGCCAGATCCTTGTATACCCCTAGGACAAGGGGCCGGGTACACCGGTGTCAGTAACCCACTACGGGGGTGTGAGCGCTGCCGTTGGCCCACTAGGGGCTCATCCGCCACCAACTCTTTTTCAAGACCCTGACTAGTACTTGGAAATCCTTATCGACCTGAGCTCCGAATATGTCGGAGTAGCTCAGATAAGGTTTTGTTTCCGTTCTGGAAATTTTAGTGCCACCGTTGGTTCCATTGATGGAATTCATCCGCTGACGTGAATTATAGTGCTGCTATTTTCCCTTGCTCAGCACTCGCGCTTATAAGTTTAGCAAGTCGTGCCCGGATGGGCAGCGACCAGTACCCGATGGTTACCACTTGGAGGTAAAATAAGCACAATTGATGTGTAGTAACAGTTACAACACTGGGCTTAGCCAAATTAAAGCCAATCAGTGCCTACCCTATTTCTATAACATCCAACCATCACTTTTGTCATTTGTCATTGTCAATTAACAAGTAGGTTTTTTTTTTAAAAATATTTTATTTCTATACCCCTCTAAATTTCGCCTCTGTGAATATTTTCGTTTCATCTGATTTTACAGATGATACTGCCCTAGCGCGACATAAGAAGTTTCACTTCAAAAAAATTGTTTAAAATTTCGAAGTTCTAACCTCAAAATTACAATTTTAATGAATGAAAGTGGCAATTTTATGAGAACATGTAGTGCAATATATGTTTGCAATTAATAAATAGTAAACAATTGAGTGAGTGGCGCGCTGCGCGCGATTAAAAAAAAATAAACTATGGATAGGACATCGACTCACATTACTTAAGGAGTACCCGGATCCTGTATGGCTGTTCCCTCAACTGGTTTACTAAACAGTTAGGCTGGTGGCGCGATGCGCGCGATTAAAAAAAGTTATCGATAAGACATCGACTCACATTACTTAAGGAGTATACCGGGCAAATAGGGCACTGAAGACTGAACGCAGAAAATAGTACCGCTGAACGCAAAAAACAGCCTGTCATATTGGTTGACATTTGTATGATTTTGCGTGCATTTGTATAGATTTTATGAAGATTTCATTATTGTTTTAAAAATATAAATAAATGTTTCTTCCTTACTTTAATTTATATACAGAATATCTTAGAATAACGTATATTTACCAAAAATAATAATAAAAAGTGAAAATTCAGGTTGGCGTATTGGAAAGCTGAGCCAGAGTGCATTCAAACAAAGGAAAACGACATAAATTAGAAGAGGAGTCACCACCAGTTATCCACAAAGACTTTAAATTCAATAAGAGTTCCCACCTATGTAACCGAATTCTATACTTTTTGTTTTTTAGATACCATCTGTTGCTTTTAAACTTTAATTTATACGGTCCTAATGTAAATAATAACTCTATCCACCCACTGAACGCACTTCAGAAGCATTTTTTAAATTAGTTTTCACCACACCAATTATCCTCCCAACCGTTTGTTGCGCCCTCTACTATCGAATGTTGCTAAAAGAAATTTTGGTTCATATCTTTGGAAAAACTAAATTCAGTAATTTCCATGATAAATCTACTTCAATTCGTATTAAGTTCTAATAAATCCTTCACACAAAATATAGCTTATTTATTTACAATGGCTGTTATTTTACTATTCCACGGTTATTAAAAAAAAATACAAATTTAGAAACGCCGGCCGTTTAGCAAAATGACATTTCGATAACACGCTCGTTGACATGTGCGATGCGCATGTATCGAAACAGCTTAATTTTGACTTTTACCACTGCAAGGTGTCGTTTGTCGCTGTCTCGTCGTAGAATACTTTTCGAATACTTTACCGAATTGCTTGCAATTAAAGCCAACCATCTGTCGCAGTCACTTTAAATTAAAATAACATCAAAAATGCCGAACGATACAAATAAAAAAGTGAGTACAATCGAACATGAAACCACTTCGCTGCCCATTTGCTTGGTTATGTTT